>OY754332.1:9798879-11048879 GCA_963573305.1 Pyrrhosoma nymphula | reverse complement strand
ACGGAAGTCTAAGAGGATGTAGGGTGAAAGACGTGATACTCACGGATTGAGGAGAATGGGCTAGTTAATTTTTTTATTATTCACGTCCAAAAACAGCTCAAAGCCAATTACAATGGACAAATAACAACATTCATCCAAAACAAACAAACAAAGAACCATATAACAAATAACAGCATTAAATAAATCAATAACAAAGTAGCATTTAACACTGAACAATTGAGAACCATACAGACATGGAGCGAAAGACGAGAGCAGATCGAGGGGGATGAGGGAGGTAGTAGGGGCGTGTAAGAATTTATTCACTTGGGTGCAGAAGAGCAGTCTGAGAAGGGAGAGAGAGAAATGAAATGAGCGGATTGAGGAGACGAGGCTAATTAGGGGCGTATTATGAGTTATTAACTATGAAGTAGAATAGTAGGCTACGAAGGGAAAAATAGAAATGACCCACAGGGAAAAAAGGAGAGATTGGGTAAGAGGTGGTAATTAGTTCGATTACTTTGATATTCACTAGGCATGAAAAGAGAAGTCTAAGTGTGCGATGGGTTTGAGGCGTTATTAACGCGGGTGAGGGCTAAAGAGGGTCGAATTAGAATTAATTCACTATGATGCAAGAGAGTAGGTTAAGGAGGAAGAAATGGTACTCACGGAAAATGGAAAGGGGCTCTTGGGATTCATTAGTGAATCCAAAGAGGGATTACAATGGCTCCCTCGACCTATGGGCCAGCATTTGCGGTGGTATTCTTGCGATGACTTATTTGTCTTCATGGTACCAACCAAGATATTAAAAAACTGGCCAAAGAAAGCATCGTGAAAAAGTTGTCCATCACTACTTTTCGGCCAGAGTTTTTATGCCGGATGCATAATTCTTTGACGACTCGCTCACCTTGGGGTATTTCACATCCAGTCGGTGATTTTCCGCTACATATTTGGCCTTGTAGGGGATGAGAATTTTCTGCATCACTTAGCCACCAAATTTTTATACCATAACTTGCTGGCATATATTGGGTGAATCTGGTCATTCCTCTATGTGAAATAAATGTTCGTCAACTGTTAGATTCTCTGAAGGTACATAGTGGGAGTGCAATTTCTCATGCAATAAATGCTACAAGTCAGAAATGTGCGCGGCTTTGTCTCTCTTCAATCTATCAGTTCTAGTTTTCCTGTTATCAAACCTGATAAATCGTTGAATGGAAGAAAACCGTTTTACAGCCATTTTGGCCCGGTAGAGTGGATAGGCGTCACATTTCGACAACGGCGGTGGATATCTTCCTTAGTTGAATGACGTACTCCTGCTGTAATAATTATGCCAAGGTAGCTGACAATCTCCTCTGAGGTTATTTCTTTCCGATCTTTTGATGGTTTGTTTGGATTTGCACTCTTCATACACACTCTGCGCCTTTTTGTTTGTTTCTCTTAATATTATTTCGCACATTCCAAGTGTATTTTTTTTAAATGTATCGTTCACTCTAAGATTGCCCGTCAATCTTATAGGCCCAGTTCTGAACCGTACGATATTGTGTCTAATTGTTTGTAACATTACAGGAGGTGTAATTTTCCAGAAGGTGCCGTCTTTACCCTGCAAACCTGGGTCAGTGGATGTGCTGGCACGAGCTCCATTTTTAGCTCCAGTGTATTCCTTTTCTCCATCATCTATGTCATCCACTTCCATTAGAATAGTGGAATCTGCGTGAATGTCATCAAGATCTGAATCTTCATTTCAGTCTGCTTGTCTTTTTGGAGACAACCACTCATCGTCCGACCCGATGTTTCCCAATGGCTCATCTTCACCCTCAGTTTCGGAGCCTCCGTTGACTAGCTTCGACAGAAAAGCCACTTGTTGTTCATAGGTCACCCTAGAGAGTGAAATATATAAATTATTCGTTTGCACATAATTTTTATAGTGACACGTGATATTATAATATACGAAGACAAAAAAAATATTCTTACCATCTGAATTGATCCCTTGAAACTTTTTCAGCCATCACAACAATCAAACAACCATCACAATGCACTTCACGAAAAATGCTGGTGTAATTGATAATAACAAGGTGAAAAGCGAGTCTCTTGCAAACTTAGGAATTTAAAGGCGGTAGATGGAAACAGGAATGCTACCGCAAGCTTTCAAAATAAAAACCCACGAGTAGACTCTAAAGAGAGTGTAACATGCGCTATTGTAACACGAGAGTATGCACCAAGCTGCAAAAAGTAAAGAGCAGAAGAAAAAATATGGAAGGCACCATGAACTTGTCGAAAAAAATTATACTTAGTGGATTTATTTTCTTTAAGCCACAATGTATTAAAATAAATGAGTCAGGTTAGTTCATACTTTTTAAGGTCCTAATATAATGGTGCATGCGGTTTTTTTCACATACTACAAAGTAGGACATGCATCATATTAAAAATTTGCTGTATAGAGCAAATATTATTATATGCGATCATTTTGACTTGATAGTTTCACTCTATCACTATCGTAAGATATTAGAAATAAAGCGACAGTTGAATTTCCATTGCTTTTTTTATCATCACATAACCCTCATCAGACAAAGCTGAGGCTTGGACTGAAATGATTACAATAATAATTTCATAAGTCACTGGTATATTGCTGGTATTGAAAATAATTAATACCTTGTAATTCTATTATTCAAAATTCACTGAAAATGAGGGGAACAGTAAGACGTTTAGCAAATTAATTACGTCTGCCCTTGGTAGTTTAACCAAGATAGTATTTCCCTATTTGAAAAACCATGTTCATCATATCTGAGGTTAAATATGAATCTGATGCATGGATTTTAGATCCTCTGTACTTTGTCAGTAAGCTGTTCTGATAGGTCACCAAAAACTAGAGATCAGCACACTAAATAGGAAAATGATAGAGTTGTAACTAGCAGCTTCCTCGTATGAGTCAGTGTGACATATGTCTGGGTTTTAAGTTGAAAGAGAATACCGTTCACCCTATTGGAAATTTGGTGGATTTGATCATTTCCGGTTAAATTATAATTCATTAGAATTCTCAGGATTCAAACCACCACAATGCAGTTCACAAAAAAATCTCGTGTAATTGATAATAACAAGGTCAATAGCGCGTTTCTTGCAACTTAGGAATTTGAGGGCATTGGGTAGAAGCAGGATTGCTACCGCATGCTACTAAAATAAAAACCCACGAGTAGACTCTAAAGAGAGTGTAACCAGCGCTATTGTACCACGAAAATATGCATCAAGCTGCTAAATGTAAAGAGCAGAACTAAAATATAGAAGGCGCCATGAACTTGTCTCAAAAAACTATACATTGTGGACTTCGAAGAGCTTTTACCACTAAGTAACTGATGCATGCGGATCAAAAAGTGGACAGGTTGTAGCAAAGCACGGCTGAATTCAACTATGAAGATTCAGAGTCATCATCAAGAGATGACCTTTTAATTTCAAGGTTATCTCTGGAACATTTACAATGTAGGTGTCAGGTGAGTTCTTTTTTTTTAAGGTCCTAATATGTATAATGGTGCATGTGATTTTTTCACATACTACAAAGTAGGACATGCCTCATATTGAAAATTTGCTGTGTAGAGCAAATATTATTATAGGCGATCATTTTGACTCGATAGTTTTGCTCAATCCCTATCGTACAATATTAGAGATAAAGGGACAGTTGAATTTCCTTTGCTACTATTTTTATCGTCACATAACCCTCATCAGACAATGTTGAGGCATAGACTGACATGATTATAATAAAAATTTCATAAGTCTCTGGAATATTGCTGGCATTGAAGATAATTATTACTTTGTAATTCTATTATTCAAAATTTTAAACTTCGAATGGATATATGGTTAAAGGAATATTCAACTGAGGAGGTCAATGGATGAAGTCATGCTGCATGGAACCATAAATAATTAAATCATTCAAAAGTTATTTATTGACAAATAATGAAACAACATTAAACATTCTCACAATCTAATTGCTCAAATATATTTTTAGTGAAATTATGACATTTTTACAAATCGCGTCTTCTAATTTTCAATCGACAAGGTTCGATAATTGGATCGGAAAATTGATAACTTATGAACATTTTTATGATAACTTATGCATAAAATATAAATAGAAAACTACATACATACGAATTCAACGTCTCAGACTTACTATTCTGCCTGCCTATCAAATATAAAAGGATGAAATACGTATTTATGTAGAAGAGCATCCGGAGGGTACCCGGGTACCACCGTCACATAGATTTATGGTATTTTTCTACCCGTAAGGACAAGGTTTAAGCGGGCATGTACATGATTGCAGCGATCTTCTGTGAACCCAAGGGATGATATAAGCCTACCGATAATAATTCCAGTTATTGTGGACTGTTATGACTGTGACCAAAATGTTCAGTCTCGAGAATCTCAGGTAAGGTTCATTGCTGTTATAAGTATCCTTCGCTAATAAACCCAAGGTAGCAAACATAAAATTAAAGGCAGTGCAATGAATGATTTACGTTAAATTGACAGCCCAAATTGAAAGCTAGCGAAGAAAACGAAACAAAAGATATTGCCTCTCATTAGGGACGAGAGAAAAACTTTGACTGCTTTTGGTTGTTACTAGCATATGATGATTTAATTGTTAAATTGTTCTTTTCAAGGTATTTTTTATCATGATTTGTACGCATATCCCTTACAAGTTGTAAGCCGTCTTTTTCTCGTTAATTTAAGAGGCAATACAAAACTTTTAAATATTTTTACATAGCTTACTTCATTGCAATATGTTGAGCAATCGTTTATGGTTTACAAAACAGAATCGCACAATTCATTTTTGGTTTTGGTTAGAAGTGGGAAATAATTATATTTTCAAGTAGTGATGCGACCAATTGAATAGCAACTAGGGTTTTGGGATAATCGTCATAAAATATTAAAATCAATCTCGTCTTTCCTGTAACATAGAAAAGGGATCATGTTATTATCATTCTCTCAATGCGGAATATCAATATTAAATTTTTTCCAAGAGTTAAACCACATAACCAGTCCTGCCAATTCCGAAGTATTTTATAAGATGCACAAAAGAAGTTGCCGATCTTTTGGCAAACGCTTAGGGCCGCTATTTGAAGATAAAGAACCAGGGGGGCGCTAAATAACGCCGTAAAAGTGTCCTACGTCATATAAACGCAGGCGTTAATAGCTACAGAATAAGGCACCATGAATCACCATGTAACGTGGCCACCGTAATTTGTGCGAGTGGAAGAATTTTTATGGCTGGTATTTAGGATCATCAGCGATTGAAGATGCTAGAAAGGCAATATAATTGATATCGAAATATCGTATAGCACATTTCATGACTGCATTCGACCGGAAGATGGGTTTATAGAAAGCTGCTAGAACAAACAAGCACCTTCTGGACATGGACAAGGAAGTAAGGAAGCACATGGACATATTATGCGACACAATAGCTTATTAAAATCAATTTTAATAGTAGTATTGAGGGGAAGAACTACAGAGGAAGGCAAAAAATTGAATACATCAGACAAATCGTGGAGGACCTTAAGGGGAAAATGAATGTAGGAAAGGAGCGGTTAGCTGATAGGAGAATGAAATATAGAGATGCAGCAAACTAATCTTCGGATTGATGACAATTGACGATGATGACAGTAAATATTTACGTTGAATGCGTGGTGTCGATTTCTAACATAGCACGTGGGGTAGATGAGAGTTAATTATTTGGGGTTTGGCATTTCCATCACTCATATTATTTGTGCGACGCTTCTTACAGATACAGAGGGAAACGAAGCTTAGCGATGCACTGGACTCAGCGTTGGTGCTTTGATGGCTGCCATCGCTTGAATTGTAATACTGAACCAGCCTTACCGTACTCGTGAGCTGGAGATCAGCTAGGCAAGTAAGATTATCAAATATCGTTGAGCACTGGGAACTGTAAATGATATAGTTGTCTCGAAGTAAAGCTAAAAGCTACCGAGGGAGCTAACCGAGACGCGAATAGTTGGTTGACCTCTTTATATAAGGGTGAGCTCTAATTAAGCGATCCTACTCCACGAACGGGAAGTCGTGGAAATATATCAGCGTTAGCTGGGAGGGTGCCGGGATCATTCGTCGGTAGTGTGGCTGATACATTCTATGAAAAACTGTGTAGGTGTCATGAGGTGGCGAGAGACTGCAAACCTCCAACAAGTAGCCAGCAGCTTGGCGGAATTTCATGCAGCTCTCTTTCATATTATTGAAGGCGTACACATAGTGGGTTTGGATTTAGATGGAATGAAGGGATCCGTCAAAGGGATTAAAAATCACGACTGTTGTGTGTCACGTCCTATAGGTAAATTGACGATCAATTTCCATGAACTGATGACTGAAGAAAAAAAATTGGCAAAAAGATGAATCCAGTTTTCAGTGAAAGGGCTCAGGTTATATCTTTCCGAAATTTTGGCTTCGTCGATAGGTTTCTATTACGAAGAAGCATTTGGTGGGGTTATCTAAGTATTGCTTTCACTTTCAAATTCTTATGCTTGTCCCTACTTCTACCTTTTACTTTAAGGGTGAAGAAACTATGCAGGTTTAGGATATTGAGGTAAATAAAAAAAGAAATATGAGGAAGCGAAGTAAGTACTCATGTAGGTCTAAGTCCGATTTTACACCATAAAATGCCCTTTTCTGGATTACTAGTTGAATAGAGCTGACCCTTACGAATATAAAGGTAATACATCTTCACTCAACGTACGTCATACATGATATGGCCTAATGTCCTCAGAAGGATAGCTAAAGAATGAATATATTTTAGGGAACATACTCAGTGTTAAAAATATTCGACAAAATACCATATACTTTCTCATAACTTTCACTTCCCTTACATTGATGCAATGATTCGGACACACGATGGCACCGAATTCTCATGGCACCGAATATTCATTCTCTTAAAGACTGCTTCTCCATTAAATTTTTAATTATTAAAAAAATTAAGGAAACCGACGGTCCACAGAATAATCATGTAATGTATTTCTAATTTGCGAAATTTCGTGTATATAACAACGTTCTTTAACTGAAGAAAACGTGTTTATTTCTGTGTCGTCATAAAAAATATGAAGATTTTTCTGAGCCGCCATGATTTCAATATGTTAAGAAAGTTCGCTGGAGGGATGGAGTAAAAATGCTGCACATCAATTGGTCTTGATTTATTTTTTGTACATTTTTTTGATGCTAGAAAAATTATCAATAATTTATGAAGTAAAGTACATGATCCACATTAGTTAGAGGTGCAGCCCTGAGGAACGTTGACCTTGATGGTCTTGCTGACTTCCTTGCGACTAAAGTCAGGGTTGGCGCCCTTCTTCACCATCTCGACGAAGTGTCTGACGGCGGAGGAGTCTGACACGCAGTGGAAGGGCACCTGTAATGATAACAAAGCGATTAAGATCACGATTAGCTATAAGGTTCTCGAGAAGACAGCGGGAATATCACAGGGAAAACGACGCGGAAACTTACGCTCTTCTCGACCTTTCCGGTGGCACGGCAGTTGCTGGCACAGGTGGGCAGCGGTCGCATGGAGAAGCAGGTCTTGCTACCTTGCTCGACGATCTTAGTGCGGTGCTGGGTGCAGCCGGAGTTGGATCCGGTGGACTGTCCGTAGTGGGAGTTGCCGGAGCTATTGATTTTAGAGGAGCGGGAGGAAGGATATCCGCTATTGGCGTCCTCTTCGGTGATCACGTCGTGAGGAGTGAGGGTCTGGTTGAAGCAAGGGGCAGAGGCTGCTCGGCGGTGCATTTCCTTGGCTGGTCCCTGGCAAGTCTGGTCGGGAACGGCCCACGAGGCGGTGAACATTTTGGGCTCTTCAAGAATGCAGTCCCTGGGGGAGGTGAAATCCGTGGAGGGTTCGCTGTCGTAGGTACCGCAAAGACCAAGGACGTCACCGCGATAAGTGCTGCCGGCCTGCAAAAGATGGGATGGGTGAGCGTGATGGTGAACGTTGGGAATGAGAGAAGTTGGGTTGTTACGGTGGAACATGTGCCCAGTCGTACCTCGATCCAAGCGGCTTCTCCGTTGTACATGATTGACAGTTCGTGTTGCGGAGCCTCGAAGATGATCGCTCCACTCGGAAGGGCATACCAGTAAGCGAGCATTTCACCGTCGGAGTCAGTGACATTGTTAACCTTTCGTTGAGACACGCTGCGCTGCTTCTGGTTGAAGTAAACGATTCCGTCGGTGTCTCCACTCTCGGAAGACTTCTTGGAGCTGGAGGATCCGGAGGGTTTGAGGTCGAACACGTCGTCACCAAGGATGACCTTGACTTCCTAAAGAGGAAATGAAGACTGTGAGGCGATTGATCGAGTACATGCGTGATGGATGCAGCAGTGCTAGAGCCACGAACGAACCTTCTCGTGAGAGCTGGCGTCTCGGGCGAGAACGGTGACCTCTGATGTAGGATCTGAGTCGCTGCTGGAGCTGGAGGAGTCATCGTCTTCCGGCTGTGAGGTCATCATGACGTGCCAACATTTTCCGAGGTGGCTGGGGTAGGTCTGGTTGTCGAAGGTGGTGACGTAGTCTCGATCCAAGCCGCAAGAGGCTGCGGGAAGAGCGAGGGGAATGGTAAAGGTGTGTTTGCGTGAGCGAAGAGGCGTGGCATCAACGAATGTAGTGGAGCTCCTGGAAAGACTTACCGGTCCATTGGCCGTGGAGGGCGGTGGTGAGGAATCGGTCGCCGGCGCACCAGGTAGGATGCTGGACGATCCAAGGTCTGACGTATTGGTTGACGCGCACGAGGCTGAAGTCGGCGTCGAAGGATGGAGCGGAGAGAGAAACGTTGACGGCCTTCAAATCAACCTCGAAGTCAACGTCGACGGAGATCCTACCGTCCTTATTGTGGACGTTGTAGGTATTCTCGTCGAGGTATGGGTAACCGAAATACCTGGCCCAGGAGTATGCCTTGTAGGTCATGTTCTTGAGAGCAGATGGAAGCTGTAAAGGAGGAGGGAATCGTCGTTATCGCGAGAGTGTGCGGTGGTTGTGGAACACGAATAAATGTGCGAGAAGCGAGCGTGGTAACGTACCCTCTCGTACTGGATGTCGATACTGTAGGAGTCGAGGAAGTTGGCGCGGGCCGTGAGGTTGCGGCAAGCGGGTTGGAGGTAACTTCCAGACTGCATGAGGGACATGCATTTCTGTGCCATGGGACTGCGGCGGATGTACTCCTTCCTCTCCTGGCTCTGTTCTCCCTTGGCCTACCGATGGGAAAGATTTTGGCTTGAAAACGTTTTCACTTATGGTGGGCTACGGATTGGAGTACGGGAGACGATCACTCACCGAGATGCTGATTTGAGAGGCTCCTGAACCGCACTTCTCGCCGAAGCTGATCTCAGAGCTGACGTAGGATGTTGGGTTGGCTCTCAGAGCCTTGGCGAGGTTCATGAGTGGCACGTTGGGATACTTTCCTTTAGTGGCAGCACAAACCTGTCAGAGGAGAGAGTGGGACGTGAGGTGAGACGGGAGGAGGAGCCACTCGGTGAATCAAGTGCACGTGGGGCGTATGCTTACCTCGTAAGGCTTGGAGTTTCCGTAAGTCGGAGACTTGTAGAAATAGAAGAGAGCTCGGGTTGTGTCGTCAACGTCACTGGAAGCGTAAGCTGCGGTAGCCACGTAGGCGATGTTTTTGCTTCCGTCGAATTCGACGGCGAAGTCGATGACGGAAGCGGAGCTATCTGCAATAGGAGGGAAGGAGGAACGATGAGCATGGGAGGAAATAAAAGGATCATGGTCGAGAGAGATTTGTGAGCAAAGGTGTGGAGCGTACTTCTGATTCCGGAGGAAGCCCTCCTGAGGAATTCCTGCTGTCTCTTTCCGCTGATCGGCTTGGAGGTGGATGGGTTTGCCATGGAGCTGCTGGATGATCCGGAGCCCTTGCTGCTGCTGGACTTGCCCTTGGGGCTGTGGCTCTCGTTGGATTCCGAGTCGGATTCGTTGGAGTCGGATGATGATGACTGGGAGTCATCGGAGTTGTCATCTGTCGGTGATACGTAGGAGTGGTCAGTAAGTTAGACGGTGGCAAGGAAAAGATAAGGAGAGAGTAAGCCAGCGTTTTAGGACGTACCGTAGGAGGCGGTGAAGGTGACGGATTTGCTGCTGCTCCTCTGAGGGTCGAAGATGACGTTGATGTTGTTGTACTTGATGGTCCTTTCGGCCCATGGGTAGAGGAAGAAAGACATTGCGTCGTGGCGCTGAGCCTTTTCGTAGAGCCATTCGTAGTCCACGTAACTCTGCTCCGTGGCGTACTTGAGGCGGAAAGCGAAACCAGTGCTTTCCTTGCCGACGGTGGTTTCAACCTGTCACGGGGATAGCAAAGTGGTGATCAGGAGTGAAGTGTGTGGAGAGATGGATGGGTCTCATTTAATCGACCAACCACGTCTCACCTGCATGGGCTCGCGGACGTGGATGGGCTTGAAGCTGCTGCTCTGGCTGACGGGAGCGAGATCGAGGATGTTGTGCTTAGCGGTGTAGGGGGTGGTACTGTAGTGGAAGATCTGGGCGTCTCGGTTTGAGAAGAGGGGCTTGAGAGTGACGGAGGCCTCGGAGTTATCGGCATCAAAGTCGAAAGAGGCTTTAATGGGCAAGTTGAATTGGATGTTCTTCTGAACACCGGCGATGTAGCGAGTGTGGGTCAAAGGAGCCACGAAGCTGATCTTGGCGGTGCAGCGAGTGGAGTACCTGTAGACGAAGGATATTTAGTGTCCCCTCTTACTCATTCTTTGCGTGGTAAAATGCAGTCATTGTCACCCGGAAGACTTACACCCATTGAAGGTTAGCGGTGGAGTTGACGGTTTCGGGAACCCTGATGGAGTCACGGGATCCACTAGACATGTCAGGCTGGGTTTTGGCTTGCACTTCGCCCCTGAGAGCAACGTAGGTAGGAGCCTTGATGGAGTAGACGAACGGAAGACCGGTTTCGGTGGGGAAAGCCAGAGTGACGGCAAACTGGTTGTAGAGCTTGTTGTAGTTGAACTTGTGTCCGGAGCGGAGGGCGGAAGCGGCGGATTTCAACACTACAAAAGAAGGAGCGTGTTAGGAGAGCGACAGAGCGCGTCCGAAAGGAGCACACATTTGAGGGTTGACTTACGGGCTGGGAGGCTTTCAATGGTGGTGTTATCGTAGGTGAAAAATCTGTTGGTTCCCATGTAGCGAACGAGGAGGTTTCCTTCCACTTGATCGTAATCGGAGGAATCGATGTTCAGCATCTCTGCAATCTTCTCCGTGGTGAATGGGCTGTGACTTCCGCTTCCACTGCCAGAGGACCTCTTTCCTGATTTGCTTCCGTGCTTTCCGCTGCTGGAGCCGGAGTCAGAGTCGTCGAATTGGTCGGTGATGGCGTCAGCGAGGTCGTTGAAGCTGGAGGTCATCGCGCCCAGCTGAAATCACGGATAAACATCGGTCACGCCGAAAAGCGACGGAACACGTTTGCGTTGAGAGTTGCAAATAATACTCACGGCCATGGTCTGTGATTTCCATCCTCCGATGTTGTGGCGAGTGGAAATGAACGCGCTGGATGGGATGAGTCCGTCAGAGCTACCGATCCAACTGAGCTCTCTCCTGTATGCAAGACCCATCTCCTTGACCATGTAGCTCTTGAGGTATTGTCGGGAGTAATGAGCTCCGAGAGGTTTAGGGTTGAGCATGTTGACGGCTGCCTGGGCGTTCATTTTGCTAGAAGACGGAAAGGAAGGCGTCGGTAAGTCGACCGGCGATCGCACTCCTTAATGCTTAGGTGGCTTTCAGGCATTCCTGCTCGTGAACCTTCATAGCTTTTATTTCGCGTGATAGCCAGTGAAACTTAAGTATACCCGCGATATGTACCGAGAGCAGGAAAGTATGAAATTCACCTTGGCACCATCGACCATTTTGCAAAGACTCCGGAGGTAGCATACTCTCGACCGCTTCACAGGTGTCAACTTACAGCTCGTGGTGATGAGGTCCCTGGAGGGCGGCGGCGGACTGGATAGCTGATTTTACGACGGCGGTGACTTGGAGGCTAGGATCCCTGTTGGTGAATTCTGCCAACCTCTGGAGCATGAAGGCGGGAGGAGCGGTCCTCATGAGAACGATGACAGCGGCGCAACGCACCTGGTAGGCGTCTCCGAGGTTCTGGTACACGTTGAATAGGACACGGCGGGCGACCTGAGGGAAGACCTTGGCGAGCTTGTTCATAGAGGTAACCATGAGGGTTCTCTGGAAGGTGGACATCTCCTCCTTGCCCTCGAGGTAGGGCTCGAAGACGCTGAGGATCTTGGGGTGGCCGAGATTTCCAAGGGCGCGGATGTACACCTGGATTTTGTGGCTGTCTCCGTCCTTGACGGCGGCGCGGAGGTGCTTAGCCATGTACGGGATGTACTCCTCGGACACGGCCTTGGGGTTGATGGGAGAGAGTCGTCCGAAGGCGTGGACGGGGAAGAGGTTGTGAGCCGTGACGTTGTTGACCTGAGCCTTGCGGGCGAGGTTGGCGAAGGAAAGGATGGCGGTGGAATTCAAGAGGGGCTGCTTGGTGACTTCGGGGCTCGTGGCCAAGGCCTGTGGAAATAGTTAATGGAGTGAAACGTGAGAACATGTTAAGCTGAGGGGTGCGGTATGAATAATTAATTTATGATCGGCACTCACGAAGAGAGTCTTGAGGAATTCTGCAGTTGGGGTCCTGGCGCTGGTAGCAATAGTGGCGACGATCTCGGCGGCCTCCTCTTGGGCGATCTTTTTGGACTTGATCCAATCCTTGATGGTGGTGAGGCAAGGGCCAGTGCCGGCGGCGGCGACGGCGTCGCGGAGGACGGTCCTGTTTCGAGAAAGGGAATTCGGTAATTTTGTGGAGGGTACCGGCAGCCCTGAATGGTGTGCGTAGGATTTATGTGGGCCTGAGTGGAATAAGCGGAGGCGGGTAGGCAGCGAGATGGTCGGGAGTTCGGTTCACAGGAAGGTGAGGCAGGACGAGGAGGAGGGTTGGTGTTGAATGAGTGTCGGAAACTCACCATGGGTTTTCTCCGGAGGACTTGATGGGAGCGTAGATCTGAGAGGTAGCCTTCTGGAGCTGCTCGGAACTCATGGTGCGGAGGAGGCGGACGACGATGGCGAACTTGGAGAGGGTGCCTTTGGCAGGAATGCTGCTAGGGTGCTGCATCTCGGATGCGATTTGAGAGCAGAGTTTCTTGACGGCGGAGACGGGTTCGATGTCCTTAGAGGTGGGA
Organism: Pyrrhosoma nymphula; assembly: GCA_963573305.1. NCBI lineage: Eukaryota > Metazoa > Arthropoda > Insecta > Odonata > Coenagrionidae > Pyrrhosoma > Pyrrhosoma nymphula. The sequence goes on along the minus strand of OY754332.1, from coordinate 11,035,686 downwards.
ACGGCGTTTCCTTCGTAGCCGATGAAATAGGGCAGCAGTGGGATCTTGGGAGCCTTGTTCATTCCGGGCCTCGGGTTGTGCTCTTCGCTGGAGCTGGAGCTGGAACTTGAGCTGCTGGAACCGCTGCTGTAGCTGCCTTCATCGCTGCTTGAGCTGCTGGAGCTGGAACTGTCTCCGGAGCCGTTGCTGTCGGAGCTGTTGCTGTCGGAGCTAGAACTTTCAGAGCTGGAGTTGCTGCTTTCGGAACTGCTACTGCTGCTACTTCCGCTACTGCCGGAATCACTGCTGCTGTTCTCGCTGCTCTCGCTGCTGCTGCTCTTACCGTCACCCTTGCTCACGCTGTCCTCACTGTCGTCCTCGCTGCTGCTGCTGCTGCTTCCGCTGCTGGCGTTCTTGTTCTTCTGTGGGGCGGATCGGCGAAATCGCTTAGGGATCGCGCGTTTCCGTCCGGACCTGTCGGATTCTTCGCTGGAGTCGCTGCTGCTGCTACCACTCTCTTGGCTATTGCTCACGCTGTCGTCGCTGTCGTTTTCGCTGCTGGAGCTGGAGTTGGAGTTGCTCTCGTCGGAGGATTCGGATGATTTGTGGGCGCTGCCTTTTGCTGGGATCTTTCCAGATCCGCTGCTGTGGTCTGAGGAGAAGGGGTCGTTATAGTCGTAGACGAGGTCCTTGACGTGCTGTGGATTGGGCACGGATGGAGGGGAGCCAGAGCTTGACCGCCTGGAAATCAGGGTCACGTTCATGCGACTGACCACCATGCCCTTCTGTGCGTTGTACATAGCCGGACTGAGGATGACCTTATTGGTGGTGACAGAGGATTGGATGGTGTACTCCTTGAGGGATCCGGAAACCACAATCCTGCTGATTCCGGAGCGCTGGAAAAAGAAGAGGGTTGAACTTGTGTGATCGTCGGCGTTGCTTTTTCCTGACGGGCTGTCGCGCTCTCTTACTTACGGAGAAGAAGTGTCCCATCTGGTTGTCGGCAGGCTCCCAGTCGGTGAGCCCGGTGAATCCGTAGTGGTAGGCGACTCTCTTGTCGCAGTTGCTGAAGTTCTTGGTCTTCACGATGTCGTACAATTGGCCGTCTCCACGGAGTTCGGGCATGGGGACGAGTTCCGGGTTGACCTGGGTGGCGTACATCGGCAGCGGGGAGATGTCGTACATGACTTCGCACTCACCGGTGACGGTATCCTGGAGAGAAATTATTTTGGCATGAGATTCGTCTCGAATGCTTCCTTCGCGCGATTTCTCCCCCTGATTTTCTCTCAACTTACCTCCATAGCGCGGAAAACGCTCTCGCTGGGCCTCTTTGGAGCCTGGCTGCCATGAGGCCATTTGATTTCGTTTTCACCGCGGGTGTCCACCTGCAGTTGACTCACGACGCTCTTGATGAGGTTCACCTCTGGGTTGGAGAGGTCTTTGCTGACCACCAGCTCATCCACCTGCGAAAGCGACGGTCACGTGATTAATCATTTCCCTTTTCGGACACGAAGTGGGAGGAGGAATATTGTCATTCGGCACTTACAACTCCGTTCTTGAACTTGATCTGGAACGGCTTGCTGGAGAGCGGGAGCGACCTGTAGTTGAGCTCCTTCTCCGGGATCCAGGACGCCCATCCTCCGGGAAGGGATGCTTGCACCGGAGAGAACTGGGCGTCGGAGATCTGTGTGGAGCGACGGTTGGTTAGTGAGATTGCCTTTGATGGTCGGATCGCGCATGTCAAATGTCCGTGTGCTCGTGCGTACTCACCCTGGCAAGGACGGCGCTGGAACTCTGTGGTTGGAGCGTGAGAGTCGCTCGGCTCACCACGCCAACGTACTTGTCTGCCACCTGATGGAGGGCGGCGAGAGTTCTGCCCTTGATCTGGTACTTGTATTCATATCCAGGTTTCCAGGCTGCGAGGAGAATACAAGCGTATTAGTAATAGTGGTGGATATAATGATCTTCGATGAATAAACGGACAGCAATTAGTGATGGTGTAATTTTTTCACCAACTTTAACACTCACCATTTTCGGCCGTTGCCAGCCCAACTGGAAAGTAAAGAAAACAATCATTTTTAGTCGAAGCTCGCTTAAAGTAAAAGCTTTATATTGCACACGTAGGTCGGCGTTTCGACACAAATCATTTGCATGTTTGTTAACATTTCCTTCGGGATTTTTTAAAATGCCCCAGTAGAGATGAGTGTGCCCGTAGGAAAATGATGCACCGGACTTGTTTGGTGAGTGTCTGTTTTTATTTTTCAGAAATACCGTACATCAATGAACTTTCACGAATTGAAAGTCATCATTTAAGCGACAATGTATTTGAACTCATATAGTATTCTAAAACAGAACAACATTTCGTATCCTTCTCTCATCACTGAACCGTCGTTGTGCTGAAAATTATTTAAATGTAATTCATATTAATGCTCGGCAGTGAAAATCGCAGTGATATTCAGGATTATGATGCAAGGAAAACAGAGCTCCTGATGGCATCTATGTAAAGTAGTAGAATTAATGCATCATGATGTATGCTCCACCAATGTAGGCTTTTGATATTTTCATTTGAATGCCATGTATTGCAAAATGTTTCACGGAAATATATTTTTATGATGGAATCTTTTCTGATGGATAACAAGAGCAGTATTCGTGTGGCAAGACATTGGGTACGGATTAAAATCCTGGAATTTTTTTATTTAATTACGATAAAAGATCACTTTAATTTTCCTCACCGATTTATGTGAGGATCTTTATTTTTATAAATAAATGTCGATTTGCAAATTTGAATTATACTTGTTATGCATTGTTATGAGATACTTGAGAAGAAGAGAAAGATTATTTAAAGACTACATCTTCAAAGGCCGCAAATATTCCTCGGCTCAGCTACTTACGCCGAGGATATATTCGATTTTGTGGTTTACCGAGTGATTTGAAGAAATACCTTCAAAGTAAGTGCTAAAAAGACACAAGCTACAGACATTTTTATAGGCCTATACTTCGACTGCTCCTTTGAATTTAAACGGTTGCGCGTTACACGTACAGCTACTGAATAACGTAGCTGCAATAATTGCAACCTACTACCCAACCACGCCTTAGGCATTATGTTGGCTTGCCAATAATATGACACTCATTCTGACTAGTATTTTACTCAGTTTATGTTGCTAAATATTTATCCTGAAATTTGCATATTTGCACTGTTACGTAAGTTAAGAATTAAGAAAATTAGGTTTAGTGGAGTTCAGTGGATTGTTAGCTGCGCATGACAATTGTCATTCAACAACAGCAACATTTTTTTAAAAACACCCGAAAAATGATGCTTTGATGACGTTTAAAATACTGACGTGATATTTGGTAGAATGCAGTTCTATTTAATAACTGGGATGCTGATCAATTCGGTCCGTAAAATCTCAATCAGGAATATAAGTCAATTGCATTTATTGTGATGAAACATGCATGTCATTCTGAGAAACGAGGATCCGAAATATTCATTCGCGCTGCTTTGCAAAATACTCTGTCAATGTAAAAGCTTGCTGCCAAGACCTCGTCTAGGAACTTATTTTTTCCTTTAACTGCTAGGCGTGAATAGGATTTGAGTTTGGTTCTCGGTACTTACCTACGAGGAAGACGATCAGAGGAGACCACATCTTGTCCCGGAGTGGCGACCGTACTCAAAGCTCCGCCTTATATACCAGAGTCCTCCTCACGGTTGTGTGTTATCAATTGCGCATCTCAGCGAAAAGCTGGCATCTGCTGGTCGGCCTTTGACATTCGGCAGCCACGCGCCGTTGTGTACACGTGCCGAGTCAATTATTTTTATTATCTGATAAACATATAATGAATATCTCTTTGAGATTCTTAAAGTAATTGCCACCGGGATTCGCCAAAAAAATTAAAATAGATGAACACAAATGTGAGAAGTTTTTTATAAAGAATAATTAAATGCGTAAAGGCCATCTTTTTACCTGCATTGTAACAGTTTGTAACAGGATCAGTATAAAAATGCTTATTCCTTAGTTTTAATTTGATTAAATTGTTCAACTTCCTCGGCAGTTACATCCTCCATTAATTCCAAAGGATAAACGTTTACGAATAATGGTTAAAAAGCGATAACTTTCATCTTTTTTTGTTGTTTTTCTTCATCTTCATTTCAAATGATTTGTTTTAATTACTTCGATCTCTACTGTATGTAAAAATAACCAAAATACTAAAGATATGGGAATATTTTCTTACATAGCACGAGTCGTGTGAGTGTAAAATATTTATTATTAAATTCGGGAGTCAAATTTTACGAACATGATTTATTAGAAATATTGTTAGTCAATTTTAAGTATTTGCTTTGTTGTAGGTTTTCTGTAACTAATGCACTAGTTTCAATGGCGAGATTTTGTGTTAATATTTTATTTTCCACTGATCAATCGTTAAAGCATTATGAAATGTCTAGGGAAATTCCGGAACTTTGTGCGAAAACCTTACATTTCTCTTTCCCGTTTTTCAAGGGTTGTGTATTGTTATCATAGCTATATTTTGCGTTAACGTAAATAAATGGTAAAAAATTTATTTACTGAACTAAATAAACAGTAGGCTTATGTTTACTTACTTTTTTCACAATTGACATTTTTCAACTTTCTATTCAAAAGTTTTGAAAGGTGTTCTTGTATTGTACAATACATGGCCCACAATATAGGCTACCACGATGGTCAATGTACTGCTCGTAGTAATCTGGGAAACGCGTCAAACATTGGTCATCCGAGGTAAATACGAGACGTCTGTTGCGCGAACTCTGTCAATTTTAGAAACATTTACCTTTATGGAAGAATACCCTCGGACCGAATATGTACTTTCAAAAATTAATTCATGTAAATTACACCTTTAGTATCATTACCTAATGGTTTTGTATCCTCAAAGTTTTTTTTTACCTACAAATTGCACATTTGCCCTCAAGATCAATTTGTTAGTGGAACATGTATGCTGGGCAAATAGCTTTTAATTTTTCCGGATTTATAAAGTCCTTTTATTGCCAAGCCACCATTTCCACAGCAAAGTGACCTGCTCAAAGGCCTCCCAATATTACAATTATTCACAAATACAAGGGAAATTGCTACCAAATAGAGCAGCGACATGTCACCGTATTATTGCCCTCCAACGAGAATAACCCAATCACGTCTCTCAATGTGTAAGAAATTAATTACACTCTAACTACAGCGAGCTAATCTTGTCACTGTACGCGTGCAACTTTCTTTGAAAAAATACGAATTGAGGATTTGGGCCTCCACCACAAACTATGTTGCAGTTACTTTTAAGCATCACTACTTCGAACTTACACTTTATTTTGGAGAGGACCTGGCCGGCGGGGAGGGGTGCCTCTCAAGCGACATCACTTCAATTACCTTCCGACGTGGGTCGAGTGGTGTAGAGTTATAAATCTATTTGAACGATTGAGTTTCTTTTATGTATCGTGAGTGTGAATTTCTTTCGCGATGAATGAAATGTGATTTTCGTGTGATGGCGACATCAATTAATCCAGTGATGATGCTTCAAGAGAGACTGAAAAAGGAATGTCGTCGCTTGTAGCTGCAAGTAAGCAACGGAGGGACAACAAGTGCTCCCAGCTACGCAGCTTGAAATCCCTCCGAGATCACCAATCATGCCGTAAAGAACTACACCGGAGCACAAAGCATTGAGGCGGAGTTGAAGAGGCAGGCTGCATCAGCATAAGCTGAAACAACTGAAATTGTAAGTTCGAGGTCTTCAATAACAGAATTCAATTACAAGAATCAAAGCTTTCTCGGAGCAAAACCTGTAAAGAATGAGAAAAAGATAGCTGTTGAAAGGTGGAGAGTGGTGTATAACGCTCGAAAATTAGCTACTATACAGAAAAACTGTATGGAGGCTGGTATTACGAGGAATGACAAGTTAAATAAAGAGGTTGTTGGTCGGCATTCCTCCACAAATGAGTTAGTCGCCGAGGAAGCTGTTTACGATGATAAATGCCGTTTGAAGATTACAAGGCCTCTATATTTGAGAAAAGATGCCAAAGATAATCTGATAACTATACATATCCAGAGGAATGGAAGAAAATTATTCGTACATGAAAGAGATCACCAACTTCCAGTTTTCCATGGACGAATTAATGGCCACATTAACAGGGGAAGAACATGTGTGAGAACTGTAAAATCAGAACAGGGTAAATTATATGGAGATCGCGTTACAGTGAAACTAGGATACAACCGATTTTTTCTCCCAATCGTATGTTTCAGAGATGCAGGGTACAAAATTTTGAATGAAGCTTTGAATGAGGAAGAAATGTGGATGTCTAGCAACTCAGGATTGTGAGTAAAGATGCATTTATCATTAGTCAGGACATCCAGAGTATAGTGATCAAAACTAATAAATACCCACCTGGTGATAAGTTCCTTGAGGACGCAATAGTGTTCCACCACCCCTTAAATGGTTTCAATAGGTTGTGATGATGAAAAACACATTGAGTCAGGAAAACGAGAAAGAATTATGGTATCGCTTGTACACCCACCATAGCCTCTCTGCATCGACCGTGGAACTTTCTGTCCTCCATATTGAATAGCCTCTCCTTCATACCCCACAGAAGATTTGCATCTAAAAATTAGGTAAACCTTCTTTCAAGTTTGGAATTTTGTTCATATTACTACAAAGCCCAAGATTTAGAAATGTCCTCTATAGTCCATGCTCAACCAGTCTTCAAAACACAATCTCTCAATTAATTTTTTTATGAAAACGCTGATTTTAATGTAAGTACCATTGAAGGTCTGAATTCTTTTAATTCAATGGGTGGTGGTATTGTTGGAAGCGAACCAGATTGTGAACCCCCATTATTGTTGGCCACGAGCCACGACTAAATACACCCCTCTGTAATTTCTTTCTTGAACGCTCACGACAGCTTTATGAATAGGATACAATATTAAATAAACGGGGAAGAGCGATGGGCTGTTTTCTAACGAAATTCCGGAATTTCCCCAGAAATTTCAAATTACTCTAACTTTTTTTTCTTCTCGAGGATTTCGGAGCGCTGTGTCAACCAGATAACCCAACGCAGCGGTACCCGGAAACAATGGAACTGCCTGCTGTAACTTTTGACCAGTTAAATATAAAGTATTAAATGGTTTTCCCCAGATTACTATGAGCAGTACAATGACCATCGAGGTAGCCTTTATTGTGGGCCATATATTCAGCATACGAAAACAGCTTTCCAACTTATTCATAGAATGTTGAAAAAATGACTTGTAGCCTACTTATTTCGATTTGGGACCACAGTGTGGCAGCATGTACTTTAATATGCGTGCACTTAGTATGACAAATGTAAGTATACATTGGCCCGCTGTGTATAAAGTTCATTTAATACATTTTATTACAATTTATGTATATTGACAATACATATAACTACATTAACAATATAAAACCATAGAAAAACGGGAAGGAGCAAAATGCGGTTCCCTTACGAAACTCCAGAATTTCCCTAAAAAAATGTATAATTAACTATTTTGGTGAACGTTTTATCAGCTTTAATTTTAAACACAGTAATATCTTAGCTTTCACTCACCGTTGTTAAGATATGAGTGAGTAACGCAAAAAAGGGACCTTTTGCGCCCCACCCTCCCCCCGCGCAGCTCCTAGGTCAGATCACATTTGGTATGTTTACCTCCTATAAACTCCAAACTCATCCTTTAAGTTCGGTGTCTGTCTTGTTACATGTCCTCTACACCCCCCTTTTGGGCATTCATTGACTGGACTAATGCCCAAAACTCTAATTTTGTATGAAATAAGTGAACTGTTAAAGGCAGTGGACAGCATAGAAGCAAGTGGTATTGTCATAAAACCACCTGAAAATGGCACAGCGTCTGCTTCTGATGGGGACTACGGAGAATAAGAATAAATAAAAAATCTACCTGGCTCCTTGCTGCTCCCACGTGCATATTTTCTTCAAGAGGGTTCGGAAGTTGACTCTGATCTGGATGACTACTGAAGTGAGAACTCCGACAGTTCTCCTTGATTTTTTTTCTTAGTGACGAGATCATTGCACACACTGTCACAATCTCCAATCTCTACGCGTCAAGCAGGGTTGTAAATCTTGGGTTGACTAACTCCGAATTGCAATGTTTGGTGGGAATTATTTTTCTCTGTCAGGTTACATTTCAGATTCCAGTCAAATCATTTTCTGGGAGCAATGATCAGGTTCCCGTAATGTCCACGTTGGTGGTGCGATGAGTCGTGACCGCTTTTAAAATATATATATATATATATATATTCAATTTTGCATATTGCTGAGAACGCTAATTTGGACCCAATGGACAATTTTGCCAAGTTGCGGCCTCTCCGAAACTAACTCAATGAGAGACGAAATGAATTCTTCGGGCTTTCGTACGCGTGTTTCCATGGTCGTAGACAACAATTTCGATAGCAATGCAGCCATTTTCTTTAAGTTGGAGGTTAAGATCTAGGCGTTCGTGTCCGTATTATATTGGGGCCATTTTTTCCGTCAATTCAGTCGGGTGCGCTGTCATTGGTTGCTGATTTCATCTTCATGAAATCCCTCTTCCAGGCATTGGAAGAGAGTTTCAACTGTGTCGAAAAGACCAAAGAACATACAAAATGTTGTCTACCAAGTACCGGGCGAATGTGGGAAATCCTTCTCGGACAGACGTCGAGAGATCTTTAAGTGCCGACAATACGCGACAACTGATAAATTAATCGCGAAAAATCCTCTGCTTCTCCCACACTCATCAGAGATTCCATTGAAATCGTCAACACGACAGATAAGTTCAATAGAGAAGATGATTACACCATCTCCAATAAAGAAATAAATAATAACACTAGGTACAATACCACTAAGAGCACCATTATTACAATTGTGGTGTAGCTTAAAAAACCAAAATAGTGATAAACATGAACATGGTGTGTCAAAAATAATTTAAACATAGAAATATAAATATACGTATGTATTTCTCAAAGTGACCAAACAAACAAAACAAGACATTTTAATGAAGATTGAACAAGACTTCGCAAGACAAAGTAAGAAGCGGATTGTGATATAAATGTAACAATGTGAGTCAGAGATTTAAGTTTTTGTGTAAAAGGTAAGAATAAGGTTTCGTTTTGAACAACTGCCTGTTCGTAATGCCAATATAATATATGGGAAGTGAATACCATAAATTGGTTGAATTGATAATGAAGGAGTTGTGGTATTTGTTTTTTTAAAGGATGGGACAATATAAGTAAGATGCCTCACTCCTTGTATTCATATTTCGGGACTGAGGTTGGTGTATTAACATGTCCATCAGATATTTAGGTTCTGCCACTGAAAATGAGGGGAACAGTAAGACGTTTAGCAAATTAATTACGTCTGCCCTTGGTAGTTTAACCAAGATAGTATTTCCCTATTTGAAAAACCATGTTCATCAAATCTGAGGTTAAAAATGAATCTGATGCATGGATTTTAGATCCTCTGTACTTCAGTAAGCTGTTCTGATAGGTCACCAAAAACTAGAGATCAGCACACTAAATAGGAAAATGATAGAGTTGTAACTAGCAGCTTCCTCGTATGAGTCAGTGTGACATATGTCTGGGTTTTAAGTTGAAAGAGAATACCGTTCACCCTATTGGAAATTTGGTGGATTTGATCATTTCCGGTTAAATTATAATTCATTAGAATTCTCAGGATTCAAACCACCACAATGCAGTTCACAAAAAAATCTCGTGTAATTGATAATAACAAGGTCAATAGCGCGTTTCTTGCAACTTAGGAATTTGAGGGCATTGGGTAGAAGCAGGATTGCTACCGCATGCTACTAAAATAAAAACCCACGAGTAGACTCTAAAGAGAGTGTAACCAGCGCTATTGTACCACGAAAATATGCATCAAGCTGCTAAATGTAAAGAGCAGAACTAAAATATAGAAGGCGCCATGAACTTGTCTCAAAAAACTATACATTGTGGACTTCGAAGAGCTTTTACCACTAAGTAACTGATGCATGCGGATCAAAAAGTGGACAGGTTGTAGCAAAGCACGGCTGAATTCAACTATGAAGATTCAGAGTCATCATCAAGAGATGACCTTTTAATTTCAAGGTTATCTCTGGAACATTTACAATGTAGGTGTCAGGTGAGTTCTTTTTTTTTAAGGTCCTAATATGTATAATGGTGCATGTGATTTTTTCACATACTACAAAGTAGGACATGCCTCATATTGAAAATTTGCTGTGTAGAGCAAATATTATTATAGGCGATCATTTTGACTCGATAGTTTTGCTCAATCCCTATCGTACAATATTAGAGATAAAGGGACAGTTGAATTTCCTTTGCTACTATTTTTATCGTCACATAACCCTCATCAGACAATGTTGAGGCATAGACTGACATGATTATAATAAAAATTTCATAAGTCTCTGGAATATTGCTGGCATTGAAGATAATTATTACTTTGTAATTCTATTATTCAAAATTTTAAACTTCGAATGGATATATGGTTAAAGGAATATTCAACTGAGGAGGTCAATGGATGAAGTCATGCTGCATGGAACCATAAATAATTAAATCATTCAAAAGTTATTTATTGACAAATAATGAAACAACATTAAACATTCTCACAATCTAATTGCTCAAATATATTTTTAGTGAAATTATGACATTTTTACAAATCGCGTCTTCTAATTTTCAATCGACAAGGTTCGATAATTGGATCGGAAAATTGATAACTTATGAACATTTTTATGATAACTTATGCATAAAATATAAGTAGAAAACTACATACATACGAATTCAACGTCTCAGACTTACTATTCTGCCTGCCTATCAAATATAAAAGGATGAAATACGTATTTATGTAGAAGAGCATCCGGTGGGTACCCGGGTACCACCGTCACATAGATTTATGGTATTTTTCTACCCGTAAGGACAAGGTTTAAGCGGGCATGTACATGATTGCAGCGATCTTCTGTGAACCCAAGGGATGATATAAGCCTAGCGATAATAATTCCAGTTATTGTGGACTGTTATGACTGTGACCAAAATGTTCAGTCTCGAGAATCTTAGGTAAGGTTCATTGCTGTTATAAGTATCCTTCGCTAATAAACCCGAGGTAGCAAACATAAAATTAAAGGCAGTGCAATGAATGATTTACGTTAAATTGACAGCCCAAATTGAAAGCTAGCGAAGAAAACGAAACAAAAGATATTGCCTCTCATTAGGGACGAGAGAAAAACTTTGACTGCTTTTGGTTGTTACTAGCATATGATGATTTAATTGTTAAATTGTTCTTTTCAAGGTATTTTTTATCATGATTTGTACGCATATCCCTTACAAGTTGTAAGCCGTCTTTTTCTCGTTAATTTAAGAGGCAATACAAAACTTTTAAATATTTTTTACATAGCTTACTTCATTGCAATATGTTGAGCAATCGTTTATGGTTTACAAAACAGAATCGCACAATTCATTTTTGGTTTTGGTTAGAAGTGGGAAATAATTATATTTTCAAGTAGTGATGCGATCAATTGAATAGCAACTAGGGTTTTGGGATAATCGTCATAAAATATTAAAATCAATCTCGTCTTTCCTGTAACATAGAAAAGGGATCATGTTATTATCCTTCTCTCAATGCGGAATATCAATATTAAATTTTTTCCAAGAGTTAAACCACATAACCAGTCCTGCCAATTCCGAAGTATTTTATAAGATGCACAAAAGAAGTTGCCGATCTTTTGGCAAACGCTTAGGGCCGCTATTTGAAGATAAAGAACCAGGGGGGCGCTAAATAACGCCGTAAAAGTGTCCTACGTCATATAAACGCAGGCGTTAATAGCTACAGAATAAGGCACCATGAATCACCATGTAACTTGGCCACCGTAATTTGTGCGAGTGGAAGAATTTTTATGGCTGGTATTTAGGATCATCAGCGATTGAAGATGCTAGAAAGGCAATATAATTGATATCGAAATATCGTATAGCACACTATCGTATTTATGTAGAAGAGCATCCGGTGGGTACCCGGGTACCACCGTCACATAGATTTATGGTATTTTTCTACCCGTAAGGACAAGGTTTAAGCGGGCATGTACATGATTGCAGCGATCTTCTGTGAACCCAAGGGATGATATAAGCCTACCGATAATAATTCCAGTTATTGTGGACTGTTATGACTGTGACCAAAATGTTCAGTCTCGAGAATCTCATGTAAGATTCATTGCTGTTATAAGTATCCTTCGCTAATAAACTCGAGGTTGCCAATATAAAATTAGAGGCAGTGCTGTGAATGATAAACGTTGAATTGACAGACCAAATGCAAACTAGCGACGAAAACGAACGAAAAGAACTTGCCTCTCATTAGGGACGAGAGAAAAAATTTGATTGCTTGCGGTTGTTACTAGCATATGACGTTTAATAATTAAATTGTTGTTTTCACGGAGGCTTTAATCATTATTTGCACGTATAACTCTTAATAGGAGTAGGCCGTGTTTTACTGGTTAATTTTAAAAGCAATTCAAAACTTTTAACTACGTTTTCCATGGCTGTACGCCTTACTTCATTGCGATGTGTTGAGCAATCGCTTTTGGTTTACAAAACAGAATCACGCATATCTTTTTGGCTTTTGGTTAGACGTAGAGAACCATTATACTATCAAGTAGTGATGTGATCAATTGGATATAAACCAGGTTTTTGGGATACTCGTCGTAAAATAGTAAAAACACCCTCGCCTTTCCGGTAACATAAGAAAGGAATCATGTTACTATTTTTCTCTCCGTGCGGAATATCATATTTTGCTTTAAAAGGTCATTACATATTTTCAATCAGTTAAAACACATAACCAGTCGTGTAATTTCCGAAGTGTTTTTAAAGAAAAACAAAATACGGTGCCGATCCGTGTGCAAGAAAAGAAATCGGAGGGGTCGGTATTAGGTATAACGCAAACCGGAGGCTGGCCTTATTTTTGTTGCTATGCAATGTCCCCAAATAACGCTGGTGGCCGCTATTTGAAGATACAGAATCAGGAGTGCGCTACATATCGCCGTAATAACGTCCTATGTCATAGAAACGCAGGCGTTATCAGTTACAGAATAAGGCCGTAAGAATCACCATGTAACTTGGCCACCGCAATTTGAGCAAGTGGAAGAATTTTGATGGCTGGTATGTAGGATCATCAGCGATTGAAGATGCTAGAAAGACAATGTAATTGATATCGAAATATCGTATAGCATATTTCATGACTTCATTTCACCGAAAGATGGGTTTATGGAAAGCTGCTAGAACAAACAAGCACTTTGTGGACATGATGACAGTAAATATTTACGTTGAATGCGTATTGTGTCGATTTCTAACGTAGCACGTGGCATAGATGAGGGTTAATTATTTCGTGTTTGGGATATCCATCACTCGTATTATTTGTGCGTTGCTTATTACAGATATAGAGGGAAACGAAGCTTATAGATGGGATGCACTGGCCTCAGCGTTTATGCTTTGATAGCTGACGTCGCTTGCATTGTAATACCGAAACGCCCTTACCATACTCGTGAGCTGGTTATCAGCTAGGTATGTAGGATTGTATCCTTGTGTATGTACTTGAAGACATTCCTTGTTACCCAATTTCGGCCACACTATCTTAAGCTGATTTTGTATTGTTAAATTTACACTTTGACTTTATTACGTTTCACTTGTTATGTGCATACAGGCATCAGAGTATTCAGCCTAATCATATCTTAAATGAAATACAAGGTGTCTTTCAGAAAATTAGTGTTAATCTGGTAATCGTTGGTGATATTAACATAAATATTTTAGATGATAATTACGCATCAAATGATTATAATAATTTAATGTGCTCCCATGGTTTACATTGTCTGCTTAAAATTCCAACCAGAATAACGAGTTCATCATCGACTTGTTTGGATCATGTGTTTGCCAGAATTGCTAATATGTATAAATTTCAATTACTTGCTGATGTACTCCACCTAGATATAAGTGATCATTCTATGACTGTGTTCACTATTGCTCTTATTCATTACCATGGTCAAATTCGAAGTGGCGGTAACAGTAAGCCCCTTAAGTTTGGTATAAATTACAATCATTTAAAACATTATGCAGTCGGAGTTGATTGGACTATGGTGTTTAATGAAAATAATGCTTCTAAAGCTTTCGAATTGATTCTTGAGGAGATTACTACTTTTTTAGAAGTATCCAGTTTTTCTTACAGTACTGCAAAAGATTCCGCAAAATTAAAGCCCTGGATGACTAATACCCTGTTAGCACAGGTTGACAGAAAAAATTATTTATTTTACAAGAGTCATCCAAATAACATTAGCATAAGAAATGAGTACATTAAAATTAAAAATATTCTGCGGAAAAACTTGAGGCAAACTTCAGAAAAGTATTACATGCATCAGTTCCAAAAAATTCGTAATAGTTCTAGAGAACAATGGAAACTATTCAAAGAGTTGTCTGGTGAAGAGGCATCAGGCGATAAATTATTGTCTCTTCATGTAGATGGTAAAGTTATAGCTGAAGGCACAACACTAGCCAAGGAATTTAATAGTTTTTTTATTAGTGTTTTTGAATCAGCAAAATTAGGCAAAAAGCACGCAAAAATATACCAATGGAAAATCCATGTTCGTCTAAAAGTAGATGTGATTCGTTCTATTTTGATCTTGTTGTCCCTCAGGAAATAATTAACTTGGTTAATTCCCTTCGCTCTAGTTCGTCTTGTGGCATTGATGGAATAAGTAGCAATGCTTTAAAAATGATTATTCATGATAAAGCTCATATACTTACCCATGAATGTAACTAAAGTTTCAGAACAGGTGAATTTCCAAAGATATTTAAAAAAGCAGTGGTGATACCTCATTTTAAGAAAGGCGATCGAACCAAAATCCAAAATTATCGGCCTATTTCAATGCTTTCAACCTTGTCAAAAGTTTTGGGAAAGCTTGTTAAGCACGGGCTTCTTACCTTTCTTAATGCGGGTAATTATTTTAGTATTAATCAGTACGGGTTTAGATGCAAAATGGGAACCGAAGATGCCTTGACAAACTTTATGACTAATATATACAACGAAATAAATGCAAATAGACGTACTGGAGGAATATTTATTGATATAAAGATGGCCTTTGATACGTTAGAACATGGCATTTTACTAAATAAGATGCATGATGCTGGTATGCGTGGTGTAACTTTACATTGGTTTAAATCCTATTTGTCTGAACGGACTCAGTGTGTAAGGGTGGGCCAGAATTATAGTGAATTTAAAATAGTGGACACTGGTGTGCCTCAGGGTTCTGTACTTGGACCAATTTTATTCCTAATCTATATAAATGATTTGTGTATATCTAAATTAAATAGTCTTTTAAAAGCTTTTGCTGAAGATGTTGCCTTAAGTTACAGTGGTTGAGACCAAAAAAGCATTGGAAATGACGTTCAAAAGGACTTGTACTTCATACGTAAATGGTATGATTATAATGGGCTTGAACTAAGTGAAAAAACAGAATTTATGTTTTTTGATCCTAGCAACTGCTATGCAATGAATCTTAAATTGTTATACCACAAAGTAGACTGCTTAATGAAGAATTGTAGTTGTCTAATAATTGGGCAGGTAAGCAGCATAAAATATTTAGGATTAACATTTGATAAATACTTGAAATGGTATCATCATATGAATGACTTAGTAAGAGTCCTACGATATTATGTATTGTAACGGTCCACGGCCCGCCCGGATTACTTTGGACCGAAAGACTCGTGTACAAATAATTTTCTTTTAAATGTCCTCGCGAATCCCTCCCGCACGAGATCCGCGGGGCTAACCTGCGTCACCTAATACAACACGAAATGTGTTTTGAAAGCCTCTTTAAATTAGGATAAGCGGGTGGGGGGTCCCCGACCGTGCGTAATTAATCATGTTCCCTGGCTTTACCGCCGGGGCAGGGTGGAAATGGGTTGCTGGTATTGGGTTTGTAGGATATTCGGCTTGCTGGACAAGATTAAAAAAATAGAACCTTTTTCAAAAAACAAAACAAGCGTATATTCTGGAAAATAATATGCCCTCCTAATAATTAATGAAATGATGAGGTGATAAATGAGGGATAAAACAATAAAAATCAACCCTTCATGAAATGAGTAAAATGAATGATGAACAAACAGGTGATTAGCCACACAAACAAAAAAAAGGCTACTCTTTCGCTCACAGGCGATTTTAATGGAATCGTCTGCTTCCAATTGAACACTTATAGGTCTGTTTTATCACTTGGGCGTAGATCACTCGCCCTTAAGAAACACAACCGCAGCCCTTGGGAGCCCTTTATCAATTGGATGGCTAGGAGGCTGAAATGGGGGGGGGGTTTGTCGGGTCAGCAACCTTACGTGATCGTCGACTCTGGATTCTTGGCACGGGACGTCAAGCGTGGAAGGCACCTGGCAGTCCTACTGGATCCTATGGTTCTGCAGCAGACTCCGGACTCAGCACGCTAAGGTCTCCGTGTACTTCGAGAATATCCTGGGGGCAAGTAGTGTCCAACAGCGGACGTGGTACTTTTTGCGTACCTAATCAGCCTCCCGCACTTTCCAACTATTCCGGCTCGGGCAGTGCTTCCGCACAGCGATATCGTTCGACGTGTTCCTTTTTTAATATCCTCTATTCATGATTCCGCGATCGCCTATTATACCACTCTTGTGGAGGGGGAGGGGACGTGGCGGATAAGGGGAACTGAGGAAGGGGAACACAGTGGGGAATTCACAACTCAACTATTTCACTTTAAAAATCAACCAAACCCGGTGACTCACTCATACATCTCTCTTCACTACGCTTTTACCCCATTCACTCAACCTTGACACTCACACTGTGATTTCAGCCACGCACACATTCACGCGGTTTCACACTCTCAACTCCTCCCACCTCAGCAAGCCAAATAAAGAAGGCAAAGGAATAAAGGAGGGGGGGAAGAGTGGTTCAGGTGAAAGACAAAAGGTGTAACGGCTTTTGACCGTAACAGTATCGAAGCTTTATTTTATTCGAAATAAGTACCCCTACTATTTTCAAGTCATTTTGTACAACGCTTTAGTAGGCACTAAGTTAAACTACGGTTTGATATGCCGGGGTGGGGCCCACAAGACGACATTGAACCCTGTAGTAGTACTTCAAAAAAAGTTAATTAGAATAAATTCCAATACAAATCGTTTTGAGCATTCTTACCCTCTGTTAGTTAATCTTAAGTTATTGCCATTAATATACATGTTTGTTTACAAAACTTTAAATTTTTTTTTTGCGAAGTGGTAGTTTTCCAGCAATTTCTGGAAACGAGCATGGATATAAGTTACGTAGGAATTGTAATTTTTTAATTCCTAAGCCTAATCTTTCTTTATTTAGAAGATCATTTCTTTATTTAGGGCCTAAAATTTTTAATAATTTACCTTGTACAATTAAACAGATAAAGAGTGTAAATAATTTTTGTAAAAAGGCTAAAGATTGGTTGTTATCTCATGATATAAATGGTCTTTTTTGATGTGTGTGTGTGAATATATATATATTTACTATTGCATTTTTTTCTATTTTGTCTAAAGAAAAAAGTTATATTTTTGGTCTAAAAGTTTTATTTTAGTTTATTTGTCAGTTTCTGAAACGAACATGTAACAAAAAAAATTTTCTTGTATGCTCTATTTATCTTCTTTTGTATCTACATTTCTTCACAAGATATGTTTTTGCGACGTGTTATATTTAATGATATGTATTTATAATGCATTTAAAATTAAATATTTGGTGTGACTAGCGTTGCATTAAAATCAAGGATGGTAGCTTCCACACTGGTGTTTTTTATCACTGAAGCTACCTAAAGCTCCTTAATTTTTGTTATAAAAGTTGTACATTATAATTTGGAGTAATAAACTTATTATTATACTATTATTATGAAATCTATTTGAGCACTGGGAACTGTATATGCTAAGGTTTTCTCGAAGCAAAGCTTAAAGCTACCGAGGGAACTAACCGAGTCGCGAAAAGTTGGTTGACCTCTTTTTATAGAGGTGAGCTCTAATAAAGGGAGCATACTCGACGAATGAAAAGTCGTGGAAATATATGAGTGCTAGAAGGGAGGGTGCCGGGATCATTCGTCAGTAGTGTGGCTGATACATTCTA
The DNA here is from genome assembly GCA_963573305.1 of Pyrrhosoma nymphula. Classification (NCBI taxonomy): domain Eukaryota; kingdom Metazoa; phylum Arthropoda; class Insecta; order Odonata; family Coenagrionidae; genus Pyrrhosoma; species Pyrrhosoma nymphula. The sequence continues at coordinate 11,017,574 of OY754332.1, read as the reverse complement.
TGGAGAACCGTGTAGGTGTCATGAGGTGGCGAGAGACTGCAACCCTCAAACAAGTAGCCAGCAGCTTGGCGGAATTTCATGCGGCTCACCTTCATATTATTGAAGGCGGACACATTTGTGGGTTTGGGATTTAGTGAAGGGTTGCATCAAAGGTATTAAGAATCACGACTGTTGTGTGTCACGTCCTATAGGTAATTGATGAAACTGGTTGGCAGTGAAAAGGATCAGGTTATATCTTTCCGAATTTTTTAATTCGTCGTTAGGTTTCTATTACGAAGAAGCAGATGGTGGGGTTATCTAAGTATTGCTTTCACTTTCACATTCTTACGGTTGTCCCTAGTTCTACTTATTACTTTAAGGGTGAAGAAACTATGCAGTTTTAGTGTATTGAGTTAAATCAACAAAGCAATATGAGGGAGAGAAGTAAGTCCTCATGTAGGTTTAAGTCTGATTTTACTTAACCAAACGCCTTTTCCCGGTTACTAATAGAATAACACACTTCCGAAAAAATAGGAAATTTAACTTAACTCAACGTTAATCCAACACGATAGTGTTTAATATCACCTGAAGGATGGAACTAAAGATTGAATATTTTTAGGGAACATACTCAGTGTTAAAAATTTTCGACATAATACCGTATCCTTTCACATCACTTTCACTTCCCTAACATTAATGCAATGTTTTGTACACACGAAAATTCACATTCCACCGAATATTCATTCTGTTAAAGTCTGCTTCTCCAATAAATTCTCAATTATAAAAAATAAATGCTGAATCCGACGGTCCAAAGAATTTTCATGTATTTTATTTCTGTTTTGCGAATTTTCGTGTGTACCCAACCAACATTCTGAAGCTGAAGAAACGGAAACTGAAACTTATTTCTGCTTCATCATAAACAATACGAAACTTTTTTTCAGCCACCATGATATAATTACGTTTTGAAATATCACTGGGGAGGGGAGTAAAAAGGCCGTACATCAATTGGTCTTGATTTATTTTTTTTACATTTTTTGGATGCTAGAAAAATTATCAATAATTTATGAAGTGAAATACATGATCCACATTAGTTAGAGGTGCAGCCCTGAGGAACGTTGACCTTGATTGTCTTGCTGACTTCCTTGCGGCTGAAGTCAGGACTGGCGCCCTTCTTCACCATCTCGACGAAGTGTCGGCTGGCGGAGGAGTCGGGCACGCAGTGGAAGGGCACCTGTAATGATAACAAAGCGATTAAGATCACGATTAGCTATAAGGTTCTCGAGAAGACAGCGGGAATATCACAGGGAAAACGACGCGGAAACTTACGCTCTTCTCGACCTTTCCGGTGGCACGGCAGTTGCTGGCACAGGTGGGCAGCGGTCGCATGGAGAAGCAGGTCTTGCTACCTTGCTCGACGATCTTAGTGCGGTGCTGGGTGCAGCCGGAGTTGGATCCGGTGGACTGTCCGTAGTGGGAGTTGCCGGAGCTATTGATTTTAGAGGAGCGGGAGGAAGGATATCCGCTATTGGCGTCCTCTTCGGTGATCACGTCGTGAGGAGTGAGGGTCTGGTTGAAGCAAGGGGCAGAGGCTGCTCGGCGGTGCATTTCCTTGGCTGGTCCCTGGCAAGTCTGGTCGGGAACGGCCCACGAGGCGGTGAACATTTTGGGCTCTTCAAGAATGCAGTCCCTGGGGGAGGTGAAATCCGTGGAGGGTTCGCTGTCGTAGGTACCGCAAAGACCAAGGACGTCACCGCGATAAGTGCTGCCGGCCTGCAAAAGATGGGATGGGTGAGCGTGATGGTGAACGTTGGGAATGAGAGAAGTTGGGTTGTTACGGTGGAACATGTGCCCAGTCGTACCTCGATCCAAGCGGCTTCTCCGTTGTACATGATTGACAGTTCGTGTTGCGGAGCCTCGAAGATGATCGCTCCACTCGGAAGGGCATACCAGTAAGCGAGCATTTCACCGTCGGAGTCAGTGACATTGTTAACCTTTCGTTGAGACACGCTGCGCTGCTTCTGGTTGAAGTAAACGATTCCGTCGGTGTCTCCACTCTCGGAAGACTTCTTGGAGCTGGAGGATCCGGAGGGTTTGAGGTCGAACACGTCGTCACCAAGGATGACCTTGACTTCCTAAAGAGGAAATGAAGACTGTGAGGCGATTGATCGAGTACATGCGTGATGGATGCAGCAGTGCTAGAGCCACGAACGAACCTTCTCGTGAGAGCTGGCGTCTCGGGCGAGAACGGTGACCTCTGATGTAGGATCTGAGTCGCTGCTGGAGCTGGAGGAGTCATCGTCTTCCGGCTGTGAGGTCATCATGACGTGCCAACATTTTCCGAGGTGGCTGGGGTAGGTCTGGTTGTCGAAGGTGGTGACGTAGTCTCGATCCAAGCCGCAAGAGGCTGCGGGAAGAGCGAGGGGAATGGTAAAGGTGTGTTTGCGTGAGCGAAGAGGCGTGGCATCAACGAATGTAGTGGAGCTCCTGGAAAGACTTACCGGTCCATTGGCCGTGGAGGGCGGTGGTGAGGAATCGGTCGCCGGCGCACCAGGTAGGATGCTGGACGATCCAAGGTCTGACGTATTGGTTGACGCGCACGAGGCTGAAGTCGGCGTCGAAGGATGGAGCGGAGAGAGAAACGTTGACGGCCTTCAAATCAACCTCGAAGTCAACGTCGACGGAGATCCTACCGTCCTTATTGTGGACGTTGTAGGTATTCTCGTCGAGGTATGGGTAACCGAAATACCTGGCCCAGGAGTATGCCTTGTAGGTCATGTTCTTGAGAGCAGATGGAAGCTGTAAAGGAGGAGGGAATCGTCGTTATCGCGAGAGTGTGCGGTGGTTGTGGAACACGAATAAATGTGCGAGAAGCGAGCGTGGTAACGTACCCTCTCGTACTGGATGTCGATACTGTAGGAGTCGAGGAAGTTGGCGCGGGCCGTGAGGTTGCGGCAAGCGGGTTGGAGGTAACTTCCAGACTGCATGAGGGACATGCATTTCTGTGCCATGGGACTGCGGCGGATGTACTCCTTCCTCTCCTGGCTCTGTTCTCCCTTGGCCTACCGATGGGAAAGATTTTGGCTTGAAAACGTTTTCACTTATGGTGGGCTACGGATTGGAGTACGGGAGACGATCACTCACCGAGATGCTGATTTGAGAGGCTCCTGAACCGCACTTCTCGCCGAAGCTGATCTCAGAGCTGACGTAGGATGTTGGGTTGGCTCTCAGAGCCTTGGCGAGGTTCATGAGTGGCACGTTGGGATACTTTCCTTTAGTGGCAGCACAAACCTGTCAGAGGAGAGAGTGGGACGTGAGGTGAGACGGGAGGAGGAGCCACTCGGTGAATCAAGTGCACGTGGGGCGTATGCTTACCTCGTAAGGCTTGGAGTTTCCGTAAGTCGGAGACTTGTAGAAATAGAAGAGAGCTCGGGTTGTGTCGTCAACGTCACTGGAAGCGTAAGCTGCGGTAGCCACGTAGGCGATGTTTTTGCTTCCGTCGAATTCGACGGCGAAGTCGATGACGGAAGCGGAGCTATCTGCAATAGGAGGGAAGGAGGAACGATGAGCATGGGAGGAAATAAAAGGATCATGGTCGAGAGAGATTTGTGAGCAAAGGTGTGGAGCGTACTTCTGATTCCGGAGGAAGCCCTCCTGAGGAATTCCTGCTGTCTCTTTCCGCTGATCGGCTTGGAGGTGGATGGGTTTGCCATGGAGCTGCTGGATGATCCGGAGCCCTTGCTGCTGCTGGACTTGCCCTTGGGGCTGTGGCTCTCGTTGGATTCCGAGTCGGATTCGTTGGAGTCGGATGATGATGACTGGGAGTCATCGGAGTTGTCATCTGTCGGTGATACGTAGGAGTGGTCAGTAAGTTAGACGGTGGCAAGGAAAAGATAAGGAGAGAGTAAGCCAGCGTTTTAGGACGTACCGTAGGAGGCGGTGAAGGTGACGGATTTGCTGCTGCTCCTCTGAGGGTCGAAGATGACGTTGATGTTGTTGTACTTGATGGTCCTTTCGGCCCATGGGTAGAGGAAGAAAGACATTGCGTCGTGGCGCTGAGCCTTTTCGTAGAGCCATTCGTAGTCCACGTAACTCTGCTCCGTGGCGTACTTGAGGCGGAAAGAGAAACCAGTGCTTTCCTTGCCGACGGTGGTTTCAACCTGTCACGGGGATAGCAAAGTGGTGATCAGGAGTGAAGTGTGTGGAGAGATGGATGGGTCTCATTTAATCGACCAACCACGTCTCACCTGCATGGGCTCGCGGACGTGGATGGGCTTGAAGCTGCTGCTCTGGCTGACGGGAGCGAGATCGAGGATGTTGTGCTTAGCGGTGTAGGGGGTGGTACTGTAGTGGAAGATCTGGGCGTCTCGGTTTGAGAAGAGGGGCTTGAGAGTGACGGAGGCCTCGGAGTTATCGGCATCAAAGTCGAAAGAGGCTTTAATGGGCAAGTTGAATTGGATGTTCTTCTGAACACCGGCGATGTAGCGAGTGTGGGTCAAAGGAGCCACGAAGCTGATCTTGGCGGTGCAGCGAGTGGAGTACCTGTAGACGAAGGATATTTAGTGTCCCCTCTTACTCATTCTTTGCGTGGTAAAATGCAGTCATTGTCACCCGGAAGACTTACACCCATTGAAGGTTAGCGGTGGAGTTGACGGTTTCGGGAACCCTGATGGAGTCACGGGATCCACTAGACATGTCAGGCTGGGTTTTGGCTTGCACTTCGCCCCTGAGAGCAACGTAGGTAGGAGCCTTGATGGAGTAGACGAACGGAAGACCGGTTTCGGTGGGGAAAGCCAGAGTGACGGCAAACTGGTTGTAGAGCTTGTTGTAGTTGAACTTGTGTCCGGAGCGGAGGGCGGAAGCGGCGGATTTCAACACTACAAAAGAAGGAGCGTGTTAGGAGAGCGACAGAGCGCGTCCGAAAGGAGCACACATTTGAGGGTTGACTTACGGGCTGGGAGGCTTTCAATGGTGGTGTTATCGTAGGTGAAAAATCTGTTGGTTCCCATGTAGCGAACGAGGAGGTTTCCTTCCACTTGATCGTAATCGGAGGAATCGATGTTCAGCATCTCTGCAATCTTCTCCGTGGTGAATGGGCTGTGACTTCCGCTTCCACTGCCAGAGGACCTCTTTCCTGATTTGCTTCCGTGCTTTCCGCTGCTGGAGCCGGAGTCAGAGTCGTCGAATTGGTCGGTGATGGCGTCAGCGAGGTCGTTGAAGCTGGAGGTCATCGCGCCCAGCTGAAATCACGGATAAACATCGGTCACGCCGAAAAGCGACGGAACACGTTTGCGTTGAGAGTTGCAAATAATACTCACGGCCATGGTCTGTGATTTCCATCCTCCGATGTTGTGGCGAGTGGAAATGAACGCGCTGGATGGGATGAGTCCGTCAGAGCTACCGATCCAACTGAGCTCTCTCCTGTATGCAAGACCCATCTCCTTGACCATGTAGCTCTTGAGGTATTGTCGGGAGTAATGAGCTCCGAGAGGTTTAGGGTTGAGCATGTTGACGGCTGCCTGGGCGTTCATTTTGCTAGAAGACGGAAAGGAAGGCGTCGGTAAGTCGACCGGCGATCGCACTCCTTAATGCTTAGGTGGCTTTCAGGCATTCCTGCTCGTGAACCTTCATAGCTTTTATTTCGCGTGATAGCCAGTGAAACTTAAGTATACCCGCGATATGTACCGAGAGCAGGAAAGTATGAAATTCACCTTGGCACCATCGACCATTTTGCAAAGACTCCGGAGGTAGCATACTCTCGACCGCTTCACAGGTGTCAACTTACAGCTCGTGGTGATGAGGTCCCTGGAGGGCGGCGGCGGACTGGATAGCTGATTTTACGACGGCGGTGACTTGGAGGCTAGGATCCCTGTTGGTGAATTCTGCCAACCTCTGGAGCATGAAGGCGGGAGGAGCGGTCCTCATGAGAACGATGACAGCGGCGCAACGCACCTGGTAGGCGTCTCCGAGGTTCTGGTACACGTTGAATAGGACACGGCGGGCGACCTGAGGGAAGACCTTGGCGAGCTTGTTCATAGAGGTAACCATGAGGGTTCTCTGGAAGGTGGACATCTCCTCCTTGCCCTCGAGGTAGGGCTCGAAGACGCTGAGGATCTTGGGGTGGCCGAGATTTCCAAGGGCGCGGATGTACACCTGGATTTTGTGGCTGTCTCCGTCCTTGACGGCGGCGCGGAGGTGCTTAGCCATGTACGGGATGTACTCCTCGGACACGGCCTTGGGGTTGATGGGAGAGAGTCGTCCGAAGGCGTGGACGGGGAAGAGGTTGTGAGCCGTGACGTTGTTGACCTGAGCCTTGCGGGCGAGGTTGGCGAAGGAAAGGATGGCGGTGGAATTCAAGAGGGGCTGCTTGGTGACTTCGGGGCTCGTGGCCAAGGCCTGTGGAAATAGTTAATGGAGTGAAACGTGAGAACATGTTAAGCTGAGGGGTGCGGTATGAATAATTAATTTATGATCGGCACTCACGAAGAGAGTCTTGAGGAATTCTGCAGTTGGGGTCCTGGCGCTGGTAGCAATAGTGGCGACGATCTCGGCGGCCTCCTCTTGGGCGATCTTTTTGGACTTGATCCAATCCTTGATGGTGGTGAGGCAAGGGCCAGTGCCGGCGGCGGCGACGGCGTCGCGGAGGACGGTCCTGTTTCGAGAAAGGGAATTCGGTAATTTTGTGGAGGGTACCGGCAGCCCTGAATGGTGTGCGTAGGATTTATGTGGGCCTGAGTGGAATAAGCGGAGGCGGGTAGGCAGCGAGATGGTCGGGAGTTCGGTTCACAGGAAGGTGAGGCAGGACGAGGAGGAGGGTTGGTGTTGAATGAGTGTCGGAAACTCACCATGGGTTTTCTCCGGAGGACTTGATGGGAGCGTAGATCTGAGAGGTAGCCTTCTGGAGCTGCTCGGAACTCATGGTGCGGAGGAGGCGGACGACGATGGCGAACTTGGAGAGGGTGCCTTTGGCAGGAATGCTGCTAGGGTGCTGCATCTCGGATGCGATTTGAGAGCAGAGTTTCTTGACGGCGGAGACGGGTTCGATGTCCTTAGAGGTGGGAACGGCGTTTCCTTCGTAGCCGATGAAATAGGGCAGCAGTGGGATCTTGGGAGCCTTGTTCATTCCGGGCCTCGGGTTGTGCTCTTCGCTGGAGCTGGAGCTGGAACTTGAGCTGCTGGAACCGCTGCTGTAGCTGCCTTCATCGCTGCTTGAGCTGCTGGAGCTGGAACTGTCTCCGGAGCCGTTGCTGTCGGAGCTGTTGCTGTCGGAGCTAGAACTTTCAGAGCTGGAGTTGCTGCTTTCGGAACTGCTACTGCTGCTACTTCCGCTACTGCCGGAATCACTGCTGCTGTTCTCGCTGCTCTCGCTGCTGCTGCTCTTACCGTCACCCTTGCTCACGCTGTCCTCACTGTCGTCCTCGCTGCTGCTGCTGCTGCTTCCGCTGCTGGCGTTCTTGTTCTTCTGTGGGGCGGATCGGCGAAATCGCTTAGGGATCGCGCGTTTCCGTCCGGACCTGTCGGATTCTTCGCTGGAGTCGCTGCTGCTGCTACCACTCTCTTGGCTATTGCTCACGCTGTCGTCGCTGTCGTTTTCGCTGCTGGAGCTGGAGTTGGAGTTGCTCTCGTCGGAGGATTCGGATGATTTGTGGGCGCTGCCTTTTGCTGGGATCTTTCCAGATCCGCTGCTGTGGTCTGAGGAGAAGGGGTCGTTATAGTCGTAGACGAGGTCCTTGACGTGCTGTGGATTGGGCACGGATGGAGGGGAGCCAGAGCTTGACCGCCTGGAAATCAGGGTCACGTTCATGCGACTGACCACCATGCCCTTCTGTGCGTTGTACATAGCCGGACTGAGGATGACCTTATTGGTGGTGACAGAGGATTGGATGGTGTACTCCTTGAGGGATCCGGAAACCACAATCCTGCTGATTCCGGAGCGCTGGAAAAAGAAGAGGGTTGAACTTGTGTGATCGTCGGCGTTGCTTTTTCCTGACGGGCTGTCGCGCTCTCTTACTTACGGAGAAGAAGTGTCCCATCTGGTTGTCGGCAGGCTCCCAGTCGGTGAGCCCGGTGAATCCGTAGTGGTAGGCGACTCTCTTGTCGCAGTTGCTGAAGTTCTTGGTCTTCACGATGTCGTACAATTGGCCGTCTCCACGGAGTTCGGGCATGGGGACGAGTTCCGGGTTGACCTGGGTGGCGTACATCGGCAGCGGGGAGATGTCGTACATGACTTCGCACTCACCGGTGACGGTATCCTGGAGAGAAATTATTTTGGCATGAGATTCGTCTCGAATGCTTCCTTCGCGCGATTTCTCCCCCTGATTTTCTCTCAACTTACCTCCATAGCGCGGAAAACGCTCTCGCTGGGCCTCTTTGGAGCCTGGCTGCCATGAGGCCATTTGATTTCGTTTTCACCGCGGGTGTCCACCTGCAGTTGACTCACGACGCTCTTGATGAGGTTCACCTCTGGGTTGGAGAGGTCTTTGCTGACCACCAGCTCATCCACCTGCGAAAGCGACGGTCACGTGATTAATCATTTCCCTTTTCGGACACGAAGTGGGAGGAGGAATATTGTCATTCGGCACTTACAACTCCGTTCTTGAACTTGATCTGGAACGGCTTGCTGGAGAGCGGGAGCGACCTGTAGTTGAGCTCCTTCTCCGGGATCCAGGACGCCCATCCTCCGGGAAGGGATGCTTGCACCGGAGAGAACTGGGCGTCGGAGATCTGTGTGGAGCGACGGTTGGTTAGTGAGATTGCCTTTGATGGTCGGATCGCGCATGTCAAATGTCCGTGTGCTCGTGCGTACTCACCCTGGCAAGGACGGCGCTGGAACTCTGTGGTTGGAGCGTGAGAGTCGCTCGGCTCACCACGCCAACGTACTTGTCTGCCACCTGATGGAGGGCGGCGAGAGTTCTGCCCTTGATCTGGTACTTGTATTCATATCCAGGTTTCCAGGCTGCGAGGAGAATACAAGCGTATTAGTAATAGTGGTGGATATAATGATCTTCGATGAATAAACGGACAGCAATTAGTGATGGTGTAATTTTTTCACCAACTTTAACACTCACCATTTTCGGCCGTTGCCAGCCCAACTGGAAAGTAAAGAAAACAATCATTTTTAGTCGAAGCTCGCTTAAAGTAAAAGCTTTATATTGCACACGTAGGTCGGCGTTTCGACACAAATCATTTGCATGTTTGTTAACATTTCCTTCGGGATTTTTTAAAATGCCCCAGTAGAGATGAGTGTGCCCGTAGGAAAATGATGCACCGGACTTGTTTGGTGAGTGTCTGTTTTTATTTTTCAGAAATACCGTACATCAATGAACTTTCACGAATTGAAAGTCATCATTTAAGCGACAATGTATTTGAACTCATATAGTATTCTAAAACAGAACAACATTTCGTATCCTTCTCTCATCACTGAACCGTCGGTGTGCTGAAAATTATTTAAATGTAATTCATATTAATGCTCGGCAGTGAAAATCGCAGTGATATTCAGGATTATGATGCAAGGAAAACAGAGCTCCTGATGGCATCTATGTAAAGTAGTAGAATTAATGCATCATGATGTATGCTCCACCAATGTAGGCTTTTGATATTTTCATTTGAATGCCATGTATTGCAAAATGTTTCACGGAAATATATTTTTATGATGGAATCTTTTCTGATGGATAACAAGAGCAGTATTCGTGTGGCAAGACATTGGGTACGGATTAAAATCCTGGAATTTTTTTATTTAATTACGATAAAAGATCACTTTAATTTTCCTCACCGATTTATGTGAGGATCTTTATTTTTATAAATAAATGTCGATTTGCAAATTTGAATTATACTTGTTATGCATTGTTATGAGATACTTGAGAAGAAGAGAAAGATTATTTAAAGACTACATCTTCAAAGGCCGCAAATATTCCTCGGCTCAGCTACTTACGCCGAGGATATATTCGATTTTGTGGTTTACCGAGTGATTTGAAGAAATACCTTCAAAGTAAGTGCTAAAAAGACACAAGCTACAGACATTTTTATAGGCCTATACTTCGACTACTCCTTTGAATTTAAACGGTTGCGCGTTACACGTACAGCTACTGAATAACGTAGCTGCAATAATTGCAACCTACTACCCAACCACGCCTTAGGCATTATGTTGGCTTGCCAATAATATGACACTCATTCTGACTAGTATTTTACTCAGTTTATGTTGCTAAATATTTATCCTGAAATTTGCATATTTGCACTGTTACGTAAGTTAAGAATTAAGAAAATTAGGTTTAGTGGAGTTCAGTGGATTGTTAGCTGCGCATGACAATTGTCATTCAACAACAGCAACATTTTTTTAAAAACACCCGAAAAATGATGCTTTGATGACGTTTAAAATACTGACGTGATATTTGGTAGAATGCAGTTCTATTTAATAACAGGGATGCTGATCAATTCGGTCCGTAAAATCTCAATCAGGAATATAAGTCAATTGCATTTATTGTGATGAAACATGCATGTCATTCTGAGAAACGAGGATCCGAAATATTCATTCGCGCTGCTTTGCAAAATACTCTGTCAATGTAAAAGCTTGCTGCCAAGATCTCGTCTAGGAACTTATTTTTTCCTTTAACTGCTAGGCGTGAATAGGATTTGAGTTTGGTTCTCGGTACTTACCTACGAGGAAGACGATCAGAGGAGACCACATCTTGTCCCGGAGTGGCGACCGTACTCAAAGCTCCGCCTTATATACCAGAGTCCTCCTCACGGTTGTGTGTTATCAATTGCGCATCTCAGCGAAAAGCTGGCATCTGCTGGTCGGCCTTTGACATTCGGCAGCCACGCGCCGTTGTGTACACGTGCCGAGTCAATTATTTTTATTATCTGATAAACATATAATGAATATCTCTTTGAGATTCTTAAAGTAATTGCCACCGGGATTCGCCAAAAAAATTAAAATAGATGAACACAAATGTGAGAAGTTTTTTATAAAGAATAATTAAATGCGTAAAGGCCATCTTTTTACCTTCATTGTAACAGTTTGTAACAGGATCAGTATAAAAATGCTTATTCCTTAGTTTTAATTTGATTAAATTGTTCAACTTCCTCGGCAGTTACATCCTCCATTAATTCCAAAGGATAAACGTTTACGAATAATGGTTAAAAAGCGATAACTTTCATCTCTTTTTGTTGTTTTTCTTCATCTTCATTTCAAATGATTTGTTTTAATTACTTCGATCTCTACTGTATGTAAAAATAACCAAAATACTAAAGATATGGGAATATTTTCTTACATAGCACGAGTCGTGTGAGTGTAAAATATTTATTATTAAATTCGGGAGTCAAATTTTACGAACATGATTTATTAGAAATATTGTTAGTCAATTTTAAGTATTTGCTTTGTTGTAGGTTTTCTGTAACTAATGCACTAGTTTCAATGGCGAGATTTTGTGTTAATATTTTATTTTCCACTGATCAATCGTTAAAGCATTATGAAATGTCTAGGGAAATTCCGGAACTTTGTGCGAAAACCTTACATTTCTCTTTCCCGTTTTCAAGGGTTGTGTATTGTTATCATAGCTATATTTTGCGTTAACGTAAATAAATGGTAAAAAATTTATTTACTGAACTAAATAAACAGTAGGCTTATGTTTACTTACTTTTTTCACAATTGACATTTTTTAACTTTCTATTCAAAAGTTTTGAAAGGTGTTCTTGTATTGTACAATACATGGCCCACAATATAGGCTACCACGATGGTCAATGTACTGCTCGTAGTAATCTGGGAAACGCGTCAAACATTGGTCATCCGAGGTAAATACGAGACTTCTGTTGCGCGAACTCTGTCAATTTTAGAAACATTTACCTTTATGGAAGAATACCCTCGGACCGAATATGTACTTTCAAAAATTAATTCATGTAAATTACACCTTTAGTATCATTACCTAATGATTTTGTATCCTCAAAGTTTTTTTTTCACCTACAAATTGCACATTTGCCCTCAAGATCAATTTGTTAGTGGAACATGTATGCTGGGCAAATAGCTTTTAATTTTTCCGGATTTATAAAGTCCTTTTATTGCCAAGCCACCATTTCCACAGCAAAGTGACCTGCTCAAAGGCCTCCCAATATTACTACAAAGCCCAAGATTTAGAAATGTCCTCTATAGTCCATGCTCAACCAGTCTTCAAAACACAATCTCTCAATTAATTTTTTTATGAAAACGCTGATTTTAATGTAAGTACCATTGAAGGTCTGAATTCTTTTAATTCAATGGGTGGTGGTATTGTTGGAAGCGAACCAGATTGTGAACCCCCATTATTGTTGGCCACGAGCCACGACTAAATACACCCCTCTGTAATATCTTTCTTGAACGCTCACGACAGCTTTATGAATAGGATACAATATTAAATAAACGGGGAAGAGCGATGGGCTGTTTTCTAACGAAATTCCGGAATTTCCCCAGAAATTTCAAATTACTCTAACTTTTTTTTCTTCTCGAGGATTTCGGAGCGCTGTGTCAACCAGATAACCCAACGCAGCGGTACCCGGAAACAATGGAACTGCCTGCTGTAACTTTTGACCAGTTAAATATAAAGTATTAAATGGTTTTCCCCAGATTACTATGAGCAGTACAATGACCATCGAGGTAGCCTTTATTGTGGGCCATATATTCAGCATACGAAAACAGCTTTCCAACTTATTCATAGAATGTTGAAAAAATGACTTGTAGCCTACTTATTTCGATTTGGGACCACAGTGTGGCAGCATGTACTTTAATATGCGTGCACTTAGTATGACAAATGTAAGTATACATTGGCCCGCTGTGTATAAAGTTCATTTAATACATTTTATTACAATTTATGTATATTGACAATACATATAACTACATTAACAATATAAAACCATAGAAAAACGGGAAGGAGCAAAATGCGGTTCCCTTACGAAACTCCAGAATTTCCCTAAAAAAATGTATAATTAACTATTTTGGTGAACGTTTTATCAGCTTTAATTTTAAACACAGTAATATCTTAGCTTTCACTCACCGTTGTTAAGATATGAGTGAGTAACGCAAAAAAGGGACCTTTTGCGCCCCACCCTCCCCCCGCGCAGCTCCTAGGTCAGATCACATTTGGTATGTTTACCTCCTATAAACTCCAAACTCATCCTTTAAGTTCGGTGTCTGTCTTGTTACATGTCCTCTACACCCCCCTTTTGGGCATTCATTGACTGGACTAATGCCCAAAACTCTAATTTTGTATGAAATAAGTGAACTGTTAAAGGCAGTGGACAGCATAGAAGCAAGTGGTATTGTCATAAAACCACCTGAAAATGGCACAGCGTCTGCTTCTGATGGGGACTACGGAGAATAAGAATAAATAAAAAATCTACCTGGCTCCTTGCTGCTCCCACGTGCATATTTTCTTCAAGAGGGTTCGGAAGTTGACTCTGATCTGGATGACTACTGAAGTGAGAACTCCGACAGTTCTCCTTGATTTTTTTTCTTAGTGACGAGATCATTGCACACACTGTCACAATCTCCAATCTCTACGCGTCAAGCAGGGTTGTAAATCTTGGGTTGACTAACTCCGAATTGCAATGTTTGGTGGGAATTATTTTTCTCTGTCAGGTTACATTTCAGATTCCAGTCAAATCATTTTCTGGGAGCAATGATCAGGTTCCCGTAATGTCCACGTTGGTGGTGCGATGAGTCGTGACCGCTTTTAAAATATATATATATATATATATTCAATTTTGCATATTGCTGAGAACGCTAATTTGGACCCAATGGACAATTTTGCCAAGTTGCGGCCTCTCCGAAACTAACTCAATGAGAGACGAAATGAATTCTTCGGGCTTTCGTACGCGTGTTTCCATGGTCGTAGACAACAATTTCGATAGCAATGCAGCCATTTTCTTTAAGTTGGAGGTTAAGATCTAGGCGTTCGTGTCCGTATTATATTGGGGCCATTTTTTCCGTCAATTCAGTCGGGTGCGCTGTCATTGGTTGCTGATTTCATCTTCATGAAATCCCTCTTCCAGGCATTGGAAGAGAGTTTCAACTGTGTCGAAAAGACCAAAGAACATACAAAATGTTGTCTACCAAGTACCGGGCGAATGTGGGAAATCCTTCTCGGACAGACGTCGAGAGATCTTTAAGTGCCGACAATACGCGACAACTGATAAATTAATCGCGAAAAATCCTCTGCTTCTCCCACACTCATCAGAGATTCCATTGAAATCGTCAACACGACAGATAATCTCAATAGAGAAGATGATTACACCATCTCCAATAAAGAAATAAATAATAACACTAGGTACAATACCACTAAGAGCACCATTATTACAATTGTGGTGTAGCTTAAAAAACCAAAATAGTGATAAACATGAACATGGTGTGTCAAAAATAATTTAAACATAGAAATATAAATATACGTATGTATTTCTCAAAGTGACCAAACAAACAAAACAAGACATTTTAATGAAGATTGAACAAGACTTCGCAAGACAAAGTAAGAAGCGGATTGTGATATAAATGTAACAATGTGAGTCAGAGATTTAAGTTTTTGTGTAAAAGGTAAGAATAAGGTTTCGTTTTGAACAACTGCCTGTTCGTAATGCCAATATAATATATGGGAAGTGAATACCATAAATTGGTTGAATTGATAATGAAGGAGTTGTGGTATTTGTTTTTTTAAAGGATGGGACAATATAAGTAAGATGCCTCACTCCTTGTATTCATATTTCGGGACTGAGGTTGGTGTATTAACATGTCCATCAGATATTTAGGTTCTGCCACTGAAAATGAGGGGAACAGTAAGACGTTTAGCAAATTAATTACGTCTGCCCTTGGTAGTTTAACCAAGATAGTATTTCCCTATTTGAAAAACCATGTTCATCAAATCTGAGGTTAAAAATGAATCTGATGCATGGATTTTAGATCCTCTGTACTTCAGTAAGCTGTTCTGATAGGTCACCAAAAACTAGAGATCAGCACACTAAATAGGAAAATGATAGAGTTGTAACTAGCAGCTTCCTCGTATGAGTCAGTGTGACATATGTCTGGGTTTTAAGTTGAAAGAGAATACCGTTCACCCTATTGGAAATTTGGTGGATTTGATCATTTCCGGTTAAATTATAATTCATTAGAATTCTCAGGATTCAAACCACCACAATGCAGTTCACAAAAAAATCTCGTGTAATTGATAATAACAAGGTCAATAGCGCGTTTCTTGCAACTTAGGAATTTGAGGGCATTGGGTAGAAGCAGGATTGCTACCGCATGCTACTAAAATAAAAACCCACGAGTAGACTCTAAAGAGAGTGTAACCAGCGCTATTGTACCACGAAAATATGCATCAAGCTGCTAAATGTAAAGAGCAGAACTAAAATATAGAAGGCGCCATGAACTTGTCTCAAAAAACTATACATTGTGGACTTCGAAGAGCTTTTACCACTAAGTAACTGATGCATGCGGATCAAAAAGTGGACAGGTTGTAGCAAAGCACGGCTGAATTCAACTATGAAGATTCAGAGTCATCATCAAGAGATGACCTTTTAATTTCAAGGTTATCTCTGGAACATTTACAATGTAGGTGTCAGGTGAGTTCTTTTTTTTTAAGGTCCTAATATGTATAATGGTGCATGTGATTTTTTCACATACTACAAAGTAGGACATGCCTCATATTGAAAATTTGCTGTGTAGACCAAATATTATTATAGGCGATCATTTTGACTCGATAGTTTTGCTCAATCCCTATCGTACAATATTAGAGATAAAGGGACAGTTGAATTTCCTTTGCTACTATTTTTATCGTCACATAACCCTCATCAGACAATGTTGAGGCATAGACTGACATGATTATAATAAAAATTTCATAAGTCTCTGGAATATTGCTGGCATTGAAGATAATTATTACTTTGTAATTCTATTATTCAAAATTTTAAACTTCGAATGGATATATGGTTAAAGGAATATTCAACTGAGGAGGTCAATGGATGAAGTCATGCTGCATGGAACCATAAATAATTAAATCATTCAAAAGTTATTTATTGACAAATAATGAAACAACATTAAACATTCTCACAATCTAATTGCTCAAATATATTTTTAGTGAAATTATGACATTTTTACAAATCGCGTCTTCTAATTTTCAATCGACAAGGTTCGATAATTGGATCGGAAAATTGATAACTTATGAACATTTTTATGATAACTTATGCATAAAATATAAGTAGAAAACTACATACATACGAATTCAACGTCTCAGACTTACTATTCTGCCTGCCTATCAAATATAAAAGGATGAAATACGTATTTATGTAGAAGAGCATCCGGTGGGTACCCGGGTACCACCGTCACATAGATTTATGGTATTTTTCTACCCGTAAGGACAAGGTTTAAGCGGGCATGTACATGATTGCAGCGATCTTCTGTGAACCCAAGGGATGATATAAGCCTAGCGATAATAATTCCAGTTATTGTGGACTGTTATGACTGTGACCAAAATGTTCAGTCTCGAGAATCTTAGGTAAGGTTCATTGCTGTTATAAGTATCCTTCGCTAATAAACCCGAGGTAGCAAACATAAAATTAAAGGCAGTGCAATGAATGATTTACGTTAAATTGACAGCCCAAATTGAAAGCTAGCGAAGAAAACGAAACAAAAGATATTGCCTCTCATTAGGGACGAGAGAAAAACTTTGACTGCTTTTGGTTGTTACTAGCATATGATGATTTAATTGTTAAATTGTTCTTTTCAAGGTATTTTTTATCATGATTTGTACGCATATCCCTTACAAGTTGTAAGCCGTCTTTTTCTCGTTAATTTAAGAGGCAATACAAAACTTTTAAATATTTTTTACATAGCTTACTTCATTGCAATATGTTGAGCAATCGTTTATGGTTTACAAAACAGAATCGCACAATTCATTTTTGGTTTTGGTTAGAAGTGGGAAATAATTATATTTTCAAGTAGTGATGCGATCAATTGAATAGCAACTAGGGTTTTGGGATAATCGTCATAAAATATTAAAATCAATCTCGTCTTTCCTGTAACATAGAAAAGGGATCATGTTATTATCCTTCTCTCAATGCGGAATATCAATATTAAATTTTTTCCAAGAGTTAAACCACATAACCAGTCCTGCCAATTCCGAAGTATTTTATAAGATGCACAAAAGAAGTTGCCGATCTTTTGGCAAACGCTTAGGGCCGCTATTTGAAGATAAAGAACCAGGGGGGCGCTAAATAACGCCGTAAAAGTGTCCTACGTCATATAAACGCAGGCGTTAATAGCTACAGAATAAGGCACCATGAATCACCATGTAACTTGGCCACCGTAATTTGTGCGAGTGGAAGAATTTTTATGGCTGGTATTTAGGATCATCAGCGATTGAAGATGCTAGAAAGGCAATATAATTGATATCGAAATATCGTATAGCACACTATCGTATTTATGTAGAAGAGCATCCGGTGGGTACCCGGGTACCACCGTCACATAGATTTATGGTATTTTTCTACCCGTAAGGACAAGGTTTAAGCGGGCATGTACATGATTGCAGCGATCTTCTGTGAACCCAAGGGATGATATAAGCCTACCGATAATAATTCCAGTTATTGTGGACTGTTATGACTGTGACCAAAATGTTCAGTCTCGAGAATCTCATGTAAGATTCATTGCTGTTATAAGTATCCTTCGCTAATAAACTCGAGGTTGCCAATATAAAATTAGAGGCAGTGCTGTGAATGATAAACGTTGAATTGACAGACCAAATGCAAACTAGCGACGAAAACGAACGAAAAGAACTTGCCTCTCATTAGGGACGAGAGAAAAAATTTGATTGCTTGCGGTTGTTACTAGCATATGACGTTTAATAATTAAATTGTTGTTTTCACGGAGGCTTTAATCATTATTTGCACGTATAACTCTTAATAGGAGTAGGCCGTGTTTTACTGGTTAATTTTAAAAGCAATTCAAAACTTTTAACTACGTTTTCCATGGCTGTACGCCTTACTTCATTGCGATGTGTTGAGCAATCGCTTTTGGTTTACAAAACAGAATCACGCATATCTTTTTGGCTTTTGGTTAGACGTAGAGAACCATTATACTATCAAGTAGTGATGTGATCAATTGGATATAAACCAGGTTTTTGGGATACTCGTCGTAAAATAGTAAAAACACCCTCGCCTTTCCGGTAACATAAGAAAGGAATCATGTTACTATTTTTCTCTCCGTGCGGAATATCATATTTTGCTTTAAAAGGTCATTACATATTTTCAATCAGTTAAAACACATAACCAGTCGTGTAATTTCCGAAGTGTTTTTAAAGAAAAACAAAATACGGTGCCGATCCGTGTGCAAGAAAAGAAATCGGAGGGGTCGGTATTAGGTATAACGCAAACCGGAGGCTGGCCTTATTTTTGTTGCTATGCAATGTCCCCAAATAACGCTGGTGGCCGCTATTTGAAGATACAGAATCAGGAGTGCGCTACATATCGCCGTAATAACGTCCTATGTCATAGAAACGCAGGCGTTATCAGTTACAGAATAAGGCCGTAAGAATCACCATGTAACTTGGCCACCGCAATTTGAGCAAGTGGAAGAATTTTGATGGCTGGTATGTAGGATCATCAGCGATTGAAGATGCTAGAAAGACAATGTAATTGATATCGAAATATCGTATAGCATATTTCATGACTTCATTTCACCGAAAGATGGGTTTATGGAAAGCTGCTAGAACAAACAAGCACTTTGTGGACATGATGACAGTAAATATTTACGTTGAATGCGTATTGTGTCGATTTCTAACGTAGCACGTGGCATAGATGAGGGTTAATTATTTCGTGTTTGGGATATCCATCACTCGTATTATTTGTGCGTTGCTTATTACAGATATAGAGGGAAACGAAGCTTATAGATGGGATGCACTGGCCTCAGCGTTTATGCTTTGATAGCTGACGTCGCTTGCATTGTAATACCGAAACGCCCTTACCATACTCGTGAGCTGGTTATCAGCTAGGTATGTAGGATTGTATCCTTGTGTATGTACTTGAAGACATTCCTTGTTACCCAATTTCGGCCACACTATCTTAAGCTGATTTTGTATTGTTAAATTTACACTTTGACTTTATTACGTTTCACTTGTTATGTGCATACAGGCATCAGAGTATTCAGCCTAATCATATCTTAAATGAAATACAAGGTGTCTTTCAGAAAATTAGTGTTAATCTGGTAATCGTTGGTGATATTAACATAAATATTTTAGATGATAATTACGCATCAAATGATTATAATAATTTAATGTGCTCCCATGGTTTACATTGTCTGCTTAAAATTCCAACCAGAATAACGAGTTCATCATCGACTTGTTTGGATCATGTGTTTGCCAGAATTGCTAATATGTATAAATTTCAATTACTTGCTGATGTACTCCACCTAGATATAAGTGATCATTCTATGACTGTGTTCACTATTGCTCTTATTCATTACCATGGTCAAATTCGAAGTGGCGGTAACAGTAAGCCCCTTAAGTTTGGTATAAATTACAATCATTTAAAACATTATGCAGTCGGAGTTGATTGGACTATGGTGTTTAATGAAAATAATGCTTCTAAAGCTTTCGAATTGATTCTTGAGGAGATTACTACTTTTTTAGAAGTATCCAGTTTTTCTTACAGTACTGCAAAAGATTCCGCAAAATTAAAGCCCTGGATGACTAATACCCTGTTAGCACAGGTTGACAGAAAAAATTATTTATTTTACAAGAGTCATCCAAATAACATTAGCATAAGAAATGAGTACATTAAAATTAAAAATATTCTGCGGAAAAACTTGAGGCAAACTTCAGAAAAGTATTACATGCATCAGTTCCAAAAAATTCGTAATAGTTCTAGAGAACAATGGAAACTATTCAAAGAGTTGTCTGGTGAAGAGGCATCAGGCGATAAATTATTGTCTCTTCATGTAGATGGTAAAGTTATAGCTGAAGGCACAACACTAGCCAAGGAATTTAATAGTTTTTTTATTAGTGTTTTTGAATCAGCAAAATTAGGCAAAAAGCACGCAAAAATATACCAATGGAAAATCCATGTTCGTCTAAAAGTAGATGTGATTCGTTCTATTTTGATCTTGTTGTCCCTCAGGAAATAATTAACTTGGTTAATTCCCTTCGCTCTAGTTCGTCTTGTGGCATTGATGGAATAAGTAGCAATGCTTTAAAAATGATTATTCATGATAAAGCTCATATACTTACCCATGAATGTAACTAAAGTTTCAGAACAGGTGAATTTCCAAAGATATTTAAAAAAGCAGTGGTGATACCTCATTTTAAGAAAGGCGATCGAACCAAAATCCAAAATTATCGGCCTATTTCAATGCTTTCAACCTTGTCAAAAGTTTTGGGAAAGCTTGTTAAGCACGGGCTTCTTACCTTTCTTAATGCGGGTAATTATTTTAGTATTAATCAGTACGGGTTTAGATGCAAAATGGGAACCGAAGATGCCTTGACAAACTTTATGACTAATATATACAACGAAATAAATGCAAATAGACGTACTGGAGGAATATTTATTGATATAAAGATGGCCTTTGATACGTTAGAACATGGCATTTTACTAAATAAGATGCATGATGCTGGTATGCGTGGTGTAACTTTACATTGGTTTAAATCCTATTTGTCTGAACGGACTCAGTGTGTAAGGGTGGGCCAGAATTATAGTGAATTTAAAATAGTGGACACTGGTGTGCCTCAGGGTTCTGTACTTGGACCAATTTTATTCCTAATCTATATAAATGATTTGTGTATATCTAAATTAAATAGTCTTTTAAAAGCTTTTGCTGAAGATGTTGCCTTAAGTTACAGTGGTTGAGACCAAAAAAGCATTGGAAATGACGTTCAAAAGGACTTGTACTTCATACGTAAATGGTATGATTATAATGGGCTTGAACTAAGTGAAAAAACAGAATTTATGTTTTTTGATCCTAGCAACTGCTATGCAATGAATCTTAAATTGTTATACCACAAAGTAGACTGCTTAATGAAGAATTGTAGTTGTCTAATAATTGGGCAGGTAAGCAGCATAAAATATTTAGGATTAACATTTGATAAATACTTGAAATGGTATCATCATATGAATGACTTAGTAAGAGTCCTACGATATTATGTATTGTAACGGTCCACGGCCCGCCCGGATTACTTTGGACCGAAAGACTCGTGTACAAATAATTTTCTTTTAAATGTCCTCGCGAATCCCTCCCGCACGAGATCCGCGGGGCTAACCTGCGTCACCTAATACAACACGAAATGTGTTTTGAAAGCCTCTTTAAATTAGGATAAGCGGGTGGGGGGTCCCCGACCGTGCGTAATTAATCATGTTCCCTGGCTTTACCGCCGGGGCAGGGTGGAAATGGGTTGCTGGTATTGGGTTTGTAGGATATTCGGCTTGCTGGACAAGATTAAAAAAATAGAACCTTTTTCAAAAAACAAAACAAGCGTATATTCTGGAAAATAATATGCCCTCCTAATAATTAATGAAATGATGAGGTGATAAATGAGGGATAAAACAATAAAAATCAACCCTTCATGAAATGAGTAAAATGAATGATGAACAAACAGGTGATTAGCCACACAAACAAAAAAAAGGCTACTCTTTCGCTCACAGGCGATTTTAATGGAATCGTCTGCTTCCAATTGAACACTTATAGGTCTGTTTTATCACTTGGGCGTAGATCACTCGCCCTTAAGAAACACAACCGCAGCCCTTGGGAGCCCTTTATCAATTGGATGGCTAGGAGGCTGAAATGGGGGGGGGGTTTGTCGGGTCAGCAACCTTACGTGATCGTCGACTCTGGATTCTTGGCACGGGACGTCAAGCGTGGAAGGCACCTGGCAGTCCTACTGGATCCTATGGTTCTGCAGCAGACTCCGGACTCAGCACGCTAAGGTCTCCGTGTACTTCGAGAATATCCTGGGGGCAAGTAGTGTCCAACAGCGGACGTGGTACTTTTTGCGTACCTAATCAGCCTCCCGCACTTTCCAACTATTCCGGCTCGGGCAGTGCTTCCGCACAGCGATATCGTTCGACGTGTTCCTTTTTTAATATCCTCTATTCATGATTCCGCGATCGCCTATTATACCACTCTTGTGGAGGGGGAGGGGACGTGGCGGATAAGGGGAACTGAGGAAGGGGAACACAGTGGGGAATTCACAACTCAACTATTTCACTTTAAAAATCAACCAAACCCGGTGACTCACTCATACATCTCTCTTCACTACGCTTTTACCCCATTCACTCAACCTTGACACTCACACTGTGATTTCAGCCACGCACACATTCACGCGGTTTCACACTCTCAACTCCTCCCACCTCAGCAAGCCAAATAAAGAAGGCAAAGGAATAAAGGAGGGGGGGAAGAGTGGTTCAGGTGAAAGACAAAAGGTGTAACGGCTTTTGACCGTAACAGTATCGAAGCTTTATTTTATTCGAAATAAGTACCCCTACTATTTTCAAGTCATTTTGTACAACGCTTTAGTAGGCACTAAGTTAAACTACGGTTTGATATGCCGGGGTGGGGCCCACAAGACGACATTGAACCCTGTAGTAGTACTTCAAAAAAAGTTAATTAGAATAAATTCCAATACAAATCGTTTTGAGCATTCTTACCCTCTGTTAGTTAATCTTAAGTTATTGCCATTAATATACATGTTTGTTTACAAAACTTTAAATTTTTTTTTTGCGAAGTGGTAGTTTTCCAGCAATTTCTGGAAACGAGCATGGATATAAGTTACGTAGGAATTGTAATTTTTTAATTCCTAAGCCTAATCTTTCTTTATTTAGAAGATCATTTCTTTATTTAGGGCCTAAAATTTTTAATAATTTACCTTGTACAATTAAACAGATAAAGAGTGTAAATAATTTTTGTAAAAAGGCTAAAGATTGGTTGTTATCTCATGATATAAATGGTCTTTTTTGATGTGTGTGTGTGAATATATATATATTTACTATTGCATTTTTTTCTATTTTGTCTAAAGAAAAAAGTTATATTTTTGGTCTAAAAGTTTTATTTTAGTTTATTTGTCAGTTTCTGAAACGAACATGTAACAAAAAAAATTTTCTTGTATGCTCTATTTATCTTCTTTTGTATCTACATTTCTTCACAAGATATGTTTTTGCGACGTGTTATATTTAATGATATGTATTTATAATGCATTTAAAATTAAATATTTGGTGTGACTAGCGTTGCATTAAAATCAAGGATGGTAGCTTCCACACTGGTGTTTTTTATCACTGAAGCTACCTAAAGCTCCTTAATTTTTGTTATAAAAGTTGTACATTATAATTTGGAGTAATAAACTTATTATTATACTATTATTATGAAATCTATTTGAGCACTGGGAACTGTATATGCTAAGGTTTTCTCGAAGCAAAGCTTAAAGCTACCGAGGGAACTAACCGAGTCGCGAAAAGTTGGTTGACCTCTTTTTATAGAGGTGAGCTCTAATAAAGGGAGCATACTCGACGAATGAAAAGTCGTGGAAATATATGAGCGCTAGAAGGGAGGGTGCCGGGATCATTCGTCAGTAGTGTGGCTGATACATTCTATGGAGAACCGTGTAGGTGTCATGAGGTGGCGAGAGACTGCAACCCTCAAACAAGTAGCCAGCAGCTTGGCGGAATTTCATGCGGCTCACCTTCATATTATTGAAGGCGGACACATTTGTGGGTTTGGGATTTAGTGAAGGGTTGCATCAAAGGTATTAAGAATCACGACTGTTGTGTGTCACGTCCTATAGGTAATTGATGAAACTGGTTGGCAGTGAAAAGGATCAGGTTATATCTTTCCGAATTTTTTAATTCGTCGTTAGGTTTCTATTACGAAGAAGCAGATGGTGGGGTTATCTAAGTATTGCTTTCACTTTCACATTCTTACGGTTGTCCCTAGTTCTACTTATTACTTTAAGGGTGAAGAAACTATGGAATTTTAGTGTATTGAGTTAAATCAACAAAGCAATATGAGGGAGAGAAGTAAGTCCTCATGTAGGTTTAAGTCTAATTTTACTTAACCAAACGCCTTTTCCCGGTTACTAATAGAATAACACACTTCCGAAAAAATAGGAAATTTAACTTAACTCAACGTTAATCCAACACGATAGTGTTTAATATCACCTGAAGGATGGAACTAAAGATTGAATATTTTTAGGGAACATACTCAGTGTTAAAAATTTTCGACATAATACCGTATCCTTTCACATCACTTTCACTTCCCTAACATTAATGCAATGTTTTGTACACACAAAAATTCACATTCCACAGAATATTCATTCTGTTAAAGTCTGCTTCTCCAATAAATTCTCAATTATAAAAATAAATGCTGAATCCGACGGTCCAAAGAATTTTCATGTATTTTATTTCTGTTTTGCGAATTTTCGTGTGTACCCAACCAACATTCTGAAGCTGAAGAAACGGAAACTGAAACTTATTTCTGCTTCATCATAAACAATACGACACTTTTTTCAGCCACCATGATATAATTACGTTTTGAAATATCACTGGGGAGGGGAGTAAAAAGGCCGTACATCAATTGGTCTTGATTTATTTTTTTTACATTTTTTGGATGCTAGAAAAATTATCAATAATTTATGAAGTGAAATACATGATCCACATTAGTTAGAGGTGCAGCCCTGAGGAACGTTGACCTTGATTGTCTTGCTGACTTCCTTGCGGCTGAAGTCAGGACTGGCGCCCTTCTTCACCATCTCGACGAAGTGTCGGCTGGCGGAGGAGTCGGGCACGCAGTGGAAGGGCACCTGTAATGATAACAAAGCGATTAAGATCACGATTAGCTATAAGGTTCTCGAGAAGACAGCGGGAATATCACAGGGAAAACGACGCGGAAACTTACGCTCTTCTCGACCTTTCCGGTGGCACGGCAGTTGCTGGCACAGGTGGGCAGCGGTCGCATGGAGAAGCAGGTCTTGCTACCTTGCTCGACGATCTTAGTGCGGTGCTGGGTGCAGCCGGAGTTGGATCCGGTGGACTGTCCGTAGTGGGAGTTGCCGGAGCTATTGATTTTAGAGGAGCGGGAGGAAGGATATCCGCTATTGGCGTCCTCTTCGGTGATCACGTCGTGAGGAGTGAGGGTCTGGTTGAAGCAAGGGGCAGAGGCTGCTCGGCGGTGCATTTCCTTGGCTGGTCCCTGGCAAGTCTGGTCGGGAACGGCCCACGAGGCGGTGAACATTTTGGGCTCTTCAAGAATGCAGTCCCTGGGGGAGGTGAAATCCGTGGAGGGTTCGCTGTCGTAGGTACCGCAAAGACCAAGGACGTCACCGCGATAAGTGCTGCCGGCCTGCAAAAGATGGGATGGGTGAGCGTGATGGTGAACGTTGGGAATGAGAGAAGTTGGGTTGTTACGGTGGAACATGTGCCCAGTCGTACCTCGATCCAAGCGGCTTCTCCGTTGTACATGATTGACAGTTCGTGTTGCGGAGCCTCGAAGATGATCGCTCCACTCGGAAGGGCATACCAGTAAGCGAGCATTTCACCGTCGGAGTCAGTGACATTGTTAACCTTTCGTTGAGACACGCTGCGCTGCTTCTGGTTGAAGTAAACGATTCCGTCGGTGTCTCCACTCTCGGAAGACTTCTTGGAGCTGGAGGATCCGGAGGGTTTGAGGTCGAACACGTCGTCACCAAGGATGACCTTGACTTCCTAAAGAGGAAATGAAGACTGTGAGGCGATTGATCGAGTACATGCGTGATGGATGCAGCAGTGCTAGAGCCACGAACGAACCTTCTCGTGAGAGCTGGCGTCTCGGGCGAGAACGGTGACCTCTGATGTAGGATCTGAGTCGCTGCTGGAGCTGGAGGAGTCATCGTCTTCCGGCTGTGAGGTCATCATGACGTGCCAACATTTTCCGAGGTGGCTGGGGTAGGTCTGGTTGTCGAAGGTGGTGACGTAGTCTCGATCCAAGCCGCAAGAGGCTGCGGGAAGAGCGAGGGGAATGGTAAAGGTGTGTTTGCGTGAGCGAAGAGGCGTGGCATCAACGAATGTAGTGGAGCTCCTGGAAAGACTTACCGGTCCATTGGCCGTGGAGGGCGGTGGTGAGGAATCGGTCGCCGGCGCACCAGGTAGGATGCTGGACGATCCAAGGTCTGACGTATTGGTTGACGCGCACGAGGCTGAAGTCGGCGTCGAAGGATGGAGCGGAGAGAGAAACGTTGACGGCCTTCAAATCAACCTCGAAGTCAACGTCGACGGAGATCCTACCGTCCTTATTGTGGACGTTGTAGGTATTCTCGTCGAGGTATGGGTAACCGAAATACCTGGCCCAGGAGTATGCCTTGTAGGTCATGTTCTTGAGAGCAGATGGAAGCTGTAAAGGAGGAGGGAATCGTCGTTATCGCGAGAGTGTGCGGTGGTTGTGGAACACGAATAAATGTGCGAGAAGCGAGCGTGGTAACGTACCCTCTCGTACTGGATGTCGATACTGTAGGAGTCGAGGAAGTTGGCGCGGGCCGTGAGGTTGCGGCAAGCGGGTTGGAGGTAACTTCCAGACTGCATGAGGGACATGCATTTCTGTGCCATGGGACTGCGGCGGATGTACTCCTTCCTCTCCTGGCTCTGTTCTCCCTTGGCCTACCGATGGGAAAGATTTTGGCTTGAAAACGTTTTCACTTATGGTGGGCTACGGATTGGAGTACGGGAGACGATCACTCACCGAGATGCTGATTTGAGAGGCTCCTGAACCGCACTTCTCGCCGAAGCTGATCTCAGAGCTGACGTAGGATGTTGGGTTGGCTCTCAGAGCCTTGGCGAGGTTCATGAGTGGCACGTTGGGATACTTTCCTTTAGTGGCAGCACAAACCTGTCAGAGGAGAGAGTGGGACGTGAGGTGAGACGGGAGGAGGAGCCACTCGGTGAATCAAGTGCACGTGGGGCGTATGCTTACCTCGTAAGGCTTGGAGTTTCCGTAAGTCGGAGACTTGTAGAAATAGAAGAGAGCTCGGGTTGTGTCGTCAACGTCACTGGAAGCGTAAGCTGCGGTAGCCACGTAGGCGATGTTTTTGCTTCCGTCGAATTCGACGGCGAAGTCGATGACGGAAGCGGAGCTATCTGCAATAGGAGGGAAGGAGGAACGATGAGCATGGGAGGAAATAAAAGGATCATGGTCGAGAGAGATTTGTGAGCAAAGGTGTGGAGCGTACTTCTGATTCCGGAGGAAGCCCTCCTGAGGAATTCCTGCTGTCTCTTTCCGCTGATCGGCTTGGAGGTGGATGGGTTTGCCATGGAGCTGCTGGATGATCCGGAGCCCTTGCTGCTGCTGGACTTGCCCTTGGGGCTGTGGCTCTCGTTGGATTCCGAGTCGGATTCGTTGGAGTCGGATGATGATGACTGGGAGTCATCGGAGTTGTCATCTGTCGGTGATACGTAGGAGTGGTCAGTAAGTTAGACGGTGGCAAGGAAAAGATAAGGAGAGAGTAAGCCAGCGTTTTAGGACGTACCGTAGGAGGCGGTGAAGGTGACGGATTTGCTGCTGCTCCTCTGAGGGTCGAAGATGACGTTGATGTTGTTGTACTTGATGGTCCTTTCGGCCCATGGGTAGAGGAAGAAAGACATTGCGTCGTGGCGCTGAGCCTTTTCGTAGAGCCATTCGTAGTCCACGTAACTCTGCTCCGTGGCGTACTTGAGGCGGAAAGCGAAACCAGTGCTTTCCTTGCCGACGGTGGTTTCAACCTGTCACGGGGATAGCAAAGTGGTGATCAGGAGTGAAGTGTGTGGAGAGATGGATGGGTCTCATTTAATCGACCAACCACGTCTCACCTGCATGGGCTCGCGGACGTGGATGGGCTTGAAGCTGCTGCTCTGGCTGACGGGAGCGAGATCGAGGATGTTGTGCTTAGCGGTGTAGGGGGTGGTACTGTAGTGGAAGATCTGGGCGTCTCGGTTTGAGAAGAGGGGCTTGAGAGTGACGGAGGCCTCGGAGTTATCGGCATCAAAGTCGAAAGAGGCTTTAATGGGCAAGTTGAATTGGATGTTCTTCTGAACACCGGCGATGTAGCGAGTGTGGGTCAAAGGAGCCACGAAGCTGATCTTGGCGGTGCAGCGAGTGGAGTACCTGTAGACGAAGGATATTTAGTGTCCCCTCTTACTCATTCTTTGCGTGGTAAAATGCAGTCATTGTCACCCGGAAGACTTACACCCATTGAAGGTTAGCGGTGGAGTTGACGGTTTCGGGAACCCTGATGGAGTCACGGGATCCACTAGACATGTCAGGCTGGGTTTTGGCTTGCACTTCGCCCCTGAGAGCAACGTAGGTAGGAGCCTTGATGGAGTAGACGAACGGAAGACCGGTTTCGGTGGGGAAAGCCAGAGTGACGGCAAACTGGTTGTAGAGCTTGTTGTAGTTGAACTTGTGTCCGGAGCGGAGGGCGGAAGCGGCGGATTTCAACACTACAAAAGAAGGAGCGTGTTAGGAGAGCGACAGAGCGCGTCCGAAAGGAGCACACATTTGAGGGTTGACTTACGGGCTGGGAGGCTTTCAATGGTGGTGTTATCGTAGGTGAAAAATCTGTTGGTTCCCATGTAGCGAACGAGGAGGTTTCCTTCCACTTGATCGTAATCGGAGGAATCGATGTTCAGCATCTCTGCAATCTTCTCCGTGGTGAATGGGCTGTGACTTCCGCTTCCACTGCCAGGGGACCTCTTTCCTGATTTGCTTCCGTGCTTTCCGCTGCTGGAGCCGGAGTCAGAGTCGTCGAATTGGTCGGTGATGGCGTCAGCGAGGTCGTTGAAGCTGGAGGTCATCGCGCCCAGCTGAAATCACGGATAAACATCGGTCACGCCGAAAAGCGACGGAACACGTTTGCGTTGAGAGTTGCAAATAATACTCACGGCCATGGTCTGTGATTTCCATCCTCCGATGTTGTGGCGAGTGGAAATGAACGCGCTGGATGGGATGAGTCCGTCAGAGCTACCGATCCAACTGAGCTCTCTCCTGTATGCAAGACCCATCTCCTTGACCATGTAGCTCTTGAGGTATTGTCGGGAGTAATGAGCTCCGAGAGGTTTAGGGTTGAGCATGTTGACGGCTGCCTGGGCGTTCATTTTGCTAGAAGACGGAAAGGAAGGCGTCGGTAAGTCGACCGGCGATCGCACTCCTTAATGCTTAGGTGGCTTTCAGGCATTCCTGCTCGTGAACCTTCATAGCTTTTATTTCGCGTGATAGCCAGTGAAACTTAAGTATACCCGCGATATGTACCGAGAGCAGGAAAGTATGAAATTCACCTTGGCACCATCGACCATTTTGCAAAGACTCCGGAGGTAGCATACTCTCGACCGCTTCACAGGTGTCAACTTACAGCTCGTGGTGATGAGGTCCCTGGAGGGCGGCGGCGGACTGGATAGCTGATTTTACGACGGCGGTGACTTGGAGGCTAGGATCCCTGTTGGTGAATTCTGCCAACCTCTGGAGCATGAAGGCGGGAGGAGCGGTCCTCATGAGAACGATGACAGCGGCGCAACGCACCTGGTAGGCGTCTCCGAGGTTCTGGTACACGTTGAATAGGACACGGCGGGCGACCTGAGGGAAGACCTTGGCGAGCTTGTTCATAGAGGTAACCATGAGGGTTCTCTGGAAGGTGGACATCTCCTCCTTGCCCTCGAGGTAGGGCTCGAAGACGCTGAGGATCTTGGGGTGGCCGAGATTTCCAAGGGCGCGGATGTACACCTGGATTTTGTGGCTGTCTCCGTCCTTGACGGCGGCGCGGAGGTGCTTAGCCATGTACGGGATGTACTCCTCGGACACGGCCTTGGGGTTGATGGGAGAGAGTCGTCCGAAGGCGTGGACGGGGAAGAGGTTGTGAGCCGTGACGTTGTTGACCTGAGCCTTGCGGGCGAGGTTGGCGAAGGAAAGGATGGCGGTGGAATTCAAGAGGGGCTGCTTGGTGACTTCGGGGCTCGTGGCCAAGGCCTGTGGAAATAGTTAATGGAGTGAAACGTGAGAACATGTTAAGCTGAGGGGTGCGGTATGAATAATTAATTTATGATCGGCACTCACGAAGAGAGTCTTGAGGAATTCTGCAGTTGGGGTCCTGGCGCTGGTAGCAATAGTGGCGACGATCTCGGCGGCCTCCTCTTGGGCGATCTTTTTGGACTTGATCCAATCCTTGATGGTGGTGAGGCAAGGGCCAGTGCCGGCGGCGGCGACGGCGTCGCGGAGGACGGTCCTGTTTCGAGAAAGGGAATTCGGTAATTTTGTGGAGGGTACCGGCAGCCCTGAATGGTGTGCGTAGGATTTATGTGGGCCTGAGTGGAATAAGCGGAGGCGGGTAGGCAGCGAGATGGTCGGGAGTTCGGTTCACAGGAAGGTGAGGCAGGACGAGGAGGAGGGTTGGTGTTGAATGAGTGTCGGAAACTCACCATGGGTTTTCTCCGGAGGACTTGATGGGAGCGTAGATCTGAGAGGTAGCCTTCTGGAGCTGCTCGGAACTCATGGTGCGGAGGAGGCGGACGACGATGGCGAACTTGGAGAGGGTGCCTTTGGCAGGAATGCTGCTAGGGTGCTGCATCTCGGATGCGATTTGAGAGCAGAGTTTCTTGACGGCGGAGACGGGTTCGATGTCCTTAGAGGTGGGAACGGCGTTTCCTTCGTAGCCGATGAAATAGGGCAGCAGTGGGATCTTGGGAGCCTTGTTCATTCCGGGCCTCGGGTTGTGCTCTTCGCTGGAGCTGGAGCTGGAACTTGAGCTGCTGGAACCGCTGCTGTAGCTGCCTTCATCGCTGCTTGAGCTGCTGGAGCTGGAACTGTCTCCGGAGCCGTTGCTGTCGGAGCTGTTGCTGTCGGAGCTAGAACTTTCAGAGCTGGAGTTGCTGCTTTCGGAACTGCTACTGCTGCTACTTCCGCTACTGCCGGAATCACTGCTGCTGTTCTCGCTGCTCTCGCTGCTGCTGCTCTTACCGTCACCCTTGCTCACGCTGTCCTCACTGTCGTCCTCGCTGCTGCTGCTGCTGCTTCCGCTGCTGGCGTTCTTGTTCTTCTGTGGGGCGGATCGGCGAAATCGCTTAGGGATCGCGCGTTTCCGTCCGGACCTGTCGGATTCTTCGCTGGAGTCGCTGCTGCTGCTACCACTCTCTTGGCTATTGCTCACGCTGTCGTCGCTGTCGTTTTCGCTGCTGGAGCTGGAGTTGGAGTTGCTCTCGTCGGAGGATTCGGATGATTTGTGGGCGCTGCCTTTTGCTGGGATCTTTCCAGATCCGCTGCTGTGGTCTGAGGAGAAGGGGTCGTTATAGTCGTAGACGAGGTCCTTGACGTGCTGTGGATTGGGCACGGATGGAGGGGAGCCAGAGCTTGACCGCCTGGAAATCAGGGTCACGTTCATGCGACTGACCACCATGCCCTTCTGTGCGTTGTACATAGCCGGACTGAGGATGACCTTATTGGTGGTGACAGAGGATTGGATGGTGTACTCCTTGAGGGATCCGGAAACCACAATCCTGCTGATTCCGGAGCGCTGGAAAAAGAAGAGGGTTGAACTTGTGTGATCGTCGGCGTTGCTTTTTCCTGACGGGCTGTCGCGCTCTCTTACTTACGGAGAAGAAGTGTCCCATCTGGTTGTCGGCAGGCTCCCAGTCGGTGAGCCCGGTGAATCCGTAGTGGTAGGCGACTCTCTTGTCGCAGTTGCTGAAGTTCTTGGTCTTCACGATGTCGTACAATTGGCCGTCTCCACGGAGTTCGGGCATGGGGACGAGTTCCGGGTTGACCTGGGTGGCGTACATCGGCAGCGGGGAGATGTCGTACATGACTTCGCACTCACCGGTGACGGTATCCTGGAGAGAAATTATTTTGGCATGAGATTCGTCTCGAATGCTTCCTTCGCGCGATTTCTCCCCCTGATTTTCTCTCAACTTACCTCCATAGCGCGGAAAACGCTCTCGCTGGGCCTCTTTGGAGCCTGGCTGCCATGAGGCCATTTGATTTCGTTTTCACCGCGGGTGTCCACCTGCAGTTGACTCACGACGCTCTTGATGAGGTTCACCTCTGGGTTGGAGAGGTCTTTGCTGACCACCAGCTCATCCACCTGCGAAAGCGACGGTCACGTGATTAATCATTTCCCTTTTCGGACACGAAGTGGGAGGAGGAATATTGTCATTCGGCACTTACAACTCCGTTCTTGAACTTGATCTGGAACGGCTTGCTGGAGAGCGGGAGCGACCTGTAGTTGAGCTCCTTCTCCGGGATCCAGGACGCCCATCCTCCGGGAAGGGATGCTTGCACCGGAGAGAACTGGGCGTCGGAGATCTGTGTGGAGCGACGGTTGGTTAGTGAGATTGCCTTTGATGGTCGGATCGCGCATGTCAAATGTCCGTGTGCTCGTGCGTACTCACCCTGGCAAGGACGGCGCTGGAACTCTGTGGTTGGAGCGTGAGAGTCGCTCGGCTCACCACGCCAACGTACTTGTCTGCCACCTGATGGAGGGCGGCGAGAGTTCTGCCCTTGATCTGGTACTTGTATTCATATCCAGGTTTCCAGGCTGCGAGGAGAATACAAGCGTATTAGTAATAGTGGTGGATATAATGATCTTCGATGAATAAACGGACAGCAATTAGTGATGGTGTAATTTTTTCACCAACTTTAACACTCACCATTTTCGGCCGTTGCCAGCCCAACTGGAAAGTAAAGAAAACAATCATTTTTAGTCGAAGCTCGCTTAAAGTAAAAGCTTTATATTGCACACGTTGGTCGGCGTTTCGACACAAATCATTTGCATGTTTGTTAACATTTCCTTCGGGATTTTTTAAAATGCCCCAGTAGAGATGAGTGTGCCCGTAGGAAAATGATGCACCGGACTTGTTTGGTGAGTGTCTGTTTTTATTTTTCAGAAATACCGTACATCAATGAACTTTCACGAATTGAAAGTCATCATTTAAGCGACAATGTATTTGAACTCATATAGTATTCTAAAACAGAACAGCATTTCGTATCCTTCTCTCATCACTGAACCGTCGTTGTGCTGAAAATTATTTAAATGTAATTCATATTAATGCTCGGCAGTGAAAATCGCAGTGATATTCAGGATTATGATGCAAGGAAAACAGAGCTCCTGATGGCATCTATGTAAAGTAGTAGAATTAATGCATCATGATGTATGCTCCACCAATGTAGGCTTTTGATATTTTCATTTGAATGCCATGTATTGCAAAATGTTTCACGGAAATATATTTTTATGATGGAATCTTTTCTGATGGATAACAAGAGCAATATTCGTGTGGCAAGACATTGGGTACGGATTAAAATCCTGGAATTTTTTTATTTAATTACGATAAAAGATCACTTTAATTTTCCTCACCGATTTATGTGAGGATCTTTATTTTTATAAATAAATGTCGATTTGCAAATTTGAATTATACTTGTTATGCATTGTTATGAGATACTTGAGAAGAAGAGAAAGATTATTTAAAGACTACATCTTCAAAGGCCGCAAATATTCCTCGGCTCAGCTACTTACGCCGAGGATATATTCGATTTTGTGGTTTACCGAGTGATTTGAAGAAATACCTTCAAAGTAAGTGCTAAAAAGACACAAGCTACAGACATTTTTATAGGCCTATACTTCGACTGCTCCTTTGAATTTAAACGGTTGCGCGTTACACGTACAGCTACTGAATAACGTAGCTGCAATAATTGCAACCTACTACCCAACCACGCCTTAGGCATTATGTTGGCTTGCCAATAATATGACACTCATTCTGACTAGTATTTTACTCAGTTTATGTTGCTAAATATTTATCCTGAAATTTGCATATTTGCACTGTTACTTAAGTTAAGAATTAAGAAAATTAGGTTTAGTGGAGTTCAGTGGATTGTTAGCTGCGCATGACAATTGTCATTCAACAACAGCAACATTTTTTTAAAAACACCCGAAAAATGATGCTTTGATGACGTTTAAAATACTGACGTGATATTTGGTAGAATGCAGTTCTATTTAATAACTGGGATGCTGATCAATTCGGTCCGTAAAATCTCAATCAGGAATATAAGTCAATTGCATTTATTGTGATGAAACATGCATGTCATTCTGAGAAACGAGGATCCGAAATATTCATTCGCGCTGCTTTGCAAAATACTCTGTCAATGTAAAAGCTTGCTGCCAAGACCTCGTCTAGGAACTTATTTTTTCCTTTAACTGCTAGGCGTGAATAGGATTTGAGTTTGGTTCTCGGTACTTACCTACGAGGAAGACGATCAGAGGAGACCACATCTTGTCCCGGAGTGGCGACCGTACTCAAAGCTCCGCCTTATATACCAGAGTCCTCCTCACGGTTGTGTGTTATCAATTGCGCATCTCAGCGAAAAGCTGGCATCTGCTGGTCGGCCTTTGACATTCGGCAGCCACGCGCCGTTGTGTACACGTGCCGAGTCAATTATTTTTATTATCTGATAAACATATAATGAATATCTCTTTGAGATTCTTAAAGTAATTGCCACCGGGATTCGCCAAAAAAATTAAAATAGATGAACACAAATGTGAGAAGTTTTTTATAAAGAATAATTAAATGCGTAAAGGCCATCTTTTTACCTGCATTGTAACAGTTTGTAACAGGATCAGTATAAAAATGCTTATTCCTTAGTTTTAATTTGATTAAATTGTTCAACTTCCTCGGCAGTTACATCCTCCATTAATTCCAAAGGATAAACGTTTACGAATAATGGTTAAAAAGCGATAACTTTCATCTTTTTTTGTTGTTTTTCTTCATCTTCATTTCAAATGATTTGTTTTAATTACTTCGATCTCTACTGTATGTAAAAATAACCAAAATACTAAAGATATGGGAATATTTTCTTACATAGCACGAGTCGTGTGAGTGTAAAATATTTATTATTAAATTCGGGAGTCAAATTTTACGAACATGATTTATTAGAAATATTGTTAGTCAATTTTAAGTATTTGCTTTGTTGTAGGTTTTCTGTAACTAATGCACTAGTTTCAATGGCGAGATTTTGTGTTAATATTTTATTTTCCACTGATCAATCGTTAAAGCATTATGAAATGTCTAGGGAAATTCCGGAACTTTGTGCGAAAACCTTACATTTCTCTTTCCCGTTTTTCAAGGGTTGTGTATTGTTATCATAGCTATATTTTGCGTTAACGTAAATAAATGGTAAAAAATTTATTTACTGAACTAAATAAACAGTAGGCTTATGTTTACTTACTTTTTTCACAATTGACATTTTTCAACTTTCTATTCAAAAGTTTTGAAAGGTGTTCTTGTATTGTACAATACATGGCCCACAATATAGGCTACCACGATGGTCAATGTACTGCTCGTAGTAATCTGGGAAACGCGTCAAACATTGGTCATCCGAGGTAAATACGAGACGTCTGTTGCGCGAACTCTGTCAATTTTAGAAACATTTACCTTTATGGAAGAATACCCTCGGACCGAATATGTACTTTCAAAAATTAATTCATGTAAATTACACCTTTAGTATCATTACCTAATGATTTTGTATCCTCAAAGTTTTTTTTTACCTACAAATTGCACATTTGCCCTCAAGATCAATTTGTTAGTGGAACATGTATGCTGGGCAAATAGCTTTTAATTTTTCCGGATTTATAAAGTCCTTTTATTGCCAAGCCACCATTTCCACAGCAAAGTGACCTGCTCAAAGGCCTCCCAATATTACAATTATTCACAAATACAAGGGAAATTGCTACCAAATAGAGCAGCGACATGTCACCGTATTATTGCCCTCCAACGAGAATAACCCAATCACGTCGCTCAATGTGTAAGAAATTAATTACACTCTAACTACAGCGAGCTAATCTTGTCACTGTACGCGTGCAACTTTCTTTGAAAAAATACGAATTGAGGATTTGGGCCTCCACCACAAACTATGTTGCAGTTACTTTTAAGCATCACTACTTCGAACTTACACTTTATTTTGGAGAGGACCTGGCCGGCGGGGAGGGGTGCCTCTCAAGCGACATCACTTCAATTACCTTCCGACGTGGGTCGAGTGGTGTAGAGTTATAAATCTATTTGAACGATTGAGTTTCTTTTATGTATCGTGAGTGTGAATTTCTTTCGCGATGAATGAAATGTGATTTTCGTGTGATGGCGACATCAATTAATTAATCCAGTGATGATGCTTCAAGAGAGACTGAAAAAGGAATGTCGTCGCTTGTAGCTGCAAGTAAGCAACGGAGGGACAACAAGTGCTCCCAGCTACGCAGCTTGAAATCCCTCCGAGATCACCAATCATGCCGTAAAGAACTACACCGGAGCACAAAGCATTGAGGCGGAGTTGAAGAGGCAGGCTGCATCAGCATAAGCTGAAACAACTGAAATTGTAAGTTCGAGGTCTTCAATAACAGAATTCAATTACAAGGATCAAAGCTTTCTCGGAGCAAAACCTGTAAAGAATGAGAAAAAGATAGCTGTTGAAAGGTGGAGAGTGGTGTATAACGCTCGAAAATTAGCTACTATACAGAAAAACTGTATGGAGGCTGGTATTTCGAGGAATTACAAGTTAAATAAAGAGGTTGTTGGTCGGCATTCCTCCACAAATGAGTTAGTCGCCAAGGAAGCTGTTTACGATGATAAATGCCGTTTGAAGATTACAAGGCCTCTATATTTGAGAAAAGATGCCAAAGATAATCTGATAACTATACATATCCAGAGGAATGGAAGAAAATTATTCGTACATGAAAGAGATCACCAACTTCCAGTTTTCCATGGACGAATTAATGGCCACATTAACAGGGGAAGAACATATGTGAGAACTGTAAAATCAGAACAGGGTAAATTATATGGAGATCGCGTTACAGGGAAACTAGGATACAACCGATTTTTTCTCCCAATCGTATGTTTCAGAGATGAAGGGTACAAAATTTTGAATGAAGCTTTGAATGAGGAAGAAATGTGGATGTCTAGCAACTCAGGATTGTGAGTAAAGATGCATTTATCATTAGTCAGGACATCCAGAGTATAGTGATCAAAACTAATAAATACCCACCTGGTGATAAGTTCCTTGAGGACGCAATAGTGTTCCACCACCCCTTAAATGGTTTCAATAGGTTGTGATGATGAAAAACACATTGAGTCAGGAAAACGAGAAAGAATTATGGTATCGCTTGTACACCCACCATAGCCTCTCTGCATCGACCGTGGAACTTTCTGTCCTCCATATTGAATAGCCTCTCCTTCATACCCCACAGAAGATTTGCATCTAAAAATTAGGTAAACCTTCTTTCAAGTTTGGAATTTTGTTCATATTACTACAAAGCCCAAGATTTAGAAATGTCCTCTATAGTCCATGCTCAACCAGACTTCAAAACACAATCTCTCAATTAATTTTTTTATGAAAACGCTGATTTTAATGTAAGTACCATTGAAGGTCTGAATTCTTTTAATTCAATGGGTGGTGGTATTGTTGGAAGCGAACCAGATTGTGAACCCCCATTATTGTTGGCCACGAGCCACGACTAAATACACCCCTCTGTAATATCTTTCTTGAACGCTCACGACAGCTTTATGAATAGGATACAATATTAAATAAACGGGGAAGAGCGATGGGCGGTTTTCTAACGAAATTCCGGAATTTCCCCAGAAATTTCAAATTACTCTAACTTTTTTTTCTTCTCGAGGATTTCGGAGCGCTGTGTCAACCAGATAACCCAACGCAGCGGTACTCGGAAACAATGGAACTGCCTGCTGTAACTTTTGACCAGTTAAATATAAAGTATTAAATGGTTTTCCCCAGATTACTATGAGCAGTACAATGACCATCGAGGTAGCCTTTATTGTGGGCCATATATTCAGCATACGAAAACAGCTTTCCAACTTATTCATAGAATGTTGAAAAAATGACTTGTAGCCTACTTATTTCGATTTGGGACCACAGTGTGGCAGCATGTACTTTAATATGCGTGCACTTAGTATGACAAATGTAAGTATACATTGGCCCGCTGTGTATAAAGTTCATTTAATACATTTTATTACAATTTATGTATATTGACAATACATATAACTACATTAACAATATAAAACCATAGAAAAACGGGAAGGAGCAAAATGCGGTTCCCTTACGAAACTCCAGAATTTCCCTAAAAAAATGTATAATTAACTATTTTGGTGAACGTTTTATCAGCTTTAATATTAAACACAGTAATATCTTAGCTTTCACTCACCGTTGTTAAGATATGAGTGAGTAACGCAAAAAAGGGACCTTTTGCGCCCCACCCTCCCCCCGCGCAGCTCCTAGGTCAGATCACATTTGGTATGTTTACCTCCTATAAACTCCAAACTCATCCTTTAAGTTCGGTGTCTGTCATGTTACATGTCCTCTACACCCCCCTTTTGGGCATTCATTGACTGGACTAATGCCCAAAACTCTAATTTTGTATGAAATAAGTGAACTGTTAAAGGCAGTGGACAGCATAGAAGCAAGTGGTATTGTCATAAAACCACCTGAAAATGGCACAGCGTCTGCTTCTGATGGGGACTACGGAGAATAAGAATAAATAAAAAATCTACCTGGCTCCTTGCTGCTCCCACGTGCATATTTTCTTCAAGAGGGTTCGGAAGTTGACTCTGATCTGGATGACTACTGAAGTGAGAACTCCGACAGTTCTCCTTGATTTTTTTTCTTAGTGACGAGATCATTGCACACACTGTCACAATCTCCAATCTCTACGCGTCAAGCAGGGTTGTAAATCTTGGGTTGACTAACTCCGAATTGCAATGTTTGGTGGGAATTATTTTTCTCTGTCAGGTTACATTTCAGATTCCAGTCAAATCATTTTCTGGGAGCAATGATCAGGTTCCCGTAATGTCCACGTTGGTGGTGCGATGAGTCGTGACCGCTTTTAAATATATATATATATATATATTCAATTTTGCATATTGCTGAGAACGCTAATTTGGACCCAATGGACAATTTTGCCAAGTTGCGGCCTCTCCGAAACTAACTCAATGAGAGACGAAATGAATTCTTCGGGCTTTCGTACGCGTGTTTCCATGGTCGTAGACAACAATTTCGATAGCAATGCAGCCATTTTCTTTAAGTTGGAGGTTAAGATCTAGGCGTTCGTGTCCGTATTATATTGGGGCCATTTTTTCCGTCAATTCAGTCGGGTGCGCTGTCATTGGTTGCTGATTTCATCTTCATGAAATCCCTCTTCCAGGCATTGGAAGAGAGTTTCAACTGTGTCGAAAAGACCAAAGAACATACAAAATGTTGTCTACCAAGTACCGGGCGAATGTGGGAAATCCTTCTCGGACAGACGTCGAGAGATCTTTAAGTGCCGACAATACGCGACAACTGATAAATTAATCGCGAAAAATCCTCTGCTTCTCCCACACTCATCAGAGATTCCATTGAAATCGTCAACACGACAGATAAGTTCAATAGAGAAGATGATTACACCATCTCCAATAAAGAAATAAATAATAACACTAGGTACAATACCACTAAGAGCACCATTATTACAATTGTGGTGTAGCTTAAAAAACCAAAATAGTGATAAACATGAACATGGTGTGTCAAAAATAATTTAAACATAGAAATATAAA
Source organism: Pyrrhosoma nymphula (assembly GCA_963573305.1). Classification (NCBI taxonomy): domain Eukaryota; kingdom Metazoa; phylum Arthropoda; class Insecta; order Odonata; family Coenagrionidae; genus Pyrrhosoma; species Pyrrhosoma nymphula. The sequence continues at coordinate 10,978,049 of OY754332.1, read as the reverse complement.
TATACGTATGTATTTCTCAAAGTGACCAAACAAACAAAACAAGACATTTTAATGAAGATTGAACAAGACTTCGCAAGACAAAGTAAGAAGCGGATTGTGATATAAATGTAACAATGTGAGTCAGAGATTTAAGTTTTTGTGTAAAAGGTAAGAATAAGGTTTCGTTTTGAACAACTGCCTGTTCGTAATGCCAATATAATATATGGGAAGTGAATACCATAAATTGGTTGAATTGATAATGAAGGAGTTGTGGTATTTGTTTTTTTAAAGGATGGGACAATATAAGTAAGATGCCTCACTCCTTGTATTCATATTTCGGGACTGAGGTTGGTGTATTAACATGTCCATCAGATATTTAGGTTCTGCCACTTAAAATGAGGGGAACAGTAAGACGTTTAGCAAATTAATTACGTCTGCCCTTGGTAGTTTAACCAAGATAGTATTTCCCTATTTGAAAAACCATGTTCATCAAATCTGAGGTTAAAAATGAATCTGATGCATGGATTTTAGATCCTCTGTACTTCAGTAAGCTGTTCTGATAGGTCACCAAAAACTAGAGATCAGCACACTAAATAGGAAAATGATAGAGTTGTAACTAGCAGCTTCCTCGTATGAGTCAGTGTGACATATGTCTGGGTTTTAAGTTGAAAGAGAATACCGTTCACCCTATTGGAAATTTGGTGGATTTGATCATTTCCGGTTAAATTATAATTCATTAGAATTCTCAGGATTCAAACCACCACAATGCAGTTCACAAAAAAATCTCGTGTAATTGATAATAACAAGGTCAATAGCGCGTTTCTTGCAACTTAGGAATTTGAGGGCATTGGGTAGAAGCAGGATTGCTACCGCATGCTACTAAAATAAAAACCCACGAGTAGACTCTAAAGAGAGTGTAACCAGCGCTATTGTACCACGAAAATATGCATCAAGCTGCTAAATGTAAAGAGCAGAACTAAAATATAGAAGGCGCCATGAACTTGTCTCAAAAAACTATACATTGTGGACTTCGAAGAGCTTTTACCACTAAGTAACTGATGCATGCGGATCAAAAAGTGGACAGGTTGTAGCAAAGCACGGCTGAATTCAACTATGAAGATTCAGAGTCATCATCAAGAGATGACCTTTTAATTTCAAGGTTATCTCTGGAACATTTACAATGTAGGTGTCAGGTGAGTTCTTTTTTTTTAAGGTCCTAATATGTATAATGGTGCATGTGATTTTTTCACATACTACAAAGTAGGACATGCCTCATATTGAAAATTTGCTGTGTAGACCAAATATTATTATAGGCGATCATTTTGACTCGATAGTTTTGCTCAATCCCTATCGTACAATATTAGAGATAAAGAGACAATTGAATTTCCTTTGCTACTATTTTTATCGTCACATAACCCTCATCAGACAATGTTGAGGCATAGACTGACATGATTAGAATAATAATTTCATGAGTCTCTGGAATATTGTTGGCATTGAAGATAATTATTACTTTGTAATTCTTTTATTCAAAATTTTAAACCTCGAATGGATATATGGTTAAAGGAATATTCAACTGAGGAGATAAATGGATGAAGTCATGCTGCATGGAACCATAAATAATTAAATCATTCAAAAGTTATTTATTGACAAAGAATGAAACAACATAAAACATTCTCACAATCTAATTGCTCAAATATATTTTTAGTGAAATTATGACATTTTTACAAATCGCGTCTTCTAATTATCAATCGACAATGTTCGATAATTGGATCTGAAAGTTGATAACTCATGAAAATTTTTATGATACCTTACGCATAAAATATAAATAGAAAACTACATACATACGAATTCAACGTCTCAGACTTACTATTCTGCCTGCCTATCAAATATAAAAGGATGAAATACGTATTTATGTAGAAGAGCATCCGGTGGGTACCCGGGTACCACCGTCACATAGATTTATGGTATTTTTCTACCCGTAAGGACAAGGTTTAAGCGGGCATGTACATGATTGCAGCGATCTTCTGTGAACCCAAGGGATGATATAAGCCTACCGATAATAATTCCAGTTATTGTGGACTGTTATGACTGTGACCAAAATGTTCAGTCTCGAGAATCTCATGTAAGATTCATTGCTGTTATAAGTATCCTTCGCTAATAAACTCGAGGTTGCCAATATAAAATTAGAGGCAGTGCTGTGAATGATAAACGTTGAATTGACAGACCAAATGCAAACTAGCGACGAAAACGATCGAAAGGATCTTGCCTCTCATTAGGGACGAGAGAAAAAATTTGATTGCTTGCGGTTGTTACTAGCATATGACGTTTAATAATTAAATTGTTGTTTTCACGGAGGCTTTAATCATTATTTGCACGTATAACTCTTAATAGGAGTAGGCCGTGTTTTACTGGTTAATTTTAAAAGCAATTCAAAACTTTTAACTACGTTTTCCATGGCTGTACGCCTTACTTCATTGCGATGTGTTGAGCAATCGCTTTTGGTTTACAAAACAGAATCACGCATATCTTTTTGGCTTTTGGTTAGACGTAGAGAACCATTATACTATCAAGTAGTGATGTGATCAATTGGATATAAACCAGGTTTTTGGGATACTCGTCGTAAAATAGTAAAAACACCCTCGCCTTTCCGGTAACATAAGAAAGGAATCATGTTACTATTTTTCTCTCCGTGCGGAATATCATATTTTGCTTTAAAAGGTCATTACATATTTTCAATCAGTTAAAACACATAACCAGTCGTGTAATTTCCGAAGTGTTTTTAAAGAAAAACAAAATACGGTGCCGATCCGTGTGCAAGAAAAGAAATCGGAGGGGTCGGTATTAGGTATAACGCAAACCGGAGGCTGGCCTTATTTTTGTTGCTATGCAATGTCCCCAAATAACGCTGGTGGCCGCTATTTGAAGATACAGAATCAGGAGTGCGCTACATATCGCCGTAATAACGTCCTATGTCATAGAAACACAGGCGTTATCAGTTACAGAATAAGGCCGTAAGAATCACCATGTAACTTGGCCACCGCAATTTGAGCAAGTGGAAGAATTTTGATGGCTGGTATGTAGGATCATCAGCGATTGAAGATGCTAGAAAGACAATGTAATTGATATCGAAATATCGTATAGCATATTTCATGACTTCATTTCACCGAAAGATGGGTTTATGGAAAGCTGCTAGAACAAACAAGCACTTTGTGGACATGATGACAGTAAATATTTACGTTGAATGCGTATTGTGTCGATTTCTAACGTAGCACGTGGCATAGATGAGGGTTAATTATTTCGTGTTTGGGATATCCATCACTCGTATTATTTGTGCGTTGCTTATTACAGATATAGAGGGAAACGAAGCTTATAGATGGGATGCACTGGCCTCAGCGTTTATGCTTTGATAGCTGACGTCGCTTGCATTGTAATACCGAAACGCCCTTACCATACTCGTGAGCTGGTTATCAGCTAGGTATGTAGGATTGTATCCTTGTGTATGTACTTGAAGACATTCCTTGTTACCCAATTTCGGCCACACTATCTTAAGCTGATTTTGTATTGTTAAATTTACACTTTGACTTTATTACGTTTCACTTGTTATGTGCATACAGGCATCAGAGTATTCAGCCTAATCATATCTTAAATGAAATACAAGGTGTCTTTCAGAAAATTAGTGTTAATCTGGTAATCGTTGGTGATATTAACATAAATATTTTAGATGATAATTACGCATCAAATGATTATAATAATTTAATGTGCTCCCATGATTTACATTGTCTGCTAAAAATTCCAACCAGAATAACGAGTTCATCTTCGACTTGTTCAGATCATGTGCTTGCCAGAATTGCTAATATGTAAAAATTTCAATTACTTGCTGATGTACTCCACCTAGATATAAGTGATCATTCTATGACTGTGTTCACTATTGCTCTTATTCATTACCATGGTCAAATTCGAAGTGGCGGTAACAGTAAGCCTCTTAAGTTTGGTATAAATTACAATCATTTAAAACATTATGTAGTCGGAGTTGATTGGACTATGTTCTTTAATGAAAATAATGCTTCTAAAGCTTTCGAATTGATTCTTGAGGAGCTTACTACTTTTTTAGAAGTATCCAGTTTTTCTTACAGTACAGCAAAAGATTCCGCAAAATTAAAGCCCTGGATGACTAATACCCTGTTAGCACAGGTTGACAGAAAAAATTATTTATTTTACAAGAGTCATCCAAATAACATTAGCATAAGAAATGAGTACATTAAAATTAAAAATATTCTGCGGAAAAACTTGAGGCAAACTTCAGAAAAGTATTACATGCATCAGTTCCAAAAATTTCGTAATAGTTCTAGAGAACAATGGAAACTATTCAAAGAGTTGTCAGGTGAAGAGGCATCAGGCGATAAATTATTGTCTCTTCATGTAGATGGTAAAGTTATAGCTGAAGGCACAACACTAGCCAAGGAATTTAATAGTTTTTTTATTAGTGTTTTTGAATCAGCAAAATTAGGCAAAAAGCACGCAAAAATATACCAATGGAAAATCCATGTTCTTCTAAAAGTAGATGTGATTCGTTCTATTTTGATCTTGTTGTCCCTCAGGAAATAATTAACTTGGTTAATTCCCTTCGCTCTAGTTCGTCTTGTGGCATTGATGGAATAAGTAGCAATGCTTTAAAAATGATTATTCATGATAAAGCTCATATACTTACCCATGAATGTAACTAAAGTTTCAGAACAGGTGAATTTCCAAAGATATTTAAAAAAGCAGTGGTGATACCTCATTTTAAGAAAGGCGATCGAACCAAAATCCAAAATTATCGGCCTATTTCAATGCTTTCAACCTTGTCAAAAGTTTTGGGAAAGCTTGTTAAGCACGGGCTTCTTACCTTTCTTAATGCGGGTAATTATTTTAGTATTAATCAGTACGGGTTTAGATGCAAAATGGGAACCGAAGATGCCTTGACAAACTTTATGACTAATATATACAACGAAATAAATGCAAATAGACGTACTGGAGGAATATTTATTGATATAAAGATGGCCTTTGATACGTTAGAACATGGCATTTTACTAAATAAGATGCATGATGCTGGTATGCGTGGTGTAACTTTACATTGGTTTAAATCCTATTTGTCTGAACGGACTCAGTGTGTAAGGGTGGGCCAGAATTATAGTGAATTTAAAATAGTGGACACTGGTGTGCCTCAGGGTTCTGTACTTGGACCAATTTTATTCCTAATCTATATAAATGATTTGTGTACATCTAAATTAAATAGTCTTTTAAAAGCTTTAGCAACTGCTATGCAATGAATCTTAAATTGTTTTACCACAAAGTAGACTGCTTAAAGAAGAATTGTAGTTGTCTAATAATTGGGCAGGTAAGCAGCATAAAATATTTAGGATTAACATTTGATAAATACTTGAAATGGTATCATCATATTAATGACTTAGTAAGAGTCCTACGATATTATGTATTGTAACGGTCCACGGCCCGCCCGGATTACTTTGGACCGAAAGACTCGTGTACAAATAATTTTCTTATAAATGTCCTCGCGAATCTCTCCCGCACGAGATCCGCGGGGCTAACCTGCGTCACCTAATACAACACGAAATGTGTTTTGAAAGCCTCTTTAAATGAGGATAAGCGGGTGGGGGGTCCCCGACCGTGCGTAATTAATCATGTTCCCTGGCTTTACCGCCGGGGCAGGGTGGAAATGGGTTGCTGGTATTGGGTTTGTAGGATATTCGGCTTGCTGGACAAGATTAAAAAAATAGAACCTTTTTCAAAAAACAAAACAAGCGTATATTCTGGAAAATAATATGCCCTCCTAAAAATTAATGAAATGATGAGGTGATAAATGAGGGATGAGACAATAAAAATCAACCCTTCATGAAATGAATAAAATGAATGATGAACAAACAGGTGATTAGCCACACAAACAAAAAAAGGCTACTCTTTCGCTCACAGGCGATTTTAATGGAATCGTCTGCTTCCAATTGAACACTTATAGGTCTGTTTTATCACTTGGGCGTAGATCACTCGCCCTTAAGAAACACAATCGCAAATATGGGAGCCCTTTATCAATTGGATGGCTAGGAGGCTGAAATGGGGGGGGTTTGTCGGGTCAGCAAACTTACGTGACCGTCGACTCTGGATTCTCGGCACGGGACGTCAAGCGTGGAAGGCACCTGGCAGTCCTACTGGATCCTATGGTTCTGCTGCAGACTCCGGACTCAGCACGCTAAGGTCTCCGTGTGCTTCGAGAATATCCTGGGGGCAAGTAGTGTCCAACAGCGGACGTGGTACTTTTTGCGTACCTAATCAGCCTCCCGCACTTTCCAACTATTCCGGCTCGGGCAGTGCTTCCGCACAGCGATATCGTTCGACGTGTTCCTTTTTTAATATCCTCTATTCATGGTTCCGCGATCGCCTATTATACCACTCTTGTGGAGGGGAAGGGGACGTGGCGGATAAGGGGAACTGAGGAAGGGGAACACAGTGGGGAATTCACAACTCAACTATTTCACTTTAAAAATCAACCAAACCCGGTGACTCACTCATACATCTCTCTTCACTACGCTTTTACCCCATTCACTCAACCTTGACACTCACACTGTGATTTCAGCCACGCACACATTCACGCGGTTTCACACTCTCAACTCCTCCCACCTCAGCAAGCCAAAAAAAGAAGGCAAAGGAATAAGGGAGGGGGGGGGGAAGAGTGGTTCAGGTGAAAGACAAAAGGTGTAACGGCTTTTGACCGTAACAGTATCGAAGCTTTATTTTATTCGAAATAAGTACCCCTACTATTTTCAAGTCATTTTGTACAACGCTTTAGTAGGCACTAAGTTAAACTACGGTTTGATATGCCGGGGTGGGGCCCACAAGACGACATTGAACCCTGTAGTAGTACTTCAAAAAAAGTTAATTAGAATAAATTCCAATACAAATCGTTTTGAGCATTCTTACCCTCTGTTAGTTAATCTTAAGTTATTGCCATTAATATACATGTTTGTTTACAAAACTTTAAATTTTTTTTTTTGCGAAGTGGTAGTTTTCCAGCAATTTCTGGAAACGAGCATGGATATAAGTTACGTAGGAATTGTAATCTTTTAATTCCTAAGCCTAATCTTTCTTTATTTAAAAGATCATTTCTTTATTTAGGGCCTAAAATTTTTAATAATTTACCTTGTACAATTAAACAGATAAAGAGTGTAAATAATTTTTGTAAAAAGGCTAAAGATTGGTTGTTATCTCATGATATAAATGTTCTTTTTTGATGTGTGTGTGTGAATATATATATATTTACTATTGAATTTTTTTCTATTTTGTCTAAAGAAAAAAGTTATATTTTTGGTCTAAAAGTTTTATTTTAGTTTATTTGTCAGTTTCTGAAACGAACATGTAACAAAAAAAATTTTCTTGTATGCTCTATTTATCTTCTTTTGTATCTACATTTCTTCACAAGATATGTTTTTGCCACGTGTTATATTTAATGATATGTATTTATAATGCATTTAAAATTAAATATTTGGTGTGACTAGCATTGCATTAAAATCAAGGATGGTAGCTTCCACACTGGTGTTTTTTATCACTGAAGCTACCTAAAGCTCCTTAATTTTTGTTATAAAAGTTGTACATCATAATTTGGAGTAATAAACTTATTATTATACTATTATTATGAAATCTATTTGAGCACTGGGAACTGTATATGCTAAGGTTTTCTCGAAGCAAAGCTTAAAGCTACCGAGGGAACTAACCGAGTCGCGAAAAGTTGGTTGACCTCTTTTTATAGAGGTGAGCTCTAATAAAGGGAGCATACTCGACGAATGAAAAGTCGTGGAAATATATGAGCGCTAGAAGGGAGGGTGCCGGGATCATTCGTCAGTAGTGTGGCTGATACATTCTATGGAGAACCGTGTAGGTGTCATGAGGTGGCGAGAGACTGCAACCCTCAAACAAGTAGCCAGCAGCTTGGCGGAATTTCATGCGGCTCACCTTCATATTATTGAAGGCGGACACATTTGTGGGTTTGGGATTTAGTGAAGGGTTGCATCAAAGGTATTAAGAATCACGACTGTTGTGTGTCACGTCCTATAGGTAATTGATGAAACTGGTTGGCAGTGAAAAGGATCAGGTTATATCTTTCCGAATTTTTTAATTCGTCGTTAGGTTTCTATTACGAAGAAGCAGATGGTGGGGTTATCTAAGTATTGCTTTCACTTTCACATTCTTACGGTTGTCCCTAGTTCTACTTATTACTTTAAGGGTGAAGAAACTATGGAATTTTAGTGTATTGAGTTAAATCAACAAAGCAATATGAGGGAGAGAAGTAAGTCCTCATGTAGGTTTAAGTCTAATTTTACTTAACCAAACGCCTTTTCCCGGTTACTAATAGAATAACACACTTCCGAAAAAATAGGAAATTTAACTTAACTCAACGTTAATCCAACACGATAGTGTTTAATATCACCTGAAGGATGGAACTAAAGATTGAATATTTTTAGGGAACATACTCAGTGTTAAAAATTTTCGACATAATACCGTATCCTTTCACATCACTTTCACTTCCCTAACATTAATGCAATGTTTTGTACACACAAAAATTCACATTCCACAGAATATTCATTCTGTTAAAGTCTGCTTCTCCAATAAATTCTCAATTATAAAAATAAATGCTGAATCCGACGGTCCAAAGAATTTTCATGTATTTTATTTCTGTTTTGCGAATTTTCGTGTGTACCCAACCAACATTCTGAAGCTGAAGAAACGGAAACTGAAACTTATTTCTGCTTCATCATAAACAATACGACACTTTTTTCAGCCACCATGATATAATTACGTTTTGAAATATCACTGGGGAGGGGAGTAAAAAGGCCGTACATCAATTGGTCTTGATTTATTTTTTTTACATTTTTTGGATGCTAGAAAAATTATCAATAATTTATGAAGTGAAATACATGATCCACATTAGTTAGAGGTGCAGCCCTGAGGAACGTTGACCTTGATTGTCTTGCTGACTTCCTTGCGGCTGAAGTCAGGACTGGCGCCCTTCTTCACCATCTCGACGAAGTGTCGGCTGGCGGAGGAGTCGGGCACGCAGTGGAAGGGCACCTGTAATGATAACAAAGCGATTAAGATCACGATTAGCTATAAGGTTCTCGAGAAGACAGCGGGAATATCACAGGGAAAACGACGCGGAAACTTACGCTCTTCTCGACCTTTCCGGTGGCACGGCAGTTGCTGGCACAGGTGGGCAGCGGTCGCATGGAGAAGCAGGTCTTGCTACCTTGCTCGACGATCTTAGTGCGGTGCTGGGTGCAGCCGGAGTTGGATCCGGTGGACTGTCCGTAGTGGGAGTTGCCGGAGCTATTGATTTTAGAGGAGCGGGAGGAAGGATATCCGCTATTGGCGTCCTCTTCGGTGATCACGTCGTGAGGAGTGAGGGTCTGGTTGAAGCAAGGGGCAGAGGCTGCTCGGCGGTGCATTTCCTTGGCTGGTCCCTGGCAAGTCTGGTCGGGAACGGCCCACGAGGCGGTGAACATTTTGGGCTCTTCAAGAATGCAGTCCCTGGGGGAGGTGAAATCCGTGGAGGGTTCGCTGTCGTAGGTACCGCAAAGACCAAGGACGTCACCGCGATAAGTGCTGCCGGCCTGCAAAAGATGGGATGGGTGAGCGTGATGGTGAACGTTGGGAATGAGAGAAGTTGGGTTGTTACGGTGGAACATGTGCCCAGTCGTACCTCGATCCAAGCGGCTTCTCCGTTGTACATGATTGACAGTTCGTGTTGCGGAGCCTCGAAGATGATCGCTCCACTCGGAAGGGCATACCAGTAAGCGAGCATTTCACCGTCGGAGTCAGTGACATTGTTAACCTTTCGTTGAGACACGCTGCGCTGCTTCTGGTTGAAGTAAACGATTCCGTCGGTGTCTCCACTCTCGGAAGACTTCTTGGAGCTGGAGGATCCGGAGGGTTTGAGGTCGAACACGTCGTCACCAAGGATGACCTTGACTTCCTAAAGAGGAAATGAAGACTGTGAGGCGATTGATCGAGTACATGCGTGATGGATGCAGCAGTGCTAGAGCCACGGACGAACCTTCTCGTGAGAGCTGGCGTCTCGGGCGAGAACGGTGACCTCTGATGTAGGATCTGAGTCGCTGCTGGAGCTGGAGGAGTCATCGTCTTCCGGCTGTGAGGTCATCATGACGTGCCAACATTTTCCGAGGTGGCTGGGGTAGGTCTGGTTGTCGAAGGTGGTGACGTAGTCTCGATCCAAGCCGCAAGAGGCTGCGGGAAGAGCGAGGGGAATGGTAAAGGTGTGTTTGCGTGAGCGAAGAGGCGTGGCATCAACGAATGTAGTGGAGCTCCTGGAAAGACTTACCGGTCCATTGGCCGTGGAGGGCGGTGGTGAGGAATCGGTCGCCGGCGCACCAGGTAGGATGCTGGACGATCCAAGGTCTGACGTATTGGTTGACGCGCACGAGGCTGAAGTCGGCGTCGAAGGATGGAGCGGAGAGAGAAACGTTGACGGCCTTCAAATCAACCTCGAAGTCAACGTCGACGGAGATCCTACCGTCCTTATTGTGGACGTTGTAGGTATTCTCGTCGAGGTATGGGTAACCGAAATACCTGGCCCAGGAGTATGCCTTGTAGGTCATGTTCTTGAGAGCAGATGGAAGCTGTAAAGGAGGAGGGAATCGTCGTTATCGCGAGAGTGTGCGGTGGTTGTGGAACACGAATAAATGTGCGAGAAGCGAGCGTGGTAACGTACCCTCTCGTACTGGATGTCGATACTGTAGGAGTCGAGGAAGTTGGCGCGGGCCGTGAGGTTGCGGCAAGCGGGTTGGAGGTAACTTCCAGACTGCATGAGGGACATGCATTTCTGTGCCATGGGACTGCGGCGGATGTACTCCTTCCTCTCCTGGCTCTGTTCTCCCTTGGCCTACCGATGGGAAAGATTTTGGCTTGAAAACGTTTTCACTTATGGTGGGCTACGGATTGGAGTACGGGAGACGATCACTCACCGAGATGCTGATTTGAGAGGCTCCTGAACCGCACTTCTCGCCGAAGCTGATCTCAGAGCTGACGTAGGATGTTGGGTTGGCTCTCAGAGCCTTGGCGAGGTTCATGAGTGGCACGTTGGGATACTTTCCTTTAGTGGCAGCACAAACCTGTCAGAGGAGAGAGTGGGACGTGAGGTGAGACGGGAGGAGGAGCCACTCGGTGAATCAAGTGCACGTGGGGCGTATGCTTACCTCGTAAGGCTTGGAGTTTCCGTAAGTCGGAGACTTGTAGAAATAGAAGAGAGCTCGGGTTGTGTCGTCAACGTCACTGGAAGCGTAAGCTGCGGTAGCCACGTAGGCGATGTTTTTGCTTCCGTCGAATTCGACGGCGAAGTCGATGACGGAAGCGGAGCTATCTGCAATAGGAGGGAAGGAGGAACGATGAGCATGGGAGGAAATAAAAGGATCATGGTCGAGAGAGATTTGTGAGCAAAGGTGTGGAGCGTACTTCTGATTCCGGAGGAAGCCCTCCTGAGGAATTCCTGCTGTCTCTTTCCGCTGATCGGCTTGGAGGTGGATGGGTTTGCCATGGAGCTGCTGGATGATCCGGAGCCCTTGCTGCTGCTGGACTTGCCCTTGGGGCTGTGGCTCTCGTTGGATTCCGAGTCGGATTCGTTGGAGTCGGATGATGATGACTGGGAGTCATCGGAGTTGTCATCTGTCGGTGATACGTAGGAGTGGTCAGTAAGTTAGACGGTGGCAAGGAAAAGATAAGGAGAGAGTAAGCCAGCGTTTTAGGACGTACCGTAGGAGGCGGTGAAGGTGACGGATTTGCTGCTGCTCCTCTGAGGGTCGAAGATGACGTTGATGTTGTTGTACTTGATGGTCCTTTCGGCCCATGGGTAGAGGAAGAAAGACATTGCGTCGTGGCGCTGAGCCTTTTCGTAGAGCCATTCGTAGTCCACGTAACTCTGCTCCGTGGCGTACTTGAGGCGGAAAGCGAAACCAGTGCTTTCCTTGCCGACGGTGGTTTCAACCTGTCACGGGGATAGCAAAGTGGTGATCAGGAGTGAAGTGTGTGGAGAGATGGATGGGTCTCATTTAATCGACCAACCACGTCTCACCTGCATGGGCTCGCGGACGTGGATGGGCTTGAAGCTGCTGCTCTGGCTGACGGGAGCGAGATCGAGGATGTTGTGCTTAGCGGTGTAGGGGGTGGTACTGTAGTGGAAGATCTGGGCGTCTCGGTTTGAGAAGAGGGGCTTGAGAGTGACGGAGGCCTCGGAGTTATCGGCATCAAAGTCGAAAGAGGCTTTAATGGGCAAGTTGAATTGGATGTTCTTCTGAACACCGGCGATGTAGCGAGTGTGGGTCAAAGGAGCCACGAAGCTGATCTTGGCGGTGCAGCGAGTGGAGTACCTGTAGACGAAGGATATTTAGTGTCCCCTCTTACTCATTCTTTGCGTGGTAAAATGCAGTCATTGTCACCCGGAAGACTTACACCCATTGAAGGTTAGCGGTGGAGTTGACGGTTTCGGGAACCCTGATGGAGTCACGGGATCCACTAGACATGTCAGGCTGGGTTTTGGCTTGCACTTCGCCCCTGAGAGCAACGTAGGTAGGAGCCTTGATGGAGTAGACGAACGGAAGACCGGTTTCGGTGGGGAAAGCCAGAGTGACGGCAAACTGGTTGTAGAGCTTGTTGTAGTTGAACTTGTGTCCGGAGCGGAGGGCGGAAGCGGCGGATTTCAACACTACAAAAGAAGGAGCGTGTTAGGAGAGCGACAGAGCGCGTCCGAAAGGAGCACACATTTGAGGGTTGACTTACGGGCTGGGAGGCTTTCAATGGTGGTGTTATCGTAGGTGAAAAATCTGTTGGTTCCCATGTAGCGAACGAGGAGGTTTCCTTCCACTTGATCGTAATCGGAGGAATCGATGTTCAGCATCTCTGCAATCTTCTCCGTGGTGAATGGGCTGTGACTTCCGCTTCCACTGCCAGAGGACCTCTTTCCTGATTTGCTTCCGTGCTTTCCGCTGCTGGAGCCGGAGTCAGAGTCGTCGAATTGGTCGGTGATGGCGTCAGCGAGGTCGTTGAAGCTGGAGGTCATCGCGCCCAGCTGAAATCACGGATAAACATCGGTCACGCCGAAAAGCGACGGAACACGTTTGCGTTGAGAGTTGCAAATAATACTCACGGCCATGGTCTGTGATTTCCATCCTCCGATGTTGTGGCGAGTGGAAATGAACGCGCTGGATGGGATGAGTCCGTCAGAGCTACCGATCCAACTGAGCTCTCTCCTGTATGCAAGACCCATCTCCTTGACCATGTAGCTCTTGAGGTATTGTCGGGAGTAATGAGCTCCGAGAGGTTTAGGGTTGAGCATGTTGACGGCTGCCTGGGCGTTCATTTTGCTAGAAGACGGAAAGGAAGGCGTCGGTAAGTCGACCGGCGATCGCACTCCTTAATGCTTAGGTGGCTTTCAGGCATTCCTGCTCGTGAACCTTCATAGCTTTTATTTCGCGTGATAGCCAGTGAAACTTAAGTATACCCGCGATATGTACCGAGAGCAGGAAAGTATGAAATTCACCTTGGCACCATCGACCATTTTGCAAAGACTCCGGAGGTAGCATACTCTCGACCGCTTCACAGGTGTCAACTTACAGCTCGTGGTGATGAGGTCCCTGGAGGGCGGCGGCGGACTGGATAGCTGATTTTACGACGGCGGTGACTTGGAGGCTAGGATCCCTGTTGGTGAATTCTGCCAACCTCTGGAGCATGAAGGCGGGAGGAGCGGTCCTCATGAGAACGATGACAGCGGCGCAACGCACCTGGTAGGCGTCTCCGAGGTTCTGGTACACGTTGAATAGGACACGGCGGGTGACCTGAGGGAAGACCTTGGCGAGCTTGTTCATAGAGATAACCATGAGGGTTCTCTGGAAGGTGGACATCTCCTCCTTGCCCTCGAGGTAGGGCTCGAAGACGCTGAGGATCTTGGGGTGGCCGAGATTTCCAAGGGCGCGGATGTACACCTGGATTTTGTGGCTGTCTCCGTCCTTGACGGCGGCGCGGAGGTGCTTAGCCATGTACGGGATGTACTCCTCGGACACGGCCTTGGGGTTGATGGGAGAGAGTCGTCCGAAGGCGTGGACGGGGAAGAGGTTGTGAGCCGTGACGTTGTTGACCTGAGCCTTGCGGGCGAGGTTGGCGAAGGAAAGGATGGCGGTGGAATTCAAGAGGGGCTGCTTGGTGACTTCGGGGCTCGTGGCCAAGGCCTGTGGAAATAGTTAATGGAGTGAAACGTGAGAACATGTTAAGCTGAGGGGTGCGGTATGAATAATTAATTTATGATCGGCACTCACGAAGAGAGTCTTGAGGAATTCTGCAGTTGGGGTCCTGGCGCTGGTAGCAATAGTGGCGACGATCTCGGCGGCCTCCTCTTGGGCGATCTTTTTGGACTTGATCCAATCCTTGATGGTGGTGAGGCAAGGGCCAGTGCCGGCGGCGGCGACGGCGTCGCGGAGGACGGTCCTGTTTCGAGAAAGGGAATTCGGTAATTTTGTGGAGGGTACCGGCAGCCCTGAATGGTGTGCGTAGGATTTATGTGGGCCTGAGTGGAATAAGCGGAGGCGGGTAGGCAGCGAGATGGTCGGGAGTTCGGTTCACAGGAAGGTGAGGCAGGACGAGGAGGAGGGTTGGTGTTGAATGAGTGTCGGAAACTCACCATGGGTTTTCTCCGGAGGACTTGATGGGAGCGTAGATCTGAGAGGTAGCCTTCTGGAGCTGCTCGGAACTCATGGTGCGGAGGAGGCGGACGACGATGGCGAACTTGGAGAGGGTGCCTTTGGCAGGAATGCTGCTAGGGTGCTGCATCTCGGATGCGATTTGAGAGCAGAGTTTCTTGACGGCGGAGACGGGTTCGATGTCCTTAGAGGTGGGAACGGCGTTTCCTTCGTAGCCGATGAAATAGGGCAGCAGTGGGATCTTGGGAGCCTTGTTCATTCCGGGCCTCGGGTTGTGCTCTTCGCTGGAGCTGGAGCTGGAACTTGAGCTGCTGGAACCGCTGCTGTAGCTGCCTTCATCGCTGCTTGAGCTGCTGGAGCTGGAACTGTCTCCGGAGCCGTTGCTGTCGGAGCTGTTGCTGTCGGAGCTAGAACTTTCAGAGCTGGAGTTGCTGCTTTCGGAACTGCTACTGCTGCTACTTCCGCTACTGCCGGAATCACTGCTGCTGTTCTCGCTGCTCTCGCTGCTGCTGCTCTTACCGTCACCCTTGCTCACGCTGTCCTCACTGTCGTCCTCGCTGCTGCTGCTGCTGCTTCCGCTGCTGGCGTTCTTGTTCTTCTGTGGGGCGGATCGGCGAAATCGCTTAGGGATCGCGCGTTTCCGTCCGGACCTGTCGGATTCTTCGCTGGAGTCGCTGCTGCTGCTACCACTCTCTTGGCTATTGCTCACGCTGTCGTCGCTGTCGTTTTCGCTGCTGGAGCTGGAGTTGGAGTTGCTCTCGTCGGAGGATTCGGATGATTTGTGGGCGCTGCCTTTTGCTGGGATCTTTCCAGATCCGCTGCTGTGGTCTGAGGAGAAGGGGTCGTTATAGTCGTAGACGAGGTCCTTGACGTGCTGTGGATTGGGCACGGATGGAGGGGAGCCAGAGCTTGACCGCCTGGAAATCAGGGTCACGTTCATGCGACTGACCACCATGCCCTTCTGTGCGTTGTACATAGCCGGACTGAGGATGACCTTATTGGTGGTGACAGAGGATTGGATGGTGTACTCCTTGAGGGATCCGGAAACCACAATCCTGCTGATTCCGGAGCGCTGGAAAAAGAAGAGGGTTGAACTTGTGTGATCGTCGGCGTTGCTTTTTCCTGACGGGCTGTCGCGCTCTCTTACTTACTGAGAAGAAGTGTCCCATCTGGTTGTCGGCAGGCTCCCAGTCGGTGAGCCCGGTGAATCCGTAGTGGTAGGCAACTCTCTTGTCGCAGTTGCTGAAGTTCTTGGTCTTCACGATGTCGTACAATTGGCCGTCTCCACGGAGTTCGGGCATGGGGACGAGTTCCGGGTTGACCTGGGTGACGTACATCGGCAGCGGGGAGATGTCGTACATGACTTCGCACTCACCGGTGACGGTATCCTGGAGAGAAATTATTTTGGCATGAGATTCGTCTCGAATGCTTCCTTCGCGCGATTTCTCCCCCTGATTTTCTCTCAACTTACCTCCATAGCGCGGAAAACGCTCTCGCTGGGCCTCTTTGGAGCCTGGCTGCCATGAGGCCATTTGATTTCGTTTTCACCGCGGGTGTCCACCTGCAGTTGACTCACGACGCTCTTGATGAGGTTCACCTCTGGGTTGGAGAGGTCTTTGCTGACCACCAGCTCATCCACCTGCGAAAGCGACGGTCACGTGATTAATCATTTCCCTTTTCGGACACGAAGTGGGAGGAGGAATATTGTCATTCGGCACTTACAACTCCGTTCTTGAACTTGATCTGGAACGGCTTGCTGGAGAGCGGGAGCGACCTGTAGTTGAGCTCCTTCTCCGGAATCCAGGACGCCCATCCTCCGGGAAGGGATGCTTGCACCGGAGAGAACTGGGCGTCGGAGATCTGTGTGGAGCGACGGTTGGTTAGTGAGATTGCCTTTGATGGTCGGATCGCGCATGTCAAATGTCCGTGTGCTCGTGCGTACTCACCCTGGCAAGGACGGCGCTGGAACTCTGTGGTTGGAGCGTGAGAGTCGCTCGGCTCACCACGCCAACGTACTTGTCTGCCACCTGATGGAGGGCGGCGAGAGTTCTGCCCTTGATCTGGTACTTGTATTCATATCCAGGTTTCCAGGCTGCGAGGAGAATACAAGCGTATTAGTAATAGTGGTGGATATAATGATCTTCGATGAATAAACGGACAGCAATTAGTGATGGTGTAATTTTTTCACCAACTTTAACACTCACCATTTTCGGCCGTTGCCAGCCCAACTGGAAAGTAAAGAAAACAATCATTTTTAGTCGAAGCTCGCTTAAAGTAAAAGCTTTATATTGCACACGTAGGTCGGCGTTTCGACACAAATCATTTGCATGTTTGTTAACATTTCCTTCGGGATTTTTTAAAATGCCCCAGTAGAGATGAGTGTGCCCGTAGGAAAATGATGCACCGGACTTGTTTGGTGAGTGTCTGTTTTTATTTTTCAGAAATACCGTACATCAATGAACTTTCACGAATTGAAAGTCATCATTTAAGCGACAATGTATTTGAACTCATATAGTATTCTAAAACAGAACAGCATTTCGTATCCTTCTCTCATCACTGAACCGTCGTTGTGCTGAAAATTATTTAAATGTAATTCATATTAATGCTCGGCAGTGAAAATCGCAGTGATATTCAGGATTATGATGCAAGGAAAACAGAGCTCCTGATGGCATCTATGTAAAGTAGTAGAATTAATGCATCATGATGTATGCTCCACCAATGTAGGCTTTTGATATTTTCATTTGAATGCCATGTATTGCAAAATGTTTCACGGAAATATATTTTTATGATGGAATCTTTTCTGATGGATAACAAGAGCAGTATTCGTGTGGCAAGACATTGGGTACGGATTAAAATCCTGGAATTTTTTTATTTAATTACGATAAAAGATCACTTTAATTTTCCTCACCGATTTATGTGAGGATCTTTATTTTTATAAATAAATGTCGATTTGCAAATTTGAATTATACTTGTTATGCATTGTTATGAGATACTTGAGAAGAAGAGAAAGATTATTTAAAGACTACATCTTCAAAGGCCGCAAATATTCCTCGGCTCAGCTACTTACGCCGAGGATATATTCGATTTTGTGGTTTACCGAGTGATTTGAAGAAATACCTTCAAAGTAAGTGCTAAAAAGACACAAGCTACAGACATTTTTATAGGCCTATACTTCGACTGCTCCTTTGAATTTAAACGGTTGCGCGTTACACGTACAGCTACTGAATAACGTAGCTGCAATAATTGCAACCTACTACCCAACCACGCCTTAGGCATTATGTTGGCTTGCCAACAATATGACACTCGTTCTGACTAGTATTTTACTCAGTTTATGTTGCTAAATATTTATCCTGAAATTTGCATATTTGCACTGTTACGTAAGTTAAGAATTAAGAAAATTAGGTTTAGTGGAGTTCAGTGGATTGTTAGCTGCGCATGACAATTGTCATTCAACAACAGCAACATTTTTTTAAAAACACCCGAAAAATGATGCTTTGATGACGTTTAAAATACTGACGTGATATTTGGTAGAATGCAGTTCTATTTAATAACTGGGATGCTGATCAATTCGGTCCGTAAAATCTCAATCAGGAATATAAGTCAATTGCATTTATTGTGATGAAACATGCATGTCATTCTGAGAAACGAGGATCCGAAATATTCATTCGCGCTGCTTTGCAAAATACTCTGTCAATGTAAAAGCTTGCTGCCAAGATCTCGTCTAGGAACTTATTTTTTCCTTTAACTGCTAGGCGTGAATAGGATTTGAGTTTGGTTCTCGGTACTTACCTACGAGGAAGACGATCAGAGGAGACCACATCTTGTCCCGGAGTGGCGACCGTACTCAAAGCTCCGCCTTATATACCAGAGTCCTCCTCACGGTTGTGTGTTATCAATTGCGCATCTCAGCGAAAAGCTGGCATCTGCTGGTCGGCCTTTGACATTCGGCAGCCACGCGCCGTTGTGTACACGTGCCGAGTCAATTATTTTTATTATCTGATAAACATATAATGAATATCTCTTTGAGATTCTTAAAGTAATTGCCACCGGGATTCGCCAAAAAAATTAAAATAGATGAACACAAATGTGAGAAGTTTTTTATAAAGAATAATTAAATGCGTAAAGGCCATCTTTTTACCTGCATTGTAACAGTTTGTAACAGGATCAGTATAAAAATGCTTATTCCTTAGTTTTAATTTGATTAAATTGTTCAACTTCCTCGGCAGTTACATCCTCCATTAATTCCAAAGGATAAACGTTTACGAATAATGGTTAAAAAGCGATAACTTTCATCTTTTTTTGTTGTTTTTCTTCATCTTCATTTCAAATGATTTGTTTTAATTACTTCGATCTCTACTGTATGTAAAAATAACCAAAATACTAAAGATATGGGAATATTTTCTTACATAGCACGAGTCGTGTGAGTGTAAAATATTTATTATTAAATTCGGGAGTCAAATTTTACGAACATGATTTATTAGAAATATTGTTAGTCAATTTTAAGTATTTGCTTTGTTGTAGGTTTTCTGTAACTAATGCACTAGTTTCAATGGCGAGATTTTGTGTTAATATTTTATTTTCCACTGATCAATCGTTAAAGCATTATGAAATGTCTAGGGAAATTCCGGAACTTTGTGCGAAAACCTTACATTTCTCTTTCCCGTTTTTCAAGGGTTGTGTATTGTTATCATAGCTATATTTTGCGTTAACGTAAATAAATGGTAAAAAATTTATTTACTGAACTAAATAAACAGTAGGCTTATGTTTACTTACTTTTTTCACAATTGACATTTTTCAACTTTCTATTCAAAAGTTTTGAAAGGTGTTCTTGTATTGTACAATACATGGCCCACAATATAGGCTACCACGATGGTCAATGTACTGCTCGTAGTAATCTGGGAAACGCGTCAAACATTGGTCATCCGAGGTAAATACGAGACGTCTGTTGCGCGAACTCTGTCAATTTTAGAAACATTTACCTTTATGGAAGAATACCCTCGGACCGAATATGTACTTTCAAAAATTAATTCATGTAAATTACACCTTTAGTATCATTACCTAATGATTTTGTATCCTCAAAGTTTTTTTTTACCTACAAATTGCACATTTGCCCTCAAGATCAATTTGTTAGTGGAACATGTATGCTGGGCAAATAGCTTTTAATTTTTCCGGATTTATAAAGTCCTTTTATTGCCAAGCCACCATTTCCACAGCAAAGTGACCTGCTCAAAGGCCTCCCAATATTACAATTATTCACAAATACAAGGGAAATTGCTACCAAATAGAGCAGCGACATGTCACCGTATTATTGCCCTCCAACGAGAATAACCCAATCACGTCGCTCAATGTGTAAGAAATTAATTACACTCTAACTACAGCGAGCTAATCTTGTCACTGTACGCGTGCAGCTTTCTTTGAAAAAATACGAATTGAGGATTTGGGCCTCCACCACAAACTATGTTGCAGTTACTTTTAAGCATCACTACTTCGAACTTACACTTTATTTTGGAGAGGACCTGGCCGGCGGGGAGGGGTGCCTCTCAAGCGACATCTCTTCAATTACCTTCCGACGTGGGTCGAGTGGTGTAGAGTTATAAATCTATTTGAACGATTGAGTTTCTTTTATGTATCGTGAGTGTGAATTTCTTTCGCGATGAATGAAATGTGATTTTCGTGTGATGGCGACATCAATTAATCCAGTGATGATGCTTCAAGAGAGACTGAAAAAGGAATGTCGTCGCTTGTAGCTGCAAGTAAGCAACGGAGGGACAACAAGTGCTCCCAGCTACGCAGCTTGAAACCCCTCCGAGATCACCAATCATGCCGTAAAGAACTACACCGGAGCACAAAGCATTGAGGCGGAGTTGAAGAGGCAGGCTGCATCAGCATAAGCTGAAACAACTGAAATTGTAAGTTCGAGGTCTTCAATAACAGAATTCAATTACAAGGATCAAAGCTTTCTCGGAGCAAAACCTGTAAAGAATGAGAAAAAGATAGCTGTTGAAAGGTGGAGAGTGGTGTATAACGCTCGAAAATTAGCTACTATACAGAAAAACTGTATGGAGGCTGGTATTTCGAGGAATTACAAGTTAAATAAAGAGGTTGTTGGTCGGCATTCCTCCACAAATGAGTTAGTCGCCAAGGAAGCTGTTTACGATGATAAATGCCGTTTGAAGATTACAAGGCCTCTATATTTGAGAAAAGATGCCAAAGATAATCTGATAACTATACATATCCAGAGGAATGGAAGAAAATTATTCGTACATGAAAGAGATCACCAACTTCCAGTTTTCCATGGACGAATTAATGGCCACATTAACAGGGGAAGAACATATGTGAGAACTGTAAAATCAGAACAGGGTAAATTATATGGAGATCGCGTTACAGGGAAACTAGGATACAACCGATTTTTTCTCCCAATCGTATGTTTCAGAGATGAAGGGTACAAAATTTTGAATGAAGCTTTGAATGAGGAAGAAATGTGGATGTCTAGCAACTCAGGATTGTGAGTAAAGATGCATTTATCATTAGTCAGGACATCCAGAGTATAGTGATCAAAACTAATAAATACCCACCTGGTGATAAGTTCCTTGAGGACGCAATAGTGTTCCACCACCCCTTAAATGGTTTCAATAGGTTGTGATGATGAAAAACACATTGAGTCAGGAAAACGAGAAAGAATTATGGTATCGCTTGTACACCCACCATAGCCTCTCTGCATCGACCGTGGAACTTTCTGTCCTCCATATTGAATAGCCTCTCCTTCATACCCCACAGAAGATTTGCATCTAAAAATTAGGTAAACCTTCTTTCAAGTTTGGAATTTTGTTCATATTACTACAAAGCCCAAGATTTAGAAATGTCCTCTATAGTCCATGCTCAACCAGACTTCAAAACACAATCTCTCAATTAATTTTTTTATGAAAACGCTGATTTTAATGTAAGTACCATTGAAGGTCTGAATTCTTTTAATTCAATGGGTGGTGGTATTGTTGGAAGCGAACCAGATTGTGAACCCCCATTATTGTTGGCCACGAGCCACGACTAAATACACCCCTCTGTAAAATCTTTCTTGAACGCTCACGACAGCTTTATGAATAGGATACAATATTAAATAAACGGGGAAGAGCGATGGGCGGTTTTCTAACGAAATTCCGGAATTTCCCCAGAAATTTCAAATTACTCTAACTTTTTTTTCTTCTCGAGGATTTCGGAGCGCTGTGTCAACCAGATAACCCAACGCAGCGGTACCCGGAAACAATGGAACTGCCTGCTGTAACTTTTGACCAGTTAAATATAAAGTATTAAATGGTTTTCCCCAGATTACTATGAGCAGTACAATGACCATCGAGGTAGCCTTTATTGTAGGCCATATACTCAGCATAAGAAAACAGCTTTCCAACTTATTCATAGAATGTTGAAAAAATGACTTGTAGCCTACTTATTTCGATTTGGGACCACAGTGTGGCAGCATGTACTTTAATATGCGTGCACTTAGTATGACAAATGTAAGTATACATTGGCCCGCTGTGTATAAAGTTCATTTAATACATTTTATTACAATTTATGTATATTGACAATACATATAACTACATTAACAATATAAAACCATAGAAAAACGGGAAGGAGCAAAATGCGGTTCCCTTACGAAACTCCAGAATTTCCCTAAAAAAATGTATAATTAACTATTTTGGTGAACGTTTTATCAGCTTTAATTTTAAACACAGTAATATCTTAGCTTTCACTCACCGTTGTTAAGATATGAGTGAGTAACGCAAAAAAAGGGACCTTTTGCGCCCCACCCTCCCCCCGCGCAGCTCATAGGTCAGATCACATTTGGTATGTTTACCTCCTATAAACTCCAAACTCATCCTTTAAGTTCGGTGTCTGTCTTGTTACATGTCCTCTACACCCCCCTTTTGGGCATTCATTGACTGGACTAATGCCCAAAACTCTAATTTTGTATGAAATAAGTGAACTGTTAAAGGCAGTGGACAGCATAGAAGCAAGTGGTATTGTCATAAAACCACCTGAAAATGGCACAGCGTCTGCTTCTGATGGGGACTACGGAGAATAAGAATAAATAAAAAATCTACCTGGCTCCTTGCTGCTCCCACGTGCATATTTTCTTCAAGAGGGTTCGGAAGTTGACTCTGATCTGGATGACTACTGAAGTGAGAACTCCGACAGTTCTCCTTGATTTTTTTTCTTAGTGACGAGATCATTGCACACACTGTCACAATCTCCAATCTCTACGCGTCAAGCAGGGTTGTAAATCTTGGGTTGACTAACTCCGAATTGCAATGTTTGGTGGGAATTATTTTTCTCTGTCAGGTTACATTTCAGATTCCAGTCAAATCATTTTCTGGGAGCAATGATCAGGTTCCCGTAATGTCCACGTTGGTGGTGCGATGAGTCGTGACCGCTTTTAAAATATATATATATATATATTCAATTTTGCATATTGCTGAGAACGCTAATTTGGACCCAATGGACAATTTTGCCAAGTTGCGGCCTCTCCGAAACTAACTCAATGAGAGACGAAATGAATTCTTCGGGCTTTCGTACGCGTGTTTCCATGGTCGTAGACAACAATTTCGATAGCAATGCAGCCATTTTCTTTAAGTTGGAGGTTAAGATCTAGGCGTTCGTGTCCGTATTATATTGGGGCCATTTTTTCCGTCAATTCAGTCGGGTGCGCTTTCATTGGTTGCTGATTTCATCTTCATGAAATCCCTCTTCCAGGCATTGGAAGAGAGTTTCAACTGTGTCGAAAAGACCAAAGAACATACAAAATGTTGTCTACCAAGTACCGGGCGAATGTGGGAAATCCTTCTCGGACAGACGTCGAGAGATCTTTAAGTGCCGACAATACGCGACAACTGATAAATTAATCGCGAAAAATCCTCTGCTTCTCCCACACTCATCAGAGATTCCATTGAAATCGTCAACACGACAGATAAGGTCAATAGAGAAGATGATTACACCATCTCCAATAAAGAAATAAATAATAACACTAGGTACAATACCACTAAGAGCACCATTATTACAATTGTGGTGTAGCTTAAAAAACCAAAATAGTGATAAACATGAACATGGTGTGTCAAAAATAATTTAAACATAGAAATATAAATATACGTATGTATTTCTCAAAGTGACCAAACAAACAAAACAAGACATTTTAATGAAGATTGAACAAGACTTCGCAAGACAAAGTAAGAAGCGGATTGTGATATAAATGTAACAATGTGAGTCAGAGATTTAAGTTTTTGTGTAAAAGGTAAGAATAAGGTTTCGTTTTGAACAACTGCCTGTTCGTAATGCCAATATAATATATGGGAAGTGAATACCATAAATTGGTTGAATTGATAATGAAGGAGTTGTGGTATTTGTTTTTTTAAAGGATGGGACAATATAAGTAAGATGCCTCACTCCTTGTATTCATATTTCGGGACTGAGGTTGGTGTATTAACATGTCCATCAGATATTTAGGTTCTGCCACTTAAAATGAGGGGAACAGTAAGACGTTTAGCAAATTAATTACGTCTGCCCTTGGTAGTTTAACCAAGATAGTATTTCCCTATTTGAAAAACCATGTTCATCAAATCTGAGGTTAAAAATGAATCTGATGCATGGATTTTAGATCCTCTGTACTTTGTCAGTAAGCTGTTCTGATAGGTCACCAAAAACTAGAGATCAGCACACTAAATAGGAAAATGATAGAGTTGTAACTAGCAGCTTTCTCGTATGAGTCAGTGTGACATATGTCTGGGTTTTAAGTTGAAAGAGAATACCGTTCACCCTATTGGAAATTTGGTGGATTTGATCATTTCCGGTTAAATTATAATTCATTAGAATTCTCAGGATTCAAACCACCACAATGCAGTTCACAAAAAAATCTCGTGTAATTGATAATAACAAGGTCAATAGCGCGTTTCTTGCAACTTAGGAATTTGAGGGCATTGGGTAGAAGCAGGATTGCTACCGCATGCTACTAAAATAAAAACCCACGAGTAGACTCTAAAGAGAGTGTAACCAGCGCTATTGTACCACGAAAATATGCATCAAGCTGCTAAATGTAAAGAGCAGAACTAAAATATAGAAGGCGCCATGAACTTGTCTCAAAAAACTATACATTGTGGAGTTCGAAGAGCTTTTACCACTAAGTAACTGATGCATGCGGGTCAAAAAGTGGACAGGTTGTAGCAAAGCACGGCTGAATTCAACTATGAAGATTCAGAGTCATCATCAAGAGATGACCTTTTAATTTCAAGGTTATCTCTGGAACATTTACAATGTATGTGTCAGGTGAGTTCTTACTTTTTAAGGTCCTAATATGTATAATGGTGCATGTGATTTTTTTCACATACTACAAAGTAGGACATGCCTCATATTGAAAATTTGCTGTGTAGAGCAAATATTATTATAGGCGATCATTTTGACTCGATAGTTTTGCTCAATCCCTATCGTACAATATTAGAGATAAAGGGACAGTTGAATTTCCTTTGCTACTATTTTTATCGTCACATAACCCTCATCAGACAATGTTGAGGCATAGACTGACATGATTATAATAATAATTTCATGAGTCTCTGGAATATTGTTGGCATTTGTTGGCATTGTTGGCATTTGTTGGCATTGTTGGCATCAAAATTTTAAACCTCGAATGGATATATGGTTAAAGGAATATTCAACTGAGGAGGTCAATGGATGAAGTCATGCTGCATGGATCCATAAATAATTAAATCATTCAAAAGTTATTTATTGACAAAAAATGAAACAACATAAAACATTCTTACAATCTAATTGCTCAAATATATTTTTAGTGAAATTATGACATTTTTACAAATCGCGTCTTCTAATTTTCAATCGACAAGGTTCGATAATTGGATTGGAAAATTGATAACTCATGAAAATTTGTATGATAACTTATGCATAAAATATATGTAGAAAACTACATACATACGAATTCAACGTCTCAGACTTACTATTCTGCCTGCCTATCAAATATAAAAGAATGAAATACGTATTTATGTAGAAGAGCATCCGGTGGGTACCCGGGTACCACCGTCACATAGATTTATGGTATTTTTCTACCCGTAAGGACAAGGTTTAAGCAGGCATGTACATGATTGCAGCGATCTTCTGTGAACCCAAGGGATGATATAAGCCTACCGATAATAATTCCAGTTATTGTGGACTGTTATGACTGTGACCAAAATGTTCAGTCTCGAGAATCTCATGTAAGATTCATTGCTGTTATATGTATCCTTCGCTAATAAACTCGAGGTTGCCAATATAAAATTAGAGGCAGTGCTGTGAATGATAAACATTGAATTGACAGACCAAATGCAAACTAGCGACGAAAACGAACGAAAAGAACTTGCCTCTCATTAGGGACGAGAGAAAAAAATTGATTGCTTGCGGTTGTTACTAGCATATGACGTTTAATAATTAAATTGTTGTTTTCACGGAGGCTTTAATCTTTATTTGCACGTATAACTCTTAATAGGAGTAGGCCGTGTTTTACTGGTTAATTTTAAAAGCAATTCAAAACTTTTAACTACGTTTTCCATGGCTGTACGCCTTACTTCATTGCGATGTGTTGAGCAATCGCTTTTGGTTTACAAAACAGAATCACGCATATCTTTTTGGCTTTTGGTTAGACGTAGAGAACCATTATACTATCAAGTAGTGATGTGATCAATTGGATATAAACCAGGTTTTTGGGATACTCGTCGTAAAATAGTAAAAACACCCTCGCCTTTCCGGTAACATAAGAAAGGAATCATGTTACTATTTTTCTCTCCGTGCGGAATATCATATTTTGCTTTAAAAGGTCATTACATATTTTCAATCAGTTAAAACACATAACCAGTCGTGTAATTTCCGAAGTGTTTTTAAAGAAAAACAAAATACGGTGCCGATCCGTGTGCAAGAAAAGAAATCGGAGGGGTCGGTATTAGGTATAACGCAAACCGGAGGCTGGCCTTATTTTTGTTGCTATGCAATGTCCCCAAATAACGCTGGTGGCCGCTATTTGAAGATACAGAATCAGGAGTGCGCTACATATCGCCGTAATAACGTCCTATGTCATAGAAACGCAGGCGTTATCAGTTACAGAATAAGGCCGTAAGAATCACCATGTAACTTGGCCACCGCAATTTGAGCAAGTGGAAGAATTTTGATGGCTGGTATGTAGGATCATCAGCGATTGAAGATGCTAGAAAGACAATGTAATTGATATCGAAATATCGTATAGCATATTTCATGACTTCATTTCACCGAAAGATGGGTTTATGGAAAGCTGCTAGAACAAACAAGCACTTTGTGGACATGATGACAGTAAATATTTACGTTGAATGCGTATTGTGTCGATTTCTAACGTAGCACGTGGCATAGATGAGGGTTAATTATTTCGTGTTTGGGATATCCATCACTCGTATTATTTGTGCGTTGCTTATTACAGATATAGAGGGAAACGAAGCTTATAGATGGGATGCACTGGCCTCAGCGTTTATGCTTTGATAGCTGACGTCGCTTGCATTGTAATACCGAAACGCCCTTACCATACTCGTGAGCTGGTTATCAGCTAGGTATGTAGGATTGTATCCTTGTGTATGTACTTGAAGACATTCCTTGTTACCCAATTTCGGCCACACTATCTTAAGCTGATTTTGTATTGTTAAATTTACACTTTGACTTTATTACGTTTCACTTGTTATGTGCATACAGGCATCAGAGTATTCAGCCTAATCATATCTTAAATGAAATACAAGGTGTCTTTCTGAAAATTAGTTGTAATCTGGTAATCGTTGGTGATATTAACATAAATATTTTAGATGATAATTACGCATCAAATGATTATAATAATTTAATGTGCTCCCATGGTTTACATTGTCTGTTAAAAATTCCAACCAGAATAACGAGTTCATCTTCGACTTGTTCAGATCATGTGCTTGCCAGAATTGCTAATATGTATAAATTTCAATTACTTGCTGATGTACTCCACCTAGATATAAGTGATCATTCTATGACTGTGTTCACTATTGCTCTTATTCATTACCATGGTCAAATTCGAAGTGGCGGTAACAGTAAGCCCCTTAAGTTTGGTATAAATTACAATCATTTAAAACATTATGTAGTCGGAGTTGATTGGACTATGGTGTTTAATGAAAATAATGCTTCTAAAGCTTTCGAATTGATTCTTGAGGAGCTTACTACTTTTTTAGAAGTATCCAGTTTTTCTTACAGTACTGCAAAAGATTCCGCAAAATTAAAGCCCTGGATGACTAATACCCTGTTAGCACAGGTTGACAGAAAAAATTATTTATTTTACAAGAGTCATCCAAATAACATTAGCATAAGAAATGATTACATTAAACTTAAAAATATTCTGCGGAAAAACTTGAGGCAAACTTCAGAAAAGTATTACATGCATCAGTTCCAAAAATTTCGTAATAGTTCTAGAGAACAATGGAAACTATTCAAAGAGTTGTCTGGTGAAGAGGCATCAGGCGATAAATTATTGTATCTTCATGTAGATGGTAAAGTTATAGCTGAAGGCACAACACTAGCCAAGGAATTTAATAGTTTTTTTATTAGTGTTTTTGAATCAGCAAAATTAGGCAAAAAGCACGCAAAAATATACCAATGGAAAATCCATGTTCTTCTAAAAGTAGATGTGATTCGTTCTATTTTGATCTTGTTGTCCCTCAGGAAATAATTAACTTGGTTAATTCCCTTCGCTCTAGTTCGTCTTGTGGCATTGATGGAATAAGTAGCAATGCTTTAAAAATGATTATTCATGATAAAGCTCATATACTTACCCATGAATGTAACTAAAGTTTCAGAACAGGTGAATTTCCAAAGATATTTAAAAAAGCAGTGGTGATACCTCATTTTAAGAAAGGCGATCGAACCAAAATCCAAAATTATCGGCCTATTTCAATGCTTTCAACCTTGTCAAAAGTTTTGGGAAAGCTTGTTAAGCACGGGCTTCTTACCTTTCTTAATGCGGGTAATTATTTTAGTATTAATCAGTACGGGTTTAGATGCAAAATGGGAACCGAAGATGCCTTGACAAACTTTATGACTAATATATACAACGAAATAAATGCAAATAGACGTACTGGAGGAATATTTATTGATATAAAGATGGCCTTTGATACGTTAGAACATGGCATTTTACTAAATAAGATGCATGATGCTGGTATGCGTGGTGTAACTTTACATTGGTTTAAATCCTATTTGTCTGAACGGACTCAGTGTGTAAGGGTGGGCCAGAATTATAGTGAATTTAAAATAGTGGACACTGGTGTGCCTCAGGGTTCTGTACTTGGACCAATTTTATTCCTAATCTATATAAATGATTTGTGTACATCTAAATTAAATAGTCTTTTAAAAGCTTTTGCTGAAGATGTTGCCTTAAGTTACAGTGGTTGAGACCAAAAAAGCATTGGAAATGACGTTCAAAAGGACTTGTACTTCATACGTAAATGGTTTGATTATAATGGGCTTGAACTAAGTGAAAAAACAAAATTTATGTTTTTTGATCCTAGCAACTGCTATGCAATGAATCTTAAATTGTTATACCACAAAGTAGACTGCTTAAAGAAGAATTGTAGTTGTCTAATAATTGGGCAGGTAAGCAGCATAAAATATTTAGGATTAACATTTGATAAATACTTGAAATGTTATCATCATATTAATGACTTAGTAAGAGTCCTACGATATTATGTATCGAAGCTTTATTTTATTCGAAATAAGTGCCCCTACTATTTTCAAGTCATTTTGTACAACGCTTTAGTAGGCACTTAGTTAAACTACGGTTTGATATGCTGGGGTGGGGCCCACAAGACGGAATTGAACCCTGTAGTAGTACTTCAAAAAAAGTTAATTAGAATAAATTCCAATACAAATCGTTTTGAGCATTCTTACCCTCTGTTAGTTAATCTTAAGTTATTGCCATTAATATACATGTTTGTTTACAAAACTTTAAATTTTTTTTTTGCGAAGTGGTAGTTTTCCAGCAATTTCTGGAAACGAGCATGGATATAAGTTACGTAGGAATTGTAATTTTTTAATTCCTAAGCCTAATCTTTCTTTATTTAAAAGATCATTTCTTTATTTATGGCCTAAACTTTTTAATAATTTACCTTGTGCAATTAAACAGATAAAGTGTAAATAATTTTTGTAAAAAGGCTAAAGATTGGTTGTTATCTCATGATATAAATGTTCTTTTTTGATGTGTGTGTGTGAATATATATATATTTACTATTGCATTTTTTTCTATTTTGTCTAAAGAAAAAAAGTTAAATTTTTGGTCTAAAAGTTTTATTTTAGTTTATTTGTCAGTTTCTGAAACGAACATGTAACAAAAAAAATTTTCTTGTATGCTCTATTTATCTTCTTTTGTATCTACATTTCTTCACAAGATATGTTTTTGCCACGTGTTATATTTAATGATATGTATTTATAATGCATTTAAAATTAAATATTTGGTGTGACTAGCATTGCATTAAAATCAAGGATGGTAGCTTCCACATTGGTGTTTTTTATCACTGAAGCTACCTAAAGCTCCTTAATTTTTGTTATAAAAGTTGTACATTATAATTTGGAGTAATAAACTTATTATTATACTATTATTATGAAATCTATTTGAGCACTGGGAACTGTATATGCTAAGGTTTTCTCGAAGCAAAGCTTAAAGCTACCGAGGGAACTAACCGAGTCGCGAAAAGTTGGTTGACCTCTTTTTATAGAGGTGAGCTCTAATAAAGGGAGCATACTCGACGAATGAAAAGTCGTGGAAATATATGAGCGCTAGAAGGGAGGGTGCCGGGATCATTCGTCAGTAGTGTGGCTGATACATTCTATGGAGAACCGTGTAGGTGTCATGAGGTGGCGAGAGACTGCAACCCTCAAACAAGTAGCCAGCAGCTTGGCGGAATTTCATGCGGCTCACCTTCATATTATTGAAGGCGGACACATTTGTGGGTTTGGGATTTAGTGAAGGGTTGCATCAAAGGTATTAAGAATCACGACTGTTGTGTGTCACGTCCTATAGGTAATTGATGAAACTGGTTGGCAGTGAAAAGGATCAGGTTATATCTTTCCGAATTTTTTAATTCGTCGTTAGGTTTCTATTACGAAGAAGCAGATGGTGGGGTTATCTAAGTATTGCTTTCACTTTCACATTCTTACGGTTGTCCCTAGTTCTACTTATTACTTTAAGGGTGAAGAAACTATGCAGTTTACTACTACAAAACTACTAATTGTTTATAACAGACTCAAATAGAGGCTTGGAACTGCGTCAAAACCTCGCGCAGGTATACATCTACATCTACATCTACATCTACGATGTACCGTGCAAGCCACCACTGGGGTGTGTGGCACGGGGTGATTCCACACCAGGCATGCAGCACTCGTCCCAGAACAAATCCGAACCTTGCACGTTCCCCCTGGCGTTAGGCGCAGGCCAAAAGCAGTCAGGAGAACAGTGCGCAGTCCAACCGGAAACTGGGAGAGTGATACGTAAAACTACATACAAACATGCAGAGAAATGCTATAGACACATCTTGTAATTAATATTACTGATACTGTTAATTTATTAATACTACGAGATGTTACCTCATGCAAAGAACAAAATAAAATAATGCCGGATTAATCGACCGGTGTGAAGAGTTAGTGACGATGTATTGTTAATAAGCACAAGTGAAAATTTTACTCTACCTATTGAGGGTGGGAGTTTCATGTGATTGATCTATCGCAACTATTATGATCCCTTATTGTACGTGGGAAAAATGATATTTTGAATCTATCGGTTCGGCAGTCAATTTCCTTAATTTTATTCCTGTGTTCACTTCTACCGTAGTACGTTGGCTCTAGCAGTATGTGTTGAACGTCCGGCAAGAAACTGTCTGCTCCGAGTTTGCGCAAAAGATTTAACCTGTATTTCTCCCTTCGATCAGTTAGAGATTCCCACCCTAATTCCTTCAACAATTCGGTAACACTGCTAAGTTTATCGTAACAACCTTTCACAAATCTTACTGCTCTCCGAAGATATTTGAAGACACACTTTAAGATGGCGTCCTCCATAAATTTCCGGATTTATCTACCTAACTGGCGAGTTTGGACACGGCTTTACATATCACATGATAAAGCAATGATTTTTAGCATGCCTAGCAATCTATCATCAATGTATTATTTATTCTTTTTCAATCAGAGCATGTGTGACGCCACATGAATACCGGATTTCCGAAATGAGACGCAAGTCCAAATCGGGAAAATCTAACGTATTGGAAAATGATTCGTCCTTGTGGCGTGGTGGCTTTCATCCCTGAAGCCGTATACTACCTTCTATTTTTATCGTCAATGGATCGTTAGGGACTTCTCTCTTGATCTTAGAGTGTAATCTTGTTGGTCACAGCAGGAAGTCAGCGAGAACTGCTTTAAGTAAAAGGTATTTTTAAATGGTTTTAGAATGGCTGCTAGCGGAGTCGGAAGAACTTGACTACTATACAAGTGCGGGTGCGTCCTCTGGTCTTTATCTGTTGTTCATGAAATGCGCCGCTAGATTCAATAGGCTTAGTAAAGTTTGAAAAATGGTGAGGTGGGACGTGGGTGCTTTTATTTCCGTGAAAAATAGTAGAGCAGGGTTTAAGAGACGCCCCGACGGCATGGTCTTTTTCGCCCTGTGAAAATTGATTACCAGGATCTGTTGAGTGGAATTATTAGTAAAAGCAAGGAAATGGGATCAGTTGACGAAAGAAATGATAGCAAAAACTTGAACTGTAATAGTTTGAGTGAAAACAATAGGGTCACGAAAAACGATAAGCCTTAGTGAGTCATGGAGCACGGAAGACATTATTAGGGAAATGATTCAGTGAAAGAAGTGAGAGAATTAGAAAATATTAAGAAAAAAGGAAAAACGCTTACATCGTATTGGGAAAGAAGGAGGAATTAGGAGTTGAAAAATTAACCAATTAATATGCCTAATTCTCTGGGAGATACAAATTCACAATTTTTTAATGTAAGGACCCTGGGGCTGTTTTGAATAAACATATGTTTATTGAAGGAATTGAGGAAGGAAGGAATAACCGAATTGTTGAAGGAATTAGGGTGGGAATCTCTAACTGATCGAAGGGAGAAATACAGGTTAAATCTTTTGCGCAAACTCGGAGCAGACAGTTTCTTGCCGGACGTTCAACACATACTGCTAGAGCCAACGTACTACGGTAGAAGCGAACACAGGAATAAAATATAGGAAATTGACTGCAGAACCGATAGATTTAAAATGTCATTTTTCCCACGTTCAATAAGGGATCATAATAGTTGCGATAGATCAATCACTTGAAACTCCCACACTCAATAGGTAGAGTAGAATTTTCACTTGTGCTTAATAACACCACATAATTACTAACTCTTCACACCGGTCGATTACTCCGGCATTATTTTATTTTGTTCTTTGCATGAGGTAGCATCTCGTAGTATTAATAAATTAACCGTATCAGTAATATTAACCACAAGATGTGTCTATAGCATTTCTCTGCATGTTTGTATGTAGTTTTACGTATCACTCTCCCAGTTTCCGGTTGGACTGCGCACTGTTCTCCTGACTGCTTTTGGCCTGCGCCTAGAGCCAGGGGGAGCGTGCGAGGTTCGGATTTGTTCTGGGACGAGTGCTGCATGCCTGGTGTGGAATCACCCCGTGCCACACACCCTAGTGGTGGCTTGCACGGTACATCGTAGATGTAGATGTAGATGTAGATGTAGATGTTATGGTTAAAACTGAAATACAATTTAAAAAAATAGTTCTCTGAAATGGGAACTTAAATTCACACACACTTCCGTGGCAAAAATTGGAAACATTTCTATGAACTTCACCATCATTTTCTTTTTCTTGCCTCGTTCGCTTTTTATATACTTATTAATTCCCACTATTATATTAACTGATAGAACTTGTTTTTCTCGGCGCCAATCAAAGAATTGTTAGTGCATAGTAAGAAGGAAAATAAATTAGAAGTCCCTCATGTTGACATGTTACCTGGGACAGGGCGCCGTTCAGCTCCCATGAACCAAATATGTGGTTTAAACAGTTGCAGTGTTGAACGTTAAAAGTAATGACACCGTATAAACATCGGAATTTTGAAGCACCAAATAAGTATCGGAAGTGGGATTTCTATCCCATTGCTGACTACGTAAATGCTCGTCGGCCACTTAAAATGCCGCAGTAATAATGACCAGCGGGGTTCAAATAAAAATAACAATACTCTCATAATTAAATGCTGTGATGATAAAATTTCCAACGGAAATATAAAAGAAGGCTTCAAATCACTAATTATGTAGGATTCAGCCAGCAATCAGCAAAATAATTCTATGGGGTATATCACCTGAGGGGACTGCCATTCACCGACTAGCATGCGAGGCAGAATTGGAATGGCGCAGAGCCCCCAACGACAGGTGACAATGTCTAATTAAGAGTTCACATGAATCGGATACCATATGAACGATGCGCTAGACAAAATGCTTGAAATACAAATGACTGTTTCCTCTCGAAGTCCTCTCGAATGGACTCACTCCGGCGAGTAGCCAAAGGGATGAAAAAACTGGTGGAGAAGACAGTTGATCGAAATGGAAGAGCTACAAAACGAGAAGGAAGTATTGACCAAGGAGAAAACGTTTTCCGTCGACAGGAGAGGGCTTCTTACTTCATACCTAAGGCTAAGGAAAAATGAGCGACGATGCTTTTAGGGCGACGTTTGATTTACAAAACAGAGGAAATACGTGTTAGAGCTTAATCATAGAAAAAAATTCTGTGAGACGTAGATTTTTGAATCTTAATCATAAGATCTACGTGGAAGTAAAATGACCCGAGAACTTCGTGAATATAGTTTTGATGTTCTTTCTAAGAAGGAGGAGAGTCTCGGAATGCGTAGATTACATAAAGGTCAATTACCTTTTTTTCACTTAATTCTTAATGATTGATGAAGGGTGGAATCAAATGACTACTTAGGCTAAAAGTGTTAACCAAGGGGTGAACAAATGGTGGATAAGACGGACGAAATGGAAGAGAAATTTATTTAATCCCTTTTCATTTCTCATTATTGTGTTTAACAGAGTATTAGATGACATTCCCCACCATGTTATTTCATATCACAATGTATTTCTAGCATTGAAAAATATATCAATTGTTTTATCCTGGACTAGATAAGGGACCAATAAACGATATCTTGAACAATCTTGTTAGGATTCGTACTTTTTCATCTGCTTGCAGCAAGGAGGAGGAATCGAGTTTTCAAATTTTGTACGAGAATATTTTAAATCCCAGTCCTGCTTTATGGAACACCGTTAACAAATCCTGGCATTGGAACTTGCCTAGAATGACAATTTCTTCTAGAATTTTTGTTGTGAATTGTGTCGGAAGCTTTGGAATAGAATTACTATCTTATCTACATCTACAAAATACCCTGCAAGCCACCTCAGGGGTGTGTGGCAGGGGGTGAGTAATCACCAACATGCATTACACTATACCCTAAAGTTAGTGTAACTACGACTAATTATGCATTGGCATAAATCGCTAATGCTTGTCATGAGGCGAAGCCTCACAAGCATGCAACACTACACTACAGATGTCATCAAAATGGAGAGTGACCTCAATATACATGCATTCTACAACTACACAGATGGACAGGGACTCAAGACCCATGTAGAAAACATGCTAGGCGTGCTGTTAGTATGTACATCTACAAAATACCCTGCAAGCCACCTCAGGGGTGTGTGGCAGGGGGTGATTAATCACCAACATGCATCTACATCTACATCTACATATTACCCTGCGAGCCACCTCTAGGGTGTTTGGCAGGGGGTGACAAGTCACCAAAATGCAGCATGCAAGCGGACCGCCAAATGCACACCGCACGGTCATGAATATTAAATATACTAACCAATTCCATCATTAACTAAAAACCATCATGCAGCATGCATGAGAATCCCCACATGCACGCCACACATGTACGATGACACATAATATTCTACATGCTACTTAAGAGGGCAATCTGCCTATGAAGATAGAACATGCTGTTAGAAACACCATAAAACTCCGTAAACATGCTTTAAGAAATACATAAGTTAGTAAGCTACACTACCAGTCAACTAATCTATTTCTAAGTCCTTACACAGCCGTTATAGTCTCTTATCGCTCGCGGAAAAAACGACATTTTAAATCTATCTGTTCTTCAGTCTATCTCTCTTATTTTATTTTTATGATCTAATCTACCATAGTACGTTGGCGGTCGTAAAATATGATCAACTTCGTCGGAAAATAAACTACTCTTGAATTTACATAATAGATTTAGTCTTGTTTTCAATCTACGGTCTGACAGTGATTCCCATCCGAGTTGTTCTAAGAGGTCAGTAACACTAACAAGATTATCGTAACGGCTTTTCACGTACCTGGCTGCTCTTCGCTGTACACGTTCTAACTCTGTTTTTAAGCCTGTTTCATGAGGATCCCAAACACTGGAAGCATATTCTAAATGGGGTCTAACGAGGGAGAAGTAGCTTATTTCTCTCACTTTGTCGTCGCACTTGCCTAGAATTCTTTTAACAAATCCCAATTTACGATTAGCTTGACCTGTTATTTCCCGAATATGTTTATTCCACGATAGATCATTATTGAGCCTAACTCCGAGATATTTTACGGATTCTACCGTCTCTAATTGAGTATCCTGAATGAAATAGCTCTGTTGTGGGGAGTTATTTTTCCCCCAGAATTTCATTACTACGCATTTTTTCAAATTTAACTCTAGCTGCCACGCATCGCACCATGCTTGGATTGCAGTAAGGTCGTTCGTTAGTTTATCCTTATCTTCACTGCTACGGATTTCTCTGTATACTACAGCGTCGTCTGCAAATAATCGAAGTTTACTGTCTATTATTTCACCAATATCGTTGATATAGAGTAGGAAGAGTAGTGGGCATATGACACTACCCTGAGGGACGCCAGAAGTGACTCTCACTTCGTTGGAGGCTATGCCGTCTAATACTACTCTTTGCACGCGATCGCTCAAAAGTTCTCTGATCCAGGAAATTACATCATCGTCTAGGCCGTATGATTTTAGTTTTACTAATAAATTATCGTGGGGCACTTTATCAAATGCTTTTTTGAAATCAAGAAAAATCGCGTCCACTGGAATGTTGTCCTCTCCGGAGACTAAAATATCGTGGGCAAACAGCGCTAACTGAGTTTCGCATGATCTACCTTTCCTGAATCCGTGTTGAGTTCTCATTAACAAGTTATGCGTGTCTAAGTGTTTCAATACTGAGCTGACTACTATGTGTTCAAGGATTTTGCATGAAATGGACGTTAAAGATATCGGTCTGTAATTACATGGCTGTTCCCTGTCTCCACTTTTGAATATGGGCGTTACATTGGCAATTTTCCAGTCATTTGGTACTCCGTGTTGCTTTATGGATTTTGTGAATATTAGCTGCAAGTAGGGGGCCATTTCTGACGCTAGTTCTTTATACACGCGAGAAGGGATTTCGTCTGGACCAGGTGACTTATTTGGACTGAGCAATTTCAATAAAATTTCTATTCCGTGAGCACTAATATCAAGGGGAGGCATCTTTCGTATGCAGTGATTATCAACCGCCACGGATGAATTCTCAGATGACTCGGTGAACACGCTCTTAAAGTAGGAATTTAATAAATTGGCTTTATCGGAACTGTTTGTTAACACATCTCCATTATCGTTTCTTAGCGAACAAACGGTAGATCTTTTACCTTGAACTTCCCTAACATAAGATCAAAATGCTTTTGGGTCATCCCGTAACTGCTCTACAAATGTTTTCCTTTTAAAATTCATGAATGCTTTCCTGAACGCTTCCTTTGTAGTGGCTTTAGACAACTTATATTTATTAATTATTAACTCTCGATCACTAGGAGATACATCATGAATGATTTTTTTCATCTTAGCATGGCACGCTCTCTGTCGTCTAAACGATTTTCTGACTTCCGCGTCATACCATCTCGGTTCGCTACCTTCTTTTTTTATTTTACTAGGGATATATCTTTTGATTCCTGAATTTATGAGCGAAAGAAAAGCATTCCAAGTCCCTTCTACATTTGATTCCATTACTGATTTTTGAAACACGGGAAAATCATTTTTCAGATTACTCTTGAACCCATCAAAATCAGCTCTTTTAAATATGAAAACTTTTCGTTCTCGTTTAAAACTTTTTGCGATATTTAAAGAAAACTTAGCTGTTACTGCCCTATGATCACTGATTCCCTCGACAATGCTCACATTTATTACCTGATGTGGTATATTTGTCGCTAACAAATCAAGAATATTTTCTCCTCTGTTAGGAGCGGAAGCTATTTGAAGCAATGCGTGTGATGAAAAAGCGTGCAGTAACGCCTCGCAGATGACTCTATCTCTCCCACCGGGTATGAAGCTATAGGTCTTCCAATCTATAGAGGGTAAGTTGAAATCTCCGCCTAATATCAGATTATGCATTACACTATACCCTAAAGTTAGTGTAACTACGACTAATTATGCATTAGCATAAATCGCAAATGCTTATCACGAGGCGAAGCCTCACAAGCATGCACCACTACACTACAGATGTTATCAAAATGGAGAGTGACCTCAATATACATGCATTCTACAGCTACACAGATGGACAGGGACTCAAGACCCATGTTGAAACATGCTAGGCGTGTTGTTAGTATGTACTAGGTAACAGATAAGGATTCAAGTATTAGGAGTACTACCACTACTAAGACCTACACTACCTAACGACAAACCTAGATAAAAGTCTCATGGCAGCTATTATGGTCCCTTATCGTTCGTGGGAAAAATGACATCTTAAATCTATCCGTTCTGCAGTCTAGTTCCCTAATTTTACTCTCATGATCTGATCTACCGTAGTATGTCGGATTTCGTAAAATATTGTCAACGTCGTCAGAGAATAGACCGGTTTGGATCTTACATAATAGATTAAGTCTAAATTTTAATCGACGGTCTGAAAGCTTTTCCCATCCCAGTTGCTGCAAAAGGTCAGTAACACTAACGAGATTATCATAACGGCCTGTAACATATCTTGCCGATCTTCGCTGCACGCGTTCTAACTCAGTTCTAACTCAGATCTTTCGCTGCACGCGTTCTAACTTGTGGGAGAACTGGGCGAATATGTCATGTATAAATCTTGTGGAAGTGATGATAAGGGCGCGTTTAGATTTGGAAATAATTTATGGATCAATGCCTTATGAAACCCTGATTTTGGTTGAATACTGAAATTTAAGCCATGATTAAGCAAACTTAATTCTTCAGTGGTGAAATCCTCACTGGAAAGATTGCGGACGTTACTATAGTCATAGTCACAAATAACGGATTGATTTGACTCACCAATTAGTTTGGACAATTTGCGGTTGATACAGCGGGCCTTGTCCTCACGTTTCTTCAAAACCACAGCAAAGATCCTTCTGTCAACATAAGTTTAAGAGACTAATACAAAAAGACTGATCCTTTAAAAAACATAAGTTTAAGAGACTAATACAAAATTCCACTACACTAAGAAAAGATGAAACTACTCGCTACATTAAACTGCCTTACCACCCGAAAGTCACCAAAGGTTTGGAAAAGATATTTAAGACAGTGAACACCAAAATATCTTTAAGTAATAATTATAAACTAAAAAACATATTAGGGAACACCAAAGACAAAATAGATAATATAAATAAGTCCGGTATATATAAAATATCTTGCTCCTCATGCGACCTGGCATACGTAGGGCAAACTCGTAGAAACATTAAAACCAGATTTAAAGAACGCATGGCCCATTACAGATTCAACCGACCGGAAAAATCCAGCATGGCACAACATTTAATGGACACAACACGAAACATCAGAACAAAACCTTCAACTCATCAAACAAACAGATAATCATTTACTTGACGCCTATGAAAGCTTATATATATACAAACTTAGAAAAAACCTTCTTAACAGCGACAAAGGCCCGATTTCTTTCTCTCCATTATTTTCTATTATAGATTAAGAAGTTCTCCATTTTCACCGTTTTCGCAATTTTCTAGGCACTCTCTGACCACAACTGTCATTTAGTTTTAAATTTTAAAATTTTTCATCAGTTGCAATCCCCACGCTTCACTTCAACGGTCAGTTTCTTTTGTTTCCCCTCCCCCCCCTCTTGACTCACTACAACGGTCATTAGCTTCCACCCCCCTTCCCGCCAACGGTCAACATGACTCTCACCCCCCTTCCCTACTTCAACGGTTACGTTCCTTCACTACCGCATCTATTGGCCATTGGCTTCCTTTCTCCCACCCCTCCTCGCCTCCCCCACTCTCCACTTCACCAACATTCCCACTGCTCACCAATGACCTTTTAGCCGTTACCCTCCCCCCCCGCTTCCTAACCCTTTTGTCCCTTCCCTATTTATTCTAGGATTGTCCTCCTCTTCATTCACTTTCAACCTCGTGTTGCTAGTGTTTTTCCCTTCAGCTCGCTGAAGAGGACCACTTTGTGGTCGAAATACGCGTATACGAATTACACCCTGGTTCCCTTTTTGTTGTTTTTCTATTTGACCACGCTCTTTTTGAGCTGTTCTCCCAGAAATCTGGGGCCCTGCTGTGTGTGTGAGTGAGTGTTTTGTGTGATTGCGTGCGTGGTTGTGTTAATAACCTGGCAGCCTTAGTAGAGTCACTACAGCTCTCCGAAGGATCCCAGGTTATAACTCAGGAATCCTTAGCTGGGTCTCATTAGCCAACAAAGGATTCCAATTGGGTTGTGTGTGTGTGTCTGTGGTTGTCCCGGGCGAGGAAATTATTTTCCCGTAAACTACCACAGGAGGGTATTCTGGAGGAGAGGCTGTGGTTGGTCCCTGTTGTGGATTCCTCATTCCCGAAAACCAACACAGTAAGTATTTAATTTTTTTTTTTGACGAGTGGTGCATATATTTTACGGCCATTGGAGAAATATTTTATCCGTTTAATCAATAGAGGCCGTAGAGCTCATCTACCTTGATTTAATGCGTAGTGGCTGGTGAAATGTTTTCTAGTTACAATATAAGTTATACAATGCTATTATTAACGTCTTTAATCAGATATTTTCCGAAATTCTACAACATTACACTTATACTAAACCTTTTAGCATTCCGTTTATTGATCAACAGTTTGCATCAAGAAAGACGCAATATATTTTGCACAATGCAAGGAGTAGGTTCGATGTGCTGGCGGAGGCTGAGCCATCGGAGCTAGAGCTGGGAGGTGGGTCGCCGAGTGGGAGTGGAGAGGGAAGGGAGGGAATTTTAGTGATAGGTAGCTCCAATGTCCGGCGTATAGTGTCCCCGATGCGTGGGAAGGCCCGACGGGAAGGAGGAGAACCACGGGTCACCTCCTTGTGTATACCGGGAGGAAAGGTGCCACAGGTGACGAAGGCGATGAAGTCGGCGGTCAGGGGCGCGAACTGCTCCAAGTTGCATGTGGTTGCCCATGTTGGGACCAATGATGCCGTGTTTATGGGATCCGAGGAGATTTTAGGCTCTGTGAGAGACCTATGCTCCGAGTTCCGCCGTATTCGCGGAGAATCTGGTACCAACTTGAGGCTTACCATATGCAACTTGGTACCTAGGACGGATCGGGGTTCGATGGTTTGGAGCCGAGTGGAAGGCATAAACCAGAGACTCAGTGAAGTCTGTGGGAGCGAGGGAGCGGAGTTCCTGGACCTCAGGCCGGTGCTGGATTCGTGTCGGGTGCCTATAAATCGCTCGGGTGTCCACTATACATACGAGGCATCGCAGGATGTAGCGCGCAGGATACTTGAGCACACTCGTCGAGTTTAACATAGACGGTAGGCTACAGGGCAGGTCAATTAGTGGGGTCAATAATTATGTGTTGCCAGTTAGTAATTTAGCTAAGAATACTCCGAATATAGGGTCCAAGAATAGTTTAATTGAAGACAGCAATCTTGAAATTACCCCAAATCGCATAAACAATAATCATCTACATCTACATCTACAAAATACCCTGCAAGCCACCTCAGGGGTGTGTGGCAGGGGAGGTAATCATGAAGCATTAGTCGTTGCAGTAGTTAACTGCCGTAGTTTAAAAAATAAGATTCCAGAATTTCACCACCTTATTCATAGCACGGAGTGTAACGTCATTATTGACACAGAAAGTTGGCTGACGGACGATATTTCTGATAGTGAAATTTTTCAAAAATCCTTCAATGTTTACAGAAAAGATAGGTCCAACCGAACCGGAGGCGGAGTATTTATAGCTGTAAAGAAAACCATAGTCAGCCGAGCGGAAACCGTCCCGGATACCAGCATAGAATCTGTATGGTGCTCTATTAGATGCCCTAAATCAAAAACAATATTCGTGTGCGCATACTACAGGCCACCTAACACCGACGTCACCTCAATTTTTGAACTCGAAGCACAAATAAAGAACATCACATCCAGGAAAACCGAAAGAAATTTAATCATAGGTGGAGATTTCAATACGCCCTCTATAGATTGGAGGACCTACAGTTACATATCAGGAGGAAGAGACAAAGATATATGCGAGTCCCTGCTGCACACGTTCTCATCAAATGCCCTACATCAGATAGCTACGACGCCTAACAGAGGGGACAACATTCTTGATTTATTGGCAACAAATATACCGCAACAAGTAATTAAGGTAAACACTGTTGAGGGCATTAGTGACCATAGAGTAGTTACCGCAAAGTTCTCCTTGAGTATCATTAAAAGTTTTAAACAAAGAAGAAAATTCTACATTTTAAAAAAAGCCGATTTCAATGCGTTTAAGAGTCATCTAAAAAATTCTCTTCCCGAATTCTAGGAATCAAGCTTAAAGTTAGACACGGAGGGT
Organism: Pyrrhosoma nymphula; assembly: GCA_963573305.1. Classification (NCBI taxonomy): domain Eukaryota; kingdom Metazoa; phylum Arthropoda; class Insecta; order Odonata; family Coenagrionidae; genus Pyrrhosoma; species Pyrrhosoma nymphula. Next base: position 10,935,425 of record OY754332.1, on the reverse strand, counting down.
AGTTGGAAAGCTTTTCTTTCGATCGTACATTCAGGGATCAGAAAATACATTCCAAGTAAAGTAAAAAAAGAGGGCAGCGAACCAAGATGGTACAATGCAGAAGTGAGAAAATCGTTAAGACGTCAGAGAGTATGCCACGCCAAGATGAAAAAACTCCGTAGAGATTTGTCCACTAGTGATCAAAATTTAATATTTGAAAAATACAAATTGTCTAGAGCCACTACAAAGGAAACCTTTCGGAATGCATTCATGGATTTTAAAAGAAAAGAATTAGGAGACCAATTACAGGATAATCCAAAGGCATTTTGGCCATACGTAAGGGAAGTTCAAGGCAATAGATCAACAGTTATTCCACTACGAAACGAAAATGGCGAATTATTAACAAGCAGCTCGGACAAGGCCAACTTATTAAATTCCTACTTTCAAAGTGTGTTCACCAAGTCATCGCAGATTACATCCGTAAAGTTAAATGATCACTTCCAGCAAAAGATGCCGCCTATCGATATTTGCACTCAAGGAATAGAAAACTTGCTAAAATCTTTAATTCCAAATAAATCCCCAGGTCCTGAAGAAATTCCTGCCCGCGTGTATAGAGAATTAGCTTGTGAAATAGCACCCTACTTGCAGAATATATTTAGTAAATCCATCAACGAACACAAAGTACCCATGGACTGGAAAATTGCAAATGTCACTCCCATATTCAAAAGCGGTGATAAGGAACAGCCATCGAACTACAGACCGATATCTCTCACATCTATCTCTTGCAAATTCCTTGAACATATAATTGTTAGTTCAGTTATGAGACACCTCGATATAGAAAACTTATTAACAAAAACACAACACGGATTCAGAAAGGGAAGATCTTGCGAAACTCAATTAGCACTTTTTGCTCACGATATTTTAGTCTCACTCCAGTTGATGCAATTTTTCTTGACTTCAAAAAAGGCATTTGATAAAGTTTCCCACAGTAAGCTACTCATGAAATTAAAATCCTACGGTTTAGACGACGACATAATTTCTTGGATTAGAGAATTCTTAAGTAATCGCGTGCAAAGGGTTGTATTAGATGGCGCTATCTCTAATGAAGTAAAAGTCATATCGGGTGTCCCACAGGGAAGTGTCATAGGCCCGCTTCTGTTCCTTTTGTACATAAACGACATCGGTGATAAAGTTGGCAGTAAGCTTAGATTATTTTCTGACGGCGCAGTGATGTATAGAGAAATTCGTAGCTTTAATGACAAGGAAGCGCTAACTAAGGACCTCAAGGCAATACAAGAGTGGTGCGATGCGTGGCAGCAAGAATTAAACCTGAAAAAATGCGTTGTTGTGAATTTTTGGAAACGGAAAAACGCTACTTGTAACAGCTATTGCATAAACAACATAACATTAGAGACCGTAGAATCCGTTAAGTACCTCGGAGTTAAACTGACTAATGATCTATCGTGGAGTAAACATATTCGAGAAATTACCGGTCAAGCTAATCGTAAATTGGGATTTGTTAAAAGAGTACTTGGCAAGTGCGACGATAAAGTTAGGGGAACCAGCTACTTCTCCCTCGTTAGACCCCACTTAGAATATGCCGCCAGTATTTGGGATCCTTATGAGATAGGCTTGGAAACTGGGTTAGAACGCGTGCAGCGAAGATCGGCAAGATATGTTAAAGGCCGTTATGATAATCTCGTTAGTGTTACTGACCTTTTGCAGCAACTGGGATGGGAAAAGCTTTCAGACCGTCGATTAAAATTTAGACTTAATCTATTATGTAAGATCCAAACCGGTCTATTCTCTGACGACGTTGACAATATTTTACGAAATCCGACATACTACGGTAGATCAGATCATGAGAGTAAAATTAGGGAACTAGACTGCAGAACGGATAGATTTAAATGTCATTTTTACCACGAACGATAAGGGACCATAATAGCTGCCATGAGACTTTTATCTAGGTTTGTCGTTAGGTAGTGTAGGTCTTAGTAGTGGTAGTACTCCTAATACTTGAATCCTTATCTGTTACCTAGCACATACTAACAGCACGCCTAGCATGTTTTCTACATGGGTCTTGTGTCCCTGTCCATCTGTGTAGTTGTAGAATGCATGTATATTGAGGTCACTCTCCATTTTGATAACATCTGTAGTGTAGTGGTGCATGCTTGTGAGGCTTCGCCTCGTGATAAGCATTTGCGATTTATGCTAATGCATAATTAGTCGTAGTTACACTAACTTTAGGGTATAGTGTAATGCATGTTGGTGATTACTCACCCCCTGCCACACACCCCTGAGGTGGCTTGCAGGGTATTTTTTAGATGTAGATGAATATTTTCAAATCCTTTTCCTGCATTGTATGATTCAGAATTTATTAATTTAGTTCTTAAGACACAATTCTGCGAGATTATTGCACTGTTTGCGGCATTCGGAAAACCTAAAGAAGTCATCTTGAGTGCCAGTTGTTTCATATGCTTTATGAAGGTTTTTTTAATTAAATCAAATGTTTCAACTCCGATGAAAACAATTTATGGCAGATTTAGCAGTAGACCGCCTAATGGGGGTAAATAATTCTATGGGGTAAAGAAAAATATCACAAAATGTTAGCATTGCATCATTAGTTTTACAATTGCACCCTACCGATAACTTGACTCAAAGTATGATGATTTGGAGTGAAAATAACAATTTTTAAAGTCATACTTCGTGATGGCATAGGATATATATATCTATGTTTTGGAGCTATTGATTAGGATTTAGCTCTTTAATAAATGCAAGAGTGGTATTTGTCAAAGGGGACTAAGGATTCATGTTCAATTTTATAATATATTTGAGATAATTTCTAAAATGCTAATTCCAGCTGAGCGTTAGAAATTGTTTCAATAGATGCTTCATTACTTAGGATACTACTAGAAAAAAATATTTCTAGCAAGATTTGGGCAAGTGATTTGGCAGTTTAGTTTAGTGCTTCCGAATGAGTTATCCCAATTTATACCCGGTACATAGTGATTTCCAAAAATAATGACATCAGTATATAAACGTAATCTCTTGTCTGATTAAACCTTCTCTCGACTGTTGTTTTTTTTAATAGCAGCCTCATCCTCTCTCTGCTTTGCCTTTTATACTCAGTTCCAAAATAATCTTTTGATACCTCCAATTTCACTTTGCATTATTTCAGCCTCATGTACGTGCATTTTTTGCAAACTTTCTTTCACAAAATTTTTGCAAGTATTTTTCTCTCTGAATATTTATAGAAAGCGCTTTTTCGCTTATCCTCAGCTTTTGCTGCAATCAATCTACCCTATGCCTTTTCCTTTTCACTCACCGCCATCTATAATCCATTACACCAAGCATTGCTTTTTATTCTCCCTTCCTGGGCATCAGCTGTCAGTTTTGAGGCATTTTCGATCGTATGCCAAAGATGAAACCAAAGCTAGTAATACCCTAAGCTCACTTTCACTTTTCTAATCGGGCAAAGATCCCTTCTTAGAGGACTGCCTCTGAAGCAAGCATGACCACGACCGACCATTAGGAGGTGATCGGGATATACTGCCGCATTAGGACACGGAAAGCATAAGAAACACCGCGAGGCACGAGGAGGTATCAACGAAATCATATCGTGTCATGTCACACTTCTAGTAATAGTTACGACAAACCCACATAGCTTACTGGGTGCGAATGGGTACTTAGGTCATAATCATGTGGTTATGAAGTGTGAAGCTGTATTTGAAAGGCTAAATGGAGGTAGGAAGTTGAGGAGTTGGAACGAGGGAGTTTTAAACAAGGTGAGAAATATTGAATGCCAGAAGCTGGGGTGCATTATCGTAAGTGAAGATAAGATTGAGGAAATTGTAAGAGCAATGTATAAAACAGCGTGATCTTTGAAGATGAGGAGGACTAAGAAGCGATGGAGCACAGAGACAATAATTAGGAAAATGGACTAAAGAAGGAAGCGAGAAAATTCGCAAAATATTATGGTGGTTGCAAATTAATAATGTATGTGCCATTCCATTCATAACCTGAAATCGTTTTGAAAAACAAGTCCTCCATCTAATGTGAACAACAAAATGTTCGCTTTTCACGATATTTCTTGGCAAATTGAACTTGTAATTACGTGGTGTTAAAATTGTGCCGTGGGGGAACAATGGGATAAACACAGGGAAACATAGAATTGTTTAACTAATAAAAATTCCATTTTCAGGGAAAACTGTTCATAAGTAGAAAACACTCCCGAAAAATTGATTAAAAATAAAATAGATGAGACTTTCCGCCATATTATTTGAGTTATTAGCAATATTATGCGATAACTAAAGTGAAAATGTGGCAGTTTTATAGAAATGGCGCTGCAGGCGTAATGGCTATAATAAAGTCTTCAATAAAATTAATTCGTGGAATAATCTGTAAATTTTGTTGCTAAATTTTGTTTTTTTTAGCTAATGCAAGTAATGAACATTTCTAGTGTCTACTAGTTTTTAGCAAGCGAGCGTAACTAACGATTTTTTAAACGAAATAAACCAGTTGGAATATAGTATTTGTTTTGACTCTCACAGTCACGGAGGAACCTCCTTAAGAATAAAGGAATAACGCTGACACCATACCAGGGAGGAGGGGTTAAAAAATTAACTCCGGCGAGTAAACCATGAGGTGAAGGACTTTTGGCGGAGAGCACAATGTGACAAAATAGAAAAGTACAAGATGGGAGGGAGAAAAACGTGGAAGAACAAAGTGACAGACGTGATAGGCCTGTGAGTTTAGAAAAAGAGAAGGAAGGATCCCTAGAGATGGATAACGACGGGCCGGAGATACTAAATGGCGAAATAGACAAGGCCCTACGAGAGACGAAGGCGATGAAATCTACTGGACTAAATAATATTGGATCGGAGTCACTGAAGAGTCTAGAGAATAATTAAGGGCGATGATGATTTTTCAAACTCATTTATGGGTTTCCTTGTATTAAAACAAGTCCTCTGCATGATTCTACACTTCATTGCATTACAGCTTAGGTTTTGGCATGCTATGCCATATTCAAGAAACATCATACAGCCTTTTGTCTTGATGAGATGAACAGATTTTCGATTATGGAATTCTCATAGTGGGTAAACGTCCGCTTCATTATGCTTATAAACTGAATATATTGATATCCTGTCTCTTTTCATAATCAGTTCACGGAGAGGCCGACATTAAAATGAAAGACAAAAAACAACCAAAATAAAGAAACGCTGAAATTTTACAGATAAAACTTTTCGGCCTCTAACAGCAGGAAATTACTTTATTATGCGTGATGAGTGGAAAATTAAAAAAAAAATAACCCGTTACATTTTGAGTACACTAACTGGGTCTTAAGTTAGCGAATTTAGGAGAAAATCATATTTTTAAAGTTTTACTAAATTTAACTTAAAAAAGTAAAAACTAACTTAAAAAGCTTCACATATTTTTAAAGTGTACACCATACCATGGACAACAAGATAATAATTTCAATAGTATTACTAATATTTTCATTCACTCATTCAGTGATTCAAACCGAGGCGAAGGTTGGTTTTTGATAGTTGAGAGTAGAGCTCATCCCGGACTAAGCCACAGGCGTGTGAATTTCACACATTCAGGGTAGGGGGGCCATTTCCTTTCCCTGGGCCACCTCGCACTCCGAGTATTTTTTGTCCAGGGGTGTCCAAAGGCTTCACCCGGACTTGAACCCGGGACCCTTCGATCAGTAGCCAAGCGCTCTACCCACTAGGCCACCACCCTTAATATCCGCGTTCTTTCGTCTCTTGCTAACGTAATAAGTAAAGCGAAACTAGGTGGCATTCGCCAGAGGTGAAGTTTAAGTCACTGAGGACGAATTTAGCGTTGATTACCTGGCAAAGTTACCAAAGTTGGGGGCTTCTAGAGAGAACCCACCTCCTCTCTGATTTGCTCTCCTCTCCTTGACGTCACTTTCTGCACGAGCGAGTTCCGCCAAGTATTGCTACAACTATACTAGTGTGTAAACCGGTACCTTACACACAGTGTTGTAACAAATCGAGGTTGGTTACGATACATCTGAGTTTTTTTCCTATGACTTTGGTACTGATTGTGAGATAACGACTTAGAAAAGGGCGTTTCGCATGCTCGAATTGCAGCCATCTTCACGTAATGAGCTCCAGGACAAATCAGCAAAAATTAATTTTAATGAAAAGGGCGAAGAGCAGCAAATTAATATATTCCAATTATTGTTAAAGTCAAATATATGACCACTTGTTGGAAAAAATTGCAAAACAATAGTCTGGTGTATGTTTTTAATGGATACAACTGTTGGTAAAACTGTAATAAATGCAATTTACTGTAAAATAATTCAACATCCTTAGGCTTTACGGGCGTAATCAAAATGTAGCGCATGATTTTTCAACATACTGTTTTCCTAGATCACGAATTGGAAGGCAACTTCCAGCGAAATCGATGATTAAAAGAAATATAAAGGAACACAAAACAAGGACTGTAGATGCAATGCATGGATACCACCAAGTTTGTTCTGATTGCAATGCGACAAGTTGCTATAAATTGATCAGAAATACCCACCGCACGTATATTTCCATTTTACTGACCGATTATCCACGGAACCTCTACGGGCAATACCCTTTATCCCGCACTAGAAAACTGATTTTTAACAGCCTCCACTGGGTCACAATTTGTGAAGACGAGCGTTATTATTCCACCATCCTGCAATTAGATCGCGAGATGAAGAAACATTTCTGTTGATGCTTCTTTTCCGGAAGCATTATATTTGTTTTAATCAATTCTCTCAGTGTACCATTTCCTCCTGGGGACCTTTTGCTGTCCTCTCTGTTAAAAGTGAAACTGGAGTGAATAGATGGTAAAATGTAACTTAACTCTTTGGTGTAATCCTGTATAATAATAATAACGGACGAAATATCAAGACCTGCTTTTCGAACTTCGACAGATGTACCCCGTACACTCTGTGAAACTAGTGGTCCTCATCATAGGTGTGCTCGGTGGAGTCAAGGGCTCGCTGCTAAATAACATCAAGTGCATTCCGTCCTGCGTGGCACAGGCGGAATCACTAGTTGCACGCATGCAGAAGGCCGTCATCCTGGGGTCACTCCGTCTACTGCGGACGCATGACCCGAGAGCAGCGTAGCCACTCATCCGATGGGCGTCGGACGTGGCTGCGATTACTGCCCACTCCGGCCATTATGACGGCAATGAAACCTGATGCTTGCCGGGGACTCGGAGGGAAGCGTTACAACTGTAACAATTATAACAATAATAATTGTATTCTTTAAGTTGCAATTGAAAAAAAAGAACCATATAAAAAATAAGGAATTTAGACACCCTTTGAGACCTTAGTCTCGTAATTGGGTTGCCGACTCCCTGAACATTTAAACTGGTCAGTGTCACATTCATTTTATAAATAGCACTTAAATGCAGGAGAACAGTTAAAAGAAAAAATCCATATAGTGAAAATGAAAAAAAGTTTCACTTAAAGATTCACTTAAGGTGAGAAGAAAGAAAGATTCACTTTAGACAAATGATGTACAAGTTTGATTCATACAAGGATGTATTGAATGTGTTCACCTTACTTCTCATCCCCCTCACATAATGCAATGCAGTAATCGGTAATTATTTTAAGTTTTTTGCAATATTATATCAACACTGATGGATAATGCCGATCTACCACATACAATAATATTTTACATTGCTATATTTTTTTGCGCTTTACTTAATCTTATACTCTACTATATTAGTTCTAAAATTAAAATAAAATCAAATTTAGGGATTTTGGTCAACTTTTATCAAATTCGTCCATCTGTGCTTTGCAAAGTAGCTGAGGTTCTAAATTTTGCTGGAAATACCTAGGAAAAGAGGTGGGCATTGACACCTAATTTTCTCATTAGCTATGAAGATTTAACATTGAATAATGCCAACTGGCCTAAGATTATAATTTTTCCGCTAATATTCCTTATCCATTGCTGAAATATTTCTGTGTCTCTAAGCCATTACCGCAAACTTGTGAAATATTGACGTCAAATTTTAATCGATGAATTTAATTTGCATTATACAGAAAAAATGTCATGACAATTAAAAAGTGTTACTTTTATTTAGCTATCATAAACCATTGCATCTATAGAGTAACAGTTATAACTATCTTAGATTAATAGAGCATACAAAAGTAGTATTAAATAGCTTAACCCACGCAGTGATTCCACGCAAATTATTTCATTAACTTTTTAATATTTTGAAGTATCTGGATTGCTATTATCAGTATCATAAAGTTTTAATACTCATAACGGCCAATTCTTAAATTATATACAAAGATAATGGGGACCAAAATGTGAATGTTATACGAATATTATGCTGAAAGATAGATTAGATTGTTGTTGGGGGGGGCCTTCGTCAGGAGCCCGGGCACTTAGACATTTCTTGGTCCATTGTGCCAACCCCATGCCTGTCTGCCACTTGCATACAGGGGACAAGAGCACCTTGGTAGAGGTATGGAGGATTGGCATCCCCCTGCCTCACCCCAGTACCAGGTATAGAGGATGTCCTCCAAAGATTATAGATGTCCTCCCTCCAACCGGCCCGGTTTGGCATGGCCCCTCCGGCCTGCCGGTATAGGCATGGAGGGAGTATCATCTCTCCATCCATGCCTGGTTGAGGTATGGAGGAGGGTCACCCATCCAACCACCGTCCGGGCCCAACGTTGCTTAACTTCGGTGTTCTGATGGGAACCGGTGTTTCAACGTGGGTAGGCCCTTGCCCATATTATGCTATAAGAACGTTATATATGTGTTTATGTCTATGTGTTTATTACTCCCAAACAATATACATAGAATACAATCTCAAAAATTGGGAGCTTTAGGTAACCTCGAAGGAAAACCTTTGTTGAGGTTACAATCAACATAAATAAATAAATAAACGACCATACATTGCTTTTCAACATAAAAAAATATACCAACATTTTAAAATATATTTTTTAAACAAAATATGCCATCAATATTTTGATAGTTTTTTTGCCAATATGTAACATTTTTTTAAAAGAAGCTAGATTTGGTGCATTTTTACAGACAGAAGGTAGTAGGTTATACACTTTTGGCCCAATATATAAAAACCTTTGCCTAAACAAGGACAATTTGGGCCTGTGCAAAGGTTGCAAAACTCTTCGTTGGTATCACAAGCATTGTATGTAGAGTATGAAGAGGATATTATAAAATGTACTTGTAAAACGTTAAAAAATATAAAATTATAAGTAATTACAAATGAAAGTATTCAGCCCCATTTTTTTTAGAATAACTATCAACATCTTAAGTACTTTCATTTTCGGAAAAACTGCCCTTCTAATGCTTAAGAAAACGCTTGCCTAATGTTAGCGCTTGATAATAACTTCGTTTATTCCTGTGAATGAAGAGATTAATGAGGTATTAGCAAAAATAGAGGGGCTGTATATTGGACGTTGACAGTACCAATTCCTGGTTTAGTGATATTGACTATCGGGTAAATATGTCGATAAGCACGTTCCACTTTTTTTCTGTTTCAATCGTCTACTGTCTCCAAATCCAATCAAATTATCAGCCATAATTCTATTTATGAAAGTCGAGAACCTTGTAGGATGCACGAAAAGCCTGCATGCCAACAACGTAGTACTAAGGCTTAGGGATGAAAGGTCGCAATTGCATTAGAGTTAATATCGATATCCTTCATTGTTTTGAAAGTATCCGCGCAAATACAGGAAATCTGCATTCACCGCAAGATAATGCAGCAGAGAGTTGCCGCTTACCACTTATGTGGTTAATTCGTTGCCATTGAAATATCCCCCTCATCAACGACAATCTTTCAACCATAAATTTGGAATTTCATGGTGTATCAAATATCCACGTGCAACGTTATCATATGGTGCGGGGATACTTCTTCAGAAAATATCAGTTGAAAAAGTATTCTTCAAAATACGTAATTTCAATTTGCGTTTGTGAAGTGATGAAAAGGTTTTCATTCATTTTGTATCCACTTACAACATGTTATGCCAGTGCACTTTGATGGAACATTAAAAATAAAGAGAAGCCTTCTTTTTTCACATAAATATATGAATTTTGGTTGTGTTGTATTAAATACTGCAAACATATTTGGATACCATTAGCTAGCTATGGCATATGAAATGAGAATGCACTGTGGCACTAGACAGCTGAAAGCGTATGAAAGAGTGTCTACGTGACGGGATAACGTACAAGGTATCCAGAGATCTTTTAGGACGTAAAATAAAAATAATGGCCTGACCCGAAGATACTTCGATCGTGAAATGCGATGAGAATCTTAGTATTAAAACTTCGAAATACTAGTATTAAGTTTTTCAAAACTAAATATTTTTATTTTCATCGCCACGTGCACCGCCCATATCCCTCTAACGTTACATGTACATGTGAAGAAACTAACAAAAGAATGACGTCGCAAGCTTTAAATAAATGCTACAATGATTATGCACATAGTGAATAATCATATATCGAAGACATGTTAGCAGCCGATAATTTTCTGCAACGTCGTGGAACCTCCGCAGATATACACGCGCGTCCGTGGAAGAGTGGTGGGAGGACATTGGCACGCAATGCGCAAATCGAGAGATAAAACTTCTAAGCTTCTTCTCTTCTTCTAAGCTCCACATTTTATGAATTATAAGCCTCACTGAGTAGTATATAAGGTTAGAGAGATCCGGATAGCAGAATCAAAGACCATGGTAATATCTTTGAGACGGATGTGTGGATGGGATACTGGGTAAAATAAACGAACGACGCGACGGGGACAGCTGTGGTCAATGGTTTAGGAAGATTAGTGTGAGAAATGAGATGCAGATACTTTCATGTTTTTTTCAATCTTCTAATAATATTTGTTCCATTAATCTCTAACTCTGCGATTACTCCCAAATGTATGGTCCAATGGCATGTTTTCTGCATGAAAACGTTTTAAAACATTCATGTGGAAACCCTCGGGTGTCTGGCGAGTGAAAGCAGTGTCTCGCCCTGCGTTGCCGTGATAATTTAAAAACATTTTGTATAGCTAGGTTCTCCTGATCACTGCGCGCATAACTTATATCTGATTTAGTGATCATTACGTTTCTTTGGCAACTGTGTTCAACGGGAAGATCACAATGTTTGCGGAATGGAGACCACCGATGGAGGCGTGACCTATTTTATGCCGGAAAGAGTTAGAGGAAGAAAAATACAACTTTTACTAACACCACTGAATTTTATTTAAACCCGGGTCGATTTTCAATAAAATTCAGTGGTATTACTGAAATTTGTCTAAAGTTTTTCTTCCTCTAATGATGGAATACCACCAAGAGAACCTTTCAAAAAGTGGTTGCTCTCCGGAAAGTGTTGTTTGAAGTTAATTAAAGGCGAAATTAATCATTTTCCCTATAGACAAACCCTCGCGCATTAGAATCAATGCCTTTTTACATTTACGTGACCCAAAAAAACTATCTGGTTCTTTTAATTCAAGGAAAAATTCGAATGAAACCCGGCAAATTTAGGGTTTTATCGTGTTTCATTGAAGTATTTTTGGTTTTATGTTATATTTAAGATTTGAGTAGGATTCTATGTTTTACTTGTCTTACTGACTTCTTATGCTATTATTTAAAGCGATTTGAGTACACAGTATTGTGTTTGGTCTGAAGGACAAAGGCGGTCAAGACAGGGTAATCTTCATGTGCATAAGGACTTAATATACTAAAGGTCAAATTAACTAAAATTTCGTCTGAGTGGTTGAATCAGTACTTAGTATAGAGGTGCGTGAAGTGTTGGTATGAAGGTATGTAACACATTCGGTACTACCACCGTGGAATGGTACCAAAATTAAATTATTTATTTAGAAAATCCGGCTTTGCCAGGGGCTGCTTGGTAAATATTAGGAATGTTCAAATTGTATTTATTAAAAAATGCAGCCATAGAATTTGGAGCAATTTAATAACCAAAATGTACTATCACCTTCCAATCCGTACATGTCAAAGCTTTAAAACTCTTATATGGTATTCATATGCTATGGGCATGGTGTTTTAGGGACCCGCGAACTTAAAGGTTCTCATTTTTTGACCTAATGGCTCTCATTTTCAGAGAAATATTATTGGTATCCCTACATCTGTGAAGTAGTGGAATCCGTAAGAAAATACGCAACAGATATATGATGAGCAAATAAACCCGTCAAATTATAGTCAAATTACATACTTGTTAATAAATCCGTCACGCCAATTCTCTCCTTTTTCATTACTGTTAGGCCTATGAAACCTTAGCACTTCTGTCGGCGCACGAAGTATGCGACCCTGAGTTTGAGACTTTATATCTCTAAAACGGCTTGGCCGATTTTAATGAAATTGGCATCTATATTTAGCCTGTTTTAATTTACGTTCAGTGATTATAAGAAAATGTTCAAAAAACTACAATAAAAGTTTGTTTCTTGGGAGCAAAAGAAAAAAGAGCCCATTTTTTGGCCCGCGACAGGCAATGTCCAACTTTCGGGGATTACTACGCAAATACAGATGATTCGATGGTAGTCAAAACTGAAACACCTTTTGGCATAAACTTCTATTAGTTCTTATATTAAATTAGTAATAGTAACAGTAGTAATTATAACATCCGTAATACCCTAAACTTACATTAATTTTTCTCTTCTGTTACATTCGCGAATTGCCTCATACACGCTCTCCTATTCCTAAGACTCTTAATTCCCTATTTTTAAGTGTCATCATTTTTTTTATAAAAAAATTGTTTATAATGATTTGGTTGAGCATGCGCAGGATCATAAATCAGTGGTGCATTGGGTGCTCAACTCACCCCTAGTGGCGACGGGCATTCTCCAGAAGTGCTGTGCAAATTCCCATTCTGTCGCCTTCATCGTACCCAAGTTTCGACAGTCAAAGGGCGTGGACACGGGGGTTGATCAGGGAAAGGAACCGGGTTTGCCATCTCGTCTATTGTCATGCGAAGAGTTCGCATTCAATTTTCATTCTTTGCAGAATGTTTCAAAGGCCTCTAACGTATCGTCATCTATAGATTTAATAGTTCATTGAAGTACGTCTGTCTCTATATATATATATATCCTGTGAGAAGGGCCGGTGACCGGTAAATAAAAAAACCGCGAAAAACCTTTCAAGTGGATTTCATATTTAGTGCACTTGCCGCTAATTACCTCAACTACAATTTTATTTATTTCACAAGAAGTATATTATCTTGTCAATTTTATTTTGTGTACGTTAAATAATGACCAGAGTCCATCATTCTTAGGTTAAGTTTATTTTGTATCTTTCGCTTTATAATATATAAGGAAGTGGCCGCGTTAGTCCGATTCATTTCCGTTCCGTAGACATCAATGATTACACGGGCGGATGGAGTTATATTTTGTCCGTATTTTGTAATTGTTCAAGGCAATAGAAATAATACTCTTTTCCAAAATCTCTAGCTGATGGAATGCTGAGAAGTAAGTATTGTAAAAGGCATTGCCTGGATTCTGGTAAAACTCAATCAATTGCAAGAAAACCTATTCCTCATATGCCTATTTTTAGTACCATATCTTCATATTTTACTGAAAAAGGAAATAAATTCGTGCGATATTTTGTTTTGTAGTCCTCAGAAACCCAAACTTTTTACAGACTCGTAAATGGCTAATTAAAGATTCCGGTGCCAATCATATTTGAAACAAATAGTTTAGAAAAGCATTTTCAGAGTGTAAAATAATCACAACCTGATGTGTGAGAGTGTGCCCTTACCTATCCGTTCGGCAAAATATCTCTCTTAATTTATCGTTTCTGTCGGACCTGGAAATATAGTGGGGTTCTAATATGATGTTCTCCGTGTCGCTCTGAAAGATATCTATTCTCAATTGTTCAAGCAATCTAAGCCTAGCGCGCAGCCTCCGAGTCTCTAGCGGCTCCCAGCCTAGTTCGTTTAACATCTGTGTAACGCTGTCTGTACGCCCGTAGCTGTTTTTGACGAATCGCGCAGCTTTCCTTTGTATTTTATTAAGTTCCCGAATTAAGTCTTTCTGCACCGGATCCCATATGCTTGCTGCATATTCAAGGTGTGGCCGGACGAGTGCGAAATAGCACCTCTCTTTTACTTTTTCATCCGAAAATCATCCCACAATACGCTTGACGAATCCTAGCTTCTTCAGAGCTCTGCCACAAATATTTCTTATATGTGCTCCCCACGATAGGTCCGAAGTTATCGTGAACCTGATGTGTGAGAGTGTGCGGTGTTAATTTATTCGGGTGGTGCATGTGCCGCCACACATGTTTACAACAATTAATATAAACTTTAACCATATACATTATTTGAATCATGCTAATTCTTTTTCTTTAAGATTATTTCACGGCATAAAACGTAATAGTATGCAATTATTCGTGACTTACTGATAGGGCAGGAAGTTTGAAAAAAAACGAAGAAAACAAACATTGTCATCACGCTCACATTTTTACACATGAAGTTTTTCGACTTCCAATAGTGGAAAACTAACTCATTTTAGTTGCCTGTTAATGGAAAATATATGTAACAAAATCACGCACTTCATTTTGATTACGCTCATAAAGCCTAAAACTTATGATCTCTTGTGGGAATTTTATTTTATTATAGTTTTACCAACAGTTGCATTAAAAAAAATACCAGATTATTTTCTACCTATTCTTTCCTATGAGTGGTTACATATTTAACTTCAAATTTTATAATTAAACATTCCTTTGCGGCTCTTTGCCATCTCACAACCACTACAAACGGCATTAGAAACGCACTCAGATGTATCGTAACATACCCCTATTTGCTGCAACACTGTGTGTAGGGTACCGATTTAAACACACTTGTGCAGGTGGAGCGAAACTTGGCGGAACCTACTCGTACCGAAAGTGACGTCAGGGAGAGTACGTAAGAAAATAAAGATACTTAGTTTCCCCCGTCCCCAACTTCGGTAGCTTTGCCAGGTCTTCAACGATTAATTCGCCCTCAGTGACTTTAAACTCACCTTTGGCGAGTGCCACCAAGTTTTGCTTTACCTATTACGTTAGCAAGAGACCCTATTACGTGGCTTACCGAATAGCAAAAGATCGATCAGACAGGGGTAATGGCGGGGGGAGAATAGGTAACTCCGTGACTCAGACAAAGACGACACGTTTGGCGACTGGTCAGCTTCATTTGAATCACGCTCTGTAGCACGATCAAAATAACAGCAATGAGCACATTACGTTGCAATTTAGGATTAGTAATGAAAATATTATTATCACTAATGAAATGATTATCGTCTTGTCCTTGGTACCTATATGAAACGGCGCGTCTGTTTGTAAAACTGAAAACATATCATATTCATTCCTAAATTCGCTCTTTTATCCCCAAAGTAGTGAACTCAAAACGTGGCGCGTGAGCTTTAAAAGAACATCCACTTATCGGGCAAACATAATAAAGTATTTTCCTGCTGTAACAAGTCGAAAAGTTATATATGTAACATTTGAGCGTTAAGGTAACTTTTGATGTTTTTTGTGTATTATTTGAACTTTGGCCCCTTGCGTGAACTGATGATGAAAAATGTAAATTTTTCAATATTTTCCCATTAAATTGGCATGATAATGCGTAAGTTTGCGCACTGTGAGAATACAATAATTGACATTTTTTTCGGACCACCGTATTGAATACTTTTACACAGGTGAGTTTGACTGACGTTTAATGTGGTAAGCACATCTAGGCCACGGGATAAGGCCATGTTGTCAAACAACATGGCATTATTTCGCCATATCCCGTTTGCATTTTAAACTTTATTCGTAGGAAATGATTTGAGAGGGATAGAAAAAGGACTGCTGATTAGGTGAGACGTATATGCTGAGGACCAGGCGCAGGTCAACGTTTCATCCACAGGTTAGCAGGCATTGGGTAGTTGCATTTGATCATAAGTGGGAAATATACGAAAAAAGTACTATATATATGAAATATTATTTGTTCCAATTTTTTTAGAACCCGGAAGGAAAGGTAATCTTAAAAATTAGGCGGTCACAAACTGAAAAACACAGAACAATTTTATTATTTGGGTAGGTTTAAAAAAAAATATATCTCGTTACAAATAAGGAAAAACAATATATTTATAATCCTTTTATTAGTATTAAAACCCCTATATTAAACCATTAAACTCATAAGTGTCATTGTATCAATCATTCGTCTATTCATCAGATGATTGCATGAAGGCACTTGGAAGTAAGTTCGCTCGACGCAGTAAGGTGTACATTAGAGCAATTCCTGTATAAACAAAACTAGTTATGGGATCTTCATTAGTACCTTCCAAAATATCAATATATATTTCCTCCATTCTCTCTGATAGTAGAGAAGGGAGCATAGGGCAAAAACTATTGGTTACATGGTAGTGCAAAGTGATTAGATATTGAACGGTACTGGCAATGTTCATAACGATTAATTTTAGATTGGATGCGGAGATAGATGGCCCTGCTGAGTAGTTGGAGTGATCCGGGGGAGCGGGATAGTTTGCTTCGGCGTTGTAACCTGGAAGTAACCAATAAAGAAAGGAATTACTTTTACCGAACAAACAAATTTCAATGAATCAGACACCGGTTAGGTAGGCCGCCCAGTGTCTTTTGAGGCATCAGGCACAACTATGGTGTGACACATGGGTAAAGGAAAAAAATAATATATAAAATCCTTAAAAAAACAGATTGATGCGATAAAAATAATGAATGAAAAATTATTTATATCACTAAAAACTACACTCAGACATTGCATTTATTCGAAATTCAGTAAGGTTAATTTTCAAATCCGGTAAAAACTCAATAAATGCTGGTGAAAGAATAAAATATGCTGGGAGGGTTAATTATATATATTATTTTTTCAATTTTGTCCTTGCTTTCTAGGCATATTTTACATACATTTTTCTGGGGCATATCGAAGTATTTTATTTCTGCATATAAAGCAGGAATCTTTTTCAAACTATGCAGTATATTTACTTTAAACCTTCATAAGTAAGTAGTAATGCTCACATGCAAACACGCAGCACGCTGTGGCGCCATTAGAGGAGAGAAGAAGCACCATAGGCATTGTCTACGGTGCTTCTTCCATTTACGTTCCCGTTTACGGAAATACCGGAATAATTAAGTTAGGTTCCTTTGCAAATAATTAACGCAAATAAACAGTCAGATAACCCAGTATAAGGTTATAATGACTTCAGTTCTATCGGTCCGGTGCGAGTATTGAGGTAAAAATACCGCTTGGTTAATACCGTTAGTTATTGGCTTCTGCCCATGCGTTCTCCCAAAGTCTGAATACGAGACTGATTATCGCTTGGAGGACTACACTTCGTGCTAGTGTTACATCCATGTTTCTATTAAACCTAAGAGTGCTTTATGCAATACAAGGTATATGATGTAATTATCCAAATGAAATTCCGTATCATTATTATCCAAAGATAGTGTTGTTGGGACTAAAGTATGTCCCTCTCTCTTTACGAAAGGTTGAAAGCACTAAAGAAGCCATAATAGAATGAACACATAACTCAAAACATTCGTATTTTTTAATTATGGCACATTAATCGTTTATAAATACTTCGAATAAGTGATTATGTGATAAGTAGCAATTATTAAGTTAAAATTTGTCACATTTATTACAGATCGCCTGATGAAACAAAGAAATAAGTTTACCCTTAATTTTTACGAATGTTATTTGATGTAAACAACGACCACATGTTCCAAATTTTCCACACTACCTGTTTTTAGGAGTGAAGACAACGGAAAAATATTAAAAAGGTAATATTTATCTATTATTAGCACGAATTTCTCGCAAAATAATTTCGATAACTTAAGGGTTTGAGGCAAGGGGGGAGCAACCCTGAACTTTTAAATGCAAGCTTCAATTTACCGTTTTCAGAACGCTTATTGTTCCGTTGTAAAAGATCCTTACGAAAAAAGAAGTGGCGATAAGAACTATTATAGTTTCTAGAATATTACATTGCTACTCAAATATTCTTGATTTTTGCGTAAGCATCGTATTCCAAATCATGCTTCTATATGTAATCAGTATTAAAAATAGAATTCCCTACTATTACAATCAACTTTCTTAAATATCTAGGGGGCAACAAAATACCATGGATATTGCATCGAACAAAAATTCTCACCGACACAACGCAAATCCTCAGCGACGTAATACTTCAATTGTTCAACACTTCCATGGCAGCGTTCTACGCAGAAATAGTGGAGATATCCGTCCCTTGCCAGAAAATCTTCCTCCAGACCGTCAACTATCATTGAAGAGAGATCAAGCCTAGTTAAGCAGTTGAAGTTCGATTTGGGATATACTGGAAAAATATACTTTATTCCGTTGCCATTACCATGATATTGCATGATAAAAATATTTAAGATGGCAAAAATCTTACTCAAGTAAATAAGTCTAACAACTTACCAATAATGCTCATGCCAAATGATACAACGGACTCTCATCGAGAAGCAAGGCGCTCGCCGCTAATGATCATTGCAGGTCTTAGACAAATCAAGCCGAAGCAAGAAGACAATAGGTTAGAATGAAATTCGCCGCAAGGTGAGGGTGGCCCTTTACGTAGGTACGCTAGACTCCGCGTTTCCTCAAATATATACCAAACTCCCATGGCATCCGGTCACTCATTGCTTTTGCGCGTTAGCTATCTTATTTTAAATATCCTGCACGGAGACAATATTTTTTTCTTCCAACAGATTCAAAGCCTCTTGGTACAAAGATTTACTTGTACTTTTATCAAACAGTGGTTGCCCGTGTGCATATTTAAGTTTTTTCACGAGTGCTATGAATAAAAATAATGAAAGTTTCCTTTCTTTCCTCTTAGTTTACGCATATTCCCTTCGAGCACGATAGCAGCTATCACCGATGGTTGCAAAACAATATTATCATCATAAGGACTCACAACCACGTTGACACGTCTTAGTTAAGGCGTGCTAAAGACTTCTAGAGGAGAACTGATAAGGGAAATGGTTAATTATTATGATAATGCCTGGAAGGGCCCCTAATGTCAGTCGGCCAAATAGTTGAAAAAAGAATGTGATGATACATAATATTGTTATCACACAATTATTGTCGGTCTGCACATTTCAAGTGTTCAAGGACAAGGTTTTGCAGAGTGTTATGAATAAAGATCATGATAAATTACATTGACGGATCATTACATTAATGCATTGTGAGGTAAGGCAAATTTTCCCGCGGCCGTATTTAATTTTTACATTAATTTCGAAGAAATGGGTTGAGAAGAGTGTGGAATGTGAGAACATCATTCCTCCTCCTGCTCTCGGACGGAAAGGACGTGTTTTCGAGAGCCCCCTAATCCGGTGCCTCGATACCTGCCTGCACCTGCTGTCTGCCTACCTGCTCTCTGGCCACCCGCTGCCTGAAGCTGCAACCTTAGTGTAGTGACATATATATTATTCGTAGTCTTCTATACCCGGTCACCCGTTGCGGTGCTCGAAAACGCCGGCGAGGGTGTGGTTCTCAGAGCCCGCATCGCCGAGTTGGAGAGAATCGTGCGGGAACTCCAGTCACTGGTAGAAAGGGTAGTACGCGTCCCTGAGATGGATGGAAATTTGGGTGACTCCTTGAAAGTCCACCGTTCCTTAGGAGCTGCACGGGTTCGCTCGATTGCAAACAGAGGTTGGACGATCAAGAGTTTCCCCGAAGATCCTTCCACCGATGAAGGGGCAGTACCACCTCCTATACCGGAGGTTTGGAGGGTCGTGTCTCGGAGGAGTGGCGGTAAGGTCACTCTGAAACGTGGCGCGGGGGATGCTCCGGCAGATCCCGTTCCCGTTTCGAACAGATACCAGTTGCTGTCGGAGGGGAACTCCGAGGTATCTGACGTGCCTACTCCTACTCCGAGACCGTCACTTAGGAAGAGTCGTCAGAGTGGGAAGGGGGGGATTGTAGTGATAGGGAGTAGTAATGTCCGCCGTGTGATGGTCCCATTACGAGAAAGGGCAGACCGCGAGGGTGTAAGCAACCGTGTGACATCATGGAGTATCCCTAGTGGCGGTGTTCCGCAGGTGACGCAGGCGGTTGGTGCGGCGGTACGGCGCACGAAGTGCTCTAGATTGCAGGTCGTGGCACATGTTGGCGTCAACGACGCCATGGACCGCGGATCCGAGGAGATCCTACGTTCCTTCAGGGAATTGGACTCCGAAGTGAAACGGATAAATTGTGCCGAGGGGGTTAGCTTGTCGCTTGCGATTTGTAGTCTTGTCCCGAGGATCGATCGTGGTTCTCTGGTTTGGAGCCGAGTGGAAGGCATAAACCAGAGGCTGCGTCGTTTCTGCACGGACATCGGAGCCTCCTTCGTGGACCTTAGGCCGGCAATCCGATCGTGTCGGACCCCTCTGAACCGTTCGGGAGTCCACTACACGGCCGAGCCAGCTAGATGTGTAGCGAGTAGTATATTTGAGCACTGTAGGTCTTTTTTAGAGTAGAGAGAAGGCCAGAGTGTAGTGCTTATAATGGGTCGATAAATAAAGGGGTAAATTCTAAAGTTTTTAGTAACAAAAGTTCCTCCAGAAATCAGAATAGATTAATAGAAAGGAAAAGCAGCGTGTCAGGCTCAGCATCACTAATTTCCAATAAAACATTTAGTACCTTTAAGCATGGGAAACGTCAGCTGCGTCATAATGTCAATAGAAGGAAAGGTAGTAGGTCAGTTGGTGAGACAAAAACGGGAAATCAGAGGTCAGTAGATTCAAGTCATTTAAAAAGTGAGATAAAAAATTCTGCAGTGCCCGGAAGTAGGAATACAGGGCCTAAAAATAAATTAATCGGAAAGAGCGAATCGAAAATACTCCCAAATTGCAATAATATTAGTGATGAAGTAATAGTCGTGGCAGTAATTAATTGCCGTAGTTTAAGAAATAAGATTCCTGAATTCCACCATTTAATTCATAGTACGAAGTGTAACGTCATTATAGGAACAGAAAGTTGGCTTACAGATGATGATTCAGACAGTGAAGTCTTCCCAAAATCTTTCACCGTTTATAGGAAAGATAGAGTTAACCGAGCTGGAGGCGGAGTATTTGTAGCTGTAAAGAATTCAATTGTCAGCCAAGCGGAAGCCTTACCGGAGACCAGCGTTGAATCTGTGTGGTGTTCAATTAAATGTCCTAAATCGAAAACTATATTTGTATGCTCGTACTATAGACCACCAAACACAGATATAACATCAATTTTAGATTTTGAAACCCAAATAAACAGCATAGTATCCAAATATCCTGATAGAAATCTGATATTAGGCGGAGATTTCAACTTACCCTCTATATATTGGAAGACCTATAGCTTCATACCCGGTGGGAGAGATAGAGTCATCTGCGAGGCGTTACTGCACGCTTTTTCATCAAACGCATTGCTTCAAATAGCTTCCGTTCCTAACAGAGGAGAAAATATTCTTGATTTGTTAGCGACAAATATACCACATCAGGTAATAAATGTGAGCACCGTCGAGGGAATCAGTGATCATAGGGCAGTAACAGCTAAGTTTTCTTTAAATATCGCAAAAAGTTTTAAACGAGAACAAAAAGTTTTCATATTTAAAAGGGCTGATTTTGATGGGTTCAAGAGTAATCTGGAAAATGCTTTTCCCGTGTTTCAAAAATCAGTAATGGAGTTAAATGTAGAAGGGACTTGGAAAGTTTTTCTTTCGCTCATAAATTCAGGAATCAAAAGATATATCCCTAGTAAAATAAAAAAAGAAGGTAGCGAACCGAGATGGTATGACGCTGAAGTCAGAAAAGCGTTAAGGCGACAGAGAGCGTGCCATGCTAAGATGAAAAAAATCATTCATGATGTGTCTCCTAGTGATCGAGAGTTAATAATTAATAAATATAAGTTGTCTAAAGCCGCTACTAAGGAAGCGTTCAGAAATGCATTCACGAATTTTAAAAGGAAAACACTTGTAGAGCAGTTACGGGATGACCCAAAAGCATTTTGGTCCTATGTTAGGGAAGTTCAAGGTAAAAGATCTACCGTTTGTTCGCTAAGAAACGATAATGGAGATGTGTTAACAAACAGTTCCGATAAAGCCAATTTATTAAATTCCTACTTCAAGAGCGTGTTCACCGAGTCATCTGAGAATTCATCCGTGGCGGTTGATAATCACTGCATACGAAAGATGCCTCCCCTTGATATTAGTGCTCACGGAATAGAAATTTTATTGAAATTGCTCAGTCCAAATAAGTCACCTGGTCCAGACGAAATCCCTTCTCGCGTGTATAAAGAACTAGCGTCAGAAATTGCCTCCTACTTGCAGCTAATATTCACAAAATCCATAAAGCAACACGGAGTACCAAATGACTGGAAAATTGCCAATGTAACGCCCATATTCAAAAGTGGAGACAAGGAACAGCCATGTAATTACAGACCGATATCTTTAACGTCCATTTCATGCAAAATCCTTGAACACATTGTTGTCAGCTCAGTAATGAAACACCTAGACACGCATAACTTGTTAATGAGAACTCAACACGGATTCAGGAAAGGTAGATCATGCGAAACTCAGTTAGCGCTGTTTGCCCACGATATTTTAGTCTCCGGAGAGGACAACATTCCAGTGGACGCGATTTTTTTTATTTCAAAAAAGCATTTGATAAAGTGCCCCACGATAAGTTATTAGTAAAACTAAAATCATACGGCCTAGACGATGATGTAATTTCCTGGATCAGAGAACTTTTGAGCGATCACGTGCAAAGAGTAGTATTAGACGGCGTAGCCTCCAACGAAGTTAGAGTCACATCTGGCGTCCCTCAGGGTAGTGTCATAGGCCCACTCCTCTTCCTACTCTATATCAACGATATTGGTGACATAATAGACAGTAAACTTCGATTATTTGCAGACGACGCTGTAGTATACAGAGAAATCCGTAGCAGTGAAGATAAGGATAAACTAACGAACGACCTTACTGCAATCCAAGCATGGTGCGATGCGTGGCAGCTAGAGTTAAATTTGAAAAAATGCGTAGTAATGAAATTCTGGGGGAAAAATAACTCCCCACAACAGAGCTATTTCATTCAGGATACCCAATTAGAGACGGTAGAATCCGTAAAATATCTCGGAGTTAGGCTCAATAATGATCTATCGTGGAATAAACATATTCGGGAAATAACAGGTCAAGCTAATCGTAAATTGGGATTTGTTAAAAGAATTCTAGGCAAGTGCGACGACAAAGTGAGAGAAATAAGCTACTTCTCCCTCGTTAGACCCCATTTAGAATATGCTTCCAGTGTTTGGGATCCTCATGAAACAGGCTTAAAAACAGAGTTAGAACGTGTACAGAGAAGAGCAGCCAGGTACGTGAAAAGCCGTTACGATAGTCTTGTTAGTGTTACTGACCTCTTAGAACAACTCGGATCACTGTCAGACCGTAGATTGAAAACAAGACTAAATCTAAGTCATCTGTCCTCCAACTCCCCACCCCCAACAACAACACGCTAGGAGTGAAGTCAGTTACCACCCGCTGTCAGCCCATTAGCCCATCCCCTTAAGGGAATAAAGTCGTAAAGCCTTCTGCACTCGTGAAAGGGTTTTTGAGAATAGAATGACTCCCATTAGGACTGCTCTTAACCTCTTCAGGGGCTCACCCGATTGCGAGTCCTTAGTGGCCCGGATCGCTGGGCTTGAGAAGACGGTGGACGAGCTCCGTGCTCTGGTGGAGCGGTTGGTGGAAGGTCGTGGAAGGTCGCGGCGGAATGAGGAGGGCCCTAAGCGCTCCGAACGCGTCAAGGCCAGGGGAAGCCCAGGCTCTGTCGCGGGATGGAGAGTGGAGGACCTTTCTCGGACTTCCGTGCCTCCGGTGTCGTCTCCCTCCGTTGCTTCGGGGACATGGAAAGTGGTCTCGAGGCGTAGCCACGGGGTCACCCTCCGAAAACGAGGATTGGCAGGGTCGGCGGCTGAGTCAATCCCCGTCAGCAATAGGTTTGATGTGCTGGCGGAGGCTGAGCCATCGGAGCTAGAGCTGGGAGGTGGGTCGCCGAGTGGGAGTGGAGAGGGAAGGGAGGGAATTTTAGTGATAGGTAGCTCCAATGTCCGGCGTATAGTGTCCCCGATGCGTGGAAAGGCCCGACGGGAAGGAGGAGAACCACGGGTCACCTCCTTCTGTATACCGGGAGGAAAGGTGCCACAGGTGACGAAGGCGATGAAGTCGGCGGTCAGGGGCGCGAACTGCTCCAAGTTGCATGTGGTTGCCCATGTTGGGACCAATGATGCCGTGTTTATGGGATCCGAGGACATTTTCGGCTCTGTGAGAGAACTATGCTCCGAGTTCCGCCGTATTCGCGGAGAATCTGGTACCAACTTGAGGCTTACCATATGCAGCTTGGTACCTAGGACGGATCGGGGTTCGATGGTTTGGAGCCGAGTGGAAGGCATAAACCAGAGACTCAGTGAAGTCTGTGGGAGCGAGGGAGCGGAGTTCCTGGACCTCAGGCCGGTGCTGGATTCGTGTCGGGTGCCTTAGGTAGATAGCCTCGGGTAGGTCCAACCGAACCGGAGGCGGAGTATTTATAGCTGTAAAGAAAACCATAGTCAGCCGAGCGGAAACCGTCCCAGATACCAGCATAGAATCTGTATGGTGCTCTATTAGATGCCCTAAATCAAAAACAATATTCGTGTGCGCATACTACAGGCCACCTAACACCGACGTCACCTCAATTTTTGAACTCGAAGCACAAATAAAGAACATCACATCCAGGAAAACCGAAAGAAATTTAATCATAGGTGGAGATTTCAATACGCCCTCTATAGATTGGAGGACCTACAGTTACATATCAGGAGGAAGAGACAAAGATATATGCGAGTCCCTGCTGCACACGTTCTCATCAAATGCCCTACATCAGATAGCTACGACGCCTAACAGAGGGGACAACATTCTTGATTTATTGGCAACAAATATACCGCAACAAGTAAATAAGGTAAACACTGTTGAGGGAATTAGTGACCATAGAGTAGTTACCGCAAAGTTCTCCTTGAGTATCATTAAAACTTTTAAACAAAGAAGAAAATACTACATTTAAAAAAAAGCCGATTTCAATGCGTTTAAGAGTCATCTAAAAAATTCTCTTCCCGAATTCCAGGAATCAACCTTTAAGTTAGACACGGAGGTTAGTTGGAAAGCTTTTCTTTCGATCGTACATTCAGGGATCAGAAAATACATTCAAATTAAGTAAAAAAAGAGGGCAGCGAACCAAGATGGTACAATGCAGAATTGAGAAAATCGTTAAGACGTCAGAGAGTATGCCACGCCAAGATGAAAAAACTCCGTAGAAATTTGTCCACTAGTGATCAAAATTTAATATTTGAAAAATACAAATTGTCTAGAGCCACTACAAAGGAAGCCTTTCGGAATGCATTCATGGATTTTAAAAGAAAAACATTAGGAGAACAATTACAGGACAATCCAAAGGCATTTTGGTCTTACGTAAGGGAAGTTCAAGGCAATAGATCAACAGTTATTCCACTACGAAACAAAAATGGCGAATTATTAACAAGAAGCACGGACAAGGCCAACTTATTGAATTCCTACTTTAAAAGTGTGTTCATCAAGTCATCGCAGATTACATCCGTAAAGTTAAATGATCACTTCCAGCAAATGATGCCGCCCATCGATATTTGAACTCAAGGAATAGAAAACTTGCTAAAATCTTTAATTCCAAATAAATCCCCAGGTCCTGAAGAAATTCCTGCCCGCGTGTATAGAGAATTAGCTTGTGAAATAGCACCCTACTTGCAGAATATATTTAGTAAATCCATCAACGAACACAAAGTACCCATGGACTGGAAAATTGCAAATGTCACTCCAAAGTTCAAAAGCGGTGATAAGGAACAGCCATCGAACTACAGACCGATATCTCTCACATCTATCTCTTGCAAAGTCCTTGAACATATAATTGTTAGTTCAGTTATGAGACACCTCGATATAGAAAACTTATTAACAAAAACACAACACGGATTCAGAAAGGGAAGATCTTGCGAAACTCAATTAGCACTTTTTGCTCACGATATTTTAGTCTCGCTCCAGTTGATGCAATTTTTCTTGACTTTAAAAAGGCATTTGATAAAGTTTCCCACAGTAAGCTACTCATGAAATTAAAATCCTACGGTTTAGACGACGACATAATTTCTTGGATTAGAGAATTCTTAAGTAATCGCGTGCAAAGGGTTGTATAAGATGGCGCTATCTCTAATGAAGTAAAAGTCACATCGGGTGTCCTACAGGGAAGTGTCATAGGCCCACTTCTGTTCCTTTTTGTACATAAACGACATCGGTGACAAAGTTGACAGTAAGCTTAGATTATTTGCTGACGACGCAGTGGTGTATAGAGAAATTCGTAGATTTAATGACAAGGAAGCGCTAACTAAGGACCTCGAGGCAATACAAGAGTGGTGCGTAGCGTGGCAGCTAGAATTAAACCTGAAAAAATGAGTTGTTGTGAAGTTTTGGAAACGGAAAAACGCTCCTTGTAACAGCTATTGCATAAACATCATAAAATTAGAGACCGTAGAATCAGTTAAGTACCTCGGAGATAGACTGACTAATGATCTATCGTGGAGTAAACATATTCGAGAAATTACCTGTCAAGCTAATCGTAAATTGGGATTTGTTAAAAGAGTACTTGGCAAGTGCGACGATAAAGTTAGGGAAATCAGCTACTTCTCCCTCGTTAGACCCCACTTAGAATATGCCGCCAGTATTTGGGATCCTTATGAGATAGGCTTGGAAACTGAGTTAGATCGCGTGCAGCGAAGATCGGCAAGATATGTTAAAGGCCGTTATGATAATCTCGTTAGTGTTACTGACCTTTTGCAGCAACTGGGATGGGCAAAGCTTTCAGACCGTCGATTAAAATTTAGACTCAATCTATAATGTAAGTTCCAAACCGGTCTATTCTCTGAGGACGTTGATAATATTTTACGAAATCCGACATACTACGGTAGATCAGATCATGAGAGTAAAATTAGGGAACTAGACTGCAGAACGGATAGATTTAAATGTCATTTTTACCACGAACGATAAGGGACCATAATAGCTGCCATGAGACTTTTATCTAGGTTTGTCGTTAGATAATGTAGGTCTTAGTAGTGGTAGTACTCCTAATACTTGAATCCTTATCTGTTACCTAGTACATACTAACAACACGCCTAGCATGTTTTCTACATGGGTCTTGAGTCCCTGTCCATCTGTGTAGTTGTAGAATGCATGTATATTGAGGTCCCTCTCCATTTTGATGACATCTGTAGTGTAGTTTTGCATGCTTGTGAGGCTTCGCCTCATGACAAGCATTAGCGATTTATGCTAATGCATAATTAGTCGTAGTTACACTAACTTTAGGGTATAGTGTAATGCATGTTGGTGATTATTCACCCCCTGCCATACACCCCTGAGGTGGCTTGCACGGTATTTTGTAGATGTAGATGAACTATGTGGGAGAAAAAGTGGGAGGACTGATGATTACGTTGAAATTAATCGTTGACGATCACGCTTTGTTTTTTCGGTCTCCCAAAAGTTTGCAGGGCTTGGCCAAGGCATTACAATATCAGCACGAGAAATACATCCTGATTTTGAATAACATTGGATGTATAAATTAGTTAAATGTATCCCAAGCACAGAAACACAGTCAAAAGAGGAGGGCAGGAACTGGCAAAAGTAGATCAATTTAAGTACCTACTTGGGTATTACGTATCGTTACAGATTGATTTCGCCTCTCTTACACTCATGCATTGCTCCATGCATGCTCTCCTATTCTTAAGACTCCTAATATTCCTCCACTTTAGAGTGACTTTTACCACATTCACCCTTGACTTTCTTGGTCTAAATTATTATATTACGTATTTAACTCTTTAACCATACATCTGTTTCGTTAATCGACCTATAATGTTACTAATAAAAATAATGAACTCTTCTCGGGCTCTACACCGGGTGAGTGATTTAAAAGTGTCCGACGTTTCGGGTAGCGACTCGTTACCCATCCTCATGGCAAATTTCACGTAACTAAACTGTCCGTTGGTTTTATACGGACAGTTTAGTTACCTGACATTTGCTTTGAGGATGGGTAACGAGTCGCTACCCGAAACGTCGGCAACTTTTCAATCACTCACCCGGTGTAGAGCCCGAGAAGAGTTCATCGCCGCAATTAGCCGGGAAAGCGTGAAATCTTCCTTTATAAAAATAATATTACTCACAGTCTCTCGACATGGCCAAACCATTGAAGCACACTCCTTTCGTGATCCATGAAAAGGAGAATGTTGAAAGCGAATGAGGTGTTCAGCAATAGAAGAGAAAAGATGATTAAGGCCTTAAGCATGAATGTTAGTTAAAGTTATCCTCAGTGTCTACCATTAAATGTAGCGTTACGTGATGCAAATAAACCTGTGCTCTGAGTAAAAAGGGAAAGTACCAGCGTTTGAGATACCGGAGTGGAGGAGGATGGATAAAGTGCGAAATTGTTCACATTGAATTCCTCAGAGTCCGAATAATTATGGACAGAGTCCTACCATTACCTTATCTTCCACAATTTACAGGCTTATGCCTATTCATACAATATTTCTCATTGACTCTCCATTGTAAATATCATCAAAATATTTCAATGGTTACATTACAAAGAATTTAAGATCACAAATAAATATGACCCAACAATGAGGGAATAAATATTATGAACGCAAAACGCAGTTATTATAAAAAATATTGGTATAAAGTTAGATTAACCATGTAGAAAAATTATTAATGCTTTTAAAAAAATTAAGAAAATATATCACAATTATTAAAACTGAACATATTCATTCTTTGTACATAAAAAACTTTCATTATTCCTCAGTTTGTTTTTTACTAGCAACGAATAAAATACAATATTTTTAAAAAACTATCTATATATATGAAGTAGGTATTATTACAAAGGGCATATTAAATACATAGGGCATACAATTTACTCGTACGCGATATTGGATTTAAAAAAATACTTTTTCTTCAACTTCATGTGCGTCTGCCGGCGTTCAAAACTGTTTCATCCTGAAACATCATTTGATGGAACTACTAATTTGATGAACATTTCGATTTTATTTCTCTGGCGGAAGATTACAAGAAAAAGTTATTTAACTTTTGAACGTTGAAATATACGCAGAATTATAACGCAGAAGCGACACCATTCGGGAACGTCAATCCGCCGATATGGCATTTTGTATCGTATCATTTTGTAATTGGACGTAATATAAAAAATAAATCATTTCCTAAATCTTTCCGTGTAGACATTTTCAAAGGTACTTCTTCAATTCTCGGCGTTAATCATTTAACTGAAAGAAAGTTACTTTGTGAAAAGAAGAAAGGGTAAGTTATTTATGAATGTCTTCTATTATATCATATATATCTTGTATTTTTGTTCTTTTTACTATGCTTTGTGTGTCTTGTATTAACCCATAAGATTATTTAAACTTGCCCATACTAAAGAGTGGCATTGCCCATAATTGTATCTTCATGTGGTGATTGAACATACTAATTGAAAAACTATATATCTGCTTTTTTATTTTGAAGTTCCGTTATATGACGGAGAATATTTGTATATTAGCTGCATAGATATGGGGCCAATGAATGAGTAACGATGGCTCAACGGAACCTGCCGATCCAACCTAACGAGGTTTGGCAGGAAAGAGTTATGCATGGTATATTCTATTACCCAATATATATTGATCACGCAATTTTTTGTTACTAATAAATAAACATTAAAAAACACCTAGACAACGCTTCGATTTTAACTATTTCCTATATTTGTACACTGAAATTGCTTCTCCCGCCTCAATGCATTGATTCATTCACGCTCCCTGGTTCTTAAGATTCCCAAATTTCCTCCTCTTAACAATCTCTTTTACCGTATTCACAAATTATTTTCTCGGTTGACCTCTTCCTTTCACGCCATTCATTACATCATCATGTCTGTCTATTTATTACAATTCTATCAAATCTCTTAGCATGGACAAACTGACGAATCTCGCTCTATTCATGTAAATCCATAACCATGACATCCATTACACGTTCCTTCACCACACGCTCATTCCTGACCGTAACTTCACGATTCTTCAGACAAATAATTCGGTTCATGGTAGTACAGTTGGTGAGAAAAGGAAAGTACTTGGCAGGGTTCGAGCTCATTATAGACTCTAAAGTTGACACTTCTTCGAGCATTGAGCGTTAATCTGTGACCCTGATGGATGAAGTACAAAGTGACACTTTACAACAAATGGCAACACTCTTGGGGGTTCCCCGGCAGAGCTGAACATATTCAGTATTGTAACTGTAGCAACTTAGTTATGTATGCAAGGACAAATGAATTAGTTCATCGTATCCATGATAGTTTAGGGAGTACGGACGTCTTTTGATAGAGATTCTACGAAAAAACAACAGTTAAAAAAAGAATTTTTACAATTCCGTGGGAGGAGGCAACCTTGCAGTGGAATACATCTACATCTACATACTACCCCGCAAGCCGCCTCAATAGACGTGTGGTGGGGGATGTTAGGGCACCAGCCGTTTACATATAAAAAGGAAACGCTCTAGTGAAATTACGCCTAGCATTTATTATAGTCCCTTATTGTTCGGGGGAAAAACGAATTCCCATACCTATCCGTTCGGCAAAATATCTCTCTTAATTTATCGTTTCTGTCGGACCTGGAAATATAGTGGGGTTCTAATATGATGTTCTCCGTGTCGCTCTGAAAGATATCTATTCTCAATTGTTCAAGCAATCTAAGCCTAGCGCGCAGCCTCCGAGTCTCTAGCGGCTCCCAGCCTAATTCGTTTAATATCTGTGTAACGCTGTCTGTACGCCCGTAGCAGTTTTTGACGAATCCCGCAGCTTCCCTTAGTATTTTATTAAGTTCCCGGACTAAGTCTTTCTGCACCGGATCCCATATGCTCGCTGCATATTCAAGGTGTGGCCGGACGAGTGCGAAATAGCACCTCTCTTTTACTTTTTCATCCGAAAATCTTCCCACAATACGCTTGACGAATCCTAGCTTCTTCAGAGCTCTGTCACAAATATTTCTTATATGTGCTCCCCACGATAGGTCCGAAGTTATCGTAACTCCTAGATACTTCACTTTATCTGTTGCCTTTATGTTAACACCATCCACAGCATATAAATGGGAATAGTTGGACGACCTCCGCAAGAAATGTACCGCCGTGCATTTGCTCAGATTAAATTCGAGCCCCACTCTTGGCTCCACACATGAACGTTGTTTAAATCCGATGATAGAGTTTCAAAGTCAGAGTGATCAATAATTTCGCGATAGATGACAGCGTCGTCAGCAAATAAACGTATTTTACTGCTAATTCGAGAGCATAGATCATTTATGTATATAATGAACAAAAGGGGGCCGATTACGCTTCCTTGTGGGACACCTGATGTCACTTTAACTGCATCAGAGCTAATTCCGTCAAGAACTACTTTTTGCTTACGATCACTCAGAAAGTCGCGTATCCAGTTTACTACTATTTCGTTTAGGCCGCATGACTGTAATTTGTATAAAAGTTTGTTGTGAGGTACCGTGTCGAAAGCTTTCTTAAAATCTAGAAATAATGCGTCAACTTGTCTTTTCGATTCGCCAGATTTGAGAACGTCATGAAGAAAGAGCGCGAGTTGTGTTTCACATGATCTACCTTTCCGGAGTCCGTGCTGAGAGCCATGGAGGACGTTACGACTGTCCAGGAATGTCATGATATTGCTAACGACGATATGTTCGAGTATCTTGCCTATAATCGACGTTAATGAAATTGGTCGATAGTTCCCTGGGTCGTGTCTGTTTCCCTTTTTGAATATCGGTGTAACGTTTGCAATTTTCCAGTCTAATTGTATATTTCCTTCAGACAATGACTTCTTGAATATTATGTCTATGAGCGGTGCGATCTGTGGCGCTAACTCCTTGAGGACACGCGCGGGTATTCCCTCCGGACCCGGAGATTTACTATTGGTGGGTGAATGAATAAGGGTGGGTGGGGGAAATGTGAACAGGTATCTACGTTTTTTCCGACATTTTTCTTATTTTTCGTAAATGTTCTTAATGTAGCCAACAATCACTATGTTTAATGATGGTAGTGGCGTAGAAAAATGACATCCAGTGTTTTCTTTATTGAGTCGGATTCAAATGAATATTTTCAACAGTTTCTCTTTCTAGATATTTCGTGTACTACGAACATGGGCGGGGAGCGTGAAAAGTATTCCTCTTATTTTTTTTATATTAAGTTTAACGGACTACATACCTGGATTTGGTAACTTTCTTCGCTTCTTTATTTGCGCACACTGAGACACGACTGATGCAATAGAACAAGAAAATTGTATTACCTTTTGCAAAAAATTAGGTGAATTATATGAGTTTTCACTGATTATTAGTCAAGGGAATTACTTGTCACTTTTAGCTTCACATCGGCGAAGCCTGAAACCATGCCTTGATATATTGGTGCACTTATTTCCCATATAGTTTATTAAAAAATTAGACATGATGAGGAATATTGATCTAGAAAAAGGTAACCGAGTTTACAAAATATTTGGGGGATTTAGCGATAAAGTTGCAAAGAAAACATAGGTTGAAGAATGAAGTCATGATTAAATTTGAAAATGTAATGAAACAGGCTTGATTTACAACATTCTTCCATGACTTCATCTTCGGAAGAACCACGTTGTTTTTGTCGCTCCGACAACAATTTCTTCAGCGTTACAGCTGGCGTTTTCAGGTCGAAGCCCTTGCTGGAAGAAGGACGCTGGCGAAACTGTTGTCGCAGAAACAATAACAACGTGGTTCTCCCGAAAATAAGCCATTTCATGTTACGCACCGCGGAAACCTTACCTTGAGAATTCTTCCAAAAAAATCACTCGAAGTCAGAGAATAAAAATCACAACTTGGGCACTAGTGGAGCAAGGAGAGAGTGACGGGAGGTATTGACGCATGAAAATGCATCTTCATTTATCGCGAGGTTAAAAAATACCTGGCAATTTTTCACGCTCCTTATTTTGCTCACCTGAGCATTGTTTATGGTTTCAGTTAGGAAGGATTGGATTGGAATATAATATTCCTTGCTACGCAAGGCTATTGAAGGAAAACAGCCCAACTCTCAGGGTTTGTTTGGGGAGGTGACACTTGGAAGGTGGACGAAGTGAAACATTGAAAAGAGGTGTGTGGTGAAATTGAGCAAAGTCATTTATCAATTTAATTTTAAAAATTCTTGAATGTGTACAAATTTTGAAAATATATGAAACATCCATTTTTATAGATAATAACAGAAATACTAGAGGTAATTCCTCTGGGTCAGGAAAATTATGGACAGAGACCTACAATTTACTTTACCTCAATTTACAGGCTTATGCCTACTCATACAATATTTCTCATTGACCCTCTGTTGTAAATATTATGCAAAATATTTTAACAATTAAAATACAAAGAATTTTAGAACACATATAGCCTGTTATGGCATACAATATTTCTCATTGACCCTCTGTTGTAAATATTATGCAAAAGATTTTAACAATTAAAATACAAAGAATTTTAGAACACAAATTACTTTAACACAACAGTGAGGTAATAAATATAAAGAGATCGCATTAGCATTTATTTCACAAAAGTTGGTAAAAAGCCAGATTAAAAATGCCGAAAATTATTAACACGATATATTTAAGAAAGTACATCACAATTATTAAAAGAAAATAAACTAATACTTTATGCATACAACATTTCTGAGCGTAAACATGTCACAGGATTAACCTTAGTTTTGATTTTCGTGAGGCTTGAATAAAGTGTAATATTTTTAAAAAATATTTACACTTAAAGTACGTATTACAAAAGACGCAGGGCCTGAAATTTACTGGAGTACGATATTTATTTAAAAAATATTTCTTATTCAAGTTTACGCGCGTCTGGCGGCGTTCAAACACTATTTAATGCTGAAACTCTTTATGATGAAACTACTTCTTTCATTAAACTTTCGTTTTAATTACCTTTGCAGAAGATAACGAGGAAAAGTAATTTGACATTAAACGTTGAAACAAACGCAGAAATGCAGATATAACTCAGAAGCTAGACCGTACGGATACGTCAATCCACCGATATGGCATTTTGTACCATGTGCCTTTTAAAAATTTATATGCACTTTTGAAATTCAATTATTGACGTATGCGGTTGATGAATACACGTTGGAATTATATGATTGAGTATTTGAGGAAAATTTCTGTCGTTTAAACTGCTATGGTAAATAAATTTTATGAATGTAAAACATTTGCCGTGATAATGAAACTTATTTGTCGTGTTCTTGGCCGAGAGCTATGCGATATGTACAGAGTATTTATTTAAGTAGTCCTATAAATGGGCGGGGGAAGGTAGATAATTGCCATACGTTTCTCAAGCCATTACACTCATTGTAAGAATTATTTTATTAATCCGTTTCAGAATCTGAATCAGACATTTCATTCGTGGACGGTCTTAAAAGGTTTGCAAAACGTAAAAGGTTACAGAGAAAGATCCAGCATGCATAAAGAAATTCTGAGACTGGGCCTCCACAAGTAAAAACCCAATTATCACAACTTTTAGCCTCAATTTTTGTCAAGAGCTGAGTGGGAATCTTATGGCAATGGTTGTACTTGATGTTGTAGTACAGAATGTAAAGTTTCCGAATAATAGTCATTATGTCGATGATTACGGACTGGATAGAACTGGCCGGGATGGATGGTAGAGCTGCTGCTGAGTCGCTTGGTTGATTGGAAGTATCTTGTCCGTTTATTCCGGCTTCATCGCCTGGAAGAAAACCAACAAAAACGGAATTATTGTTTGCACGCTAACTTATTATTATGCGTTAGAAACCAGTTAGGTAGGCCGCCCAGTGGATTTTGAGGCAACGGGCAAAAGTATGGTGTGAAACATGGGTGAAAAAAATGAATTAAAAAAATCTTTTACAAATATAGGTTAAATCAAAGGAAATAATAAAATAATAATTAATCTTATCCCCAAACCACCAAATGACCATGAACAACAATTATATACTAATTCATTCCCACTGCGATTTCCGCTTTAATAGACCAATACTCACACCTTGATATGCTTGAAATGCTACCTACGACTTCCCTTCCAGCATTAAGCATTCCTCCGTCTCTTCTCGTCTATCTTTCCTTTCTTAGCAAATAGTTGGCTTCCATAGACCAGGAGCTTCCGTAACCCGCGAAAGGAAACAGCATAGACAGTATCATTCGCATGTAGAGGAACTGGCACTTTTACATCTCTAACAATTTCACCAACGTGAATCACTTACGCATTTCTTCATAAAAACATTGAACAGCCACGGTGACATAACGTGTCCTTGTTTTGCGCCCCGTTTTATTTCAAACTACTCACTCGGAGCCCCAATGCACCTCACAATTGGTTTGTTTCTAATCGTCTTCCTAACATTGTATAACCTCGAATTACCTCCGCAATCACTGAAACCCTTGCCTCCTTCAAATCAAATTTTGAGGATAACGGGTCTAGCCACGGTATTACCGTTACGGAGTCACCCGCAGTGCTCGGTGAGGGCATTAGTGACCATTGAGTAGTAACCGCTAAGTTCACTTTCAATATCATTAAAAGCTCTAATCAAAGAAGATGGTTCTAAATTTAAAAAAGCCGATTTCGATGCGTTTAAGAGTCATCTAAAAAGTTCTCATCCCGACTTCCATGAATCAAGAGTAAAATTAGACGTGGAGAGTAGTTGGAATTATTTTCTTTCGTTCATGTATTTTGGTATTAGAAAATATATCCCAAGTATAGTAAAAAAGTGGGTAGCGAACCAAGATGGTACAATGCAGAAGTGAGAAAATCGTTAAGACGACAGAAAGTATGCAACCCCAAGATGAAAACAAACTCAGTAGTGGTTTGTCCACTGACGATCACAATTTAATAATTGAAAAATAAAAATTATCTTAGGTCACTGCAAAGGAAGCGTTTTAGAATGCATTCATGGGTTTTAAAGTAAAAACATATGTAGAACAGTTAAAGAATTACCCAAAAGCCTTTTGGTCATACGTAATGGAAGTTCAAGGCTGTAGGCCAACAGTTAATCCACTAAGAAACGAAGAGGGTAAATTATTAACAAGAAGGTCGGAAAATTTTTTAAATTCCTTCTTCTAAGACATCACAAATTACATCCGCCGTGGTAAATGATTATTTCCAGCAAAAGATGTCGCCTATCGATATTTGCACTCGTGGAATAGAAAAATTGTGAAATGCCTTAAGTCCAAATTAATCTCCAGGCCCTGAAGATAATTCTGCCCGCGTGTATAGACAATTACCTTGTGAAATCGAACCTTACTTGCAGAGAATATTTAGTACATCCATCAACGGACACGTAGTACCCATGCACTGGAAAATTGCAAATGTCACTTATATATTCAAAAGCGCTGATAGGGAACAGCCGTCGAACTACCGACCTATATCGCTCACATCTATCTCTTGCAAATTTCTTGAACATATAATTGTAAGTTCAGTTATGATACACCTCGACATGCAGAACCTGTTAATAAAAACGCAACACGGATTCAGAAAGGGAAGATCTTGCGAAACACAACTAAGACTTTTTGCCCACAATATTTTAGTTTCGGTTGAACATTACGTTCGAGTTGACGTAACTTCTCTTTACTTTCAAACGGCGTTCAATAAAGTTCCCGATAGAAAGTTACGCATGAAATTAAAATGCTACGGGACGACGACTTCATTCCCTGGATTAGAGAATTTTTAAGCAATTGCGTGCAAAGGGTTGCATTAGACGGCGTTATCTAATATATCTAATGAAGGAAAAGTCGCATCAGGTGTCCGAAGGGGAGTGCCATTAAGCCCACTTCTGTACCTTTTGTACTTAAACGATATCGCTACAGTAGTTAAAAGTAAGCTTCGTTTATTTGCAGACGACGTAGTGGTGTACAGGTAAATCCGTAGTATTAACTAACTAAGGATCTCGAGGCAATACAGGAGGGGTGTCATGCGTGGCAGCTGGAATTAAACTTGAAAAATGCGTTGTAATGAATTTTTGGAAAAGGAAAAACTCTCCTTATAACAGCTATTTCATACAAGACAGCAAATGAATCGGTGAAATGCCTCGGAGGTATACTGACGAATGGTATCTTGTGGAGTAAACATATTCGGGAAATTACCGGTCAAGCTAATCGTAAAATGGGATTTGTTTACAGAGTACTTGGCAAGTGTGACGTTGAAGTTAGGGAAATAAGTTACTTCCCCCTTGTTAAATTACACTTGGAATACGTTGCCATTGTTTGGGATCCTTATTACGTAGACTTAAAAACCGAATTAGAACGCGTGCAGCAAAGATCGGAAAGATACGTTATGATAAGTTGAAGGCCGTTATGATAATCTCGTTAGCGTTCCTGACCTTTCACAGAAACTGGGATGGGAATCGCTTTCAGATCGACGAAAAAATTTAGACTTAAATTATTATGCAAGTTCCAAAACAACTTATTCTCTGACGATGTTTATAATATTTTACAAAATCCGATAGACTACGGTAGATCAGGTAATGAGAATTAAATTAAGGAACTAGCCTGCAGAACGCTCAGATTTAAAATGTCATTTTCCCCGAGAATGATAGGCGATCTTAACAGCTGCCTATGAGAATTTGAACTAGGTTTGTCGATTGGTAGTGTAGCTCTTAGTAGTAGTAGTACTTCCTAATACTTGTATCCTTATCTGCTACCTAGTGCTTACAGCACGCCGTGCATGTTTTCAGCATTGCTCTTGAAATAGCTGCAAAATACTTAAATACTAACGGTCCCTCTCAAATTTGTTGCATACCCATAGTGTTGTGCATGCTTGTGAAGCTTCGCGTCCTGACAAGCATTAACGATTTATGCTAATGCATCAATAGTCGCTAATAATAGTTAATTTTAAAGTTAACGTTAAAGTTTAATGGCAGTTACACTAACTTTAGTGTATAGTGTGATGCATGTTGGTGACCTCTCACCCCCTGCCACACACCCTTGAGGTGGTTTGCAGGGTATTTTGTAGATGTACAAGCACATAATTGCGATATTCCACGGAGGAAAAATTATTCGCCTTGACCGGGACTCGAACACAGATTCCTCGATATCGCGCGGGGTGCTTTGCCTAGGTAAGCTACCAAGGCCTCCTCCCTCCCATGTAGTCCCCCTCGATAGCTGAACTGGGAGAACTCCACGCGATATCGAGGAATCTGTGTGTCAGTCCCGGTCAAGACGAATTATTTTTCCCTCCGTGAAATATCGCACTCCTTCAAATCGGATTGAAATATATTTATGTGGACATTTTAGCACGAATTGTTAAATTAGCAAATTCGATCAATGAGTAACTTTGAGTACATGTTTTCGCAATTGTGGTCTACGGAGTCATGCCTCGATATGAATAGGCATTTTTGAAATTGCATTTCCCTACGATTTCAATAATTGTTTCTTATCTGTGTTGTACAGTTATAGGCCTAAGGATTTTGGAGGTTAAACATAAATACTAACCGATGCAATGCAAAACCTCAGCGACGATGTTATTCAATTCCTCCACAACGCCACGGTAGTAGTCTACGGAGGATTGGGGGTGACCATCATCACCGTCCAAAACATCTTCTCTCAGACCGTCGACTATCAGTGGAGAAAAATAGATTCTAATTAAGCACTCGGAATCATTAAGAACTACAAGTAAGATCTATTTTTCCGTTCCGTGAACATGACATGGCACACAACAATAGTTAAGATGGCAAATATCTAGCGCAAGGAAATAAGTCTAGCAACTTACCAGTAATGCTCATGCCAAGAACCACAAGGGACTCCCAGAGATCATTAATGTAACCAAAAGGAGGAAACATTGCAGTTGTTAGCACGACTCACTGTTCGCATGAAGAGAATACAGAAGAGTGAAATTCGTAGCAAGATGTAGGCATATTAATACCTAAGGCTAGAATCAGCGCGTCCTCAAATATAATCCCAACTCCCGCGGCATCCGGTTAAACAACATGTCTTTTGCGTTGATTGTTTTGCTTTTAAACATCCTGTTTTTGGATGTTAGACGTTATAGTATTTTGTGAAAAGGTTCATAGCTTACAGATATTTACAAAAAAAATAAATAAATTTTCGTTTCGAGCGTTTGAAAACGATGTTTTGAACAAGCGTTACGAATATAACCATGGCCGTTTCCTTTCTTCCTACTAAATTCTAATCTATCTTCGAACGCAGCAGGTATTTTCACTCATTGTTTGAAAAACAGTGAGAGATAATACCTGCTGAGGCGTTCCAAGACGTCTAGAGCTGAACTGTTTTGAGAAGTTAGTTATGATAAAAATGGCACCTAATTTGAGGCTCTAATTCCATATTGTTCATGAAGTAGAAACCAGAAGAATGGTTGGAAATTATACGTCGCGTGGTGCATTCCACACACGCGCACTTTATTAATATCGACCATGGCTTCGACTTGTAAATGTCATTATCATTACCTTCATAATGACATTTACAAGTCGGAACCACATTCGACATTAAAAAAGTGAGTGTGTGGAATGTACAACGCGACGTTTTATTTCCAAACTCGTGGTTCCACAAAGTTAAGCCTCAAACTTTAAACTGTGGCAGAAGAATGGTGTTAGTTTCACGTTAAAAATACGTTGGAAGTGACATTGAGAAGCCCGTCTACCTGTTAGTATTCATTTTTGTGGAAGTACATAAAAGGATATTGAATCCTGGAAACCACTGGACTCTTCCCAGTAGGTCGGGCGTTGCTCTTGGCAGCCGAGGAGGAGAGTCTACCATGGTCGTCATCTTATATATTTGCCCTTTCATTACTTTTATGTTGAAGTATGAGCATCCTCTTTAATAGTATCTGCTATAAATAACTGTTTGCACTAACTATTTATAACAATAAGCATTGTATTAACTGGAAATTATTCACAGTCTTCTTGTTTTCGACCGCTTCCTTAATAATTCATTCAGGATCGCGAGTATCGGTCCGTATAATGAAAGACAACTCTTCTCAGCCAACGTTTCGGAATATACTGTATTCCATCCTCAGGCCTACATACATAGAATATTTGAGGGTCAACAACTTTCATGAAACATTCAACACACACAAAAAATATATATTTATACCAGGTAGTTTCCTTGTTATTACCCTATAATTTACGGATGGGTATTTAATCCATGTGCTTACAAATTAAAAACAAAATTGCTATCATCATTATTTTGAATAAAAGAATATTAAAGCATACATATTATAATGATCCGCATTTTCAAGTAAAAGAGAAATCTGGTAAGGATTTATATTCGGTACATTTAAAAAAACGATATTCCATTGTTTCTAGAAAACAGAGCATCTAGGTTTTCAGTATTTACAAAATATCACAGAAAAATAAATCTTAAAAAACTTTGAAATTTAAGTATACCAAAATGAATAATGGATTATCATATGGATTTATAAATATCTCACAACATAACCATCATACAATTAACATCGTAATACAAAGTTGTAATGCCATCATACTTAAATACTTCAGTCATAACAATTTTAAGCGAAACACGCTCTCAATTTTAAAATTAAGAAACATTTTAGTACACATTACATTACCCCACAAAGTCCAAAATTAACCTATTACAAAGAAGATAACTTACTTCACCATAAGAATCTACATCAGTTTATTCTAAGCTTCATTCAGCCACACAAAAGCAGCAGTATCAAAATGCCCATGAAGAGCATTGGCAGTGAGGAACCCCATCCAGCATAGAACACATATTAGGTTTCCTCCGCTGACACCTAAGCAACACACGCTCTCAACCCTGAAATAAAGAAATATTTTAGTACTCAATACATTTCCCCACCGAGTCCAAAATTAATCTTTAACCA
This sequence comes from Pyrrhosoma nymphula, assembly GCA_963573305.1. Lineage (NCBI taxonomy): Eukaryota > Metazoa > Arthropoda > Insecta > Odonata > Coenagrionidae > Pyrrhosoma > Pyrrhosoma nymphula. The sequence continues at coordinate 10,894,563 of OY754332.1, read as the reverse complement.
AGAAGAGATCTACATCATAACTTCAAAGAAAGGTTCCAGCTGTCATGTCGAGCCTCACAATACCAGTAAATTTGTACCTGAAGATGGCTTAGTAAAAAGTCGAAACACGTGTAGTGATTTTTAAAAGTAAAGTGGACGTACTAGATCGATTATTTTCTTTATTGATATGAAGTTGCACCACATCTCGCCTGACACCGTTGATTTTACTTGGTCGAATTACGGGGTAAGGGATAAGTCCAAAATCCGCCCATTTTTATGCGTGTTCTTCTGGTATTAATGTCGGCGCTCATGGCCATCTCCCATCTTTACGGCATAAGGCTTACGGCCAGCCAATCAGAGCGCGCCACCGCAGGTGATTAAAATATTGTAGAGTAGAAAAGCACTAGGCCGACTGTTTTGCCACCTGTTGGGGAATGGTGAAAACGAAATTTCGTTCAAGATGGCGGAAAGCGAACGCACACAACTCTCAGGTTTGACCTATACTATACTATATAACTGTTATAGAGTATCCATTGGTTCGACTTTAATAATCCCTAAATATTGGCGTAATCACTATTATGAAAGGTTTTTTTCAAATGGCATAGCGTGCAGGAAAGGAGTACGTAACGTGGTTGAAAAATATCTATTGTAAGTAGGTTAAAAATAAATATTGGTGATTTAATATATTCTTATAGAGGAGAAAAGCATTAGACCAACCGTTACGCCATCAGTTGGGGACTTTTTTTAAGTTGGTGAAGAGCGGAATAACGAATTTCTCAGGTTTGGCTCTTTACTATTACCTTAATATTGGCGTAATTGCAAAGCCAAAAGTATTGGAACAATGCGCATAGTGTGCAGAAGAGGTGAACAGAATGTGGTTGAAGAAGCTCTGTTGTCAGTAGGTTAAAAATGAATTTGGGCTGGTGGGACAAAGGCGAAAATTAACCTTGTTTTCGATATCTCGTGAGAGAGTTTATGGCTTACGGATTCCTTTGGAGATTAGCTTCGACCACTAATTTAAATTAAAATGTTGTTGTTAATTTAAATTATTATTATTAATTTAATGCCATTTAAATACATGGTCGCAAGAGATTAGTAGACTCAAGAAAATTGTTTCGGTGAAAGTCTTAACGGCTTTAGATTTACGTCATACGTCCATTGTAGAACGGCCTTAAATATGCAAACTTCTCTAAAATTACAACTAATGCGTATTTAAATGCCAGGGTATGCCACTTTGCCGTTTTTCACACTTCCTAGGGAAACATTACGTACTAAAGATGAGCTACATTATTCCGTGACGAAGAGATGTTACTTGAAGATGCATATCTACCGAAGAACTTTGTCTATTCTGTACTCGCTATAATAATCGTGAACAACTTGTTTTAGTATACTAAGGGTGAATATTTTTTTAACCAAAAGCAATGATTTTCCATGCCATCGATACTTCATTATTTTGATAATACGTTGGTTTTTTTGGTTCAGTTGTAACGAACCAGAATTCATATCTGTTCAACGATAATATTATCTGCTTTCGTAAGACTCTGATGGACATTTTCAAGCATCTGTATGATCATCTGCATTAATTTTTTGTTCACAAATATTTGCAAATAGTTTCCTTTTGTGCAATGCTAAAGCACGATTATAGAATAATGCGCGGCCATGATTGCGGAGCAAACAAGTTCTTTTCATTAATTGCTTTTCAATGGCGTCGTGGCCAAGTGGGTTAAGGCATTGGCAGGATCGATAGTTCTAGGATTCGCCGGTTCGTGGCTCTCCTGCGCCATATTTATTTCCGTTTTTATTTCGGTCGAATATGAATCCAAACCTGCCGCACATTTTTAAATGGGTTTTGGTCAGTGGCGCCTTCGGAGGGATTTGAACTTATACCTATGTCTCCTCAGCTCTTTGCCATAAACGTGTTTTATCCGGTTTGGGGCGGACAGACAACCAGCTTTATGCGGGATTTATTCCACTTCCTAACGTATAAAATCGGTTTTTACACAAGATAACTTCCGTGTAATACACCTTCTGTATACTATTTTGTAGCCGTTTGTGCTGTATGGGCACCTGTAATGAGAAGAATGTCTGATAAATTCTGAAATCTCATGAAATACATGCAATCAACCAGATCATTGTCTTTTACTTACCAATGGAATGAAGGCTCGATTTGGGACAACTGTATGGGGACAGTTGTCATGTTGAGCCTCACAATACATGTAAGTATTTACAAAAAAAAAATATATGTTAGATTCATCATAATTAGCTGTCTGGGGCCAGCTACAATGTTGGGCAGAGAACAACATATACATTTACAAAAAACAGCATGAAATGGAAGTTACTGTGCACTTCACATGAAATTCCCTAAACCAATATAAAATACAGAATTGCAAAATAACGGCGGATTCATCACTATTTCCAAAATTCAAAACGACTGTTTATCAAAACGAGGAATGAGGAGTACGTGGTTACGGACAATAAATTGTTTTAAAGTAGATTACTGACCTGGTGAAGCATATGCACGTGCCTATATTGAACATTACATACCTGAAAATTAAAAACTCTATAATTCTCACACCCTTTATCAATGGAAGAAAACACGATGATTTGCTGTGGTTGTGAAATACCTATGCGATCTGACTGTGCCGTCACCTTATCCCTTAATACGTAGACGTCCATTAAAACAATTCCGGTATCGTGAAACAATTATAATCAAATGCTTACATGATTGTATTTCCTCATCGATCAACATAAGAAAGCTAATTACGGGGAGGTTCTCTCGAGGCTGTGAAGTACTTGGGCGTTCTAACCACGAGGTCTCATTTCCCGTAATCACGCTTATTACTGGGAAAATAATAAATTAATACGAAAAGAAACGTTTAAAATGAAATGCATAAATAATTACCCTTATTCATCAATGGCAAATAGGAAACAAAGAAAGAAATGAGTCACGGTGATTGTCAACTACTGATGTCCTGGCAACGCCGTCTCAATTCTCACCAATCACATATATTAGACAAAGTTAGGGATCTACAAAAACAAAACAATAGAATATATTCGGGTTATGTATTGCTTTTCACCACAAAATCGAAAATTACCAGTGTGCTACGGATCGTATTGCAAGCGCAGCATTCAACATAGCATAATAATACTGAAAATCCAGTGAAAACTTATTTTAAACCGTTAAATCGATACAGAAGTGCTAGCGCTCATGCTTTCAGGAAAAATTGTCATACTGGCAATTTTTTTGCGGAAAACATGAATAATACGAAAAAAATATTTGTGTAGATATAATTTTTGCATATACCGAAACGTTAATTTTAATATATTTTGCATTCTTCGTCACTGCTTTTAAGTGACGCAGAATGGCAAAATTGCAATCACCTTCCCTTCACTTCAATGTAATCCAAGTGAATCTGAGGGGAATAATGGCGTCCAGTCTCAGAGTGAATTCTGGGTAAAAAGCGTCAGCGTATAGAAAGTAGAAAATGACTTGGCTTATAGAGGGATTCTATGAATGCCTAGATGCTCTCTGTTTTCTAGAAATAATGGAATGTCGTTTTTTAAAATGTACCGAATATAAATCCTTACCATAGATCTCTTTTACTTGACAATGCTGATTATCGTAATATGTATGTTTTATGACTCTTTTATTCAAAATAATGATGATTGCAACTTTGTTTTTTAGTTCATGAGCAGATGGAATCAATACCCAATCGTAAATTCTAATGTAATAGTAAGGAAACTGTGCTTGGTATTTATATATTTTTGTGTGTGTTGAATGTTTCATGAAAGTTGTTGTACCCTCAAATACTCAATGTACATGTAGCCCTAAGGATGGAATACAGCGTAATCCGAAACGTTGGCTGAGAAGTGTTGTCTTTCTTTATACGGACCGATACTTGCGATCCTGAATGGAAATTATTAACATGTAAAAAAACCATAGTAAAAAAGTAATTTCATTAATGCTCTTCATACTCTAAATATTCAAGCTGGTTTTTCGCATTTTTTAATTCCAAATTTATATTTTCTAGATTCATCAGTTTGCACTTAAGGTCAAATTCCTTTATTTTTATTTCAATGTATTTAAAATTCCTCTTTGCTCATAATTACTATTGCTCCTTATAACATTTTCTTTTATAGCTGTTGCAGGGTGTCCACCAGTTTTAATATTTTGCTGTTAATTTTTTCCTCTAGTCAATTTTACGTGAGCGTCCTCGACTGTATTGAGCATTTTATTATTTTCAGGCTTCTGTATGATATTGTTGTATTATTCTTTGTTTTTTTTTCAAATATAAATGCAGACTGTATGAGGAGACAGGTGTTCATTGAGGTTCATTTTCACTATTTAGGTCTTGCTGTTGGGACATTTGACTATGTACTGGGTAGGGACTTAAGGTTGGAATATTTCCAAATTTGGATGCACACTCTCTTATGGACTGTCAATAGCTATTACTACCAACCCATTTTTTTTAAATTTAATAATCATGGAAGCAAACAGTTATATGTCATGGTAAATATTCGTTTGTCTATTTTGATCACGTGGAGCATTAGTATATGCCTGGTGAATTACAATATTATCGAGAGCATTTTGATTTTGTAGAAACTTAGGTTGACCACCAATGGGAAATGTTAAAAATACATTATTCATAGAAACTGTAATTGAAATCATATGCAGTCTTAAATGGTCATAGGTATCTGCGGCGCCTGCATTGATATGGTTTTTTTTCTCCAGTACTGTCAAGTTTATTTTGAAAATTCCCCAATTATATATAATTCAGCCTGCATGAGAACTGTGTTTTTATTATATCTTAAAATAGCATTAAATAGTTTTTGTGTCGAAAAGTCTTGTGTCATGTCGGAGTGAAACATACTCGTCATGTTGTCGTCATACATGGATCGTCATGTTGATCACCTTTTGCGATCCTTTTTCTTTAAAAAACAAAACTGCACGTAGCAATTAGTTGTTTGCTCCTTCTGGGTCCCATTTGACCGACTCCATTGTGATTTACGTCCATGCTGCCTTTTATGGGTTCCAAAACTTTATGGTTAATGGGTTCCGAAACTTTATGAAAATCATAAATGGGGAACACTCTGATTAAGTTTCGAGCAACCGGCCTAAAGCGATAAAGAATGTGGTTTGTGTTCTTCAATTTCTTGTAATATGCTAATTTTTATTTATGGTAAATTCTATTCAAACAAATTCTAGGAGTTGACCTATGTTTTACCCCTTAGCCGAAAACAAGTGGAAAATTATACCACCATTATATCATCTGAAATCATAAAAACTGGTTGGGTCAGAAAAATAAGAATTGTGAAATAAGTCTTATTATTTTTCATCCTTTTGATAAAAAATGATTCATTGGCACGTGTCCGTAGCCACAGTCACCAATCTCTTACTTTTTACTGCCCAGTTCCGACTTTTCTTCTCTGCCTTCATGTGTTTTGGCTGGAAGTATTTCGCAGGAAAGAATGTTTCGTCACATTTGACAATTTGATCAAGACATAAAATCCTATATTGTTTCTACAGCGTTGTAAGTATATCCCCGTAACTTCTTCATGAAAGCTGATGATTTCTCCCCAGTGATGATAAATAGTCTATCTTTTGTCACGCATTCTTTTCCGCTGGTCCAGCGAACTAAATGCAGGTTACGAATGCTTTTTTCCATTCGCTATAACACCTGAGAAAATCTAAAGCTTCAGCTGGGCGCGCCGCGGCAATTTTACCGCAAAAATAAATTGCATTCCTATATTTAAGGGTAAGACAATTTACAAATAAAAAAGGCTGATTAATTTTTTACAGTTACATCTTTTATTTTTTGACACTGAATGTACATTGTTAATCATCTTAGTTCATATCTTGGTCCTGTTCATCTTCCCATCTCATACATGTTTTCTCATGACGACAATGCCTCCTACATACATTATTTTTACATCACTGGCACACAATTTTTGACCTGCAATTTTTATGCCGCCTGAAAACATGGCATATTACTGGTTTAGGTGCTTCAGGAACCGGTTCCTTGTTCTTATACTTTCCTAAAATTACTTTTATATCTTTAGTCAAACGTCAAACTCTCTTCGATGCCACACAGCTACTCAAGCGTCCGGTGGATAATTCATCCGGATATCGGAAATACTCCCTCCTATCATTAAAAATTAATACCTGGAGACATAGGCATTAAATACAAACGGTACCAAATGGAGAGCTCAGAAACTAAAATATGCGGCAATTTGCCGCGGGTGCGCCCACCGAGGGTTAAACAAAAAATTTTAAGCGTTTTTTATTAGAAATTTTTTATCAATTTCGCCTTTTCACCACGCCGTAGAGATGATCTTACTTCAGGCCAAATTTAAATTTCTCCCTCTCTCTCTGCCGGTAACCCACGATCACACTACCAACTCATAAGTAACTGGTAACTTTTTTTTACTATTTATCCTTAATCAAGGTATTTAAATGTACCCCATAACATTTCGTTAGTCAAAGCAATTCGCTTCCAATTTCCATCGATGTTACCTTTGCATTTTAACATTAATTTCTGGGAAATAGTTAGAGAGGAATAGGAAAAGGTAGATGTGGGAATTGCAGTAGGATTGCACCTGATAAAGAGAGGCAGATTTGCTGAAGACAAGATTCAAGTCACTTTATTATCCAAAGATATACAGGCATTAGTAATTGCGATTAGGTCATGACTTGGGAGAAAGACGGAATGAAGACAAATATGATATATAAATTATTGACATTGAAAAAAATACATAAATCAAGTTTAGTCACATAATTCGACGGGAAAAAACTGGAGATGGTAGAACATTTTAAGTAGGTACCTGCGTAATTTTTGGAAAAATTTTGTATCGTAGCAAATGAAGAAAGGACATTTTTTATAATTCCTATAATAATATTGCCAATGGCATCCTATATTATTATTCTTTCAACATTCCATTAACGGGTAAGGGTTTTGGAGCGAGGTAGGTGCAAATCAGTTGGAAGAAGGTATTAGAATATATAAAAGTTTCCCTGCTAAATAACAAAAGTCAGTTATAGGGTCACCTATGGGAAAATCTGAAGTCTCTGAGTTCAGATCCCCAATTTTATCGAAGAGTAGAGTAGGAAGAATTGGACAAGGATGATTTGTCACATAATGGATAAAAGTGTAGATATTCTGAATAATTAAGTTTATATTGATGATAATGGCGTTGTTAGATGAGGCGGGAATGGATGGTTGAGATCCTGTCTCGTTACTTGGAAGAGCAGGTATGGGTTCTCCGGCGTCATTACCTGGAATTAATCAACAAAAACGAAATTATTTTTTCCACGACCAAATATTTCTATGGATTAGGCACCATTCAGGAAGGCACCATGCTGATTATGGGGTCGCGGGTGCAAATATGTAGTAAAGTATCCGTACACAATACAGAATAAATAAAATATTTAAAAAATATTGGTAGAATGAAAAGAAAGAAAATATATTTATTCTTATCCCAAAATAATACACTAGGGTTTTTTTGTCTTTCGGACATATTATGAGCTTCTTATGCTCTTAGAAACAGAACTACTTGGATCAATGTGCGAGAGAGACTATTATGGACATTCCTTTGGTCCATAGTTAGTAAATACAATATGATACATTATGAAAGAATGAAGAAACTTCAAATAGTATTATTCTACACTTTTATTCACAATACTGACCCAAGTTTCAACGGATAACCGCAATTTTCAAGGTACGTAGGTTTCTTTCAAAGGTAAGTTTTTTTAACGATACCTTGGTCCTTGAAAATGACGTTGTCCCTTGAAACCTGGGTCGGTATTGTGAATAAAAGTGTGGATTAATGCTATTTTAAGTTTTTTTCTTACATAATGAAAGAGTTCCACAAAGTTAAGCCTGATGATATTCGTTTAATATTGTACATCATTCTCTGACGCCAATACAATCATTAAAAGAAAATCAAGAGTTTTCTTTATTCTGGACACGAACTAAACTTAAGAAGAGGCGAAAAATACGCCATGAACCGTTTACAATTCCCGCAACCCACCAAATTGTGCTTCTAAAGCCCGTTACACACGATGCTTGATCCAGCAAGGGACCTAGTATGCTAGCTGGTACTTGATATTGAGGGCGGAACCCAGTATGATAGAAACCGTGATGGAAGGTTTCACACTAGTGATGGGCAGTTTCGGGAACTAGGGTACATGTCAATGATATGATTCAATATTATTCGTGCAATTTGCTCTCGTCAATTACTCGTTGATTCAAATAATTTATAGAATATATGAATATGACACTTTCAAAAAAAATGCAGAGGTGATACATACTTAACCACGTCGACCACGGCCCACTAAGTATCCCATTATGGGCTAGAATCCCGCTACCTACCGAAGATAATGAAGGTAAATCTGGCTTTCCGTCACTCCAGCCTATATCTGTTTTGTGAAACACTCCCGTTAGAGGTGAAAATGACAATGTAACCCATTGAAAGTGCAAGGAATGCGCATTTAATAAATGTAAGAAACATACCCGTGTGTTGGATAGTTATAGAGAGACTTGCTTTGCTCGGAAGGGGGCTGCGCCCCCAACGTCCTAGTCAGTGGAGGCGTGAGAGAAAGAAGCATGCGAGATTTTCACTTTGGCACCATGTTGCCAGAGAACTACGAGGGAGTACGGATTTTTTGCTAATTATCCGTAAAGTTCATGTTATGGCGCATGCGCCTGTCGAGTCTCAAGGTTATATCTACACTGATGAAGGCGTGAGGGAAAGATACACTCGAAAGATTCACGAAAATCCGACTTTGGCATCATGTTGCCAGAGAACTACAAGAAATGGAAAAAACGAATAGCAGAAAATTGTAGGGCTGAATGAGATCTAGAAAAAACTGCCCAACAGATTCGTAGTCCAAATTCTAGTTTAGAAACCACAGTTGAAAATCCGACTTTGGCGCCATGTTTCCAGCAAACTATAGATGTTAGAGAGTAATACTTGGCATAAAGTTGTAGGCCTCGATGAGATATAGGTAAAAACACCCAACAGATTTGAGATACGACTTCTAGTTTAGAAGCTACGGTGGAAAAACAGAAAAATCCAACTTTGGCGCCATGTTTCCAGTGAACTATAAGTGTTAGACAGGAAGGATTCGCATCAATGTTAGGACTTCATGGTATCTAAAAAGTCCGCCCAACAGATTCGATATCAGACTCTTAGTTTAGCAGGTGGGAGACGTGAGGGAAACAAACATTCGAAAATATCACTTTGGCACCATGTTTCCATAGAACTACAAGAGAATCCGGGTTTTTGCTAACTATCCATAGAGATCATGTCAAGGCGCATACCCCTGCCGACTTTCAAGGTCGTGCCTACACTGGTAAGGGCGTGAGGGAATGAAACATTAGAGAGTTCCATGAATTAGCCCACTTTGGCACCATGTTCCCAGAGAACTACGAGGGTTGAAAAAAACGGATAGCAGATAACCGTAGGCCTGCATGAGTTCTCAAAAAACCGGCCAACAGATTTAAGATCCGTCTTCTATCCGTCTTCTATCCGTCGAATTGCGCAGAGCACATCACCTCGGCATAAAGACGAATGATAATTGAAATAACTATGTACCTATTCCTGCATGATATATCTTCCGAGGTTAGTGAGGATATTTAGCATAATGTCGCTAAATTGTTTTGAGGATGTTACAATAAAAAAGTATAACTACAATTGGCTTTCCTTTGACTTTAATTTCCTTCATTTGCCTTTATTTTGCTAACCAAAAATCCATTTAATCAAAAAGCCCATTACTGGATCATCTGACCGGCATTTATTCATCAGCCACTCATTCTAACTCCATTCATCATATTTTCTCCAGAAACACCTGTTGGCGGCAGGTAATCATATTTCAGCAGCATGCAGTCCATTCTAAAAGGGGCCAGAAAACCTGTCGAAAAAATCTATTTGCAAACTTGTGCGAAATTCCTGAGAGGAAAAATCATTCGCCCTGACCGGGATTCGAACCCGGATCCCTCGATTTGCGGCCGAGTTCTTTAGCTTAAATGGCTAAAGCACTAAGTTTTGATAGCACTGATCAGCATTTTAGATGCATAGCCCATGTACTAAACCTTGCAGTACAGGATATATTAAAAACGTTATCTCTGGAGGACGGGGTTTCAGAAGACTAGCTTTATTAATTGACAGTGACGACTAGGATTTTGATTTTGAAGAAGAAAATAAAACTTCAATTGCCAAAATAAGATCTCTAATTTAAAAAATTAAAAAAAGTGAGCAGTTACGAAATAAATTCCGTAGCGCTTGCGAAGCTGCAGGGGAACCATCACTGAACTTTGTAATAGACGTCCCAACTAGGTGAAATTCAACAGACGATATGATTGGAACAGCACTTAATGCGAAGAGAGGTATTTCAATCCTATGCGATAGTGTAAGTGACCTGAAGTGCCTCAAAATCACTGGATCAGAATAGACACTGCTTGAAAATGTTCACAAAGTTTTAAAAAACTTTAAAGTTCTGACGAATAAATTGGGAGGAGAAAATTACGTCACCATTCCACTCGTTACCGTTCCATTTAACTTTCTGTTGGATAAGCTAGAAAAAATTATGGAAATACTGGACAACAAGCCTGGAAGGAATGAAGGTGATGAAAAACTGTTGCTTGCCTAACAAGCTGCTCGGAACAAGATGCTAAAGTACTACCGCCTGACAAACTGGATTTATTGCGCGGTATTATTATTAGATCCACGTCATAAATGTGAAAATTTCTCAATGACACCATGGGGAAAAGAGATTCAGGAAAAGTCCCTATTGAAATTTGAGGAAATGTTCAAAGTCTATTACGAAAGGTATCCCACTCAAATACAGTTCGCTCAGTCAATGGATCTAGAGAATCTTGAGAGGTTTGTTTTGGTAGAAAGTGACGAGGAAGACCTTCTAGATGTATATTCTCTCTATAAGCAGTCAAGACCCAGTACTGGCAGGTATTTTCTCCTTCTCGACTAATTTCACTTACCTTAACTATTTTGACCTATGAGAGAAGTTCAATCTGTCTCAGAACTTTTAGTTAATTTTTTTTACTTTTAAATAGAAATTTAACCCTTTTTCTGTTAAGACATAATGGTTTTCATATATTTGCTCCTAGTCTATCATCCTAGCATGAAAAATGGAGGAAAGAACTTGCAGAATATCTTCAACTGCCGAGATCCCTTAGTCATGTAAACATATTGACATGGTGGAAGGCAAACGAGGCAACTTTTCCAGTGCTATCAAAAATGGCGAGAGACTTCCTCAGTATTCCCACTACATCTGCTCCAGCGGAAAGGTTGTTCTCAAGAACAGCCTTGACAATAAGGAAGCATAGAAACCGTTTGGGTCACGAATCAGCAAGAAGTTTACTGTGTGTGAACTCGTGGGTGACGTGAAATTTGGCCAGTCAAATAAAAAACTTATGTTAATTAAACTTTTTTAAATCTGAAAATTATTAAAACTACTTTATTAAAGCGAAAATTATCTATTATACCACTCACATTATTTTTGTGATTATTTTCTTAAACCTTCTGTGGATTTCTCTGCAGTAAATTTGTGTCTACATTCCCATTTTAGAAATTTTTTGTTTTATGTGGCTAGTTTATTCAGTGAGTATCAATAAAATCAATGATTTTACTAGCAGTTTGATATAATTGGTGTACAGATCAATATCTATTTAAAATTGATATTAATGGCTTTCCTATTTCGAGTGTACCGATTCAGCGATTAAGTACGCAAAGGAAACGGCTTTTTATGGTGATAAATTTATTTTGGGGGAAACGAGACGAGAAGAGAGTCTCGTCCGAGATTCGAGACCGAGACGAGACTGGGGTTCACGAGACGAGACTCGAGACGATACCCGAGTTCAGAAAACGAGACTGAGACGAGACTGGCTCAAGTCTCGTCTCGTCTCGTCTCGCGGCAACACTACTGTCGTCCACAGTTGCGAACTGTTAAAAGAAAATGGAAGATTGCCATGAAAGAATGCGACTTTCGGCTGCTGCAGTAATTGCAGGGATTGTGAAGACATTTTCACCGCAAATTGATTTCACCACTATAAAGTGCGTAACACCCGCGAATAAGTGAGGCGCTGATTAAAAAAATTGAAGACCGCACTGCGACTGTAAAAACTAACGTGATTGGTCGACGGCTACTTGGTCCTAGTGGGAGCTAGTAGCAAACTAGTACCGCATCAATTATGAAATAAAGTAGCTCACTCAGTATGATAGCGATTAAACTGGCTAGCCAGCATGCTGGTTCTATATCACACGATACTGGAAAGCTATTATACTATCGAGTATCCTCGAACTTGTGCTGGATCAAGTATCGAGTGAAACGGGCTTAAGCTGGCATTTTTCGGGCCTACCTCATTCCGAGTGTTAAGAATATACTTTATAAGTTGAATTCTCTCAAGCAACCACCCCTCTTCTTAGGCCGTATCTGTAGCACCCAGATGAAGCCTCGATGCTCGATGAAGTGTCCGCTTAGTTAGGGGGCTCAGTAGTCCACTAGGTACTGATCGCGAAGTCACCGAATTACTTTCTACGTCAGTCTTCTCTACTGTGTCAAATCAAAATACCACGAACAAATCATTCTAGGATAACTAAGAACTTAGCCTACACTCATTTCCTGGCATACCCTTGTTTCACTGCCACAGACATTCAGTATTTAGGAGCACACTTTTGTAAAATGTAATGTCCACTTTATTAGACGAACACACATTCCTTGATATGCTCACAATAAAACCTACGACTCCCCTTCCAGAATACGCAAACCTCTCCACCTTCTCATCGATACTCTCACATTTTGCAAATATTAAAAGTACACAAAATCATCCACTTTTCTAATTACTTCACCATTTACCCTCAAAGTACAATTATCATCACAATTATAACAGTAAAGAACATTAATTTGGACTTGTACAACGTCATCCTCGTTTCAAATCCCTATGTTGTTTCAAAAATCTAACCAAGAGCTTCTGCGAAACCCGTGGGGTTTAAAGCAATACAGCATCACCAGCGCATAGTATAAATTGGCCATCTACAACACGAAACATTTCATCAACGTGAATATCTCACAAATGCCCTCATAAAAACATTTAACAGCCACGGCAACATAATATATGACCTGAATACGCTCGGAGGATAACGGGAAATATTGTTGTCCAATTGCAACAATGAAAGCGGTGGGAACCCGAAAAATGGACAAGCCATCATAACGTGTCCTTGTTTTACGTCCTTATCGTATTTCAAACCAGTCACTCAGGGCCCCATCGCATGTCACACTTTCTTAACTGTTATCGTACATCGTCTTCCTGAATAACCTTCATTGAATAACCTTTAATTCACTCTGTAGCCACTCAAAACCTGGCCTCCTTCAAATCTACTTTTTAGAGTACCGAGTCTAGCCACGGTATGGGGTCGCCCGCAAGTGCACATAAGTGCGAAATTCCACAGAGGAGATTCCACACGATAGATGTATTTTTAAACAAATTGAATAATTTTCAAATGAGTTACTTAATCAAATTTCACTGAAAATCCCATCTAAGTCTGCAGCCTTCCTTTTTCAATTCTTTCTACTATCATGATCACATTCTCACTTCTCTCAACATCATGTTTGTCATTCCCGAATACCAATTAATAAGGCTCAATTTGTTTGTCTACAACGTAAATGAATAGATCTTCGAAATACTCTTTTCAACAACCCCAGACGCTCATATCATCCCATATGATCTCATCACTCTCCTTCCTTTTTCCACCATTTTCCTGCTTTGCTCATTTTCCCCTTCAAATCACTATGCTTTATTAGCCTCATGTACTACATTCCTATTTCCTTACTTTTTTCATAGCTTTTTCCTTCATTATATCTCTTTATGTAGTCGATAAAAAATGCAACTTATCTTTTTCGAAGCAGTACTCTCATGAATAGAATTGGGGCATTTCTCTCAAACTTATTTCGATAACTAATGTTTTTGAATAATGAGTAAATTACCCCTAAAATATTCAATTAAAGCTTAAATTAAACGTTTTCGCCTCAAAAAGACAGCCATATTGTGTAAAAGCCTAACAAAAATACCATTGGCTGTTAGAATTATATTGGATCTTGACTTAAATTGCCACTCGTTCCTTGCTATTGCGCACATTTCCTTGCTATTTTGGTCTTCGGAGCCATGCCACGATATGTATACACATTTTGTAAAACATTTACCTACGATTTCAGTAAATTTTCTTATTTATATTACACAATATAAGACTAAGGGTGATGGATCATAAATACCCACCTAAGCAGTGCAAAACCTCCATGACGACATTGTTCAAGTTCTCCACAATGCCGCGGTAATACTCGTCAGAGAATTGGGGGTGACCATCATCCCCCGCCATGAAATTATCCCCAAGACCGCCAACTATCAGCGGAGAAAAATAAATTCTAGTTAATCTCTTGTAATCATTAAGAACCATTAAAAATATCTATTTTCCGTTGCGTGAACAATACGTGGCACACAACAACAGTTAAGGTGACATATATCTTGCGCAGGGAAATAAGTCTAGCAACTTACCAGTAATGTTCATGCCACGAACCACAAGGGACTTCCAGAGATTATTAAGGTAAGGGAAATTTGTGTCCATTGCAGATGTTAGCACTACTCACTATTCGCAAGAGGAGAATACAGAAGACTGAAGATTGTCGAAATATTTAGACCTTTATATACGCTAGAATCAGCGCTTCCTCAAATAGTAACCCAACTCCCACGGCATCCGGTTATCTTTACTCGTCATCCTTTACGTTCGGGCTGTTTTGTTTTAAAACATCCTGCTTGTGGATGCTAGACGATAAAGTTTTCTGTGAAAAGGTTTATAGCTTCCTGATATTTTTATCAAACAATAATAATCTGTCCTCACATATCGTACGTTGGAATACGATGTTTTGCACGAGCGTTACAAATAAAAATAATGGCCGTTTCTTTTCTTCTTCCTAAGTTCTAATCTATCTTCAAACGCTGCACGAATAATTACCCATTGTTTGAACAAAAGAATTTCCCCAGATGGTGATGTAGAATATTTTACACGTGTTATTCAAGGTGTTTCCAGGCCCTCAAGAACTGAACGGTTTTAAGAAATTAGTAATGATAAAAATGGCTCCTTATTTGGAGCGCTAATGCCAGGTTGGTCATGATGTAGAAACCAGAAGAAAGGTGTTTGATGTCATAGCGTCGCATTAAAAATACCATTGGGAGTAGTAATGAGATGCCCGTCCACCGACCGATACTCCTTTATGTGGAAGTACATAACATAATATTGAATCCCTGCAACCACGGGACTCGGGTCACTAGGTCGGGTGTTGTGATCGGCAGCCTGGGTGGCAAGTGCTCTATGGTCGTAATCTCATACATCCCTTGCGCAAATACAACAGATGAAACGTGACAAGGTATTAAGTACCTCGAAGAAGATGAATTCAGAAGTTTAAATATGAATATGGAATTCTAGGACAATGAAGAGTGTAGGAAAGGTAGAAATTATTTAACGAGAGAATGCAACAGGGATTTTAGGTTTGTGAAGATGTGTTGCAGTTTTGCAATATGAGATTGAGAGACATTCCGAGTTATTGACGTTATAGTGATAGGGTATCTATAAAGAAGGGGGTGATAGTCAACGTATCCCTGATGTCAAATTGGGAAAGGCGCACTCGAATTATGAAATAAAAGTACATTCCATTTATTTTGTAGTGGTACGGCTGCACATTACTACAAGTTTGCCACAGTGCGGGACTTGCGGATGGTCTGAACTGTACTTGTTTTTTAGATACGTCCCCAAAACGAAAATCCTAATTATAATAGGAGATTAGGATAAGGTGGTAGGGGAATGGTAAAAAGTTCAATAAGGGTTCTAGGATCTCGGCCAGGGACAAGAAATTGCTTGAAAGAGAAGGAAGTTGAATTTTGTATAAAAAATAAATTGAATTAGAACTAAGTTTTCGACGAAACATTATCTCAGGCATACGAACGATTAGAAAAGTATTGGGAACACGGCAAGGTTATCAATTAATGATAATATTCTTACATGGAGGTTTAGAAATATAGTCAAATATTCGCGCAGGTATCCAAGTGCGGATGCGAGTACTGGAATCTAGCGATTATGAAGTGTGCCGTGAGATTCAAAAGGTTAAGTAAACCAAAAAGATGACGAAATGAGACTGGAATGAGAATGGGTGAAAGGAATGGAATACCAGGATCTGGTGAGCAGGAGTATTAGTGAAGAAAAGGAGGTGTTAACATGAAATAGGAGAGCAATCGACAAGTATATTAAATTAAAGGTTAATCCAAATTATTAACTGAAGCAAAGGATATAGACTCCTATGCATGCATTTCGGTCATCCAGGTGACCATCCACTGGGAGAAGTTTATAATCTCGTGCCCGTGATTAAAAACTTCTCCCAGTGGATGGTCACCTGTATGACCGAAATGCATGCATAGGAGTCTATATCTTTTGCTTCAGTTGATAATTTGGATTAATCATTAACTTGATGTTAGAACAGTTGAGGAAAGAACGAATAGCACAAATACAGGAAGTGTAAAAGCTGCAGTGAATTTCATTGGATACCTGACAACGATTAAGAATAAGCAGCCACGGAGCTGAGAAGAAATGATTAGGAGAAAATATGAGAGAAGGAAGTGAGAGAATTCAAAAAATTGAATGACAAAAACGGCCCCGTCAAACAAGGGAGAATAGAGTATAATACATCTTTATTATACTCTGGGACTGGTCCCTTGGAGCAACAATACAATACAGTGACATAACAGCGAGGTAATTAACAAATTAACAAAGGATTTTGTTCAAATCAGAAAATAAATGGAGCTAAATAACATGGAAAAAGAAAGACAGAAGCAACTACTCTCAGTGAAAAACAAAAGCTGTACACATGATACAATTGAATTCAAAGATATGTATTGACATGGGTATTGATATGATACAGTATAATATAAATGAAAAGTTCCTTAAGGTTACAATACGTATAAGATTTAAAAAAATATTTTAAACAGTAATAACAGAAAACATGAATGGACCACGAAAAAAAAACAATTTTTTTCTAGAAAAAAACGTTTTCCATGAAAATTTCATACTGAACAGGCAAAACAATTCAGGGAAACATTCTTTATATAAAATTCCATACAATTTAGAGAGAGGAATTATGAGGAGAGGAGAATGATTAACTACGGCGGATTACCGATGGGGCGAAAATAATTGGTGGAGACGACAATACGACGAAATTGAAAGGCTACCAATTGGGGGAAAGTAAATGCGTTAAACGCTAACATGAATTTTTTTTCGGTGAACAGGAGAAGGCAGACGATACCAAAGGTTAAGGAGAAATTAGGGAAGATATGCAGGATAGTTTGCGGGGGTACGTGGAAGAACTTGATGGCAGAAGTAATAGACCTGTGAGACGTAGATTTTTCAAAGTTATTCTTAGGATCTACGAGGAGGGAATATGACACAAGTACTTCGCACAAAATCAGTTTTGATGCCCACCACAAAAAAGAAGATCGATCGATACACTAATTCAAAAACAATTGTTAGCAGTTCCTTCCAAAATTTAAATATAACGGCACCTTTTAACTAACAGACCACTGAGATTGAAAGAGTGAGAGAGAGAGGGAACTGCTGAGAAATTGAATTAGCAGATAGTGGAATGGTGAGTATTCAAACGTACTTGCTCTAGCCAGGACCGCATTTAGGATATGTAGACCCCTAGGCTGAATCTGTAGGCTGGATCCTACATGGGTGGTATTGAATACGGGAGGGCCCTGAATCCCCCAGTAAAGCGTTAGTGGGCCCTCATTTATTTTTAAAATTAACCTTAGACAAATCTTTCAATTTATTTTTAATTTTAATATTTTTCATTGAGGTAAAAAAATAACCTTCTAATACAGAATTATAGATCAATTTTTTTTCAAAAAACTTTTAAATTAAGGTTTTAAGTTTGTTATTAAAAAGTATTTAACATGATTTATTAAACATAACTATGAACCAAGGCATGTAAAAAAGAACACAAAGTTGTGACTCATGCCTATTTTTCGCGATGGCGCGAATACACGATATTTTATCGATCGCAATATCACGATATTTTACCATGATATTTATTGTAATATTTTATCGGGGTGATTACGTGATATTTTATCGATCGCAATATCACTGTATTTTATCGTGATATGTTATCGTGCGTGATATTGCGGTTTTTACCGGGTGACATATCACGATATTTATCAAACAACGACAAATCGTCAATTTTCAAAACTCAATATCGTATATGCGACATATTAAAATATCGCGATATTTTACGATGCATCGATATATCGCCCAGGCCTTTCATAGGTGCTTCATACCGAAAGGCTTTCTTGTGACTTGACCCATTTATCATGCACCGAGCCTTATCTTTGATGGTTCTATTCATGCTCTCAGAAACTCCATTCAACTCCGTAGTAAAAGGGATAGTTCCCTGTTTACACGTTCTTACCGGTGACTGGCCGTCCTTGTTTATTTTTTGTATAAAATTCCTCTTCACAGGTGACGTGGCAGGTATTGCGGCGAGTATTTGTTAGGGTGATATGGGTAAATGCCACCTTTGCTCGTCTCGGTGGCGCTGCCGAGTCGGAGAGGGCAGGTTCGATGCCTGGTGCAAGGAGACGAGGGCAGAGCGAGACGAGGGCAGATCGAGGGCAGACGAGGGCAGACTACAGAGGACACATGTGCGTGGGATGGACGTGCGTGAATGGAGAGTGACCGGGGCAGACCGCGATCTTCTTCGCCCGCAGGTACGTGCTTGCTCACTCGTCACTTTCCTCTTCCGGAAGAGGGGAAACGGTCCGTATTCTTGACGAGGGACGCGTTTGATAACCACATAAAATAACTTCCTGCGAAGCGAGATCACTTCCTGATCACTATAGTGGCGGAGCATTCACTTGAAAGCAAATTGGAGGCTGTAAGTGGTATCCTTGAGTCTTAAAATTCAGTGCCTTCTGACTTGGGGCGGCGAAATCTGATGAATTCTACCATGACTTTCAAACGGCCCTGAGCGTAATTTTTAATTTTTGTCCTGAGTGCAATGGGTCGGATAAATATTTGTCTGAAATAGAACTCTTCAAAAATGTGGAGGAATGTTATTATGTTGCCTTCCCTGTGGTTGATCTCGCAAAAGATTTAAGTGTCGCTTCTCACGCACTTCTTAGTTCCGGAATTTCCTCGGTGTCAGTGCAACGATGCCGCCTTCCGATTATTGAAACTCCTCGATTTTCGTGGTCTTTAGTCGAGTGGAAAACCTTTCGAGATCTCTATATTTCAGAAACTCACAACCGGGATGACATTGACCCCATTAAAAAGTTCGGGTATTTAAAATCCGCTCTATCCAGGATCGCGTTGGACCCGATAAAATCTGTGCCCTTGCAGGGGTCTATTACGCTGCAGCTTGGGAGGTGCTGCACGATTAACATAATAATCCTCATGTTTTGGGGTTTAACTACTTGGATAAATTACTTGAATTCATGCCCCGTACCTCCAACCCCATTTATAATCTGCAACATTTTACTACCACGGTTTTAGAAATTTATTCTGAATTCAAGTCGTTACAAATTCCCGATCTTGGTGATTTTGTTTTATTTCATCTAGCTGCACGAGATAGTCATTCAAATATGTTTATTCGTTTCGAAGAGACCTTAACTGGTGAAGAATTTCCAACATTCATTAACTTTATAACAGTCGTTAAGAAACACATGAAAGTTTTGCATTCTTCTCAGGGCGTTGAGTCGGAGTGAGTTCCCTCGTCATCCTCCAAGCGAAATCTCATCCAGCCGCTAAAGTTAATATGACATTGTCTGCGATTAATAATTTCACTACTGAGATTTAAGTCGCTAAGGAAGAACAATTTCCGCTCTGCAATTTATCGCATATTCATATGTGCAAAAAACAAAGAATTGAACATTGAGCAGCGTATGGAATTGGTGCGATCAAAAGGGTTATGATTTAGATGTCTGAAAGATGGACATTGGGCGCCGCGGTGCCCACGAAAAGTCTCAAATGCCTGAAATGCAAGCGAGACCATCACGTAACCTTGCACACGTCGCCATCAAAAGGGTCCTTCAAAAGAACGAACTAGTGATGGGTCGGTCGTGATTGATCGCATCCCGAGATCACGTTCTCCTAAAAGATTAATCGATGAACTGGATCTCCTCAATGACCGAGGAGTTCATCTTAACCGATCACGATAGGAATGATTGCATGACATCAAATATCGATCATGAGATGGGAGATCGGCCAAACAGTAATGAGATAAAATAAGGAGATGAATTTGAGGTGGCAAAATTTATTGATAAAATGTAATAAAAAACTATACACTAATATCTATCTATAATACTTACATTACTTAAGTACAAAAATCAATCATTATCCTTTCACTGAGGATGTATAGTGCCAAACTTAAAATTCAAGAGTAACTATAGTCAATAACTTAATTTCAATTTGCATGCATTACAAATTTTATATAATAGTTAAAACAACGAATTAATTGCAGACATCAGTGTTATCAGACTCATGTGAAGATTATGCAACAATTTAAACTTACCTCCTGTCATAACACATTCATTAGGAGCGTAAGTTTACCTAATACAAATTATCTTTCAATGAAAAAATATCACCACAAGAACACACGCAATACATCACAGCCCATATAGTACATAAAACATTTGAATTCACTGAATTTCCATAATTGCATTGTCACTTAAACACACCTTCGTCTTGTACCTCACTATTCAATATTTTCTTTCATCTCACTATTCAATACTTCGTTTCAATATTCTCAACAAATATTACGTCTCTTGCACAAGTTAAACTTAGTGATACCGACTGTAATTTAAAATTGATTTTAAGTGCTACAGTCGGATAATTTTCTTTAAATTCTTATAGCCAAAGGAAAACGTTGATCTGTTTAAACTGCATTCCAAAATACAGTTTTGCAGCGTTCTATGCTACTATTTATCATTTGTTTTTATGGTGAGTTTTGAATAATTTTTGTCCATAAAATATGTCACTCTTCAACAGTTTTGTAATCGTAAGGGATATTTCTAATATTCTTCTTAATTATGCTTAAATTCAGAAACCAAGAACATTGTGTAAGATTAAAACAAACCTTTGAACGTATTGCACAATTGTGCCTTCAATTGTTTTATAAGAATTACCAAAAACTCCATTGAAACCGGCACTAAACGAGGTAGCTGTACACATCGGTCATGATTATAGTATACACTCGCTTAGGTCCTAGAACCCCCGCGACGGCTGGCTTTGCTCGCCATCTCCGTTTGGGGGCTTCGCCCCTAACGTCTTTGTGTGTTAAAACAAAGGTGACTTTGGCACCATGTTGCCAGCGAACTATAAGTGATAGAGAGTAAGGATAAGCATAAAATTGTAGGCCTCGATGAGATCTAAAAAAACGCCCAACAGACTTGAGACACGACTGCTAGTTTAGAAGCTACAGTGGCAAAACAAAAAAGTCCAAATTTGACGCCATGTTTCCAGCAAACTATAAGTGTTAGAGAGAAATGATTGGCATATATTTTAGGACTTGATGAGATCTAAAAAAGCCGCTCAACTGATTCGAGATTGGACTCTTAGTTTAGCATCTACAAGACGTGAGGGAAACAAACATTCGAAAATATCAATTTGGCACCATGTTGCCGTTGAACTACGAGAGAGTCCGTGTTTTTGCTAATTATCAGTAAAGGTCATGTCAAGGCGCATATCCCTGCCGCCTTTCAAGGTCATACCTACACTGGCGAGGGTGTGAGGGAAAAAAACATTAGAGAGTTTCATGAATTAGCCCAATTTGGCACCATGTTCCCAGAGAACTACGAGGGATGAAAAAAACGGATAGCAGAGAATCACAGGCCTGCATGAGATCTAAAAAAAACCGGCCAACAGATTTGAGATCCGACTTCCAGTTGAGATGCTACAGTCGAAAAACTAAGAGTTTCACGAAAAGCCGAATTTGACACCATGTTACCAGATAACTAAAAGGGATGTAAACGAACGAATAGAATAAAGTTTTACGCCTGATTGAGATCTAAATAAAAACCGCGCAACAGATACGATATCCGACTTCTAGTTTAGAAGCTAGACACCCCTGGCGATTTTCTCAACGCTTTTCAAGGTGTTTAAAGGCATTTGAAGGTGCTACTAAGGCGATTATAGGCATTCTCATGGCGCTGGCAAGGTGCTCTGTTGGGCTGTCCAGCGGACGGCGCTCCCTAGCACCCCCGAAGCACCTTGTAAACACCCTTGGCCAGACATTTTCAAGGTGATCGCAAGGGTTCGATTCACACTTTCGGGCGGTGTCGCTCCGAACCACCCCCGAAGCGCCTTCTCAAGACGCCTTCTCAAGACGCCTTCTCAAGACGCCTTCTCAAGACGCCTTCTCAAGACGGCTTCTCAAGACGCCTTCTCAAGACGCCTTCTCAAGACGCCTTCTGTGGACGCCTTCTCAAGACGCCTTCTCAAGACGCCTTCTCAAGACGCCTTCTCAAGAGGCCTTCTCAAGACGCCTTCTCAAGACGCCTTCTCAAGACGCCTTCTCAAGACGCCTTCTCAAGACGCCTTCTCAAGACGCCTTCTCAAGACGCCTTCTCAAGACGCCTTCTCAAGACGCCTTCTCAAGACGCCTTCTCAAGACGCTTTCTCAAGACGCTTCGCATACAAGGCACTGTAAACAGAGGCGTTCCGGAGCGCAATTGCAGCGCCTTTCGACTACACCTTAGGAGGTGTTGTGCATCAGTTCAAAAGCTCTTCAGATCACCCTCACGAAGGGAGCGATTCGAAGCGCCATCGAAGTATTTTTGGGTGTCCTAAGAGGGCGTTGTCACAATGTTCGAATGCGTTGTTACACGCTCTCTAAGAGGGGCACTTCAAAGCGCTACAGCGCAGAGATAGGCGCTAAAGCCCCTAAATTTCTTGTTTTACATATCAGGTGGGATAATAAGGAAAAATGTGTCTAAATCCAACAAATAAGTCGATCCAAGAGATTAATTTGCAGCCAGATGAGACATCCGTTTTGATACTGGTTTTATTCAAACAATCGGAAGGCTTTCACAATAAATAATACAAGCGGTAACTTTCTAGTCACCATTGCATCGTTGAGGTATTTTTACTCACAAACATGCCTGTAGTTGTTGCCATCGAAATACTCTGCCCGCGTATGACTTCAGGCTGCATACTTTCTAAGCCCTCGATATTTTCTACTTTTTGAATGTGTTGTGTAATGTATTCGGCTGAATAATTGTTATTCACTTGTCTTTTTTGCATTTCGTTTTTCATTTGTTGTATGATTGTGGTTCTCTGATTAAAAGACCTATTCAGTTTTTGGTTTTCACTTGAACTGCACGCGTTTTCATTTTTGGTTGGGTACCGACTGTTTTACCGTCCACCGACATAACATTTTGGCGACGAGGATTTTTTTTTCGTACGCAGGCGTGCAAGTGTTTAGTGTAGGCGTGCAATTGTATTTTATTTCAATTTGTCCTCGCTAAGTAGCAGAACCGGTATGGCGGCTATGCTAGGAACTGTGGGACAATTTGACAGCACGGAAGAATCATGGAATTCGTATATTGAACGGTTTGAGCTTTTTTGTGAGTGTAACGATATTAAGGCAGAGAAGAAAGTGCCTACGTTATTAACTTTAGTCGGGGTGAAAACCTATACATTACTGAGGAACTTATGTTCACCGGATAAGCCAGCTGCAAAGAAATATGGAGACATCGTGAAGATTGTTGGGGAGCATTTGTGACCAAAACCTTCCTTCATCGCGGAAAGGTACAAATTCAGCCTCCGCAACCAGCTAGATCATGAAAGTGTTGCACAGTACATAGTGCATTTGAAGCAATTGTCCACTCACTGTGAATTCAAGGACAAACTATCGGACTACCTCCGTGACCGCTTAGTAAGTGGATTAAAAAACGAATCCACTAAGAAGAGACTGTTGAGTGAACCTGACCTAACCTATGAGAAGGCGGTGCAGATCGCAACAACCATGGAGATGGCAGACAAGGACGCAGTGACTCTGACGGCACAGGGCAGCGCAGGGACTTCACGGCTGCATAACATCAACGGGAGCCAGCACCGACAACATCAACGAAACAAACGTCATGGCAGTGGCGGCGCCTTCGCAAGGGGAGGAGGAAAAGTGTCAAGTGGTGTAGTGTGCTATTGTTGTGCCGGAATAGGTCATATGACCAAAGAGTGCAGATTCCGCAGTTATAGCTGTAACTATTGCAAAAAGGTTGGTCATTTAGAAAATGCGTGCAGAGCCAAAAATCCAAGTAAGTTTGTTCCAAATAATTCAAATGTTAAAATGAATGTAAACAGGCCTAGTTCATTGCATGGTAGGCAGGACAAGTTTAGCAAAAGCAAGCAACATTACGTTGAAGTAAATGAAGCAGATGTTTCGAGTAACGTGGAAGATAACATTGACTATGACTTGAGTCAACTATTTAGCATTCAAGACAATGCAGCTGTCAATAGAATTAAGCTAGAACCAATAAGAATTGAAGTAAATGTAGAAAACAAACCGGTGATTTTTGAGGTTGACAGCGGTGCTTGCGTTTCCGTTGTATCGGATAAGTATTACAAATCACACTTAGCCACCTACCTTTGCAATCAACTGACCTAGTACTCAAATCATATACAAATACGCAGTTTATACCCACGGGTAAAATTAATGTTAAGGTTGATTACCAGAACTTGTCTAAGAACCTAGAGTTGTTTGTTATTGAAAAGGGAGCAAATCCAATATTGGGTCGTGACTGGATTCGAGAATTACAAATCACGGTCTCGATTCCATTGAAAGTAGGCTTAAGCCTGAACAATGTAGTAACTAACAAAGAAACGTTGGAAATCCAAAGCCCTTATAATGTTAATGATATTGTTTCTAGCTTGTACAAAGAGTTTCCTAAAGTATTTACTGATCAGTTAGGTTGTTATACTGGTGAACCTGTAAAACTTGTTCTGAAACCTAATGTCAATCCAAAATATTTCAAACCAAGGCCAATTCCTTTCGCCTTGAAGGACAAGGTAGAAAAGGAACTTGATCGATTAGTAGAAAATGAGATCTTGACTCCATTGGCTAGCTCTGAGTTTGCAACACCTATTGTACCAGTTCTAAAGAAGAATGGTCAACTTAGAATCTGTGGCGATTACAAAATTTCCCTAAACCCATATCTAGAAGTAGATCGTCACCCAATTCCTAGAGTGGAAGATCTTTTGAATAGCCTGAAAAAGGAGAAACTTATTCTAAAATAGATTTATCTCAAGCTTACCAACAAGTAAGGTTAGATGAGAGCTCTAAGAAACTGTGTACTATAAATACACATAGAGGGTTGTTTGTGTACAATCGCATTCCTTACGGAATTTCCAGTGCCCCAGGCATTTTCCAACGTATAATGGAACAGTTATTACATAACATTCCATTTGTAATATGCTTTCTGGATGATATATTAATAAGTGGAGTAGATAATGAGGATCACATGAAAAACCTGAAAGAAGTTTGTTCTAGATTGAGTAGTCATGGGTTGACAGTGAGCAAAGACAAATGTAAGTTTTTCTGTAAAGAAATTGAGTATTTAGGGTATGTGCTAAGTAAAGAGGGTCTGAAAACCTCTTCCAGTAAAGTGGAGGCCATTGTGAATGCGCCAACACCACAAAACGTGTCGCAACTGAAAGGCTTTTTAGGGTTAGTAAATTACTATTCCAAATTTGTACCCAAACTTTCAACAATTGCTGCACCATTATATAACCTGCTAAAGAAAGATGTTCGTTTCATTTGGGACACAGATTGTAAAAATTCTTTTGAGGTAATTAAACAACACTTGGTCTCAGCTCCGATTTTAGCTCACTATAATCCAGACTTTCACTTAAGACTGTATACAGGTAGTAGTTTTTACGGTCTAGGGAGTGTACTCACTCAAGTACAAGATGATGGTACCGAAAAACCTATAGGGTATGCATCCAGGTTGTTAAATCCAACCGAGCTTAAGTATTCAGTTATCGATAAAGAAGCTACTGCTATCATGTATGGTATTAAAAGGTGGAACCAATATTTGTTTTGTAACAAATTTACATTAGTAACCGATCACAAACCCTTACTTTCAATTTTTGGGCCTAAGAAAGGTTTGCCTACATACGCAGCATCTAGACTACAACGCTATGCTGTACTATTATCATCTTATGACTTTAATATTGAGTACATAAATACAAAAAACAATGGACCAGCTGATGGTTTATCTAGGTTACCCTTAAATGTTCAGGAGTTAACTAAAGTTTATGAAAATGTTGGAAAAGACTACATATGTCATGTAGGTAATCATTTGCAATGTTTAAGTGAAAATAAGATACCTATTAATTTCAAAGATGTTAAGGTAGCTACTTTAAAGGACCCAGAATTAAATAGGGTAATGAACTTTGTGATGTTTGGCTGGCCAAACAAATTAAGTGATGGTGATTCAAATCTTACAGCCTATTTTCAGCGGCAAAGTGAGCTAACTGTCGAGCAAGGCATACTTATGCTAGGCTACAGGGTAGTAATTCCAAAAGTTTTTAGAACTGACATCTTAAACGAGCTTCACACGGGCCATTTAGGCATCGTTAAAATGAAGTCTATTGCACGTTCTTATCTGTGGTGGCCTGGTATTGATAAAGATATTGAGCACTTAGCTGCCAGTTGCTCACTATGTCTCCTAGAGCGTAGTAATCCTGTTAAGAGTAGGCTACATGTGTGGGAGTACCCAAAGTTGCCATGGCAACGATTACATGTTGATTTTATAGGTCCATTTAATTCAAAACTTTACCTGATCATTGTGGATGCACACAGTAAATGGCTAGAAGTTGAATCTGTAAGTTCTACTTCAGCACAACAGACAATTCCTAAATTAAGACAGTTGTTTGCGAGATTTGGGTTACCTGAATGTGTAATATCAGACAATGGCCCACCCTTCAGTTCCGTTGAGTTTCGCCAGTTTTTAAAAGCTAACGGTGTTAGACAAATATTGTCACCTCCTTACCACCCAGCAACCAACGGCCAGGCCGAGAACTCAGTCAAAACAGTAAAGAAAAGATTAAAATGTGCTTTAAACAGTAACGAAAATTCTGACATAGCTTTAAGTAAATTTCTATTAGCATATAGAAATGCTGTGCATAACACAACGAATGAGACACCCGCAAAGTTAATGTTTAACAGAAACTTGCGTACTACATTTGATTTATTGAGACCTTCGGTCACAAATAATATTCAAATTAACCAAGAAAAACAAATAAGTAATTTTAAAAGCAATCAACACACAAGAGAGCTGTTACCTGGTCAACCGGTGTTAATTAGAGATTACAGGAGTGTCAATAAATGGGTACAAGGTAGTGTAATGAAAATGCTAAGTCCAGTTACCTATTTGGTTAAGCTAGACAATAACATTATATGGAAAAGACATGTAGACCAATTAATTGGTTTACAAACCAATACTGACGATTGTAATGTACCAAACAATACTGATGTTGACCTTGATGAATTGTTAGTACCTAAGCGGACAGAAATTGTTGATAGTGCTTTAAACGCACCTAGTGGCTATAGTGTAAGCCCATCATTGACAACTACACCAACTGATCGTACATCTGTCCGTACACCCCCAGCTGATCGTCTCCAGGTGACGCCTGTCAAAAACATACCTGACAGACGATATCCTGTACGTGACCGTAAGCCAGTAACCCGGTTAAATTTGTAAATATTTTAAACTAATCATGTGAAGATTTATTGTTAAACTATTTCATATGGTCATTTATTATTGTTTTCTTTAGCACTCTTGAGGGATATATTGAGTACCCATTCCTCTAGGCTATAATACACATTGCCAAATTTCCTTGTTTAATGACTTTAATTTGTTATGTTCATTTCAATGTGTTTGTATTTTATGTTCACATCTTATGATACATTATTGTTTTTGTATTATGTATATGCCTATCAGTATTAGTGAATCTTGTGATAATCTTGTAAGTCGAAATTTAGGGGAAGGGTAGTGTAATGTATTCGGCTGAATAATTGTTATTCACTTGTCTTTTTTGCATTTCGTTTTTCATTTGTTGTATGATTGTGGTTCTCTGATTAAAAGACCTATTCAGTTTTTGGTTTTCACTTGAACTGCACGCGTTTTCATTTTTGGTTGGGTCCCGACTGTTTTACCGTCCACCGACATAACATGTTGAATGATAGCATCTTCAGTCGAAAGAACAGCATTATCTGTAGCTCCAATTTCCACCAGCAATTGCACACTATATACTGTAGACAAAGTAATAGGTAATTCCAGCACTATTTTACCAAAATCAGAGTACACAATTGAATCATCATTACTCTTGCCCGAAGAATACTGAGAAGTTGTCATTCTTATACCCTTGAAAAGCATGCGGTGATAAAAAGACACATTGATGATCGAATGCCATTTATCTGAAGGAACTGTCTCTCATTCGAACCTTGCTCACAAATCTGAGTTGCACATAGAAAAATACAGTTATCAGAGCGCTTAAATGTAAAAAGTCTTAGGTCCAAAACATCTTGGAATTGGAAAGGGAATTGAAAAATCTTGTTTATTCTCAGTAAAAGTGCATTTCTATTCACACGTTGGTGGCAATATAGGTTTCAATCAATTAATGCCAAATAACTGTTATCGTGATGTGATGGTATTTTCTCAGATTATCATTGAATGGACATTTATTAATTAGTTCTCGAAGTCGCATTAACGCACGGAAGTGGCTGTATATATATGATTTTCTAGACGCCAAGATTTCGATGTCGGGTGTGAGAATATGCGCGTAGAGCCGTTTAATGTAGTTCGATCAAAATCAGGTAGGATATCTTAGTAAACTATAATATGGTATTGCGTTATAGTACATTCTTAATAAGTTATTGTACATTATCATTTTTTTATTTTGACATAGCAGGAAATCGTGCACGGCGCTCCAAGGTGTTGCGACAGCACTGTAGGCATCTGTTCAAGGTCAGCGCGGCGCCTTCAGGAGCGCTGCGCAACGCTACGGACGGCGCTTTTCAGCACTCTCAGAGCGCCATACAACGCCTCGGAAGGTGCTTCCTAAAACACCTTTTGCGTTCACAACTTCACCATCGAAGCGCCTTCAAAGTCGTTACGACGGAGTTTGCGAGACGCTCCAAAACGCTTTACGGCGGTGTTCTGAAGGCGTACCAAAGGAGTACAAAAAACGCCTGGGGTAGTCGAAAAAGAACAAGTTTCACAAACATCCGAATTTGACGCCATGTTACCAGCCAACTATTGGTCAATTCCATGTTTTTACTTATTACTTGCAAAGGGACTGTCAAGGCGCATGTCCATGTCGAGTTTCAGAAACAATTGGCAGTTTTAACAAAATTTGAACTAGGCATCATACTACCAGAGTACTATAAGAGTTAGAAAAAAACTAAAAGCATGAAATTGTAGGTCACGATGAAATCTAAATCCCTGGGAAAAATAGATTTCAAATATGAATCCTAGTTTAGGAGCTATAGTAAAAAAAAACCGGAAAAAAGATGGAATCTATTTACTAAATATTGTGCCTGGTGAGAAAACTACGAAGCGTAGAACGCCGATGTTTCTTGCATGTTTAAGAAAATTCAACTCCCAGACATGAAAAATTCGCCAGATTTGAGTTTCGACCCACCGTTCAAAAGATATGAAGCGAGAACTGAAAGTATACTTTTCGAAAATTCCAAAAATCCACCATTTTTTACTGGAAGTGGTCGGAAATTTGTATACATGTGAACACACAGTCACACATGTGACTGCATAGTATTAGGAATCACGAATGACCAGCGAGAGCAGTGTTCGTTACGACTTTGTATCAATCACGACTTTCGTGAGAGATCTTTGATCGTAGGCAACTTGAACAGATCACTAGCTGGAACATTAATCAATCATGACCTTACACTCACGATAGAATCAAAAGTGGGAGTGATAGGCGTGACCGAGATCTCTCAAAAGACCGACTTTTCCCATCACTGTAACGAACTTAATAGGTCCTCCTCTCATCGGCGTTGCCCAATTCCAAGGAGGATCCTGTTACGTCTTTAATTAGTCGTGATCTCATTACACCTGCTAATCGTACCATTGTGACTTCCTGCATTGACTACAATTCTACCGGCATGGTCTTACTATGTACGGCAGTGGCCTCTGTTATAAACGCAAGAGGCAGCTCTCACACGTTGAGGTTGACGAATGATTGTGGGTAGATAGTGGTATCGGCAATTTCGGCCGCCGCGGTGGAGCGTTTAAAACTGCCGGTAATGCAATATGACGGGGTTTTAATGGACTGCAGCGGCCGGAAGATTGGCTCGC
Source organism: Pyrrhosoma nymphula (assembly GCA_963573305.1). NCBI lineage: Eukaryota > Metazoa > Arthropoda > Insecta > Odonata > Coenagrionidae > Pyrrhosoma > Pyrrhosoma nymphula. The sequence goes on along the minus strand of OY754332.1, from coordinate 10,864,159 downwards.
GTTAAGCGTTCCTTTCGAAAAATGAGATTTTTGTGAGTACCACTGGGTCCTTCCGTTGTTCTAGTTCGACCCACCAGAAAATGATTGTCCTCCATGAGGATATCTGGAGAGGGATCATGTACCTTGTCCCGCAACACACTCGTACGCTTTCATCTCATCTCGTACTATACCGCTTCACATTCTCATGCAATTTTCATAATAAAATAAGTAAAATGCAGTTTCTAGTTAATTTTTTTTACAGAAGGATGCTTCTTTTTTCAAAAATCGGCCAGTTTTTCCTAATAATAAATATACTGTACTGTAATAGGTATTGCTGTCTCGTTAAGTACTTCACTTTATGATACACCAATGGCAATGATAATTTTTGCAGAATACGTGAGTCTGTCCCATTCAGCCAGTAACTTTACAAGAAGTATCCCCTCTCCGTACTACACCGTTATAATTGTTGAAATTATCTACCAAGTATTTCCGGAATTATTCACACCCCTTATCCATCCTCCTTACATATAATAGTTAACGTTTGGCTCTAAATACTGCTTGGTCTTCCTTTTTCGCTTACTTTTACCGACTTTTTAACTGATTTGCTCCAAAATAAACACAAATAAACGTAAAATTCAAGTTAAAAACCCACTTTACAGGCATCTAAAGTAGTAGCCGCTTCCTTAGCAGCTTAATGTGAGAACAAACCAGGAATGTGTATTCTTTGACGGTTTGAATTGGGAGTATATGGACTGTTCCGCACCTCTGGAGTCAGGTTTCACTTTTCATCCCCTTATCGCTCTGAGCGTAATGGGCTAATATTTAACCGCATGGAAGGATGATTTAACCATCACATGGATTTCCAAACTTAAGAGAATTCGTTGGATTATTGGATCCACAGAGGCGTTGCCTTTTTATTTTTCTGTCATATTTAACATTTTGTCTCCAACAGCAATTTTTAGGATTTTGGAGTTCGTAGGCGCTTTGAACGTTGACGGTTGGTCGGTCCCAATGCTTTTTTTGTTGCGTCGCAAACGGAACTCGTTATTGCGGATTCAATGGGAGAAGATTGCTTTGGAAGTTATTATGCCGTATTTACTAAATTTTTTCAATTTTTTAAATGAAGAAGTCAAAATTCTGGAAGCGGGGTCGTCAGTGTAGGTGGAAATTAGGCCACAGAGAATAGTTCACAGGTAAAATCAAGCGAATAGAAAAACTGCTAGTATGGTCACCCAGATATTTAAAGGGCCAGAAATCATGTCCGAATTGTTTTGTAAAAATTCATGAAATTTTTTAAATCACCTGTGGGTTTCCGACTGGGGATAGCGATATCGAAGGAATGCTGTCTAATTTTTTTTAGCCAGAGCAACTCTTTAAAATATTGTAACTTCAAATTTTCGTGCCCCAAGTGTAAAATGCGGCATAGTGAATTGTTCTGTTTTTCCAATAGCCTTGTTACTAGTCCAAAATCGGGGGCTAATGGTTATGCTAATGTGGAGCGGCGTCTTCTACCATCGATGAAGGCGAACGCAGGAAAAATGGGAACTAAACCTGTTGACGAAGTTTCAAACTTGTACTCGCCCGTTGGGTTCCGTTTGTATGCTCGTCACCACTCGAGCGAATGCGTTGGATACCATAGCTGATTGATACCGCGAGCCAAGGAACCCTCGTCACTGAATCCTACGTTCGGCGGTTAGGTCTGCATTCCAATTAAATCAGAACACAGATTTTTGGGTTTGGGAAAAATAACGCCGGAGTATCTACTGGGATGATTAAATTAATGTGAAACCGTCGTCGTCATGTAGTTACGAAATCAAAGCAATGGTGGTACCTCATATCGCCCAGTGTCTTAAAATCTCGGTGTCTAATAGAAAGTGGGCGCATATTGAGGGATTAAAACTAGCTGATCCACGGTGTTATGAAAAGCAAGAGATATACATGCTTCTTGGCACGGACTGGTTTCGCGCGTGGTGGTTGGTGCAACAAAAAAAAAGTTCACTAGGGGCACCGGATATTTGGCCAACTGTTTTTGGTCATTGCTTGATAGGTACAACTTGAAACAAATGGAATCAAATCCAAGTTTTTGCTCAACATTAGGTATCGCTAATTTATTGCGAAAGTTCTGGGAATGTGAAGAACCGCCTGAAATAAATGTATTTAGCCCGAAAGATGACGCTTGTGAGCAACACTATCAAAATACCGTAGTTCGTGATTGGAATCAGTACATTGTGCAGTTGCCTTTCATCACAATGAATCCCGAACTTGGGCAAGGCTACGGTTTGACCCTCCGAGGTTTTTATATGCTTGAAAAACGATTGAGAAAAACTTTGCCCTACGCGTAAGGTATATTGAATTTATTGTTGATTACCTTAGGCAATGTCACATGATTTTGGCACTGGATGCTCTTTCGGGATTGTCATATTACATACCACACCATTGTTTCTACCGTTCGAAGGGTGAATTGTCTCGAGTTAGGGTGGTTTTCGATTTTTCGAGGCAAACTTCGAATATCCTCTCGTTGAATGAGGTGCTGCATAAAAGACTCAAATTGCAAGTGGATCTGATCGACATATTAATGCAACTTACATTGCACGAGGTTGTGCTACTTTCTGAAATACCTCAAATGTAGGTATAGAAACATTAAAAGTGAAACTGGAGTGAATTGATTGTAAAAATTTAACTTAACTTCTTTGTCTAAACCTAGATTTTTTGCTTATATTAGCAGCAAATCTACCACATATCTTAAACCAGTGCCAGGGAGACGAGTTGGTTCACTGCATTATGGCTCAACGTATTGAATATAACCATTGGGAACATCAGCAACGTATCATTATTCAAAGCCAAAGCTTACAGGCTGCCCACGGATAAACCGTTTCGCCCGTAGTAAGGAATCATACTTTGAATAATACTCAACCTCATCCCTGGTTCAAACTGCTTGAGTGCTTCATTGAGAAAATCATACATTGGAAGCACCATGTGCATGTGGTCACTCCCATCGTGTGTATAATTTTCAGTTTGGTTAAGAAAGGGAAGCGAATTCTTAAGTCTGTTCCACACTTTTGCATCTGCTACTAACGGCATGCGGCATTCTGGATCGATTTTTTCACACACTCTATTCTGATGAAAGTGATGGCAACCAGACAAGAGCATTGCCCTAATCAACGAATAAATCTCGTCGAATGTAACGTCGAAGTTACGAAAAATATGCTGAGCACCAAACGATTGGTTTCTTAGACTATACTAACCGGGAAACATTTTTTGGAAGCATTCAAGGGAGAAATTACAGTTTTTCAATGTATTCCTTGGAGACCAAACCCCGATGACTTTACCAAAAGTGCACCTCCCACTCCTCAATGGAGATCAATAAATCCATGGAGATCAATGAAAGAGAAATAAATAGTGATGATGTTTAAAAACCCTAAGACAACGACTTCAAATCTAATGCTTAAAGAACGCAACACAATTGAACGCTTAAAATCATGGCATTCACGGACTATCTGAATTTTTAAACACCAATGACATGTGGGACCTGAAATTTTTACCTCCGATTGCTGACATCGTGAATGCTCATCGACAACTTTTGATCCCATAGTATTAATGGCCAACGCAATTCTAATTTTTAAAAAAATATTACTCTCATAAGCATAAACAGGGAAGATAAAGGAAAAAACTCAGAGGAAAATATAAAAAAAGTATTCAACTCACATGTTTTAGAAGAGTCATCCGTCAACCAGCCATTACAGACCTGCAACTTGGGGGGACTGTAATACACTGACTGGCTTGCGAGGCGGACGCGGAATGTCGGAGAACCTCCAATGGCGACAATGTAAGGTCTACTAAAGAGTTCACGTGAGAATTAAGATGAATCGGTTACAATGTGTTAGACACAATGTAGCATGGCGCGTAGACATCCAGAGACGGGCGCGAATGGATTAACTCTGGGGAGTTACGAAGGGGCGAAAAAACATTGGTTGAGCAAACAGTGGATGAAATTTTAAGAGCTACAAAACGAGGAGAATGTGGGTACGCCAAGGATAAATCGTTTTCCGGGGACGAAAGGGGGCGAACTTTACCTAATATTCAGATGAAATGAGAGACAATACTTTTCGACCGACTTTCCTAGCATCTTGTTTTAATGGAAAATCTTGCTTATGTGCTCATTTTAACGGGAGCTGTAGTAAAAGTGGCATATTTCCGCTAATTTCGAAACTAATGATGTGATTGTGGTTTGAGTTTTACCGTTTGGACCGCAATGAAGCCAGCATTGCAAATATGATCTCGAAATATTTCGAAAATAGCGGAGATTAGGTGAACGTCTATAGGTCACGAGGTAGGGCCAGGTTGTCCGATTGTCTCCCATGCTTATTTATATGTATTAATTTATTATCAATTAAGTATCAATTTAGTATCAATTATCTTGATTGAATGATCTCAAAGACATCGCATGAGATGTCTCTGAGACATCTCAGAGTAGTCTATGAGAGGTCACGGAATGTCTCTGAGAGATTCTATGAGACATTTGAGACATCTCTGAGATGTCTCAGAGATGAGTTTCTGTTATGTGGGTTGTTGAATATATCTTTCCATTTTAACAGATATTTTACAAGAAGTATCCTCGTAGTATGACGTTGCAATTGGATATGTGATCCACCATCAATATCCGAATTTATGGTTGAAAGTTGATGTTGCGATGTCTCTGAGAGTACTCTAAGAGGACTTAAATGGATCTCAAAGACATCACATGAGATGTCTCTGAGATCATTCAATCAAGATGATGAATGACTTTCAATAAATTTCTTTTCGTAATAAAACTAACATGGAGATTAACATATAATTGCCATTAGTCTTCTTTAGCAGCCTCCCTTGCGTCTTTATCCACGACTGCCCTGGAAAGATAAGGACAATTGTAATATTACCAAGTAAAACTTTTCCCGGCTTTTTTTCAGGCTATTAAGAGGTACAAATAGAAACTCCGAAGAAATACACTCATAAGAAGAAATATTAAAACGTTAGGTACTCAAAAATATCTAGAAATATAATATAACATATAGATATGTTAGGATCTCGTCAGAAGGCTTGGACAATGACAGCTGGCACATGCCAAACTACCCACCCATCAATTGGATAGGTTATTTGCTTTATTTGATGGCGTTTTTAACTTGTAATTTTCACTACTAGATTAAAATTTTATAATACAAACATATGCGTATTTACATACTTGAAAATGGGCTTTGTCCCTATGCATTATATTGAACTACATTATTTTCCGCAATTAAATACGTACCTAACTTGAGGCTGGAGTCCCCACAAAGATCTCTAGATAGCCATCTTGGTACCTACTATATGCCGACCATTAAAACATAACGGCATGGAAATTGTCATCTGACCCTTATGGAAATATGATTTGCATTATTATGGCTCTACAGAAGGCACATATAGCTAAGGTTAAAAAATAATAATAATATTAAGAAACTAACTCACCTTGCAATAAACTTCCTCATTAGGATGGTTGGACTCACTGACCAGCGGACGAAGCTCAACTCGGACACGAAACACCGTTTTTAGCTGTGTTCTAGACAAGATTTAAATCTCTCTATCGATGAAATCAATGAGTGATTGAAGATAAAGAGTGATAAAATGAAGGTGATAGATGGAATTTGAGTAAAAAATGAAAATTGTCTGAAAGAGAAGAGCAAACTAAGGTTGGATCACTGAAGGCCCCGTCACACGACAGCTCCGCAGTAAACCTCCGCGCTACAAATATAAATAGTTCTTTCTATGTACATACCATTTGTATCTGGATATTCTGAAGTGCAACCCTAATAGTTTTGACCAGTCTATTGTCAGATATAGATATGAAGATTAATCTGGGAAATCAGGGTATATTTTTTTAATGTTTTAAAATTTTATTTTGCGTGATATTTTGCATGAGACCTCTCAGAGACGTCTCTGAGGCATCACTCTAAGTCAATATTTCGTTTTAAATAAATCGTCCTCTTTTTCATGTAAAAAGTATTGAAATATGTACATGATTGATGATTAAGGGTGGTTACAGGAATATGAGGGTAAATAAAAATTTTATCAAACGTAATGAAATCACTTGTCTATTTCCACACTGTTTTATTTCAACCGACCATGGTTCCGGCACGTAGTGCCATTTTCAAGGTACATAGCTATGGGTGACAGCCTATATATATGTTTCAATGGGAGAGGGATGGGGTAGAGTTTTCAGGGGGTTTACTGGATTTGGGGAGGGGGGTGGGGTTTGGGGGTTGATTCACTTCAGGGTTTAGGCAAGGAAATGGGAGTGAGGGATGACGTCAACGGGCGATGGGTGGGAGGTAGGGTGATGTGCAGGAGAGGCGAGTGGAATGGGAACATATGGTCGTTACATAATTTAAAATCAGCGGGGCAATTCACAATTTAAAACTGTTTGAAAAAATCAAGTTTCCGCCCCTTGTTAAATGTACATGTAAAATTCTTGGATCAAAATTGCACCAGTGGTGTTCGTCATTCAAGTGTCTTGCAATTCCAGAGGAGTTGTCATAATAAAAAAAACATCGTCTATGTTCACGCATTCTCGTTCTAAAACTCCTCCCAGTCTGGCCAATATATTTCGTTTCACAATCATCACCCTTCAGTTCGTACACTCCACTTTTTTTCTCATTACAATACACGTCTTTAGAGTTAAATAATAATTTTCCTAATGTCACTAATGAAAATGACACAATGTGCCGAATCCATGGTCGGTTGAAATATAACAGCGTGGAAATAGACAAGCGATTTAATTATGTTTAATATCAAAGATTTCCACCGAATTACACCGGAAACTGTATTTTTTATCCAAAACTTTTATCGTGATATTTGCATGAGACCTCTTTGAGACGTCTCTGAGACATCACTCTTAAGTCAATTTTTCGTTTCTAATAAATTGTCCTCTTTTTCATTTAAAAAGTATTTACATATGTACAGGGTTATTTCAGGGATGAATAAGGGTTATTACAGGAATCTGAGGGTAAATAAAAATTTTATCGTCTCATAGACATAGTCTCTCCGAGATTTCTCAGAGACATATGCGACATCTGAGATATTTGAGACGAGTGAGGGACGTCACAGAGACATCCTCTGCTATGTGGGGTAGTCTTCTTTTGCGTTCATGAAGTGAAGAAAAGGTTTTCATTCATTTTATATCAAATTAAAAACATTTTATGTCAGAGTACTTTGATGAAAAATAACCAAGATAAAGACCTGATTTGTCACATAAATACGTGGTAACAGCATTTCGTTTGTGCTACATTAAAGATCATCATGATATCATGACTTCCGTACGAGACAGTGTAGTCTTTTTTTTTGCTTTTTTCAAGACTTCTTTTCGTTTCATCTCTTTGTAAAGGTTTTGTAAATTGAAAATTAATATTTCCATCGCCACGTGCATCGTTCTTATTCCTCTAATGTTGCATGAACATTTATGCGAAACAACTAAAAATGGAATGACTTCGCAAACCTTAAGTAAAAATCACTCTAAAATGCTGCAATGATTATGCACATAGTGAATAATCATACATCGAAGACATGTTAGCAGCCGATAATTTTCTGCAACCTCGCGGAACCTCCGCAGATATACACTGCGGGTGTCAGCACTCGCGACTGTGGAAGAGTGGTGGGAGGATATTGGCGCGCAATGCGCAAATCGAGAGATAAAGCCCATGAGGCCACATTCTTTGTATTATAAGCGTCACTAAGTAGTATATAAGATTAAACAGACCAACTACTAAAACAACTAGACAAACTATTGCATGAATCTCAAACTCTGAAATGCCCTCCGAGCATATGATCCCACGGCATGGCATGTTTTACGTGAAAAACATTAATATTTATCATATTTAAGCCATATTTAAGACGGATGCGTGGATGGGATACTGGTTAAGGTAAAAAAAAGAACGGAGGAAATATGCCCAATGGTCAACGGTTTATGAAGATGAATGTGAGAAATAAGATGTAATATATTTTCTACTTTTTTCTTAACTACTAATAATGTTTATTGCATGGCTCTCAAACTCTGAAATGTCCTCTGAGCATACGATCCAAAGGCATGTTTTTCTTTGTTTTACGTGATAAACATGAATTATTACCACATCTTACAATGGAGAAATGTTTTAAAAAAGTTCATGTGAAACCCGTCAATATTGTATGGCAAGTGAAAGCGGTGCCTCGCCCTGCGTTAATGTAATAACTAAAAATCATTTTCTATCTCTAGGTTTCTCCTAATCGCAGCACGTATAATTTATATCTGATTTGGTGATCAATGCGTTTCCTTGAGAACTGGCGTTCAACGGGAAATGCACCATTTTTGCGGAATGCAACTGCATCATGGAATTATGCATTCACACGCATTATTTTTGGGTTTCCATTAAGCTATCGACTCGGTGTTTTTTGACTGCTTTTCATAACATTACTGATGGTTTAAAGAAAAAAATGTTAAATTAGAGATATTTTACGATTATATCCTATAGAAATACACTTTTACGCTATTTCTCAAGAGATTACATTTTATATCGGTGGCGAGCTTTTAATTACTAGTTTAAACCTGAACCATCGGAGGCTAGGGCCATTGTGTTTTTTGGTTGAGGGACTAATTGCGGTAAAGATAGGAAAATATATATGTGGAGTCGAATGAAACAAATTAATAGATTAAAGAAAGTAATAGATATAGTACGTCCACTTTTATTTTAAAATTCACAACACGTGTTTCGGCTCTTTTTTCACTAAGCCATCCTCAGGTACACGTGTTGTGAATTTAAAAATAAAAGTAGACGTACTAGATCGATTACTTTCTTTATTGATATGAAGTTCCACCACATCTCGCCTGACGCTGTCGATTGAATTAATAAAAGTTGGATCAACTGAATAACTAAAATTTACTATCCACTTTAATTCCGTGCGTGTAAAAAATTAAAAACTCTTATGTGGTATACATATGCAATGGACATGGTATTTTAAGGATCCGCGACGTCAAAGATATTTATTTTTTAACCCAATGTCCCTGAATTCCAGAGATATATAATTGGCATCCCTGCATCTGGGAAGTAGGAGCACCCGTGAGAAATTATTATACAAAACATTTTCGTATTCATGGCCACCATATAGAAATCGCTCAGTGACACTCATGGAACGAAACGTTATCGCTTAGAGCACGAGTCAAACTGCCCGTAACTGCCGCCTTTCCTGTCCTAAGTCAGTGTAGTTGTGCAAAATAACATTTCAGTCGATATCAATTCGTTTTAGCTTGTGAAATAAAATACAAAGTTATAATTATTCGTATGTACCGTATTTCTCCGAATATAAGCCGCACTTTTCCCCCCGATTTTTGGGCCTCAAAATCGGGGTGCGTCTTATATTCGAGGTGCGGCTTAAATTCGAGAACTTGCTTAAAAATCGTTAAAATGACCGATTTCAGCAAACCAGCCATTCGGATTCACGCGGACGCCCCAGCTGAACTCGCCTTAAGCCACGGGGAAGGTAAGAAATAACGCTGAAAAAGGTCTAATTGGTGCACAATTTATTCGTATATTAAAGGATAATGTAGGTAACATTGTGTCACAGTCACATAGGTAATGCAAAAAAAAGATGCAAAATTCTGATGCCTAATACTGTCGGTAGTACGGGATGCACTAAAAAGGGTGCGGCTTAAATTCGTGTATTAACTTTTTTCCCTGAATGAGACCCCAAAAACGGGGTGCGGCTTGTATTCGGAGAAATACGGTAATTTTTTTCAAGACCATACACATATTGCAAGTTTAAATATAAGATTTATGCAGATAGTATCAGACCTGGCAACGATTCGTGAAACATAATGTATGTCTTGAAGTGGCTAAGTGAAATGACTGTTTACCCTTGACTGTTGCCTCACTGAGTTTTGATAGGTTTCTTGTTCGGTTCTATTCCCTCTTCAATGTCCTCGTTCCGCTCTTCCTTACTCATCTTCTTTCAATCCCTCATACCTATCCCTACCCTTCTCCGTGATGATCCGGTGATTGAATCTTCGTGTGCATGGTCCACACTAATTTCTGAGAGAACTACGAAACCTACCTCGAGGATAGTCCTTGAGGACTACCTTCTACACCTATCCTCTTACCCTTCTGAATTCGAGTGGAAGATCCGCTCCCCCAGTCCTAACACAAGATCCCGCCTTTCCGACCTCTCGACCCGAGCTACACCCGATACGAAAACGTCACAGTGCGTTTCAATTTTTGCATTTAGAAATTACCAATACTCATGATATAGTATTGAAATTATTAATTTGGATTGCGAAATGAATGACAACCGTTCAAAAACACTTAAAAACTCAAGAGAATATATAGGGGTGGTTTTTTACCCCGCTGTTCTTCGTTAAATGTTTACTGCATTAAAAGTGTTTAAATTAGAAAATTGAAAAACAGATTAAATTTGGTTTGTCAAATATTTTTCTCACGAAAATCAGAAGTTGACATAATGACTGAAAATTGATGTTGTCTGTAAAAATGTTTTTGTTATCAAATGAAGGAATGCAATGGTTTAAATTTTTCTATCGGATCGTCTTCAGCTTTTCATACAATTACGCCCTGTATCAGTCTAACAGTTACTTAAATAGTTGAAAGTATATGTTGTGCTGTGCTCTTTAATTCGCATGCCTCAGCATATACTTGAACCTGTTCACCTACATTTCATCCTTATCTCGATTTATCTCTTTGAATTATTCCAAAGTTGTGATTTAATTTTGATGTAAAATATCTTAGAAAGGTAAATAATTTAATGAATTGCCGCTGTAAGTGGCGAAATGGAAACCTTCTAACAAGCAATGTGTCTTTAAAGGACGATGTGTATGTAGTATACCAATAAAAGCATATTGGTATGCTTTTATTGGTATACATACATTTGCGCACTATGAGTATTCGATAAATGATAATTACTATTTCTGATAATCCTGATTATTACTTACACAGGAGTGTTTGACTGGCTTTGAACATGGTATAATTGAAGAAAAGACGAAATAAAGACTAGCCACATGATATCTAAATTGTTCTGATTATTTTGGAAACCGGAAAGAATGAAAGTCTAAAAAGTTAGGTGACCACAAACTCGAGAAGGCTAAACAATTATATTACTCATTTTATTAAAGCAATCTACCAGCAAAATGGCAGGTTCTTGGACAGTCCGCGCCCTGCATCCTAATTTAATAGACATTGTCTCGCTTTCCCTCCTAAGGATTCCCCGCCATTAGATCCCTCTTAAATTCCTCATGTCGTCGACTTATTCTGATTTCGTCCGGAATTCCTATCCTCTACCTACCTCTTCCACGCTTACACCAGCGTTCTCCCCTCTATCACTCTCTTCAACGTGCCTTCCCCTCTCAGAACCTCCTCTATCCATCTCTTGTGCCTTATCCGAACCTTCGCCACAAGCTCGCTCTCCTCTCCAACCATATCCAATACCTTCTCGTTCGTCTTCCTCGCCACCAAGCTCACCCTCTCCATCCTTCTCTTAACCCATATCTCAAAAGCCTCAATTCTACGCACATCATCCCTTCGCAATGACCGACCCATACAGCGCCACGCTCACGCTGCGATATTTTTTGTGAGATTGTGGGGCTCAGAGAATATGAGAGACGTGCGGATGGAAATAATGCAGTTTTCGTACTGATACTATCGTTTATCTGACATTGACTGTTTTTCTATCTAATGTTGAACTTCAACTAAGAGCGAGTAGTATATACCGTGGACCAGTGATATCCTATAGTACAATAAGAATTGATCATTAAGCAGGCTAATTTGTCGATTGTAGCCACTTCCACTCCTATGAGTGCGGCGTTTTTTACTCCTTTTCTTAGTTCACAATTCAGTACGGGGACAGTCCCTAAACAGAACACATTTGAAAAGGAGATAGAAGTGTGTTCAGCTATCGCAGTATTTTGCTCACGTAATGAAGCTGAAGGAACCATAATGAATTGACGAATCCAAACTAAAGATCACTTTGCCGAATAACATCCAGGTCTAATTGAGCTTGCTTTTTCCACGATTCTCTTCTAGTCCAAATCTACGTCTCTAGGCCAAAATATTAATACATTTCCTTAGATAGTACCTCATATCTTGGCTGTTTAAACTAAGTCTAGTCGATATCCATGAGTTTTATCTCCGTGCCCCTAATAATTTCAAACGCCGATTACATACGCCCTCATAGCAATGAATGTCTCAGAGATGTCTCACCATAGTCTCGAATATCACAAATGTCTCAGAGATGTCTCACATCAGAGAGGTATTCGTGAGATATTCAGTTAGGCGGATGAATTTCGTTGCTCATTTTTTTGTTGTTAGCGTCGTTAGAAGGAGTCGTTTGTGTGTTTTGTATCATGTTTACTTGTGATATTTAACGTATTAGTAGTTGGATTGCGGTGTATTACGTAAATTTGTTTGCATTGTCTGCAAGAAGAATGAATGGAAGGAGATAAATTCACAGGTATGATTGAACAATCGTGGTTCATTAACAATCTAAGTTCTAAAAACTTCCTTTGTACCACATTAAATATTTCGTATCACCTTTCTGTCCATGAACTTTGTGATACTCCATTGAAGTTTCAGAATACTTTTAGGGGCCATAGGTCGATGTTTTTCCATCATATCATGAGCTATTTCAATCGGAAATTTCTTGGGAAGCCTACCGTGTAATCAGTGGAACAAGGGTCCTTGCGTGTAACCTACGAAAATGTGAGCGAAGTCTTGAAAGACGGACGTCGCCGATTTCTGGTATGAAAAAACATCAATCCTCTCCTGTTCTTTTACGCGTCTTTAATTGAACTTGTAAGCATTGTTTGTTATAGAAAATTCTTGCGGTGTTCTATATGTATAAAATCGTTACACGCTTCATCACTCATAATTTTCAGAAGTGTTGAAGCGAGGCTCACGGCTATGAGGATGGAACCGCAGAAGGAACCCTTTTTATAATTTGGGAGAGAATTCGCAGTGCAGTTAAATGCCTATTACCACTTAATTTCAAGAGGTAAAAGTCTAAACAAATTATCCTTGAATATGCTGTGAAATCAGAAAAATGGACTGTTTTCATTCGCTTGGTGTTTGTACTCATTTATTTCTGGCCTTAGGACTTTGGTGATGTGGTCTTTTGTTTGTAATTTCTTTCCATCAAAAAACCTACTACTGGACAATCAAGGAAAGGCATGGTAAATGAGGCAGTTACGCAGATGGTGACTGTGGCAGCATTTTAAGGAAAGCATTATATGATTCAACTTTTATTTAATTTGTTAAGTATTTTACATTTGTGATTTTTATGTATATTATTCTAGCGATAAGAGGAATAAAAGTTGTAAATTTTTAATTAAGGTTTACAATTATTTTAAGTCCAGCAATGCAGTCTCTGCATTCTAAAGGATTGGCATTTCCTCAGGAGCAGGACCGATTTTGATTTTTGATGCATTGGAAAATATGGTGGCTGACTGGAAATATTGTCAAGTTTGTTAACTATAGTTGTAGTTGACTTTCATGTCAACTTTTGCTGATGTTAGTGATACCTACTTTTGCTGGTGTTAATTAATTTCTACTTTGATAAATTAACGTGATCAACACCTTACGCATGCTTTTCCGAACTATTCTGAAATTGGGATTATTGCAGTTGCTACACATACCTATATCGGGTGGGAGGTTATAAAATTTTCAGTAAAACTAAATGTGTGTTTAGGGCTACATTATAAATAGATTTCATTATCATGTTCTGCTGACTAAGTTCACTTTCCTTACCAAAATAGGGCTTTCTTACCAAGGGCAGTAGAAAATTCTTTTAAATACATAGTGACCTCTCAGAGAGGTCTCTGGTACATCTCTAAAGGTTGGTGAAGGTCTCTGGGTCATTACACGAGATATTCGAGACATCTCAGAGACATACATGAGAGTTAAATCCCCTACATGGAGATTGTCTCAGATACATCTCGAATGTCTCTGGGTGATCTCAGAGATGTTCTGAGACGTCCACGAGACGTCTCATGTGATGTCTCAGAGACCATTTATTTGGACATAGTGACATCTCAGAGAAGTCTCAATCAGTAACAAGAAAGTGATGTGATATTCGAGACATCTCAGAGATGTATCTGAGAGGTATTTCTGCTATGTGGGCGGCGATCGTATAATGCCCCGTCTCGTATAATTTTTGTTCCCCTTTTAAGCTTCGCCGCCATTGCTGCAGCATTTCTATCGCGCGACTAACTGAAAAAATAACATTCGTAAATGAAACTCCTACGATGCATATTGTGGATTTTTTCGAAACTTAATTACGGAAACAATAAACTGTTTTATACTAATTTATAAATGATTGCAAAGAAAAAATGAACCAATTCAGGGTAAAATGTTCATAATTTACTATGGCATCCTAGAAATGTAATGGACTCGTTTTTTATGATTATTTTAATTTACACGCGTATTCATTTACGTCAAAAATTATCGCAAGTTTGACTTATTTTCGTCATCTCGTACTAATGTGGAAGTGTAATCCCTCTTACATTAGAAATACTGAGAAATGTTCTTTGTCATTTAGTTCGTTTCGGACTTTCATTTAATTTGTGCGTTTGCCTGCTCACTCGTTCCATAAGCAATATATGAAAGTAAGCCAGGAAATGCATCTTAAGAAGTGCGCTTGCAAGTTTTTCTCTGATCTAATTTGGTGCGTACATAAATCTGGTGTATGTGGAATTACAATACACAATTATAACCACAAGAATGTGCGTTATTTTCAAAAAGAACAATCGTTTCCATGGTATTTAAAAGTGAATCACTCTATTCCGCTTTATAGTCACCTATAATGTCAGGCTCAAATTTTAGCGCACATCGCTAATATTGCAAAGTATTCGGAGAAAGAATATTTCAGGGGCGATGATGTAGGTATTTATGCGTAAGCTACAACTAGGTATTTAACGATCCCATTTTTAAATAGTGAGTGTCCAGATTATTCAATATCATATCATGTTCTTTCTCTGTGCTTGGAACCATACGACTGCGCTATTTTTTATTTTAATATTTTTTCGTCGATTAATAAAGAAAGCCGTATTCACTTCAAATATCTTTAGATTAAATTAGGTCGATCTATTTTATTCCATATCGGAGGGCCTAGGAAAACACTTTCGAGCTACTCAGGGATAAAGCTCAGCCAGTACTCAATTATTATTGTTTCGCGGTGGAAATTGGATTAAATTTCTTTGTTGCCTTAAAAATAACCTGATGCCAATAATTAATGGCATTTTGAAGTTGATTAGTTAAACTCACTATTCAGGCACTTGTCTGATACTTCATATTAAGTCCCCAAAACTATCCGAAAACCTCTGTTGGGTGAAGAAATAATAAAATATTGCTCATTGGATAACTGTAGGGGTGAGTGAATAAGATACTTACATAAAGATAATTTTTGACCATAATCGTCAAAATATGTTGCCTTAAATTCAAATTAATATTTTAATGCATGATAGCATCGTCATAAGTTCAAGCTATAACTGTAGCAAAAGCTCAAGTCCCTGCGCAGAAGATTATTATGAGGTTTGGTCATCAGAACTTTTTAAACTCTGCAAGGCAGAGGAAGGTTGTTCCTTATGGAGGGTCAGCTCAACAACCATTTCTAGTAGCTGCTGACATGAGCGCATCAATGAATGAATTGGTCACCACTACCTGGCATATGTCAATGGTCCCTTGGAGGAGGCCCCTAAGGAATACTTGCCTTTTATTCACCAAGTGGTTAGATTCCCTTCTCACTGTTGCCAGTGGTCCCTCCTCTCCCTGCCACACAGTCTGCACCAGGAAGTTTTGCTACAGATATAACATGAATTTTCATCGAAAGAATTGGTAATGAGTGCCCAAAAGCACTAAATAAAATGAATAATTCAACAGATGAATGCAAGACTAGTTCAACTTGGAATTGTGTAGTAAAAATGGAAAAGGATGTAAGTGCCAGAAACTAAAATTTTCAGTTTTCAATAAAATAAGTCTAAAACGTTGAATATTTACTAAAAAAATTTGTTACATATTTATAAAAATAGAAAAGCAATATAAATAACATATAGTACAATGTTTTTTAAATATATAAGTGGAAACCAATAAAATATGGATAAAGATATAAGTGCCATCTGTTTTTTGTGGAAAAGGATGTAAGTGCCTTCCCATAAACACAAAATGCTGCAGATGCGCATCTGATACGCTGCGCGGTAGCGCTGCAGCTATCACGAAGGCGCTTCTGCAGCGCGCCTAGCACTCCTAAACTTCCCTTTTTTGAATGTCGAATGCGCTGCTAACGGGTGTCAGGAGCGCTGCATAAGCGCTGCACAAGCGTGTCACGATCGCTTCAATCTGCAAAAAATTGTTTACTCAAGGACCGAAAGTAGATGGTATCTCCGGACTGCATAGACTCAACTTCATTTTTGCATCTACCTACGGTCAACCTCACTTCTATCTACGTGAAGCCTATCTACGCAACTACCTACGCCATATCCAACTATCAACTGATAGATCTGTTTCTTGAAAGTTGTATATATACGGCCATTCCCGTGCGTAAATGTGTTTGCGAGAACTAACTTTTAAATATCAATGCCGTGATAGTTTATGGAAACGTACCATCCAATCACGATATCAGTTTTCAGGCATTAATTAACTGAAACCTATGTTGCCTCATTAAATCAAAATACAGCCAATATTAAAAATAATAAACAAGATGTTTTCCAAATGCACACGTTTGTTTACATTTCAATGAAGACGTATCTTACTCGCGCAAATGTTACGAACGTGAATATGCATGTATACGGGTCAATCCATATATAGTGGTCCAGAGGGGGTTGCTTAATAATTTTTAATATTTTTTTGTATTTTTACCATACAAATTGCCATTTATTGTGAATACAAATAAGTCATTATTTTATTTTTTTATTATTTTCCTGATAATGGCCATTTTTATGCTAACGAAACACCGATTTTAGGCGATTTCAATGTTCTGCAGTTAAAGCAAATATCTCCAATTCTGTGTATCCTAGAACAATCAAACAAAAACCAATCGATTCAGTAAATAATGAACTTAAATAAAGGTCGGGTGATGTATCGACCTAAAATTAAGTCTAGGGTCCAAATATTGCTTCAAAGTTTTCATCACTTTACTAAAAAATCATTTTTTACAATATTTTACATAGGAAGGCAGGATACTTAATGTTTGTAACTTTTTTATTTGAAAGGTATAAAGCCATGCTTTAAGTTTGCAGAATTTTAAGCTGTGGACTTCAGTGGTTTTTTTATTAAATTTTTTTAAATTTCTTGATTTTTCAAATTTTCCAAAGTTTAATGCCCATTATCTTTGTTGGGCATAAAAATAAAATTTTTAAATTTGGCCCATTTACAGTCCTTTAGATGAGGAATAACCAGTAAAAATTTTGTTTAGTGGACTCAACTATTTATAAAGATATTAAACATTGAAAAGTACCAATATATCGACGAAGTCTACATCATCACGGCACCATTTTGTACCCTCTTAAGCAGGGGCGGATTAAGGGGGGTGGGCGGGGGGGGGGGCTACCCTCCCCTCCCACCGTAATTCCTGGGAAAATAGAAAAGTGGTAATCATCAAGGTGGTTCTCCGATGCAAGTTTTTATTTCACCAGCTCAATACACAATGTTTAAAGATAATTGGAAAATATTTAAAAGCCACTTGTCTGAACAGACACAGTATCCTCGTTGTTCGCAATTGTACTTTAGTAGGCCTTTTGATGAACAGTGTTGTGAAAGCTTTGGTGCCGTAACGGATTAGTTATTATACTATGTATGCAGACCTATATACACCTTTTTAATAGGTATGCAGAGAACAGTGCCGCGAGTTTGGGCAGTTGAGCCGTAGTGAGTCTGCGAGAGGGGAATACAGTCTCCACGCCCTCCTACAGCATTGCCTATTATTATGCGACACCCTCCGCTATCGTGCTCGTCGCGACATGTCAGTTGCCCGGCTCTAGCGAGTGTATTGTTTCAGTTGTAGTGAGTGACAAGTTCAAGAGTTCTTCACATATTTAGGACCCTGCGTCCTTTTTCCTTTATTCTGTGATATACCTGACGTGCAGATCAACCTTTCTGCCAGAGATGGTAATTTCAGTCGGTTAATTACAAAGACATAACTTATTTGCGCTTTCTCGCGCTCGCCATTAAGGACTGACGGCCGGCTTCAAGCTCGGGCCCACATTAGCCTCTCTTGCTTTTTATCTGATTTTTGATCAAGAAATTGAACAACCGACCTATTTACAGGACTTTCATTTTCATTGTGTTATCATAGAAATGCTGTCAGAGGTCCACCCACCGTAGTTTTGTCCCCTCTCCTTTCGATAGCGGTAAAATTGAGGACTCTCTAAGCAAAATAATTTTCAAGTATTACGCTACAGGGTGAGAATAAAAAAGCTTATAATGTTTTTCGCAACTCGTTGCAGAAGGAATAGTTAAGGTTTACTTTTGTTTACAGGCGTCTTCTTCCAGTAGGCCTGGTGCAAATCGGAAAACTATTAGTGCCTCTGCGGACCTTCGAAGCTTTTTCTCTCGCGTCCAAAAACAAAAGACGCCAGAAGCAGCAGGAGGAAATGCATAATTTGTTAACATCATGCCTTCATGCTGCACAACTGACAATAAGACTCAAGCTCAGTCAATGGTCCTTTTACAATCCCATCCACGTAGCCACGAAAAATCGACTGAAACTTCAATTTATTCACTTCCTTTGGCTAAAAAAATTTCAACTGTGACATAGGTCTCTTCATTGTACCAGGAAAGGAAAGACCTGATGATAGGAAAAAAGCAGAACTTTTGGAAGGCCCTTGGACATCCACAAGCGACTACAAGTATCCCTTTTCAACTCATAGGAAGGGAACCGCGGAAGAGCGTCGTTACGTGAGGATAGAACATCATGAAAAGTACCCTTGGCTTGTGGTTTCTCCCTCAATGAATGGACTTTTTTGTAGGTATTGCCCTTTTTTCCCAATCAACGGCAGCTTGCGGAACAAATTTGCAGTTAAAATCCCTCGATACAGAGCCGTTAAAGTTTTCAAAACTGCTAGGGAAACTAGATGATCTGGAAAACCACCAACACACAGTCTATCACAAAGGTGCAGTGCCCAGTTGGCCCTGAATTTTCTGGAAAATACAAAAAACCTGAAAATCAAAACACAACTCAACTGGACGGCTAAAGAAGGGAGAAAATCAAGGAAAATGGAGAAAATCTGAAGCTGATACTTAAAAATGTGATTTTTCTTGGCCGTCAGAACATACCATTCAGAGGTCATCGGGACGACTCGACGGTGCATTATCATTGGAAGAGCCCTTGAAGAATGACGGTAACTTTCGAGCATTACTGCGTTTTCGTTGCTAGGTATTATAAAAAATTATAAAAATATTAAAGAAAATAGTATTTTCTGAATATGTACTTATATTTTTATTTCATTCCAACTAATTTTCATTTTCTACGGCATTAAAGAAGATTTATTTCAAGGAGTTCGAAATCTTTGTGTAGACTGCCGCGGGTTGATGGATGGGAAGATGCAGGTCTTCCGCCTTTTGCACCGCGTTGGTCTGTTTCCTTGGACAACAGTTTCGTCGGCGTTGTAGTCGGCTTCTTCTGGTCGGTGAAATGAAGGTGCAGCTATTTCCCGTCTTATATATCTCAAGCGTTAGACCTGACTCCAACGGGTGAGATATATAATACGACAAATGCCTGCACCTTCACTTCACCGACCTGAAGAAGCCGACTGAAACGCCGCCGAAACTGTCGTCCGAGGAAACACGGTGTAAAACCAGGAAGACACTTCACTTCTTCACAAGAATGGCATTCTTTACATCGTTTTTTTACGTTTTTCAAATTTGATCAGATAGATTTACTCAATAATTTATCACATCTCTTGTATATAATATAGCCACACCAAAACTACGTTCCAAGCGCTACATTTCTTTTAATTTTCCGAGGGAAGTCCACCCGGACCTCTATTTTGTTGAGATTTATTGCATACCCCCCAGGCGCCGCGGGAAGTAGTAAACCGCCCCCCAAAACAACGACCTTAATCCGCCCCTGCTCTTAAGTAATGATTGATGCCTTTAAAATCATTATCATAACTCATAAATCAGTTTTTCACCTCATTTTGCAAGTTATTCATTATAAAGTAAACATTTGTTATAGTAAACTTAAGCTAAAATGTAAATGCAGGCCTTAGAATACAAAGTATAATTGGGCATTCAAAGAAACTTACCCATATATTAAAATTGGTCATTCCATAACTATACACCAAATGTTTACTTTATAATGAATACCATACAATTATATGGTAAAAATATTAAAAATCACCAAGCAACAAATTTAACTTTTTCTGGACCACTTAATATGGATTGACCCATACTCAATGTTACGAATGTGGAAATGAGAAAACTGATGAATGTACCAATAAAAGCATAACAATAATTTAGTGTACAACGGAAATTAATTACACAAAGCTATCAATGAAGTGTTGTTACTGGCAGAACCCAAGTCTCTCCGATTCGTGTCAAAGCTTTCCCATTTATGCCAAATTTTCGGTCTAAGAATGAACCACAGGCTAAACATGTTACTATTAATCAAGGATATATTTCATTAAATAAAAAAACAAAGGATACACATAGTAAATGTTTAAAGAATGAGTATTCACATCTTCCTCTTTCAACCCAGTAAACACACAGGGCTGCATGCAGCCATGTGTGTTTACTGGGTTGCTTTATTTAAAAAAATGATGTAAGTGAAGGGTTAGTTTTAACAAAAGGATGCATGTCCAGTATTGTTTAGAAGCTTTTTAACATATACACAACATAATTAATATATATATATATATATATATATATATATATATATATATATATATATTCAATCGACGAAGTTCACACGTGGTGAAAATATACCCAATAAGGAGTCACAGGCGTGACAAGTAAAAACATAGTGACACAAACAAAAGAAACTCACACGAATGGTTGTTTAATTTTCGACAGCAATCAACTGTCTTCTTCCGAACTGGAGAGAGTACTGGATGAAGATGTGGGTAAGGAGAGAAGAAAGAAGAAAGGAGAGGCGGGGCAGGCAGGGGAGGGCAGGTTGGGCCAGGCGGGGAAGAGATTGGAGGAGAAAGAGGGGAATAAAGGGAGGAAAAAAGAACTGAAACATTGTAGCAGTGGTTGAAGGATTTTTTGTGGAGGGAGGCGTGTATCGCAACGGGAAGAGAAGCAGATTGGGAAGGATTTTTACAATTAGCACGGTGATTATTAATACGTATATTGAGGGGAGTCGAGGATTTACCAATATAAAAAGCTGGGCAGAGTTTGCATTGCAAGTGGTAAACCACATTGCTGGTGATGCAAGAGGCGGGAGGAGGGTGAGGGAGAGAGGGGATGGAGGCGTTGGGATACATATATATATATATATATATATATAATGTATATACAATATGCCAAGAGGGTGGCCGATAAAAAATATACACATGGAAAAAAGAACACTTACAAATAAAAACTTCCGATATTTCGGTGAAGACTAGCTCCACCTTTCTCAAGGTTTGAAGTAGGAATCACCTTTTTGAACCTTGAGAAAGGTGGAGCTAGTCTTCACCGAAATATCGGAAGTTTTTATTTGTAAGTGTTCTTTTTGCAGTGTGTATATTTTTTATCGGCCACCCTCTTGGCATATTGTATATTTATCACCCGAGTGATTCTCCTGGAAGTTTTATATATATATATATATATATATATATATATAAAACTTCCAAGTATATATATATATATATATATATATATATATATATATATATATATATATATATACCAAGGCTACTCAATTAACTGCTGAATTTGACGGGGTTTTATGTCACACCCCATGCCAATTGGGATATATATATATATATATCCCAATGGGCATGGGGTGTGACATAAAACCCCGTCAAATTCAGCAGTTAATGGAGTAGCCTTGGTGGTGTAACTGGGAGCACACCTGACCGGCAATTGGGAGATCCAGGTTCGAATCCCGGCTAAAGTGAAATTTTTTCTGTCTGGATTTGACTCATTTTCATCTTCCCCACCAAACCCTGTGTTCGTCATTTTATGTGTACCTATCCATTTCCATTTTCCTATGAATGTATGAATTTATTCGCGCCTTTGAGCGTCATTTTTCGTATGATTGATTATATTTGGCCATGTTGGCTCTTTTCTTCTTCTACGGCTATGCGTGCCTTTAAAACGTACTGTTACCCTCTTTATATGTTGTATGCCTGTATTCCTCTTTCCTTTCAACCTTCCAATTGTGTTTGTCTCTATATGGTGGGTGAAATCGCCCTTGCGCGCCATCTCTGGGCCGTTCAACTTGGGCATGGGGTGTGACATAAAACCCCGTCAAATTCAGCAGTTAATTGAGTAGCCTTGGTGGTGTAACTGGGAGGACACCTGACCGGCAATTGGGAGATCCGGGTTCGAATCCCGGCTAAGGTGAAATTTTTTCTGTCTGGATTTGACTCATTTACATCTTCCCCACCAAACCCTGTGTTCGTCCTTTTATGTGTACCTATCCATTTCCATTTTCCTATGAATATGTGCATTTATTTTCCAATATTCAATAACAAGGGCATTCAAAATCGACGTATGTTTACATGCATCTTAGTGGAAAAGAGGTCACAGGGCATGAATTCTGTTATCGAAAAATATTCAAAACTGGTTTATGGGTCATTAGTACTAGGTACTAAGAAGTAACTATCTAATAAAAGACATTTATTTGCTTGTTATTTCTTTCTCCTACTTTTTTCTTAAAATTTTTCCTCATAACATTTTCCTGCCTAGGATTTATAATTATGTATATGGTTTATGGGTCTTGAGTTTAGTGTTCTAGGGTTTACTCGGTTAAGATCTATAGAAATAGGTCTCGTAGGTCTAGGGTCATTACGTTATGGTTGAAATCTCTCGAATTAAAAAACATAATCCACCGTATTGGACCGGCCATATTGAATTCTGAAAAACTGACACCGGATACTTGATCAGCGACTCCAAAAACCCGAATATACTGAATTTCTTTGGAATCCGTTTATTTAAAAACAGTCCGCCATATTGGACCGGCCATATTGAATTCTGAAAATCTGACGCCGGATTCGTCATCACCCACCCGAAAAACCCGAGTATACTGAATTTCATCAGAATCCGTTGATTTTAAAAACAGTCCGCCATATTGGAATCGCCATATTGAATTATGAAAATCTGAAGTCGGATTCTTCATCACCCACCCGAAAAATCCCGGTAAACCGAATTTGATCTAAATACGGTAATTTTTTAATTTTAAATATAGTGTCGAACCGAAGATGACGTCACTTAATAATTTGCAGGAGCCATCTTGTGTCTGTCATCTTGAATCAGCGTTAGTGGATCAAGTACTGTTTGAACATGTTGTTTGGTGCATGAGTGACTCTTATTTCAATTATTATGCACTGTTTTTTATTGTTTTTCGCTAAATTTTAGGTAGTGAATTGGCTAATGGCAGCCATATTGGTCGGCCATCTTTGATTTTCAAAAATCACCATACGAATCTGAAAAGTAGACATTATGAGCTTCAATTTAAGCCTAAATTTGTTTAATTTCGATGAGAGGAATTTTGGCTTGGGGGGGGTCTCCGATAATCAGAGAATGCCCCATATATATCATATATAAAATATATTAATGATGTATAATTATAATATATAATAATTACCTATATTTAAATATATATATTATTATAGATAAGATATGTATAATATAGACAAGACATATTAATAGACAAGGAACATAAATCATGGCGGGTGGACTTACATGCTTCTCCGCTTCAACCTTGCACGGCTCCTGCACGGTGCTGACATCTTCCGACTGCTCTACAAACTAGGGAAGAATTTACTGACACTTACTACCTTGTCTATCTTATTACACCTGGCTTGTACTTTGCTTTTCACCGAAAAAGTCATTTTTTTATTTTTCGGCACTTACATTTTTTTCCATTTTTACTACACAATTATGGAGAAAGGTAGAGAGAAAAAGTGAGGAGAGCAAAAACAACTCTACTGACTGAGAGAGAGTAATCTGAGAGCGATGGACTCAGGCAAGCCAACATATCATCGATCACATCCATATTGGTGTCATTCAGGGATCAACATTACTCAAAAACCACTCTCGTGTCTCATTTAGCTGTTACAAATACATCAGAGCTAGGACTGAACCAAGGATACCTAATTTTTGCTTTCTTTTATAAACTGCTCCTTTTAAAAAAGTATATTTTACTTAGTTATAGCTTACAATTGGTTATTCATGTTGGAAGAAACCAAATATAGAATGGATTAGTAAAGGTTTAAAAACATATTTCACCTCCTAGGTACCTACGTAGGTAAACCTATCTCATGAAAGTAAGGATGCTGAAAGTGCAAGAAGTGCACCATTGTAAGATGGGATGATGACTGAAGAGTGAGTAACAACTGCAAGCACGAGAGCTGTACTACGTGTTGATTCTTGTTTCAGATGACTCTTGCTCTTCAAGCACCTCATCTTGAGAAACAGTACCTACCTATAGCATTCATACATGTGAGTGCAACTTGGATTTTCAAGGAATATTACCAACACTATTAACATTTTTGGCAGTATTAAATCCATCACCAACTGATAGATAATAAGTAAAAAATATTTCACTTCCATAAATAAACCTTTAAAGTGCCATACAAAACTATGGAGACATTAATGTATCTTGAGATACAATTACTTCTGACAGATCAGAAGTTGACTCTAAGTTCAGAGTCCTGTCAGTAGCCACCTGGAGTAGCGCAACAAACGCAAGAGGAAAAGTGAGTTTTCTAGCTTCCTCTGGTGGCAGTTCTTCTGGGATTCTTTTAAACACTTCGGAGAATTTCAAAGTCCTTGAAATCTGGGAGGGCTCCTGGGCTGGGGTTTCTCCCTTCTACAATAACAATAAATTATGAAAAATGAGCATGATTAAATGACAACACTACTCATCAAACCAGGAAATACAAAATATGGAACAGCAGCTGTTAAAAGCAATTACCTCTTTCGTGTCACAATCCGTCATTATCTTATAAATTGTGTCCTGTAGCCTCTTCATATCCATTTTCTTTTCCCTCTTTGAGTAAGGGATGCCAACATCAATCTATCAAGAGAAAAATCCATAGTGAAAACCTCTTTAAGTAGAGGCCATATTCACTGTTGAGGTGCCCTATTTGGTTTTAGGTTTCTGTGAAGGTGTTTCCATCTTCAATTAGAGTTACTTAAAAAAAATCAGTTAATTACAATGTAATATCTTTAAAGTACAACATATAATTTATCTCATGATCAAATCAAAACAATGATTTTACAGCTCATTTAAGCTTAATTCTTCCTTGAAATTAGGAATTTTAACATGGACTCTTGTGGGGTGTGCTTAGGTAACAGAAGAAAATGTGAAATTGAATAGAAAAACAGTTTATGGTCTTAATAAAAACTGTAAATTAAATAAAGTGACAAAGCTGATGATATTAATGCAATAATATAAACAATGCTTAACAGATACCTAAGAGTAAAATTTTCAAATCTTTTTTGACCGAACTAAAATGGCACCATAATAAATTTTTGCTTTGCAACATCGCTAATAGGCCATCAGTACATATTTAACTCCTGTTTACATCTGATACTATATTCTACTCCTCATTCCAAGTAATGATTGTCCAGTTTAGTTTGCCATGTCCATTTCTTCATGGGCCAACCTTATACTTTGTTATCTTGTTACTTTGTCCCTGTAAATAGGCAGAAATGCTGTATGTGATCAACTTTTCAAATAAATAAAATAAATAAATACAGCGTATGCCACCCATTGTGGCTTCGGCTCTACAAGACTACTTTTTGACTTTTCATAGTAATTTTAAGTAGATTAAGCAAGGTTATCACTCGCAGAGAAGTAGGTGGTTTCATGATCTCACAAGCTGGTAACCACTACCAAGTGAGAAGGTTAATTTTTGATGAACCAAGGAGATAGTATCGATAACCATCTCACTTGGTTACCTTGCGTGGGTTGCCATTACCGCATCCTGCTGGTAATCAGAACCAAAAGGCGGTTTATGCATTAACCAGACCATAGTTATAATAGACATCTCTCATTGTCTGAGTTATTTAGTAAAATGGTCTCGTTACTAAGCTCTAGTGGAAGAATGTGTGTTGCAAACATCTTGAATTGGCTGCCTTGAATCTCTCTTGAAATTATGATTAAAATAGAAACATGAATCCAACACAGTCTCTGTTTAAACTCTCTTGAAATTCTCTGTTGAGACTATCTTGCCCTCTCAAAAGAAAAAAATGATAAAATATATTTTAAATACAATGAATGTAATTATAACACTGTGCATACATTATTATAATACATTATCCTATCTTACCTAACGAAATAGTCTCTAACTCGCGTGATCATCTTCCCTACCACTCAACGCACACATTCTCGCACCTGATATCAAAAAATCAACGTCAAGAAAGTGTTACATAGGTGGCCACTTCCGAGCATTAATGTAACTTCGAGAACTAATTTTTAAATGGAAATTCCTTGATAGTCTGAGGAAATACCATGATGACAGTTATTTGGCATCAATTAATTGAAACCTATATTGCCATATAGTATGAATATAAATGCAATATTGCTGAGAATGAACAAGATATTTTCCAATTCCCGCTCCAAGCGCATGCACATCATCACTTCTACCACATTGCTCCCCCTACCACTCCAGCGGGTTCTTCAAGCTTCCTGACTTGGTTGTGTGTGCCTGCAACTGGCTGCCTGTCGCATCAACTTTGAAAAGATGGTTCCCTTTGCCAGCCGCATAGCCAGTGGAACCGTGGGCGAGTTGTCCAGTTGTGCTGGTACTGATTGCCGAGCTCGGATAGTTACAGTGACCAATAGACAATTAGGGTGACCAACAGCAATTTTTTCAACTTACAACCTCGTTACCACCAATTTTACAGGTTACCGAAAACAACTATTTTTCTGCATACAGCCTTTGCTGCACCCACACCTTGTGTCACTTTCCTTGCTAACAAATAAACCCTAGAGGACGTTGATGCCACAAATACGTCGTTGGTAGCACAAGTGTTACAGTTCTCCACATCCGTATCTTGAATGGAAATCTTCAGAAATCCTACATCATTTAATCTTCTTTCTTTAGGATGAATCCAACTACCGCAATCTTCTGGTGATTAGTAGAATATATGACTCCATACCCGTCATTCCAGAAGTCGTCGGCTCCCGTGCACTTGATCTCGCTCACTCCTAAAATGTCTTAATCCAGTCTGGCCATCTCCATCTTCAAGTTCTCCAATTTCCCTTACACCCCCAATGATCTCACGTTCCATGTCCCTATCATGCATCTGACACCTTTGACTGGTGTACCCTTCCCAGTAGTCTCCACCCGGAGATCCGATTGGGGGACTATTTTACCTCTAGAATATTTTACGGGGAAGGATGCCTTCACGTCATACTTCAATGCAAGGCTGCATTTTCTAGGGAAGTTAATGTGGTGGTTTCCCGTTGCCTTCCACATCGCAGTATTCTGACCAATTCTGTGACCTTCACTCTCACCCGAAGCTGTAGCAGTTGATACCTGACCTGGATCTTCACCATCAATGCCTTTTGGTGAAACTGCTGCCTCTCACCAGTGGAGGCGAGTAGTTGAGGATAGCCTGTAGTTGACTCCCAATATTTCAAGAAAATAATCTGTATTTTTTTAATTTCAAAATTTGTAGATTTGGGGGCTCCAGGGATATAACCTTTGACCTTTGGATTGGGAGTCGAGCACGCTAACCACTACACCACCACCTGCCCAAGATATAATACTACATCTGAAATTAGAATGCAGCATTTGCACACTTAAAAGGGATGACAGTAACTGTAAAGTTATACCTATAGGCTATATGCTCCCTGAAAAGTAGAAAACACTACAATTCAGTTTCTCTATAGAAACCAGTAGAAGTCAGTCGGCTATTGCACCCATAACAATGAAAAAATATTTGGGATCCAGTCAAGTTCATTATAATGTATTCTATAGAGTGCAGGAGAGTTCAGTAGGAGTCAGTAGAAAAATCCTAATGAAACCAGTAGACATTTTTACTAGCTAAAAGAGTTAAATATATTAATATGAACATTAAATGCATTTTTAAATCTAAGAAAATGTTAACATGTATGGATCAAAAGAGCCGCAGTTTGCCAACCCTTGGTGGTGTTAGATAAAGCATAATTTAAATCTAGCTAACGTAAACGTATGCCAAAAAAGAGCAACTGCATAATAATAACCATAGATAAAAAATTCATGTGAATACTTGAGATAAAGAATTATACTTTACAAATGGAGCTTCCATAAACTCATATACCTGATCTGCTATGCTGAATTCCTTGTCTGGATCCTCCTCAGCCCAAGTGGGTCCACCGACATCACAACAGTCGTCATCACTATCATAATCACTATCGGCTTGGGTGTTCCTTAAACAAAATGTAAAAACTGTGAAAGATATGACAAAAAAAACATTGCTGCTGATAAGTTACAATGATCAGCACTTGACAGTCGAAACCTATGCTGAACTTTTTCTTTTTACCTAAAGGCTAGAAATGTTATAGTTAACCCTTTTCCCAATAGGATAATCAATTTGTCAATGGTACCAGTAGACAAAGTGCTACTGACTGATTTAGCGACCGGCACTTTTACATTTATAAATGTTAAATAGTTTAATTAATTTGCTTTCAAAATGAAATGCAAATGCATACCTTTCCATCATTAAATTCTAAAAGTTGAAATTGATATTTGGAAAAATTATCCCTAACCCTTTCGAGACGGTGGAATTCTCTCTTTAGCATGACTGCTACGCTGAGCCCCAAGAGACTTTTTCGTACCCTCTGTACGGAGCATTTTTGCGGGGCATCCGTTAAGAAGGGTCTCGCAGGTAATCACACACCCACAGACCCCAACCTTTTTCGATCCGTCTCAGCAGGGACTCCGCATTATCTCAAACTCTGAGGGTAGTTGGGCTACCTCCTTTCCGGGTTTAAATCCCTCCCTGAGGCATTGTTTCGCGGTCAACTTATGATTTGTTTATATGTTTTAGCTACATGCATAATTGATGCTTGCTCTTAAATTACAGACTTAAGACTGAATTCCTAGTTTTTTTCTGTGCATTGTCAAATTTTAAACGAAGGTCTACGGTCAATATTTACGGATTTAATGCAACAATTATTTCCAATCCCATAATAAATTAATGGATTTTAACTCATTTAACGACAAAATATTGAAATAAACTATTCCGGGTATGCATTATCAAGTGTTGGTATCATACTTTAATTGAGATTTCAGTTAATATTTATCGTAGAATTTCGTTTAAAAATTGTAAACGCTCATCCAGTTCTTAGTTTATAGTTTCTGAAATAAAAAAAAACATAAATTTTGCAAAATGGCTGAATAAACAATCGTATGACCGCGGTCCCTTTCCACAAAGAGGGGTAATATACGATGAGGGGTACAGGTACCTGCTCCCGGATTTCGTGGGTGAGGCCTAATCCCAGCTGCGTTGGGTCCCGAAACTAAGCCTTCGCGAACCCGCGACCGTCATAAAAGGGGGGGGGAGCAAGAAGCCGAATATATTCGGCATTCGTTCCCTTGGTCAGGAAAATCTCCGACGAATATATTCGGCCTTCGTCTCCCTGGTCAAGAAACTTACAGCCGAATATATTTGGCGTTAGTAGGGAAAGGGCTAATAGAATAAACAAGTTTTTGGAATGTGAAATTGACAGAATTAAAAATTATGCAAAAATTGCCTTTGGCAGTCTTAGAAAATCCTACTCGGAATTTCCTGGCCATGTAAGGGCTAGGGAAACATGAAAAATAAGCCTGGGCACACAAAAATGTTATGCAGCTTTTCCAGCATTTTCCTACAAAGGGCTAAAGTATGGAAAAGATCATCTGTTAAAAGTTTTGCTGCAACTGCAACCTTTGGTGGCTGTGGTGGGACCATCTTGGAAAGAAATCCACCAGTCATTTGCTGGTTTGATTTTTAAAATTCACTGGTGTCTTGTGCAGATTCATTTGTGTCAAAGCTGTACAGTAATCGTACCTTGCCATGAAATCATGTCCAACCATTATAGAGGATACAAACTCTTCCCTGGGTGTTGTGTCTTTATTGTAAGGGTCTTTATCATTGTATTCGTTTTGCCGCCCTGGTGCCTGCGCTGTGCGCCATGTTGGGACATTTCGTCAGTGTTCTGTTTTCCAGGGTGGTCTGACAGATCTCTCAGGGTGACACTCTCTCTTCTTCGGACTAGCATAGTGGTCAGACGTGCACCAGAGGCATCATGTAACTGTGCAAGTATTAAAGTTAGTTGGCAAGCTGTCGGCTGTTTCCCTTGAACCTACGGACTCAACACTGGGCAATTGCACTGAGAGTATTAGAGTATTGAAAGTATCTGATTGAGATGAATGAACAGCAAGAGAAGTGCTTAGCATGTTTCAAGACTTGGAATATCCTTTCAAACATTCAAGCATGGAACATCATTGTCTCAAGCATTTACATAACACTGGATACAATATTATACCTGAGACATATTTAATAGGCCACAATTTCTGCTTAAAAGAGACAAAGAAAAGAGGTAGAGGTGAAACTCTTGATGTTTATGGTCAGTTTGTATCCCTAAGATAAACACTCAGAAATATTTTTGAATTGCCTGGTGCTCTCCATGTTACCCTAAGATACATGAATTCACTAAAGTCAGATTCCTCATCACTGCAGAATTTCATTCAGGGCAAACTATTGGCTACTAAAACATCCAGGTTTCATAAAAATTATATTGTGATTCCCCTTTCAGCATACTTTGTTGATTTTGAGGTTAGGGTCATTCCATGTCAAATCACGCAGACATTTTTGAAAAAGTAACCCACGGTCTCGGATTTTTATGAAATATTTGTCACTACCAGCTATCACCAATTTAATGAGCCATGCAAATTATTTCCTCTTTCACTCTCATAGTTTGTCAGATATAAGGGCTCAAAGTTTGGGAAATTAGCTAAGAAGGGTAGCCGGTAGGGTGATTTGACTTTCAGAGTACAGGGTACAAGGTAAAAATTCATTGCTCAGTAACCGTTTAACATATCGCCATGAAAATTTTTCATCTTGCATAACAAAGTACATTTCTTCCATGGAAATATTTCCTGCCACCCTGTCATTTCTATGTTGGCCACCATAATGTCATTAGTCGTTAGTTAAATAAGTTTAAGAACTAAAAAACATGACTTCACATTTTCACAATTATCACCCTAAGTCAGAGTAGTAAACTCATCCAATTTTTTTTAATTGGACCATAATATGTGCTCTAATAGACTGTGAAATAAAAATGGTGGTGTTTTGACTGTCACTGTGAGTATTTCAGGTTTCACTTTTTATCTATCTCAGAGAGAGGGATTTTGGACAAATACTGTACACTTACTAAGGATAACTGTATGGAAATGCCTGTGATCATGTGGAAATATTTGAAATAATGGTAAGTAAGTGATAGGCCTAACATCTAATTTTATTGAATATGCCTCTTGTTCATTCATAAAAAAATGATACTGGGCTTGTGGTAGCCGGGGGGGAAAATGTTTCAGCAACTGTGAAATGATGCACTTTATCTAGTATGATTTACAAATGTTAATTGAAAAAGTTTTAGAACTAGAATTTATTTCTCACATTTCGCAATATGTGATAATTTACTTAAATTATACACTTAAATTATATAACCTACCTTTAAACTGCAGTTAAATGTGTCCAGCTGTACTGGCATTGCACAAAGTCAGCCTCATTTTCACTAAAGTAGTACATCCTTCCAGAAGCCGTGGTGATGGGAGGGTTGACAGAACAAATGATACTACTTACATGTACATAGCAGATGTCTTCTTTCTCCTGTGGAGGCCAGTGAAATGATCTTGCTGGGCCATAGGGGTGCATGAATTTCACTTTCACATCACCTTCGTCCTCATGCTTAGACATCACTAATCCAAAAAACCATTGATCATCATATGCACATGCAACGTAAGAGTTAGTTAAGATTTGTGACAACATAACTGCAGTTGATGGTTTTTCATTGACAAAGTGGAATATAATGCAGAAGTTTTCATCTGAGCTGACCCTCTGCTCCTAAAGAATATAGTAGGAGTGAAATGGTGAATGCCAAGTGCGCCAGGTATAGTTTTTGCCTTGAGGAATCTGTGCTGTAGCTGCTGATGAGTTTCTGAAATAGATTCCGTCTTTAAAAGCCAGAATTTAATGTTTTCAATTCCAGACATGCAGAACTCCATTATTTTCTCCACAGAGTTTAAGATGCCTCCTGAACATCTCTGGAGACTCTCTCGGGCCACTAAACGTTTAACTGTGCCATGACAAGGGGATTTTCCATGACTTGTAGCAAAAAATGTTCATGAAGCCAGCA
This sequence comes from Pyrrhosoma nymphula, assembly GCA_963573305.1. Taxonomy (NCBI): domain Eukaryota; kingdom Metazoa; phylum Arthropoda; class Insecta; order Odonata; family Coenagrionidae; genus Pyrrhosoma; species Pyrrhosoma nymphula. Next base: position 10,831,666 of record OY754332.1, on the reverse strand, counting down.
GCTTTTATACTCTCCAGCTCACTCTCACTCAGTGATTTAACCCGGAGGTTACTTTCGATAGTTTAGGGTACAGCTCACCCCGGACAGCCGTGTGAATTTCACACATTCAGGGTAAGGGGGCCAGTTCCTTTCCCTGGGCCACCTTGCACTCCCGAGGATTTTTTTTTTGCTCTGGGGCGTCCAAAGGCTTCACCCGGATTTGAAACCGGGACCCTTCGATCGGTAGCCAAGCGCTCTACCCACTAGCCACCTACCCTCCAGCACAGCCATCACTAAAATAGTTTGCATTTTTTACTAACCTAAATTTTTCTTTAATGAACTGTGACATTATCCTTTGGCATTAATATACAAATGCTACATCATGCTCTAAATCATCTGACAATATGCATAAGCTTGAAACAATTTTCTGTTTCATTTAGTAGTCTTGATTGTATATTACAACAGGGTGCAGAGTACAACTATCGCTTGTGCAGTGATACCCTTATCCCTCATTTTGGATAACATGAGTAATTTTCACTGAAGTCAAGGAGAACAATTGCTTCATGAGGACCAAGATTTTCCTGCATTTGCTTAAATTAGTTTGCCTGTCCTTTTGCAATAAATTAATGCCCTAGTAAAAATTCCAGCTGGAATTTTTAGCAGGATCCATCTAGATCTAGCAAGATTTAACCCTTTCGCGCCGGACGTCGGCCATAGCCGACGAGCATTTTCATACGCAAACGACCGAACGTCGGCTATAGCTGGCGTGGGTTTTTCAGCGCAAACGAACGGACGTCGGCTATAGCTGTCGCAGGGGATGGGAAGTGACCGCTGAGTTAGCAATGGTCGGAGGTATTCAGGCCCTGCCTGAGACCCAGCTTAGCGAGCCCTTAGAGCTAATCCTCGGCCATTAGGCCCGACCCTCCTTCTCATTTACGATCCTCATTATAGCAGGAATCCGTGTTGAAGTGGTTGAATTGTAAATGATTTTTAAAAGAAAAATTTATTGCATGCTCCAACTTTTTATACTTTGAAATGATTTAATCGTTTTTTTCTGTTCATAAGCAATTTTTAAACTAAATTTTAGTGTTATTATTAACGGACTTCTTGTGTAAAAACCTTGTGTGTTCATATGCGATGAAAAATACGCAAAAAGAGAAATGTTGTCGTTTTATTTTCTATATCGTAGGTGTTTGTTACAATCGGAATGCCTATTTACACTATATGTCCTCTATTTTCCGATTCCTTCATTGATCCCCTTAGTAATTACTCATATTCCGGTATTTTTAGGTAATTTATATTGTAAAAACATACTTTTAACTTCGCCTACGTTGGTCCAAAGCCTGAATGAAAAAGAAGGATGGGAATTATTATTTGGAGGTTTATTCAAAGACGTCCTAACTTGCTGTAAAAATGGAAAAGTCCTAACTTTGTTATTATTAACGCTAGAAATCCGTTTAAAATTCTACAATGCTTAAAAAAATGTAAGTTATTCTTATATAAGTGTAAACTGTTAAAAATCATAGGCAATATTTAATTTAAAAAAACACTGCTAATGCAATGAGTTGACCATGGACTCCCGCTAAGAAAGGGTTGGAGGGTCGAGTCCAGTGGCCGGGGTAATAGCCGGGCGCCCCGTTAAGTAGGGTCCCAAATCGGAGGGACGAGAGTACGGGCCACTCCACCCCAAAAAAGTGCTTCGCAGAGCGAGGTTTAAAATTTTCGCAAGCTACCCGTAGCACGGAAAAATTTTTCTTTCGTAGTTGCCGGCAGGAAAGGGTTAAGAAGGAACCTACTAGAATTCAGTAAGATTCAGCTGGAAACAGCATAAAGTTGGAGTAAATGAGCAAAGATAAGACTAACATCGATACATTTTCAAAAATCTTGTTTAAATGCGATTCATGAACTTTGGAAGCGATAAAACTCTTGATTTTGGAACTTATTTTTGTCCCCATGGGGTGCCAGTTTTTCCAGTCTTTCAATTAAAGTTGATCTATACTCATCAAATGTTACAGTGAAGTTCACCAGTTGTGATCTGTCACTAGAAATCCACTGACTGTATGACACTTCCTCTCCAGGGTCACATTCATCAATTATTTTCAGCAGAAATCTTATAAAATTTTCATGTGATGGACACTGAGAGTAGTGTCCTAGCATACAGTCCCTATTTTCAGTAGAACACACTATGTAACTAACCAGGTTCTGGCACGATGCCTCTTTATTACAGGCATGAAGAAGTAGCTAGGTTGACATTTTGATGTATTGTGCAAACACACACAAAATGGGTTCCAGAAGATCCTGCTTGTACACACCATTTTGGACGCAGTGTGCAGAATTTTGAAAACCCAATTCTAATCTTGGGAAAGTCAAATTTCATAGCTGAATAGGGTTCTTTCAAGTTAGCTAGTAATAATTTTTGGGAATAACTGGGTGGACGTGAGAAATAAATGGACTCAGACGTGATCAGTTCAATGTGCATTGTAAGACTGGGGTAATAATCTAATTGGTAGATGTTCTTACTCAGGTTATGTGTTTACATTTGGAAAAACTGCTATATCATGGTCAAGCAGAAAACAAAAGTGTGTTTCTCTCTCAAGTACGGAAGCTGAGTATGAAGCTTTAATGGATACTGATAAGGAAGCAATTTATTTAAGATCATTACTGTATACACTGTTAGATTGTAAGCAAGAACCTATTGTGTTGTATAATGATAATCAAGGAGCACAGAAATTGGCTGTGAATTCAATGTTTCATAGTAAAACTAAGCATATTGAGATTAGATACCACTTAATTCGAGTACCACTATTGATGAAATCGGAATGTCACTAGTTTGAGAGGGGATGTTGGAACTACGTAAGCAAATCAATGAAATTCTCTTTGTTGGTATTTTTGATTGTCTTTTTTTTTGTGCTTCATTTTTGTAATAAAGCGTGTGCTGTACCAGTCCTACAATGCACATTGAACTGATCACGTCTGAGTCTTTTATTTCTCACGTCCACCCGGTAATACCCAACAATAATATCTTATGAACATGTACATTTTTAGAGACACTGACTGCATCTTTTTTTCCTGGCATAATTCTGGAGTATTCATCACTTTCATAGACAGTCCTCACTAATTCATCAGTGATTGCCTTCCCTTTTCTCAATTCAGGTACAGCTAATGTTCCTTTGTCTCTGAAAAGTTCTCTTGCCTGGCAGAAAGTGTATTCACTGACGTGGAACTCCTCCATTACTTTCTTCCTGCTCCATGATATAGGCACCAATGTTAACAGTTGTACCTTTTCTCGGTGTGTGTTTTCAATAGTGATTTTTTCTTTCAATAAGTCTACAAACACATCCATACCATGGATTTTCTGCTGTAATTCCTTTGGCAGTTTTTGGTCATTTTTCTCAGGAGACAACTCTTTATCAAGAACTCTATTAACCTTACTTTTCAAATTAGAGCAGTTTGACTCTACTTTTCTTTTGGCATAGGTTCATCTTCTAGCAGATGAAATACCATTGGATTTCAATGGTGACTCCACCATCTCATGTAATGTCCTTTTAAGTTGCTTGGTTGTTTCTTCCTTGGATTCTGCTGTTTCATAGCTTGAAACACTCCTATAACTGTCACTATCCACTGCTTCAACATCAGAAAGCTCATTTCCAAATTTGGGGTGGTTCTGGAAAAACTGGCACCCCATTCATTTATTGCAAAAGCACAGGCAACCTATCTTAAGCAAACACAGGAAAATCATGGTCCTCATGAAGCAATTTTTCTCCTTTACTTCAGTGAAAATTACTCATATGTTATCCAAAATGAGGCATAAGGGTATCACTGCACAAGCGATAGTTGTACTCTGCACCCTGTTTTAATATACACTCAAGACTACTAAATGAAACAGCAAATTGTTTAAAGCTTATGCATATTGTCAGATGATTTGGAGCATGATGTAGCTTTTGTATATGAATGTCAAAGGATAATATCTTAGTTCATTAAAGAAAATTTACGTCAGTAAAATAAGTGAACTATTTTAGTGATAGCTGTGCTGGAGAGTGCATAAAAGCTGCAAAAATGTTCTCAACTTTTGTGACCACAACCAAGAGTTCTCCTTATTGGCTTCATTGACATTTTTTGCTACAAGCCATGGAAAATCCCCTTGTGATGGCACAGTTAAACGTCTAGTGGCCCGAGAGAGTCTTCAGAGATGTTGAGGAGACATCTTAAACTCTGTGGAGAAAATAATGGAGTTCTGCATGTCTGGAATTGAAAAAATTAAATTCTGGCTTTTAAAGACGGAAGCTATTTCAGAAACTCATCAGCAGCTACAGCACAGATTCCTCAAGGCAAAAACTGTACCTGGCGCACGTGGTATTCACCATTTCACTCCTACTATATTCTTTAGGAGCAGAGGGTCAGCTCAGATGAAAACCTCTGCATTATATTCCACTTCACCAATGACAAACCACCAACTGCAGTTATGTTGTCACAAATCTTAACTAACTCTTACGTTGCATGTGCATATGATGATCAATGGTTTTTTGGATTAGTGATGTCTAAGCATGAGGACGAAGGTGATGTGAAAGTGAAATTCATGCACCCCTATGGCCCAGCAAGATCATTTCACTGGCCTCCACAGGAGAAAGAAGACATCTGCTATGTACATGTAAGTAGTATCATTTGTTCTGTCAACCCTCCCATCACCACGGCATCTGGAAAGATGTACATACTACTTTAGTGAAAATGAGACTGACTTTGTGCAATGCCAGTACAGCTGGACACATTTCACTGCAGTTTAAAGGTAGGTTATATAATTTAAGTGTATAATTTAAATAAATTATCACATATTGCCCCAAGTAGCAGACAATGTTGTATGGATATCCATAAATGGTTTTAATATCCTAAAGGCGTTAGGTCCAACCTGTAATATTATGTGGACATTGTATGGATATTACATCGAAATATCCATACCCAAGCAGCACACGATATCCATCGGGTATCTAAATAATGTTGATATATGCAAAAGACGTTGCTATTACACGATGGATATTTTGACAGCTTTACATAGATATTCTATTTGTAACGTCCACGATGAGTTGTAAATATAACGTTACATAGACATCCTATTTGCAACATCCACGATGAATTGTATAAATAACGTTACATAAATATCCAAGTTGTAATATCCGTGATATTCTTAATTGACATTAAATAGATAGTCCATATGTATTAAACTGATAAAGATAAATACAATATAATTATTATTTTAAAATTTAAACATGTAATATGTTTTAAAAATATGATATTATCATTAAAATGAATCATATACATCAAGTTGCAAACAATCAATATATCTTCCTTCCTCTTTATCACCTTTACCATCAATTCAAGAAGTGGCACTTATTACCTTAAAAAATTGTTATTCCAAACAGTATCCGTGGCGAAAATGTTCTGCTTCCTCGACCGTTCACAGTAGTGTGCACGAAATGTACGGAAGCGGTGCTTTCCGCTTTCTGATTAGGAGATTCAAGCTGCTCAAAAACGACAGTTACTGGTTGATACCACATAAATCGAGGTAATATTACCTCGATTTATGGCCCGTAGGCTGTAGGTCTACAAAGTTCGCCCCTGGCAGCCGCCCACCTGGACAGCCCCTAGCTATGATGCTGAAGCTAATGTGCAGGAATTGGAAAAAATCTTGTTTATTTGCAGTAATATTGCATTTATATGCATACTATGTGGCAATATAGGATAACAGTTATCTGGCATTAATTAATGACAAATAACTTTTATCAAGGTTTTATGGTATTTCCTCAAACTATCACGGAATTATCATTTCATGATTATAGTTCTCGAAGTCACATTTATCCACGAAAGTGTCTACATGTATATACGTCTTTGTTCAGCTCAAGATGGGAGATTGGGTGCGATGATTCGTAATAGTTGATAATCAGGCAATATTAGTAGCATACCGTAAGATAAGTACGTGGTATTATAAAATGGTGAACTAATGCAATGTGGAACATTCATCATGCCATTGCTCAATTGCACATTCAAAATGAATAATGGCAGAATATCTTTTTTTATTTTGAGAGAGCAGCGAAGAGAGTGGAGAGGTATTACGATATTCCGGCTCGTGAACGTTGAGCACAGTAACCATAGATGTTAAAATGTCAGGAGCTTGAAGTTGGGTTCAAAATGTTCTGCCTCTCAAGTATTTTAGCAGATCAAATGTCACTTTGGATGTCTTATGATTTTTAATTGAGATGATAAGATTCTGTTTCTGGCAATATTTGTTGGTACAATAGGGGATGATTCAGTGTAAGAAAATTTGAATTTCAATAGAATAAACAATTTGGAGGGGTGGTTTTTGGTCCTCCATGGATATTGTATAGATATTCACGCAACTGTGCAATAATGTTGTATGGATGTTAGCACTGGATATTCATTGGATATCTCAAAGTGGGAACTTTGGATATTTTATGGATACCTATCCATAAAAGGTTATACGGATATGCTGGATATCTTATGGATATTAAGGAAGTCATTTTGTAATATTCTATGGATATTTTATGGACATAATCTGCTTCTTGGGGGGTAATGTGAGAAATAATTATTAGTTCTAAAACTTTTTCAATTAACATTTGTAAAACATTTAAAGTGCTAGATAAAGTGCATCATTTCACAGTTGCTGAAACATTTTTCCCCCCGGCTACCACAAGCTGTATCATTTTTTTTAAATATTTGAATGAACAAGAGGCATATTCAATAAAATTAGATATTAGGCCTATCACATACTTACCATTATTTCAAATATTTCCACATGATCACAGGCATTTCCATACAGTTATCCTTAGTAAGTGTACAGTATTTGTCCAAAATCCCTCTCTCCGAGATAGAAAAAAAGTGAAACCTGAAATACTCATAGTGACAGTCAAAACACCACCACTTTTATTTCACAGCCTATTAGAGCACATATTATGGTCCAATTTAAAAAAATTGGATGAGTTTACTACTCTGCCTTAGGGAGATAATTGTGAAAATGTGAAGTCATGTTTTTTAGTTATAAAACTTATTTAACTAACGACTAATGACATTATGGTGGCCAACATAGAAATGCCAGGGTGGTTGAAAATATTTCCATGGAATTTTAGTACTTTGTTATGCAAGATGAAAAATTTTCATGGTGATATGTTAAATGGTTACTGAGCAATGAATTTTTGCCTTGTGCCCTGTACTCTGAAAGTCAAATCACCCTACCGGCACTTCTTAGCTAATTTCCCAAACTTTGAACCCTTATATTTGACAAACTATGAGAGTGAGAGAGGAAATAATTTGCAAGACTCATTAAATTGGTGATAGCTGCTAGTGAAAAAATTTCATAAAAATCGAGTTGGTGGGTTACATTGGCTGGGTGAACTGACATGGAATAACCATCCATTCTGGCCTCTTTCAGGTAAGCTGGGTGCTTTTTATGCCACTATTCCCTGTTTGCCCCTAGAATGTCAGTCACTTCTAAAAATATCACCTATTTGGTCCAGCTGTTAAAAATTTGGAGTAGATCACATTATGGTATTCAGGGAGCATATGAACCTCTGATAAAGGAGTCAATATATCTGGAAAATACTGGAATAGATATTGAAATTTTGAAGGGGTACACCATGTGTATTTGGTTCTAGGCCTAGTGTAAGGCGATAATTTAGGACTGAATGCCATTCCTGGAATGGTTGATTCATTCAATGGTATTCATTTTTGTAAGATAGGTAAAGTTCACTGTGAAACACAAACAACTGACCTTCCTCTAATACTTAGGAGTGGAGCAGGCTATGATGATGAAATCCAGGTAAATGATTTTAGAAAGACTGGAGTGAAAGAGCTTTGTGTTTGGATTGAAGTTCCATCATTTCACATTATATCGAATTTCTTTTTGGATGAAATGCATGATATGTGAAAGGTAATTTGTTCCTAGGATATGATCCATATATTGGGAGGAATAGTTGCTGGACCACTAATGGTATTTCTTCCTAAGCATCGAATTAGACATACTTATTTTAAGGCTATGACTGTTTGACTACGGGCCGACAGTTAGTTCAAATAATTACCCTCCACCATTTCTCCATACTCATTGAAAAATGGCAAGAAGTTAGCACTGACTGCCTTTGATATACTTTCTTTTATAATATTGTTTGTAGTTATTATATGGGATTTAGTGTCCGAAAACAATCCAAATTGAGTGCTTTAATATATTATCCTTAGATTAATTATTGACATTTTGGTAGCAAAGAGAGTGCCAAAAGATGTGATGGATTTGCTGAAGGATTTAATTGAGGAAGACAATGAACTGTATGTTAGATTAACCCTTTAACGCCTAGCGTGACCATATGGTCACGGAAAGAATTTACTTTGTAATCTCGAAACAAAAAATAGTCGTAAGGCAACCATATTTTCTACATGGTTTTACATTGTCGCGAAGGGTTTTTGGAAGCACGACAGGCAGTTTTCAGACAACTATCATAACATTTGCTGATGTTAAACTCGTGAGATCATTCTCGTGCCATTGAATCTCCTCCTCATGGATTTCCACCTTGTGTAAGTATGGTCTTACTAAAGTACTTTGGTAAAAGCATGTATTTTAATTTATAATATTAGCATGCTACGGTTCATTTTAATGTATATATATATTATTTCATATGTATTTACCATAGTATATATTTTACAAGTAGTTTTTCATAGGTGTGACCATATGGTCACGCTATAGGCGCATATGGGGTCAATTGTTTTCAAATTCGGGGTTACTATTTTCTTATTGTTTTCTGCATGAATAAATATAATATGTCCTAATCTGAATGTATTTATATACTTTTACAAGTTTCAACCATATATTTAATAATAATTATAAGTTTACATAATTTGTAGAGACTTGACATTTCCAGATTCTCTTGACATTTTGGAGTATGAGGATGTTGATAAAATATACATCGAGCCTCCAAATGTAAACGACCTCACGGACTAAGATTCTACCGATGAGGATGATGGTGGTTGATAATCTAAGTGGCCGACAGCTCCGGTGCGCTGCGGAAGTTGTACTGTCCATAGCAAACGACGGCAGCTATCCCAGATCACAAGGTGGCCGAAAAAAGTAATTCAATGGCGAAGAAGAGAAAGAAAACAGCAAGAGTGGAATATAGCAGGACTGCAGAAAACCTTCCCTAATTTTTCTGATTTAGATTACACCAATGAACATAATTTGAGTCCAGTAGAACTATTTGATTCAATCATTGACGATAACATGGTTCGTTTTTTATGTGCCGAATCCATTTAGTACGCCCTTCAAAAAAAATTCCTTACCCAAATATAACCATAGAAGAGATGATAACTTTCTTTGCTTTATTGCTCCTGTCTGGATACAACAACGTTCCTTCTAAAAGATCATACCCACACAGCACACTCAAAATTTATACCGTATAAAAGTTGCTTAAATAGTATAGTATAAATTGTAAATAATATTCCGTCGATTATGTACGTAATATGTGAATAATATGCAATATATGCAAATATAATGCAAATATTATGCCATCGAAAACTGTAAATAATATTTGCATAATATGTACATATTTTCAGAATATCTCGGCGAATGAAATCCCAGACAGCACATAAAATTTTGTATCTGTATCGACGGTGGACAAACAGGATACAAGAATTGCCATATGAAATGTTCGCAAGAGAATTTTATGAATATGCAAACTCTAGTTCTCGAGAGAATGAGCATCCATGAGCATACATTTTAAGTTTACCCTTGCACATAACATGCAGAATTAAAACAACGTAATTAATGCGCGTACTTCTTTGCAAGAAGCCTAAATAACTTCAAGAGATATTAGTATTCGCTCGTACATAATTGGTACAGGATACTAGTATCTTGCCCTGACAGGTCTTGTTCACGGTGCCATGGTCCTTATATTACATTTATTATTATTTTTATAGGGACCTTGCACGGTGCGATGGAACTATTTGCAGGCGCGGATGGGCGCGGAGGCTCACTTTGGAGCGGTCACCGGCTCGTTCACAGTTTGTTTACATGTGAGAGTTTGTGACTGTGCTTCCCAATACACTAGTCGGAAGTCAGAAGTATTTACTTACATATCATTTTAAAACAGTTGCGTGAAGTACCCTACATTCGTATTTCTGGTAATTGTAGTGAAAATAGGTTTATTTTTACTCTGGTGGCATTATTTTTCATGCATCGTTATTTTATGTGCAGTTCTTTGTGTTGAAACTCATCATCCAAGACTTGTCATCATCCATCATAATCATGCGTAAAGTTTTTCTGGAGGATTTTCACTCATTAAGATAGCCAGATTAATTACCGACTAAGTGTTTTCGGTGATAGATACGGATTTCATTACTCTTATCGAAGTCATTATTTGGCTAGAAGACTGTGATAGGGTTTTTTGAAAGGAGCAATGCCCACTTGTCGGCGGTTTTCAAGATTGTGGAGTTCCAAAAAAGAGAATTCTGGCAAAGAAAGGAATCTCATTGTGAAAGAAAGGTGAGTGGATTTAATTAGGTATGTTGAATATCAATTTCAATATCTATTTTGGAGGCTTGATGCAAGCATTTTAATGCTGGAGACATTAATGTGTTGTCTTTCAATTCGTGGATGTGCCTGAACACATTATATTAAGCTGATAATGAGAGAAACTAATAATTTCATATCTTTGTAGCATGAGAAAATTGTGATAATGATAAATGATCCAGTGATTTGTTTCAAATCGTTCTTAATTTGGCCAATGTTATTGTAATTCCAATTACTGTTGTCAGAGTTAACTTTAATATTATTTTCATGTAGGCGTCGTGTTTCAAAGTTATTCTCCCCCCGACGATGTGTAGTTCTCTCATTTAAAGATCTTTTATGTTCTTCTTATACCTATATTAATGTTTTTCGTTGGAAAAAGTTAATTTAACGCAATCCTCATTCATAATACAATTGCTAGACTAGATTTTTGCCGACACAATTCGAATTAAGGATTAATTGACACGATTAATTAATTAATTGGTAAGGATCCTTACTGGCTTTTCTTAACGCATAGGTACGCACTAAAGATACATTGTCTGTGTAATTTCGAATTCAGTGTTATTAGCATTTTTAATATGCATACAAAACGTTCCGAACTTACGTGTATTTCAGAAAAATGTGCACATGTGTGCACATTAATGTGCATCATTTCTTAAAATTATGCCAAAGTAATCGGCGAATGCCATAAAATGCCCACTACATTATTGTCTTAGGTAGGTATATAAATCATATAAATCTCGAGCCTCAAAATTATGCGATAACAAAAATATATTTAATCGCATAATATGCCATTCCGTTCTGTGCCAAATATATGCACAGAACGGAATGGCATATTATGTGCATAATATTTGAATATTTGATGAATAAACATGGAAGTTATGCGGATAATGTTGAATCACGAGTTCCTGCTTTTATCATCATGTAAATGTATTTTATGTTCTCTTTTTCAGCAGTAACCTTCAAAACCAACTGTCAATGGATGGAGCAATGAAGATGGAGCTATCTGGAAGATACCACTGATTAAATGTTGAAAAATGAATTACCACACTAATAAAAATAAATGCAAAAGAATTGACTTACAGTTTCCTCCTTTCTCCTCCTTGATTTTATATATTGGCGTTTTAACTTTAATATTTGCGTAAATTATATTTAATATTTAAATTGCAAATTGTATTTGAATAATAATGCATATAAAATTAATGAATTGAATCAAATGCCTACTATATTAAAGAATATGAGTATTATGCACGTTATATATATATATTGAATGCGCAGGTATTATTGAATAATATGCACATTATATTCAAAATATATGCACAGTTAGTATTGATTATTATGCGCATATTATTCTGGAGTTACGCGCATAATATGCCATTATGGTCACCGCATAGATTCTGCATATATGTACATAAAATCGGTCTATATGGGGACATTAGCCCATTTCTATTCACAGTTTATGTACATATTATGCACATCTTATACCACTGCCATGGCATAATTTGTGCATAATATTTGAATATTATGTGCATATTATTCCCTTTGTGCTGTGTGGGTATTGGGAATCAAAGAGATATATTCACAATGATTTAGTTTGTACATAATGCTATACGTAGAGATAGATTTCTCCAAATGTTCCGCTTTTTTGACTGCGCAGACAGTATGAAACAGGATCCAAATGATAAAATGTGTAAGTTGAGGCCCTTCTCTAATATTTTGCAGGAAAAATTTATGACTAAGTTTAGAAGTGAACAGCATTTAAGTTATGATGAATGTATGGTGCCTTACTTTGGCCGTCATGGATGTAAACAATTCATCTGAGGAAAGCCTTTCCGATTTGGCTATATGATTTGGTACAAAAACACTCCAGCAGGTTATCTGGTGTCATATGATTTTTACCAGGGAAAGTCTTCTAACCCTAACACTGAGTATGAGAGTGATTTTGGTAAGGCTGCCAAACCCATGCTCAAGATTCTTGATAAGTTTCCTGAAGAAATGGGAGTACTGCCATTTCAGCTGTACTTTAACAATTTGTTCACTGGAATTCCTCTCCTCACTCACCTCAAAGAGCGAGGATATGGAGATACGGGAACGATTCGTGAAAACTGAATTCCTACTGATGTCCCAATTCTTCCAGTAAAAACTATGAAGAAGATGAAAAGAGGGTCTCTTCATGAGATTACAAGCAGCGACGAAATCTCAATAGTACGCTGGGTTGACGACTCAGTTGTGACAATCGCATCGACATTGTATGGTAAAAATCCTGCGGTAATTGTGAAACGATATTCAAGGGAACAGAAAAAAAGAATTCTCATTCCCCGTCCCAGCGCATTTGGAGAGTACAATAAATTTATGGGAGATACTGATTGAATGGATTCCGGAAGCTACAACAGTATTGGCATTAGGAGTAAAGAGTGGTGGCGGTCTCTCTTTACGTGGATGATCGACGCTGTCACGACCAATGCATGAATCCTCGCCAAAACATCTGGAAGTAAAATGTCTCAGCTAGAATTCAGAAGAGAAATTGTTGAGAAATACCTCACAAGGTACCAAAACGCTCCTCAGAGAAGTGGAAGACAGCCAGTTACTAACAGTTAAATCCAAAGCCATGTTGTAGTTAGCCTGCTTTTGGATGGTCTAAACCATTTAGTCCATCGATGAGGGAGTGGAATAAGACGAAGGTCTGCGTTATGTGGTTCCTCCATGCGCACAAAATGTGTTAAGTGGAGCGTTGGATTGTGCATTGAGTGCTTTATTGAATTTCACACTAAATAACACCACGATAAGAGATATCATTTAGTAATTAAGAAGCTTTTTCAATTCGTTTCCTATGCTATTTTAAAAATTGTATTGTGCTTAATTGATTTTATAATTTCATGATATCCCGAAGTGTTTTCCAAATTCTGTTGCTTCGTAACGCGTACCAAGAGTTATTGAGTATTCTCTGGCATTTCGATGTGTTCTAATTGAATTAAAAGTTAAAATATTTGTGAATTTGTTAAAAACAAATAAATAAAAAATAATTTAACACTTATAATTTATAATTATATTGCTCTAGATGTTTTTATGTAAGGTGAATAAACCTCAAGACAATAAAACGAAACTTTTTTATTTGGAAAAAAATGACCCCACAACCGCCTAGCGTGACCATATGGTCACGCCCCATAACTCTGTCGTTTTAAATCCTATATAGCTAAAACTTTGTGATAATTGTATTTATGTGCTCATAATACTCATATGTAAAAATCAAGAAGATCAGACAAAAAAAAATTTCCTCGGCGTTAAAGGGTTCCCATACAGCACACACGGAGCATATTTAGTTGCAATCACGAGTAGAACACGTGATTTATCTGGTCGAAAAACCGCTTTTCAACGACTAAGAACGGTTGAAAAATGGTCAATATTCGGTTTACTGGCCGCTATTTCTGGTGTAAACACGTGTATCGACCACAAACTGCCTAATATGCAAATTCCCGTGCAAATGTATGTTTACCAACGGAAAATAAACTGTTATTAGCATTATGACCGCTAGACAGCATTGCCAGCAAAATTCGCGGCTGATTTAGATTCATATTTGACCGAGAAAAAAAATTGCCGCTGAAGAGCCGCGAAGCCTAGAACCTGACTCTTCCGATCTCACTAACGCCTTAACCCACTCGGCCACCAAGGTACTTGATTGATGATGGTAATGCCAAGAAGTTATTTCCTCCGCATTCACGGCCAGACCAATATAAATTATTCCGTATTTGTACTTGGCCTGGAGAGAAATACATATTTACAAATATTTGGCACCAAGAAATTAATGCAGATATTCACGTGTGCTTGAAAATGGCTGTCAGAATCATACGAAAGCAGATAATATTATCGTGGAACATGATTTTATTTCTGATGGGTTACAATTGTACCAAAATGCAACGTATGATCAAAAAAGGAAGTATTTATTGCATGGAAAAGTCATCGTTTTTTGTAAAAAAATATATCCACCCATTGTGTACAAATATAAGTTTTTCACGATTATCAGGATTACCGAATAGACTAAGTTCTTTGGTAGATGCATATTGAATTAACATATGTTACATACATACCTATATAACATATGTTATAACAGAGATATCTCTTCGTAGCGGAATAATAGCGTATAGCTCATCTTTAATATGCAGTTATTCCCATGGAAATGTGAAAAAAGGCAAAGTGGCATGTTGTACATTAATTAAATTCTATAAAATACAGAAGTCCACTCAGATAATTTGGACCAAAATATACACTGAAAGAACACGTGTAAAAAAGGGCTAATTTTGGAATTATCCCTTATCCCATATATCGACCGAGAGTACACGAGTATATTTCTCCCCGTGCTGTATGGGTTAATTGGAGAGACAATCATTGGCGTATGAACAGTGGAGTGGGTTTAGGGTTTTAAACCCTCCCAAAAATATTTGTTTGCCTGAATTCTTATTCGTTCCTTTACCTGAACTAGTGTTTTGAATTTTGCTTATTAGGTTTAAAAATATAGACAAATTGTCTTTATGAAAATAGAATGTTAATTTAATTATTTGTTGAGAGAATTGTAATCTAAATATCATTTTATGATGATGCACATAAATATTTATGAACCCCCGCCCCCCTATGAAGTCAATCCTACATACTGGACACACTCAAACCAAAGCACCATATTCTTATGCAATACCATTTCATTTTTTTAAATAGTGGACCATTCAGAAACGTGTCAAGCAAGTGATTTGATTCAAAGCATAGTGACTCAACTAAAGCTGCTTCTGTAAACATGTCCAGGAGAAACATCAGCTATTCCTTGGGTTTCAAGCACCAGTTAAATATGTGCTACGACCTGCGGTAGTCAATGAAGGCATATTGCCACAGCTACTTCATGGTCGTGGGGAAATGTTGGAAGACATTGGGCTATAGCAGAATGGTATCATGCTCTGCTTCCAGAGGATATATGGGATAAGATTTGTTTAGTCCTAGTAGGATTGAGTATAAGGGAACCAGATTTAAACTAGGTATGGTTCTTGTAACTGGTGCCGCAGAATTGTGCCCATCATTGCTGATCTAAGGCTCATACTTGTAGATGGTGAATAACTAATTTTCATTAGTGCTGAGCTATTCAGGATTGAATGAACACGTTGTAGCCCATGAGGTTATTCATTCCAATGGTTGCGTTTGCCTGAGCACTGACCATGTAATTGTGAAAAATATTTTGTGTTGAGATACACCATTTAAATTTCTCTGTTAATTTGTTGAGGGTATTTTAAATCCATCGTGATGTTCTACACCTCGATCTTGAATCAATTGATGGTAATCTTATTGTTTGATCATGAATTTCTCCAATTGTTTATAGCAAGAAACAATTGTTTTTAATGGGTGTTTTCAACAAGGCACTTCATAGAGTTGCATAGGTGTATCTAGAAGCGTCTGAAGGGGGGTACCACTTGGGGATAAAAGGGGTATGGAATACCCCCCATGTAAATAAGGGGGTCCGGTAATTTTGAAAAATATGCATCTCAAAATGGCATTTTGAAGGTGTTTTTTTTGTTTTGGAAGGTGATCTATAGGTGTACTATTAGCATGTGACATCGTTTTTACGTTTATTTATAAATGGGGAG
Source organism: Pyrrhosoma nymphula (assembly GCA_963573305.1). Lineage (NCBI taxonomy): Eukaryota > Metazoa > Arthropoda > Insecta > Odonata > Coenagrionidae > Pyrrhosoma > Pyrrhosoma nymphula. Next base: position 10,815,511 of record OY754332.1, on the reverse strand, counting down.
GTTACATCCCCCCCAGGTCCCTCCAGGGTTTAAAAATATAGCCTAACTTATGTTGTCTTGTGTCTGTGCCTAATTACAGTACTCATAATAATTTATGCTAATAAATAATGTTTTTAAGTTTCACGATAAATTTGTCTGGCGTTTGCTTTAAGCGGATACCATTAAAAGTTACATATCCATATGAAACAGCACAGTTATTATAATTTTGAGCAAAATTCCCGTGATGCATTCAGCGGACATTTTGTAATCGTCATCGATGATTTGCTGAATTACCATACCTATGCTGCTAATAGTTTTATGAAGGCTGCAAACTTTAATTTAAAATTTTATTTAACATTTAAATGAACATTTAATTATCTATGGCTTCAAACCTATTAGTTGGACAAAAAACTCATTCCCGTAATTAAAAATGCCTTGCATGTCCGATTTGTATAGCTGTAGACCTCTGTGGCGAAGCAAATCGCGCTTGTTGGGCCGAGCAAATGTAGCCGCGCCTTGACCAAATGTATTTTGACAGTGAGGTCTGCTCTCACTATCTTGACAAACGAATTTTGCTGCAACAACAGAGGGAATTAGACAACGTCACCAAAGTTTTTTTCTCCGTGCATGGATCACAATTAATGTCCACATCAGCTCCCACGGGGAAAATAATTACTTTTAACATTATTGGCACTGAAGAAAATTCATCATCACGTCCCACACAGCACAAAGTGAATAATATGCACATAATATTCAAATATTATGCGAATATTATGCCGCATCAATGGTATAAAACGTGCATAATATGTACATAAGATGTGCATATAAATGGTATAATGTCCCCATAAATTGCGATATATGCGCATAATATGCAAAATATATGAACTGAATGGAATGGCATAATGTTTGTATATTATGCGCATATATACGCAATTTATGAGGACATTATACCATATATATGCACATTTTATGTACATATTATGTACAATTTATGCCATTGATGTGGCATAATATATATTTGCATATTATGCACATATATACGCAATTTATGAGGAAATTATACCATATATATACACATTTTATGTACAAATTATGCACAATTTATACCATTGATGTGGCATAATATATATTTGCATATTATGCACATGTATACGCAATTTATTAGGACATTATACCATATATATGCACATTTTATGTACATATTACGCACAATTTATTCCATTGATGTGGCATATTGTGCAGATATATACGCAATTTATGAAGACATTATACCAAAATATCCACATTTTATGTACATATTATGTACATTTTATGCCATTGATGTGGCCTAATATATATTTACATAATAATTGAATACGATGTGCATATTATTCACTATTATTTTCAAGGGTTACTCGCAGGGGTCTTTGTTCACAGGGGTGACAGAAAAGGATATTTGAGAAAATGCTGGAAGAATGAAGAGGAAGGGTGAACAGGTTAAGGTAGCGAAAGAAGGGAAATGTATGGTAGGCAAAAATGATAAGTGGGCAAGGAAGGGAAAGCGTAGCGTCGATTGCTAAATCTAAAAAATAGTCCTTTAAAGGTACTGCAAAATAGCAGTTCTTAAAAGAACATATCTTCTAGGAAGGAAGTGTAGCACAAGGCGAAGCACAAAACGAGGCACGAGTCGAAACACAGGCACGAGGCGAGAGAACGGCAAAGCGAACGAGATAGCAACCATGGCGTGGGCAACTTGTTAAATACGATCTTCTTTTTTTACGACTCTACGGTCCCTGACGGTAACATTTCCAACTACGATAATTTTCGGGGAGGTGCAATAGACCATGTATTTCGTGAAGTCATGGCTTTGTAAACATCTTTCCTTCGCGCTCATAAAGATAAATTCATATACCGACGTTACGGCTGAAAAAGCGAACAAAAAATGAATCTGCAGAATGATTAAAACAGGAACTGGTGATTCAACCTTCATACGCATACCTTCCATGTTTATTCACCAAATATTCAAATATTATGCACATAATATGCCATTTCGTTCTGCGCATATATTTGGCATATTATGCGCATAACTATTATACCATTTTCATCAGCATACACTGCCGTGATATGCCTAACTCTATTGAAACACCATGTATTTCGTGAAGTTATGGTTTTGTTAACATCTTTCCTTCGCGCTCATAAAGATAAATTCATATACCTACGTTACGGCGGAAAAAGCGAACAAAAAATGCATTTGCAGAATGATTAAAACAGGAACTGGTGATTCAACCTTCATGCGCATACCTTCCATGTTTATTCACCAAATATTCAAATATTATGCACATAATATGCCATTTCGTTCTGTGCATATATTTGGCATATTATGCGCATAACTATTATACCATTTTCATCAGCATACACTGCCGTGATATGCCTAACTCTATTGAAACACCATGTATTTCGTGAAGTTATGGTTTTGTTAACATCTTTCCTTCGCGCTCATAAAGATAAATTCATATACCTACGTTACGGCGGAAAAAGCGAACAAAAAATGCATTTACAGAATAATAAAAACAGGAACTGGTGATTCAACCTTCATGTGTATACCTTCCATGTTTATTCACCAAATATTCAAATATTATGCACATAATAAGCCATTTCGTTCTGTGCATATATTTCGCATATTATGCGAATATATATCTATATTTTTGTTATCGCATAATTATGAGGCTGGAGATTTATATACCTAAGACAATAATTTAGTGGGCATTTTATGGCATTCTCCAATTTTTAGGGCATAATTTTAAGAAATGATGCACATTTCATTCGCCAAGATATTCTGAAAATATGTACATATTATGCAAATATTATTTACAGTTTTCGATGGCATAATATTTGCATATTATTTGCATATATTGCATATTATTCACATATTACGTACATAATCGACGGAATATTATTTACAATTTATACTATACTATTTACGCAACTTTTATACGGTATAAATTTTGAGTGTGCTGTGTGGGGTATATCATTTCGAGTCATTTTGCGTCATAAATTGTAAACCATGTAGCAGTAACCACAAGTTAAATGATCTGAAAACTATGTATTAGCAATAAATAGCGATATTATTTATCAACTTTAAGACAGAAACACCAAATATAATATTAGCAGATCGCAATGTCAATTTAAACTTCAAATAATAGCATTCACTTACTATCGGAATATTTAAACACCAATAGCATACGCGGGACCTGAGATTTTGACCTCCGATTGCTGACATCTTAAATGCACGTCGACGTTTTAACACTTTGAGCGCTGGCAATTTTATTTTTTTCTGCTACAGAAAAGCTGCAGCTTGGTGGCTATTTTGACTACCTAATGTGTAGGTTTTTTGAAAGTATTGCCCCAAAAAACAGTAAAATGCAAATTATACATTATTTTAGATTTTAAAGTCATCAAGGTGGAATAACGATTACTCGAATAGTCAATAGAGTCCTCGAATAGGTAGCTATTGCCACTATATCCTAGCAGTTAAAGTTTAAAAAATAAATTTATGACCACAACGTCAAGTCTAATATTGAAAGAACGCAATAACAATTTAACGCTTAAAATAATAGCATTCACTGAAAATCGGAGTTTTTAAACACCGCAATGGCATGTGGGATTTGAAATTTCTACCTCCGATTGTTAACATGGTAAATGCGTGTCAACAATTTGCGGAATGATATTTATACCTATAGGTAACATCACCAAAGTTTTCAAATGGATCTCATTGTACCGGTAAGCTCCGATGGGACGAATCATTTCTTTTAACACTGTTGGCACTGAAGGAAATTCACAATTGCTTATATTATTTCTTGCCAATTTATAGTCATAATTTCAGATAGAAGAAAGTTTTAAATCGTATTTATCCACACTGTTTTATGGACATACTACTGACCTGACCACTTGTGACCTTGAAAATGACGGTTACCCGTCTCAATAAAACGGTTGACGGTTACTATATATAGTGTCAATAACAAAGTGTGGAGAAATACGATTTAAAACTTTCTTCTCCACAAAGTCAACCCTGAAACTAATTAGTTTAATTTTGTCCAAATCATTTAACTTTCGGTTACTGCTACGTAGCAGTAAATCAAAGTTAAATGATCTGGAAACTATGTAACAGCAATAAATAGCGAATACTATGTAAAAGCCTTATGGCAACAACACCAAATTTAATATTAATTAAACGCAATAAATATTTAACGATTACTAATGTTGACTATCGGAAATTTTAAACACCAATAAAATGTGATAACTGGGATTTTCCTTCCATTGCTGACATCTTCATTTTTGTTGGCAACTTAAGATTTGCCTCAGTATTAGTGACCACGGGGGTCATTCTGTAACTCCAAACCGATCGGTACGGTAGGCTTTTCGTCGGGTGGGACGTCACACCGACGAAGAGAGAGCAGCCGTGCGATTCTGTACGCACCCGATCGGTGCGCCGACGAGCTCCAGTCGGTGGATCGCACCGACGCGCAAAAGCTGTCGGTGCGGCTGCGAATCAGTCGGTTTGCTGAGAAACACCAAAGCAAATTGATTATAAATGAGAATTTTTAGCCGAATGGGATAATTTGATACTTGTAATAATGAGTATACATATATTCTTCATTGTAATAGCGACGCCATTTGTTATTAAGAGAGATAATGCAAAACTCGATGTAGTTAAGGACATAAAGGTGATGATATATAAGAAAAATGTATACACAACTATAATTCCGTAGTATTGCATTGTACTATCTTGACTGTTAAAAATGTTTCACTATCTGGCACTAACATTTGTACATAAATAGCAACATATTGCGGTGGTTATTCTTAAACGGTTGATTCCTATTTAAAGTCTTCAATTATAATTGTACGCAGTCACTTTCTTAACTTGGATTACACCCTATTGGAAATTTCTTATAAGTCTTATAGAAATTCTTATAAGAATTTTAGATTTCTTATAAGACTTATAGAATTCTTATAAGACTTATAGAATTCTTATAAGACTTATAGAATTCTTATAGACTTCTCATAAGACATCTTATAAGAAATCTGAAGACTGATAGAATTATCATAAGAAGTCTGTGAGCTCTTATAAGAAATTTCCACCTTTGTGAATGTAGACTAATATATATTTCCCCAGTAGCATCATACGTCGGTCCGACATTGGCCTGACATCGTTTTCATGTCGGCAAAGTCGGCCGAAGTATACGACATCAAACCGACATTGGGCCGACATCGGTTTACAGCATTTCGGGCCAAGCTACAGCCGACTTATGCCGATGTTGGGCCGACATTGGAATACAACCTCGGTGAATGCCCTACTATAGTAGACGTCGGCAAATTCAGCCGACCTACACGACATAGAACCGACACTATGTGCCGACATTGGCTTTGGACATAGGGCGGGAATGCGAGTACGGGAAGAGGGTGCGGGATGCGCTCTATATAATAAATTAAAATATATTTTCTATCTGCTCGGCATTCTCATAACATTTCGTCCTGTGGCGGTAATTAATTGACAACACTCATTAACAAAAATCATGGCATATACTCATGGGAATGAAGCACAACTGTTTATGCTTTCTGTAACTTATAATGAGGTCACAGCCGTCACAACCCTACAAACTAGTAACGGATTAAATCTAGATTCTTTTTGGATTTCTTGAAACATGCAATCTAGATATCTAAATACTTATTAAATCCATTCTTAATCTAGATATGAAAATCTAGAAATCCCAGAAAAAGATTTAATCTAGATTTAACTCAGATTTTATTATACTTACCAATTTATTTAAAAAGTTCATTTCATTATCCACGGGTTTAATCACGATTAAATATAATATTGCACAACATATGATCACGTATAGTGATGTATTTCATAGTGAAAAGGGATTTTAGGAATGTGCTAGTTAGGTATGGCTAGAGTCACGGATGTACGTAATAATAATCATTCGAATAATCGTGGCTGTTGCCGCCACACATTGAGCGAACAACCCTTAAGTGCACGTACACTCAATGAATCCTAAATGACGACCCAAAAATGTTAAGGAATTTAAAACGTACATTCTGAAAATCACGACGAATACTTGTGGTTTTGAAAAATGCGGGCCCGGGTCGCAGCGCCGAACAAATGAAGAACGTAATTTTTCTAGCGTTTTGGCGGTTCTAGCAGAGACGCCGTTCGGAGAATAGAATTTTCCTGTTTAACTGAGTTTCTGGCTATCACCTGTAGCTCATATAACCATGGATACTAGATATACGTCAAAAAAGCTTTTAGACACTATGCCTGAAAGTTTTACTCGTCCATTTTGGCATTAACGCGAGCTGGGACCAGACTTTCCTGTTGCTGAAGGAATATCTGGGGTGCGTTCCGAATCACGCATGCTGCGCATCAAGTTGGAGCGCTGAAGCTGCCGTTCCGAATTGCTGACGAGCTTTGAAGCGCTTGATGCATGTGCGCGAATCGGAACGGTCTTGATGCGAAGATGGCGCCAAAATAGTCATTTTCAAATGTGAGTGAGGTAGAAGCGGGTGGAGGACTGACTGATCTGCGGTATAGCATGCGATTATCCGTGTCCTTGATTAAAATGTCTCTCTGGTGAATTTTTAAAAGCGTAGATACATATTGAAATCACGATAAAACGGAAAATATTAGTATGTATGTAAAAGAACGTGTGTACATGTACAACTAATATGCTTCACATGCAAGAACGTTGCATACATTGATGTTTTTATTATTAAACATTTTCCCGGATTATAATTATGAAATTCAAACAACTTACATATCTCAGGTAAAAATCTGAAATTTCCTAGTCCACTCTCCTGAAACTCTCTTGCCCTCTCCACTGACATTCGTGCAATGCAACTGCAATGTTACTGAGAATAAACAACATTTTTTCCAATTCCCTCACGTTGCAATCAAGACGTAGTAACTGACTTGCGAAAATGCTGAAAGCAGAAAACTTCTGTACCAATAAACACAGAATTATAATTGTATAACGGAAATTAATTACGCAAAGCTGTCAGTGAAGTGTTTATTGGCTGAATTAAAGTCTCTCCGATTCATTTGCAAGTTTCCCATTTTTGCCAACATTTCGAGCGAAGGATAAACCACGGGCGAAACATACCGGGTACATACTTATTAAAATTCGTTGGCAATTATAATAATGGAACTTGGTTATGAACCACATATAAAAAATAATTTCCTTTGTACCTACTAAAAAGTGATAGCCTAGTGCTTTTGAAGGCTGATTTTAATTCCGTGTAAATTTCACCCATAGCTGTACGATAATGGACAGTGATGGGAAGTAATTGATTGCAAGTATCCGAGTAATGGTAACGATTACATCTGATTTACTTTTACTACCAATCGTTACTTTTCTCCAATTGTAATTTTACTCGTACTTTACTCCAGGAGAAATCGTTACATTTTTGTAATCGTTATAACTCTCGAGGTAATTTTTAATCGGCGTGTAATTAGTCTTTGATAATGTGGATTACTCTGGTTTTTTTATTGTTTTAGACGGCATGACCAGTTGTTCACAATAGGTTTTTCTGACTAAATGTTTCAACCCCTATCCATTCAGCTTATTCTGAAGCCGGATCTCTACTAGAAACATTTTCCGCGTAATATGTTTCAAGATTTACGAAAGCTTTATCGCAACCAAACTTCTAAATATCGAGTGTCGCTGCCGATATACCGGCTAGTATACCGATACCGATTGTGAACCGAAACTGAATAACTTCATTATTATCAACTAAATTATTAAATCGCTTTGGAGCGTTTTGCCCGATATATCAGTTGTCACACCGATATGTCTTCCCGGTATTTTAAAAATACGCAAAATATAATTCACTGGAAAAATAAATTCAATTCCGATTTTATCGGTTATTTTATGCAAAATTACAGCTGTTGGTCACCTCACACTATTTGAAGCTCCGAGAATTATTATACTGATATATTTTAACACTTTGATATGATTCATTGATAAAATCAACAAAAAAGATGACAGGAAACGGAACTTTAAAAGAACATTACCTCATACATTATTTTAAAATCTTGAAAAAGTCATGAGTTTAGCCATCTTATGACATTTTGATTTTAAAATTATTGGAAAAATTAATTTAATTGAATTTTTCATTGATTAAAATTGGATAGCAGTCCACCACCGGTCACTTTCAACCAAATATGATTTCAACTTTCGCGGGCTACGGGGTTTACGCATCAACTGCATCAGGAATTTCTGATGCCTTGATGCGCGCTTCAGTTTGCCGGAAATGCTCGTTCCGGGGCCGCTTTGAAGCGCTCCAAAGCGCGATTCGGAACGACCCGAAGCGCCTTGATGCGCAGCATGCGTGATTCGGAACGCACCCCTGAAGTGCCCTCCAGGATTTCAAGGAAGACACATTGAAATCACTCCGCCAAACTATAGAAGCAAGGTAAGTTGTTTTTCTTATTTACTTTTATTATTACGCTGAACACGATAGTGTAAGCGTTATTCCTTCTCTGTACAAACAGTGACTTATTGTATTTACCGGTGTATTTTCACGTTTTGTGGTATGTACAGAGAAGTGTTCCACCTGTACCGTCTAGTACCATAAGTTTTGCATGGTGTACAGAACTCATTTGCCTTTATGAAAAGCAATAAGAGGTGATTTCTGTGGTAGCTATATTAGTGGAATAGATGAGAAAATCAGTGAATACAATAGTTTTTACTGTAATTTGCGTTGAATGTGTAGTTGAATCGTTTAATTTGTTTAATTTTAATTTGTGATACTTCAATCCTTTCAGGCGTAACTTTGTGGAAGTCAATTTCGAATTATGACAGGGAACTAGGTATGTTTAAATCCACAGAGTGTTTTATTGGCACCTGATGATGACGCTGTAGTGTTGAAACTACTGGTACCAATAAAAAACTCTGTGGATTTAAGCATAATTGGACTTGACATTATTTGTAATACATGTTAAAAACTTTAAGCCACACATCCTATTTTTTAACTTATGAACCCATGCTATCTAGAGTAATCATAATCATGGGTTGTACTCATCTACTATGTCCTGATATTTTCCATTAAAAAAAATACAAAGGCAATGACTTTGCGAACTATTTACAATTAGGATTCGACTACATCGAGGCATTTTAAGTTCTCTCTCTTTTCAGTTTTTATCGGCTGTAACAACTTGAGAATGTATTTGTAATTTCCAAATGTAACCTTTGCTTCTGCCTTTTTAAGTGGGTTGCCCTCGTGAATTCCTTCAGCTTTAGCTTCACGAATGCAAATTGGGTAATATTCTAAAAGTCATTCTTACTAGGGAAACACAAATCTCAGTTAACTGGAATAATAAATCATTAGTTCAATGTAATGTACCTCACTTCATTATTTCTGAGGTTAAAAACTTATCAAAAGTTTTGAGATCTGTTCCTTGCAGTTGGTAACTGAGAATATCAGATTTTGCTTGCTTGTTTGGTTTACATTACCTGTGATAAACTATAAGGGCTACTTAGTGCATAGTGGTGCAGTGAACATCATTGCTTAAGAATATGTGTTGATCAGCAAGTGTTTTACATAACCTAACATTCTATGCTCTGTTGATTTGGATGTTGTATTCCATTGCAAAATCTATTTGGGTATTGTATACTCAAATATAATATTTAAAATTATTTGTTATATTACACAGTTGTTATAACTTGTATTTCTAGCTGGGATCCGAGCAGCATGTCTTACTTCAACAGAAGCTGAATTGAATATCGATGTTTGCCACAGGCCCAAGACTAGTAGGGAGGAAGATCTCAGCAGCAAAATGTGTGTGTGATGTAAGGACAATAGAGGGAAGAAGAGAAGTAAATGTGTGGAGATGTGGTTTATTAACTCTATCATTAATACTCTCAATTTAGGTGCAGTCCAATCAAAAAGTTGTGCAAAATTCTTGTTTTTTCATTAAATACAAATACTAATCACTCAGGCCTTTGCCTAGTGCCTTTCTGCACAGTGTTTATTTGCTTTTCAGTCCAAAACATCTCCATAAGAATGTATGTAATGAATTAATATTTTTTTACATTAATAAAATTCATATTATTACTGTTCCTTAGCATTTTAATTTCATATATTTTATTCCTGTGATATTTTTGTTCTAACACTAATGCCCTATTTCTGATAAGAAATTCTTCTTATAAGGAAATTTCCAAAAAGAAAATTTCTTATAAGAATATTTCTTATAAGAATATTTCTTATAAGAAAAGTGCCCAATTTCTTATAAGAAATTTTCTTATAAGAAATTTCCAATAGGGCATACTCAAGTAACTTCTGATTTTAGAAAAAAGGCGATTTCGCACATAAGTGAGCATCGACTAATTTGATTGCGTTATGTTTGCCCCCGATTTTGTGCCAAAATAAAACACGGCATATGGAATTTTTCATGAACGCATTATGCTATTCGTTTCTTTTACAAACAAAGCATTCACTTGTCTTTGGACTGTTGTGGTAGGTGTATATTCGTGCGACTTGGCTATTTACATTTATTTTGACCTCTGCTTCTCTTGGACTTTGCTCTACTGTTTGACCTCTGCACCTCTTGGACTACTCTTTCGGAAAGATAATTGACCTCTCGCCTTCGTTGGACCATTCTCTTCCGTCATCGACCTTTGTACATCCAGGATTTTTCTCACAGAATTAATTTTGAGCTTCATGAGCACACAGGAGGAAATCATCCTTGACTGAGTTATTGATATAAGGTATTTAGAATTGACAACATTACACGTTTTTAGAATGATCATTCCTTTGAAGGTTATAGCTGGCTATTACTTTTGAAAGAACGTATTTCTCACAAATAGACCATAACATACTCCAGTAACTTTCTTAGTATAGTCAAAGGATTTCAAATCAATTAATGGTATGTTGAGTAGAATGTTTTTCATTTATGTCCATTCTTGAAAATGAATTGAATACATTTTGAATAAGGTGAGCTATGGACGCTGTAGGAGTGCTAAGGGCATTGAGGAGACGCAGAAGAGAGAGGCACCTCAGAATTTTAAGGGAAGTTCGTCACAACTTACGGCACTTGAGGGATACATCTAATCCCTTTGAACTGAGCGATGAGATGTTCCGCGGGTTATATCGCCTCACCAAAGACATGGCACGAGGGCTGATAGAAGAGTTGCGGCCAATACTAGCAGCTGCTCAAAGGGTGTCTTACACCCCCATTGAAATTAAGGTATTATCAGTTAATCTGCATAGTTGTTAATATTTCTTCTCCTTCTCAGTGATTCCCATCTAAGTACATTATTATTAAAAATGCTAGTAAGGTACAAAATTTACTCTTTAGGTACTGTGTGCACTGCACTTCTATGGCCAAGGAAGCTACCAACGCTCCACCGGTAGTGATACCAATGTATCTTTGAGCCAACCTAGTGTTAGTAGGGCCATAAGGGAGGTCACAGATGGTCTAAATACCCCACAAATTTTGGGTAAATGGATAATATTCCCACAAGGACGGAATGAAAGGGCAGAGGTAATTCATAAGTAAGTCATTTTCTTTTGTCATTAAAAAAAATATTTATTTTGCTTATTTTCATAACAAATTTGCAAAAATTTAGCAGAAGTAAATCTTCTCCAATCCAGCTGCAAGGGCTCCTTCCCAGCTCCATTCATATTTCTTATAAGTAGTATAATAAAAAATAATAATACAACATAACATAAAAAATAATACAAAACAAAGTGAAATAATAAAATTATGTGCAATGGCAAATAATAAGTAAATGTACCAAGTTCCAAGCATTCTAGCTAAAGGAAATAATAATGAATGGGGAATGCTGGATTTCAAGTTTAGATTTTAAACAGAAATAAAGAAACTAGAACTAAAAAAATAATGTATACATAAATAATAAAAATACAATAAAAATAAATAAATATATCATAAAAATAAAAATGTTTTAGCATGTTTGTCTTAACATACACAACTCCCTTTATTTACTGCGTAATATCCAGTCAATGAAGAACTTAACTATTCAAATCAGCAAAACTGTTATCATCATCTCGGGTGCGACTATCCTTTGCATTACACTCACCTCCTATTTACCCGTTCCTCCATACACCCTCATATCTATTAAAATCACCACCAAAGTTAATAAAAACTCCCAGCCACTACTGCTTTGCCTATTAGTTGTAAAATATGACCCTTTTTCTGAAAAATACTGCACCTGTTCTTTTTATTATCAATCTCCCTCATCGCACTAATCCAGTAACAGAGTAACTGACTCAAGGACATCAGTCCTTCCCACCTCTTTATTGATTGTAACCAATATTGAATTATGATGTGATAGAACGTGTTTGTCAAATTTAGGATATAATCAAGTTGTTGGCTTAAATAGATGAGAGATTAATCAGCATTTTTTAAATTGAAAAATTTTATTTGACATAAAAGAAAAAAACAAGAATCATAAAATTAAAACTATCGATATAAACGCTGATTGATCCTGAAAAGAGAAGACTTAATTAGTTACAACAAATCTTTTTAATTTCAAGGAACTATCAAGCCACAGGAATACCTGGGGTTCTGGGGTTTGTGGATGGAACCCACATAGCCATTAAGGCTCCGAGAGAAGAAGAGCATTTATATGTGAATAGGAAGCACTTCCATTCCATAAATGCTCAAATAGTAAGTTAGATATTGTTGCAATATTTAAAAAACATTTTACATAAGGTTAGATGGCCTAATTTATAAAGAAAACATCCTTCAATTCCAGGTTTGTGATTCAAAGTTAAAAATATTAAATATTTTGGCAAGATACCCCGGAAGCTCACACGACTCCTTTGTGTGGGCTAATTCAGCCATTCGACAAAGGCTTGTAGACATTTGGGCGAGGGGTGAGAGATGCTGGATGCTGGGTAAGTTAGTGTATCTCTTTAAAAAATGTATTGTGCTCCATAATCTATGAATGCATCACTAATATATGTTTCTAATGTCAATTCCATAGGTGATTCTGGTTATCCGCATGAACCATGGCTCCATACCCCCATTCTGGATGTGGCAGAGGGTACACCAGAGGCAAGATACACGAGACTACACGTTAAGGCACGTTCATCCGTGGAACGCTGCATTGGATTATTAAAGGGAAGATTTAGATGCCTGATTCAGGCTAGAAAATTGGAATATAACCCAAGTAGAGCATGCCACTTCATAAACGCATGTTGTGTACTGCACAACATGTGTGTATTGCATGGCATTCCATATGAGGAAGAAGATATGGAAATGGACGAATTGGATAACAGACAGCTATTAGACCATGGAGCCATGCTTCAAGAAGCGAGGGCTGTGCGAGCAGGAATCGTGAGACGCCTTCAAAATTAGGTATTTAATGTCAGATGAGGGGGAGAGGGTGGTATGCTGGAAACCACCAAATTTACTCACAAATTTAATGTCTCTCTTACAGATGCAGAGAGGGATTTGATTTCATCCTTCATCTCCTGTGAATTGACAGCAATAACCTCCACTGCTGCAGCCATTCTTGTCATTGCCTCAGCCATTTTTTCATTGTGAGCCAGAGCCCTTTCTTCATACTCGTCACGCTCTGGCTCTAAAGAGAGGGAAAGGAAAATTGAAAAATGAGTCCATTTAATTGACTTTTACAATATTTAATGTAAAGGATTATATGCAATGTCTATAACTGATGAGAAAAGCAGCACTCACCACACAACCTCCTTCTCTTTCCCGGATTGGTTGAGACCGGGGTGCCAGTCGCTGGGGTGCCCACAATTACATCTCCCTCCGTTGTGGCAAACTCAATTGGTATGCTACCGTCTAATTGAACAGTGACAATCTGTAAACCAAACGTTTCTTTAGAACATAAAGCTTTGATTGGAATATTTTATGTTTTGATTCTCTTACCTTTACTGCTACAGTAAACTACTCGACACCTCACCTCAATGGGGTCCACCACTCCGCTTATGCCACTGACTGCTGTTTCGCCTATAAGGCTAATTAATCTCTCCTCCAAAACAGTCAGTGGCACTGCGGTGGATGGCCCTCCCCCAGTTTGTTCTGCTGACCTTCGCAGCTTGGCGGCCTTCTGCTTTACGTCTGATCGCCAATCTTGCCAGGACTACAAGAATCACACTATTATGTTAGGAAATAAACACAAATTGGTTGTAGTCATTGTCGAAATTTACCCTTGACCATTTTTCCGCAGTCTTAGTAGCCCCCATGGGGCAGGCATTAAGCATCACAGACAGCTCCTGCCAAAGAGCTGCCTTCGTCAAGCTTCCTTGGGGCCCGGCGATTCGCCCGCACGCTAGGTCCTTGTGCCTTATCATGAAATCTAACATCACCTCCCTCTGCTGACTGGATATCTTTTTTTGTGCTAAAATATATAATTTAATAGCAAAATGATCAACTAGAAGTTTCCTTTTATATGTATAAGTGATGCTCACCTTTAACTAAGCCACTGTATTGCAACTATAATAAGTAATAACAATCTAAGTTTAGATCATAGGGCTAAAATTGTACGTGAACTTATAGCTAATACTCACAAGTGAGATCTTGAGTTAGCCTATGCAATACATAAACATACATCACAACGTATATAAACATTCATCGCATCAATGTTTTCATTATTGACCAATTAAACATTAACATCTATTTGGTAACACTAACCTCAATGATAATATTCATACTAACTTTAAGGAATCAATCAACCATGGTAATTCAAACCAAGGTAGCAAATTAGAAATTACAACTGAGGAATAGTTAAACACTCATATAATTTTCCTTTCTTTCAAAAATCCTTGTTTTCTCGCAATTATTTAAAGAAATCGAACGCTACTTTGTGCACAATAGTATACGATTTGAAACACACCTATATTATACAATATTTAAATGTAAATAAGAATGTTTCATGGTAGGAAGAACACAGACTTCTCGAACAATAATCTTTAAATGAGAAGAAATGTTAATGGCTACAAAAAATGGAAATAACCAATTGAAACATAAAGACGCAAAACTTCAATAGGCAGTCATAACATTATTTCATTCGCTACATCAACACTGACCATGCATACAAAGCATATTTTAGAAGCATTAATTATAAGTAATGCAACAAGTTTATCTAAATCGCTCCTTTCGTCAAGCAAACAAAAATTCTAATAACAATATTCTATGGACTACGTACCTTCCATTTTAATATCCTTTTGGCGGTAGAAGTTGAACGTTGCATTCGTCATTTGTTTCTTCCCTTGCCTTCCATTGGCGGAGACGTGTCACGTGACCTCTACCTTCGGAAGTATTCGGCTATTTTCTCTTTCAGTGGGAGGGGGTACCGTACCGACTGGTTTGCCGCCCGACTTGCATACAGAATCGCTGAAAGAGGCTTCGTCGGTGCGGGAAACCTAGTCGGTACGGAATCTCAACCCGTCGGTGGGTTAGGAAGCGCAACCGATCGGTACGGAACCGACGAATTACAGAATGACCCCCCACTAGAGCAATCCTACTTTTTAAAATATTACTCCTATAAGTATATTTAGTGAAATGAAAAAGCCTCCAAGGAAAATGTACAAAAGGATTTGACTCACATTTTGTGAAGGATTGAAGCAGCCGTATCATGTATGTACCCACCACGAGGGACCGCAGCGCACCAACTGACTTGCGAGGGAGACGCGGAATGGCGGAGAACCTCCAACGACAGGCGACAATGTAATGTCTACTAGTTCACGCGAAGATTCGGTTGAATCGATTGCAATGTGAACTATTCGTTGGACACAATGCAGCACGGCAATGAATGTTGCCGATGGGCGCAAAGGGGCTCATTCGGACGAGTAACCAAGGGAGGAAAAAAAATTGGTGGAGCAGACGGACGAAATGGAAGAGCTACAAATGGAGAAGGAATTACGTGCGCTATACGCCAAGGCGAAAATGTTTTCCGGTGACGGCAAAGGGCGAACTATACCTGAAGTTAAGATGAAATGGGAAAGGATAATTTTCGAACGAAATATGATATGCAAGACGTAGGGAATAAGTGGAAGAGATTTATTAAAGAAAAAATAGCCCTGTGACGCTTAGATTTTTCAAGTTAAATTCATATAAGTCTTCCAGGAGGGAAAACGCCCCAAGAACTTCGTGAAAGCAGTTTTGATGCTCTTTCCACAAAGGAGAAGAGCCCCAGAATGCAAAGCGTATAGATCAATTAGTTTATTTCCCTCACGGAAAAAATGTGCTTAGAATAATGAAGGCCAGAGCAGACGACTATTTAGATAACAACTAGTTTTCTTAGGAATTAGTTCCTTACAAACGCGTGTGTACTTGACAACAACCCTTTACTTTTATGCAAGTCATAGTGTCTGCATTTCAAATATGCAACATGTATGAATGAAAAAGCTGGTGGGAAATGATTAATCATTCCTTGCCTAGAAACTGCCTCCAGATTCCCGATTTGAGAGACCATATTATCAATGAACTCCGAGCAGACACGAAGTTGAAATCATTACTTATATGTTATTATTTCAACTTCGTCCATCGCTGGATACTCAGTTGAAGCCACCACCAACGGCTTAATATATCTTTATGATAACGAAAAGTTATTTCAATACTTTTTGCTTTTCAACGTCATCGCTTTCGAACTACGACAACGCATGGAATGTCCCTTGCCTCCCAATTGTCTTCCGTTCCCCTTCCGTAACCCGATACCGTCGCAGTTATTGCCCTCGGTAGTTGGGCCGGGAATTTTTTTCCAAAAGAAAATATAAAATTACATTGTACGAGTTATCTTAAACGTTTCGCGTTACAGAGTCACTGACTAAAGGATATTCCTCCAGGATATCTTGTGACCCCCACAGGGCCATCCCTGGGGGTTGAGGGACCCTGTGAAAACGAAAATTGGGGGCCGCCTTAACTTTGCATTCCCTTATTGATATATTAGCATCTTTTAAGCATATTTCATGGTAAGTAGGGAATTAACTGATAAATTGGGGACTGATTTCAAGAAATTTACATGTGTACTAAGTAGTAGGTAATTTCGGGTAATAGGCAGGTTTCCCCGCGCCGTCTGAATGAGACAAGCCCGGGCGGGGCCCCCATAAGCGCGGGGCCAAGTGAAGTGGCACCTGCCGCACTACCCTAGGGACGGCACTCCACCCTCCCATTATAATCTATGTTTCGAAATGGATACGATGTGAAGGATAGCTTCACATAGCGTCACCATTAATAGTCCGGATGTTAGTAGATTTCACCTTGAATTTTGTGATCATAGCATGAAATAAAGAGATGTTGCCACGGTCACCGTGTATGCAGACTACGATATTTACCGGTAGCCTACCTTGAGGCGCAAATCTCCCGAAAGCTCCTCAGTGCTTCTTAAGACGATTATATATTTCTATTGTTTGTTGTTGTTTTATGTTCTCTACGCTTACTTCAACTAGAGGACATGCATCGCATGCATTGGTAATAAAGATTATTTGCTAGTTGCCTACCCACAAGGCGCAGAGTGACCAAGGTGAAAAATACGCAGGCGTTGCGCTTTATCGTACTCACAGCCGTCTGTACGAGCGATACAAATACGTTTGACTATTAAATAACACATTCACGTTACATCAATTCTTGGATTCCTAGCTAGATTTTATTTTTATGTGTTTTCTTCGTACGATGTTGCTGTATATCAAATACTTCAGGGGGACTAAAACATTAAATACCCATTTAAATTGTATTTATTTTGTGACATATTTACGTTAAATATGCAAACACAATCGCAAGAGCACAACTCTCAACATCCGAGATATTCGAGAGCAAAGTATTCATGTTCCAAACTATGTTCGCTAACTGTTCACCCTCAGAGAACTGTAAACTACAGTTGCATCAAGAGGAAAATCCCTTTACGCAGGAAATCCCCAGGCTTGAGAAAATTCTGTCGGACAAAACCATATTACCTTGGGCTGTGTATCATGTACAGAATGAGGAAAGTAATGTGAGGTGCATGACAAACATATCCGTGCTGCCGTTTTTTTACGAACCCGCGCACTCCATCAGTATGATGGAGTCAAACCCAAATACATGCCTTAACCTCCAGACTATAGATGTAGAAGGAAATATCGGGGCCCCAGTCATTATTTAGTATGACGTATAGTAAGAAGACGACTTTTTGCAACAATTTTGTGCGTGAAGTCTACGTACTCTTCACGCACTTTACGCACGCACTCACAGGTATACTTGTCAATAAATATCTTGCCGGTAGCAAAGTGGTGATAGGTCTCTATAAACCCAAAGGTGACAATAAATCCTTGAAGTACATGCAATGGCGTAAAATTTATGGACGTGTTCAAAAAGTTGTGATGATAAGATCAGTTGAAGAAGCTTTTGAAGATTTGGATTATATTTTGAAATATTTTTTTACACACACTGATATCAAAGGAAAACGGGCTGATGAATTTGAAAACATAAAATCACGAGTAAATGGAAGAGAAATTTTTATCCAGATGGATTTTTCTGGGATCGCAACACTTCTTCATCAAAATGAAATTCAGTTTCAATTCACAGGAGCCATAGGCAGTCTTTTGTGTTTACTACCTATGCCTGGATCCATGAAGGATTCAGCCAGAGTTTTGTCATTATATCTGAAAAACTTGATCATACAAAATATGAATTTTATTGTTAAATTAATTTCCTTCATGGACACATGAATGAAGTTATGAAGTATCAAACAGTGGTTGTCCGTTTCTAGAATATTACATTATTACTAAAATATTCTTGATTTTTGCGTAAACATCATATTCCAAATAATGCTTCTATATGATATCAGTATTAAAAATAGAATTTCCTACTATTACAATCAACTTTCTTAAATATCTAGGGGGCAACAAAATACCATGGATATTGCATCGAACATAAATACTCACCGACACAACGCAAATCCTCAGCGACGCAAAACTTCAATTCTTAAACACTTCCATGGCAGCGCTCTACGAAGAAATATTGGAGATATCCGTCCCTTGCCAGAAAATCTTCCTCCAGACCGTCAACTATCATTGAAGAGAGATGAAGCCTAATCAAGCAGTTGAAGTTCGATTTGGGACATACTGGAAAAATCTACTTTATTCCGTTGCCATTACCATGATATTGCATGATAAAATATTTAAGATGGCAAAAATCTTACGCAAGTAAATAAGTCTAACAACTTACCAATAATGCTCATGCCAAATGATACAACGGACTCTCATCGAGAAGCAAGGCGCTCGCCGCTAATGATCATTGCAGGTCTTAGACAAATCAAGCCGATGCAAGAAGACAATAGGTTAGAATGAAAATCGCCGCAAGGTGAGGGTGGCCCTTTACGTAGGTACGCTAGACTCCGCGTTTCCTCAAATATACACCAAACTCCCATGGCATCCGGTCAATCATTGCTTTTGCGCGTTAGCTATCTTATTTTAAATATCCTGCACGGAGACAATATTTTTTTCTTTAAACAGATACAAAGATTGGTACAAAGATCTCTTGGTACAAAGATTTACTTGTACTTTTATCAAACAGTGGTTGTCTGTCTGCATATTTAAGTTTTTTTTCACAAGTGCTATGAATAAAAATAATGAAAGTCTCCTTTCTTTCCTCTTAGTTTACGCATATTCCCTTCGAGCACGATAGCAGTTATCACCGATGGTTGCAAAACAATACTATCATCATAAGGACTTACAACCACGTTGACACGTCTTAGTTAAGGCGTGCTAAATACTTCTAGAGGAAAACTGATAAGAGAAATGGTTAATTATTATGATAATGCCTGGAAGGGCCCCTAATATCAGTTGGTCAAATAGTTGAAAAACAAATGTGTTGTTATATAATATTGTTATCACACAATTATTGTCGGTCTGCACATTTCAAGTGTTCAAGGACAAGGTTTTGCAGAGTGTTATGAATAACGATCACGATAAATTACATTGACGGATCATTACATTAATGCATTGTGAGGTAAGGCAAATTTTCCCGCGGCCGTATTTAATTTTTACATTAATTTCGAAGAAATGGGTTGAGAAGGTTGTGGAATGTGAGAACCATGTGGGAGTAAAAGTGGGAAGACTATGGAAGCCAACTATTTGCTAAGAAAGGAAAGATAGACGAGAAGAGACGGAGGAATGCTTAATGCTGGAAGGGAAGTCGTAGGTAGCATTTCAAGCATATCAAGGTGTGAGTAATGGTCTATTAAAGCGGAAATCGCAGTGGGAATGTATTAGTATATAATTGTTGGTCATGGTCATTTGGTGGTTTGGGGATAAGATTAATTATTATTTTATTATTTCCTTTGATGTAACCTATATTTTTAAAAGATTTTTTTAATTCATTTTTTTCACCCATGTTTCACACCATACCTTTGCCCGATGCCTCAAAATCCACTGGGCGGCCTATCTAACTGGTTTCTAACGCATAATAATAAGTTAGCGTGCAAACAATAATTCCGTTTTTGTTGGTTTTCTTCCAGGCGATGAAGCCGGAATAAACGGACAAGATACTTCCAATCAACCAAGCGACTCAGCAGCAGCTCTACCATCCATCCCGGCCAGTTCTATCCAGTCCGTAATCATCGACATAATGACTATTATTCGGAAACTTTACATTCTGTACTACAACATCAAGTACAACCATTGCCATAAGATTCCCACTCAGCTCTTGTCAAAAATTGAGGCTAAAAGTTGTGATAATTTGGTTTTTACTTGTGGAGGCCCAGTCTCAGAATTTCTTTATGCATGGTGGATCTTTCTCTGTAACCTTTTACGTTTTGCAAACCTTTTAAGACCTTCCACGAATGAAATGTCTGATTCAGATTCTGAAACGGATTAATAAAATAATTCTTACAATGAGTGTAATGGCTTGAGAAGCTTAAGGCAATTATGTACCTTCCCCCGCCCATTTATAGGACTACTTAAATAAATACTCTGTACATATCGCATAGCTCTCGGCCAAGAACACGACAAATAAGTTTCATTATCACGGCAAATGTTTTACATTCATAAAATTTATTTACCATAGCAGTTTAAACGACAGAAATTTTCCTCAAATACTCAATCATATAATTCCAACGTGTATTCATCAACCGCATACGTCAATAATTGAATTTCAAAAGTGCATATAAATTTTAAAAAGGTACATGATACAAAATGCCATATCGGTGGATTGAAGTATCCGAACGGTCTTGCTTCTGAGTTATATCTGCATTTCTGCGATTGTTTCAACGTTTAAAGTCAAATTACTTTTCCTCGTTATCTTCCGCAAAGGTAATTAAAACGAAATTTTAATGAAAGAAGTAGTTTCATCATAAAGAGTTTCAGCATTAAATAGTGTTTGAACGCCGCCAGACGCGCGTAAACTTGAATAAGAAATATTTTTTAAATAAATGTCGTACTCCAGTAAATTTCAGGCCCTGCGTCTTTTGTAATACGCACTTTATGTATAAATATTTTTTTTAAATATTGCACTTTATTCATGCCTCACGAAAATCAAATCTGAGGTTAATCCTGTGTCATGTGTACACGCTCAGAAATTTTGTGTGCATAAAGTATTAGTTTATTTTCTTTTAATAATTGTGATGTACTTTCTTAAATATATTGTGTTAATAATTTTCGGCATGTTTACACTGGCTTTTTACCAACTTTTGTTATAATATATGCGTAATGCGATGTCTTCATATTTATTACCTCAATGTTGTGTTTAAGTAATTTGTGTTCTAAAATTCTTTGTATTTTAATTGTTAAAATATTTTGCATAATATTTACAACAGAGGGTCAATGAGAAATATTGTATGAGTAGGCATAAGCCTGTAAATTGAGGTAAAGTAAATTGTAGGTCTCTGTCCATAATTTTCCTGACCCAGAGGAATTACCTCTAGTATTTCTGTTATTATCTATAAAAATGGATGTTTCATATATTTTCAAAATTTGTACACATTCAAGAATTTTTAAAATTAAATTGATAAATGACTTTGCTCAATTTCACCACACACCTCTTTTCAATGTTTCACTTCGTCCACCTTCCAAGTGTCACCTCCCCAAACAAACCCTGAGAGTTGGGCTGTTTTCCTTCAATAGCCTTGCGTAGCAAGGAATATTATATTCCAATCCAATCCTTCCTAACTGAAACCATAAACAATGCTCAGGTGAGCAAAATAAGGAGCGTGAAAAATTGCCAGGTATTTTTTAACCTCGTGATAAATGACGATGCATTTTCATGCGTCAATACCTACCGTCACTCTCTCCTTGCTCCACTAGTGCCCAAGTTGTGATTTTTATTCTCTGACTTCGAGTGATTTATTTGGAAGAATTCTCAAGGTAAGGTTTCCGCGGTGCGTAACATGAAATGGCTTATTTTCGGGAGAACCACGTTGTTATTGTTGCTGGGACAACAGTTTCGCCAGCGTCCTTCTTCCAGCAAGGGCTTCGACCTGAAAACGCCAGCTGTAACGCTGAAGAAATTGTTGTCGGAGCGACAAAAACAACGTTGTTCTTCCGAAGATGAAGTCATAGAGGAATGTTGTAAATCAAGCCTGTTTCATTACATTTTCAAATTTAATCATGACTTCATTCTTCAACCTATGTTATCTTTGCAGCTTTATCGCTAAATCCCACAAATATTTTGTAAACCCGGCTACGTTTTCTAGATCAATATTCCTCATCATGTCTAATTTTTTAATAAACTATATGGGAAATAAGTGCACCAATATATCAAGGTATGGTTTCAGGCTTCGCCGATGTGAAGCTAAAAGTGACAAGTAATTCCCTTGACTAATAATCAGTGAAAACTCATAATTCACCCAATTATTTGCAAAAGGTAATAAAATTTTCTTGTTCTATTGCATCAGTTGTGTCTAAGTGTGCGCAAATAAAGAAGCGAAGAAAGTTACCAAATCCACGTATGTAGTCCGCTAAACTTAATATAAAAAAAATAAGGGGAATACTTTTCACGCTCCCCGCCCATGCTCTTAGAACACGATATATCTAGAAAGAGAAACTATTGAAAATATTCATTTGATTCCGAGTCAATAAACAAAACACTGGATGTCATTTTTCTACGCCGATACCATCATTAAACAGAGTGATTGTTGGCTACAATAAGAACATTTTCGAACAATAAGAAAAACGTCAAAAAAAACGTAGATACCTGTTCACATTTCCCCCACCCACTCTTATTCCACTGCAAGGTTGCCTCCTCCCACGGAATTGTAAACATTCATTTTTTAACTGTTGTTTTTTCGTAGAATCTCTATCAAAAGACGTCCGTACTCCCTAAACTATCATGGATACGATGAACTAATTCATTTGTCCTTTCATACATAACTAAGTTGCTACAGTTATAATACTGAATATGTTCAGCTCTGCCGGGGAACCCCCAGGAGTGTTGCCATTTGTTGTAAAGTGTCACTTTGTACTTCGTGCATCAGGGTCACAGATTAACGCTCAATGCTCGAAGAAGTGTCAACTTTAGAGTCTATAATGAGCTCGAACCCTGCCAAGTACTTTCCTATTCTCAATAACTGAACTATTATGAACCGAATTATTTGTCTGAAGAATCGTGAAGTTACGGTCAGGAATGAGCGTGTGGTGAAGGAACGTGTAATGGATGTCATGGTTATGGATTTACATGAATAGAGCGAGATTCGTCAGTTTGGCCATGCTAAGAGATTTGATAGAATTGTAATAAATAGACAGACATGATGATGTAGTGAATGGCGTGAAAGGAAGAGGTCAACCGAGAAAATAATTTGTGAATACGGTAAAAGATATTGTTAAGAGGGGGAAATTTTTGTAATCTTAAGAACCAGGGAGCGTGAATGAATCAATGCATTGAGACGGGAGAAGCAATTTCAGTGTACAAATATAGGAAATAGTTAAAATCGAAGCGTTGTCTAGGTCTTTTTTAATGTTTATTTATTAGTAACAAAAAATTCCGTGATCAATATATATTGGGTAATAGAATATACCATGCAGAACGCTTTCCTGCCAAACCTCGTTAGGTTGGATCGGCAGGTTCCGTTGAGCCATCGTTACTCCTTCATTGGCCCCATATCTATGCAGCTAATATACAAATATTCTCCGTCGTCTACACGGAAAGATTTAGGAAATGATTTATTTTTTATATTACGTCCAATTACAAAATAATACGATACAAAATGCCATATCGGCGGATTGACGTTTCCGAATGCTGTCGCTTCTGCGTTATAATTCTGCGTATTTCAACGTTAAAAGGTTAAATAACTTTTTCTTGTAATCTTCCGCCAGAGAAATAAAATCGAAATTTTCATCAAATTAGTAGTTCCATCAAAGAGTGTTTCAGGATGAAATAGTTTTGAACGCCGGCAGACGCACATGAAGTTGAAGAAAAAGTATTTTTTTAAATCCAATATCGCGTACGAGTAAATTGTATGCCCTATGTATTTAATATGCCCTTTGTAATAATACCTACTTCATATATATAGATAGTTTTTTAAAAATATTGTATTTTATTCGTTGCTTGTAAAAAACAAACTGAGGAATAATGAAAGTTTTTTATGTACAAAGAATGAATATGTTCAGTTTTAATAATTGTGATATATTTTCTTAATTTTTTTAAAAGCATTAATAATTTTTCTACATGGTTAATCTAACTTTATACCAATATTTTTTATAATAACTGCGTTTTGCGTTCATAATATTTATTCCCTCATTGTTGGGTCATATTTATTTGTGATCTTAAATTCTTTGTAATGTAACCATTGAAATATTTTGATGATATTTACAATGGAGAGTCATTGAGAAATATTGTATGAATAGGCATAAGCCTGTAAATTGTGGAAGATAAGGTAATGGTAGGACTCTGTCCATAATTATTCGGACTCTGAGGAATTCAATGTGAACAATTTCGCACTTTATCCATCCTCCTCCACTCCGGTATCTCAAACGCTGGTCCTTTCCCTTTTTACTCAGAGCACAGGTTTATTTGCATCACGTAACGCTACATTTAATGGTAGACACTGAGGATAACTTTAACTAACATTCATGCTTAAGGCCTTAATCATCTTTTCTCTTCTATTGCTGAACACCTCATTCGCTTTCAACATTCTCCTTTTCATGGATCACGAAAGGAGTGTGCTTCAATGGTTTGGCCATGTCGAGAGACTGTGAGTAATATTATTTTTATAAAGGAAGATTTCACGCTTTCCCGGCTAATTGCGGCGATGAACTCTTCTCGGGCTCTACACCGGGTGAGTGATTGAAAAGTTGCCGACGTTTCGGGTAGCGACTCGTTACCCATCCTCAAAGCAAATGTCAGGTAACTAAACTATCCGTATAAAACCAACCCTAATTCAGAACATGGGCTCGGAGCATAAATAGTTCTCAATTTAGCCAATAGCTTGCCAAAAAAGTTCCATTTAGGTTTTATGCGGATTCGTTTTTCTCCTCACTAACGCTGGTAGAATGAGTGGCAAAATTAGGTTTTGGGTCCACAGGAACAGTTATGAAAAATCGATTGTTATTCTGTCCAATATCTGAAGTAGAAAAAAAGGGAAATCATGTAGATGAAGCTTTAACTACCACTCTGATACTTCATCAAAGTTTACTATAACAGATTAGAATGGTTCTTTTGATAAGTTCGTGTGACTCAGTACGAGATAGGTATTTCGTATTTCTCGTATTTCCAATTAGTATCTACTGCCAACAGATGTGTTTTTCGCCGAAAGGAACAAAAATAATTCCTCAGCCACACATTGTGTCACAATACAGCCATTTCATGGGAGGAGTGGATAAGATGGACGAAAACATCGAAAATTATCGCATTACAATTAGTTCAAAAAAGTGATGGTGGCCCTTATTCTGCTTTTGCTTGGATACCTATGTTCACAATGCATGGCAGTTCTTCAGGAAAATTAACAAAATGTAGATTATCTAGGATTCAGAAGGCATGTTGTTCAGGTGTATTTGAAGAAAAACGGCAGGCTATCAGCTGGAGGAGGAAGACCAAAGTTATCAAAAGACTTACTCCTACGAATTCCTAGTGAAATAAGGTAAGATCACACTGATCACTGGATTGGTAACGCAGCAAAAAAAAACAGATGTGCTATGTGCAAAAAAATTAAACAAAATATTGTGAAAATGTAATCTACATTAACATTATGTTTATTATAAAAAATTCCGTGTCGAATACTAAAGTTTACTGACTGCATTCTCATTTTAAAACGTGATATTAAAAAAAATATTCGCTGCAGAACGTTATTTTCTTTATGCTCCCATTCGATCCCAGTGTTCCAAAATTGGAACATAATATTACTGTAGTTCTACGGGTGTAAACTTCACGTAAATAAGATTTATGTACTGAAAATAAATGAAACTAACAAAAAATGTTTAAAAAGTTAAATTTATAGCAAAAAAAATAATTCGGGCAAAAATGGGTTAAAAGCTTTAATCAAAGAACATAGTTCTACATTTAAAAAAAAACGATTTCGATGCGTTTAAGGGTCATCTAAAAAGTTCTCTTCCCGACTTCCTAGAATCAAGAGTAAAATTAGGCGTGGATAGTAGTTGGAAAGATTTTCTTTCGTTCATGCATTCGGGGATTAGAAAATATATCCCAAGTATAGTAAAAGAGTGGGTAGCGAACCAAGATGGTACAATGCCGAAGTGAGAAAATCGTTAAGACGACAGAAAGTATGCAACCTCAAGATGAAAAAAAACTCAGTAGTGGTTTGTCCACTGACGATCACAATTTAATAATTGAAAAATACAAATTACCTTAAGCCACTGCAAAGGAAGCGTTTTAGAATGCATTCATGGATTTTATAGTAAAAACATAGGTAGAACAAGTACAGGACTACCCAAAAGACTTTTGGTCATACGTAATGGAAGTTCAAGGCAGTAGACCAACAGTTAATCCACTAAGAAACGAAGAGGGTAAATTATTAACAAGAAACTCGGAATTTTTTTAAAATTCCTTCTTTTAAGACATCACAAATTACATCCACCGTAGTAAATGATTATTTCCAGCAAAAGATGTCGCCTAGCGATATTTGCACTCGTGGAATAGAAAAATTGTTAAATGCCTCAAGCCCATATTAATCTCCAGGCCCTGAAGAAAGTTCTGCCCGCGTGTATAAACAATTACCTTGTGAAATCGAACCTTACTTGCAGAGAATATTTAGTACATCCATCAACGGACACGTAGTACCCATGCACTGGAAAATTGCAAATGTCACTTCCATATTCAAAAGCGCTGATAAGGAACAGCCATCGAACTACCGACCGATATCGCTCACATCTGTCTCTCGCAAAGTCCTTGAACATATAATTGTAAGTTCAGTTATGAGACACCTCGACATGCAGAACCTGTTAATAAAAACGCAACACGGATTCAGAAAGGGAAGATCTTGCGAAACACAACTAAGACTTTTTGCCCACAATATTTTAGTTTCGGTTGAACATTACGTTCGAGTTGACGTAACTTCTCTTTACTTTCAAACGGCGTTCAATAAACTTCCCCTTAGAAAGTTACGCATGAAATTAAAATCCTACGGGACGACGACTTCATTCCCTGGATTAGAGAATTTTTAAGCAATTGCGTGCAAAGGGTTGCATTAGACGTCGTTATCTAATATATCTAATGAAGGAAAAGTCGCATCAGGTGTCCCGAAGGGGAGTGCCATTAAGTCCACTTCTGTTCCTTTTGTGCTTAAACGATATCGGTGCAGTAGTTAAAAGTAAGCTTCGATTATTTGCAGACGACGCAGTGGTGTACAGGTAAATCCGTAGTATTAACTAACTAAGGATCTCGAGGCAATACTGGAGGGGTGTCATGCGTGGCAGCTGGAATTAAACTTGAAAAATGCGTTGTAATGAATTTTTGGAAAAGGAAAAACTCTCCTTATAACAGCTATTTCATACAAAACAGCAAATTAATCGGTGAAATGCCTCGGAGGTATACTGACGAATGATATCTTGTGGAGTAAACATATTCGGGAAATCACCGGTCAAGCTAATCGTAAAATGGGATTTGTTTAAAGAGTACTTGGCAAGTGTGACGTTGAAGTTAGGAAATAAGTTACTTCCCCCTTGTTAGATTACACTTGGAATACGCTGCCATTGTTTGGGATCCTTATTAGGTAGACTTAAAAACCGAATTAGAACGCGTGCAGCAAAGATCGGCAAGATACGTTATGATAAGTTGAATGCCTTTATGATAATCTGGTTAGCGTTCCTGACCTTTCATAGAAACTGGGATGGGAATCGCTTTCAGATCGACGAATAAAATTTAGACTTAATTTATTATGCAAGTTCCAAACCAACTTACTCTCTGACGACCTTAATAATATCATACGAAATCCGATATACAACGGTAGATCAGGTAATGAGAATTAAATTAAGGAACTAGCCTGCAGAACGCACAGATTTAAAAAGTCATTTTCCCCGAGAATGATAGGCGATCTTAACAGCTGCCAATGAGAATTTGAACTAGGTTTGTCGATTGGTAGTGTAGCTCTTAGTAGTAGTAGTGCTTCCTAATACTTGTGTCCTTATCTGCTACCTAGTGCTTACAGCACGCCGTGCATGTTTTCAGCATTGCTCTTGAAATAGCTGCAAAATACTTAAATACTAACGGTCCCTCTCAAATTTGTTGCATACCCATAGTGTTGTGCATGCTTGTGAAGCTTCGCGTCCTGACAAGCATTAACGATTTATGCTAATGCATCAATAGTCGCTAATAATAGTTAATTTTAAAGTTAACGTTAAAGTTTAATGGCAGTTACACTAACTTTAGTGTATAGTGTGATGCATGTTGGTGACCTCTCACCCCCTGCCACACACCCTTGAGGTGGTTTGCAGGGTATTTTGTAGATGTACAAGCACATAATTGCGATATTCCACGGAGGAAAAATTATTCGCCTTGACCGGGACTCGAACACAGATTCCTCGATATCGCGCGGGGTGCTTTGCCTAGGTAAGCTACCAAGGCCTCCTCCCTCCCATGTAGTCCCCCTCGATAGCTGAACTGGGAGAACTCCACGCGATATCGAGGAATCTGTGTGTCAGTCCCGGTCAAGACGAATTATTTTTCCCTCCGTGAAATATCGCACTCCTTCAAATCGGATTGAAATATATTTATGTGGACATTTTAGCACGAATTGTTAAATTAGCAAATTCGATCAATGAGTAACTTTGAGTACATGTTTTCGCAATTGTGGTCTACGGAGTCATGCCTCGATATGAATAGGCATTTTTGAAATTGCATTTCCCTACGATTTCAATAATTGTTTCTTATCTGTGTTGTACAGTTATAGGCCTAAGGATTTTGGAGGTTAAACATAAATACTAACCGATGCAATGCAAAACCTCAGCGACGATGTTATTCAATTCCTCCACAACGCCACGGTAGTAGTCTACGGAGGATTGGGGGTGACCATCATCACCGTCCAAAACATCTTCTCTCAGACCGTCGACTATCAGTGGAGAAAAATAGATTCTAATTAAGCACTCGGAATCATTAAGAACTACAAGTAAGATCTATTTTTCCGTTCCGTGAACATGACATGGCACACAACAATAGTTAAGATGGCAAATATCTAGCGCAAGGAAATAAGTCTAGCAACTTACCAGTAATGCTCATGCCAAGAACCACAAGGGACTCCCAGAGATGATTAATGTAACCGAAAGGTGGGATCATTACAGTTGTTAGTACGACTCACTGTTCGCATGAAAAGAATACAGAGGAGTGAAATTCGTAGCAAGATGTAGGCATATTAATACCTAAGGCTAGAATCAGCGCGTCCTCAAATATAATCCCAACTCCCGCGGCATCCGGTTAAACAACATGTCTTTTGCGTTGATTGTTTTGATTTTAAACCTACTGCTCGTGGATGTTAGACGTTAAAGTTTTCCGTGAAAAGGTTCATAGCTTACTGATATTAAAAAAAAATTCCGTTTCGAGCGTCTGAATTCGATGTTTTGCACAAGCGTTACGAATATAACCATGGCCGTTTCCATGAACCATGAAGTAGAAACCAGAAGAATGGTTGTAAATTAAACGTCGCGTGGTACATTCCACACACAACACTTTATTAATATCAACCATGGCTTCGACATGTAAATGTCATTATCATTACCTTGATAATGACATTTACATGTCGAAACCACATTCGACATCAATAAAGTGTGTGTGTGTGGAATGTATAAGGCGACGTTTTATTTCCAAACTCGTGGTTCCACAAAGTTAAGCCTCAAACGTTAAACTGTCGCAGAAGAATGGTGTTTGACGTCTTAGTTTCACGTTAAAAATACCGTTTGAAGTGACATTGAGAAGCCCGTTCACCTGTTAGTATTCATTTTTGTGGAAGTACATAAAAGGATATTGAATCCTGGAAACCACTGGACTCTTCCCAGTAGGTCGGGCGTTGCTCTTGGCAGCCGGGGAGGAGAGTCTACCATGGTCGTCATCTTATATATTTGCCCTTTAATTATTTTAATGTTGAAGCATGAGCATCTTCTTAAATAGTATCTGCTATAAATAACTATTTGTATTAACTATTTATAACACTAAGCATTGTATTAACTGGAAATTATTCACATTCTTCTTGTTTTCGACCGCTTCCTTAATAATTCATTCAGGATCGCGAGTATCGGTCCGTATAAAGAAAGACAACTCTTCTCAGCCAACGTTTCGGATTATGCTGTATTCCATCCTTAGGGCTACATGTACATAGAATATTTGAGGGTACAACAACTTTCATGGAACATTCAACACACAGAAAAAATATATAAATACCAAGTACCAAGTTTCCTTTCTGTTACATTAGAATTTACGATTGGGTATTTAATCCATCTTCTCATGAATTAAAAACAAAATTGCTATCATCATTATTTTGAATAAAAGAATATTAAAGCATACATATTATGATGATCCGCATTTTCAAGTAAAAGAGACATCTGGTAGGGATT
This sequence comes from Pyrrhosoma nymphula, assembly GCA_963573305.1. NCBI lineage: Eukaryota > Metazoa > Arthropoda > Insecta > Odonata > Coenagrionidae > Pyrrhosoma > Pyrrhosoma nymphula. The sequence goes on along the minus strand of OY754332.1, from coordinate 10,784,599 downwards.
TATATTCGGTACATTTAAAAAAAAACGATATTCCATTGTTTCTAGAAAACAGAGGATCTAGGTTTTTAGTATTTACAAATTATCACAGAAATATAAATCTTAAAAAACAGTGAAATTTAAGTATACCAAAATGAATAATGGATAATCATATGGATTTATTAATATCTCACAACACAACAACGTTTCGGATTATGCTGCATTCCATCCTTAGGGCTACATACATAGAATATTTGAGGGTCAACCACTTTCATGAAACATTCAACACACACAAATAATATATATTTATACCAGGTAGTTTCCTTGTTATTACCCTATAATTTACGGATGGGTATTTAATCCATGTGCTTATAAAATAAAAACAAAGTTGCTATCATCATTATTTTGAATAAAAGAATAATAAAGCATACGTATTATGATGATCCGCATTGTCAAGTAAAAGAGACATCTGGTAAGGATTTCTATTCGGTACATTTAAAAAAACGATATTCCATTGTTTCTAGAAAACAGAGCATCTAGATTTTCAGCATTTACAAATTATAAAAGAAATATAAATCTTAATAAACAATGAAAATTAAGCATACCAAAATGAATAATGGATTATCATATGGATTTATATATATCTCACAACATAACCATCATACAATTAACATCTTAATACAAAGTTGTAATGCTTGATGTTAGATTTTTAGATTAACTGGAGACACACTCAAACCAAAGAACCACCATCTTATGCATTACCTTTTCATTTTTGAAAATAGTGGACCAGTTGGAAACGTATCAAGCATGCGATTTGAATCTAAGCATTGTGACTCCACTAAAGCTGCTCCTATAAGTATTTCCTGGATAAACATCACCTATTTTTTGGCTGTCAAGCACCAGTTATATATGTGCTACGACCTTGTAGCCTAAGGCATATTTACACAGCTACTTCATGGTCCTGGGGATATGTTGGATCTTAATGGGCTAGTAGAATGTTATCATGCTCTGCCGGAGGATATAAGGGATAAAACATTTTAGTCCTAGTTGGGTTGAGTATAAGGGAACCAGATTTAAACCAGGTATGGTTCTTGTACCTGGTGCCGTAGAATTGTGCCCATCATTGCTGATCTGAGGTCGCACCTTGAGCTAGTATCTTTTGCTCTCGGAGCAAAGGTAGCAAACGCCATTTTCTCGGGCGACTGTGAGTAATGCTGTCACTATGTCGACAAATGGATTTCGTTGCAACAGCATACGGAAGTAAACTTCACCGAAGTTTTTTTCTTCGTGCATGGATCACATGGTCTCGGTCAGCTCCCATGGGGAGAATAATTTATTTTAATACTATGGGCACTGAAGTAAATTCACAAGAATACCATTTTGAGTCATTTTACGTCATAAATTGGAAAACATGTAGCAGTAACCCAAAGTTAAATGATCTGGAAACTATGTAACAACATAAAAAGCGATACTATTTAAAAGTTTCATGGCAACAACATCAAATCTCATAGTAAAAAACGCAATTACTATTCAACGTCTACTAACGTTGACTATCGGAATTTTTAAACACCAATAAAATGTGAAAACTGCGATTTCCCTCCATTTGCTGTAGACGTGGACGCCGAATACGTTTTCGTCGGTGACGGCGGCCGACCCTCTTCAACCCAGCGGCGGTGGTGTATTCGGCGTAATCGGCGTGGACTGAATAATCTATTACTACTTTCCGAGGACGGATTTATGTTCTTCTTAACAACTTAATGCATGCGTTAGGGCGTCATGAACAGACAGAATTCAATGATATAGGCAATTGACAGAATGGCAAAACGCTTGCGTTGTGGCGTGTTTATAACGTATGTGACATTCCATGTTTCAATTCTCGCCCTTATAAAGGGGCTGCCCCATCAATTTATTCTTTGATCAGCATAAGGAACAAGAAGAGCGTTTTCCAGGCACAATCAATTCACATTAATATCGCTACTCTACAGTAGTGCTCCATTTGAACGGAATCCATCCCTAATGCTGTAAAATACAATCAAATAAAATTCTCAGCATGGAAATAGATTTATGCACGGTATTATCAGGAAATATTGTATCTCCAGAAAACATTCGTCAAACTTACGATTGTTTGAAAACTTGCAAAAGAATCATAAAGAATTATTTTGGTTTTGAAAGAAATAATCTTGAGGTTATAGGTGTTTATTATTGAATCCGAGAATTACAAGCATTATGATAATCATGAACAAATATCATTCTGCCCAGATTACGAGGGTGCAGTGCTGACCGTTTGGCCGTTAGGGCGAGACCGGCTACTGAGAATACTCTCTCCGACGGGGTACTGGTTGTCGGAACGCAAAGAACGTTCTTCGCCAGGGCTGCCAACCATGGGAAAATAATTTTTCTATCATGCCAGAATTCCAGGAGATTCCCATCCGTGACAAAATCAGGTAGATAACTGGTGGCAAAGAAAGAATGGCATTCAGCCACTATTACCTACCGATTACTTGTTGTTTCTCTGGCTGAATATTTACGGGAAACGGCCAATACTGGGTCTGCTGACAAAGATGCTGAATCTGGCCTCGTTGAAAGCCACTGAACATCTGATTCCTTGACATGCTCAAGAGTATACGTAGACAGAAATGATACCCTCGAAATATTACCTTGAGTTTCTAGATGAGTATATATGATTTTGACGTATTGGCAGCGTGGATCCAACAACGCTGCATCTACTGATATGTCACGTACTGGAAATCTACGATTTAAACTAGCTGCCATGTTTAGCCTGATATCAACCGACTCAGTGCTATCGTCATCTGGATCCTTTAGGTCATCCCTCAATACTGCACGAAGTAGTAAAGCAACATTCATGGTGCAGGTTTTCTGCGCACTATTGAGCTCTGTGGCCACTCGAAACTTGTCAAGAAATTTTGTCAGTTCCAAAATTAGGCTCTACTCAATGTGTGTAAGTTTAAGTGTATCTTTGTTAACTTTGCCCAAAACTGCATTGATAGGAGAGCGATTAGCACCCCCCAGTCTCTCAGGCGTAGCAAGAGTACTATGCCATCGCGTAGGTGCGGCTGTCTTCACTGCGACATTTACTCGGCCATCTGAAGCAGCTTGCGAAAACTCGCCTGCATCTTCGTCGGCATTGTTATGCACTGAATAATTTCCATCACTGTCTAACACCTCGCAGATATGTTGAGCGTCCAGTAGTAGGTATGCGGCGTTGCTAATTTTGCACTTCCGCCTCAAATTGGGGTGCTCTATACCGGAGAGCACGAATGAAGAAGTGCTAAGGAGGATTGGAGAAGAAAGAAGTATACTGAGAGAAATTAAAAAGAGAAAGGCAAAATGGATGGGACATATTTTAAGGAATAACTTCCAACAGAAAATAATGATAGAAGGGAAAATAGAAGGGAAGAGGAAGAAGGAGGTACGGAATACTGAGGGATATAAAAGGAGGAAGGAGTTATGCGGAGATGAAGGGAGAGACCCAGGACAGAATGGCTGTGGAAACAACGCTACCGTTGAAACCCGTCTACGGACAGATGCACCAATGATGATGATGATAACGGAGAGCACGGACAATTTCTTAGCATTTCTTCACCACTTCAATGGACTGTTATAATCGTTTCTGTCCCATCTTTAATGACAAGGTTGTGGAGGCCGTGTCCCAAACAGAGATGATCGCAATTGCGCCGATTTCGCGCCGGCCATGAGTTTGGCGGCGGCGGCATCCGAAACAGGGCCGGCGGCGCCGGAAATTTTAAAAACCAATAAATGTGAGAACTGGGATTTTCCTTCCGTTGCTGACAACTTCATTTTTGTTGGCAACTTAAGATTTGCCACAGTATTAGTGACCACTTGTGCAGTCCTACTTTTTTAAATATTACTCTCATAAGCATATTTAGCGAAATGAAATGAAAAAGTCTCAGAGGAAAACATACAAAAGGATTTGACTCACATTTGATGGAGAATTTAACCAGCCGTGTCATCCAGCTCGGGGGACTGCAGCGCACCAACTGACTTGCGAGGGAAACGCGGAATGACGGAGAACCTCCACTAATTTAAATTAAAATGTTGTTGTTAATTTAAATTATTCTTATTAATTTAATGCCATTTAAATACATGGTCTCAAGAGATTAGTAGACTCAAGAAAATTGTTTCGGTGAAAGTCTTAACGGCTTTAGATTTACGTCATACGTCCATTGTAGAACGGCCTTTAATATGCAAACTTCTCTAAAGTTACAACTAATGCGTATTTAAATGCCAGGGTATGCCACTTTGCCGTTTTTCACATTTCCTAGGGAAACATTACGTACCAAATATAAGCTACATTATTCCATGACGAAGAGATGTTACTTGAAGATGCATATCTACCAAAGAACTTTTTCTATTCTATACTCGCTATAATCATCGTGAACACGTTGTTTAGTATACTAAGGGTAAATATTTTTTTTAACCAAAAGCAATGATTTACGTTGACATCGATACTTCATTATTTTTATAATACGTTGGTTTTTTTTTCAGTTGTAACGAACCAGAATTCATATCTGTTCAACGATAATATTATCTGCTTTCGTAAGACTCTGATGGACATTTTCAAGCATCTGTACGATCATCTGCATTAATTTTTTGTTCACAAATATTTGCAAATAGTTTCCTTTTGTGCAATGCTAAAGCACGATTATAGAATAATGCGCGGCCATGATTGCGGAGCAAACAAATCCTTTTCATTAATTGCTTTTCAATGGCGTCGTGGCCAAGTGGGTTAAGGCATTGGCAGGATCGATAGTTCTAGGATTCGCCGGTTCGTGGCTCTCCTGCGCCATATTTATTTCCGTTTTTATTTCGGTCGAATATGAATCCAAACCTGCCGCACATTTTTAAATGGGTTTTGGTCAGTGGCGCCTTCGGAGGGATTTGAACTTATACCTATGTCTCCTTAGCTCTTTGCCAAAAAACGTGTTTTATCCGGTTTGGGGCGGACAAACAACCAGCTTTATGCGGGATTTATTCCACTTCCTAACGTATAAAATCGGTTTTTACACAAGATAACTTCCGTGTAATACACCTTCTGTATACTATTTTGTAGCCGTTTGTGCTGTATGGGCACCTGTAATGAGAAGAAAGTCTGATAAACACTAAAATCTCATGAAATACATGCAATCAACCAGATCATTGTCTATTACTTACCAATGGAATGAAGGCTCGATTTGGGACAACTGTATGGGGATAGTTGTCATGTTGAGCCTCTCAATACATGTAAATATTTACAAAAATAAAAAAATGTATGATAGAATCATCATAATTAGCTGTCTGGGGCCAGCTATAATGTTGGGCAGAGAACAACATATACATTTACAAAAAACACCATGAAATGGAAGTTACTGTGCACTTCACATGGAATTCACTAAACCAATATAAAATACAGAATTGCAAAATAATGGCGGATTCATCACAGTTTCCAATATTCACGACAGTTTATCAAAACGAGGAATGAGGAATACATGGGTACGGACAAAAAATGGTTTTAAAGTAGATTACTGACCTCGTGAAGCATATGCACGTGCCTATATTGAACACTACATACGTGAAAATTAAAAACTATAATTCTCACACCCTTTATCAATGGAAGAAAACACGAAGATTCGCTGTCGTTGTGAAATACTTATGTGTTCTGACTGTGCCGTCACCTTATCCCTTAATACGTAGACGTCCATTAAAACAATTCCGATATCGTGAAATAATAGGGAAATTGCATACTTTTAATAGACAGTTTGGTGATATTCTACAGCAAATACATGTTACTGCAATATATTTTTTTCCGCTCAAAATTCAGTTTTTTCACTATAAAATGACTCCCAAAAATCTGCCGAGTTTCGCGGGCTAAAAAATACCGCCCCCACTAATCTTACGCCGTGACGTCACAATTCAGTAGAAGTCGTAGATCCTAGCCCCACAACCTCGTAGCTTCAAGTTTGGAAGAACCACGTTGCGTTTTATAGGGGAAAATGACTGAAAAAAGGAAAAATTACAAGTGGTGCATTGTTCCGATGTGCAAAAACACGTCTATTTGTACCTCAGACAAAATTTTCGTCAGCGTTCCGAAGGAGGAAAAAAGTAGATAAGCTTGGATGCATGCCCTTCGTCGAGATGAGCGTCACGGAAAAATAAGCCATAAATCCGTGTGCTATGTGTGCAAAGATCACTTTAATGTAAGTAACATTTCCATATTTCCACACTTTTTCACCTGCACATAACCCACTGCCGAGTCACCATAAAATTCTCTACTGGACCTACAAAAATAATACACATCTCACATAAATATACGCTTTCGTCAATACGAGCTGATTATATGCAAATTAAACATTGTTATGAATTAGAAATCATTTCAGAAGCACATCAGCTACTCAAAATATTACCTTTCCATTTTTCGGCGCCGACGAAGTCTTCAGTTTCACTGAAATACCTTGCAATCATGAAGGAATCAGGCCCCGTTTCCACTACTGACATTTCTACGACGGTAACTCTCTACTCACGCAATGCTAGTAATGGAAACGCTCGAAAACGCCTACCATGGTAGATGGTCCTACTAGCATTGAGTTACCCTCGTAAGATCAGGGAATAGTGGTTACCGTCGTGTCTTTTTGTAAAGGGAACGCAATGTTAGTCAAAATTCTGGTAAGAATCATGGGAAAACAGTTGAATCACAAAAAGCGTGGAGGGATCACGGGTTCACCGTCTGCACACAATTTTAAAAGAACAAATATTTATATACTACCGATATGGTTAAAAGTGATTAGACGTTGCCATGCGCAGGTAAAGAGAGGATAGATTTTATTAAGGGTAGGTTACACTATTCCAGTATATCGATAATAATATGAAATGAAGGAAATTTTGTCTTGGCTACAATACATACTTTGTTTCACTGCCTGTCCAAGAATTCGGCCTACGAAGACATTATCAAGGCCTTAATTTGTATTTTTAATTATTATTTCTTACTTCGCTTGTCAACCAATGTTTCAACTTATGTCGTCAATGCTTTAAAAATGATAAGCGTTGGGGGATCACCATTAGGTACACATATATATTTCACTCAGCATTCAACATTTATAACTTACATATATATATAACTACGACCTATCGTCAATGGTTAGACATCGCCTTCATTTTTCAAAGGGGGGAAATTTTAATATTTTGTACGTGGACCCTTTAATCAGGTATCTATAAATAATCGATAATAATATGAAATTTGAGAAATGTTGTGTAACTCAATACCAAGCCCTAGAAAATGACTTAACTAACAAGTCGAAACCTTTATAGTCGGCAAGCGAAATGAAAACTTTTGTGGAATAATCAAAGGTTCCTTCATTTCCTTACAATGAACTTATTCCGTCATCTTTACGCAATATATGGCTTTCAATGGAGGAAAATAAAGATCAAATACTAACCCTGCAGCGGTATGCTGCTTCCGCGTACTGAATAATTACGTCACTTTGCCACCAGCCAATCATCGGGCGTTTTCGATTCTCACTTGTGTTTGAAAATTTTCTTGAACTTTAATGAATTAAATATCGCTAACAACGTCAAAAAATAATAAAAACAATTCACCGTGAAACGCAAACATATATTTCTATTGAGTTTTGGGGCTCATGATTATATCTGATATGTATGCAAGTTCCCTATTATAATCAAATGCTTACATGATTGTATTTCCTCATCGATCAACATAGAAAGCTAATTACGGGGTGGTTCTCTCGAGGCTGTGAAGTACTTGGGCGTTCTAACTACGAAGTCTCATTGCCCGTAATCACGCTTATTACTCGGAAAATAATAAATTAATGTGAAAAGAAAAGTTTAAAATGAAATGCATAAATAATTACCCTTATTCATCAATTGTAAATAGGAAACAAAGAACGAAATGAGTCACGGTGATTGTCAACTACTGATGTCCTGGCCACGCCGCGGCCGTCTCAATTCTCCCCAATCACATATATTACTTGGAAAATAACAAAGTTAGGGATCTACAAACACAAAACAATAGAATATATTCGGGTTATGTATTGCTTTCCACCTCAAAATCGAAAATTACCAGGGTGCCACGGATCGTATTGCAAGCGCAGCATTCAACATAGCATAATAATACTGAAAATCCAGTGAAAACGCATTTTAAACCTCATGCTTTCAGGAAAAAATTGTCGTACTGACAATTTTTTTGCGGAAATCATGAATAATACAAAAAAATATTTATGTATAATTATTGCATATTCCGAAACGTTAATTTTAATATATTTTGCATTCTTCGTCACTGCTTTTCAGTGACGCAGAATGGCAAAATTGCAATCACCTTCCTTTCACTTCAATGTAATCCAAGTGAATCTGATGCGAATAATGGCGTCCAGTCTCAGAGTGAATTCTGGGTAAAAAGCGTCAGCCTATTGGCGAATCCAAACGAAGTGTCTGACTTCTTGCGGCAAGAAATCGAAGCGTCAGAGAGGTGATCACGGTGATCGCTTAACCGGTGTGACCGCAGAGTTTTAATGGTTTTGATCGTTTGCTCAGTGAATGGTGGCTGAATGAAATAATTGTTTTTTACAACTATGACTTTGGCGTATGATAAATTTGGCGTAAATGAATGCAACGGAGCATCAGAATCCATATCCCCAGATGCTTTTCCAAAAGGTGGACAGAATAAGCGATGGCAGCATGTATTAAGAAGCGATACCTACAAGTAAAAAGAACTCCCAAAAGCAGTATTGAAACATGGTTCAGCTCGGTTGAAAGTTCCTGGCACCTGTGCAGACTCTCGTTTTTGGTCTGGGGAGTATACGATCTTTGACGAATTGCACCTAGAAGTGGGTGTGGGCCGGGTGATAGTGGTCTTTCTGCAAAATGGAACGAATTATCAACAGCTTGCCTGCGCCGAGCATTATTCATGTTGTCTGCAAAACGGATTGTACATTAGATAGGTAACCTTGCATGCATTTGAAACGTTCTATTGACTTCTTTCATTATTACCCAAGGTACTTAAATGGACATAATTAATTGCGTAACACAAAATAACAGTGCAACAGGTAAGAACTGGAAATCCTACGCCCACTCACTGAAAGTGCCTTGAGTGTACCCCTCACCTCCAAAGAAGGCTTCTGAATTTGAAGAGCAAATATCTTTGCTCATTTCCCATTACTTTTCCATGCCCATTTTCTTTCCCTGACTTTCCAGGGCTGTAACAACTCTCACAGGAAAATTCGAAACAAAATATACGTTACCACTTGCCCATAGCCTCAAAAGCACCTTCATCCTTATCTTTCATAAAACAGTCAACTCTCAAATTACCAAATATTTCACATAATTAAACTTTTCAGGCTTAACTCATAGCTTCTTTAATGAAAAATATTAAAAATACATTCTGATAATAATACTCCTCTTCTGACAGCCCTGACATTAAAGTCATTGAAGACATGCAAATCATGCAACAGGAGAAATTTGACTTGGAGGTTAAGGTGAATGTCGTATAGTTAACCCAGGCAATAATAATAAAAATGATTATTTTATGAGCATATGTCCGAAGCTTCTCAATATTCACACCCTTGAGTTTACACGAATGATTTTAGAATAGATGTTTCATAGAAAACTCAACTGACGAATCAACGATAGGTTGGTGATTCTCATTTCACACAAAGATATATGGCATTATACATGGAGGAAAATCTTCACACTTTAAAAGCCATCTACTCCAAAAAACACAGAAACTTTTACTTTATGCGGTTCCCCATTTATTAAGTTACTTGTTTCGAGCACTAACTCCATCACATTGAGTCCCATAGCCGACCTTTCACATACACCACACGTAATATAATGATTCGCATTGAGCACTTTTGAGGCCTTAATTAAAGGTCTCTGTCCCCCATCGATTCACTCCATGAGCCCAAAAATCTCGATTATGGGAGTCATTGTAGGAATATCTCAAGAAAGCCTAGTGGTTACAACGCTTCCCATATGGCCGCTCATGCACGATCACCTTTCCGAAATCAAAACAAAGACGACGGCGCTGCCACCAGTGGCCATTGGATTCGCCTATAGAAAATTAGCGAAACACTTGGCCAACCTCTGCCAATAGAGATGAAAACCTAGATGCTCTCGGTTTTCTAGAAATAATGGAATGTCGTTTTTTAAAATGTATCGAATATAAATCATTACCAGATATCTCTTTTACTTGACAATGCTGATTATCGTAATATGTATATTTTATGATTCTTTTATTCAAAATAATGATGATTGCAACTTTGTTTTTTAGTTCATGAGCAGATGGAATCAATACCCAATCGTAAATTCTAATGTAATAGTAAGGAAACTGTGCTTGGTATTTGTATATTTTTGTGTGTGTTGAATGTTTCATGAAAGTTGTTGTACCCTCAAATACTCAATGTACATGTAGCCCTAAGGATGGAATACAGCGTAATCCGAAACGTTGGCTGAGAAGAGTTGTCTTTCTTTATACGGACCGATACTTGCGATCCTGAATGGAAATTATTAACATGTAAAAAAACCATAGTAAAAAAGTAATTTCATTAATGCTCTTCATACTCTAAATATTCAAGCTGGTTTTTCGCATTTTTTAATTCCAAATTTATATTTTCTAGATTAATCAGTTTGCACTTAAGGTCAAATTCCTTTATTTTTATTTCAATGTATTTAAAATTCCTCTTTGCTCATAATTACTATTGCTCCTTATAACATTTTCTTTTATAGCTGTTGCAAGGCGTCAACCAGTTTTAATATTTTGCTGTTAATTTTTTCCTCTAGTCAATTTTACGTGAGCGTCCTCGACTGTATTGAGCATTTTATTATTTTCAGGCTTCTGTATGATATTGTTGTATTATTCTTTGTTTTTTTTTTAATATTAATGCAGACTGTTTGTTTCATTGTGATTTCCGTCCATGCTGCCTTTTATGAGTTCCAAAACTTTATAGTTAATGGGTTCCGAAACTTTATGAAAATCATAAATTGAGAATACTCTTGAGTAAGTTTCGAGCAACCGGCCTAAAGCGATAAAGAATGTGGTTTGTGTTCTTCAATTTCTTGTAATATGCTAATTTTTATTTATGGTAAATTCTATTCAAACAAATTCAAGGAGTTGACCTATGTTTTACCCCTTAGCCGAAAACAAGTGGAAAATTAGACCACCATTATATCATCTGAAATCATCAAAACTGGTTGGGTCAGAAAAATAAGAATTGTGAAATATGTCTTATTATTTTTCATCCTTTTGATAAAAAATTATGCTTTCTCGGTGGCGGCGGGGTAACGTTCTCGCCTGCTGACCCAAAGGTCGCGGGTTCGAATATCGCCTGGGGAGGATTTTACACTTCCCAGGACGTGGTTGTTAGTGCTTGTCCATTGTTGATTGTTAAAATACCCCGATGTAAGGGCCAATATGTGCTGTTTTCGGTGGTAATAAAATAAATAAAATAAAAAATAAATAAAATGATTCATTGGCACGTGTCCGTAGCCACAGTCACCAATCTCTTACTTTTTACTGCCCAGTTCCGACTTTTCTTCTCTGCCTTCATGTGTTTTGGCTGGAAGTATTTCGCCGGAAAGGATGTTTCGTCACATTTGACAATTTGATCAAGACATAAAATCCTATATTGTTTCTACAGCGTTGTCAGTATATCCCCGTAACTTCTTCATGAAAGCTGATGATTTCTCCCCAGTGATGATAAATAGTCTATCTTTTGTCACGCATTCTTTTCCGCTGGTCCAGCGAACTAAATGCAGGTTACGAATGCTTTTTTCCATTCGCTATAACACCTGAGAAAATCTAAAGCTTCAGCTGGTAGAATCGTTCTTTTTTTCTCCGCTGGGTTTGGTGGGCGCACCAAATTCACTCCCACGAGTGGGCGCGCCGCGGCAATTTTACCGCAAAAATAAATTGCATTCCTATATTTAAGGGCAAGACCATTTACAAATAAAAAAGGCTGATTAATTTTTTACAGTTACATCTTTTATTGTTTGACACTGAATGTACATTGTTAATCATCTTAGTTCATATCTTGGTTCATATCTTGGTCCTGTTCATCTTCCCATCTAATACATGTTGTCTCATGACGACAATGCCTCCTACATACATTATTTTTACATCAGTGGCACACAATTTTTGACCTGCAATTTTTATGCCACCTGCAAACATGGCATATTACTGGTTTAGGTGCTTCAGGAACCGGTTCCTTGTTCTTATATTTTCCTAAAATTTCTTTTATATCTTTAGTCAAACGTCAAACTCTCTTCGATGCCACACAGCTACTCAAGCGTCCGGTGGATAACTCATCCGGATATCGGAAATACTCCCTCCTATCATGAAAAATGAATACCTGGAGACATAGGCATTAAATACAAACGGTACCAAATGGAGAGCTCAGAAACTAAAATATGCGGAAATTTGCCGTGGGCGCGCCCAAACAAAAAATTTTAAGCGTTTTTTATTAGAAATTTTTTATCAATTTCGCCTTTTCACCACGCCGTAGAGATGATCTTATTTCAGGCCAAATTTAAATTTCTCCCTCTCTCTCTGCCGGTAACCCACGATCACACTACCAACTCATAAGTTACTGGTAACTTTTTTTTACTATTTATCCTTAATCAAGGTATTTAAATGTACCCCATAACATTTCGTTAGTCAAAGCAATTCGCTTCCAATTTCCATCGATGTTACCTTTGCATTTTAACATTAATTTCTGGGAAATAGTTAGAGAGGAATAGGAAAAGGTAGATGTGGGAATTGCAGTAGGATTGCACCTGATAAAGAGAGGCAGATTTGCTGAAGACAAGATTCAAGTCACTTTATTATCCAAAGATATACAGGCATTAGTAATTGCGATTAGGTCATGACTTGGGAGAAAGACGGAATGAAGACAAATATGATATATAAATTATTGACATTGAAAAAAATACATAAATCAAGTTTAGTCACATAATTCGACGGGAAAAAACTGGAGATGGTTGAACATTTCGATACTCAATTTTTGGAAAAATTGTGTATCGTAGCAAATGAGGAAAGAACATTTTTTATAATTCCTATAATAATATTGCCAATAGCATCCTATATTATTATTCTTTCAACATTCCATTAACGGGTCAGGGTTTTGGAGCGAGGTAGGTGCAAATCAGTTGGAAGGATGTATTACAGTATATAAAACTTTCCCTGCTATACAACAAAAGTCAGTTATAGGGTCACCTATGGGAAAATCTGATGCCCCAGACTTCAGTTCCCCAATTTTCTCGAAGAGTGGAGCAGGAAGAATAGGACAAGGATGATTTGTCACATGATGGATAAAAGTGTAGATATTCTGAATAATTAAGTTTATATTGATGATAATGGCGTTGTTAGATGAGGCGGGAATGGATGGTTGAGATCCTGTCGCGTTACTTGGAAGAGCTGGTATGTGTTCTCCGGCGTCATTACCTGGAATTAATCAACAAAAACGGAATTATTTTTTCCATGTCTAAATATTTCCATGGATTAGGCACCATTCAGGAAGGCACCATGCTGATTTTGGGGTCGCGGGTGCAAATATGTAGTAAAGTATCCGTACACAATAAAGAATAAATAAAATATTTAAAAAATATTGGTAGAATGAAAAGAAAGGAAATACATTTATTCTTATCCCAAAATAATACACTAGGATTTTTTTGTCTTTCGGACATATTATGAGCTTCTTATGCTCTTAGAAACAGAACTACTTGGACCAATGTGCGAGAGAGACTATTATGGACATTCCTTTGGTCCATAGTTAGTAAATACAATATGATACATTATGAAAGAATGAAGAAACTTCAAATAGTATTATTCTACACTTTTATTCACAATACTGACCCAAGTTTCAACGGATAACCGCAATTTTCAAGGTACGTAGGTTTCTTTCAAAGGTAAGTTTTTTTAACGATACCTTGGTCCTTGAAAATGACGTTGTCCCTTGAAACCTGGGTCGGTATTGTGAATAAAAGTGTGGATTAATGCTATTTTAAGTTTTTTTCTTACATAATGAAAGAGTTCCACAAAGTTAAGCCTGATGATATTCGTTTAATATTGTACATCATTCTCTGACGCCAATACAATCATTAAAAGAAAATCAAGAGTTTTCTTTATTCTGGACACGAACTAAACTTAAGAAGAGGCGAAAAATACGCCATGAACCGTTTACAATTCCCGCAATCCACCAAATTTTGCTTCTAAAGCCCGTTACACACGATGCTTGATCCAGCAAGGGACCTAGTATGCTAGCTGGTACTTGATATTGAGGGCGGAACCCAGTATGATAGAAACCGTGATGGAAGGTATCACACTAGTGATGGGCAGTTTCGTTTCTCGAACTCGTTCCTTTCGTTCTCGTTCACTAAAAGGAACGAGTTTAAAGGTTCGTTCCTTTCGTTCCTTTTCTAGTTGCGCCTGGGAATTCGGGAATTAGGGTACATGTCAATGATATGATTCAATATTATTCGTGCAAATTGCTCTCGTCAATTACTCGTTGATTCAAATAATTTATAGAATATATGAATATGACACTTTCAAAAAAAATGCAGAGGTGATACTTACATAACCACGTCAACCACGGCCCACAAAGTATCCCATTATGGGCTAGAATCCCGCTACCTACCGAAGATAATGAAGGTAAATCTGGCTTTCCGTCACTCCAGCCTATATCTGTTTTGTGAAAAACTCCCGTTAGAGGTGAAAATGACAATGTAACCCATTGAAAGTGCAAGGAAAGCGCATTTAAAAAATGTAAGAAACATACCCGTGTGTTGGATAGTTATAGAGAGCCTCGCTTTGCTCGCAAGGGGGCTGCGCCCCCAACGTCCTAGTCAGTGGAGGCGTGAGAGAAAGAAGCATGCAAGATTTTCACTTTGGCACCATGTTGCCAGAGAACTACGCGGGAGTACGGATTTTTTGCTAATTATCCGTAAAGTTCATGTTATGGTGCATGCGCCTGTCGAATCTCAAGGTTATATCTACACTGATGAAGGCGTGAGGGAAAAATACACTCGAAAGATTCACGAAAATCCGACTTTGGCATCATGTTGCCAGAGAACTACGAAAAATAGAAAAAACGAATAGCAGAAAATTGTAGGCCTGAATAAGATCGGATAAATAGGCGTGAGGGAAAGATACACTCGAAACATTCACGAAAATCCTACTTTGGCGCCATGTTTCCAGCAAACTATAGATGTTAGAGAGTAATAATAGGCATAAAGTGGTAGGCCTCGATGAGATATCGGTATTAACACCCAACAGATTTGAGATACGACTTCTAGTTTAGAAGCTATAGTGGAAAAACAGAAAAATCCAACTTTGGCGCTATGTTTCCAGTGAACTATAAGTATTAGAGAGGAAGGATTGGCATAAATGTTAGGACTTGATGGGATCTAAAAAGTCCGCCCAACAGATTCGATATCAGACTCTTAGTTTAGCAGGTTGGAGACGTGAGGGAAAGAAACATTCGAAAATATCACTTTGGCACCATGTTGCCATAGAACTACAAGATAATCCGGGTTTTTGCTAATTATCCATAAAGATCATGTCAAGGCGCATACCCCTGCCGACTTTCAAGGTCGTACCTACACTGGTAAGGGCGTGAGGGTATGCAATATTAGAGAGTTTCGTGAATTAGCCCACTTTGGCACCATGTTCCCAGAGAACTACGAGGGATGAAAAAAATCGGATAGCAGATAACCGTAGGCCTGCATGAGTTCTCAAATAACCGGCCAACAGATTTTAGATCCGTCTTCTAGTTTAGAAGCTACAGTCGAAAAATAACGAGTTTCACGAAAAGCCGACTTTGACACGATGTTACCCGAGAACTAAAAGGAATGGAAACCAACGAATAGAATAAAGTGTTAGTCCTGAATGAGATTTAAAAAACCGCCCAATAGATTCGAGATCCAACTTCTAGTTTAGAAACTACAGTCAAAAAAACAGCAAGTTTCACAAAAATTTCGAATTTCGTGCAATGTTACCAGCCAACTATTAGAATTAGAGAAAAAGTAATGGCATGCAGTTGTAAACCTCTATGACATCTAAAACAAAATCATCCACTTGTTTAATTACTTAACCATTTACCGTCAAAGTACAATTATCATCCCGATTATAACAGTAAAGAACATTAATTTGGACTTGTACAACGTCATCCTCGTTTCAAATCCCTCAGTTGTTTCAAAAATCTAACCAGGAGCTTCTGCAACCCCCGTGGGGTTTAAAGCAATACAGCATCACCAGCGCATAGTAGAAGTTGGCCATCTACAACACGAACCATTTCATCAACGTGAATATCTCACAAATGTTCCCATAAAAACATTTAACAGCCACGGTGACATAATATTTGACTTGAAGACGCTCGGAGGATAACGGGAGAAATTGTTGTCCAATTGCAACAATGAAAGCGGTGGGAACCCAAAAAATGGACAAGCCATCATAACGTGTCCTTGTTTTACGTCCTGTTATATTTCAAACCAGTCACTCAGGGCCCCATCGCATGTCACACTTTCTTAACTGTTATCGTACATCGTCTTCCTGAATAACCTTCATTGAATAACCTTTAATTCACTCTGTAGCCACTCAAAACCTTGCCTCCTTCAAATCTAATTTTTAGAGTACCGAGTCTAGCCACGGCATGGGGTCGCCCGCAAGTGCACATAAGTGCGAAATTCCACAGAGGAGATTCCACACGATAGATGTATTTTTTAACAAATTGAATAACTTTCAAATGAGTTACTTAATCAAATTTCACTGAAAATCCTATCTAAGTCTGCAGCCTTCCTTTTTCAATTCTTTCTACTATCATGATCACATTCTCACTTCTCTCAACATCATGTTTGTCATTCCCGAATACCAATTAATAAGGCTCAATTTGTTTGTCTACAACGTAAATGAATAGATCTTCGAAATACTCTTTTCAACAACCCCAGACGCTCATATCATCCCATATGTTCTCATCACTCTCCTTCCTTTTTCCACCATTTTCCTGCTTTGCTCATTTTCCCCTTCAAATCACTATGATTTATTAGCCTCATGTACTACATTCCTTTTTCCTTACTTTTTTCATTGCTTTTTCCTTCATTATATCTCATTAGGTAGTCTATAAAAATGCAACTTATCTTTTTCGAAGCAGTACTCTCAAGAATAGAATTGGGGCATTTCTCTCAAACTTATTTCGATAACTAATGTTTTTGAATGATGAGTAAATTACCCATAAAATATTCAATTAATGCTTAAATTAAATGTTTTCGCCTCAATAAGACGGCCATATTGTGTAAAAGCCTATCAAAAATACCATTGGCTGTTAGAATTATATTGGATCTTGACTTAAATTGCCACTCGTTCCTTGCTATTGCGCACATTTCCTTGCTATTTTGGTCTTCGGAGCCATGCCACGATATGTATACACATTTTGAAAAACATTTCCCTACGATTTCAGTAAATTTTCTTATTTATATTACACAATATAAGACTAACGGTGATGGATCATAAATACCCACCTAAGCAGTGCAAAACCTCCATGACGACATTGTTCAAGTTCTCCACAATGCCGCGGTAGTACTCGTCAGAGAATTGGGGGTGACCATCATCCCCCGCCATGAAATTATCCCCAAGACCGCCAACTATCAGCGGAGAAAAATAGATTCTAGTTAATCACTCGGAATCATGAAGAACTATTAAAAAGATCTATTTTCCGTTGCGTGAACAATACGTGGCATACAACAATAGTTAAGGTGGCATATATCTTGCGCAGGGAAATAAGTCTAGCAACTTACCAGTAATGTCCATGCCAAGAACCACAAGGGACTTCCAGAGATTATTAAGGTAAGGGAAATTTGTGTCCATTGCAGATGTTAGCACTACTCACTATTCGCAAGAGGAGAATACAGAAGACTGAAGATTGTCGAAATATTTAGACCTTTATATACGCTAGAATCAGCGCTTCCTCAAATAGTAACCCAACTCCCACGGCATCCGGTTATCTTTACTCGTCATCCTTTACGTTCGGGCTGTTTTGTTTTAAAACATCCTGCTTGTGGATGCTAGACGATAAAGTTTTCTGTGAAAAGGTTTATAGCTTCCTGATATTTTTATCAAACAATAATAATCTGTCCTCACATATCGTACGTTGGAATACGATGTTTTGCACGAGCGTTACAAATAAAAATAATGGCCGTTTCTTTTCTTCTTCCTAAGTTCTAATCTAACTTCAAACGCTGCATGAATAATCACCCATTGTTTGAACAAAAGAATTTCCCCAGATGGTGATGTAGAATATTTTACACGTGTTATTCATGGTGTTTCCAGGCCCTCAAGAACTGAACGGTTTTAAGAAATTAGTAATGATAAAAATGGCTCCTTATTTGGAGCGCTAATGCCAGGTTGGTCATGATGTAGAAACCAGAAGAAAGGTGTTTGATGTCATAGCGTCGCATTAAAAATACCATTGGGAGTAGTAATGAGATGCCCGTCCACCGACCGATACTCCTTTATGTGGAAGTACATAACATAATATTGAATCCCTGCAACCACGGGACTCGGGTCACTAGGTCGGGTGTTGTGATCGGCAGCCTGGGTGGCAAGTGCTCTATGGTCGTAATCTCATACATCCCTTGCGCAAATACAACAGATGAAACGTGACAATGTATTAAGTACCTCGAAGAAGATGAATTCAGAAGTTTAAATATGAATATGGAATTCTAGGACAATGAAGAGTGTAGGAAAGGTAGAAATTATTTAACGAGAGAATACAACAGGGATTTTAGGTTTGTGAAGATGTGTTGCAGTTTTGCTATTTGAGATTGAGAGACATTCCGAGTTATTGACGTTATAGTGATAGGGTATCTATAATGAAGGGGGTGATAGTCAACGTATCCCTGATGTCAAATGGAAAATTGGGAAAGGCGCACTCGAATTATGAAATAAAAGTACATTCCATTTATTTTGTAGTGGTACGGCTGCACATTACTACAAGTTTGCCACAGTGCGGGACTTGCGGATGGTCTGAACTGTACTTGTTTTTTAGATACGTCCCCAAAACGAAAATCCTAATTATGATAGGAGATTAGGATAAGGTGGTAGGGGAATGGTAAAAAGTTCAATAAGGGTTCTAGGATCTCGGCCAGGGACAAGAAATTGCTTGAAAGAGAAGGAAGTTGAATTTTGTATAAAAAATAAATTGAATTAGAACTAAGTTTTCGACGAAACATTATCTCAGGCATACGAACGATTAGAAAAGTATTGGGAACACGGCAAGGTTATCAATTAATGATAATATTCTTACATGGAGGTTTAGAAATATAGTCAAATATTCGCGCAGGTATCCAAGTGCGGATGCGAGTACTGGAATCTAGCGATTATGAAGTGTGCCGTGAGATTCAAAAGGTTAAGTAAACCAAAAAGATGACGAAATGAGACTGGAATGAGAATGGGTGAAAGGAATGGAATACCAGGATCTGGTGAGCAGGAGTATTAGTGAAGAAAAGGAGGTGTTAACATGAAATAGGAGAGCAATCGACAAGTATATTAAATTAAAGGTTAATCCAAATTATTAACTGAAGCAAAGGATATAGACTCCTATGCATGCATTTCGGTCATCCAGGTGACCATCCACTGGGAGAAGTTTATAATCTCGTGCCCGTGATTAAAAACTTCTCCCAGTGGATGGTCACCTGTATGACCGAAATGCATGCATAGGAGTCTATATCTTTTGCTTCAGTTGATAATTTGGATTAATCATTAACTTGATGTTAGAACAGTTGAGGAAAGAACGAATAGCACAAATACAGGAAGTGTAAAAGCTGCAGTGAATTTCATTGGATACCTGACAACGATTAAGAATAAGCAGCCACGGAGCTGAGAAGAAATGATTAGGAGAAAATATGAGAGAAGGAAGTGAGAGAATTAAAAAAATTGAATGACAAAAACGGCCCCGTCAAACAAGGGAGAATAGAGTATAATACATCTTTATTATACTCTGGGACTGGTCCCTTGGAGCAACAATACAATACAGTGACATAACAGCGAGGTAATTAACAAATTAACAAAGTTTTTGTTCAAATCAGAAAATAAATGGAGCTAAATAACATGGAAAAAGAAAGACAGAGGCAACTACTCTCAGTGAAAAACAAAAGCTGTACACATGATACAATTGAATTCAAAGATATGTATTGACATGGGTATTGATATGATACAGGATAATATAAAGGAAAAGTTCCTCAAGGTTACAATACGTATAAGATTTAAAAAAATATTTTAAACAGTAATAACAGAAAACATGAACGGACCACGAAAAAAAAACAATTTTTTTCTAGAAAAAAACTTTTTCAATGAAAATTTCATACTGAACAGGCAAAACAATTCAGGGAAACATTCTTTATATAAAATTCCATACAATTTAGAGAGAGGAATTATGAGGAGAGGAGAATGATTAACTACGGCGGATTACCGATGGGGCGAAAATAATTGGTGGAGACGACAATACGACGAAATTGAAAGGCTACCAATTGGGGGAAAGTAAATGCGTTAAACGCTAACATGAAATTTTTTTCGGTGAACAGGAGAAGGCAGACGATACCAAAGGTTAAGGAGAAATTAGGGAAGATATGCAGGATAGTTTGCGGGGGTACGTGGAAAAACTTGATGGCAGAAGTAATAGACCTGTGAGACGTAGATTTTTCAAAGTTATTCTTAGGATCTACGAGGAGGGAATATGACACAAGTACTTCGCACAAAAACAGTTTTGATGCCCACCACAAAAAAGAAGATCCTCCGGATACGAAGAGTATAGATCATTTAATTTAATATCACTCGCAGCAAAAATGATGTTTAGAAATAGTAACAGGGTTAGAAACCAGAGCTAACGACTTAGGGGAAGATAATTGGGGATGCAATTGAAATGATGATAATGCCCATGAAAAGGAACCTAGGTAATGATGAAGACGTTTCAGTTTGCTTCTTTGATTTGGAAAAGGCGTTAGAAAGAGTAAATTGGAACAACCAATGAAGCTACTTCTAAAAACAGGAGCAGATTGACCAGATTAAAGGCATATTTGAAAATTGCGCGAGGCCCAAGCGGCACAAGTGAGTGTAGCTGAATCAGGTGAACATCTACAGGTCACGAAGTAAAGGTCAGGTTGACCTATGTCTCCTATACTTATTAATATTTATTCCCAGGAAATGGTAGGAGAATAATTGGAAGACCTAGATTGAGGGCTAAAAGTAGGAGTACAGCTTATCTACATCTACATCTACATACTACCCCGCAAGCCGCCTCAATAGGCGTTTGGCAGGGGGTGTTAGGACACCAGCCGTTTACATATAAAAAGGAAACGCTCTACGAAATTACGCCTTGCATTTATTAAAGTCCCTTATTGTTCGGGGGAAAAACGAATTCCCATACCTATCCGTTCGGCAAAATATCTCTCTTAATTTATCGTTTCTGTCGGACCTGGAAATATAGTGGGGTTCTAATATGATGTTCTCCGTGCGCTCTGAAAGATATCTATTCTCAATTGCTCAAGTAATCTAAGCCTAGCGCGCAGCCTCCGAGTCTCTAGCGGCTCCCAGCCTAATTCGTTTAACATCTGCGTAACGCTGTCTGTACGCCCGTAGCAGTTTTTGACGAATCGCGCAGCTTTCCTTTGTATTTTATTAAGTTCCCGAATTAATTCTTTCTGCACCGGATCCCATATGCTTGCTGCATATTCAAGGTGTGGCCGGACGAGTGCGAAATAGCACCTCTCTTTTACTTTTTCATCTGAGAATCTTCCCACAATACGCTTGACGAATCCTAGCTTCTTCAGAGCTCTGCCACAAATATTTCTTATATGTGTTCCCCACGATAGGTTTGAGGTTATCGTAACTCCCAGATACTTAACTTCATCTGTCGCCTTTATCTTAACGCCATCCACAGCATATACACGGGGATAGTTGGACGACCTCCGAAATAAATGTACCGCCGCACATTTGCTCAGATTAAGTTCGAGTCCCCACTCTTGGCTCCACACATGAACGTTGTTTAAATCCGATGATAGAATTTCAAAGTCAGAGTGATCATTAATTTCGCAATAGATGACAGCGTCGTCAGCAAATAAACGTATTTTACTGATAATTTGAGAGCATAGATCATTTATGTATATAATGAACATAATGGGGGCCGATTACGCTTCCTTGTGGGACACCTGATGTCACTTTAACTGCATCAGAGCTAATTCCGTCAAGAACTACTTTTTGCTTACGATCACTCAGAAAGTCTCGTATCCAGTTTACTACTGTTTCGTTTAGGCCGCATGACTGTAATTTGTATAAAAGTTTGTTGTGAGGTACCGTGTCGAAAGCTTTCTTAAAATCTAGGAATAATGCGTCCACTTGTGTTTTCGATTCACCAGATTTGAGAACGTCATGAAGAAAGAGCGCGAGCTGTGTTTCACATGATCTACCTTTCCGAAAGCCGTGCTGACAGCCATGAAGGAAGTTACGACTGTCCAGGAACGTCATGATATTGCTAACGACGATATGTTCGAGTATCTTGCCTATAATAGACGTTAATAAAATTGGTCGATAGTTCCCTGGGTCATGTCTGTTTCCCTTTTTGAATATCGGTGTAACGTTTTCAATTTTCCAGTCTATTGGTATCTTTCCTTCAGACAATGACTTCTTGAATATTATGTCTAAGAACGGTGCGATTTGTGGCGCTAATTCCTTGAGGACACGCGCGGGTATTCCCTCCGGACACGGAGATTTACTATTTTTGATCGACTGTAGCTGTTTAGTTATCCCAAAACATTGAATAGTGATTTCTTTCATCGGTTCCTCAGTGAATGAAATGTCGAAATAACATGGAGTATCGTCTGTAGTGTATACACTTTCGAAGTGGGAACTTAACGTGTTAGCTTTGTCAATATTATCGGTGACAAGTTTGCCATCTTTATCAAATAACGAATCTACGGTTGAAGATTTTCCCTGAAGCTCTCTCGCATATGACCAAAAAGATTTCGGATTTTCTTTGAGTAATTCACCAAGTACTTTTTTCTTGAAATTTCGCAATGCAGTACGCATTGATTTCTTGGTTTTTGAGCGTTGTGCAGCGTAACTTTCTTTTGCTTCAAGTTCCTTCGATTTGTCACCTAACGTAATGGACTTTTTGAATAAGTTGTACAGTTTTCTCTGTCTCTTAAGGTCCCTCCTAACATCATTGTTATACCAACGAGGTTCTTTACTATCACATTTCAATTTTCGCGGAATATATTCGTTGATTCCCTGGCGTAGAATTTCTAAGAAATATTTCCATGATGCATCAGTGCTTTTGTCCTCTGTTTTAGCTACGAAGTCCGTGTACGAATCATTAAGCATCTCGCCAAATTTTATGAAGTTGCATTAATCAAATAAATAAATATTGCGTTTCGGTTTTACAGCTGACTCTACTTCAAGTTTTAAGGCTGCAAAAATTACTCTGTGATCACTTATGCCATCAATAATATCGAGTTGTTTTATCAACCTAGGATGGCTTACTGCAAAAAGGTCTAATATTTTATTTCCTCTCGTAGGCTTGTCAACTACTTGGGCGAGTGAGTGCTTAGTAAGTGTGTTGAGTAAGATCTCGCTGATTTCCCTATTCCTTGAATTCGGCTTTACAGTGTAATAATCCCAATTTATAGATGGCAGATTAAAATCTCCCCCAATAATGATTACCCTTTTACTGTCTCTCAAAGTAAATGCGGATATTTGATTTTCTAATTGGTAAATAATATCAGCTTCGGAGTTTGGAGGTCTATAAAAAGAGCAAACATGTATACTCCTTTTGTTTCGTTGTTTAATTGTACACCATACGCTTTCTATTTCGTTATCAGTTATTTCATGGGCGGTGCTGTGTAAATGTGATTTAACTGCTATAAAAACTCCGCCACCTGTCCTATCGCTTCGATCGCATCTGTAGATTTTATATCCTGGAGGAAAAACTTCGTTGTCACTTACATCCTCAGTAAGCCAGCTCTCCGTTCCTATGACCACGTCTGCGTCCTGAAATATATGCTCGATTTCAGCGCGCTTGTTTTTAACGCTACAGCAATTAACTACTACAAAGTTAATGTCATATTTTGTAGATTGAGTGTCGGTTGGTTCTTTTCCACGCTTATGGGTATTAGGTGGGCGAATTTCACTGGAAGTGCTTATTACATTTGATATAATTTCTTTCGCTGGAGTACGCGTTTTGGGAATATTGTCGCTATTTTCCGGCTTTAGTCCTTCTAAGTTTACTTGGATGTGAACATTTTCGCAATGCGGACTTCCTCGGAGGCTAAGTTCGGTTAAATCTTTACAAATCCCACTAGATGACCTACCCTCTAGTCTAAAAAATAAAGTCCCTTATAAGGTTGGACGAATTCGCTGACGATCAGACGCTCGTAAGTCGATCGTCCAAAGATTTGCAAGCATCGATCGATGCATTTGAGTATTATTGGTAAAACTTCTGAATAGATATTTATCATACAAAATATAAATAAATGACATTTTCTAAGACACGTGTCACGGTGAGTCAATACGACGCTTATGCGTCGTTAGATCTTTGTTCGTACTGAGCAATAAACAACCGACAACCTCTTCAGCTTCACGGTTTAGAGAGGTGTGTGTGAGGGAAATGCGTACCCGAAAAAACGTATCCGTTGTCGGTAGTGGTGGGGAGAGGGTAGGGGGAGGGAGGGTGGAGGGAGGGGCGTGGGAGGGGGAGGGAGGGGGAGGGAGGGGGAGAGCGAGCTACGAGGTGAAGACGAAGAAGTCAGAAGTCGAATCAGATGCCCAGGTTGGCGTGGTGCCTTAGAAACATATGGTTCCCTTTCCGCTCACTTTTATGCCTAGAAAATTACGCAGCTCACCAACGTCTCTCATTTTAAATTCCTTCATAAGAATTTCTTCAAGCTTAATCAATTTATCCAACTAGTAAATACAATGAACTATGAAAAAATATCTGATGCTTTCCCGGCGTATGCTGGTAGTGAAGGCTGCTCGGGTGCTCCACCGGGTAATCTCCTCAAACGTCGGCTGCCATGGAGGAGATTACCCGGTGAAGCACCCAAGCAGCCTTCACTACTAACAATGAACTATGTCATCTACATACAATAACAAGTATACAATCAATACTCCATCAACATAAACGTAAAGACATTAATCATTCTTCCACTTTCCTCACTTCAAGTATTTCATTACGCTGTAAAACCTTGCATTCCACTCCATTGCTTGCGCTTGTTTCAATCCATTCAATGTTTTCTTCAGTTTAAAAGATTTACTGCTTTCTACTTAAAGTTCTTCTGGAGGGAGCAATTAGATCTCCTTCCTTAACACACCATTCGAAAATGTATTTCTTACATATAATTGATAAGTATGATAGTTGCTATAATTACTGATACATAACAGAATTCTAAGTGTAGAATATCGTACAAAAGTCTCACAATAATCAATCCCTGCCTACTGGGAACATTCCTTGCCCACCAACGTTGCCTTTTATCTTTCAATGTTTTCCTTCTTCATCATGCTATACAGGGAACACCCATTTATTTTAATTTTTTTTCTATCCTTTGACAACTGAAGAAATTCCTATGTCCCATTCTCTTCCAATGCCTTTACTTCCTCATCCACATTTTTGTCTGACCTGATTTCTCTGTTCTAGACTATTTCTGAGTATGCTTGAGGAACTGATTCACAAAATGACACAACATTTATCGCTATTACAGCCTTTTTGTCCTTATCTGAACTTATATTAGGTAATTCAGTCAACAAAGCAAACTCAATTATCTCCTACACTTCACCTGTGAGAAAATGGCCATACTCACTTTCTTGTACCATCAAAGCAAGATTCCTAAGATGATTAGTCTGACTTATACCCATTTGACTCCTCAATGTAATGAGATTATTGGCTGGTTCTCTTCCTAATTAATACTTATCAAACCCATTTTCTCCTTTATCTGATCATAATGACAATCTTCCTCCTGAATGTCTCCCTTTGTATCATCATTTTCCTGTTGATTATCGTCATCTTCCCAAAAAAATCCATTCCCCTTCTTCAAACATGGTTTTTGTTTCATCATAAACTACATCACACGCACTAATTAATTTATTTTCTTTCAGACTTCAAAGTCTATGTCTATTAGTACTTCATCCTAAAATGAATGCACTTTTCGATTTTATTGTTAAATGTGCCTTTTACCACATTCTCATTTCTCCTGACAAAAGCAATGCAACCAAATACCCTCAATTTACTTCTGTCTGGCTCGTGCATAAACTACATTACCGTTTTCGGTGATTTTTTTACTCCCTCCCCCTTCATTGACAACCGTAGTATTTTTCCCAATCCATCTGACATGTAACGTTGTCTCTTCAATTCAAAAATATTTTCTCAATTATTGAGTGAGTTTATTGTTTGGGATATGTTGAAAAAAGACAAATAAAGTAGCCAAACTAGATATAAGGAACTATCTAATCTCAATTGGAATAAGTAATATTAATTTTTAAATTCTAAAAATCTACCATGAATCACGGCGCAATGTTCTGTGGTCATCTTCTTTGTTCCCTCCTCTCCTTACATTTATGATTGCTGCCTTGAAATGTGTTGTCACGAGATATACGATACCATAAGTAAGAGGTGACGAGGTATACCATAAGAGGTGACCACGAGGTCACTATTTAACCCAAAGAAAGGTTAAAATGTAATCAATTTGATGGTATGAAGAATTGCAACATTCTCGAGGCAATGGTTCAGTTATATTGAGTTTAAGTAGAAGCTTGGAGTGTAAGAAACACCACGCGCGCCCTTCATCATGTTAAACTATGTAGTATTGTCGACGCGATGTTGACGAGTAAGAAACGTAAACAGGCGCTTTGTAACAGCTACGTTACTTTGAGTTTACCCCCTCCCCCTTGTTGCCCACTCTAGGTTTTTAGGTGACCCCCTCCCCCCTTAAGTTGGTAACGTAGTTTATGCACGACCCCTTGGACTCGTACTCGTGTCACCTCATACGACTTTATTCTTAGCAACTGCCCTTATTGGAATCCTATTTGTAATATATACAGCCGTCATAGCTGTAGGCCTGGGAGATACCTATAATTCAATATCTCGATACGAAAATTTTAGTAAATCGTAAAATGGCGATAACGATAACTCATATCGGGACGATAAATATCGCATTGCCGCGCCTATGTAAAATATCGTGAAATATCATCTGAAAAAAAAGCAAAATCGTGCCCCGATAAAATATCACGATAAATATCACGGTAAAATATCGTGATAATGCGCTCGATAAAATATCGCATGATATCGCCCGATGAATTATCGTGTTATCGTCCCGGAAATTCGTGTCGGAAAAAGACAGGTGGCGCACGGTGGGCTGAAATCGAAAAATGTTGGGCAAAACCCAAAACAGGTTTTTTTCAGTCCGGAAGTGGAAACTTTGCGCAGTCATTTCCCATAGATTGGTGCATGTAATGCTGCTTTTAATTTTTCATAGCTCATACCGCTAATAATGGACCGCACAAAAAAAGGGTCATAAAAAGACCCTTTTTGCGAATCCCGCCGCAGTGAGGGCGGAGCGGCAATTAGACACTGTGACGTTCTTCCCGGGTATGCTCATGGGCGGTCGACGATATACTGGGCGCCAGTGTGGGTAACTTAGATTCTTCCGCCCACACTCGGAAGAGGGATAGGGTTGAGGGTAGGAACAATTTAACTTTCGTTATGTGATTCTCTCAGAGTAGGTGGCGTCGGGCAACTACTCGTTGGCTCGAGCACCTGTTCATCACCGAGAATCAGGGGAGGTTAGGAAACGGGACAGGGTGATGAAAGGGATAATGGGGGAAAGGAAAACAGAACGGAAAAATACTCTGGCTATCGCAGACCCTAAAAGCCAAGAAAAATAACCCAAACGACGAAATCCCAACCGACCTAGCCGGACGCGAAGAGTAACTCAAGAACTACCGCTCAAGCACGCGGCTACCGACTGCTAGCGACCAACTGCCCGTTCGCCCGTCACGCCCGTCACCCTCCCACCTTCGCGCGTGAGGGGCTGGAGGGGGTAGCTACCTCCCCTCTCCTCTTATAACAGCGGCCTCCGCGGCTGTCTTCGGAAACAACACAAAAAAAGGAAGAAACAGTGGGCGTACCCGAGCGCCAGCATAAAAACGTTACAACACCAGCTGCTGGCTGGTACCGCTTAAAATAAGTTTTCGTTTCTTAGATGGTTAGATTTAGCATAATACAACTGAAATACACTTTCAAAGGCTAAAATATCCAAGTGAAATGTCAGTGTTAGAGCCTGTATTTCATCCGTGGATAGAGGGCTAAATGCTAATTTGGCTCACAGTAGAAACTGTATAAGGAGATTGACTTCCCCGGATTACGTACATGGAAGTCCTTTTCAATTGATATGGCTTGAAAATAGCCAGAACGAAGGTTATGGAACAATAGCGTTTCCCAACACACGCCGCGTCGATATATTCCACGTTGCCGGCGGTCAGTTCCGGACTGGGCCGCACGATCGAAAAATCGATTTTATTTTCGGCGTTGCAAACGGTCGCAGATGACTTCTTCGGATTCACACTCTAAAAGCTATTATCGTGCTGTAAGTATCTCAATGTCTGTCGATGTAAATTGTTTTATTTTGCTAAATAAATGCGAAAAATTGACGAGAAACAGGGTCCACCATTTTCTCATGCATCGATGAAAAATATTACAAATTTTCCCAAAGAATAAGTAATATTTAATGCAAAAGAACAGTTATACCAAATATTTTCAGTTTTATTCCATAGCTTTACTACAAAAGGTTCAGCACTAGCTTGAGTTTGGTGATTTTCGGAAAAAAATTAAGACGGGCGATTTTGGCGATATTTGTCCAACTTTTAGCCTATGTGTATTGTTAAGGTGTAAAAACTAGGAGAAATGGAATGCCACATCACATGCACCAATCTATGGGAAATGAGTGCGCAAAGTTTCAACTTCCTGACTGAATAAAACCTGTTTTTGTGCTATGCCCAGCTTTTTTCGATTTCAGCCCACTGTACGGCGTGTGCATTTTTGTTTTGAGCGAAGTTTCATCTACAGAACATCTACGCCTGGGCATCATTGCATCTGCACTGCACATCATCATCAACGTCGTCTGCGCACGGCTGTCTGCGGACTGTCTGCAGGTGTGAATTGCCGTGGGCGACCACTCGCAGATAGTGTGCAGTCGAAATCATCAATGTGTGATGTGCTAATGATCTGCTCCCAATGCGAGTCTGGCTTACCATCCATGTTTCGCGTATGTGCGGCTGGCCTGCGTTTAGCTTGCGGGTGCATATACGCGGCACGGCCTACTTTTGCATGGGTCGCGACCGAGTTCAATATGCTGTGCGCCTCTCTGTCGTTTCAAGGTCGCTCTAACCCTTAGCGGTATTGCGGCCTTGTGTCGTTTAATAGTCACCTGCAAAAGCACTGTGGCTGGTATAACTGGCTGGCTAGCTGGTGGCTGTGGAGAGGGGAGGGGGAGGGGGGAGGGGGAGGGGGAGAGGGAGGGGGAGAGGGAGAGGGAGAGGGAGAAGTAGGGAGAGGGAGAGGGAGGGGGAGAGGGAGAGGGAGGGGGAGGAGGAGAGGGAGGGGGAGGGGGAGAGGGGGAGAGGGAGAGAGGGAGGGGGAGAGGGAGGGGGAGAGGGAGGGGGAGAGGGAGAGAGAGAGGGAGAGAGAGGGAGAGAGAGAGGGAGAGAGAGAGGGAGAGAGAGAGGGAGAGAGAGAGGGAGAGAGAGAGGGAGAGAGAGGGAGAGAGAGGGAGAGAGAGGGGGAGAGAGGGGGAGAGAGGGGGGGAAAGGGGGCGAGAGGGGGAGAGAGGGGGAGAGAGGGGGAGAGAGAGGGAGAGAGGGAGAGAGAGAGAGAGAACTGCTGAGAAATTGAATTAGCAGATAGTGGAATGGTGAGTTTTCAAACGTACTTGCTCTAGCCAGGACCGCATTTAGGATATGTAGACCCCTAGGCTGAATCTGTAGGCTGGATCCTACATGGGTGGTATTGAATACGGGAGGGCCCTGAATACCCCAGTAAAGCGTTAGTGGGCCCTCCTTATTTTTTTAAATTAACCTTAGACAAATCTTTCAATTTATTTTTAATTTTAATATTTTTCATTGAGGTAAAAAAATAACCTTCTAATACAGAATTTTAGATCAATTTTTTTTCAAAAACTTTTAAATTAAGGTTTTAAGTTTGTTATTAAAAAGTATTTAACATGATTTATTAAACATAACTATGAACCAATGCATCTAAAAAAAACACAAAGTTGTGACTCATGCCTATTTATCGCGTTGGCGCGAATACACAATATTTTATCGATCGCAATATCACGATATTTTACCATGATATTTATTGTGATATTTTATCGGGGGCGATTACGTGATATTTTATCGATCGCAATATCACTGTATTTTATCGTGATATGTTATCGTGCGTGATATTGCGGTTTTTACCGGGTGACATATCACGATATTTATCAAACAACGACAAATCGTCAATTTTCAAAACTCAATATCGTATATGCGACATATTAAAATATCGCGATATTTTACGATGCATCGATATATCGCCCAGGCCTTTCATAGGTGCTTCATACCGAAAGGCTTTCTTGTGACTTGACCCATTTATCATGCACCGAGCCTTATCTTTGATGGTTCTATTCATGCTCTCAGAAACTCCATTCAACTCCGTAGTAAAAGGGATAGTTCCCTGCTTACACGTTCTTACCGGTGACTGGCCGTCCTTGTTTATTTTTTGTATAAAATTCCTCTTCACAGGTGACGTGGCAGGTATTGCGGCGAGTATTTGTTAGGGTGATATGGGTAAATGCCACCTTTGCTCGTCTCGGTGGCGCTGCCGAGTCGGAGAGGGCAGGTTCGATGCCTGGTGCAAGGAGACGAGGGCAGAGCGAGACGAGGGCAGATCGAGGGCAGACGAGGGCAGACTACAGAGGACACATGTGCGTGGGATGGACGTGCGTGAATGGAGAGTGACCGGGGCAGACCGCGATCTTCTTCGCCCGCAGGTACGTGCTTGCTCACTCGTCACTTTCCTCTTCCCCAATTCTATTACGTTTCGTCCGTTCTTTATTTGCAGCTCCCTCCTTTCATTTTTACGACATTGTGTTTAAGGCCAGTTCCCGTGCTTTTCCCACGTGTTATTGTTTGTTATGGCTACGGTGAAACGAACATTTCCACTGCCTATTTTTTTTCTGAAAAATTCAAGAATTTCAGGTACCACCATTGTCACATCTGAATTGAAAAATGCTTCCATTAAACCTGTTGCTTACCATAGACTCATATTGTTTTAAGAAACCCAACACCTCACTCTTGAGCTCGAAACCACATGCAAAAGTGGAGTAAAATCGTCAACAAATGTTAGCAAATACTTTACTGCATTTATTGCTACAGGTTTGAGCTCTCCAGTGATGTCCAAGTGCACTTTCTCAAGTGCACTCAGTTGACATCGGTGGAGAGTGATGACTTGAGAAAAGTGAACGTGATGCTCACTCGTCACTTTCCTCTTCCCCAATTTTATCACGCTTCACTATTTGCAGCTCCATTCTTTTCTTTTATTTTGTCGAAACTGTTCCCCGTTTAAGTCCAGTTCATATTCTTTTCCCTCGTTGTATTGTGTGTTCTGAACGTTTTGGCTACGGTGGCACGAAAATTTGATGCCAATACTTGGAAGAGTTTGCTGCAGTATCCAATTTATTCCAGTGTTGTAACGTATTTTGTCGGATATGCCCGATCCGGAAGAGGGGAAACGGTCCGTATTCTTGACGAGGGACGCGTTTGATAACCACATAAAATAACTTACTGCGAATTGAGATCACGTCCTGATCACTATAGTGGCAGCGCATTCACTTGAAAGCAAATTGGAGGCTTTGGTAAGTGGTATCCTTGAGTCTTAAAATTGAGTGCCTTCGGACTTGGGGCAGCGAAATTTGATGAAGTCTACGATGACTTTCAAACGGCTCTGAGTGTAATTTGTAATTTTTGTCCTGAGTGCAATGGGTCGGAGGCAAATTTGTCTGAAATTGAACTCTCCAAAAATTTGGAGAAATGTTATTATTTTTCCCTCTCTGTGGTTGATCTCGTTAAAGATTTGTGTCGCTTCTCACGCACCTCTTAGTTCCGGAATTTCCTCGGTGTCAATGCAACGATTCCGCCTTCCGATTATTGAACTTCCTCGATTTTCGGGGTCTTTAGTCGAGTGGGAAACTTTTCGAGATCTCTATATTACAGTATCTCACAACCAGGATGACATTGACCCCATTAAAAAGTTCGGGTATTTAAAATCCGCTCTATCCAGGAACGCGTTGGACCCGATTAAATCTGTGCCCTTGCAGGGGTCTATTACGCTGCAGCTTGGGAGGAGCTGCACTATTATCATAATAATCCTAATGTTTTGGGGTTTAATGACTTGGATAAATTACTTGAATTCATGCCCCGTACCTCCAACCCCATTTATAATCTGCAACATTTTACTACCACGGTTTTAGAAATTTATTCTGAATTCAAGTTGTTACAAATTCCCGATCTTGGTGATTTTGTTTTATTTCAACTAGCTGCACGTGATAGTCATTCAAATATGTTTATTCGTTTCGAAGAGACCTTAACTGGTGAAGAATTTCCAACATTCATTAACTTTTTCACATTCGTTAACACTAGAACTACCGATGGACACATTTTGACTCCTCGCGATATTTATTTCTCTGCTCGGACTAAAATTTTCCGAATCCCGGCTTGATATTCCGTGACTTTTACTCATTTTAGACAAAAAAGCAGTCTTTATGATTAAATTAGTTTTAAAAATAAAAATAGTACCCATTTTTCAAAATTTACCTTTGACTACCAAATGGAGCCATTTTCACTCCCTACTGTTTTTGTTGTTTTTTTGCTAGTGTTTTTACCAAATACTAATATTTGTTCAAGTTTTTATTTTTTCTTATGTTCATTATTAATTTAAAGTAATTGTTGGCTTAAATCTATCATTATTACGCTTTTTGGCAAATATTTGCGAGATTTGGAAGGCATTTCTAATTTCACGGGTCCGTCTTTGGAACTA
This sequence comes from Pyrrhosoma nymphula, assembly GCA_963573305.1. Classification (NCBI taxonomy): domain Eukaryota; kingdom Metazoa; phylum Arthropoda; class Insecta; order Odonata; family Coenagrionidae; genus Pyrrhosoma; species Pyrrhosoma nymphula. The sequence goes on along the minus strand of OY754332.1, from coordinate 10,751,495 downwards.
CAAACCATGTCAGTGTCTTGAGATTATTTTAACTGGCTATAAATTGGTGAATATTCCATCCGTATGAAACGGTTTCAAATTCGTGTGTTTGGAATCCGTCGTCTCTGCCCTCGCTTCCCTTCCTCCTCCCTCAGTCTCGCTGCAGCGCAATACTGTTTAGCATGCTCCATTGTTTCAGCCTCTACTACGTGGAAGTTGATTTAAAAACTAGAAAAAATAACTTTGTATCCTTCCATTGATATACTGATGTATCAGGAACATAAATCATGGAAAAAAAGCAAAGTTACTGTTACTAGCATTTTCGGCCCTGCGGGCGCCGAAAAGGAGAACCGTGCGCTGCCCTTGATTTGCGTTAGTGAATCCAGTGAACTTTCGAGTGGACTGCACAACTCCTGTGAAGCACGGCCTTCATTTTTCCTGACTGGCAATATGGCTAGAAGAAGTAGGCTAAAGCCTGAAGAAATCCTTTCTATTTTGCATTCTATACTGGGAGGTGAATCAAACGACGCAAATTTGTATCCTCAGCAGATGACTGCGGCGGTGAAGGCGATGGAGGAAATACAACCACAGTAGGCGATGATGGCTCTCAAGGAACGCTTGTGTCAGCTGATGGAATTTGATTGAAACCGCTGAAGATTGGAGAACACTTACCTAGTAGGCGTGTAAACTAAAACATACTTAGAGAAGCGCCTGGACCTACAGAACACGCGAGAAGAAATATAACTAGTGATGGTCCTATGAGTTCATGGCGATTATTTATCGACTCGTTTATCCTGACTCACATAAAGCGATGTACAATTCCGGAAGCACGCAGGCAAAATTATGAAGATTTTACTCTTCCCGATGAGGAGCTAGATGCATGTAATGCCATTTTTTACGCCCACGGAATATCAGGCACGAATGATCACTCAATTACAAGTATTTGGTGGGTACAAAAAATACAATTTTGTAAAACGGCGATGTCTAGGAACAGTTTTGTAAACATTTTGCACTATCTCAAATTTGATAAGAAGTCTAATCGATCTCAGCGACTCCAATCTGACAAGTTTGCTCTCTTTTAAATAGTGTGGGATAGATTCATTGATAATTGCATTGCTTGTAACAAACCTTGTTCATACATAACGGTTGATCAACAACTTTTCCCCAGCAAAACTAGGTGTCCTTTCTCTCAGAATATTCCTTCTAGGCGGGACAAATACGACCATAAATATTGGCTCGCTGTTGACAAGAATAGCAAATATCTTGCAAATGGCTTCCCTTATGTCGGAAAAGATAATTTACGTCATACTGATTGCCATTTAGCTGACCACGTAGTACTGAAATTAATGCAGCATTTTCTGAAAAAAGGAGAAATGTTACCGTAGATAATAATTTTACTTCAGTCAAAGTCGCTGAACAACTAAAAAGCCAGGGTACTAGCATTGTGGGAATGGTAAATAGAAAAAGACGAGAAGTACCAATAGAGATGAAATCAATGAAAGAAGGCATGTATAACTACAAAGTTTTTAAAAACAGCGACGATTTCACACTTACTGTGTATCACGGTAAACCAAACAAGAATGTCATAATTCTTAGTTCTATCCATCCAGATGTCGACATTGCTTCTGATTGCGCTAAAAAACTCCTGAAACGGAGAAGTTTTACAATTAAACTAAATACGGAGTAGATGTCGTAGACCAAATGGCGCGCAAATATACGACAAGAACATGTACTCGGCGATGGCCTATCCACTCGTTTGAAAATACTCTCGACTTAGCAGGTATACATTCTTAGGTAGTGTACAAGGTAACTACCTCCGAAAACATTTCACGCAAAAGCTCGTTACTGTGTTTTTGACAAAGCCCGTTACTGAGTTGGCTGATCCTTACGTTAGATCTAGGCAAAAGCGCGGCGTGTCCAATGACGCAGATTCTTCTGGCGGGATTCTGCAAACAAAATTTTGCCAGGTAAAATAAAATGCCAAAAAAATCGATCGGTTGAAAATTGAATGACCTTCCAAAAATCTTTACGTGAAAAATGTACCGCCGTAAATGAACGACGATTCTTGAACTGTGAAGCACCTTAGACAAATGTGTGGCTTGTGGTAGTAGGGTACAATCGTGCGGTTGACACCGTCAAAATGAGCATCTACAGCAGCAGCCATGTTTATTTGTCCTATGAATCCTTCATTACCCGGATTGCGTCTTTGGCATAAAGGATAGCCATAATTATTGGTTTCGGTTGCTAAATAAAAAGTTTATGGTGATTCTTAGTGCACTTGCCGATTTTCATGCACGGATGTTGTTCATTGCGCAGAATGTCCGTACTTTTTTCGGGTAAGAAGCATGTTGTGACGTCATTATAATTTCCACCATATTAATACAGATTTAAGTTTCGAATTAGATGAGTCTATATTTTAACCAGCAGATTTATAGCTTGTTACCCGTCCGTAGATTAGTTTAGGAAAAAATATGTGCGGTTCTTAGCGTAACCCCTGAAACACCAAGGGGAGATGATCATGAGATCGCTGGTGGGCATGTCTTTGAGCATCCAAGTCTAATCTTTGTCGTTTTTCTTGCAGGGGCTCATTTTCTCGCAAAGAACACATTCCTCTTGCTCTATAATATTTTTTCGAAAGTATAATTTTTTTCTTTTAGGCATTTTGATGGATATATTTTTAACTCCAAGGAAGGGAAATACAGCGGCGAGTGAGAGTCCTGAATAGGCAACGCGATGATTGAGTGAATGTAAGTTTACTGCACTTTTACACTTTTAAACATATTTAAATAACTCATAACGTTTATGAAGTGGGAATTGGTCTACAAAACTGTTCGCAATCGTTATCAAATTCAACATGTGTGAAAAAAATTGAATATATTTTAAAAGAAAAACCACAAAGCCTGAAGAATACTGTCAGCGTAGTCAATTGAGGAGTTCTTAACCTAGTATGATACTCGTTGACGTTCCTTCGTTCGTTCGTATGATGTGGAAATTGGTCTAAAAAACTATTAGCAATCGAAATGAGAGGCAGACGGATCAACTACGTGTAATACATTGGAGTATTACACGATAATAAACAATACCATGTTTGTTGTAGCAACAGAGGCATTATTAACATTAGTTTTCGCTGTACCTAAATATTCTTGCACGTTTAATTCCTTTATGTGTATCGTTTACTACGTAAATGTTCTCTCATATTCATGCAGTGCCCCTATGAGAGCTACTTTGAGAATAGACATTGAAGAGTATACTTGTAAATATGTATATTACATATCGTTTACTCCGCGAAGCAATCTGTTATGGGGCCCTTGGAACTCGGGGCCCTTCTTTTACAGATTTTCTTTCTACGTGCTATCATGGGCTTACAGAAAAACTTAAATGCCAGAGGCATGAATATCCTTTAAAAATCAAATCTCTGGTTGTCAAGGAAATATGCTATTGTTGATTTCAGAAAAAAATGTGAGAATTTTCAGCTAAAAAGATGATATTCAGACAATTACGAAGCATAACAGAAAGTCGATTGAAATAATTAGAAACGTCATATATTCAACCATTCGTAAAAAAAATTCCAGCCCTCTATCTTGAGTGAAAGTAATTTATAAAAGAAAAAAATAAAACCACTGCACCGAACCCAATGCTTAGCATGGACTACAAGGGACCTCCAGGGGGGGACTTTGGGGGCCCTGACAGATTTTTAATATAGCATATGTTACATCCCGATACATTTTCTAGCTACATACAAAATTTCTGCTCAATCGGTTCAGCAGTGTTTGCGTGATTGAGCAACAGACAGACAGACAGACACCATTCCATTTTTATATATTAGTATGATAATAATTACATTGCTGAAGTACAAAAATCAATCATTAACCTTTCACTGAGGATGTATACTGCCAAACTTAAAATTCATGAGTAACTATAGTCAATAACTTAATTTCAATTTGCATGCATTACAAATTTTATGTAATAGTTAAAACAACGAATTAATTGCAGACATCAGTGTTATCAGACTCATGTGAACACGACAAATAAGTTTCATTATCACGGCAAATGTTTTACATTCATAAAATTTATTTACCATAGCAGTTTAAACGACAGAAAATTCCCTCAAATACTCAATCATATAATTCCAACGTGTATTCATCAACCGCATACGTCAATAATTGCTTATCAAAAGTGCATATAAATTTTAAAAAGGTACATGATACAAAATGCCATATCGGTGGATTGAAGTATCCGAACGGTCTCGCTTCTGAGTTATATCTGCATTTCTGCGGTTGTTTCAACGTTTATAGTCAAATTACTTTTCCTCGTTATCTTCCGCAAAGGTAATTAAAACGAAAGTTTAATGAAAGAAGTAGTTTCATCATAAAGAGTTTCAGCATTAAATAGTGTTTGAACGCCGCCAGACGCGCGTAAACTTGAATAAGAAATATTTTTAAAATAAATATCGTACTCCAGTAAATTTCAGGCCCTGCGTCTATTGTAATACGTACTTTAAGTATAAATATTTTTTTTAATATTACACTTTATTCATGCCTCACGAAAATCAAAACTGAAGTTAATCCTGTGTCATGTGTACACGCTCAGAAATTTTGTGTGCATAAAGTATTAGTTTATTTTCTTTTAATAATTGTGATGTACTTTCTTAAATATATTGTGTTAATAATTTTTGGCATGTTTACACTGGCTTTTTACCATCTTTTATTATAATATATGCGTAATGCGATGTCTTCATATTTATTACCTCACTGTTGTGTTTAAGTAATTTGTGTTCTCAAATTCCTTGTATTTTAATTGTTAAAATATTTTGCATAATATTTACAACAGCGAGTCAATGAGAAATATTGTATGAGTAGGCATAAGCCTGTAAATTGAGGTAAGGTAAATTGTAAGTCTCTGTCCATAATTTTCCTGACCCAGAGGAATTATCTCTAGTATTTCTGTTATTATCTATAGAAATGGCCTGAATGAATTGCCTGGTGCTCTCCATGTTACCCTAAGATACATGAATTCATTAAAGTCAGATTTCTCCTCACTGCAGAATATCATTCAGGGCAAACTATTGGCTACTAAAACATCCAGGTTTCATAAAAATTATATTGTGATTACCCTTTCAGCATACTTTGTTGATTTTGAGGTTAGGGTCATTCCACGTCAAATCACGCAGACATTTTTGAAAAAGTAACCCACCGACTCGGATTTTTATGAAATTTTTATCACTCGGGTTTTTACCCCTCTCACTCTCATAGTGTGTCAGATATAAGGGCTCAAGGTTTGGGAAATTAGCTAAGAAGTGCCTGTAGGGTGATTTGACTTCCAGAGTACAGGGTACAAGGTAAAAATTCATTGCTCAGTAAACATTGAAAATATCGCAATGAAAATTTTACCACCTGCATAACAAAGTACATTTATTCCATGAATTTATTTTCTACTACCCTGGTATTTCTATGTTGGCCACCATAATGTCATTAGTCGTTAGTTAAATAAGTTTTAGAACTAAAAAACATGACTTCACATTTTCACAATTATCACCCTAAGGCAGAGTAGTAAACTCATCCAATTTAATTTAAATTGGACCTAAATGTGTACTCTAATAGACTGTGAAATAAAAATGGTGGTGTTTTGACTGTCACCGTGAGTATTTCAGGTTTCACTATTTTTCTATCTCGGAGAGAGGGATTTTGGACAAATACTGTACACTTACTAAGGATAACTGTATGGAAATGCCTGTGATCATGTGGAAATATTTGAAATAATGGTAAGTACGTGATAGGCCTAACATGTAATTTTATTGAATATGCCTCTTGTTCATGCAAATATTAAAAAAAAATTATACTCGGCTTGTGGTAGCCGAGGGGAAAAATATTTCAGCAACTGTGAAATGATGCATATTATCTAGTATTTTATATGTTTTACAAATGTTAATGGAAAAAGTTTTAGAACTAATAATTATTTCTCACATTACGCAATATGTGATAATTTATTTAAATTATACACTTAAATTGAATAACCTACCTTTAAACTGCAGTGAAATGTGTCCAGCAGTACTGGAATTGCACAAAGTCAGCCTCATTTTCACTTAAGTAGTACATCCTTCCAGAAGCCGTGGTGATGGGAGGGTTGACAGAACAAATGATACTACTTACATGTACATAGCAGATGTCTTCTTTCTCCTGTGGAGGCCAGTGAAATGATCTTGCTGGGCCATAGGTGTGCATGAATTTCACTTTCACGTCACCTTCGTCCTCATGCTTAGACATCACTAATCCAAAAAACCAATGATCATCATATGCACATGCAACAAAAGAGTTAGTTAAGATTTGTGACAACATAACTGCAGTTGGTGGTTTTTCATTGGTGAAGTGGAATATGATGCAGAAGTTTTCATCTGAGCTGACCCTCTGCTCCTAAAGAATATTTAGACATAGGAGTGAAATGGTGAAAGCCACGTGTGCCAGGTATAGTTTTTGCCTTGAGGAATCTGTGCTGTAGCTGCTGGTGAGTTTCTGAATTTTCATTATCAGAAATTTGCGTGTCATCATTATCCCTGTTTAAAATTTGGTCAACAAGTAAAGCATGTAAATCAAGAAGAAATTTATGTTCCTTTAGTTAATGTTTTCTTAAGGAATTACGTGTATGAAATATTAAATAACAACCTTTCTCTGCTCACCTGTAGTGGTCAGCACTAGAAGGATGAATAACGGCATAGTGAGAAAATATGTCAAGCATGGTCGCTAAGACATCTACCACTAACAGGAATTTTTAAATTGCTAAAAGAAACCCAATCAGTTGCAGAAAAAATCTTAAATGAAACAAATAATTCATTTAAAATTTAAAAATATCAATTATTTAGCCGAAGAAAATTCTTGGAGCAGTGTTTAAACAGAGCTGAAATAAATCTCATATCTTGAGTCTGGTGGTATCGCATACACTGCCATTAGAATGAATTGCCGAATTAGGTGGGATTAAGCTGGATGTTGTGCATTCAATCCATGGAAATCCTACAGTAATATATTGACTGACTTCAGTGGTGATTAAACCTCAAAGAAAATGGAGTCAATGATGGCAAATGACTGGTGGATTTCTTTCCAAGATGGTCCCACCAGAGTCACCAAAGGTTGCATTTGCAGCAAAAATTTAACACCTGATCTTTTCCATGCTTTAGCCCTTTGTAGGAAAACGCTGGGAAAGCTGCATAACATTTTTTATGTGCCCAGGCTTATTTTTCATGTTTCCCTAGCCCTTACATGGCCAGGAAATTCCGAGTAGGATTTTCTAAGACTGCCAAAGGCAATTTCTGCATCATTTTTAATTCTGTCGACTTCGTGTTCAAAAAACTTGTTTATTATATTAGGGATAATTTTTCCAAATATCAATTTCAACTTTTAGAATTTAATGATGAAAAGGTATGCATTTGCATTTCATTTTGACGGCAAATGAAATAAACTACATATTTAACATTTATAATTGTAAAAGTGCCGGTCGCTAAATCAGTCAGTAGCACTTTGTCTACTGGTACCATTGACAAATTGATTATCCCATTGGCAAAAGGGTTAACTATAGCATTTCTAGCCTTTAGGTAAAAAGAAAAAGTTCAGCATAGGTTTTGACTGTCAAGTGCTGATCATTGTAACTTATCAGCAGCAATGTCTTTTTTGTCATATCTTTCACAGGTTTTACATTTTGTTTAAGGGCGAAGCCCCCGAACGGAGATGGCGAGTAAAGCCAGCCATCGCGAGGGTTCTAGGACCTAAGCGAGTGTATACTGTAATCATGACCGATGTGTACAGCTACCTCGTTTAGTGCCGGTTTCCATGGAGTTGTTGGTAATTCTTCGAAAACAATTGAAGGCACAATTGTGCAATACGTTCGAAGGTTAGTTAGTTACTCAAATTCCAATGTAAGGTCACAATTAAATGTAAAATCATTAAAAAGCTAGATGCAACATGATTAAATTAAATATAGCTTCATAGGATACAAAATACAATATGGCATTGCCAGGTTATCTTCATGCAAGGAACGCTATAGATCACCTTAAAATCTACGATTAAAGCAAAATTTCCGAAATCAACGATCATTATCCCAGACTAATGGAATGCCCCATGTCCTAAATGAGATAGTTGGAAAATATAAAAATTCCATAAAACCATGCTTTTATCTCAGTACAAAACCATGCAGGATATTAATTTAACAATAATACATAATTAAAAGATACATTCACAACGAGAATCTTTCAAGTTTTTAACCAGCACACGGTAACAAATTATGATTTTTGAAGTAGGAATTTCATAATTATCACAGTGACTTATTATGAATTACTTACCTTGAAATGAAAGGGCAAAGTCAGGTACAGATACAGAATTCACCGCAGCTGCATAAAAATTGCAAAAACGTGTCAAGATGGCGGTCCAACTGAAGCCACAAACGTTCGACGGTTTCATTCCAAAAATCAGTATCCAGGAGGTCAGGTGTTGAAGCCGGTAGAGTTAAGTCAAGAAGAGCGCAGGGGTCAAAACCAGGATAATAGTCCGAATCGGTGCAGGGGTCAAAAGTAATAAATAAATCCAGAAATGTAACAAAGGCAATGCTCACTCCACAAGGCTCACTCAAACAGTGGTGCCTCGAGTTCCTCGGGAAACGGTAGGAGGCACTCGCGCACGACTACAGTAGTCAGCGGCGCCTCGGCATGTCTGTGAAAATCAGTATTGGTCAGCAGGCATGTGCATGCAATTACATAAATGAACAAATAAAAGCAAAATCACTGAAATATTATGTTTGATAAAATGCATTTATGTAACCCTTTATTGTAATTATATTTTGACTCATACGAATTCTTACATCCGGCAGTTGGGTACCGCCCCTAGTGCGAAGTTTTATTTATTCTTACGAAATTTTAACAAATCGGATAAAAATGATCAGATAATCTATATTATATTTATTTTTGCATTTTTATATTGTAAAAGACACTTTGAAGACATATTCATATTCAAAAGACTCTCAAGTGGTATCGCCGATCGGCGGAAATAATGGGCGGATTAGAGATATGTCATGCATGATATACACGATACCTCGTAGATCCTTGTTCGCCACATACATATCTATCCCTTGTGCCGACTGGGTAGCGATCTCGCGACAATACTTTTCAAGGCAGCAGTCAGAAATGTGGAGAGGGGAGAGAACAAAGTAGATGATGACAGCACCTTGCACCGTGATTCCTGGTTGATTTTTGAAATTGTAAAAAATAATATTACCTATTCCAATAGAAATTACAAAGTTCTATAAAATCGAGTTCGGCAACTTTATTTGTCTTATTTCATCCTATCCATAAAAATATACTCAAACAATAATTGAGAGAGTATGTTTCAATTGAAAGTTTCATTTGTAGAGACCGAGTGACATTTCGGTGGGGGTGAAGTGGTTGGGAAAAATACTACGGTTATCAGGGAAGGGGGGGGAGGAGGTGGTAAAAAAATCATTGTAAACCGTAACGTAGTTTATGCACGACCTCTAATATGTGGCATCCGAAATGTAATTCTACCGAAGATTTAAAAAGTTGCTCCTTTCGTTCCAAGGGACCTTCATTTTTACTGGAATAGGGTTGTTTCTTTGCTGGCATTACCAGAGTTGGCCTCTTTTTCTGATTTTGCGGAAGCAGATAACTTTTAGAGCGAAACCTCTTAATTCATTAGGTGCAGAATGATTTTAAAGTTCCATTCTATCTATGTTCACTTGAAAACGACAAAGTGTACGAAAAAATTCCAGGGAATATATTTGACACGAAACTGTGAGATGAGAACGAGGGCGTCGAAATGAATACTATGTAAAGGAGACCTTCACAAAGGGTCACCATTATATGTAAAAGGAAATGTTGGAGCCGACGTCATTATTTCTATTGCCAATAGGAACGTGCCTGAAGAATACGACTTTTTGCGACAATTTGGTTCGTGAAGTATAGTTTTCAATGAATATTTTGCCAGTAGTGAAGTGATACTTCGATACAATGGCAGTGTTTGCACGCTAGAATAATAGCAGGGAGAGAATAGGCGCGTTGACCATGAGTAGAGGTGAAAGTGGCCTAAAGAGGTTCTCACAGTGGGCAGCAGAATTTTATATATAGCTTTAAACTGCGATAATATGGGGAAAAGAAGAAGTCAAGGAACATAAACTCCTCCTTCTCCGGGCAAGTTTATATTTTCATTTTACTTGTGCATTTTTAATCTACACTGCTTGTGTTTGATTGTAATTTTAATTCATTTGTTTTGTTCACCACTTGGCGATGCCACTGGTCAGTTTTCGAGTAGCTTAGTTTTATGAATGACCGTGGGTGCGCGTGAGCAAGGAGTTTAGAAATGAAATGGAGGAGGCTTGACCGTGAACCCTTCATGGGCGAAAGTGAAGCAAGAATAGGGGTGGTTGGGAAGGATTTTGTGCCGAGTAGGTGTTGCCAAACCAGTCACAAAACATCGCCTTGTGTGTGGTTTTTGACTTAGATTTGACGAAAATCGAACGCGACCGCCGGACAAGTGAGCCAGAGGAAGGTCCGTGCCGACTGCAATGGCAGAATTGGCTTCTAGAATCAAGTGGTATGTCGCCTCCATTTCTTTTCTTACCTCCTTGTGCGCAAGGCCATGGATATTCTATCCATGGCCTTGCTTGTGCGGGAATGTGTGCATGAGTGAGTGTATATTTGAACGTGGTCAAGTGAGGACCGCAGTTGGACAGAGCTGCCGCGGGGTCCCTGTTGGCGAGCTGCAACCGCTTCGCAGGGCGCCGAGCGTGGATTGGGACTACAGCTGGTGAGTGGCCCGCCGATCGATAATGGATTTAGTCGTGGCTCAACGCTCAAAAGTTCTAAAATATGAGGCCCACTAAAAAGAAATTTGAAGACTCGGGATTGCATGTGACCACATGGTCCTTCGTGCCGGATATACTATAGATCAGTAGTTTCTATCGTGATTGTGTCGGTTGTGTGACTCTTTTGTTTGGTTTAAGGAGAATATTGAAAATGCCGGCGATAGACGACTTAGAACTCTGTATTGCATTCCCGTAAGCAAACGAGTTGATATCGTCGCGAAAGAATATGAGAAGAAGACAAGTGATAGGAAACAGGAATTTGCTGCGAGCTTTAACGGTGCAGTAAGGTTTCATTTTGGAAGATTTTAATGAGGGAATCACTAAGTTGGCTATACGCAAAGCAATCACCTCCAGTTGAAAGGGATAATGATTTGCAGCGTTCGTCGGAAGAGTTTGAAGCAATGTTCTGTAGCACCAAGGCGATTATCCTCACCCACTTTCCCGATGTTGAACCTCACTCAAGGTCAATGGCGCCACGGAGGGTAATTCTATCCCTGCGATCGCTTGCTTTAATCCAGTTTTCGGGTAATTTTACACATTGGCAGGCATTTAATTTTTCCGCGCTGCATGATTACTCAGCTTTAGGTGACGTGCAGAAGTTTTTAACACAATTTTATTAGCTTCACCTGTATGTTTGTTTGTTTGTAACCGACTCCTTTGGACTCGAGTTTGACCCACTTTGAAAGATCAGATTTCCTTTAAACTTTGTAGACTCATCAAGGACCAATGACAATACAATAATTTGATCAGATTTTCTCAATATTCTAATCAGGATGGCCAGGATTAATAATTTTCTTCAAGTGAACAGGTCCTTTGCGTGAGAATTACATGGATAGAGTAAGCGCCATTGGTGTGTTGATCGGATGGTGCAGTGTTTAGCGTCGTCTGCTCTCACCGAGGGGGGCCAGAGATCGCGGCTCAATGAATGACGCTTTTTTTGTTGTCTTCAATTTGATCGTTTAACGGTCAGTTATAATTTAAATTTAACCGCTGCAAACTTAGACGGGAGAATTTTTTATCGTCGTATTCGCTTTTCGTATTTGCTAAATTTGTTTGTCTGTTCGTTTGTAACCGACTTCTTAACACTCAACTCCGAAATAATTCTTAACAATTTCACTCCGAAACTAAAAAACACTCTTTAATGATAACTCAAACTAAAAAGTGAAAAATAATTCTTAATATAGAAATAAAAAATAAATGAAAAATATTAATACTATCGTGAAAAAAGCGTGAGGTGCTCGATATATCAATTCTTGAAAATATTCAATCGGTACGATAAGTAGAAAAATAGTACTAAAAATATGGCTCAAAGCATAATCTTTTTCCGCATTTTCCATTCAGTAATTTGAGTAAACAATTACAAAAGGCATATCAAATTAACTAAGCAACGCAGCACCCCACGCTTTTTTCACGATAATATTAATATTTTTCATTTATTTTTTTATTTCTATATTAAGAATTATTTTTCACTTTTTAGTTTGAGTTGTCATTAAAGCGTGTTTTTTTGTTTTTTTTAACTATATTTATTGTATCTTAAATCGATATTAAAAGGGCAACCATATTCCCTAGTTTCGTCCCTACCAGATTTATCGGGGAATTATTTGGTTGCGTGGGATAGTTTAAAATCGCGATATAACGGCTATTATTAGGTTGCCGAATACCTATCTGCAGGCTCTGTTTGACATGACGCCTAGAGTTATGGAGGCTCAAGATATCCGCTCATTTTGTGAGTTATCTACTGAGTTTGTAGGCGCTTTGAACGCTGTGGGGCACTACGTTTAAGGTTGGTCGGTCCCAATGCTTTTTTTGTTGCGTCGCAAACGGAACTCTTTATTGAGGAAGTGATGGGATAAGATTGCTTTGGAAGATATTATGCCGTTTTTACTAATTTTTTTCAATTTTTTAAATGAAGAAGTAAAAATTCTGGAAGCGGGGTCGTCAGTGTAGGTGGAAATTAGGCCACAGAGAATAGTTCACAGGTAAAATCAAGCTTATAGAAAAACTTCTAGTATGGTCACCCAGATATTTAAAGGCCCAGAAATCATGTCCAAATTGTTTTGTAGAAATTCATGAATTTTTTAAATCACCTGCGGGTTTCCGACTGAGGAGAGCGAAATTGAAGGGATGCTGTCTAATTTTTTTTTTAGCCTGAACAACTTTTTAAAGGATTGTAACTTCAAATTTTCGTGCCCCAAGTGTAAAATGCGGCATAGTGAATTGTTCTGTTTTTCCAATAGCCTTGTTACTAGTCCGAAATCGGGGGCTAATGGTTATGCTAATGTGGAGCGGCGTCTACTACCATCGATGAAGGCGAACGCGGGAAAAATGGGAACTAAACCTGTTGACGAAGTTTCAAACTTGTACTCGCCCGTTGGGATCCGTTTGTATGCTCGTCACCACTCGAGCGAATGCGTTGGATACCATAGCTGATTGATACCGCGAGCCAAGGAACCCTCGTCACTGAATCCTACGTTCGGCGGTTAGGTCTGCATTCCAATTAAATCAGAACACAGATTTTTGGGTTTGGGAAAATAACGCTGGAGTATCTACTGGGATGATTGAATTAAATGTGAAACCGTCGTCGTCGTGTAGTTACAAAATCAAAGCAATGGTGGTACCTCATATCGCTCAGTGTCTTAAAAGCTCGGTGTCTAATAGAAAGTGGGCGCATATTGAGGGATTAAAACTAGCTGATCCACGGTGTTATGAAAAGCAAGAATATACATGCTTCTTGGCGCGGACTGGTTTCGCGCGTGGTGGTTGGTGCAACAAAAACAGGTCCACCAGGGGCACCGGATATTTTGCCAACTGTTTTTTGTCATTGCTTGATAGGAAAAATTGGAAACAAATGGAATCAAATCCAAGTTTTTGCTCAGCATTAGGTGATGGTGTCGCTAATTGGTTAAAGGTAGTTTTCTGGGAACACGTCACAGGTATACGCCAGTTGGGTGTGGTGCACCTCGCGAAGGGCCAAAGTGCGAGACCCTTTCTCGAGCACTCGGCCCAACCTGGCCTCTCTCCCCGACCCACGCGTAAGAGAACTACCGCAACAAAAACTGACCTTACTCAGTACAATTTAAACTATAACAACTACGCCATATTGTAGCAAATGCTATTTTTCATCGTACTCCTGATAATCGTGCAAGTACGCACGTCTTTTAATCGTCGTTCTACGATGAAAAATAATCGTTTTATAGATTTTCGTAAAAATTTTAAAGATTTTGGCGGAAAAATGGCAACTGGCAAAAAAATGGCGCAGTGAATTGGAGGCGGTTGCGCGAAGTTTGAATACGACTAGGGTATTTTCTGACGCTTTCCTCATTGTGTGTACGCACGTTTATTGAGTATAGTTTTGTTTTTGGTGTTATTGACGTCGATTAGTGATTTTTTACACTGTGTTAACCGAGTTGTTATCGAGGGAATGATTCCAACATTATCTGTCACCCATTTTTATTGATAAATCAACACTTTGTCCGCGATCGCATCAGAATTTCCTGATCCAAAAACTTACGTCGTTGTCTAATCCCTAAAATAATAACTTTTTATGTTACTTTCTGTTGGACAATTTATCAAATGTACTCTTCTACATCTACAAAATATCCTGCAAGCCCCTTCAAGGGTGTATGGCAGGCGAGTAGTCACCAACACGCATTCCACTAAAACCTAAAGTTAGCGTAACTACGAATATTGATGCATTAGTCCACTCCACTCTCTATATTGCTCTCTCACTTTATGATTTATTTTACATTTCTTTGGGGATCGGCTAATGGCTAGGAGACTTGCTTTCCGTCCTTAAGAAACCGGGTTTGAATCCCTGTAGGGAGTTTTTTTTCGATCCCGATTACTTTATGCATTATTCACGAGATATCGATCCCTGTGCCGCCTGAGGAATATCTTAAATATAGTGCTCCTTCCGTCGGATGGGACGTTAAATTTAGGTTCCTTCGGTGTTTTTCGTCAACAGTAGGCTAATGCCGACGCCTGGTTTCTCTTCATTTCTCCTCTCCCAAAGCCACCGCGCCCTTATCAGCACTATTACTTCCCAAATTCCTACCCGCTAACCTTTAAATACGAAAATGACCTCAGTTGTCAGCCGCCTTTTCAAGTACGCATCAACCACTTAAATTTCTTTTTGCACGTTTTCCGCGCATTCGTTTCCGATTTGTCAATATATCCTCCATGGCAGCTCCCTTCTCTAAAATGTGCAATTTGTGCCGCTTCAAATGTGATTGAACCTATTTCAAAACATTATATACCGATCAGAATTTATTGTAAAATCACTGTAGTGTAATGATATCGTAGTTTTCCATTTGCACAAGGTTATGAGATTGGTGGAGTGAATGTCATAATACCAGTTGGTTTATTTATATTTTTTCTGTTAATATGAAAATGTAAAGATGAATCTTGTGTAATCATGAAGAGTAATCCCATTTTTAGTAATAATGCAAGATGTGTGCTATCTGTGTAAAGTATAAACAATTAATACTGAACTGCTGCTGTCTCCTTCTTAGCTGTCGCTTTCAGTTTATCTATAAATTTGTTGTTTTTGCATTGTTTTTTTATTGTACTTTTTCATTGTATTTATTAGGGAGTACTACTACTAGTTTTTTGGTCATACGTAAGGGAAGTTCAAGGCAATGGATCAAAAGTTATTCCACTACGAAGCGAAAATGGCGAATTACTAACAAACAGTTCGGACAAAGCCAACTTGATAAATTCCTACTTTCAAAATGTGTTCACCAATTCATCACAAATTACATCCGTAAAGGTAAATGATTAATTCCAGATAAAGATGCCACCTATTGATATTTGCACTCAAGGAATAGATAACTTGCTAAAATATTTAAGTCCAAATAAATCCCCAGGTCCTGAAGAAATTCCTGCCCGCGTGTATAGAGAATTAGCTTTTGAAATTGCACTCTACTTGCAGAATATATTTAGTAAATCCATCAACGAACACAAAGTACCAATGGACTGGAAAATTGCAAATGTCACTCCCATATTTAAAGCGGTGATAAGGAACAGCCATCGAACTACAGACCGATATCTCTCACATCTATATTTTGCAAAGTCCTTGAACATAAAATTGTAAGTTCAGTTATGAGACACCCCGAATTTATTTATTATCTCGAATTAAAAACTCAATTAGCACTTTTTTCCCACGATATTTTAGTCTCGGGTGAATATAACGTTCCAGTTGATACAATTTTTCTTGACTTTAAAAAAGGATTTGATCAAGTTTCCCACAGCAAGCTACTCATGAAATTAAAATCCTACGGTTTATACGACGACGTATTTTTATATGCTTGTCGTTAGGTAGTGTAGCTCTTAGTAGTAGTAGTACTCCCTAATACTTGAATCCTTATCTGTTACTAACAGCACGCCGTGCATGTTTTCTACATAAGTCTTGAGTTCTGTCCATTTGTGTAGTTGCAAAATACATCTATATTAATGGTCCCTCTCCATTGTGATAATATTTGTAGTGTAGTAGTGCATGCTTGTGAGGCTTCGCCTCGTGACAAGTATTAGCGATTTATGCTTATGCATAATTTGTCGCAGTTACACTAACTTTAGGGTATAGTGTAATGCATGTTGGTGAATACTCACTCCCTGCCACACACCCCTGAGGTGGCTTGCAGGGTACTTTGTAGATGTAGATGTACGACTAAGAGCTGCACTACCTATCGACAAACCTAGTTAAAAGCCTCATCGATATCTGCTATGGTCTCTTTTCGTTCGCGGGTAAATGACATTTTAAATCCGTCCGTTCTGCAGTCTATTCGGAGGTTACTGATTTCCCTAACTTTATCGTCACAATTATATATTTTTTACAATTATTTACAATTATATGTTCAAGGACTTTGCAAGAGATAGATGAGAGCGATATCAATTGGTGGTTCTATGGCTGTTCCCTATCACCGCTTTTGAATATGGGAGTGACAATTGCAACTTTCTATTCCATGGGTACTCTGTGTTCGTTGATGGATTTACAAAATATCTTCTGCAATTAGGGTGCTATTTCACTAGCTAATTCTCCATACACGTGGGTAGGAGTTTTTAAGAACCTGTTGATTTGTTTGGACTTAATGATTTTGACAAGTTTTCTAATACGTGAGGTCAAATATCTATAGGCGGCAACTTTTGCTGGAAATGATCATTTATTGTGACGGACGTAATCTGTGATGACATGGTGACTAATGATTTTATTTTAAAATCCTTCAATGCATTCCCGAACGCTTCCTTTGTGGATGCAGACAATTTGTATTTTCAAATTATTAAATTGTGATCATCAGTGGACACATCTGTACGGAGTTTTTTTTCATATTGGTGTGGCATGCTCTCTGTCTTTCTCACAATTTTCTCACTTCTGCCTTTCTCACGCCTCCATTTTGGCACAATCTTAACAATTTTGTTTGTGTGCATTCTATGTACTGAGGCTTTTTGTACTGCAAACATTAGAAAGAGGTGTTTGGTTTTTTTGTATGAAGGGCACAGTCTTCATGTCGTCGGCTTATCTAGCCTTTCAACCTCTTCTGCCTCTTCCAACGGTAAGTGGAGAAACTGAAGTACATCTACATCTACAAAATACCCTGCAAGCCACCTCAGGGGTGTGTGGCAGGGGGTGAGTAATCACCAATATGCATTACACTATACCCTAAAGTTAGTGTAACTACGACTAATTATGCATTAGCATAAATCGCTAATGCTTGTCATGAGGCGTAGTGGGAGTCTATAATTGGACATTCTCCTTCTCGAGTGAGGCCTTACTAGCCTTGCAGCTATCGATGTAATAAAATTAAATCTTGTCATATCTTTTTTGTCTTTCGCATACCGCCGAAGCACAAAATAGTGAGAATTTTAGCCTCGGGTGAACATAACGTTCCAGTTGATGCCATTTCTCTTGACTTTAAAAAGGCATTTGATAAAGTTTCCCACAGTAAACTACTCATGAAATTCAAATCCTACGGTTTAGACGACTACGTAATATCCTGGATTAGAGAATTCTTAAGCAATCGCGTGCAAAGGGTTGTATTAGATGGCGCTATCACTAATGAAGTAAGTCACATCGGTTGCTCTACAGGGAAGTGTCATAGGCCCACTTCTGTTCCTTTTGTACATAAACGACATCGGTGACAAAGTTGACAGTAAGCTTAGATTATTTGCTGACGACGCAGTGGTGTATAGAGAAATTCGTAGCTTTAATGACAAGGAAGCGCTAACTAAGGACCTCGAGGCAATACAAGAGTGGTGCGATGCGTGGCAGCTAGAATTAAACCTGAAAAAATGCGTTGTTATGAATTTTTGGAAAAGGAAAAACGCTCCCTGTAACAGCTATTGCATAAAAAACAGCAAATAGATACTGTAGAATCGGTTAAATACCTCGGAGTTAAACTGACAAATGATCTATCGTGGAGTAAACATATTCGAGAAATTACCGGTCAAGCTAATCGTAAATTGGGATTTGTTGAAAGAGTACTTGGCAAGTGCGACGATAAAGTTAGGGAAATCAGCTAATTCTCCCTCGTTAGACCCCACTTGGAATATGCTGCCAGTATTTGGGATCCTTAAGAGATAGGCTTGGAAACTGAGTTAGAACGCGTGCAGCGAAGATCGGCAAGATACAATAAAGGTCGTTATGATAATATCGCATGTGTTTTTTTTGTTTTTGAAGTGAAAACTTGTTATGTCGCGTTGAGCACTTTTGTAGATGGGTAAAAGACATTGGACTCGCGTCACCGTCACCGCTACTACATATATGTATAATTATGTATATTCTGTATACACACAGTATACTCGCTATATACACAGTACTTGTGGATGGGTACAAACCATTGGACTCGCATCACCGTCACCGTCACCATCACCACTACTAAATATATGTGTAATTGTATATTCTGTATATACACTTTTGTGGATGGGTAAAAGCCATTGGACTCGCGTCACCGTCACCGTCACTGCTGCTAAATATATGTATAATTGTATATTCTGTAGATGCACAGTATACTCGCTATATACACAGTACTTGTGGATGGGTAAAAACCATTGGACTCGCGTTACCGTCACCGTCAAATAAACTATATTATAATTTTATTCATATTACATTATATATATCTAATATATGGTTTAGTTCATTCAATTTGGGTTGCTACAAATATTGTGCCGGTATATTTAATTGTCCATTCTCGTGCAGGAGAGTGTACTCGATATAAGAATGGTGAAGGTTAGTACAATATAACTGAATTTCTTTTAATACGTTCAGTTTGAGTAGCTTATTCATATAAACATAAACTTTGCAGACGATAAAAATCTACCATTGATTGAATTTTTAAATAGTGAGTTTGGTTTAACGATGTCTAATTATCGCAATCTTGGTACATCGAAATATAAAACTACTATTGATGCAGTATTTACAAGACATTTAAGCAAATTCGAATCAAAATTATTCGTTTCTTACTTTAGTTACCATAAGCCTATTGTATCAGTTTTAGATATTGCCGATGATGATGTCGGTGATGATGAAAGAGTTGTTGAAATAATGGATGAAAGTTGATTATTCTGGAGTGTACAATTTTTATGTAAAATAATTGTGTACAATAGCGCAATAAATGAATATTTAATTTATTATATACATGAAACTACTTTCTACTGATTAATAAAACACTTCATTAGAAATTATTACCTACATTCAAAAATGCTCACGTTATTTCAAGTTTTCACTTCTGTCGGCACTCCCGGAGTGCCTCTTTCTTATTTTGTTAGTGTTAGTGTCTTTTAATCTCGACCTAACCTTTTGCAGCAACTGGGATGGGAAAAGCTTTCAGACCGTCGATTAAAATTTAGACTCAATGTAAGTTCCAAACCGGTCTATTATCTGACGACGTTGATAATATTTTACTAAATCCGACATACTACGGTAGATCAGATCATGAAAATAAAATTAGGGAACTAGACTGCAGAACGGACAGATTAAAAATGTTATTTTTCCTACGAACGATAAGGGACCATAACAGCTGCCAATGAGACTTGTATCTAGGTTTGTCGTTAGGTAGTGTAGCTCTTAGTAGTTGTAGTACTTCCTAATACTTGAATCCTTATCTGTTACCTAGTACTAACAGCACGCCGTGCATGTTTTCTACATAAGTCTCGAGTCTCTGTTCATTTGTGTAGTTGCATAATACATATATATTAATGGTCCCTCTCCATTGTGATAATATCTGTAGTGTAGTAGTGCATGCTTGTGAGGCTTCGTCTCGAGACAAGCATTAGCGATTTATGCTAATGCATAATTAGTCGTCGTTACACTAACTTTAGGGTATAGTGTAATGCATGTTGGTGAATATTCACCCCCTGCCACACACCCCTGAGGTGGCTTGCAGGGTATTTTGTTGATGTAGATGTTGTAGAATAGTTGACAGACAAAATATCTAATATCCTGAAAAACACTGCCATTGGCCACCTCCTTGTCCTTTTGCTGGATGACTAGCTACAACAAATTTTATCCTTTGTATCTACGCCACCCTTAGTCGCGTTAAAAATGCAATTATTTCTGGTTTTCCTGACTCGATGTCGCCGCTCTCCCTGTGGTCAATTGAGGAAATCAAACAAGCAGCTCTGCTTCTCTTCGGAACATAGGAAACTAGAGTCATTTTGGCAGAGAATCCGTACAGTGAAGAGTACAATACGCCCTTTGGATGACCCGAAATCACTAGGTATTTCCCTTTTTATATTTTCTGATTTTGCCAGCGTACGTCAGTCTTTTCGCTTTTAACTTTTCTACCAGCAAAAAGGATCTGAACTAATTACCCTCTGTAATGTTTTCATGAGACGCCATGATTAGCTCAGAAAGACGAAGAACTGATTGATTTGGTTTCAACGATTTTTTGTCTTCCACTGACAGAACAACTTTCCCGACTTTCTACGGATATACATTTTGAAGCTTCATCGACCCCTGAAGGCAATTAACAGTTCATCAATATAAGTTGAGGTGCCCAATGGATAGCAGCGTTGAGAGTTTTTATTACCCCTGTGGTGGCTTGCAGGGTATTTTGTAGATTTGTAGATTAGACAAAGCAATAAATCGGAAATCGGGGCTACCGGGTCAGTTTTGGATCGAGCCATTCTGTCGGCATGGTTATCGAAACGGAGACTCTTGAGAAGTAGATTAAACCGTTGTCCTGACATTACTGATAGAAAAATTTCCCTGGCAGTGCCATCTGTGGCAAAAAAATACTGCATATGTCTTCATTATTCGATTTGAAAACCGCAGAATTAGCTAAAAGGCCAAGAAAGACTTTATCTTTGAGTAGGTAGGTATCTTTGTAAAGGTAGATATCTTTGTGGATTACGAGCACTCCGTGGTGGGTTTTGAGCGAAGGAAGCCTCCCCCATTTCGATTTGAGGGCTACGGAAAACCAAAAGGTGTACAGGAGGGAACTAAAATTCGAAAAGATCTTTTCAAAGACAGGGAGATGAGTGACTCCACCCCACCTCGACATTACCCATTTCCCCACCCTTCACCTCCCTCTGTCTCTAAAGCACCTCGCACGCGTGGTCGTTAACTCGGATAACAAGTCCGCGTTTCCTCCCCTTGCCCCACCTACCTCCCCTTTCATTCACTCTACGCGGCAATGGCACCCACCCGGAGTAAGGAGACTTCTTATCGGTTCTTCCCTGGCATTTCCTTCATAGGGAACCATCCAAATAAGCAAAGGAACCCGGAAAAGTGGCCTAAGCAAAACTGCATTGGCAGTATATTTGCATCCATTCTAATGTTTCTTGCCGCACTTCCATTCGTATTTGCCCCATCCCTTCCGATTTTTCTCCGTCGTGAAGAAACAGACGTATGTAGTACGTGTTATATGATTTTTAATACTTTTCAATGATAACTAGCGGAAGGTACCCGTTGAAATTCAACGGGTGTGAAAAACATTGAACCTGTTTTACAAGAAAACCACAATGCCTTAAGAAAAACTGTCAGCGTGGTCATTTGAGTAGTTCGTAACCTAACTTGTATCTTGTGTTCGTTGTAGTAGACACGCTGTTCGTTTTCCAGGTGCGAAAGGTCGTCGATTTTAAAAGAAATATATTAGGATAACAGTTACGGGATAAACCTAAAGTCTTTTGGTCATACGTGAGGGAAGTTCAAGGCAATAGATCAACATTTAATCTACTAAGAAACGACAAAGGTGAAATATTATCAAGCAGCTTGGACAAAGCTAACTTATTGAACTACTAAATTCAAAGCATATTCACCAGCTCATTGGGGAACGCATCAGACACGGTTTATGGCAATTTCCAGCGAAAGATATCGCCAATCGTCAGCATTGTCCGCTGGAAGTTATCTACATATACATCTACAAAATACCCTGCTGGCCACCTCTAGGGTGTGTGACAGGAGGTGAGAAGTCACCAACATGCTTTCCACTAAACACTAAAGTTAGTGTAACAACGAATATTGATGCATTAGCATAAATCGGTAATGCTTGTCACGAGGCGAAGACTCACAAGCATGCACTTCACTACAGATATGCTCCCTATGTTAGAGGGACCGTTATTTTTCATGTATTTTTCTATTACATAAATGGACAAAGGTTAAAGAATTTTGCTGAAAACATGCACGGCGTGCTGTAAGTGCTAGGTAGCAGATAAGGATACAAGAATTAGGGAGTGCTACTACTACTGAGAGCTGCACTACCTAGCGACAGACCTAGTTAAAATTTTAAAAGCCTCATTGGCAGCTGTATGGTCTCTTTCCGTTCGCGGGAAAATTACATTATAAATCTTTTTAACTTTAATCCTTAACTTTATCGTCACAATTATATATTTTTCCAATTAATTATAATTATATGTTCAAGGACTTTCCAATAGATATGTGATATTATCCAAATTAATGTGACTAACAAATGACATATTTATTTGTAAAAGTACAAATATTTGATCAGTAGTGCCCCCGCCAGTCCGAAATCCGCTTTGGTATTCTCTCCTTTGCTTATAGTTAAATTATTTCACTAATCAGGCCAGATAAAATCTTATGCACCACGAAATAAATCATAATTTCAAAATCCAAGCGATAATGCAGAATAATACACTATGGTTTTACACGGTTTGGAATTGTGGAACGGCGTTTCGAGGTATATTTCAGAAAGGTGGCCAAAGGATTAATTTTCCCCGGAAAAACTGAAAGAGGGAAACCCAGGATAAGGTGGAGGGATTGATTCAGAAATAAAATGGAGGAATCCCGTGAAATACCTAAAAATATAATGGTAATTCTAATGATAAATAGTCCACCAAATACAGTTTCTAAGCATCCTTGTAAAGGAGAGTGCTAGTTATTTGTACTAATTTAGCGTTCAAACTTGAAATAATTCAGTTAATCGATAAATAGAGAAACATCTGTTGCAAAAATTAAATGTATTGATGTTTTTGCCTTATTTGCTTTATTTTTTGGAGAAAGTTATAGGAGGATTTATTGACACTCAATTTCCATTTTATTTCATCATTTCTCGATTGAAATCATTATCAGTTCCATTTATGTTCGGCAGCGAGGAATTCGTTTTGAACAAATGTGTCTGCTCGAAGAGTGGAGATTAGTCACAAGCCTGCTACTAATATTTAAATGCGTACCTAGTTGATAAACAGCCAAGAAAATAAATAACGGTCACAGCCCTGGAAAGAGCTTTGTCCTGTAGCAGCCAGAATTCTTGTCATGAATCTACCTTCCCTCTTCCTAAATGTGGTGATAGGGAACAGCCATCGAACCACCGACCGATATCGCTCACATCTATCTCTTGCAAAGTCCTTGAACATATAATTGTAAATAATTGTAAAAATGTATATTTGTGACGATAAAGTTAGGGAAATAAGTTACCTCTTAACAGACTGCAGAACGGATGGAATTATAATGTCATTTTCCCGCGAACGAAAAGAGACCATAACAGCTGCCAATGAGACTATTAACTAGGTTCGTCGATAGGTTATGTAGCTGTAGGTAGTTGTAGTACTCCCTAATACTTGTATCCTTATCTGCTACCAAGCAATTACAGCCCGCCGTGCATGTTTTCAACCCAATTCCTGAATCTGTGTCTGTTTATGTAGTTGAAAAATACATAAATAATAACGGTGCCTCTAACATAGGGAGCATATCTGTAGCGTAGTGCATGCTTGTGAGCCTTGAGCCTTCGCCTAGTGACAAGCATTACCGAAGGACAACCGATTTATGCTAATTCATCAATATTCGTAGTTACGCTAACTTTAGGTTTTAGTGGAATGCGTGTTGGTGACTACTCGCCTGCCATACACCCTTGAAGGGGCTTGCAGGATATTTTGTAGATGTAGAAGAGTACATTTGATAAATTGTCCATAATAAAAAAATGAGGAAAGCGTCAGAAAATACCCTAGTCGTATTCAAACTTCGCGCAACCGCCTCCAATTCACTGCGAGGTTGCCATTTTTCCGCCAAAATCTTTAACATTTTTACGAAAATCTATAAAACGATTATTTTTCATCGTAGAACGACGATTAAAAGACGTGCGTACTTGCACGATTATTAGGAGTACGATGAAAAATAGCATTTGCTACAATATGGTGTAGTTGTTAAAGTTTAAATTGTACTGGGTAAGGTCAGTTTTTGTTGCGGTAGTTCTCCACCGCGTGGGTCGGGGAGAGAGGCCAGTGTTGGGCCGAGTGCTCGAGAAAGGGTCTCGCATTTTGGCCCTTCGCGAGGTGCACCACACCCAACTAGCGTATACCTAGGTTATGGTCCCAGAAAAGTCCCTTTAACCCGCTAATTTATTGCGAAAGTTCTGGGAATGTGAAGAACCGCCTGAAATAAATGTATTTAGCCCGAAAGTTGACGCTTGTGAGCAACACTATCAAAATACCGTAGTTCGTGATTGGAATCAGTACTTTGTGCAGTTGCCTTTCATCACAATGAATCCCGAACTTGGGCAAGGCTACGGTTTGACCCTCCGAGGTTTTTATATGCTTGAAAAACGATTGAGAAAAACTTTGCCCTACGCGTAAGGTATATTGAATTTATCGTAGATTACCTTAGGCAATGTCACATGATTGTGGCACTAGATGCTCTTTCGGGATTGTCATATTACATTCCACACCATTGTTTCTACCGTTCGAAGGGTGAATTGTCTCGAGTTAGGGTGGTTTTCGATTTTTCGAGGAAAACTTCGAATGTCCTGTCATTGAATGAGGTGCTGCATAAAAGACTCAAATTGCAAGTGGATCTTATCGACATATTAATGCAACTTACATAGCATGAGGTTGTACTACTCGCTGACATACCTCAAATGTAGGTATAGAAACATTAAAAGTGAAACTGGAATGAATTGATTGTAAAAATTTAACTTAACTTCTTTGTCTAAACCTAGATGTTCTGCTTATATTAGCAGAAAATCTACCACTTATCTTAAACCAGTGCCAGGGAGACGAGTGGATTCACTGCATTATGGCTCAACATGGTGAATATAACCATTGGGAACATCAGCAACCTAGCATTATTCAAAGCCAAAGCTTACAGGCTGCCCACGGATAAACCCTTTCAGTTCCATTTCACCCGTAGTAAGGAATCATACTTTGAATAATGCTCATGCTCATCCCTGGTTCAACCTGCTTGAATGCTTCATTAGGAAAATCAAACATTGAAAGCACCATGTGCATGTGGTCACTCCCATCGTGTGTATAATTTTCAGTTTGGTTAAGAAAGGGAAGCGAATTCTTAAGTCTGTTCCACACTTTTGCATCTGCTACTAACGGTACACGGCATTCTGGATCGATTTTTCACACTCTATTCTGATGAAAGTGATGGCAACCAGACAAGAGCATTGCCCTAATCAACGAATAAATCTCGTTGAATGTAACGTAGAAGCTACGAAAAATATGCTGAGCACCAAACGTTTTTTAATGCATTCCTTGGAGACCAAACCCCGATGACTTTACCAAAAGTGCACCTCCCACTCCTCAATGAGATCAATAAATCCATGGGGATCAATGAAAGAGCAATAAATAGTGATGATGTTTAAAAACCCTAAGACAACGACGCCAAATCTAATATTTAAAGAACGCAACACAATTGAACGCTTAAAATCATAGCATTCACTGACTATCGGAATTTTTAAACACCAATGACATGTGGGACCTGAGATTTTTACCTCCGATTGCTGACATCGTGAATGCTCGTCGATAACATATGATCCCATAGTATTAATGGCCAACGCAATTCTAATTTTTAAAAAAATATTACTCTCATAAGCATAAACAGGGAAGAGAAAGGAAAAAACTCAGAGGAAAATATAAAAAATGTCTTCAACTCACATGTTTTAGAAGAGTCAGCCGTCAACCAGCCATTACAGACCTGCAACTTGGGGGACTGTAATACACTGACTGGCTTGCGAGGCGGACGCAGAATGTCGGAGAACCTCCAATGGCGACATAGTAAGGTCTACTAAAGAGTTCACGTGAGAATTCGGATGAATCGGTTACAATGTGCACGATGCGTTAGACACAATGTAGCATGGCGCGCAGACATCCAGCGACGGGCGCGAATGTATTAACTCTGGGGAGTGACGAAGGGGCGAAAAAAAAAGTTGGTTGAGCAAACAGTTGATGAAGTTTTAAGAGCTACAAAACGAGGAGAATGTGGGTACGCCAAGGCGAAATCGTTTTCCGGGGACGAGAGGGGGCGAACTTAACCTAAGATTGAGATGAAATGAGAGACGATACTTTTCGACCGACTTCCCTAACATCTTGTTTCAATGGAAAGTCTTGCTTATGTGCTCATTTTAACGGGAGCTGTAGTAAAAGTGGCATATTTCCGCTAATTTCGAAACTAATGATGTGATTGTGGTTTGAGTTTTACCGTTTGGACCGCAATGAAGCCAGCATTGCAAATATGATCTCGAAATATTTCGAAAATAGCGGAGATTAGGTGAACGTCTATAGGTCACGAGGTAGGGCCAGGTTGTCCGATTGTCTCCCATGCTTATTTATATGTATTAATTTACTATCAATTTGGTATCAATTATCTTGATTGAATGACCTCAGAGACATTGCATGAGATGCCTCTGAGGCATCTCAGAGTAGTCTCTGAGAGGTCACGGAATGTCTCTGAGAGATTCTATGAGACATTTGAGACATCTATGAGACATCTCAGAGATGTGTTTCTGTTATGTGGGTTACTGAATATATCTTTCCATTTTAACAGATATTTTTACAAGAAGTATCCTCGTAGTATGACGATCCACCATCAATATCCGAATTTATGGTTGAAAGATGATGTTGTGATGTCTCTGAGAGGTCTCTGAGAGGACTTAAATGGATGTCAGAGACATCACATGAGATGTCTCTGAGATCATTCAATCAAGGTGATGAATGACTTTCAATAAATTTATTTTCGTAATAAAACTAGCATGGAGATTAACATATAATTGCCATCAGTCTTCTTTAGCAGCCTCCCTTGCGTCTTTATCCACGACTGCCCTGGAAAGATAAGGAAAATTGTAATATTACCAAGTAAAACTTTTCCTGGCTTTTTTTCAGTCTATTGAGAGGTACAAATAGAAACTGCGAAGAAATACACTCATAAGAAGAAATATTAAAACGTTAGGTACTCAAAAATATCTAGAAATATAATATAACATATAGATATGTTAGGATCTCCTCAGAAAGCTGGGACAATGACAGCTGGCACATGCCAAACTACCCACCCATCAATTGGATAGGTTATTTGCTTTATTTGATGGCGTTTTTAACTTGTAATTTGCACTACTAGATTAAAATTTTATAATACAAACATATGCGAATTTACGTACTTGAAAATGGGCTCTGTCCCTATGCATTATATTGAACTACATTATTTTCCACAATTAAATACGTACCTAACTTGAGGCTGGAGTCCCCACAAAGATCTCTAGATAGCCATCTTGGTACCTACTATATGCCGACCATTAAAACATAATGGCATGGAAATTGCCATCTGACCCTTATGGAAATATGATTTACATTATTATGGCTCTACAGAAGGCACATATAGCTAAGGTTAAAAAATAATAATAATATTAAGAAACTAACTCACTTTGCAATAAACTTCCTCATTAGGATGGTTGGACTCACTGACCAGCGGACGAAGCTCAACTCGGACACGAAACACCGTTTTTAGCTGTGTTCTAGACAAGATTTAAATCTCTCTATCGATGAAATCAATGAGTGATTGAAGATAAAGAGTGATAAAATGAAGGTGATAGATGGAATTTGAGTAAAAAATGAAAATTGTCTGAAAGAGAAGAGCAAACTAAGGTTGGAGCACTGAAGGCCCCGTCACACGACAGCTCCGCAGTAAACCTCCGCGCTACAAATATAAATAGTTCTTTCTATGTACATACCATGTGTATCTGGATATTCTGAAGTGCAACCCTAATAGTTTTGACCAGTCTATTGTCAGATATAGATATGAAGATTAATCTGGGAAATCAGGGTATATTTATTTAATTTTTTAAAATTTTATTTTGCGTGATATTTTGCATGAGACCTCTCAGAGACGTCTCTGAGGCATCACTCTAAGTCAATATTTCGTTTTAAATAAATCGTCCTCTTTTTCATGTAAAAAGTATTGAAATATGTACATGATTGATGATTAAGGGTGGTTACAGGAATATGAGGGTAAATAAAAATTTTATCAAACGTAATGAAATCACTTGTCTATTTCCACACTGTTTTATTTCAACCGACCATGGTTCCGGCACGTAGTGCCATTTTCAAGGTACATAGCTATGGGTGACAGCCTATATATATGTTTCAATGGGAGAGGGATGGGGTAGAGTTTTCAGGGGGTTTACTGGATTTGGGGAGGGGGGTGGGGTTTGGGGGTTGATTCACTTCAGGGTTTAGGCAAGGAAATGGGAGTGAGGGATGACGTCAACGGGCGATGGGTGGGAGGTAGGGTGATGTGCAGGAGAGGCGAGTGGAATGGGAACATATGGTCGTTACATAATTTAAAATCAGCGGGGCAATTCACAATTTAAAACTGTTTGAAAAAATCAAGTTTCCGCCCCTTGTTAAATGTACATGTAAAATTCTTGGATCAAAATTGCACCAGTGGTGTTCGTCATTCAAGTGTCTTGCAATTCCAGAGGAGTTGTCATAATAAAAAAAACATCGTCTATGTTCACGCATTCTCGTTCTAAAACTCCTCCCAGTCTGGCCAATATATTTCGTTTCACAATCATCACCCTTCAGTTCGTACACTCCACTTTTTTTCTCATTACAATACACGTCTTTAGAGTTAAATAATAATTTTCCTAATGTCACTAATGAAAATGACACAATGTGCCGAATCCATGGTCGGGTGAAATATAACAGCGTGGAAATAGACAAGCGATTTAATTATGTTTAATATCAAAGATTTCCACCGAATTACACCGGAAACTGTATTTTTTATCCAAAACTTTTATTGTGATATTTGCATGAGACCTCTTTGAGACGCCTCTGAGACATCACACTTAAGTCAATTTTTCGTTTCTAATAAATTGTCCTCTTTTTCATTTAAAAAGTATTTACATATGTACAGGGTTATTTCAGGGATGAATAAGGGTTATTACAGGAATCTGAGGGTAAATAAAAATTTTATCGTCTCATAGACATAGTCTCTCCGAGATTTCTCAGAGACATATGCGACATCTGAGATATTTGAGACGAGTGAGGGACGTCACAGAGACATCCTCTGCTATGTGGGGTAGTCTTCTTTTGCGTTCATGAAGTGAAGAAAAGGTTTTCATTCATTTTATATCAAATTAAAAACATTTTATGTCAGAGTACTTTGATGAAAAATAACCAAGATAAAGACCTGATTTGTCACATAAATACGTGGTAACAGCATTTCGTTTGTGCTACATTAAAGATCATCATGATATCATGACTTCCGTACGAGACAGTGTAGTCTTTTTTTTTTGCTTTTTTCAAGACTTCTTTTCGTTTCATCTCTTTGTAAAGGTTTTGTAAATTGAAAATTAATATTTCCATCGCCACGTGCATCGTTCTTATTCCTCTAATGTTGCATGAACATTTATGCGAAACAACTAAAAATGGAATGACTTTGCAAACCTTAAGTAAAAATCACTCTAAAATGCTGCAATGATTATGCACATAGTGAATAATCATATATCGAAGACATGTTAGCAGCCGATAATTTTCTGCAACCTCGCGGAACCTCCGCAGATATACACTGCGGGTGTCAGCACTCGCGACTGTGGAAGAGTGGTGGGAGGATATTGGCGCGCAATGCGCAAATCGAGAGATAAAGCCCATGAGGCCACATTCTTTGTATTATAAGCGTCACTAAGTAGTATATAAGATTAAACAGACCAACTACTAAAACAACTAGACAAACTATTGCATGAATCTCAAACTCTGAAATGCCCTCCGAGCATATGATCCCACGGCATGGCATGTTTTACGTGAAAAACATTAATATTTATCATATTTAAGCCATATTTAAGACGGATGCGTGGATGGGATACTGGTTAAGGTAAAAAAAAGAACGGAGGAAATATGTCCAATGGTCAACGGTTTATGAAGATGAATGTGAGAAATAAGATGTAATATATTTTCTACTTTTTTCTTAATTTCTAATAATGTTTATTGCATGGCTCTCAAACTCTGAAATGGCCTCTGAGCATACGATCCAAAGGCATGTTTTTCTTTGTTTTACGTGATAAACATGAATTTTTACCACATCTTACAAAGGAGAAATGCTTTAAAAACGTTCATGTGAAAGCCGTCAATATTGTTTGGCAAGTGAAAGCGGTGTCTCGCCCTACGTTGATGTGATAGCTAAAAATCATTTTCTATCTCTTGGTTTCTCCTAATCGCTGCACGTATCATTTATATCTGATTTGGTGATCAATACGTTTCCTTGACAACTAGTGTTCAACACCATTTTTGCGGAATGGAGATCAAAGATGCAGGTGTAATCTATTTTATTACGGAAAGGGTTTTTAGCGGTTTAGCGAAATTAATCTTTTTCAATATGTATAAGCCCTCGTGTTTAAGAGTCAATGTTTTTGTACTTGTACTGGACCCCAAAAAACTCTCCTGGTTTTATTAATGAAATGAAAAAACAATGTAACCCTGCAAAATTGTGGTTTTATTGTTTTTGATCTATTTGTTTTATGTTATATTTGAGATTTGGCTAGGTTTCTATGTTTTATTTAACATTCTGTCATTTAATACTAACATTTAAAGCTATTGCAGCACAGCGTAGATACAAGCTATTTTTTGTATTATTAAAACCCAGTAAAGGAACCAAATGCATCATGGAATTATGCATTCACACACATTATTTTTGGGTTTCTATTAAACTTTGGGCTCGGTGTTTTTTGACTGCTTTTCATAACATTACTGGTGGTTTAAAGAAAAAAATGTTAAATTAGAGATATTTTACGATTATATCCTATAGAAATACACTTTTACGCTATTTCTCAAGAGATTACATTTTATATCGGTGGCGAGCTTTTAATTACTAGTTTAAACCTGAACCATCGGAGGCTAGGGCCATTGTGTTTTTTGGTTGAGGGACTAATTGCGGTAAAGATAGGAAAATATATATGTGGAGTCGAATGAAACAAATTAATAGAATAAAGAAAGTAATAGATATAGTACGTCCACTTTTATTTTAAAATTCACAACACGTGTTTCGGCTCTTTTTTCACTAAGCCATCCTCAGGTACACGTGTTGTGAATTTAAAAATAAAAGTAGACGTACTAGATCGATTACTTTCTTTATTGATATGAAGTTCCACCACATCTCGCCTGACGCTGTCGATTGAATTAATAAAAGTTGGATCAACTGAATAACTAAAATTTACTATCCACTTTAATTCCGTGCGTGTAAAAAATTAAAAACTCTTATGTGGTATACATAAGTAGTACGATTCCAATCGATCTGGCGCAGATAATTT
Organism: Pyrrhosoma nymphula; assembly: GCA_963573305.1. Classification (NCBI taxonomy): domain Eukaryota; kingdom Metazoa; phylum Arthropoda; class Insecta; order Odonata; family Coenagrionidae; genus Pyrrhosoma; species Pyrrhosoma nymphula. The sequence continues at coordinate 10,719,693 of OY754332.1, read as the reverse complement.
ATGCAGGAATGCTGACTTTGCGACGCCACTCCGACCGATCAATCTCTCCCTCCATATCCATCCTTTGAGGCCGCATGCTCTTTTCCACCTGTCCACCCACCCAAGGGTACACACCCCGAGGTTAATTCCGCATAGCAACTCTGATGAAACGCAACTCAAAACAATAGCTTATATTTCGCGCTATTTTTCTTTATTTGCGGTCTTATTAATAACAATATTCGACTGTGGTTTGGTGTATATGTCCCACCCGCCCCCCTCCCCCCACCCACCTCAAAAAATTTCCCAAAATATGCTTGGTTCCTATGAAATTTGGCTTTTTACCAAATAATAGCTTTTTTTTCGCTTAATAACAATGCCTGCGATAAATAATTAACAGCGATGGACAGAGGAGTTGAGGGTTACAACCCACCCGCCCCCCTCCCCCCACCTACGTCAATATATGTATTGAAATACACGCGGATTTGGCTTTTTTTCATTACCTTATGGATTATATCTCGCTTAATAATAATCAAATAATTAGTATCAATGGAAAGGACAGTTTGTAAGCCATGATTTATTAGCAGCCCTAATCAATCATGTCTCACATAACTGTCTTCCCCAGGTCGATAGAAAGGCTTTGTTTGTCAAACATAACGTCTTATAATGTTATCATTATTTTAGACGAAGCGACTAAAGAGGATAGGGGGTTTCATTAAAAATAAAAACACAGAGGATGAGTTTTACAAATTTATTATAATTTCTTTATTTACAATTGCAAAATTAACATAAGTTACAAACTCCCACACAAATATCCTGACAAGTATTTTCAGTTCGTTTTTCATATAGACTATACAATATACTCTTAAGTATATCTCTCGCGAGTGGTGTTGGTTATTTATGAATGCCATATGTCACAGCATTTGTTTGCTGCTGACATTACTTCACTGCACATCAATGGCAGTGAATTGTCATCAGAATCTACAGAAGTACTCGTCCCGATAATCTGCCAAATTACACGGAGTTAACCGATGCCAGGGTTTGACAAATTATCAAAAAAGAATATCCAACTCGCTCAAATATGAATTGGACATCTTTTCACACACACACACGTAATCAGAGTATAGCTAGGCTATACTTTATGATTACTTTTCATTCATTCGCTACGAGTACCATCTCAGATTCCAATCTTTCCAAATCTAATTTACATTTCAATGGCTTGACAAAGTTTCCAGTTTTAAAGCTGGAAACAAATTCTTTTACCACTTCACACTCTACCGAGATATTATTAAGAATAATTGTTATTAAATTGGACAGTGTACTTAAATAATTCCACTCTTCAAAATTTAAATTAAACGAAATATTGTCTTTTTTAATAGACAAATGTCTCTTCCCAAAGAAATTTGCAAAGGAGATAAATGATACAGAAAGCGGCTGTTTTGTGCCGGTGGAAAAATAATCATTCACTAGATGATGGTTATTTACAACATTTGTCCATTCACCGCTACTAATTACAAGACTTTTTTTATTCACACGAGAAAATTGCACTACTGGTTCAAAGCCTCTACTGGGATCATAACCCACACAGTCACTCTTTGTTCTTCCCACATTTAAATTATAAACGGTTTGCAAGAGAATGTTCTTATTGTCAGAAGTAAAGTTAGGAATTCGATTAGCCGGTCTCTTCCGCTTAGCCGGATGAGATGTCACGACCTCTCCTTGCGACTGTTCCATATCGACTGATGGTTGGACATTGAATAATGTCACTATGAAGGTTTTGGAGGAGGAGGGGTATGGGAGCAGTTGTCATCTATGGAGGGGCAAGGATCGACTTCCACCTTTAGACGATTGTACTGAAACCACTGCGCCAAGGAATGTGCATCCCTTAATGCGCACGTACTGTTCCTTAATTTATGGCATGGATTGAGACAGGAGAAGGCGGGGAAGGAGCATTTCTCAGGAGAGGGGGAATTCAACTCCTTTTTCATAGAGATGAAGGTACGCCCAGTGAGATCTGTGAGGAATTCACATTCAGCTTCGCTAAATGCATACAACGCCGTGGCACCTTCAATGATGGTTTCCAATGCCGGCAGTAGCTCCACGTGCGAGATGAAACCATTGTCGAAGCTCGTCTCATCATCACAGTTTAGCGGGTCATGTAACCTGAGCTTCTTACCAGCACCAACGATCTTCCCATACTTTTTAAAGCTACCCCAAAACATCCGACTGGAATCCACGTCAACGGCAGCGAGCTCTATCACTCCCCCCTTTGAAAATGTCACCGCTGCGATGATCTGCATCTTTCGGGAGTTTTTTCTCTAATGTTCACTTTCACTCAAAGTATCCACTTTTTATTCTAGAACAACAACGTTGAGCTAGGGGGTGACAGGTACTCTTCTCCCTCAACGCGTTGAAGTTGTGTTGAAATAGCCGGAGGGCTCGACAATCGTTGAGATGAGGAGTCGTATGATAAAATTGATCTAGGAATTCGTGTAGTGTTTGACCAAGTGATTTCGATAGCGCGAATAGACAAACGTATTCTCCACAAATGTCAGAATGATAGCTTTGTATCTGAACACGATTATGAGTGAGATTGAAATGTTTTAAAAATTCTAATATGTTTGCAACGAAAGGTTTTAGTCCGTAGGAGTCGAAATATTCGACAAATAGACCATTTATGTAAACTCCTACCCAGTGAGAGCCAGGCAAGTGGGAAGGGTCTAAATTTATTACGTATATACCGTTTCTCGGAGAGTGAGGTAATTTGTCGGAAGGATAGACTCCACAAAACTCTTTATATGCCCGCAATAGCCCATCAATCTGCACGCTATCCATGTCGATACTAAAAATTTGTGATCACGTTTCTGTTTTTATCTATTTCCATGCTAGCATCGTATTCGGCAAAGAGCAAGCACGTCACGGTTTTATCCAATTCTCTATCGAATTTAGCCTCGATTCTAACCACGCCTCTATCTCCAAGACTAACATAGTCCTCGTTCCCGGAATCGTCAGGTGTGAGGTCAAATACGAGCATAAAATAACCGTGGCCAAACATATCGTAAGTTATTTGATTACCTTTATTGTAATGTTTTATTCCACTTCCGGAGAATATAGTATCATAAGCACGTGCCCAATAGTTTTTACTGGTAAAGCTACATTGTAGTCCTTCAGCGGGTGTTTGAACACCGTTAATGTAAAGAGAAAAATTTTTTAGCGAATAGTGGGATAACGCAAACGGATTTTTTTCAAGGTGGCCTGCATACGCTTCGTTATCTACCATGGCGAATATTATAACGTTTGGAATTCTACCGGTGATGGCATTGTCTATGTTTAAAGTTCGCCCCCCAGAGGGAATCGTAAAAGTTTTCATTTCCGTTCGTTTATAATGATATTTGCAATTGGTTTTTTCTAACATTTTATTATGTGCTACTAATATTGAAGGATTGATGTCAAAATGTTGGACGTATAGGGTGGCATCTAAGATTCTCATCAAACCGTCCATTTCCATAAGATAGAAGTTGGGGTTGGAGAGCATTAATCTAATGCCAATGTCTACGCCATTGAGCACCAATTGAGTTTGATTGAAAACGTCTACATGTAACTTTCCGTATAACTCGACTTCCGCGCTGTTTTTAAACCAACTTTTTCGCTTCACGTACCCGGGGTTGGAGGAATCAGTTTTGTTGATATCCGAGCCCGTGTCCAATTCCCATCCAACGTTACGCAAGTGCGTTCTGCTCGCATCCACACCATAGTTTAGCACGTTTTCGAAATAGCTTCTGTATTGATAATTATCCTCCGAAGGAGTCACCAAAGTTCCATTGAAATAAACACTGCAGTGCTCGAATAAAGAGTGTAGAATATTGTTGACAACACCCGGTTGATTAGTTCCATCACTCGCCCCAAAATCTACGAGATTTTTCTTACACAGTTTCACTTTTAGTCTGAGGAATATACTGTTCAAATCCTTGTACGCGTCACCAGAATCTTTGATCAAAAATTCGATAACTGAACCATTATCTAGTGAGGAAATGGGTTTGTAGGGAACTAGACGTTTTGCTAAAATGTTAGTCTGTATGGGCGGATTAGGTTGGAATAAATCCAACGAACTCAGCATGTGCTCCGTCATTATGAAAAAATATCTCTCTGCACGCTCCTTCCCCTTCTTCGCCCTCTCGACGAATGACGCTCTGCTTTCGCAACGCTAGATTTTATTTTCTTCAATCGAGGTCGTTTCGCAATCCTTGAGCCGCCTTTCATACTCTGCAACTTTTCCTCGGCTTTCCGCTTCAAGTTTTGCCCCGCCTCGTTTAGTCTACTGCGTAATATCTCCTTGACCGGTTTTGTTCCTAGATCGGCGAGTGCAGCGGCTCCCTCGCTCGCAGCCTCTTTCCCCACAGTCTTCAACCCGCTAAACAGTAAAGGCTTTGCAAAACGCCACAACCCTGTGAGAAAACTCCCAATGCCACGCCCTTTCTGCATGCGATACGATGCTCTATATGTCGGTCCTATCTCTCCCCCCACCTGTTTCGCATAGTAGGCATAATATCGATCCGCTCTCGGAGCCATCTCGATGCTCAATGATGAACCAACTAATTGTTTCGCTTTTTTATAAAGTGCAAAACAACAATAGAAGATTGTTCCCCAGCACGGAAGTTAATTCTTTCGCCTAGTTTATCTGCCAAGAGAATTTCCACACTCTCGATATTATTTTTCTCCACGGGAAAATAATATATAGGGTTGAATATTTGATAGGCACCTGCTTCGATATTAATTATGCGAATACATCGACTCTGAGAGTCGCCAACGAGTTGAGCTTTTATTAAATCGCTGTAAACGTAAATGTTTACGGGATTAGATACGATACTTCTCTTTCCTCTATTATTATTACTGCGAAGTAGTTCCCTAGCATGCGTAACAATATTATCTAAACCCCGTGTTGACGTTTCCTCTACTAAAATTATTAAAACTGCCGATAATAATTCGAGATCTTCTTTTATTCTATTTTTTCGCACACTGTTAAAGTTTGCTAGAGTTTTATTGAATAATTCGTTGAATGTGTTGTATGTCCCGGGTAACAACGTATATTTAACTTGTTTACTTATAATCCGCACACCGGTGGATGATGTGCGTTCATCTATTCCACCCATACCACTCCGCACGTTCAATAAATCTACGTAACGCATTACATTGTTTGTAATTTCTGTCCTCTCAACTATAGAAGCACTAATGAATGGTTTCGCGAAAGCAAAAACTACACTGTCGTAAACCCCGTTTGGAATGGTGAAAAACTGTCCACTCTTTCATTTTATTCTAACCTCCTCCTCATCCTGAGGTCCACCTATCTCACTACGAACCACACCATCTACGTCCGGGTCCTATTATCCTTTGATGGAGGAGGAGTAATAATTTTTTCTTCTTCTCTAACATCATCGTCTTCGGGTACATTTGTATTTCCCGGTAATGATTCAGGAGGATTATCAATTTCTTCTCGAACCCGTCGAGAATGAACCCTCCCATCTATCGAAGGAATGGAAATCTCGGCCAAACCCACCTGCCACTCGTCATTTTTTAAATCTATGCGGTGCGATAATTTTGTGCGATAGTGTGAAATAGTATTTTTAGGAAAAAACTCCCTGCAACTATCGCTAGGCAGAGTGATATAAAAATCGTTCATAATTTGCGTACGGAAGAAGCGAAAATCCAAGAATTGAACGATGGGGGATATCCAAGCCACTTTACGAAATACTCTAAATTTCTACCTCGTCCCCTTCGTTTTAGAATTTTTTCAATCTTATATTCCGTCTCTTGGGAAACCCTAACCTTTACTAACTCTTCTGGATAAAAACTACCGCTTATATCTTCACCGTTCAGATCCTTCAACTTGTAGGTGGGTATCTCTCTCGTTCGATCCACGCTCGTTACTTGAAATATTTCCCTAGTGTAATTAGCTGTATAACCTTTCGCGAAGGGAAGCCGTTCCTTGCTGATTCTCACGTAGTCACCTGCGTTAAATTTAGCTTTTTTTACCACGGACGACAACTTCCGTCTAGCAACAGCGAATGCATTCTTTTCATTAACATTGGCTGGTGCGAAACCTGTGCTCGAATGAACGCTCTTATTATAGCTACTAACCAATTTAGGGAGGATATCTATGTAATTATTTGTCGAATATTTTGTAAAGTACTTGTACATTTTAGATTTCAGAGTACGGTTGAAACGTTCCACGATACTAGCCTTGACATCTGGGTTATTGGTAGTATAAAATTTTATTCCGCGACTGGAGAGAAAATTTCTAAATTTCGAGTTGACAAATTCGCCGCCTTTATCGCTTTGAATTTTTAGTGGTCGTCTATGTCGAAATATTTCCCTGAAAGCATTTACAATTTCTTCCGCCTTCTTACTGCGTAACGGTTTTGCGAAACTATAACGAACGAAAATATCAATAACTGTTAAAATGTACGCGTAGCCCTTGTTGAATTTTTTCAAATGTCGCATATCGTTCAAATCACACTGCCAGCACTCGTCTATATACGTCACGTCGTAATGATTTCTCGCAAACTTTTTTCTCGCGGGCTTGTGTCGAGTGTACGTCTCCTGACCCTCCAACCACTCCCGAATTATCTTTCTTCCAATTCCCGTAGCCTTGTGTAACTTTTCCATCGTTGAAAAACTTGCAGGATGCTCAGGATCGTTGTATACCTGCTCTATTACGTCGTAATCCAATCTGCGCCGAATTTTTGTAGCTTTCTCTCTCGCTCGCTTCGCCTGGGTAATGTTCTTGGTGACGGCATTTCTTTGGTTTGCCACGATTTTTTTTCTTTTTCGCGACTTTGTTACGTTTGCCAGTGGCTGTGTCGACTTTTCTACCTTTAGAGATTTTGTTTTTATGAGTGGATGCACCAGCTTCTCCATCTTTTCCAGTCTTTCGGATATGAGCTCCCATGTCCTATCCAATTTCGCGTTTGCACGTTTCACATCGGCGAAGGATTTCCTCACTGAACGAGTCTCCTCTTCCTCCCCCTCACTGTCCCGTAACCTTCCTTGTGACTGGGTCTGACCCTAGGATTTCACTATCGGAATGTGTATAGGCGCCTTTATGTCTGAGGATGTGTTAAGATATTTATCCAGAACACGCTTGTACATGTGCCACTTGTCTGTATCCTTGATGCCTCTCTTGCTCAATATAGATTTCATTTCCGCATCTAACGCAATCATTCTCCGTTTCATGCTACCTCGCTCGAAAGACTCGGGGCTGACGACTAGCATTTTATGCAAACTCATTTCCCTATAAGGCTTCCAATGACGCCGCTTAGTATGGAGCCCAGCAGCATTGGCAAAAAGCCACCCTTTTGCACGATAAGGACGCGTTTTTTCTTGAGACACGTACCTCTCGAAGCCAAGGCTCTCAAAGTGTTACGATGCTTGGCGAGTTTATGTTTTAATCTCCCGTTTAACTTGTGATTCCCGTTGAGCGTGTTCAAGCAGCAGTCGCAAATGGCTTTGATTAACTCGTTATCTGAAGTCTTTACTATTGCAGAGCGTAATTTAGGCTTGGCAGATTTTAACACGTGAAGCAAATGCTTATTGTTCTTTAATCTTTTCATCGTACTCGGGCATGTATACTTCAGTTACCTCGTCTTCGGGAAAGATTTTAGTACGAAATCGGAACCGCTCATCCGTGTCCTGTCCGAGGTCCAGAACCAAATAACCAAACGGATCTCTCGTAACTTCTTTATATACCCTTTCCAAATCCTGCGAATTTTCGGGATAAACCTGACGGGCCAAGTGACCGAATTGTAACCGGTCCCGAGGATTTTTAAATGTTACAATGTACTTTGCATTCAGAGAAATGTTTCTAGATTGAGGGCTTTGATAAAAAATATTTTGCGTAATCAGAAATACTGAAATGTTAAAATGGTGACTCCCTCTCGTGAATAATTTACACACCTCTTTGCTGTATCCCCCCTCACCCATCAAATCGTCTATCACGTACAGAGTCGGTGTGCCGCTCGACTCTTCAAACGAGGGTATTTCATGTCGAAATCTTAATCGCGGTAAATATAGGTTTGGTTCACTCCCTGGGCTGCAACACCAAACGATTTCGTCAATGTCCCGATCTATCATGTGCGGTAGATTATCTAGAAATTTCGTGACAAATGTGGTCTTCCCACACCCAGAAGGACCTGCGCAAATGCAGGTGAAAGGATGTTTCCATGGTACCGTCATACTTTACACTGATCTGTTTCATCAACTGAGATATTATTTAAAAAAAACGTACTCAAAGGATAGATCTTAGCGCGTTTTCTCGGAGCTCTTCCAATATTTTATCCGGGAGTATTTCTTTAAAATCGTCCAGTATTTTAACCACATTCGCTTTGACTTTGATGTACAAATTTATGCGAGTGATCGTGCAAGGAAGTTTACGGACTGTTTTATATCAGCTCGCTTCAGTATACGATGCGTGATGCTCTTAATGCACAAGTAAAATAGCGAATTTGATTTGTTTTTGCTACGATAACGTGAACATTTATTCTCATCTTTACCTTCGTGATTCATTTCATCGAAGTTTTGTGTTCTCAGTACCGTCTATGAAAAGATCTGATCGACTGTTGGATTGATACTGAACTAATAATACTAGGTATCGTCATCGTCAAACGCCTCTTCGTGTGTTCTCTTTCGCGGGATTTTGTAATGCCCCCAAGAAAGCGTATTTATCCCATCCTCGCATACATATCGTTTGTCATGGAATGCGTTTAGAGTCACTTTATTCATCTCAATAGTAAATATCTCGTGTTTGCTGCTCCGAATTACATTCATCTTTCTAAACTCTGTGGAATTTTCGTGTAGGCAACGTACACAATCATCAAAGTTTAGACTTTTATCTTTCACGACTCTAGTTATTCCTTTTGCTTTCTTTTTCTCTTTACAGCCCATGACTTTATACGAGTAGTTTACTTCTAAGTCCCACGAAATGAGTCATAATTTTGCCATCGCATTCGTCTTTGAATTTACCGATAACCTTTTTATTTTTCTCGGAATAACATGGGTGATTTTTAGGATAATTTGATGTATCAAAAGCGTCTAGGTTATCTAGCATGTCCTCGTTTATGTCGTTGGTTTTTATATCGTAAATTAAACTGTCGGTATCGGTATAGACCAAGGATAGTTTTTCGGAATATTTTGGAAGCATAGTTTCGTAGTGAAAATCATACATTAGCGTTTTACTTAAATCTAAAACGCAGAAACCAATGTATATAGGCTTGTTCATTTTTATGGTAGCCTTCCGCATGTGAACGGCTACAAAAGACTCAGTAAAAATCGTTCTGTCCAAAAAAGTCGATTTATTAATTAATTTTTGTAATTTTGTTTCATTCGTCACTAATTGCATATTAATTCTCTTACGTAAGGACTCCATGGTCTTGCCGAAGACTGAGTTGTTCATCAACTTGTAGAAATCTCTCTCGAAATCATTATTGGCTAATTTTCTTCGATCGGTATTTAAGTCTATATATGACTTCAACCAAGGCGATTGACTGAATTGAATGACTCGGTGCACTTTTTTGAGTACCAAGCCTAGTGAGAGAGCCTGTTTCAAGTTTACATAGTGAATTACATATTTTGTCTTGTTCTCGAGAGTCGTCAATAGTTTTTTTTGTTTACCGACCGGTGGAATTTTGTTCTCGGGGCAAAGGGGGAGGTCTGAATGCTTGTCATGCAGGCATCGAGGATACTCTAAATCTACCTCAAGAATGTATCCCGTTTCGTTATCGTCTGGTATTTGATCGATATTTTTTATGTCCTCGATTTGATCGGGAGTTACCCATCTGAAATTTGCATACGGTAGTGGTCTAGATAGAGCCCATCCATACAAGTTATTCGCGTCATAATACGCAATGAAATTAGAAGTCGATTCGGAATCGTTGTTTTCCATATACTTATTATTGGCCTCGCAATATCTTTTACAACATTGGGAAATTCCTCCTCTAATTCCTTTCTCGACCATTAGAAGCATGTCGTAATCGGTCATTAGTTCGAGCTCGATCTCCGTATGCTTCAGCATTGCATCAAATGTCAATCCCGGCGCAGTATAATACCACGCTGGATCGAGTTTCTATGCACCAAAACAAACGGTTCTAAAATTCTCGAAAACATCCGCCAAGAGTGTGACGTCACTTTTTAAGTACACGTCACTATAATCGCCCAAATTGTTACAATTGAAAGCGGTCCATACGTTTCTGGCATGATCATAGTCCTCGTCTGAAATGTGCTCATCATTTAGTCTATTATAAAATTTTATCTTTTCCGGTAGCGAATTTTCTTCGAGTTTTTCCATCGAATCTGTGTAATCGTAAGGATATTCACCTTTACGACTGACCAGGTTAGTTAATTCGGAAAATATTTCTCGCGTGTATTTTAAATCGGTCAAGTTGGCCACTAGTGACGCTAGTGAAGCTGACATGAAGCGACAAGTATCGACAAATCTGATGCTAAAATTGTTTTCGATAGATTTAGAAAAAGAAATGTATTTTTCTTCAGAGTTTGGGATCACAAATATTCTCCTGTCATCGTAGTCCAGTTCACGAACGATAAAGTGTCCATCGTACGAAGACAGGTTATGGATGAATACAGGTAAGAACTTTGGCATTTTATATTGCAAGTTACAAAAAGAATGTGCCGCACCTCTGTATTGTCCATTCAAATGATCGTGATCTCTAACTCTGTCCGCGTTAAGTTCTTTCTCGCAAATGTGGCATGTCGTCGTCTCGTAAAACGCGTTCTCTTGTTCGGGAGTGAGCGGATTCATGGGGACGGTATTTTTGTATAGCTCGAATATTTTCTTCGCCTCCTCTTTCATGCATTCTAGAAATACTCGCGTCGGGTTTGGTCCTCTGTACAAGTACGGTGTTTGGCACCCTTCCGGTGTGACCACCATGTAACAGAAGCTAAATGGCTCGTGCTTTTGAAATTTGTTGGTATAGGATGAGTTTGGTGAAGGTTGGCAAGTGCTCACGTTCTCGAGTAGGCATTCAAAGTCTGCGTAAATGACGTACGGTACTCTGAAAGAATAGTTTACGTTGGTAAATTTTAATATTTTTTCGTTCTCGTCAGGCATTATGATCTTACTCGGCGCCCCCGTTCCTCTACACAATTGCTTGTGCACTTCCAATTTAGTCTCGTCGTAGTAATGATTGAAGCATCGTTTGCAAATGAATGTTCGATTAGTTCTCGTAATTTGGGAGTGAACCAGTCTATCGAAATTTTTTATCCAGCAATAGTGCGCAGTGGACTCGTTTGTGAGATATAGCAAGTCGCGGTGATCGTCAAGTTCTCGTTCAACTACCTTAATAGGGTACACGTTATTTTTATCGTCTAGACCGAATACATTGATCGAAATGTGATTTGCGTGCTCGAATTTGGGAATGTCTTTCAATTCGACCGGATATTCCACACATGACCAGATGTAGCCCATTCGAAGAGCTGACGTATCGTACTTTGAAACTCTTTGAGGGTCTTTATCAATGTTCTTTGCCCATACTGCATATTTGAAACAGAACGGATCGTTATTTTGCACGTTGATTACAGATTTAGTGTTTTTTATTTTATCTGGTAATTCTATGAATGTCGATCCTCGCAATGGCACATATTTATTGATTCTTAATTCTAGACCCATGATCTCAGACAGAGACCACCCTGATCCTTTTGTTGTAAACTCCGATTTTTCTCTTAACAATTTTGAAAATGCCACGTCGATAATTTCGTCCATTTCGTCTGCCGCGAAAGCGCGTCTATTCTCCGTTTTGAATGAAGCGTCCATTTCCTCAAGCTCACTCTTCCGAAATTTACATATCAATACAAGGTTAAATTTTATTGCATTGTTCGAAATAACTTGCTCATTCAGTTTTTCAATCAGTCGATCTTTAATGTCATTTAGAAATGAAATAATGTCTCGTCCTTCTCCCTCCTCAGGGGTTATCCAGAATGTTTTTAATCTAGACCCGATTGCTGATTCAATCTCCTGTAAACCTCGGCCTAATTGAATAGTAATGTTTCGTCTATGTTCGTTTCTATTCTCGTGGGGCAAAGCTTCATCTAGGCTGTAAAATACCTTACAGTAAGGACAGAAACGTCTCCGTTTGGCTTGGTCTAGCACATTTTTCATTCTCTCGTAGGTTCCCACGTCGTTTACGATATCATTTTCAAATACAATTTTCGTATAAATGTCCGTAAGTGCTCGTTCAAGCTTATCAGAGGTGTTGTATAGCCCGGAATTAAAGTTTTCGAGAATGTCTGCGATTGATGCCATGTTTTCAGAGTAGCGCCGGCAGATGTGCACTGTATGGAAAGAAAATAATTTTACAAAAATAAACCGACAATATTGATATCGATAAACAAATAAACGGTTGTTCAATATATAACTTCAAATAGAAAGGTGTGTTCTAAAGATTTATCTCTAATGCCCATGCAAAAGATACTACACAAAATATGTCGCGTAACACGTCTCAGTGGAATGTCTATACAATATATTCAGAAAATCTTTTTGGGAAAATATTAATTAAATACTGTCACACAAGGGGTTGACACTTACAATCGTTTAGCGAATTGGTGTACAGATCCTTCGTGCTGTCTGATAGTATCCAGAAGCTGAACTCTGAAGTTCCCTCAGAGGAATCCTGGCTGGAAATGATGATTCTGCTACCGTTTGGTTTCTTTATAAACAAATGATATAGGGGAGATTTATTGAAGATGCATATTTCTCGGAATAAATAACGATATCAAGTTGTTTTTATTTCAATGCCATTTCGAAGTTAGATAATATATTTCGAGATTTTTTCCTCTTAAATTCTAATTCTATCCGCGTCATTGTTTCCCGTACCAATATTTTTGCATCGATGTTTCGTACCGATGATTCGTACCAATGACGTAGAATGGCCAACAATTTTTGTAATAAACATGAAAACGAAATTCTATCAAATAAGGGTACATCAATACTCTAACCCTGAACCCTTAAGGTTAGGAGTCAATTTGATTGGTGCATCTGAAATGAATTGAAAAACAATGCAACTTTTAAATTTAAACCATACCCGAATTCCTAGTAACAACGGAGATATAAGAAGTTTTCTTACAAGACTACCTTCTGTCTATTGATTACCGCTTAATACCTTCGCCTATGAATTGCTCTCTAAAAAGTAAGCTATTCGCTTTGTTTAAATTTTAGTAACGGGGTTGTTTTCCTAATCAACTTTCTAATTTTTGCTATAGGTTAAAGCGGTACTAGGACAAGGATTTTGTTATACCCTTAGTACCCTAGGGTGCATTTAAAGGGGGTTCTGGTTATTTCACCGAGGTTCGAAGGTGGGCATTAACGGTGACCCATCCATGAATTTTTGCGTTTATAGAACTTATAGAAAAATTGTAAAAAAAAATCGTTTGGTTAAATTTGGAAATTATTTTCTAAAAAGAGTGGAGAGGGGAGGGGGGATTTATTTTTTCTTCAAGACGAAAGAAAAATTATTTCCCATGCATGTCGTAAATATGAAAACGAAATTCTATCAAATAAGGGTACATCCATACCCTAACCCTGAACCCTTAAGGTTAGGAGTAAATTAGATTGGTGCATCTGAAATTTATTGAAAAACAATGCAACTTTTAAATTTAAACCATACCCGAAATCCTCGTAACAACGGAGATATAAGAAGTTTTCTTACAAGACTACCTTCTGTCTATTGATTACCGCCTAATACCTTCGCCTATGAATTGCTCTCTAAAAAGTAAACTATTCGCTTTGTTTAAATTTTAGTAACGGGGTTGTTTTCCTAATCAACTTTCTAATTTTTGCTATAGGTTAATGCGGTACTAGGACAAGGATTTTGTTATACCCTTAGTACCCTAGGGTGCATTTAAAGGGGGTTCTGGTTATTTCACCGGGGTTCGAAGGTGGGCATTGACGGTGACCCATCCATGAATGTTTGCGTTTATAGAACTTATAGAAAAATTGTAAAAAAAAAATCGTTTGGTTAAATTTGGAAATTATTTTTAAAAAGAGTGGAGAGGGGAGGGGGGATTTATTTTTTCTTCAAGACGAAAGAAAAATTATTTCCCATGCATGTCGTAAATATGAAAACGAAATTCTATCAAATAAGGGTACATCCATACCCTAACCCTGAACCCTTAAGGTTAGGAGTAAATTCGATTGGTGCATCTGAAATGTATTGAAAAACAATGCAACTTTTAAATTTAAACTATACCCGAAATCCTCAACAACGGAGATATAAGAAGTTTTCTTACAAGACTACCTTCTGTCTATTGATTACCGCCTAATACCTTCGCCTATGAATTGCTCTCTTAAAAGTAAACTATTAGCTTTGTTTAAATTTTAGTAACGGGGTTGTTTTCCTAATCAACTTTCTAATTTTTGCTATAGGTTAATGCGGTACTAGGACAAGGATTTTGTTATACCCTTAGTACCCTAGGGTGCATTTAAAGGGGGTTCTGGTTATTTCACCGGGGTTCGAAGGTGGGCATTGACGGTGACCCATCCATGAATGTTTGCGTTTATAGAACTTATAGAAAAATTGTAAAAAAAAAATCGTTTGGTTAAATTTGGAAATTATTTTTAAAAAGAGTGGAGAGGGGAGGGGGGATTTATTTTTTCTTCAAGACGAAAGAAAAATTATTTCCCATGCATGTCGTAAATATGAAAACGAAATTCTATCAAATAAGGGTACATCCATACCCTAACCCTGAACCCTTAAGGTTAGGAGTAAATTCGATTGGTGCATCTGAAATGTATTGAAAAACAATGCAACTTTTAAATTTAAACCATACCCGAAATCCTCAACAACGGAGATATAAGAAGTTTTCTTACAAGACTACCTTCTGTCTATTGATTACCGCCTAATACCTTCGCCTATGAATTGCTCTCTAATAAGTAAACTATTCGCTTTGTTTAAATTTTAGTAACGGGGTTGTTTTTCTAATCAACTTTCTAATTTTTGCTATAGGTTAATGCGGTACTAGGACAAGGATTTTGTTATACCCTTAGTACCCTAGGGTGCATTTAAAAGGGGTTCTGGTTATTTCACCGGGGTTCGAAGGTGGGCATTGACGGTGACCCATCCATGAATTTTTGCGTTTATAGAACTTATAGAAAAATTGTAAAAAAAAGATTACTTACTTTTTCCGACGTTTCCACGAAAATCACTTGATGACGCCTGAAGCTTCAGTTGATAAGAACGGTGACACTTCACACAAACACTAACTTCACTTGTCGCTGGTTAAGATTGGTTGGAAAAACATCCTGCGCGTTCCTTTATATATCTCGAATGGGAGCTGTGGAGATGGAAGTCGAACTGGGAGGGGGGATAGTCTGACGCAAAACTAATGTTTCATAACTAATGCAAACCTGGAGAGCGTTGCAACGTATACTTGTTGTTTCATCATTCAAGCTGGGAGTTGGGTTACGGGGGGAGGGAGAATTACGCATCGTCAACGGGAGATCGTCGGAGTGGCTCTCCTTGGACTGGTTGGCACGTGGAATAAAGCATGCGGCCTCAAAGGATGGATATGGAGGGAGAGATTGATCGGCCGGGGCGGCGTCGCAAAGTCAGCATTCCTGGGGGTGTATGTACACATATACTTATGAGTTGCGTTTCATCAGAGTTGCTATGCGGAATTAACCTCGGGGTGTGTATCCTTGGGTGGGTGGACAGGTGGGAAAGAGCATGCGGCCTCAAAGGATGGATATGGAGGGAGAGATTGATCGGTCGGAGTGGCGTCGCAAAGTCAGCATTCCTGCATAAATTATCTGCGCCAGATCGATTGGAATCGTACTACTTACATATGCAATGGACATGGTATTTTAAGGATCCGCGACGTCAAAGATAATTATTTTTTAACCCAATGTCCCTGAATTCCAGAGATATATAATTGGCACCCCTGCATCTGGGAAGTAGGAGCACCCGTGAGAAATTATTATACAAAACATTTTCGTATTCATGGCCACCATATAGAAATCGCTCAGTGACACTCATGGAACGAAACGTTATCGCTTAGAGCACGGGTCAAACTGCCCGTAACTGCCGCCTTTCCTGTCCTAAGTCAGTGTAGTTGTGCAAAATAACATTTCAGTCGATATCAATTCGTTTTAGCTTGTGAAATAAAATACAAAGTTATAATTATTCGTATGTACCGTATTTCTCCGAATATAAGCCGCACTTTTCCCCCCGATTTTTGGGCCTCAAAATCGGGGTGCGTCTTATATTCGAGGTGCGGCTTAAATTCGAGAACTTGCTTAAAAATCGTTAAAATGACCGATTTGAGCAAACCAGCCATTCGGATTCACGCGGACGCCCCAGCTGAACTCGCCTTAAGCCACGGGGAAGGTAAGAAATAACGCTGAAAAAGGTCTAATTGGTGCACAATTTATTCGTATATTAAAGGATAATGTAGGTAACATTGTGTCACAGTCACATAGGTAATGCAAAAAAAAGATGCAAAATTCTGATGCCTAATACTGTCGGTAGTACGGGATGCACTAAAAAGGGTGCGGCTTAAATTCGCGTATTAACTTTTTTCCCTGAATGAGACCCCAAAAACGGGGTGCGGCTTGTATTCGGAGAAATACGGTAATTTATTTCAAGACCATACACATATTGCAAGTTTAAATATAAGATTTATGCAGATAGTATCAGACCTGGCAACGATTCGTGAAACATAATGTATGTCTTGAAGTGGCTAAGTGAAATGACTGTTTACCCTTGACTGTTGCCTCACTGAGTTTTGATAGGTTTCTTGTTCGGTTCTATTCCCTCTTCAATGTCCTCGTTCCGCTCTTCCTTACTCATCTTCTTTCAATCCCTCATACCTATCCCTACCCTTCTCCGTGATGATCCGGTGATTGAATCTTCGTGTGCATGGTCCACACTAATTTCTGAGAGAACTACGAAACCTACCTCGAGGATAGTCCTGGAGGACTACCTTCTACACCTATCCTCTTACCCTTCTGAATTCGAGTGGAAGATCCGCTCCCCCAGTCCTAACACAAGATCCCGCCTTTCCGACCTCTCGACCCGAGCTACACCCGATACGAAAACGTCACAGTGCGTTTCAATTTTTGCATTTAGAAATTACCAATACTCATGATATAGTATTGAAATTATTAATTTGGATTGCGAAATGAATGACAACCGTTCAAAAACACTTAAAAACTCAAGAGAATATATAGGGGTGGTTTTTTACCCCGCTATTCTTCGTTAAATGTTTACTGCATTAAAAGTGTTTAAATTAGAAAATTGAAAAACAGATTAAATTTGGTTTGTCAAATATTTTTCTCACGAAAATCAGAAGTTGACATAATGACTGAAAATTGATGTTGTCTGTAAAAATGTTTTTGTTATCAAATGAAGGAATGCAATGGTTTAAATTTTTCTATCGGATCGTCTTCAGCTTTTCATACAATTACGCCCTGTATCAGTCTAACAGTTACTTAAATAGTTGAAAGTATATGTTGTGCTGTGCTCTTTAATTCGCATGCCTCAGCATATACTTGAACCTGTTCACCTACATTTCATCCTTATCTCGATTTATCTCTTTGAATTATTCCAAAGTTGTGATTTAATTTTGATGTAAAATATCTTAGAAAGGTAAATAATTTAATGAATTGCCGCTGTAAGTGGCGAAATGGAAACCTTCTAACAAGCAATGTGTCTTTAAAGGACGATGTGTATGTAGTATACCAATAAAAGCATATTGGTATGCTTTTATTGGTATACATACATTTGCGCACTATGAGTATTCGATAAATGATAATTACTATTTCTGATAATCCTGATTATTACTTACACAGGAGTGTTTGACTGGCTTTGAACATGGTATAATTGAAGAAAAGACGAAATAAAGACTAGCCACATGATATCTAAATTGTTCTGATTATTTTGGAAACCGGAAAGAATGAAAGTCTAAAAAGTTAGGTGACCACAAACTCGAGAAGGCTAAACAATTATATTACTCATTTTATTAAAGCAATCTACCAGCAAAATGGCAGGTTCTTGGACAGTCCGCGCCCTGCATCCTAATTTAATAGACATTGTCTCGCTTTCCCTCCTAAGGATTCCCCGCCATTAGATCCCTCTTAAATTCCTCATGTCGTCGACTTATTCTGATTTCGTCCGGAATTCCTATCCTCTACCTACCTCTTCCACGCTTACACCAGCGTTCTCCCCTCTATCACTCTCTTCAACGTGCCTTCCCCTCTCAGAACCTCCTCTATCCATCTCTTGTGCCTTATCCGAACCTTCGCCACAAGCTCGCTCTCCTCTCCAACCATATCCAATACCTTCTCGTTCGTCTTCCTCGCCACCAAGCTCACCCTCTCCATCCTTCTCTTAACCCATATCTCAAAAGCCTCAATTCTACGCACATCATCCCTTCGCAATGACCGACCCATACAGCGCCACGCTCACGCTGCGATATTTTTTGTGAGATTGTGGGGCTCAGAGAATATGAGAGACGTGCGGATGGAAATAATGCAGTTTTCGTACTGATACTATCGTTTATCTGACATTGACTGTTTTTCTATCTAATGTTGAACTTCAACTAAGAGCGAGTAGTATATACCGTGGACCAGTGATATCCTATAGTACAATAAGAATTGATCATTAAGCAGGCTAATTTGTCGATTGTAGCCACTTCCACTCCTATGAGTGCGGCGTTTTTTACTCCTTTTCTTAGTTCACAATTCAGTACGGGGACAGTCCCTAAACAGAACACATTTGAAAAGGAGATAGAAGTGTGTTCAGCTATCGCAGTATTTTGCTCACGTAATGAAGCTGAAGGAACCATAATGAATTGACGAATCCAAACTAAAGATCACTTTGCCGAATAACATCCAGGTCTAATTAGGCTTGCTTATTCCACGATTCTCTTCTAGTCCAAGTCTACGTCTCTAGGCCAAAATATTAATACCTTTTCTAAGATAGTACCTCATATCTTGGCTGTTTTAACTGAGTGTAGTCGATATCCATGATTGGCTCAGTTTTATCTCCGTGCTCCTAATAATTTTAAACGCCTATTGCATACGGCGATCGTATAATGCCCCGTATCGTATAGTTTTTGTCCCCCTTTTAAACTTCACTGCCATTGCTGCTGCATTTCTATATTCCTCACAAGCCAAATTTTATCACGCGCCGCACCGCACACGCGCGACTAATTGAAAAAATAACATTCGTAAATGAAACTCCTACGATGCATATTGTGGATTTTTTCGAAACTTAATTACGGAAACAATAAACTGTTTTATACTAATTTATAAATGATTGCAAAGAAAAAAATGAACCAATTCAGGGTAAAATGTTCAGAATTTACTATGGCATCCTAGAAATGTAATGGACTCGTTTTTTATGATTATTTTAATTTACACGCGTATTCATTTACGTCAAAAATTATCGCAAGTTTGACTTATTTTCGTCATCTCGTACTAATGTGGAAGTGTAATCCCTCTTACATTAGAAATACTGAGAAATGTTCTTTGTCATTTAGTTCGTTTCGGACTTTCATTTAATTTGTGCGTATGCCTGCTCACTCGTTCCATAAGCAATATATGAAAGTAAGCCAGGAAATGCATCTTAAGAAGTGCGCTTGCAAGTTTTTCTCTGATCTAATTTGGTGCGTACATAAATCTGGTGTATGTGGAATTACAATACACAATTATAACCACAAGAATGTGCGTTATTTTCAAAAAGAACAATCGTTTCCATGGTATTTAAAAGTGAATCACTCTATTCCGCTTTATAGTCACCTATAATGTCAGGCTCAAATTTTAGCGCACATCGCTAATATTGCAAAGTATTCGGAGAAAGAATATTTCAGGGGCGATGATGTAGGTATTTATGCGTAAGCTACAACTAGGTATTTAACGATCCCATTTTTAAATAGTGAGTGTCCAGATTATTCAATATCATATCATGTTCTTTCTCTGTGCTTGGAACCATACGACTGCGCTATTTTTTATTTTAATATTTTTTCGTCGATTAATAAAGAAAGCCGTATTCACTTCAAATATCTTTAGATTAAATTAGGTCGATCTATTTTATTCCATATCGGAGGGCCTAGGAAAACACTTTCGAGCTACTCAGGGATAAAGCTCAGCCAGTACTCAATTATTATTGTTTCGCGGTGGAAATTGGATTAAATTTCTTTGTTGCCTTAAAAATAACCTGATGCCAATAATTAATGGCATTTTGAAGTTGATTAGTTAAACTCACTATTCAGGCACCTGTCTGATACTTCATATTAATTCCCCAAAACTATCCGAAAACCTCTGTTGGGTGAAGAAATAATAAAATATTGCTCATTGGAGATTCACTGTAGGGGTGAGTGAATAAGATACTTACATAGAGATAATTTTTGACCATAATCGTCAAAATATGTTGCCTAAAAATTCAAATTAATATTTTAATGCATGATAGCATCTTCATAAGTTCAAGCTATAACTGTAGCAAAAGCTCAAGTCCCTGCGCAGAAGATTATTATGAGATTTGGTCATCAGAACTTTTTAAACTCTGCAAGGCAGAGGAAGGTTGTTCCTTATGGGGGGTCAGCTCAACAACCATTTCTAGTAGCTGCTGACATGAGCGCATCAATGAATGAATTGGTCACCACTACCTGGCATATGTCAATGGTCCCTTGGAGGAGGCCCCTAAGGAATACTTGCCTTTTATTCACCAAGTGGTTAGATTCCCTTCTCACTGTTGCCAGTGGTCCCTCCTCTCCCTGCCACACAGTCTGCACCAGGAAGTTTTGCTACAGATATAACATGAATTTTCATCGAAAGAATTGGTAATGAGTGCCCAAAAGCACTAAATAAAATGAATAATTCAACAGATGAATGCAAGACTAGTTCAACTTGGAATTGTGTAGTAAAAATGGAAAAGGATGTAAGTGCCAGAAACTAAAATTTTCAGTTTTCAATAAAATAAGTCTAAAACGTTGAATATTTACTAAAAAAATTTGTTACATATTTATAAAAATAGAAAAGCAATATAAATAACATATAGTACAATGTTTTTTAAATATATAAGTGGAAACCAAAAAAAGATGGATTAAGGTAGTGTCATCTGTTTTTTGTGGATAAGGATGTAAGTGTTGCTTTATTTTTAAAAATGATGTAAGTGAAGGGTTAGTTTAACAAAAGGATGCAAGTCCAGTATTGTTTAGAAGCTTTTTAATGTATACACAACATAATTAATATATTTTATTTATATTATAATATATAAAAAATATATTAATTATGTATAATATATTATAATAATTTAAATATATATTATATAATTAATATCGACAAGTCATATTAATAGACAAGGAGCATACATCATTGCGGGTGGACTTACATGTCCTTCTCCGCTTCAACCCTGCACGGCTCTTGCACGGTGCTGACATCTTCCGACTGCTCTACAAACTAGGGGAGAATTTTCTGACACTTACTACCTTGTCTATCTTATTACACCTGGCAATTGTACTTTGCTTTTCACCGAAAAAGTCATTTTTATATTTTTTGGCACTTTACATCCTTTTCCATTTTTACCACACAATTATTGAGAAAGGTAGAGAGAAAAAGTGAGGAGAGAAAAAACAACTCTACTGACTGAGAGAGAGTAATCTGAGAGCGATGGACTCAGGCAAGCCAACATATCATCGATCACATCCATATTGGTGTCATTCAGGGATCAACATTACTCAAAAACCACTCTCGTGTCTCATTTAGCTGTTACAAATACATCAGAGCTAGGACTGAACCAATGATACCTAATTTTTGCTTTCTTTTATAAACTGTTCCTTTTAAAAAGGTATATTTTACTTAGTTATAGCTTACAATTGGTTATTCATGATGGAAGAAACCAAATATAGAATGGATTAGTAAAGGTTTAAAAACATATTTCACCTCCTAGGTACCTACGTAGGTAAACCTATCTCATGAAAGTACGGATGCTGAAAGTGCAAGAAGTGCACCATTGTAAGATGGGATGATGATTGAAGAGTGAGTAACAACTGCAAGCACGAGAGCTGTACTACGTGTTGATTCTGGTTTCAGATGACTCTTGCTCTTCAAGCACCTCATCTTGAGAAACAGTACCTACCTATAGCATTCATACATGTGAGTGCAACTTGGATTTTCAAGGAATATTACCAACACTATTAACATTTTTGGCAGTATTAAATCCATCACCAACTGATAGATAATAAGTAAAAAATATTTCACTTCCATAAATAAACCTTTAAAGTGCCATACAAAACTATGGGGACATTAATGTATCTTGAGATACAATTACTTCTGACAGATCAGAAGTTGACTCTAAGTTCAGAGTCCTGTCAGTAGCCACCTGGAGTAGCGCAACAAATGCAAGAGGAAAAGTGAGTTTTCTAGCTTCCTCTGGTGGCAGTTCTTCTGGGATTCTTTTAAACACTTCGGAGAATTTCAAAGTCCTTGAAATCTGGGAGGGCTCCTGGGCTGGGGTTTCTCCCTTCTACAATAACAATAAATTATGAAAAATGAGCATGATTAAATGACAACACTACTCATCAAACCAGGAAATACAAAATATGGAACAGCAGCTGTTAAAAGCAATTACCTCTTTCGTGTCACAATCCGTCATTATCATATAAATTGTGTCCTGTAGCCTCTTCATATCCATTTTCTTTTCCCTCTTTGAGTAAGGGATGCCAACATCAATCTATCAAGAGAAAAATCCATAGTGAAAACCTCTTTAAGTGGAGGCCATATTCACTGTTGAGGTGCCCTATTTGATTTTAGGTTTCTGTGAAGGTGTTTCCATCTTCAATTAGAGTTACTTAAAAAAATTCAGTTAATTACAATGTAATATCTTTAACCCTTTAACTGCTCCCATCGTCTATTGGCGATTTGAGGTATGGTTTATGGTTTTAGTAAAAAAAAGTTCAACAATTCGTATTCAACAGTAAAATCAGACGATAATTACTCATTGTAAATTTTAAAACTAATTTTCCTTTAAATAAAAAGTGACGAATTTTACAATTACGCAAAAAATTAGAAAAAAAAGTTTGTGTCTGGAGAGAGCTATATTTCAGATTATTGCGCAGTTAAAGGGTTAAAGTACAACATATAATTTATCTCATGATAAAGTTAAAACAATGATTTTAAGGCTCATTTTAGCTGAATTCTTCCTTGAAATTAGGAATTTTAACATGGACTCTTGTGGGGTAAAATTTTCAAATCTTTTTTGACCGAACTAAAATGGCACCATAATAAATTTTTGCTTTGCAACATCGCTAAATAGGCCATCAGTACATGTTTAACTCCTGTTTACATCTGATACTACATTCTACTCCTTATTCCAAGTAACGATTGTCCAGTTTAGTTTGCTATGTCCATTTCTTCGTGGGCCAACCTTATACAGCGTATGCCACACATTGTGGCTTTGGCTCTACAACACTACTTTTTGACTTTTCATAGTAATTTTAAGTAGATTAAGCAAGGTTATCACTCGCAGAAAAGTAGGTTGTTTCATGAACTCACAAGCTGGTAACCACTAACAAGTGAGAAGGTTAATTTTTGTTGAACCTAGGAGATAGTATCGATAACCATCTCACTTGGTTACCTTGCGTGGGTTGCCGTCACCACATCCTGCTGGTAACCAGAACCAAAAGGCGGTTTATGCATTAACTAGACCATAGTTATAATAAACATCTCTCATTGTCTGATGTGAGTTATTTAGTAAAATGGTCTCGTTACTAAGCTCTAGTGGAAGAATGTGTGTTGAAACCATCTTGAATTGGCTGCCTTGAATCTCTCTTGAAATTATGATTAAAATAGAAACATGAATCCAACACAGTATCTGTTTAAACTCTCTTGAAATTCTCTGTTGAGACTATCTTGCCCTCTCAAAATTAAAAAAATGACAAAATATATTTTAAATACATTGAATGTAATAATAACACTGTGGCATACATTATTATAATACATTATCATATCTTACCTAACGAAATAGTCTCTAACTCGCATGATCATCTTCCCTACCACTCAACGCAAACATTCTCGCACCTGATATCAATAAATAAATCAACGTCAAGAAAGTGTTACATAGGTGGCCACTTCCGAGGATTAATGTAACTTCGAGAACTAATTTTTAAATGGAAATTCCTTGATAGTCTGAGGAAATACCATGATGACAGTTAATTGGCATCAATTAATTGAAACCTATATTGCCATATAGTATGAATATAAATGCAATATTGCTGAGAATGAACAAGATATTTTCCAATTCCCGCTCCAAGCGCATGCACATCATCACTTCTACCACATTGCTCCCCCTACCACTCCAGCGGGTTCTTCAAGCTTCCAGACTTGGTTGTGTGTGCCTGCAACTGGCTGCCTGTCGCATCAACTTTGAAAAGATGGTTCCCTTTGCCAGCCGCATAGCCAGTGGAACTGTGGGCGAGTTGTCCAGTTGTGCTGGTACTGATTGCCGAGCTCGGATAGTTACAGTGACCAATAGACAATTAGGGTGACCAACAGCAATTTTTTCAACTTACAACCTCGTTACCACCAATTTTACAGGTTACCGAAATCAACTATTTTTCTGCATACAGCCTTTGCTGCACCCACACCTTGTGTCACTTTCCTTGCTAACAAATAAACCCTAGAGGACGTTGATGCCACAAATACGTCGTTGGTAGCACAAGTGTTACAGTTCTCCACATCGGTATCTTAGGTGGAAATCTTCAGAAATCCTACATGATTTAATCTTCTTTCTTTAGGATGAATCCAACTACTGCAATCTTCTGGTGATTGCCGGAATATATGACTCCATACCCGTCATTCCAGAAGTCGTTGGCTCTCGTGCACTTGATGTCGCTCACTCTTAAGATGTCTAAATCCAGTCTGGCCATCTCCATCTTCAAGTTCTCCAATTTCTCTTACACCCCCAATGATCTCACGTTCCATGTCCCTATCATGCATCTGACACCTTTGACTGGTGTACCCTTCCCAGTAGTCTCCACCCGGAGATCCGATTGGGGGACTATTTTACCTCTAGAATATTTTACGGGGAAGGATGCCTTCACGTCATACTTCAATGCAAGGCTGCATTTACTAGGGAGGTTAATGTGGTGGTTTCCCGTTGCCTTCCACATCACAGTACTCCAACCGATTGCGTGAACTTCACCCTCGCCCGAAGCTGTAGCAGTTGATACCCGACCTGGATCTTTGCCATCAATGTCTTCTGGTGAAACTGCTGCCTCTCACCAGTGGAAGCGAGTAGTTGAGGATAGCTTGTCGTTGACTCCCAATATTTCAAGAAATTAACCTGTATTTTTTTAAATTTCAAAATTTGAAGATTTGGAGGCTCCAGGATTAGAGCCTTTGACCTCTGGATTGAGAGTCGAGCACGCTAACCACTACACCACCACCTGCCCCAGGTATAATACTACATCTGAAATTAGAATGCAGCATTTGCACACTTAAAAGGGATGACAGTAACTGTAAATTTATACCTATAGGCTATATGCTCCCTGAAAAGTAGAAAACACTACAATTCAGTTTCTCTATAGAAACCAGTAGAAGTCAGTCGGCTATTGCACCCATAACAATGAAAAAATATTTGGGATCCAGTCAAGTTCATTATAATGTATTCTATAGAGTGCAGGAGAGTTCAGTAGGAGTCAGTAGAAAAATCCTAATGAAACCAGTAGACATTTTTACTAGCTAAAAGAGTTAAATATATTATTATGAACATTAAATGCATTTTTAAATCTAAGAAAATGTTAACATGTATGGATCAAAAGAGCCGCAGTTTGCCAACCCTTGGTGGTGTTAGATAAAGCATAATTTAAATCTAGCTAACGTAAACGTATGCCAAAAAAGAGCAACTGCATAATAATAACCATAGATAAAAAATTCATGTGAATACTTGAGATAAAGAATTATACTTTACAAATGGAGCTTCCATAAACTCATATACCTGATCTGCTATGCTGAATTCCTTGTCTGGATCCTCCTCAGCCCATGTGGGTCCACCGACATCACAACAGTCGTCATCACTATCATAATCACTATCAGCTTGGGTGTTCCTTAAACAAAATGTAAAAACTGTGAAAG
The DNA here is from genome assembly GCA_963573305.1 of Pyrrhosoma nymphula. Lineage (NCBI taxonomy): Eukaryota > Metazoa > Arthropoda > Insecta > Odonata > Coenagrionidae > Pyrrhosoma > Pyrrhosoma nymphula. The sequence continues at coordinate 10,693,586 of OY754332.1, read as the reverse complement.
ATATGACAAAAAAAACATTGCTGCTGATAAGTTACAATGATCAGCACTTGACAGTCGAAACCTATGCTGAACTTTTTCTTTTTACCTAAAGGCTAGAAATGCTATAGTTAACCCTTTTGCCAATGGGATAATCAATTTGTCAATGTTACCAGTAGACAAAGTGCTACTGACTGATTTAGCGACCGGCACTTTTACAATTATAAATGTTAAATATGTAGTTTATTTCATTTGCCGTCAAAATGAAATGCAAATGCATACCTTTTCATCATTAAATTCTAAAAGTTGAAATTGATATTTGGAAAAATTATCCCTTATATAATAAACAAGTTTTTTGAACATGAAGTCGACAGAATTAAAAATGATGCAGAAATTGCCTTTGGCAGTCTTAGAAAATCCTACTCGGAATTTCCTGGCCATGTAAGGGCTAGGGAAACATTAAAAATAAGCCTGGGCACATAAAAAATGTTATGCAGCTTTCCCAGCGTTTTCCTACAGAGGGCTAAAGCATGGAAAAGATCAGGTGTTAAATTTTTGCTGCAACTGCAACCTTTGGTGACTGTGGTGGGACCATCTTGGAAAGAAATCCACCAGTCATTTGCCATCATTGACTCCATTTTCTTTGAGGTTTAATCACCACTGAAGTCAGTCAATATGTTATTTTAGGATTTCCATGGATTGAATGCACAACATCCCACTTAAACCAGCATAATTTAGCAAGGGCTGTGTATGGGATACCACCAGACTCAAGATATGAGATTTATTTCAGCTCTATTTAAACACTGCTCCAAGAATTTTCTTCGGCTAAATAATTGATATTTTTAAATTGTAAATGATATATTTGTTTCTATTAAGATTTTTTTCTGCTACTGATTGGGTTTCTTTTAGCAATTTAAAAATGCCTGTTAGTGGTATGTCTTAGCAACCATTCTTGACATATTTTCTCACTATGCCGTTATTCATCCTTCTAGTGCTGACCACTACAGGTGAGCAGAGAGTGGTTGTTATTGAATATTTCATATCCGTAATTCCTTCAGAAAACATTAACTAAAGGAACATAAATTTCTTCTTGATTTACAAGCTTTACTTGTTGACCAAATTTTAAACAGGGATGATGATGACACGCAAATTTCTGTTCATGTACCCCTACAGGATATAGCCCTCAACCTCCTACTACATATCATGCCCTAGAAATATGAAAATTCGCTGGTGTCTTGTGCAGATTCATTTGTGTCAAAGCTGTTCAGTAATCGTACCTTGCCATGAAATCATGTCCAACCATTATAGAGGATACAAACTCTTTCCTTGGTGTTGTGTCTTTATTGTAAGGGTCTTTATCATTGTATTCGTTTTGCCGCCCTGGTGCCTGCACTTTCCGCCATGTTGGGACATTTCGTCAGTGTTCTGTTTTCCGGGGTGGTCTGAGAGATCTCTCAGGGTGAGGATCTCTCTTCTTCGGACTAGCATAGTGGTCAGACGTGCACCAGAGGCACCATGTAACTGTGCAATTATTAAAGTTAGTTAACAAGCTGTCGGCTATTTCCCTTGAACCTACGGACTCAACACTGGGCGTTTGCATTGAGAGTATTAGAGTATTGAGAGTATCTGATTGAGATGAATGAACAGCAAAAGAAGTGCTTAGCATGTTTCAGGACTTTGAATATTCATTCAAACATTCAAGCATGGAACATCATTGTCTCAAGCATTTACAAAACACTGGATACTATATTACACCTGAGACATATTTAATAGGCCACAATTTCTGCTTAAAAGAGACAAAGAAAGGAGGTAGAGGTGAAACTCTTGATGTTTATGGTCAGTTTGTACCCCTAAGATAAACGCTCAGAAATATTTTTGAATTGCCAGGTGCTTTCCATGTTACCCTATCATACATGAATTCATTAAAGTCAGATTTCTCCTCACTGCAGAATTTCATTCAGGGCAAACTAGGCTACTAAAACATCCAGGTTTCATAAAAATTATATTGTGATTCCCCTTTCAGCATACTTTGATGATTTTGAGGTTAGGGTCATTCCATGTCAAATCACGCAGACATTTTTGAAAAAGTAACCCACCGACTCGGTTTTTGATGAAATTTTTATCACTAGCAGCTATCACCAATTTAATGAGCCATGCAAATTATTTCCCCTCTCACTCTCATAGTTTGTCAGATATAAGGGCTCAAAGTTTGGGAAATTAGCTAAGAAGTGCCAGTAAGAAGTTATTTTGGATAAATTATGAGTAATTTTCCTTGAAGTCAAGGAGAACAATAGCTTCATGAGGACCAAGATTTTCCTGCATTTGCTTAAGATAGTTTGCCTGTGCTTTTGCAATAAATGAATATGGGGTGCCAATTTTTCCAGTCTTTCAATTAAAGTTGATTTATACCCAGTAAACACACATGGCTGCAGCAGCGCTTCACAAGGATGTCAGCGCTGCAAGTGCAGCACATGCCAACTGAAGCGCGTCAGCAGCGTCTCAGGAGCGCTCTCATAGAGCGAACTATCGAGAAACTCATCTAATGCGCATTCGCTGCTCGTGTTTGAAGTGCAGCAGCCGCAAGTTGCGGACGCACTGCCACAGCGCTGCAGGTAGTCTTTTGAATAAGGGGAGATGTTGAAAGTCTCAATCGAAAGAGGAAGATATGAATACTCATTCTTTAAACATTTACTATGTGTATCCTTTGTTTTTTTATTTAATGAAATATATCCTTGATATATAGTAACATGTTTAGCCTGTGGTTCATTCTTAGACCGAAAATTTGGCATAAATGGGATCCCATTTATGCCAAAGCTTTGACACGAATCGGAGAGACTTGGGTTCTGCCAGTAACAACACTTCATTGATAGCTTTGTGTAATTAATTTCCGTTGTACACTAAATTATTGTTATGCTTTTATTGGTACATTCATCAGTTTTCTCATTTCCACATTTGTAACATTGAGTATGGGTCAATCCATATTTAGTGGTCCAGAAAAAGTTAAATTTGTTGCTTGGTGATTTTTAATATTTTTACCATACAATTGTATGGTATTCATTATAAAGTAAACATTTGGTATATAGTTATGGAATGACCAAGTTTAATATACGGGTAAGTTTCTTTGAATTCCCAAATATTCTTTGTATTGTAAGGCCTGTATTTACATTTTAGCTTAAGTTTACTATACCAAATGTTTACTTTATAATGAATAACTTGTAAAATGAGGTGAAAAACTGATTTATGAGTTATGATAATGATTTTAAAGGCATCAAGCATTACTTAGAGCAGGGGCGGATTAAGGTCGTTGTTTTGGGGGGGGGTTCACTACTTCACGCGGCGCCTGGGGGGTATGCAACACATCTCAACAAAATAGAGGTCCGGGTGGACTTCCCTCGGAAAATTAAAAGAAATGTAGCGCTTGGAACGTAGTTTTGGTGTGGCTATATTATATACAAGAGATGTGATAAATTATTGAGTAAATCTATCTGATCAAATTTGAAAAACGTAAAAAAACGATGTAAAGAATGCCATTCTTGTGAAGAAGTGAAGTGTCTTCCGGGTTTTACACCGTGTTTCCTCGGACGACAGTTTCGGCGGCGTTTCAGTCGGCTTCTTCAGGTCGGTGGAGTGAAGGTGCAGCCATTTGTCGTATTATATATCTCACCCGTTGGAGTCAGGTCTAACGCTTGAGATATATAAGACGACAAATAGCTGCATAAAGAGTTATTAACTCAATAAAGAAATAACTTGTGTGAGGTTCAAGCCGTTCGGAAGGACGGTGTTTATTGGTACTTTCCAATTTACAATACAAATTACCGCGGCGCGAGAGTGTGTTCACGGTGTTCACTCTACGGTAACGAAAGCATGACTGACTCTTCTTTTCTCCCAACGCCAGCGCCGTCCCACTCCCTCTCGTGGTCGCGGGCGAAACTACCGACAGTTGACTGTCGGTGGGCGCAGCGTCGTCTGCCGCGCCGCCACATCACCCCCTGGCAGTAAATTGGCCTGCGTAGATTGAGGAAGAGAAAAAAACAACAAAAAAAGGAATTATTGGTACGGATTAGGTCTTGTAATCCGCCAGGTATGGCGGAAAACGGACTTTTCGCCCAGCTCTTGTAGTTCTCTCGGCGGGCCTGTTGTCTGGTCCTTGGCCAGCAGACGGGCTCCGTGGCTCCGCATGACGGAGGGCGGGAGGGTGCGGTCGGTCGATGGTCGGCCGGGGGTCGGTCGGTGGGGCCGGTAGGTGGTCGGCTGGCGGCTCAGCGGGGACGCCATCGTATACGCACGATCCTGTGTGTACGACGATGTCATCTGGGGGACGTCGTCCATCGGCGATCATAGCGTCGTTATTTACGGCGAATGCGGGCTTTAGCCGCTCCAGGGCCACCCAAACATCGCGGCCTCGGATTCGCAGGAGATAATCCGTCCCCTTCCTTTGGAGCACCTTGAACGGGCCGTCATATGGCGGCTGCAGTGTCCCGCGGGTGCGGTCGTTCCGCACAAATACATGCGAGGAGGTGGCAAGATCTCGGAACACGAAAATCTTACGTTCTCCGTGGCGTGAGGCAGGTGCTGGCGTCAGTTTCCTGACGTGTGTCCGCAGCTGCACCACATAATTGGTCGGATCTTCGGCAGGGCTGACAGGCGATGGGCGTAGGAATTCGCCAGGGAGTTTGAGCGGCTCGCCGAAGACCATCTCTGCGGAAGTGCAGGAAAGATCGTCCTTCCAACTGGCGCGGAGACCAAGGAGGATGCCAGGCAAGACGTCAACCCAGTCGGTAGTTTCATGGCAACGAATGGCAGCCTTCAACTGCCGGTGGAGACCCATCCCGTTTGCCGCCGGGTGATATGCCGCAGTCCGTAGATGGGTGGCGCCGCACATGTTTGCTAGCTGTTGAAAGATGCGTCTCTCGAATTGTCGCCCTTGATCGCTAGTGATTCTAGCTGGAGTTCCGTAACGGGAAATCCAGTCGCGGAAGAACGCTCTGGCGACTGTCTCCGCGGATATGTCAGTCAGTGGGATTGCCTCCGGCAACCACGTAAAGCGATCCACGCAGGTTAAGCAATACCGGAAGCAGGTTCCCCGTTGGATTGTTCAAGTTGTGTGGACATTAACTCCTCGAATTCAACTTTTTCAGGCTATGCATGTTGTCACTGATATCTAAAGATTCCAAACTGAAGATTTTGCGAGGATATTGAATCGAGAGAATGGATCAGTGCACGCGTAACTGCGACACATTTGTTTTTCTTTGGATAATTTTCGGAATCATGCTGCAAATTATGAACGTCTTTCAACTCTTGAGAAAGAATGCGGGTTCTCGGGGTGCCATGCAAGTTTTCCATAGAAAAGCAACATTTGGGATTCCCTTTTTTCCCTTCACCCTCTCCTCCCCCACCCCGAACAACACCCTCCGCCTTTACTCCCCGAGGAAGGTGGCGCGAAAAGAAACGTTTTATGACAATGTGCAGCCATTAAAAAAACATACCTGCTTGGCAAATTACAACTTGTTGTCACTCTTCGTCATATGACTCTTTGATGCGCCAGAAATAACAATAGTAGTTACTCTCCTACAAATAGATTGGAACTGATATTCTAAAAAAATCAATGTATTATTTTAAGGAGTTACCTAAAGGGAATCATTCTCCCAATATCATTCTTTATAGCTTCTTACAATGAATTTCAAGCTTGAGTTTAAAATCAGCATGATTTCATTACTTTTTACAAAAAACTCTGCAATGTAATATCTTTGTACGCAATGTAATATCTTTGTAATGAGTGACATACTAGATCATTATGTTTGAGGGATGGATTAATTTAATCTTGAGTCTCCAGTGGCTTTGCATTTTTACTTCGAAATACTGAGCGCACAATGTAATTATATCAATTTACAATGCTCTCGACGAAAAGTAAAGGAATATACATAGATGAAAACACAATTAGATTCATGGATAATATATTAAACAATACTGGAAAACTGATATTGTTCTATATCGAATTCGCTGCGCCAAATCTTACGCAGAATATGGCAAAAAAGAGAAAGTATTTTGAAAATAGGATGGCAATTAATGAGAATGGCTTACATTCGTTTTGATGTCACCAGTACCTTTAAATTAGTGATGGGTCGGTCGTGAGAGATCGAATTCCGAGAGCAAGTTCTCTTAAAAGAAAGATCGATGAACGACTTCTCTCCAATGACCGAGGCGATCTTCACCGATCGCGACAGGAATGATTGCATGACATCAAATATCGATCACGAGACTTGAGACCGACCAAAAAAATCTTGAGTGAGTTTTATAACGAGAGATTCCAGAGTTACTCGCTCTTTCGTGAGATGTAGGCAGTTATTCGATGCTCCGCTCGGTTGCGCTAACAAAGACGCAGCGTAATAACAGTCAACAATTTACATCACGACATAAATATCTTGCATCGAGAGAGTTTTACCAGTTTTGCTGGCTCGCTTTTTAGTAGAATAATAACATCATTAAAAATGAAGACCGAATCCGTTACACTGTCGGCAAAGAGACAGCTGGGTTAAGATTCAAAAGGAATGCAATGGAAATTAAACATGATCCAGGTACTTATCCGTTTGTTAATTCGCCAAGCAATGCATTATTTGTTACTGCTGTTGTTGGCTATGTAGTGCCGTTATTTATTACGTGCAATAGGTTAATCGTCACTTGTAAGTAGTATAGTACAATACTATATCCCTATGAATTGTTTTCCTTTGCCGCGACGAGTCGTAAATTGTGTGATAATTAAATATCTGAGTCTATGACGTGATCGCTTAGAAATCAAACCTGATACCCATGCCGCTGTATTATATATATACCGGCCGTTTATATAAACAACTGTGATTCATATTGCCAATGCATTTTAAAAATTCAACTCCGCTCCTCTCTCTTCAATCACTTTTTCTAGACTTTGATGGTGTTGCTGTCAATCAAGAATGTTTCCAGTGCTTCATTGGATGTCCGTTGGCTTTCCCTTCGTCTGAATTTTCTTCCCATATGTCTTCCGAAGTACCGGCGTGTTAAAATCACCGGTGAATTCATCCAGAATTGTTTGTTTTTGGAATGCAGTTTGCTTTTGGTGTTATTTCAAATATTTTTAACTGCAATCTCATCAGCGAATCCTTTTTTCGGAGAATAAAATTTCGTATGTGCCAATAACTCTCCTTTTCATTTAGAGGAATGGTATTTGTAGAACTTGATTCAGGGAATAATAGCGTGATTCCAGTTAATATAGGTTAGATCCAAACACCGTTCGAGACATGATAACTGCAAATTATGATTACCCACAGGTAATTTGATTCATACTTTCATCATTATACTTTTGTAGTGAATAGTAAGTTAAAAAAATGTACATAGGCTTGATCAGTAAATATCAGTATGAGTTTCCGGAATTTCATTTGCATTTGCACCGAGTGCAGCTTCAATAAACGGTACAATGTAAATATCGTAATACTGTAATTGGTTGTAAGCAAAAAATGAATTACATGAGTGGGCCATTACATCAGCCTTAGGCATCCCATTGAAATGGGCAAGGAGTTATTTCAATCAAAATGTACTAACATGTTTAGTAAGGCAATATATGACTTCATACCACCGATACTGTGTCACTTTAAATTGGCATAAATGCTGTATGTGAGCAATTAAATAAATAAAGACTGTATTTCTGCGTGCAATAGAGCATCATATACTGTAAAATAGTGCTGGAAATTTGTAATCATCGTATCATCCATCAAAGTGTGTATTCGAACATGGCTTGTACACAGGAGCTTAGACCATATTCATTTAAAATTTAATTCCTTGGAAAAGACAAATTAAAATTTCTGATAGTACTAATTACTCATTGCACATCCAAAATCCCTGGTAAATATTTAGCAGGAAAATTTAGAAGGAACCTGCAGGAAGTTAGCAGAACATTCATGAGGATAATCAGAAACCTATAGTGGCAAAGAAAATTGGTGGAGTAATGCAATTATAGCATTGGACTGTTATCAACGTCTATTCATTCCACATGCAGTTATCATTCCACATTCACTTTAATTCTTATATTTGCCTGACCATGACATTTTACCACCATTATAATGGTATACAGATAGCTTAACAGACATATATATTTCAGTGGTCAGTTACCACTCCACCCTTCCTGCTTCAAAAATTTCTTTTCTTAAAATGTTTCTATTTAGTTCTGCGCATCACATCCATTCATTTCAATTGCCTATATTTTTCCTACCTCTCCCAATGAAGCAAACCTTTCCCTTCAAAAGTGCCTTTCAGGACCTCATTTCCTCTTAATTACCTACTATCTGACATAAAGTGGACTCCTAAATTTCCTTCACTGTTATATGTAACTTCAATGCCTAGTCAAGTATCTCTTAACTTCTCTTCTATCTTACTTTCATTATCCTTCTCGAGAGCCACTCCTCATATAACTTTAGTCTAATCTCACCCTCTCAACATTAGCCAATGGTTTAGATCCACCGAAGTCCACAACCCTTTATAAAACCTTCCAAACCAACCTTTTGTTTACATCCTATATCAGGACTTGAGGCATTACATATCCCCCATAATTCTTGAATATTGCTGATACAAGACATTTAATATCTTGAGTAGGACACCTCGTTCCACTAAAATTCTGCCCCAGTTACAACTTTATTCCACTATTTGTTTTTTGCTATTTGTCTTAAGCCTCTAATGGTTTCTACTCAACGACCATTCTCAATCTATACTCTGGAGTGAGCTGGCAAGCCACTTACCATGAGGAAAAATATCCACAGATGCTGAGTGGACTATGTTCCCTTCGTTCCTGCTCTTCGTCCAATCTGGCATGTGTGAGCCTAACAGCTATAATTACCCTTGTTAATTTCTACTACAGGTAAACAATACATCATAGCATGTCCTTTGATAACAGTTGATTAATATTCATAAATTTACCAAATCATGACAATAGGAGTCGACTTAAGACTTAATCATATTGGGATTTCAAGGAACATATTCAAAATAAGCCAAGTAGTAATTGTAAAAAACCTACACCAACATTTATTCCACTTATTGATTATTAAAAATAAATGGATCTATGAATGGTTGCACAACCCTTAGTTTTCATCACCCCTGATGACAATGACTGAGTCAGACATCGAAACGTCAGCCTACATGGAGACCATCACCCTGTTGGAAACCCGAGAAAGCTTCTTAGGTTCCTCATATCAGTGAAATAAATAATATTAATAATATGTAACAGCATTCATTAAGCATGAAGCATTATAGACCAAATCCATTTTACACTAAAATTTTGTTATAAGTAAAAAATCATTGATTACCTACCATTGCTTTATTATCCATCCATGACCCTCTTCTCCATTAACCTCTTCAATTTATAAAAGGGTGTTACCAAAACTATGAGTGCATACTTGACTTAAATTATGACAGACATTTAATTTAAATGAAAGCATAAAAAATAATTTTATTCTGATCAAGTTGACTTTAAGTCACACAGGAACGACATCTGTACACTTAAGTTGACTGCTAAGTAATTGAGTACCTGGATAACTTGAGGCACACAGCTTATCACATGATATTGTTTGCTCTCTGCTGTTAGTGATGTCTGTTTGGATTTGGAAACTGGCTCTCTTATAATAATTTACTCCATAATACCCTATATTGGCATATATCCTTTGCCTCTATTGCATTCATACATTACTTCATTCACACTCACTCCTATTCTTAAGACTCCTAATCTTCCTCCTTTAATGTCTCTTCCACCACATCATGAACCCACAATTTTTTCCATCTTCCTCTTACGCTATTCACTCCTCAATCACAATCCTGTTCCAATACTCAACTCTAATCTATTATTTAAACATTGCCAAACCCACAGAGAATAATCCTTTCATAAAGTCCATTACGGTAGCATGAAGGAAGAGATATTTTCAAAATGTCACAAGAAAATTAATAAAAAGATATTAGCTTTAGTTCCCATAAGTATCCAGTAAGTATATCAAGCAAAAATCAACATGAAATACACTCAGAATCTTTACTCTTAAAAATCCAAGTTGGTATGTATATTGTTCTAGCAAATTCAATGATTGCATGGGGGAAATAAACATTTGTCACAGTATGCACAGCTGATTTTTCTTCTTTGAATCAAAACTAGGTATTACATACAACTGTTATCACTCATATGATATGTAAACACTACTGTTTTCTGATTACAGTTCTATAATATAGAGAGAACTGGCAGAGTGGATATTGGTCTGAAGTTATTGATGGCTATAACCATTGATAAGCACTAAACCATTGTGTAAATTAATAATTGATCAGAGGCTATTCCTTGCAAAGATAATAAACATATATATTGAGGTCAGATATTTAGTAAACATTCTTATAACCTGATTGTTCCATGCATTTCATAAAATCTACAGAGTAAACTAGTTATAATTTTGCCTAGATATAGTATTCCCTACCTGTTACATGATATAGTCTAGTAAATGGCAACTAGAGTAGCAATCAGATAGCAGAGAAACTCACTGACGCTTACATATTTTATTGCATTGCATTGGTGCTTCTTAATGATAGCAGCAATATCATCTAGAGGAAGAACGAATGTAGTGGGTTTAAAATTAGCACTGTCAGTGCCAAACAATTTAAGAAGATTCATCACATCCTGCAATCAGTTTTTAAATCCCTACTCATACACATCATAATAACAAATATTTTGTGTGTATTAGGCATTTCTTATAGGTAGCTTAGAAGCAATATATGTTAACACTTACTGATAAGAATTTGATATGTATAACTGTTGAATACCCTGTAAGACATAACTATAATAATAAAATCGTTTTCGTAACCAATTAACATCTCCAATGTACGGGCAAAAGCATTTTGTGAGGGGGAATTAATATAGCACTAAAGATTCAATACTATAACAAAGTGCATTTTTACTGAATATACATTTTATTGAAAGGTACGCAGGTACATATACAAACCATCATTTAATAATATGCTTTTTAAACATTTAGAATCTATGTGGCATTGCAAAAAACATATTTACTGAACATCAATATAATTGACTAGTTTGATTAGTTATCTAAGTGACGAAGTGCATGGTGAAACCCCAACGATTTTAATCGATGGCAACAAACGAAGCATGTTTTGTAAGGAGCGTTTTACATTAGATATAAATCACTCAAGTGGCTGAAAAAATTCATATATTTCAACAAATATTGAGAATAGTAAACGTGAAGTCCTATTCAGTTCACTTTGGCACAAGAAGTGCTTCACGAGAAGAAAACAACATCACGACAGAAGCAACTTCACAAAAAAGTATTCATCGTAGGACTGATTGTTATTATTAGAATCACAGATATATATATACACAGCGAATGTCTTGGACTCCTGTATTTGCACTAATACCCTGAATTTATGCTTTATATTTACGATGTAAACAATAAACGACGAATATTACGTTAACCTATGAACAAATCTTCGATTTTGGCATTTATTAATATTGTAAGCACTCGACGATCACGAGACAGTATTTCAGAAGCACAGTAACTAAATTATAGATATATAGTACGATGTAAACAAACCTTTACCAAAGTTGAACGTTCGCTTTTTTACATGCAATTCACTCTTAGACAAACACAGCAGCAAACTATGAGATTATTTCAGGGGGTACTGTAACTTAAAAATCTTCGACGTAAACAAACAAAAACCCACCATTAACTTCACTATAGGTATAGGCTATTTTTGAAGCACTAACTCTTGGTAAATTTACGACATAAACTATAACTTTAGCATAAGTTGAACATACACTTTCTTCGTGTAACTCACGTCCAGAAACACAACGCAATATTATGCCATTTCAGAAGCACAGAAACTTTTATAACCTCCATGGTGTATTTCCTGTCATAACACATCCATTAGGAGCGTAAGTCTACCTAACACAAATAACCTTTAAATATCAAAATATCACCACAAGAACACACGCAATACATCACAGCACATATAAAATTTGTAATCACTGAATTTCCATAATTGCATTGTCACTTAAATACACGATTAACCATCGTTTCAATATTCTCGACAAATATTACGTCTCGTGAACAAGTGAAACAGACTGTAATTGAAAATTGAATTTTAGTGCTACAGTCGGATAATTTGCTTTAAATTCTTACGGCCAAAAGAAAACGTTGATCGTTTCGAACTACATACCAAAATAAAATTTCGCTACTAAATTAGTATTAATCATTGGTTTCTATAATGAGTTGTTAATAATTTGTGGTCGATAAAATTTCACTCTTCAATAGTTTTGTAATCAAGTGGGATATCCCTAATATTCTTCGTATAACTATACTTAAAATCACAAACCAAGAGCATTGTGTAAAAACAAAACAAACCTTCGCACGATTGCACAATTGTGCCTTCAATTGTTTTCAAAGAATTACCCACAACTCCACGGAAACCGGCACTGAACGAGGTAGCTGCACTGAAACTCTGTGCCTGCTCTGTGCTATCAAGAGCAAAGCTGTACACCTCGGTCATGCTTACAGTATGAAACTCACGAACGACCAGATTTTTTATCTATCACGATTTTCCTGAGAGATCATTGATCGTAGGCAACTTGGACTGCTCACTAGCTGGAAAATCGGTCTCTCTGATCGACGATCGAAGATCGAATCACAAGCGGGAGTGACCGACGCGACCGAAATCTCTCAAAAGACCGACTTTGCCCATCACTACTTTAAATATCAATTCAATAACATAAATGAAATGCCATTACTTGTAAGATACTGAAAAGAAAACAAATATCATTATCTCAAATGATTTTCACCCTCAGAGCATCCTAAGTTTTAACTCACCTAGTCATCTTCAGGTAGTTGACAAATTTCTGAAAGCACACACCATGAATATAATTACGAATGGGTCAGAAGGTTAAGAAACAGCTAGAGACGATGGGTTTGTCGCACGTTTACCAACGTGCTCCATAAGAGAGATATATGAAAGTGAGAGGTCTGTTTGAGGCAATGAAGGGAAAAAACTCAAGCAGGGAATACCCGGAGAAAATGAAAGGAGAGGAAGTTGGGTCGGCGGGAGGGATTCTTATGAGGGATTAGCAAGGGTGGGTAAAGTAGCGGTTTAGCAAAGGGTGGTGGGTAGCGGGCTCCTTACAATGCGATCGCCTTTTCACTATTCTTTCCTTAACCACGTTAACCCATCCCCGCGAATCCGTCACTACAACACCGTTGACCCAACTTCCTTTGCCGATTGTTCGTTTCAAGCTAAATTCTTAGTCCTCGGACGAATCGTAATTACTACTCATACTCATACTCGTTGTTTGATTCTATTGCTTCTTCTTTGTCTTCTATTAGTATTAGTTCCCGTAATTCCTTTGGAAGTCTCCTATGAGCCTTCGCAGCCAAAGTAATGGTGGAGGAAAGCAATGGATCGGACGTGATCAAAAATCTTTTGAATAGGTCCTCATTGGTGGCCATCCTGGAGTGTTTCCGCGTGAAACTTTCTCGGAATATCCTGGCGTCCTTATTGCGAGCCTCCATCGCCTCTTCGGATAGCTGGCTGAATTAGCCTCGATAACAGAAGTATATTACTCAACAAGTAAACTCACTGTTGATTTGTTGAGTGTAATACTTGGCATTGGCCATATGTAGCTATCTCTGAGCATATATGCGGATTTACACCATTACCTGTTACATCAGCTACCAGTTTAGGAGAATCAAAAAAACGTCTAGCTGTATTTCCATCATTCGTATTTCCTGTTCCAGGCCTGAGCACATCTACGATTAAACCCATCCTTTCTCTGAAAGTCTTCTGTATTATAGCCTTTCTCTTGCACAGCTCTATTTTAAGATAACCACGAGCCTAGAAAGGAATTTAATTATAATTTAGCGATTTCTTTTTCAGAATAATTTGAATTGAAGCAATTAAAAGTTCCACCTTGAGCTTTGATGTATTCTCACCTGCCATTGCTTAAAACCCAGTCGTTGCGAAATATGCAAAAGACAGTAAAAAAACGAATGTAGCAATGCAGCGTCGATAAACCATAAGCATATTTTTCTACATCTGCCGGTCGATTTTTCATGGCTGTTATGTTATTCATTTCGGAATTTTTTAAAATGCAGATGTAACACCTAAATTCTTTTTCTGGCCTTCCCAATGTGCCTGATAAAGTAAATTTTGAATAATAAAGGCTAAAGAGTAAAAATAATGTCGTTAAATGAATACATTAGAGATTTGTAGAAAAATACATAGCAGTCGCCGTAGAAGTACTTGGTAAATAATGACGCACGTTATCAGGCAAAATGATTGACTCATTGAGCCAAACATGATGCAGCAAATATCGCTCATTATTCCGGGAAAACTATTTCCACTTCATCATGCAGGGCACCAAAAAAATAATCCAAATGAATTCACTAAGACTTTTTAGAGCGTCATCATGTGACCCTAAATCTAATCTTCGTGACAAATAATCAATCAAATATTCTTTTTTGTCATTTAATGATTTTCCCTTCATATCCGTTACTTTTTTATGGAGTTCAAGACGCGTGATCTGGTGTGAAGGCAAATCACAACACGTTTGAGGAAAAACCGGTGTAACGGTCCACTAATTTAAGAAAATAATATATACGAAGGATAAAAGAAAAAAAATGAAGATACTTTGAAATAATAGTAAGCAGTAAGTACGCGTAGTAAAAGAAATACCACGAGAAGTTAACAAAATATATATGAACACTAATGAGAAAACTGCGACGCATAATGTGGGTAAAAAACGTCATTTGTGGGAAAGAAGTAATTAAAATAAATTGCTTACCTTAAAAAAGAGATACACTTTTAAGAAAATAAACAATACTGCTGTCACCACAGGGAACTGGAGGAGGAAATATGTCAGTATTTCACGAGCCAAATAACCAAATACTATGGGATTTCCAAACTCACGAGTGCACACTACTTCACCAAAACCAAACTAAAACTGCCTGTCAATATGCATTTCTTATAGAAAGGGCGCCAATGGAAATACCCACTATTTCCCGTCAACGGCAACCCGGTGTCATAAAACGTTCCTTTTCGCGCCACCCTCCTCGGGGAGTAAAGGCGGAGGGTGTTGTTCGGGGTGGGGGAGGAGAGGGTGAAGGGAAAAAAGGGAATCCCAAATGTTGCTTTTCTATGGAAAACTTGCATGGCACCCCGAGAACCCGCATTCTTTCTCAAGAGTTGAAAGACGTTCATAATTTGCAGCATGATTCCGAAAATTATCCAAAGAAAAACAAATGTGTCGCAGTTACGCGTGCACTGATCCATTCTCTCGATTCAATATCCTCGCAAAATCTTCAGTTTGGAATCTTTAGATATCAGTGACAACATGCATAGCCTGAAAAAGTTGAATTCGAGGAGTTAATGTCCACACAACTTGAACAATCCAACGGGGAACACTGTATTTCCAGGTCCCGCTGCGCGGAGCCGGGCCGCGACGCGCGATCGAAAAATCGAGTTTATTCTCGGCGTCGCAAACCTTTTTCGAATATTTTTACGGAATAATCTATAAATATGTTTAATTTATACTCTGATGAAGTATCCCAGAGACCATTTTCCGAATAAGGAGTATATTGTCTATTTTATGTCAAATGTTGCCTAAAGAAAGGGTCCGCCATTTTGTGTCGTAAAAGCACTCAAATATGGGCAAATATGTCTAAAGGTTATGCATAGTATAGGTGAAGTACCCTATTTACAAATAGTAATGTTTTTTATTTCATAAAAATCCTTTTATTACTCCTATATCTGCTCAACTTCTAAGATTTTCGAAGAAAAATGAGAGCGGGCGCTTTTTTGGAAATTTGGTCGTGTTTGAGCCTCTGTATCTAAGTAACGGGTAAGACCTATGCAAAATGTTTTACCATTCCATAATCACCAATCATGTGTGTGTATATACGCCAAGTTTCAAGTCGATATCTCAAAAAAAGCAATTTTAGACTTTTGTCCGGCGATTTTCGATTTGGGCCCACTGTGCGTCGGTGGGATTCACTGGTATATGATGATACGCTCGCACCAGATCGATTGTGGAAAACACACTTTTTTTGAAGAGCGCATGGGTGAAGTCGTGGATGTGTGGAACAGGGTATTTATCATCCACGGTCCGTGCGTTCAACGCGCGATAATCCCCGCACGGTCTCCATTCGCCATTCTTCTTCGGTGCCAGGTGCAGCGGCGATGACCAGGCGCTGTTGGATGGCCGGGCTATGCCGAGGCGGATCATTTCCTCAAATTCGCGCTTGGCGGTGGCCAGCTTGTCGGGAGCAAGTCTCCGGGGCGTGCAGGAGACGGGTGGTCCGGGGGTCGTGTGGAGAAAATGAACCACGTCGTGAGTAACTGACCGAGGTCGCCCGGAGGGTTGGATGATGCACGGGAACTCGCGTAGTAGGCTGTGGTAAGGGCCGTCGCCGCTAATGGCTTTCACGCCATTGCACGCGGAGGATGTAGTGCGTCCCTTAACGTCTAAGGCAGTGAGCGGGTCCACGAGACGCTTACGGCGCACATCCACTAATAAGCCGTAGTATTTAAGGAAGTCGGCACCAATTATTGCCTTCGCCACGTCCGCGACGACAAAACGCCACGTAAATTCGCG
Organism: Pyrrhosoma nymphula; assembly: GCA_963573305.1. NCBI lineage: Eukaryota > Metazoa > Arthropoda > Insecta > Odonata > Coenagrionidae > Pyrrhosoma > Pyrrhosoma nymphula. Next base: position 10,676,968 of record OY754332.1, on the reverse strand, counting down.
GCGCAACCCTAGGTTAAGAGTGAGGGTCGTCCAGCCGTATGTGGCGATCACTGAATTGTTAGCCACGTATAACTCGTAATCCGTCTGCTCCCGCGGGCCTTTCACCATGCATCTGGGAAAGACACACAAGTCCGATCCAGTATCGACCAAAAAATGTTTCCCTGTTGCATGGTCCTTAATGAATAGGTGGCAAGTTAGAGGGCAGGAGACGGCGGCCGCGTCGACCGACTGCCCGGGTAGTTTTCCGGCTGCTGGGGGTTGAATGAGCAAGGAGAGCGACAATTCCAAGCGTCGGCTCCGAAACGATAATGATAGTAACATAAGCGCCTGCCGTTGTCATTACGGGGTGAGTTGTCGCGGGAGCCTCGCCGGCCCCTGGGTGATCGGTGGCGGGGACGTGAGCGTGTCCTGTCCGCCGGGATAGAGACGGACAAGGCAGCGACCTGCCGGCTCAGGTCCTCGACCCGCTGCAGTAGCGTCGTGATGAGGGCGTCGTTGGCCGATGTAGCGGCTACCTGTGGCCGTGGGGTGATGTCGTACACCCGGTCCGCAAGGGTAGCTACTGTGTCTAAGTCCCGGTCGTCCTGCATTGTGACGATGGGTTGTAGGTGGTGTGGGAGGCGTCCGATCCACAGGGAGCGGAGAAAGCTGTCGGGAACGCTGCGGCCGGCCAGTTGGCGCAGGTGGCGAAGGAACTGGGAGGGCTTGCGATCGCCCATTTCCTCGCGCTCGATGAGCTGACGGATGTTCTGCTCCTGGTATGCGGATAGTCTCTTCACGAGCTCCTCCTTAATCCTAAGATATCGATGTTCGGCCGGAGGGTTGGTGATAATATCCTCGACCTCGGCGGCAAAGCAGCAGTCCAGGGCGCCAACAACGTGCCAGAATTTCAGGTTATCGTCCGTCACTCCGTTCAACACGAACTGTTCCACCAGCTGCGAGAACCACAGAGCCGGCCTCTCCGGCCAAAATGGTGGTACCCTGAGGGCGACACGGACCGACACTGCGCCGTTAGCATTCGCCTCCATCCCGATGTGCGCTACGTCCAACCACGCGAAATTAACGCTGCTCTCAACGGGAGTATCGACAGCGCTCGAAAATAAATATATTTGCCGTGACACCCGTCGCGAAGGCAAAAAGGCGAAGACGCGCGGGAATCGGAACACGTGGGGCGAAATAAAAGGAAACGGCTGAACCTTGGTGGATCACGTCGGGGTCACCAGTTAAAGAGTTACTAACTCAATAAAGAAATAACTTGTGTGAGGTTCAAGCCGTTCGGAAGGACGGTGTTTATTGGTACTATGGGGGAAAAAAGTTTCCCAACAAACGGAGCGTCGCCACTATCGCTTTCGGAGGAAAATCGATTTCCTTTCTGATGGCATGTTATTCTTAGGTCTCGGCCACGAGGAGGGAAATTCAAACACAGTAAGGTGATGGACTAATCGTCCGAATCGGTGATGGATTCCCAGCTGCTCGCATGACCCGAGTGGGTTTCGCGCTGGCCCCAAGAACGGAGGTTCATTAGATAACCTTGAATGCATTTGAAACGTTTCTTTGAATTCTCTCGTACGACTCAACTAAAACTCGAGTAGTGATAAAGGTAAGACCACAGGAAGCTTATCGCTAAAAGACGAATGGCAGTTGATCGGTAGGTTATGTGGAATGTGGATTTGAAAGTATTTGCTTTTGAAGACACTATTTCTTTGTGATAACTTCCAGGGATATTCAAAACATTCCATTAAGTCCAGGAGAGAGGGGATAAATCGATGAGACAGTTGAGGTAGTCTCAACTTCGCTCAAATATCGAGGGCAATGGATTGGAATAGAAAAACAGTACATTGCTGGCTAAAATGCTAGAGGGAGGGGATGAGATGATGACAATACGACAAAGAAGCGCAGACCAAAAAGCACGTCTCGAGATGATGATGGCAGCTTTCGTTAGCATCCTGCTGACAACTCTCTTACTATTGGCGGGGTGGCCGTGATAAAGAGGACATTAAACTTAAAAGCACCTATATGATTAGAAACCGCCTCCATGAAGCCGGTATGAGAAGTTACAGTCCAGTAAGAAAGCCAGAAATTAGCGAAACTAATTAAACGGCGAGGTTAGAATTCGGTCATTCGTAACGGGATCATATTAGAATATGATAACTTTCCTCAATTATTAAACATTAGAAGTGTTGATTATGGATATATTTAGCTATTGAGAACATGCAATTGTTGTTAAATATAACTTTATTAATTGATAGTACTTTTTAGAACATTTACTTATTTAGAAAAAAAGTTATATTCCTCCTGTTTGTCACGTATCATCCAAAAAACAACTAGGAAAAATAGATCTGTGCATAAATGTCTGCGTTTTTGGAGAGCTATTTCTGCAGTCGGGCCGGGATTGCTGTTGAGAACACCACCTAGAGTGACGTCTAAGGATTACCTACGCCCGAATCTTTCGCATTTTCATCACTTCCTTACGTAAACGACGTAGTACCATAATGCGAAGAAATAATATATGTTCAGGACACCTGTCCCATCCACAGTGCGCGAAACTCAGGAGATTTTTCGAGGAGCATTCGCACAGTACAGCTTAACCCTTCCCTCCAAACTCACAGTACCTGAATCCAATACAAAATATTTGCGACTTATTAGTCAAGTAATGGCAGAATTGTAAAGGGAAGAACCAAGAGACACTGAAAGGTCACGTCTGGGAGGTATGGGCATCTTTGGGTTGGCGCCCTACATTATTTCATAGGATCAATGAGTCAAAGACTTCAAGGAGTCATTGATTGTGATGGGGGTGAAATTAAATACTGTTTAATAATTAAGTATGATTTAAACCGTTCGTCATGACTTCTGCTATGTATCTCCATTTTGAGTGGCCGGAAAATTTGTTTCCTTTGCATTTCTTCATGAAGTTGACAGATAATTTGGCCAACAGTGCATCTACCAAGAGTTTATTTATTCTCTTTGCGTTTATTTAAAATGAGTTACTTTAAAATACTGTAAAAATATTAATTTACGAATACTACGGTATTAAAAAAAAGTAACTTCCATCTTGAATAAATGCCTAATTGTTTTTGATATGCTGGAATTTAATATGATAACTCCAGTTACATAATCTAAAGTGGTTTCGTACTCAATCTAGAAGCTAGAAGATTAAATAGTTCAACATTTCAAAAAGGCAATCAATCATAAGCAAAATGTGATAAATATCTTACTTACTGTTTTTTTTTTGTCCTTTTATCTACATCTACATACGACCCCGCAAGCCGCTTCAATAGGCGTGTGGCGGGGGGTGTTAGGACACCAGCCGTTTACATATAAAAAGGAAACGCTCTAATGAAATTACGCCTAGCATTTATTAAAGTCCCTTATTGTTCGGGGGAAAAACGAATTCCCATACCTATGCGTTCGGCAAAATATCTCTCTTAATTTATCGTTTCTTCCGGACCTGGAAATATAGTGGGGTTCTTATATGATGTTCTCCGTGTCGCTCTTAAAGATATCTATTCTTAATTGCTCAAGCAATCTAAGCCTAGCCCGCAGCCTCCGAGTCTCTCCGAGTCTAGTTTATTTGTGTATTTATTAATTCATTAATACATATTTGCGCATAAAAAGCTTATTTATTTGCCTATTCATTGAAAATCTACCGCCATGCTTGAAATGTGCATTGAACATACGTTTGTATTCACAATTAAAAGAAGAAACTCTTATTCAATGCGGTGTTCTTTAAATATCGCCGGTTGTAAGGATAGTAGACAGCGGGTGAATCCCAGGACCTTGCTATAGTGCGAGAATTGGAGCGAAGCCAAGAAGAAAAGGAGAGGAAAGGTAAAGAATGCAGAGGAAGCTATGGCGATAACGAGAGCGTTCAATGGGTTCAATGATACGTTTGAAATGCATACATGGCTGTCTAATGCGCCTCAATTTGGAAGGCAGCGCGAATAACACTCGGGGAAGGCAAGCGGCCAGTAATCCGTCACTAGCTTCGACGATGAGTCCATCACATTACTGTGTTCGAATTTCCCTCGTTGTTGTCTTGGAATAGTATGCCATAAGAGAGAATGCCTATTTTTCTCCAGAGCGCTAGTGGCGACCCTCCGTTTGTTGGTGTTGAAGGATGGCAATTCCTCAGATTAATGATGATCAGCAGCTAGCCTGTGATCGGCTGTTGTACCGGGTGGAACGACTTCCCCGGGTGTAAATATGTGCTGTGCTGTTCGGTGCTGCCCTCTGTTGATCCCTGCGAGAACTACGTGCAGGAGGAGTTGCTCGCCAGGGTCACGGGATGCTGCGATGTCTGGAGCTGATAAGGGAGCTTGTACCCTAGAGACGCTCTTGCTGATGCTCCATCTTGGGGAGTGTTCGGCCTTTGTATTGTGTTCCATAAAAGTTTGAAAAGTGAAATAAGAATCCGATAGCATTGAGTTCTTCTTTAAGATTACCGTTCCTGAAATTTCCCTTGACCTAAATTAATAATAACTACAGGTTATGGGCCCAGCGAATTCTGCCGATTTAGTGAAAAAAAAGAGGGTGTGTCGACGGCAATACTTTCATTTCGTCTCTTTCGGGCTCAGCTATTTCCCTTTCTGTCAGGGTTTTCTTTTCTTTTCTTCGCCTGAAGCTCGCGAAGGAATGTATGTATATATGTATGTATATTTCTGTGTGAAATAGAGATTGGGCATTTCTGTGTGAAATCGCCAAAGGCAATTCTGTGTGAAAGGGCATTTCTGTGTGAAATCGCCTAAAGCAATTCTGTGTGAAAGGGCATTTCTGTGTGAAATCGCCTAAAGCAATTCTGTGTGAAAGGGCATTTCTGTGTGAAATCGCCAAAAGCCAAAGGAAAATCTTTGTGAAACTATTCGTAAAAAAAAAAATTATATATATATATATTGCATTCGCGGTGAGCTTAAAATGGAGGCAGAACAGGTCTTCAGAATGCCTGCCCATAATGTCTTTACTGGCGGAAATTATTTGACGTGGAAGACCCGCACCAGGTCATTCTTGGACGGAAATTCTTAGCTTGATTGAGCGGGACGTAGAGGAGATTATCTCCGAGCATCGAGTAGTGAGTGGAGATATAGCAGCCGTCAGAAAGCGAAAGGAAGGGGAGATTGATGCCTTGACGAAGGCTGACGCCAAATGCAGGGACTTAATTATCGAACGGGTGTCGGACGATGTCCTAAATTTAATAATGGATTGTGCAAGTGCGAGAAAAATATGGTTGGAACTTGAGACTCGGTATGGTTCGGTTACCCTCGCAGGACAAATGATGTTGCAAAAGAAATACAAAGATCTTTTGTATTTACCAAAGACTGAGACATTTAAGGATTTTTGTGCTCGTTTTGATAAACTTGTTAGAGAGTTGAGGCAGTGCGGAGAGACACTCGAGGAGCGAGGCGTCATCTCCCACTTTCTATGGACCTTGCCGGCATCGTATGAGACTGTTGTGACGTCCATGCAAGCAGTGGACTCTTCAAGGATCTCCATGAGCTTTGTGAGAGTGAAGGTGGAGGAGTTTGAATTGACGCGCCAAAACGCGCGGCGGCCGAGGAGTGCTGAAGTAGGGGCTCCTTCCTCGACCGTGGCTTCCGCCTTCTCCAGTCACCCCTCCAGAGGGCGTCACCAATCTGGCTCCTCAAGATTCCGACCGTACAGTGAATGGCAACCCTCGTGGAGGCTGTGTTACAACTGCAAACGACCTGGACACGAAGCCTCCAAGTGCTACAGAGAGGGTGGCGGCGCCTACCGTGGACGCGGTTCGTCGAACAGTGAAGGTCACCATCAAGGTAACTTCCGTGGCGGCCGAGGCAGACGCGGTCGCTGGGGAGTGTCATCTGCTCGTGGTGGTGCGAGTCGAGGTTTGTATCGAGGGGGCCGTGGTCGAGGTGGTCTCGCAACATCAGCTGTTGCCGCGGTTAACAGAGGAGAGACAGCAGCCATGGCCGGTGAAGGAGACAACCAGGAAACTTATGAATATGTATTTATGGCTGGTTCAGATGAGGTTGCCTCTGAAGCAACCTTATGACAAAATGAGTCCTCTCAGTCCTTGGTCAGTATGTCAACGATGAGATTCTTTCTTGACTCCGGAGCATCAAATCAGATATTTCTGTCACGAATATTAAGAGGTTAGAAAATCCCATCAGGATACAGATTGCTAAATCAAAAATGTTTCTGTTTTCCCACTTAATGGGTATATTTAGATGTAAAATAACTGAGGATGGAATTTGTAGACCATTTAGCATAAATGTTCTTATTGTTGAAAATCTGGCTCACAATCTTTTGTCAATACCCAAACTAGAGAAGCAGAATCATAAGATTATTTTCTGGAATGGTGAATGCATAATCAGTAAAGATGGAGTTGACCTTGCTCGAGGTAAAAGAACAGATCAAGACCTATATGAGCTGGTTGTTAATATTTGCATAAATCCAAATGAATCTTCTATGCTGAATTACAGTGAAACTTTATGGCACAAAAGGCTTGGTCATTTAAGTAATCAAAATTTGAAAAGACTGAGTAACATGGTTAAAGGAATGGATACAACTAGGTCTCACAACAACGATATTTGCGAGGTATGTGTGCAAGGCAAGCAGACAAGGCAGCCTTTCCATGGTACAAGGCCTAAGGCAACAAGGCCTTTACAGAGGATACATAGTGATCTGTGTGGACCAATTAAGCCTACTGCCTATAATGGAGTGAGATATATATTTACCTTGTTAGATGACTATAGTCACTTTGTGGTTGTGTTTGGCTTAAAAAGTAAATCTGAAGTTTTTCAATATCTTAAAATTTTTGAAGCCAGAGTAACTAGTCGTTTTACTCATAAAATTAGTAGTTTCAGATGTGATAATGGAAAAGAATATGTTAATCAACATGTGAAGGACTTCCTGTTGGAGAAGGGAATTGAATTTGAGCTGACGATACCAGGTACACCTGAAAACAATGGTGTTGCAGAAAGGCTGAACCGAACTCTTTTGGAAAAGACTCGGTGTATGTTGCTGGGGAGCAGCCTCAAGAAAACTTTTTGGTTTGAAGCACTCATGTCTGCTGTGTATTTATTGAACAGGTCCCCAACGAGAGCTGTCCTAGAGGAGAAGACACCAGCAGAGCTGTGGTATGGTGAAAAGCCGGATCTATCCAAACTAAGAGTTTTTGGCTGCATAGCCTTTGTACATAACCCTGCTGCCGGAAAGATCGATCCAAGGAGTTTAAGATGCATAATGCTTGGTTATTGTACCAATGGTTATCGATTGTGGGCAATCCAGGGTCGTAAGGTTATAACTGCACGTAATGTAATTTTTGATGAATGTAAAACTAAATTTAATGATGCGGAATCTGATATTTTTGAAGTGGAGGGAGAAAATTTAACTGAAAATGAGATAACAGTTCCTGATGGAGATAATAATGAAAGTGATGATGAAATTAATAATGTTTTGCAAAATGTTGCAGAAGGTGAGAGTGAGGATCAGGGGAGTAATGATGCCTCAGATGACATTGTTGCAGAAAATGAAGAATACTTCAATTCAGGAGGGGATGATGATTACAGCACAGTTGGCGAACAACCTGAATTTGAAGAATTCTCAGATGAATCAGAGAGTGCAGGACCAAGAAGGAGCACACGAGTACGAGTAAGGCCTAACCATTTAGATTCCTATGTTCTATTAGCCACACTTGCCAAATTTGTGGCTGACCTTGATGGGGGCCGGAGGCCTGAAAGAGTAGGGCCTGTATTCAGTACTCAGACTGAAGGTTCAGAGTCTGTCTGCAGCACTCAGTCTGATGGGATAGAGTCAGCACAAAATGTCATGGAATACTGCAGTGATGTACCATCTACCTTTGAGGAGCTATTCACCAGGGATGATCAGGAATTGTGGCAGGCAGCTGTTAATGAGGAGCTATAACTTCATTAATAGAAAATAACACTTGGGATTTGGTAAGCCAACCAAAAGGGAAAACACCCATCAGAAGTAAGTGGGTTTTTACAGTAAAGTATGATGGAGATGGGAATGTAGAAAGACATAAAGCTAGACTAGTAATTAAGGGCTGCGCTCAGAAGAAGGGGTTAGATTATAATGAAACATATGCTCCTGTTGCTCATCTTGCCTCAGTAAGAGTATTTCTATGCTTAGTAAACAGAGAAAACTTATTCACCTGTCAATTGGATGTAAAGAATGCCTTCTTAAATGGATCCTTGAAATAAGAGATCTATATGTGGCCTCCAGAAGGTTTAAGTGTATCTAATAATCAAGTGTGTAAATTAAAAAGGACTTTGTATGGTTTAAAGCAGGCACCATTGGAATGGAATAAGAGATTTAGTGATTTTGTGAAAGGGTTGGGATTCAAAACACGAGAAACATTATACTCCAGGTTACGTGTAAAGAAAAATAAATTATTATAATAATTTAACTTACGTTAATAAACTATATTCACATGAGATATATCGTACATATATAAATATTAAAATAAAGAAATAGTAATTTACGTTAATACCTAAATAAATAACCTGAGAAATATTGAACTCCAATGGTCGTGTACACTTAACGGGCAATGGAGAAGAGTATTGGCCGTGTTCTTACATTTAAGGACGTAGATCACGTCAACTTCATATTAATGTGAAACTTAGCACAATAAACAGGATTACCCTATGAATTCAGAAATTTCTAACATTCTTGTAGGCAGATCACAATTTAAAATAGTCAAAACACTATTTACATTGACTGAACCGAACCCTTGTATTACATCCATCAAGAAAGTTCCGAACTGTCCACTTTGAAATTCCGCCATAACCAGCCTAGCGCTCTGGCTCGCTCCAGCAGACCCTAGTGTTTCTGGGAGCGTCTTGGAGCTTGGCGGTAGCGAAAGCGATGACGTCGTCAGTGACGTCTTCACTGCTACGGGAGCGCTCCGGAGCCCCAAGTGGACCGCTTGGGAGCTCGCTACAAGCGCTCTGGAGCGTTTGGAGCGCCAACTGGACCGTACCCTTAGAGGTACGTTTTCATGGACGCGTCCAAGTCCCGTATCCTAAAGGATACGGGACTTGGTGGAAGGAAGGAGAGGGGGGGAAGGGGGTGTTGAGGAGGGGGTGGGGAAATAGCGGGGGAGATGTAAGAAGGGGAAGGGGTGTAGGAATCACCCGTGAAGGACACGTAAGTTTGTGGGAGAGGGGGGATTTGTTGGTGGGGGGTGGGGTGGGTGGGTTTCTTAGGTTTAGTTCTTCCTCGAGGGTTAGGGATTAAGGAAGCGGTGGGTTATCAGTAGGTGGGGAGTGGGGTGGGAGGGTCAGGGGTTTGTTTTTCCGTGAGGGATAGAGTTCTAGGAGGGGGAATGTTTTTCAAAAAGGATGTCGTTGAGCAAAAGACATTTCTTCATGTTCCTCCTTATTTCCAGCTCCTCCCTTTTGTCCTTCTTCCTTCCTTTTTTCTCTCGGTGTAATATCTCCGGTATGAAGTCGCTGTTATGGTTTTCTTCCCATTTCGCTTTTCTTATTTTCAGCTATTGCGATATGTGATGGCGGGAGTCAGAAGGGATGATGTGGTCCGTAGTGGTGGCTTTGCGGAAAATAGAAAAATCAAATTGCTTCTCCATGTTTGACACTGTAACATCCAGGAAATTCAGTTTACCCTCTTTTTCTTTCTCACAAGTAAACCGTATGCTTTTGTGCTGGTTATTTAGAACTGTCAGAAAACTGTTCCATTGTCTATTCGTGCCAGTCAATACTACAAACACTTCATCAACGTAGTGGAACCAGCAATAAATACTCTTGGTTCACACTGAGCTACAACTGAACAATTTTTCCTCGAAGCTGTCCATAAACAGTTCGGCTAAGAGTGGCGAGAAAGGGGAACCCATTGCTAATCCTTCACTTTGTTTGTAATATTCACCATTGAATTTAGAATAACTCTGTTCCACACACACTTTCAATAAAGACACAAAGTTCCTGATGGCGGTTGCTTCTGTTTCCGCGTTTTCCAAAACTTTTTTCGCTACCCTCTCCGACACACGTGTCCTTCACGGGTGATTTCTAGATTCCTACACCACCCGTTACCTCTCCCCCGGTATTTTCTTCTCCTAAACACCTCCTTCCCCCCTCTCCATCCTTCAACCAAGTCCACCCTGCCACACACCCCTGAGGTGGCTTGCAGGGTATTTTGTAAATGTAGATGTCCCTTAAGAGTATATATACCTCTTGGAAATTGTTAAAACTTTTTACCTGATGATGACACCGCTGTGTCGAAACATGTCGTACCAGGAAAATAAATCTGTGGAAGGAAACCAAGTCACTTTTTCATTTGTGAAATTCAACTTCCACATAGTTGAGCTTGAAACCATGGAACGTAATGTACAGCTTATATTTATGCATGTAATTGTTCAAAAAACCGTTGAGAGGTAATAAAGAAATTCTTATCTTGAATATTTTCCATTCGTGATAGTGAGGACGTGGTTGGCTACCGTGACGAAATTTTCTCAGCGGTAAAAATTAGAGTAAATGCTGCGTTAAAACGGGTGAAAGTATTGAGTAACCAACATTTAAATTAATTGAAAGACTAATACTGGACTGCTGGAAGCTGGATGACTCAGCGATTGACTGGATTCGATAGATAATTCATTTCCAGTGATTCTTTCTAATATTCACACAAAATTGTAGTCACATATGACAGGGCAACTCTTGTAGATATACCTACGCAGAGCATTGATGATAAATGTTGTCAAAGTAAAATCATTTATCAGAGTAAAACAACACGCTTCTACCAATCATCTGAGAATTTTACATAATTAATGCACCTCAAAACCCGGTAAAATAACGATAGATTTAATGTCTAGAGAAAATGACGTATTGTTCAAAGCACATAAACCAAGATGGCCATACTCCATCGTCTCCTCTACGTAAGTTTAAGGGAAAAAGTATTAGTTAAATCACTGGGTGAAAATCCGAAAGTATTTTTGTCGTACCTATGGTATCATGACCGTTCGTGGAAAGAGTTGTTCAGGTACTACGGAGTATCATGAGGAGGAAGATTTACAAATATTTCCCGATCTTTGGAAACTAATTGATCTTTAGTGAAACTACGATTTGGGACCCATGAAAAAACTCTCTCCTACTTCTCCTTACTTCCAAGGCAATGATGGCCCGATAGAGAAAGATACCAGGGAAGTACCTATATAAGAGCGGTCCCCCATTACCACCATGAGGCAAAAATGTAGAAATTGCATCTGCAATATTGCGATGCCATGAAAAAATAGCAGTACTTAAAGCTTCAGATGCACCCTACGAAGTTCTAGATATCTTACCACATATGGTGAATCTAATCCTCTATCTAAATGCCCTGGATTGGAACAAAGACCCCCTGAAGTTATGGGGTGAGCATAATTGCCTTTACAGCAGTGTATGCAGTATTTAAAGAAATTATAACACATGGAAACCAAGAGAATCCGAATACACAGTATCATTACTGAATACAATTACACTCAAGAACGCAATTGTCGCCTCAACACAGAATCAGCCGCTTTCTCGTGGAACAAAAACTGAAGAATATTATAGAAAGTGATAAGGAGAATTCGGCGTTGTTAATACATTTTGAAAATGATTAGCTTTTAAGTGCTTAAAGTTTGTATTCGTTGCTGTAAATGTGATATGATTTTCAAGTTCTCGATGAGAATAAAATAAGACGAGTGGATCATATTCCTAGACCTTTTTCCGTCATTTAGAAAACCAGGCATGAGATTACTGGTCCTGGTATTATCAAAATACTAATCGAGTAATCAAAATATTAATTAATAGGAAATAATAAAATGATTTGGTACTCTTGTGTCATGACTTACGTAGAGCGGTTACCTAAACTATTTCCTGACTTGCACGTTCAGTTTCCGAGATGATAATAAATTTTAAATTCTATTAGCACTTAGAGACACGGAAATGCAAACATTTGCAACTAGATGCGGGTTCTTTCTCATTAATTTATTACATAATTAATCTTAATAAGATATAATAATCTAGAAGACTATATCAGGTTTTTTTTAGCTCCAGAAAAACTCTTCTAAATATTTTGTAGTACTAGGCTGTCAATGGTTAACAATTACTAAATCGCTCAGGATTATATCTTAGTCAAACTTACCAATAAATATCCTTAAGATGAAGATGATGATGAGGTGATTCTTTGATGATAAAAGTGAACACTTGAAAAATGTCCGTAGTCATAATAAGCGTGGCAGTGGTAATAGACCAAAATGGTGTTAGGTGGCGTGATGTTAATATAAAAAACATGACGTAGCAGTACGATAAAGGGATCATAACGTGTCTTATGACTTATGTACCATTAATTGATGTGTAGCACATATTTTATTCTTGATATAACAAGTTATACGATCGAATGAAGGGTAATCGTGGCTTACCCAACAGGTAATTATAATATTTGCACTACTATCTACGGAACTGGAAATATAGCATTCCCGTTTACGGAAATACCGGACTAGTTAAGTTAGGTTCCTTTGCAAATAAATAACGCAAATAAACAGTCAGATAACCCAGTATAAGGTTATAATGACTTCAGTACTATCGGTCCGGTGCGAGTATTGAGGTAAAAATACCGCTCGGTTAATACCGTTAGTTATTGGCTTCTGCCCATGCGTACTCCCAAAGTCTGAATACGAGACTGATTATCGCTTGGAGAACTACACTTCGTGCTAGTGTTACATCCATGTTTCTATTAAACCTAAGAGTGCTTTATGCAATACAAGGTATATGATGTAATTATCCAAATGAAATTCCGTATCATTATTATCCAAAGATAGTGTTGTTGGGGCTAAAGTATGTCCCTCTCTCTTTACGAAAGGTTGAAAGCACTAAAGAAGCCATAATAGAATGAACACATAACTCAAAACATTCGTATTTTTTAATTATGGCACATTAATCGTTTATAAATACTTCGAATAAGTGATTATGTGATAAGTAGCAATTATTAAGTTAAAATTTGTCACATTTATTACAGATCGCCTGATGAAACAAAGAAATAAGTTTACCCTTAATTTTTACGAATGTTATTTGATGTAAACTACGACCACATGTTCCAAATTTTCCACACTACCTGTTTTTAGGAGTGAAGACAACGGAAAAATATTAAAAAGGTAATATTTATCTATTATTAGCACGAATTTCTCGCAAAATAATTTCGATAACTTAAGGGTTTGAGGCAAGGGGGAAGCAACCCTGAAATTTTAAATGCAAGCTTCAATTTACCTTTTTCAGAACGCTTATTGTCCCGTTGTAAAAGATCCTTACAAACAAAGAAGTGGCGATAAGAACTATTTTAGTTTCTAGAATATTACATTGCTACTCAAATATTCTTGATTTTTGCGTAAGCATCGTATTCCAAATCATGCTTCTATATGTAATCAGTATTAAAAATAGAATTCCCTACTATTACAATCAACTTTCTTAAATATCTAGGGGGCAACAAAATACCATGGATATTGCATCGAACATAAATACTCACCGACACAACGCAAATCCTCAGCGACGCAATACTTCAATTCTTAAACACTTCCATGGCAGCGCTCTACGAAGAAATATTGGAGATATCCGTCCCTTGCCAGAAAATCTTCCTCCAGACCGTCAACTATCATTGAAGAGAGATGAAGCCTAATCAAGCAGTTGAAGTTCGATTTGGGACATACTGGAAAAATATACTTTATTCCGTTGCCATTACCATGATATTGCATGATAAAATATTTAAGATGGCAAAAATCTTACGCAAGTAAATAAGTCTAACAACTTACCAATAATGCTCATGCCAAATGATACAACGGACTCTCATCGAGAAGCAAGGCGCTCGCCGCTAATGATCATTGCAGGTCTTAGACAAATCAAGCCGATGCAAGAAGACAATAGGTTAGAATGAAAATCGCCGCAAGGTGAGGGTGGCCTTTTACGTAGGTACGCTAGACTCCGCGTTTCCTCAAATATACACCAAACTCCCATGGCATCCGGTCAATCATTGCTTTTGCGCGTTAGCTATCTTATTTTAAATATCCTTCACGGAGACAATATTTTTTTCTTCAAACAGATTCAAAGCCTCTTGGTACAAAGATTTACTTGTACTTTTATCAAACAGGGGTTGTCCGTCTGTATATTTAAGTTTTTTTACGAGTGCTATGAATTAAAATAATGAAAGTTTCCTTTCTTTCCTCTTAGTTTACGCATATTCCCTTCGAGCACGATAGCAGTTATCACCGATGGTTGCAAATAATACTATCAAGATAAGGACTCACAACCACGTTGACACGTCTTAGTTAAGGCGTGCTAAAGACTTCTAGAGGAGAACTGATAAGGGAAATGGTTAATTATTATGATAATGCCTGGAAGGGCCCCTAATGTCAGTCGGCCAAATAGTTGAAAAAAGAATGTATTGTTATATAATATTGTTATCACACAATTATTGTTGGTCTGCACATTTCAAGTGTTCAAGGACAAGGTTTTGCAGAGTGTTATGAATAACGATCACGATAAATTACATTGACGGATCATTACATTAATGCATTGTGAGGTAAGGCAAATTTTCCCGCGGCCGTATTTAATTTTTACATTAATTTCGAAGAAATGTGTTGAGAAGGTTGTGGAATGTGAGAACCATGTGGGAGTAAAAGTGGGAGGACTGATGATTACGTTGAAATGAATCGTTGACGATCACGCTTTGTTTTGTCGGTCTCCCAAAAGTTTGCAGGTCTTGGTCAAGGCATTACAATATCAGCACGAGAAATACGTCCTGATTTTGAATAACATTGGATGTAAAAATTAGTTAAATGTATCCCAAGCACAGAAACACAGTCAAAAGAGGAGGGCAGGAACTGGCAAAAGTAGATCAATTTAAGTACCTACTTGGGTATTACGTATCGTTACAGATTGATTTCGCCTCTCTTACACTCATGCATTGCTCCATGCTTGCTCTCCTATTCTTAAGACTCCTAATATTCCTCCACTTTAGAGTGACTTTTACCACATTCACCCTTGACTTTCTTGGTCTAAATTATCATATTACGTATTTAACTCTTTAACCATACATCTGTTTCGTTAATCGACCTATAATGTTACTAATAAAAATAATGAACTCTTCTCGGGCTCTACACCGGGTGAGTGATTTAAAAGTGTCCGACGTTTCGGGTAGCGACTCGTTACCCATCCTCATGGCAAATTTCACGTAACTAAACTGTCCGTTGGTTTTATACGGACAGTTTAGTTACCTGACATTTGCTTTGAGGATGGGTAACGAGTCGCTACCCGAAACGTCGGCAACTTTTCAATCACTCACCCGGTGTAGAGCCCGAGAAGAGTTCATCGCCGCAATTAGCCGGGAAAGCGTGAAATCTTCCTTTATAAAAATAATATTACTCACAGTCTCTCGACATGGCCAAACCATTGAAGCACACTCCTTTCGTGATCCATGAAAAGGAGAATGTTGAAAGCGAATGAGGTGTTCAGCAATAGAAGAGAAAAGATGATTAAGGCCTTAAGCATGAATGTTAGTTAAAGTTATCCTCAGTGTCTACCATTAAATGTAGCGTTACGTGATGCAAATAAACCTGTGCTCTGAGTAAAAAGGGAAAGTACCAGCGTTTGAGATACCGGAGTGGAGGAGGATGGATAAAGTGCGAAATTGTTCACATTGAATTCCTCAGAGTCCGAATAATTATGGACAGAGTCCTACCATTACCTTATCTTCCACAATTTACAGGCTTATGCCTATTCATACAATATTTCTCAATGACTCTCCATTGTAAATATCATCAAAATATTTCAATGGTTACATTACAAAGAATTTAAGATCACAAATAAATATGACCCAACAATGAGGGAATAAATATTATGAACGCAAAACGCAGTTATTATAAAAAATATTGGTATAAAGTTAGATTAACCATGTAGAAAAATTATTAATGCTTTTAAAAAAATTAAGAAAATATATCACAATTATTAAAACTGAACATATTCATTCTTTGTACATAAAAAACTTTCATTATTCCTCAGTTTGTTTTTTACTAGCAACGAATAAAATACAATATTTTTAAAAAACTATCTATATATATGAAGTAGGTATTATTACAAAGGGCATAAAATTTACTCGCACGCGATATTGGATTAAAAAAAATACTTTTTCTTCAACTTCATGTGCGTCTGCCGGCGTTCAAAACTGTTTCATCCTGAAACATCATTTGATGGAACTACTAATTTGATGAACATTTCGATTTTATTTCTCTGGCGGAAGATTACAAGAAAAAGTTATTTAACTTTTGAACGTTGAAATATACGCAGAATTATAACGCAGAAACGACACCATTCGGGAACGTCAATCCGCCGATATGGCATTTTGTATCGTATTATTTTGTAATTGGACGTAATATAAAAAATAAATCATTTCCTAAATCTTTCCGTGTAGACATTTTCAAAGGTACTTCTTCAATTCTCGGCGTTAATCATTTAACTGAAAGAAAGTTACTTTGTGAAAAGAAGAAAGGGTAAGTTATTTATGAATGTCTTCTATTATATCATATATATCTTGTATTTTTGTTCTTTTTACTATGCTTTGTGTGTCTTGTATTAACCCATAAGATTATTTAAACTTGCCCATACTAAAGAGTGGCATTGCCCATAATTGTATCTTCATGTGGTGATTGAACATACTAATTGAAAAACTATATATCTGCTTTTTTATTTTGAAGTTCCGTTATATGACGGAGAATATTTGTATATTAGCTGCATAGATATGGGGCCAATGAATGAGTAACGATGGCTCAACGGAACCTGCCGATCCAACCTAACGAGGTTTGGCAGGAAAGCGTTATGCATGGTATATTCTATTACCCAATATATATTGATCACGCAATTTTTTGTTACTAATAAATAAACATTAAAAAAGACCTAGACAACGCTTCGATTTTAACTATTTCCTATATTTGTACACTGAAATTGCTTCTCCCGCCTCAATGCATTGATTCATTCACGCTCCCTGGTTCTTAAGATTCCAAAAATTTCCCCCTCTTAACAATCTCTTTTACCGTATTCATAAATTATTTTCTCGGTTGACCTCTTCCTTTCACGCCATTCACTACATCATCATGTCTGTCTATTTATTACAACTCTATCAAATCTCTTAGCATGGCCAAACTGACGAATCTCGCTCTATTCATGTAAATCCATAACCATGACATCCATTACACGTTCCTTCACCACACGCTCATTCCTGACCGTAACTTCACGATTCTTCAGACAAATAATTCGGTTCATGATAGTTCAGTTGATGAGAAAAGGAAAGTACTTGGCAGGGTTCGAGCTCATTATAGACTCTAAAGTTGACACTTCTTCGAGCATTGAGCGTTAATCTGTGACCCTGATGCACGAAGTACAAAGTGACACTTTACAACAAATGGCAACACTCCTGGGGGTTCCCCGGCAGAGCTGAAAATATTCAATATTATATCTGTAGCAACTTAGTTATGTATGCAAGGACAAATGAATTAGTTCATCGTACCCATTATAGTTTAGTGAGTACGCACGTCTTTTGATAGAGATTCTACGAAAAAAACAACAGTTAAAAAAAGAATTTTTACAATTCCGTGGGAGGAGGCAACCATGCAGTGGAATACATCTACATCTACATACTACCCCGCAAGCCGCCTCAATAGACGTGTGGCGGGGAGTTTTAGGACACCAGCCGTTTACTTATAAAAAGGAAACGCTCTAATGAAATTACGCCTAGCATTTATTATAGTCCCTTATTGTTCGGGGGAAAAGCGAATTCCCCTACCTATCCGTTCGGCAAAATATCTCTCTTAATGTATCGTTTCTGTCGGACCTGGAAATATAGTGGGGTTCAAATATGTTGTTCTCCGTGTCGCTCTGAAAGATATCTATTCTCAATTGTTCAAGCAATCTAAGCCTAGCGCGCAGCCTCCGAGTCTCTAGCGGCTCCCAGCCTAATTCGTTTAACATCTGTGTATCACTGTCTGTACGCCCGTAGCAGTTTTTGACGAATCGCGCAGCTTTCCTTTGTATTTTATTAAGTTCCCGGACTAAGTCTTTCTGCACCGGATCCCATATGCTCGCTGTATATTCAAGGTGTGGCCGGACGAGTGCGAAATAGCACCTCTCTTTTACTTTTTCATCCGAAAATCTTCCCACAATGCGCTTGACGAATCCTAGCTTCTTCAGAGCTCTGCCACAAATATTTCTTATATGTGCTCCCCACGATAGGTCCGAAGTTATCGTAACTCCTAGATACTTCACTTCATCTGTTGCCTTTATGTTAAAACCATCCACAGCATATACATGGGAATAGTTGGACGACCTCCGCAAGAAATGTACCGCCGTGCATTTGCTCAGATTAAGTTCGAGTCCCCACTCTTGGCTCCACACATGAACGTTGTTTAAACCCGATGATAGAGTTTCAAAGTCAGAGTGATCATTAATTTCACGATAGATGACAGCGTCGTCGGCAAATAAACGTATTTTACTGCTAATTCGAGAGCATAGATCATTTATGTATATAATGAACAAAAGGGGGCCGATCACGCTTCCTTGTGGGACACCTGATGTCACTTTAACTACATCAGAGCTAATTCCGTCAAGAACTACTTTTTGCTTACGATCACTCAGAAAGTCGCGTATCCAGTTTACTACTGTTTCGTTTAGGCCGCATGACTGTAATTTGTATAAAAGTTTGTTGTGAGGTACCGTGTCGAAAGCTTTCTTAAAATCTAGAAATAATGCGTCAACTTGTCTTTTCGATTCACCAGATTTGCGAACGTCAGGAAGAAAGAGCGCGAGTTGTGTTTCACATGCTCTACCTTTCTGGAAGCCGTGCTGAGAGCCATGGAGGACGTTACGACTGTCCAGGAACGTCATGATATTGCTAACGACGATATGTTCGAGTATCTTGCCTATAATCGTCGTTAATGAAATTGGTCGATAGTTTCCTGGGTCGTGTCTGTTTCCCTTTTTGAATATCGGTGTAACGTTTGCAATTTTCCAGTCTAATGATATCTTTTCTTCAGACAATGACTTCTTGAATATTATGTCTATAAACGGTGCGATCTGTGGCGCTAACTCCATGAGGACACGCGCGGGTATTCCCTCCGGACCCGGAGATTTACTATTGGTGGGCGAATGAATAAGGGTGGGTGGGGGAAATGTGAACAGGTATCTACGTTTTTTCCGACGTTTTTCTTATTTTTCGTAAATGTTCTTAATGTAGCCAACAATCACTATGTTTAATGATGGTAGTGGCGTAGAAAAATGACATCCAGTGTTTTCTTTATTGAGTCGGAATCAAATGAATATTTTCAATAGTTTCTCTTTATAGATATTTCGTGTTCTAAGAACATGGGCGGGGAGCGTGAAAAGTATTCCTCTTATTTTTTTTTATATTAAGTTTAACGGGCTACACACGTGGATTTGGTAACTTTCTTCGCTTCTTTATTTGCGCACACTTAGACACGACTGATGCAATAGTAAAAGAAAATTGTATTACCTTTTGCAAATAATTAGGTGAATTATATGAGTTTTCACTGATTATTAGTCAAGAGAATTACTTGTCTCTTTTAGCTTCACATCGGCGAAGCCTGAAACCATACCTTGATATATTGGTGCACTTATTTCCCATATAGTTTTTTTTATTAAAAATTAGACATGATGAGGAATATTGATCTAGAAAAAGGTAACCGAGTTTACAAAATATTTGGGGGATTTAGCGATAAAGCTGCAAAGATAACATAGGTTGAAGAATGAAGTCATGATTAAATTTGAAAATGTAATGAAACAGGCTTGATTTACAACATTCTTCCATGACTTCATCTTCGGAAGAACCACGTTGTTTTTGTCGCTCCGACAACAATTTCTTCAGCGTTACAGCTGGCGTTTTCAGGTCGAAGCCCTTGCTGGAAGAAGGACGCTGGCGAAACTGTTGTCGCAGAAACAATAACAACGTGGTTCTCCCGAAAATAAGCCATTTCATGTTACGCACCGCGGAAACCTTACCTTGAGAATTCTTCCAAATAAATCACTCGAAGTCAGAGAATAAAAATCACAACTTGGGCACTAGTGGAGCAAGGAGAGAGTGACGGGAGGTATTGACGCATGAAAATGCATCGTCATTTATCACGAGGTCAAAAAATACGTGGCAATTTTTCACGCTTCTTATTTTGCTCACCTGACCATTGTTTATGGTTTCAGTTAGGAAGGATTGGATTGGAATATAATATTCCTTGCTACGCAAGGCTATTGAAGGAAAACAGCCCAACTCTCAGGGTTTGTTTGGGGAGGTGACACTTGGAAGGTGGACGAAGTGAAACATTGAAAAGAGGTATGTGGTGAAATTGAGCAAAGTCATTTATCAATTTAATTTTAAAAATTCTTGAATGTGTACAAATTTTGAAAATATATGAAACATCCATTTTTATAGATAATAACAGAAATACTAGAGATAATTCCTCTGCGTCAGGAAAATTATGGACAAAGACCTACAATTTACTTTACCTCAATTTACAGGCTTATGCCTACTCATACAATATTTCTCATTGACCCTCTGTTGTAAATATTATGCAAAATATTTTAACAATTAAAATACAAAGAATTTTAGAACACAAATTACTTAAACACAACAGTGAGGTAATAAATATAAAGAGATCGCATTACGCATATATTATAACAAAAGTTGGTAAAAAGCCAGTGTAAACATGCCGAAAATTATTAACACAATATATTTAAGAAAGTACATCACAATTATTAAAAGAAAATAAACTAATACTTTATGCACACAAAATTTCTGAGCGTAAACATGTCACAGGATTAACCTCAGATTTGATTTTCGTGAGGCATGAATAAAGTGTAATATTAAAAAAAAAATATTTATACTTAAAGTACGTATTACAATAGACGCAGGGCCTGAAATTTACTGGAGTACGATATTTATTTTAAAAATATTTCTTATTCAAGTTTACGCGCGTCTGGCGGCGTTCAAACACTATTTAATGCTGAAACTCTTTATGATGAAACTACTTCTTTCATTGAAATTTCGTTTTAATTACCTTTGCGGAAGATAACGAGGAAAAGTAATTTGACTTTAATCGTTGAAACAATCGCAGAAATGCAGATATAACTCAGAAGCAAGACCGTTCGGATACTTCAATCCACCGATATGGCATTTTGTACCATGTGCCTTTTAAAAATTTATATGCACTTTTGAAATTCAATTATTGACGTATGCGGTTGATGAATACACGTTGGAATTATATGATTGAGTATTTGAGGGAAATTTCTGTCGTTTAAACTGCTATGGTAAATAAATTTTATGAATGTAAAACATTTGCCGTGATAATGAAACTTATTTGTCGTGTTCTTGGCCGAGAGCTATGCGATATGTACAGAGTATTTATTTAAGTAGTCCTATAAATGGGCGGGGGAAGGTACATAATTGCCTTAAGCTTCTCAAGCCATTACACTCATTGTAAGAATTATTTTATTAATCCGTTTCAGAATCTGAATCAGACATTTCATTCGTGGACGGTCTTAAAAGGTTTGCAAAACGTAAAAGGTTACAGAGAAAGATCCAGCATGCATAAAGAAATTCTGAGACTGGGCCTCCACAAGTAAAAACCCAATTATCACAACTTTTAGCCTCAATTTTTGACAAGAGCTGAGTGGGAATCTTATGGCAATGGTTGTACTTGATGTTGTAGTACAGAATGTAAAGTTTCCGAATAATAGTCATTATGTCGATGATTACGGACTGGATAGAACTGGCCGGGATGGATGGTAGAGCTGCTACTGAGTCGCTTGGTTGATTGGAAGTATCTTGTCCGTTTATTCCGGCGTCATCGCCTGGAAGAAAACCAACAAAAACGGAATTATTGTTTGCACGCTAATTTATTATTATGCGTTAGAAACCAGTTAGGTAGGCCGCCCAGTGGATTTTGAGGCATCGGGCAAAAGTATGGTGTGAAACATGGGTGAAAAAAATGAATTAAAAAAATCTTTTACAAATATAGGTTAAATCAAAGGAAATAATAAAATAATAATTAATCTTATCCCCAAACCACCAAATGACCATGACCAACAATTATATACTAATTCATTCCCACTGCGATTTCCGCTTTAATAGACCAATACTCACACCTTGATATGCTTGAAATACTACCTACGACTTCCCTTCCAGCATTAAGCATTCCTCCGTCTCTTCTCGTCTATCTTTCCTTTCTTAGCAAATAGTTGGCTTCCATAGACCAGGAGCTTCCGTAACCCGCGAAAGGAAACAGCATAGACAGTATCATTCGCATGTAGAGGAACTGGCACATTTACATCTCTAACAATTTCACCAACGTGAATCACTTACGCATTTCTTCATAAAAACATTGAACAGCCACGGTGACATAACGTGTCCTTGTTTTACGCCCCGTTTTATTTCAAATTACTCACTCGGAGCCCCAACGCACCTCACAATTGGTTTGTTGCTAATCGTCTTCCTAACATTGTATAACCTCTAATTACCTCCGCAATCACTGAAACCCTTGCCTCCTTCAAATCAAATTTTGAGGATAACGGGTCTAGCCACGGTATTACCCTTACGGAGTCACCCGCAGTGCTCTGTGAGGGCATTAGTGACCATAGAGTAGTTACCGCTAAGTTCTCTTTCAATATCATTAACCCATTTTTTCCCAGTGTTCCAAATTTGGAACAAAAATCCTGATCTCAAGAATTGGCTTAAACTTTTTTTCTGATTGAATATTTTGAAGTAATACGGTTTATTTTAACATTAGGAAACATAAATGCTGCCATCATTCCGAAGACATTGCATGTTTGCCATTATGTTTGAAGTTACACGGAGCAGAAGACATGGTATTAAATTTCTTATGCTATGATTATTATTTTTTTAATTATAACACTTTTTGATCGTTGTAAATTAGTTGTCTTGCTATTCATATTATAAAGCTTAATATTTTTTTATGACTTATGTGACTTAGATAAAATATCATTCATGCTTACTTTTCTACACTAACAAAAACAACAATGTTCAATTTTTGGAACACTGGGAACGGGTGGGTACACCCTTTTCATCCAGCATATACATTGCATTACTTTCAAAAGCCTGGGCTCTGTGAATTCATGTTTATCATTTCTTCGAAATTAAGTATTACATCACAATTGTGTGTATCAGTGCTGGAAAAAGTGCATTATGTTGCAAGATTCATCTGGATTTAGTCACTACTTAGCTGCCAAAAAGAGAGGATACAGTAGAACAGCTCTTGCAGTAGATGGGCAGCGTTCAGTGCAATGCTAAACAACAAAAGACAATTTTCAAGAGTTCTGAACTCTGAATAAGCAATTAGAATATTGGAAGACAACGAAGAAATAACGAGAGCAGACATTTTTATCACGCCACCTGATGATGGTGAAGGAAGTGCGGAGGACAGAGGTGATGAAGATGAAGGTGGGGGATGAGGGTAATATCAACAATCTATATGGACGCCAGCTAGAAGCAGAGGCTAAAGTTAAATGAATGCGTCAAGGATGGAATTGCAGAACATGTGCTGATGTTGAATATGAGTATAATGTGGCCAGTAAGCCTCATAAGAAAAAAATCAAAAGTTTTGCATTAATGGATTCAAAAGGATTTGGTCAAGGACTTTCTTGGATTTGTTTCACCTCCATAACCGACTGATCCAGTGTAAATTTTTGAGCTGTTTTTTGATGATGAGGTATACAAGTTTCTAACAAAATATGTTCTTGATTTATGCCAGAGAACAGAAGGGTAATCATAGACTGTGAAACTTGAGATAGACTGTGAAGTTGTTCGATGTTTCGTTACTTTCCTTCTTTTATCTAGGTACATAACTGTTCCGAGATGGAGGATGTGGTTGGAGACTGATTCTGACTGTTTCAAATAACTGGTTTATAATTCCACGAGGAGAAATAAATTTGAACTGATAAAGCGTTTTGTCCATCGTTGCGATAATAAAAATCTGCCAAAAAATGACAAATTTGGAAAAATGAGGCCTCTTTTCAATTTAGCTCGTAGGCTTCCGCAAGAAGACGTTTAGTAGAAATCTTAATAATAGAATTTTTCAAATTTAAAAATTCCGGCAACAATTTGAGTCCTCACTCATATATATAAAGACGAGCGAGACTAAGGAATCAGTTCAGTTAACCTGATGAAGCTGGCAGGAGGACCACCAGCTAAATATTAATTTTTACAATTTTAACATCGCGGAATGAATCCCGAAAAAAGAAACAGTCATCTCTTTTCAATTTGCTAAACAGTCGCTTTTTGAAACATGCCAGTGTGGTAGAACGTTTATCAATCCATGAAAGTATGGATCCTTATCTCGGTAAAGATAGTGCTAAACAGTCTCTTAAAGGAAAGCCTATAAGATATGGGTATAAAATGTGGTGTCTCTGTGAACCATTTGGTTATTTGATGCAATTTGAGCCCTATCAAGGAAAGCAGATAGGTTGCCCTAATTCAGAACATGGGCTCGGAGCATAAATAGTTCTCAATTTAGCCAATAGCTTGCCAAAAAAGTTCCATTTAAGTTTTATGCGGATTCGTTTTTCTCCTCACTAACGCTGGTAGAAAGAATGGCAAAATTAGGTTTCGGGTCCACAGAAATAGTTATGAAAAATCGATTGTTATTCTGTCCAATATCTGAAGTAGAAAAAAAGGGAAATCATGTAGATGAAGCTTTGACTACCACTCTGATACTTCATCAAAGTTTACTATAACAGATTAGAATGGTTCTTTTGATAAGTTCGTGTGACTCAGTACGAGATAGGTATTTCGTATTTCTCGTATTTCCAATTAGTATCTACTGCCAACAGATGTGTTTTTCGCCGAAAGGAACAAAAATAATTCCTCAGCCACACATTGTGTCACAATACAGCCATTTCATGGGAGGAGTGGATAAGATGGACGAAAACATCGAAAATTATCGCATTACAATTAGTTCAAAAAAGTGATGGTGGCCCTTATTCTGCTTTTGCTTGGATACCTATGTTCACAATGCATGGCAGTTCTTCAGGAAAAGTAACAAAACGTAGATTATCTAGGATTCAGAAGGCATGTTGTTCAGGTGTATTTGAAGAAAAACGGCAGGCTATCAGCTGGAGGAGGAAGACCAAAGTTATCAAAAGACTTACTCCTACGAATTCCTTGTGAAATAATGTAAGATCACACTGATCACTGGATTGGTAACGCAGCAAAAAAAACAGATGTGCTATGTGCAAAAAAATTAAACAAAATATTGTGAAAATGTAATCTACATTAACATTATGTTTATTATAAAAAATTCCGTGTCGAATACTAAAGTGTACTAACTATATTCTCATTTTAAAACGTGATATTAAAAAAAATATTCGCTGCAGAACGTTATTTTCTTTATGCTCCCATTCGATCCCAGTGTTCCAAAATTGGAACATAGTATTACTGTAGTTCTATGGGTGTAAACTTCACGTAAATAAGATTTATGTACTTAAAATAAATAAAACTAACAAAAAATGTTTAAAAAGTTAAATGTATAGCAAAAAAAATAATTCGGGCAAAAATGGGTTAAAAGCTTTAATCAAAGAAGATAGTTCTACATTTAAAAAAACCGATTTCGATGCGTTTAAGAGTCATCTAAAAAGTTCTCTTCCCGATTTCCATGAATCAAGAGTAAAATTAGACGGCGAGAGTAGTTGGAATGATTTTCTTTCGTTCATGTATTTTGGTATTAGAAAATATATCCCAAGTATAGTAAAAAAGTGGGTAGCGAACCAAGATGGTACAATGCAGAAGTGAGAAAATCGTTAAGACGACAGAAAGTATGCAACCCCAAGATGAAAAAAACTCCGTAGAGGTTTGTCCACTGACGATGACAATTTAATAATAGAAAAATAAAAATTGTCTAGAGCCACTACAAAGAAAGCGTTTTAGAATGCATTCATGGATTTAAAAGTAAAAACATAGGTAGAACAGTTACAGGATTACCCAAAAGCCTTTTGGTCATACGCAATGGAAGTTCAAGGCAGTAGACCAACAGTTAATCTACTACGAAACGAAAAGGGTAAATTATTAACAAGAAGGAAGGAAATTTTTTTAAATTCCTTCTTTTAAGACATCACAAATTACATCCGCCGTGGTAAATGATTATTTCCAGCAAAAGATGTCGCCTATCGATATTTGCACTCGTGGAATAGAAAAATTGTGAAATGCCTCAAGTCCAAATTAATCTCCAGGCCCTGAAGAAATTTCTGCCCGCGTGTATAGACAATTACGTTGTGAAATCGAACCTTACTTGCAGAGAATATTTAGTACATCCATCAACGGACACGTAGTACCCATACACTGGAAAATTGTGAATGTCACTTCCATATTCAAAAGCGCTGATGAGGAACAGCCGTCGAACTACCGACCTATATCGCTCACATCTATCTCTTGCAAAGTCCTTGAACATATAATTGTATGTTTAGTTATGATACACCTCGACATGCAGAACCTGTTAATAAAAACGCAACACGAATTCAGAAAGGGAAGATCTTGCGAAACACAACTAAGACTTTTTGCCCACAATATTTTAGTTTCGGTTGAACATTACGTTCCAGTTGACGCAACTTCTCTTTACTTTCAAACGGCGTTCAATAAACTTCCCCATAGAAAGTTACGCATGAAATTAAAATCCTACGGGACGACGACTTTATTCCCTGGATTATAGAATTTTTAAGCAATTGCGTGCAAAGGGTTGCATTAGACGGCGTTATCTAATATATCTAATGAAGGAAAAGTCGCATCAGGTGTCCCGAAGGGGAGTGCCATTAAGTCCACTTCTGTTCCTTTTGTGCTTAAACGATATCGGTGCAGTAGTTAAAAGTAAGCTTCGATTATTTGCAGACGACGCAGTGGTGTACAGGTAAATCCGTAGTATTAACTAACTAAGGATCTCGAGGCAATACAGGAGGGATGTCATGCGTGGCAGCTGGAATTAAACTTGAAAAATGCGTTGTAATGTATTTTTGGAAAAGGAAAAACCCTCCTTATAACAGCTATTTCATACAAAACAGCAAATTAATCGGTGAAATGCCTCGGAGGTATACTGACGAATGATATCTTGTGGAGTAAACATATTCGGGAAATTACCGGTCAAGCTAATCGTAAAATGGGATTTGTTTAAAGAGTACTTGGCTAGTGTGACGTTGAAGTTAGGAAATAAGTTACTTCCCCCTTATTAGATTACACTTGGAATACGCTGCCATTGTTTGGGATCCTTATTAGGTAGACTTAAAAACCGAATTAGAACGCGGGCAGCAAAGATCGGCAAGATACGTTATGATAAGTTGAATGCCGTTATGATAATCTCGTTAGCGTTCCTGACCTTTCACAGAAACTGGGATGGGAATCGCTTTCAGATCGACGAATAAAATTTAGACTTAATTTATTATGCAAGTTCCAAACCAACTTACTCTCTGACGACGTTAATAATATCTTACGAAATCCGATATACAACGGTAGAACAGGTAATGAGAATTAAATTAAGGAACTAGCCTGCAGAACGCACAGATTTAAAATGTCATTTTCCCCGTGAATGATAGGCGATCTTAACAGCTGCCTATGAGAATTTGAACTAGGTTTGTCGATTGGTAGTGTAGCTCTTAGTAGTAGTAGTACTTCCTAATACTTGTATCCTTATCTGCTACCTAGTGCTTACAGCACGCCGTGCATGTTTTCAGCATTGCTCTTGAAATAGCTGCAAAATATATAAATACTAACGGTCCCTCTCAAATTGGTAGCATACCCATAGTGTTGTGCATGCTTGTGAAGCTTCGCGTCCTGACATGCATTAACGATTTATGCTAATGCATCAATAGTCGCTAATAATAGTTAATTTTAAAGTTAACGTTAAAGTTTAATGGTAGTTACACTAACTTTAGTGTATAGTGTGATGCATGTTGGTGACTACTCACCCCCTGCCACACACCCTTGAGGTGGTTTGCAGGGTATTTTGTAGATGTACATGCACATAATTGCGATATTCCACGGAGGAAAAATTATTCGCCTTGACTGGGACTCGAACACAGGTTCCACGATATCGTGCCGAATGCTTTGCCTAGGTAAGCTACCAAGGCCTCCTCCCTCCCATGTAGTCCCCCTCGATAGCTGAACTGGGAGAACTCCACGCGATATCGAGGAATCTATGTGTCAGTCCCGGTCAAGACGAATTATTTTTCCTCCGTGAAATATCACTCTCCTTCAAATCAGATTGAAATATATGTGGACATTTAAGCACGAATTGTTAAATTAGCAAATTCGATCAATGAGTAACTTTGAGTACATGTTTTCGCAATTGTGGTCTACGGAGCCATGCCTCGATATGAATAGGCATTTTTGAAATTGCATTTCCCTACGATTTCAATAATTGTTTCTTATCTGTATTGTACAGTTATAGGCCTAAGGATTTTGGAGGTTAAACATAAATACTAACCGATGCAATGCAAAACCTCAGCGACGATGTTATTCAATTCCTCCACAACGCCACGGTAGTAGTCTACGGAGGATTGGGGGTGACCATCATCACCGTCCAAAACATCTTCTCTCAGACCGTCGACTATCAGTGGAGAAAAATAGATTCTAATTAAGCACTCGGAATCATTAAGAACTACAAGTAAGATCTATTTTTCCGTTCCGTGAACATGACATGGCACACAACAATAGTTAAGATGGCAAATATCTTGCGCAAGGAAATAGGTCTAGCAACTTACCAGTAATGCTCATGCCAAGAACCACAAGGGACTCCCAGAGATCATTAATGTAACCGAAAGGAGGAAACATTTCAGTTGTTAGCACGACTCACTGTTCGCATGAAGAGAATACAGAAGAGTGAAATTCGAAGCAAGATGTAGGCATATTAATACCTAAGGCTAGAATCAGCGCGTCCTCAAATATAATCCCAACTCCTGCGGCATCCGGTTAAACAACATGTCTTTTGCGTTGATTGTTTTGCTTTTATACTTCCTGCTCGTGGATGTTAGACGTTATAGTATTCTGTGAATAGGTTCATAGCTTACTGATATTTAAAAACAAAAAATACATTTTCGTTTCGATCGTTTGAATACGATGTTTTGCACAAGCGTTACGAATATAACCATGGCCGTTTCCTTTCTTCCTACTAAATTCTAATCTATCTTCGAACGCAGCAGGTATTATCACTCATTGTTTGAAAAACAGTGAGAGATAATACCTGCTGAGGCGTTCCAAGACGTCTAGAGCTGAACTGTTTTGAGAAGTTAGTAATGATAAAAATGGCACCTAATTTGAGGCTCTAATTCCATATTGTTCATGAAGTAGAAACCAGAAGAATGGTTCGAAATTATACGTTGCGTGGTACATTCCACACACGCGCACTTTATTAATATCGACCATGGCTTCGACATGTAAATGTCATTATCATTACCTTTATAATGACAGTTACAAGTCGGAACCACATTCGACATTAATAAAGTGTGTGTGTGGAATGTACAACGCGACGTTTTATTTCCAAACTCGTGGTTCCACAAAGTTAAGCCTCAAACTTTAAACTGTGGCAGAAGAATGGTGTTTGACGTCTTAGTTTCACGTTAAAAATACCGTTGGAAGTGACATTGAGAAAGCCGTCCACCTGTTAGTATTCATTTTGTGGAAGTACATAAAAGGATATGGAATCCTGGAAACCACTGGACTCTTCCCAGTAGGTCGGGCGTTGCTCTTGGCAGCCGAGGAGGAGAGTCTACCATGGTCGTCATCTTATATATTTGCCCTTTAATTATTTTTATGTTGAAGCATGAGCATACTCTTAAATAGTATCTATTATAAATAACTGTTTGCACTAACTATTTATAACAATAAGCATTGTATTAACTGGAAATAATTCACAGTCTTCTTGTTTTCGACCGCTTCCTTAATAATTCATTCAGGATCGCGAGTATCGGTCCGTATAAAGAAAGACAACTCTTCTCAGCCAACGTTTCGGAATATACTGTATTCCATCCTCAGGCCTACATACATAGAATATTTGAGGGTCAACAACTTTCATGAAACATTCAACACACACAAATAATAAATATTTATACCAGGTAGTTTCCTTGTTATTACCCTATAATTTACGGATGGGTATTTAATCCATGTGCTTATAAAATAAAAACAAAGTTGCTATCATCATCATTATTTTGAATAAAAGAATATTAAAGCATACATATTATGATGATCCGCATTTTCAAGTAAAAGAGAAATCTGGTAAGGATTTATATTCGGTACATTTAAAAAAACGATATTCCATTGTTTCTAGAAAACAGAGCATCTAGGTTTTCAGTATTTACAAATTATCACAGAAATATAAATCTTAAAAAACTTTGAAATTTAAGTATACCAAAATGAATAATGGATTATCATATGGATTTATAAATATCTCACAACATAACCATCATACAATTAACATCGTAATACAAAGTTGTAATGCCATCATACATAAATACTTCAGTCATAAAAATTTTAAGCGAAACACGCTCTCAATTTTAAAATTAAGAAACATTTTAGTACACATTACATTACCCCACAAAGTCCAAAATTAACCTATTACAAAGAAGATAACTTACTTCACCATAAGAATCTACATCAGTTTATTCCAAGCTTCATTCAGCCACTCAAAAGCAGCAGTATCAAAATGCCCATGAAGGGCATTGGCAGTGAGGAACCCCATCCAGCATAGAACACATATTAGGTTTCCTCCGCTGACACCTAAGCAACACACGCTCTCAACCCTGAAATAAAGAAATATTTTAGTACTCAATACATTTCCCCACCGAGTCCAAAATTAATCTTTAACCAAGAAGAGATCTACATCATAACTTCAAAGAAAGGTTCCAGCTGTCATGTCGAGCCTCACAATACAAGTAAAATTGTACCTGAAGATGGCTTAGTAAAAAGCCGAAACACGTGTAGTGATTTTTTAAAATAAAGTGAACGTACTAGATCGTTTATTTTCTTTATTGATATGAAGTTGCACCACATCTCGCCTGACACTGTTGATTTTACTTGGACGAATTACGGGGTAAGGGATAAGTCCAAAATCCGCCCATTTTTATGCGTGTTCTTTTGGTATAAATGTCGGCGCTCATGGCCATCTCCGATCTTTACGGCATAAGGCTTACGGCCAGCCAATCATAGCGCGCCACCGCAGGTGATTAAAATATTGTAGAGTAGAAAAGCACTAGGCCGACTGTTTTGCCACCTGTTGGGGAATGGTGAAAACGAAATTTCGTTCAAGATGGCGGAAAGCGAACGCACACACCTCTCAGGTTTGACCATGGATACCATATAAGTATACTATACTATACGCTATATAACTGTTATACAGTATCCATTGGTTCGACTTTAATAATCCCTAAATATTGGCGTAATCACTATTATGAAAGTTTTTTTTCAAATGGCATAGCGTGCAGAAAAGGAGTACGTAACGTGGTTGAAAAATATCTATTGTAAGTAGGTTAAAAATAAATATTGGTGATTTAATATATTCTTATAGAGGAGAAAAGCATTAGACCAACCGTTACGCCATCAGTAAAATCCACTTTTTTCAATTTGGTGAAGAGCAGAATAACGAATTTCTAAGGTTTCGCTCTTTACTATTACCTTAATATTGGCGTAATTACAAAGCCAATAGTTTTTTAACAATGCGCATAGTGTGCAGAAGAGGTGAACCGAATGTGGTTGAAGAAGCTCTGTTGTCAGTAGGTTAAAAATGAATTTGGGCTGGTGGGACAAAGGCGAAAATTAACCTTGTTTTCGGTATCTCGTGAGAGAGTTTACGGCTTACGGATTCCATCGAAGATTAGCTTCGACCACTAATTTAAATTAAAATGTTGATGTTAATTTAATTCATTATTATTTATTTAATGCCATTTAAATACATGGTCTCAAGAGATTAGTAGACTTTAGAAAATTGTTTCGGTGAAAGTCTTAACGGCTTTAGATTTACGTCATACCTCCATTATAGAACGGCCTTCAATATGCAAACTTCTCCAAAGTTACAACATATGCGTATTTAAATGCCAGGGTATGCCACATTGCCGTTTTTCACATTTTCTAGGGAAACATTACGTACTAAAGATGAGCTATATTATTCCGTGGCGAAGAGATGTTACTTCAAGATGTATATCTACCGGAGAACTTTTTCTATTCTGTACTCGCTGTAATCATCGTGAACACCTTGTTTAGTATACTAAGGGTGAATATTTTTTTAACCAAAAGCAATGATTTTCTATGCCATCGATACTTCATTTTTTTGATAATACGTTGGTTTTTTGGTTCAGTTGTAACGAACCAGAATTCATATCTGTTCAACGATAATATTATCTGCTTTCGTAAGACTCTGATGGACATTTTCAAGCATCTGTGTGAACATCTGCATTAATTTTTTGTTCACAAATTTTTGCAAATAGTTTCCTTTTGTGCAATGCTGAAGCACGATTATAGAATAATGCGCGGCCATGATTGCGGAGCAAACAAGTTCTTTTCATTAATCGCTTTTCAATGGCGTCGTGGCCAAGTGGGTTAAGGCATTGGCAGGATCGATAGCTCCACCTTTCTCTAGGAGAAGAGTAGGAATGAGGAAAAGGATAGAGGTTGAGGTATGGGAGGGGAAAGAGGGGGAAAACGAAGGTGTTACGAGGGGAAGGAGGGGAAAGAGGGGGGAGAGGAAGAAGGGGTTTGACGAAGAGCGGGGAGAGGGCGGGCGGGGAGAGGGCGAGCGGAGGGGAGAGAGGAAAAAAGGTGAGCAAAAGGAAGAGGAGAGTGGAGGAAGCAGGGAGAGATGAGATGAGGGGGAGGGAGAAACTAGTGTGATTTATTGAGTCCAGGGGGCGAGAAAGCCTGGTGGATAGATTAGATTAGATTGTTGTTGGGGGGGCCTTCGTCAGGAGCCCGGGCACTTAGACCTTTCTTGGTCCATTGTGCCAACCCCATGCCTGTCTGCCACTTGCAGACAGGGGACAAGAGCACATCGGTAGAGGTATGGAGGAATGGCCTCCCCCTGCCTCACCCCAGTACCAGGTATAGAGGATGTCCTCCCTACAACCAGCCCGGTTTGGCCTGGGGGTTTATCCGGGAATGTCGATAACGGTGACATTACGTCATCACTTCCCTCATTTTTAGAAATACGTCATCAATCTCGACGAAGATGGCGCCCACGGCTCATTTGGCAGTTCTTCGTTCACGGACCGACTCAAAACCGAAGCTTCCGTGTCGACCGTAATTTTTCGGTGGACGGCGCTAGCGTCGCGACGGAAAGTAAAGAGCATCATGGGAAATCCCCCCCGCCCCGCCTCCACAGCCGAGCTTTTCAAGCGCTTTCCGTTAGTGTTTTGTTTATTGTTTTGGCGGTATTTGAGAGTCAAGTAAGTAATGCTTATTTACTTCTAACATATTTTCATAATTCGAGGTTGATTAATGACAATCCCGGCGTTTATACTTATAGAAATCCTCGTATTTCATCTATTTCATGCTTTCATAATTGTATACCTAGTGGAAAATCAATCTTCTTCGTAGAAATAATTATTATTGCCATGCTAATGGGTATGATCTACGCAATCAGAATATCACTCATCCAACAGTGATTTCATTTGAAAAAACTATTTGGATGCCTTGCGTTTGAGTTACTTAAAAAGGAATTCCTTTCCCTGTTGAGTTTCAAAGATATCTCACTATGCCGTTGACGCTAATGTGATTGGAAGTTATTTTCGACTTGCACACATGTTGGACGCATATATTAAAAGAGTTTCGTACGAATTATTTTTTATGGATAACC
This sequence comes from Pyrrhosoma nymphula, assembly GCA_963573305.1. Taxonomy (NCBI): domain Eukaryota; kingdom Metazoa; phylum Arthropoda; class Insecta; order Odonata; family Coenagrionidae; genus Pyrrhosoma; species Pyrrhosoma nymphula. The sequence continues at coordinate 10,643,121 of OY754332.1, read as the reverse complement.
TTCCATCCGTTAATATTTCATAGACATGGATGACTGGGCTTTGGAAGCTGTAATAGCGAGGCGGCGTAGGAATGAGGAGGAAGAAATACTGAGAGAAAATGCGATGAGGAGAAATAGGTTGAGACAGTTAAGAGATGGTGCAGATCCATTTGCCTCGCGGGAGAACGTTTTTGTGGGACTTTACCGGCTAACAAAGGACATGGTGAGGGCGCTAGTGGAGGAAATTAGGTCTTACTGTCCCGTACCCACTCGTGCTGTCACAATACCCTTGGAAATCAAGGTAAGAAACGTGTGTTGCATTGGAATGTGGAGATATCCTGCACGTAACCCATGGCCATAATCTTTATGACAATTTTCTATTAGATGTTGTGTGCCCTCCATTTTTATGGCCAGGGTTCCTATCAAAAGTCGGCTGGAAGCGACAGTAACCTTGGCCTGAGCCAAGTGAGCGTGAGCCGAGCAATACAAGGGGTTACTCATACCCTAAATAACCGCAACATTGTCAGAAAATGGATGGAATTGGTGCCTATGATTTATTAGAACTAAATTTTTCTGCCTCTACTAGTAAAACGGACGTACAAAAATAAATATTACTACGGAACTGGATAATGATGATAACGTTATTGACAACCTCAACCGCCGTTAATTAATTAAATCCATGTATTCATGACATAAAACATTGTTTAACTCTTCTATGTAAACACAAACATAAATGCTAAATTACACATAATTCATAATCCTAGGTTGAAAACTCACAGCCTTCAGTGTTTTCCATTTCTGCAATTTCTCTATACCATCAAATTTCTACAAAAACAAATGCGAAACTCGTAGCGGTGCGCTAAAAACGGAACACAAAACTGAGCCAACGGCTCTGACATCAGCTCATAGATTCGTTCAAAATGTCGTTCGATTGGGTCTTTTTGCCGTTCATTGAATGCCTCAATGAATGAGTAACGACATTATGACCGACGACATTCCCGAATAACCCCCCCTGGCCTGGCCACTCAGGCCTGCCGGTACAGGTATTGAGGGAGTATCATCTCTCCATCCATGCCTGGTTGAGGTATGGAGGAGGGTCACCCATCCAACCACCGTCCGGGCCCAACGTTGCTTAACTTCGGTGTTCTGATGGGAACCGGTGTTTCAACGTGGCTAGGCCCTTGCCCAAGCCTGGTGGATAAGAATGCAAGAAGATTCAAGATCTTTGAGCTGAAGGGGAGAGGAAGAAGGGGTAAGGGAAGCAAGTAGACCAACTTTAAAAGTGTTATTGAAAGTGGAGTTGTGGGAGGAGACGTGAGTGGCGACAGGGAGAGAAACAGAGAGGGAGGGGCAATCGTTACACGACGAGCGGTGCCCATTTATTCTAATATTGAGAGGAGTGGTGGATAAGCCAATATAAAAAGAAGGGCAGTATTGGCAGAGGAGGATGTAGACAATGTTAGGCGTGGTGCAGGAGGGTGAGAGGACAGAAGGGAGGGGAAAAGCGAGGAACTTGTCCGGCAAGGGCTGGGTGATGAGGATAGCGCAAGTTTTACATCGCGGGCGGTTGCAAGGGGTGGGAAGGGATTTGGTGGGTTTGAGTGATTTGGACAGGGGTTTGGTGATATTGAAAATGGCGGATAGATTGGGGGGGGCGTCTGAAGCTGAGAGAGGGACATTGGGGGAATATTTTGGAAGTGGTTAGGTTGTCTGACAGGATAGGGTAGAGGTTTTTAATAATACGTCTAATAGAGTCCACACCCGGGAAGTAGGTGGTACAGAGGGAGATATTGTGTTGAGAAATGCTATTAGTGGGAGGCAGTTTGGGGGAGTGTGGTTTTTTGAGTATTTTATTATTGAGAAGGTGCTCTGGATAGCCTCTGCGAAGAAGAGATTGATGGAGGTTAGTGAGGAATTTATCAAGGGAGTCAGGGTTGTTGCAGATTCGGTGGCCTCGAATAGAAAGGGAGTAGGGGAGGGAACGTTTAGTATGGGAGGGGTTGCAGCTGTTGTAATGGAGGTATTGCTGTTGGTTGGTGGGCTTGATATGCACGGAAGTGCTAAATTTGCGGTCAGAGAGGGAGACGTTTACGTCTAGAAAGATGACGTTAGAGGCAGAGATGTTAGAAGTAAAGGAGAGGGGAGAGGAGGCGTTGAGGGAGGAAATAAACGAGTTGAGATAATGAATACCATGTGGCCATAGAAGGAATATGTCGTCAATGTAACGAAGCCAGAGAAGAGGTTTTAATGAGCATGAAGATAGAAAATATTGTTCAAAAAGTCCAAGGAAGAGGTTGGCGTAAGAAGGACTGAAGCGACTACCCATGGCGCATCCTTTAATTTGAAGAAAGAATTTGTTATTAAAAGAGAAAGCGTAGTGGGTAAGGATGAAATTGGAAAGATCAAGAAGGAACTCAGAGCTGGGAATTTGAGGAGCAGGGCGTTTAGTGATGAAATGGCGGGTGGCAGAAATTCCTTCAGAGTGAGGATGGTTGGTGTATAGGGAAGTGACATCAATAGTGGTCATTAAGATATCACAGTCAGAGGGGAGTGGAGTAGAATGGAGGCGTTCAAGAAAATGATAAGTGTCTTTGATATGGGAGGGCAGGGAGTGGACAATGGGTTGTAGGTAGTAGTCAACAAATGCGGACATGCGTTCGGTGGGTGAGTTATAAGAGGAGACAATGGGGCGGCCAGGGTTGTCAGGTTTGTGGATTTTGGGTAGAATATAGAAGTTTGGGGTGCGTGGGTGTGACGGAGAAAGAAGGGTGATATCTTGTTTAGACAGGCCTTCATCAGGCCTTTTATTCTGAAGGAAGGAGATTATTTCATCCAAAAATTCAGGATTAGGGTCATGGGACAAAGGCTGATATTGAGGAAGTGTCAGAAAGTTGCCGGTTGGCTTCATCGAGGTAGTCAGAAGAGTTGATATATATATATATATATATATATATATATATATATATATATAAAGGACAGAAAAAAAGGATAGAAAAAAAGGACACTCACAAATTGAAACTTCCGATATTTCGGTGAAGACTTGCTCCACCTTTCTCTAGGGTAAGAGTAGGAATCTAGAGAAAGGTGGAGCAAGTCTACACCGAAATATCGGAAGTTTCAATTTGTGAGTGTCCTTTTTTTCTGTTTCTGTATTTTTATCGGCCACCCTCTTGGCATATTATATATTTATCACCCGAGTGATTTTCCAAGAAGTTATATATATATATATATATATATATATATATATATATATATATATATATCCTGATGTTGAAGTTTCTACCTGTCTGGCCGACGTAATATTTCGTCGGCCAGACAGGTAGAAACTTCAACATCAGGACTAAGGAACACAAAAGGTGTTGGAAAAACAATGATGAAACGTCACTTTTAGCCAAACACCTGATAGAAACTTCTCATTCCTGCAGCTTTCAACCTGAAATTCTCCACCTTGAAAGTAAAGGCACAAGATTGGTCGTATTAGAATCCTTGGAAATCATACAATCAGATGTGGATGTTCTTTTAAACGAACAAGTGTTTGTTACCCATTCTCCTCTCCTCAAAATTCCCCTTCCCAAAAGAAACAGCCAAACTCCCACTCACCCTCCCCCCAACTGACTTACCCCCCCCCCCTCCCTTGAGGGTTTTTTCCCATCCACTCACCCAGGCACTCCACCCTTAGCCGGGCGGTGCCCACCTTATTCCTTCCTATTCATACCCCCTTTCCTAATTACCCTCAGGTGCACTCTTTCCCCCTCCTTTCCCTAGCGCCGCTTCCCTACGTTCTAATGACATGCCTATTCCGTACCTTCTTCCCCCCTTACCCACATTTTTTCACCCTTTGCTGTTTCTTGGCCTTTCTCTCACGGGTTAGTCCGTCCCCCCCCCTTTTCTCCCTTGGATTTTCCTGATTTTTCCCAGCCACTACCTCCTCCTTCCCCTCCTCCTCTGGTCTCCTCCCACTACCCCCCCTCCTCGGAAAATACATATATATGCAATGTACTCTCTTATAACTTTGTCTCGTACCTGATGATGGCTCTGTGAGCCGAAACGCGTTGTACGCAATAAACCATTTTGTGGAAAAGTGCAATTGTTTCTCTTACATTATGAAGAACTTCCACGATATCTCGCCTGAATCTGTTGAACTTACTTCCATTAATACCATAAACTCCAGGAGATGTATCGTTACGGAGAGATTTGACCACCTTCTCTATTTCTTCGGGAGGAATAGGTTCAAGGAACAGCGATTCAGCTCTACTTCCCCTTGCACATGGGTTTACAACAGCCTTACATTTACGAGCGTCTTGTAAAGATTTGGGTGACTCAAAAACACTAATGAAGTATGAGTTAAATTCATTTGCTATGCATAGATCGTCATTAATAATTTTACCATTAATATTTAACGATAAAAGTTTTTCACCTTGTTTTTCTTCCCGAGTCATCTCCTTAAAAAATTTCCATTGCTATTTACACTTTCCATGATACAATTGAAACCGTTACACCTAATAGGTATTAGCTTACCTGAGATTATTTTACAGATTATTCCGACATTTCAGAAACTCTGGGATGTATTAATGTTTCTGGGATGGCGTTTACTTTTTTGACACAAATAATTTTTTCTTTCATTTTATTTAAATATCGAATCTGTTATCCAAATCTTTGACTTTGAACAACCCTTCAGTATAAGTGTATTCAGATAAGTCAAGGGACTTTTTTGTTTTTTTTGTAATCAAGTCAAACGCTTTGGAAGCGTACCCTCATTTAATACATCTGTTCAATTAGATTTTGCTACAAATATTTTAAAATGTTCAAAAATTTGGGAATGCACATTGCCACAAATTGTTAAAAATTATTTTTTCATGACAAAAATAGAGGAAATTTAACTTCTAAGAATAGTTATTGAAAACAAGAATATTCAAAAATTCATTCTCATTGGTATAAGGTTTATAGCGCTATTAAGGAAAATATGTTTGTAAAATACCTTTAGTGATGTCAAGAAATCAACTAAAAGTTACATTTAAAAAAACTTTATTCAATATTTACACCCGTAGTTAAAAACATATTTTTTTAAATAGACACAATAACGCTGAAATAATGCACTACGTTTCTAATTACTGAACTTATGCCGTCAGATTGCAACATCTGTTTCATTAATTTAACCGTTTTATCTTTTCTTAAGCATTTATAATTCAATGACAACCTTATTTGCAATCGATTTACAAAATTATTAACATTAGCATACAGTAATAAATTATTTTTGTTAATCAGTCTGATTCCACCGAAACTTCTACATCCTTGCAAGTAGTGCATACGTTACTTTTGATACTGTACTTTCCGCAAACATGCCTGCTACATTTATCGCATATAATTGCGGTTTTCGATAAATTGCTTATTTTTCTCTCTTTGCGGCCGATGCGTCCCTGCAGATGTGGCACCTGCCTTTCCCATTTATCGTTACACGTATATTTAGCATTTTCGGTGGTATAATGTTATTGTCCAACACCCTTCCATTGCCTTTAAAGCTCACTTCTGTGCTAGGTTATAAAGCATGGGTAGTCGTCACATTTTGATATCAGTTTTTTTATACAGTAGTTAGGTAATTCTCTATTTGAAGCAATGTTAAACGTAAATACTTATCCCTCATGTAGTTATTCAGTATCGGTTTACAACCATTTAGTAAAAGCAGGATTTTTACCTATTAGTTATACCTACTAAAGATTAAAAAGATGAGAGCCTTTTTTATTTTATAACTTTGTAAATATTATGAAAATAAGTAAAGTATAATGTACTTATGTCGTTCACGTGTTCAATATTCATTACCGTCAACCCCAATTTTCATTTAATACCATAGCTAGTCCCTTAGAAAATCCCGCACTATTTAATATGTGTGGAGTTTGAGAATGAGATTTTATAGCTGAAGATAATACCAGCCAATAACTGTCGTTAAATAAATTACCGTTTGTTGAAATGGTATACAAACGTAACATATACATGTGTTGAAATGATGGAATACTTTTTTTGCCTGAGGTCGAAATTTGGCTTTCAAAACGTATTTTATGTCAATAAATTATGGATTCAAGAAGCAAAATTTTAATTATGTAACGAGTTATCATTAGTGCACTCAGTGAAGCAGCATATATATTTGAAATCTAAGACGTGATTTATCAACAAGGAAGAGTTTACTACATCTAGTAAGATGGCTTGAGGAGAAGAGTAAAAAAGCCAAACATTCATTTGTCTTGATTTATTTTTTTTTAAATTTTTGGATGCCTGATACATTAACAATAGTTTACACTGTTGAATAACTGGTCATCATTAGTTGGAGGTGCAGCCCTGAGGAACGTTGACCGTGATGGTCTTGCTGACTTCCTTGCGGCTAAAGTCAGGATTGGCTCCCTTCTTCACCATCTCGACGAAGTGTCGGCTGGCGGAGGAGTCGGAAACGCAGTGGAAGGGCACCTGAAAATATCACGAAGCGATTAGCATTGAAGAAAGCTCGATTAGCGACATGGTTCTCGGGAAGGAAGTAGGAAACAATCAGAGGAAACGACGCGGAAACTTACGCTCTTCTCGACCTTTCCGGTGGCACGGCAGTTGCTGGCACAGGTGGGCAGTGGTCGCATGGAGAAGCAGGTCTTGCTACCTTGCTCGACGATTTTAGTGCGGTGCTGGGTGCAGCCGGAGTTGGATCCGGAGGACTGTCCGTGATGGGAGTTGCCGGAGCTGCTGGATTTAGAGGAGCGGGAGGAAGGATATCCGCTATGGGCGTCCTCTTCGGTGATCACGTCGTGAGGAGTGAGGGTCTGGTTGAAGCAAGGGGCAGAAGCAGCTCGGCGGTGCATTTCCTTGGCTGGTCCCTGGCAGGTCTGGTCGGGGACGGCCCATGAGGCGGCGAACATCTTGGGGTCTTCAAGAATGCATTCGCTGGGGGAGGTGAAATCCGTGGAGGGTTCGCTGTCGTAGGTTCCGCAAAGACCAATGACGTCACCGCGGTAAGTGCTGCTGGCCTGCAAAAGATGGGATGGGTGAGCGTGATGGTGAACGTTGGGAATGGGAGAATGTGGATTATAATGGTGGCTAATGTGGCCAGTCGTACCTCGATCCAAGCGGCTTCTCCGTTGTACATGATGGCCAGTTCGTGTTGCGGAGCCTCGAATATGATCGCTCCACTCGGAAGGGCATACCAGTAAGCGAGCATTTTACCGTCGGAGTCAGTGACATTGTTAACCTTTCGTTGAGACACGCTGCGCTGCTTCTGGTTAAAGTACACGATTCCGTTGGCGTCTCCACTCTCGGAAGACTTCTTGGAGCTGGAGGATCCGGAGGGTTTGAGGTCGAACACGTCGTCACCAAGGATGACCATCACTTCCTAAAGATGATAGGAGACTGAGGTGATTTTGTTCGAGGGCGATTGGTCGAGCGCATGCATGATTGATGCAACAGTACTAGAGCCACGAACGAACCTTCTCATGAGAGCTGGCGTCTCGGGCAAGAACGGCGACATCGGAGGTGGGATCAGAGTTGCTGCTGGAGCTGGAGGATTCATCGTCTTCCGGCTGCGAGATCATAATGACGTGCCAGCACTTTCCGAGGTGAATGGGGTAAGTCTTGTTGTCGAAGGTGGAGACGTAGTCTCGATCCAAGCCGCAAGACGCTGCGGGAAGAATGAAGGGAATGTGAAGGGGTGTTTGCGAGATCGAAGAGGCGTGGCTTTAACAAATAAAGAAGACTTCCTCGAAAGACTTACCGGTCCATTGGCCTTGGAGGGTGGTAGTGAGGAATCGGTCGGGGGCCCACCAGGTAGGATGCTGGACGATCAAAGGTCTGGCGTACTGGTTGACGCGCACGAGGTTGAAATCGGCTTCGAAGGATGGGGCAGAGAGGGAAACGTTGACTGCCTTCAAATCAACCTCGAAATCAACGTCGACGGAGATCTCTCCGTCCTTGTTGTGGACGTTGTAGGTATTCTCGTCGAGGTATGGGTAGCCGAAATACCTGGCCCAAGAGTATGCCTTGTAGGTCACGTTCTTGAGGGTAGACGGAAGCTGCAAAGACAAAGAGCACCGTCGTTATCGCGATATTGAGCGGTGGTTGTGGAGCACGAAGCGAGAAGCGATCGTGATAACGTACCCTCTCGTACTGGATGTTGATACTGTAGGAGTCGAGTAAGTTTGCCTGGGCCGTAAGGTTGCGACAAGCGGGCTGGAGGTAGCTACCAGATTGCATGAGGGACATGCATTTCTGTGCCATGGGGCTGCGTCGGATGTACTCCTTCCTCTCCTCGCTCTGTTCACCCTTGGCCTACCGAAGAGAAAGATTATCGATTAGAAAATCTTTCATTTATTGTGGACTACGCATTTGACAACGGAAAACGATTGCTCACCGAGATGCTGATTTGAGAAGCTCCTGAACCACACTTCTCACCGAAGCTTATCTCAGAGCTGATGTGGGATGTAGGGTTGGCTCTCATCGCCTTGGCAAAGTTCATGAGTGGCACATTGGGGTTATTTTCTTTAACGGCAGCGCACACCTGTCGGAGGAGAGAGTAGAGGTTGACATTCGATATTAAGAGTAGCCCGTTGGTCAGTCAGGTGCGCGCGGGGCGTATAATTACCTCATAAGGCTTGGTGTTCCCATAAGTCGGAGACTTGTAGAAATAGAAGAGGGTTCTGGTGGTATCGTCAACGTCACTGGAAGCATAAGCTGCGGTAGCCACGTAGGCGATGTTTTTGCTACCGTCGAATTCGACGGCGAAGTCGATGACGGAAGCGGAGCTATCTGCAAAAGGAGGGAAGAAGGAACGATGAGCATGGAAGGAAATAAAAGGATCAGGGCAGAGAGAGATTAGCAAGCAATGGTGTGGAGCGTACTTCTGATTCCGGAGGAAGCCCTCCTGAGGAATTCCTGCTGTCTCTTTTCGCTGATCGGTTTGGAGGTGGATGGGTTTGCCATGGAGCTGCTGGATGATCCGGAGCCCTTACTGCTGCTGGACTTGCCCTTGGGGATGTGGCTTTCGTTGGATTCCGAGTCGGATTCGTTGGAGTCGGATGATGATGACTGGGAGTCATCGGAATTGTCATCTGTTGGTGTACGGTGCAGTGGTCAGTAAGTGACACGGTAGAGAGGAAAAAAGAGAGAGAGTATAAGAGCGTTTAAGAACGTACCGTAGGAGGCGGTGAAGGTGACGGATTTGCTGTTGCTCCTCTGAGGGTCGAAGATGACGTTGATGTTGTTGTACTTGATAGTCCTTTCAGCCCATGGGTAGAGGAAGAGAGACATGGCGTCGTGGCGCTGAGCCTTTTCGTAGAGCCATTCGTAGTCCACGTACTTCTGCTCCGTGGCGTACTTGAGGCGGAAAGCGAAACCAGTGCTTTCCTTGCCGACGGTGGTTTCAACCTGTCACGGGGAGAGCAAGGCGGTGAGCAGGAGTGAAGTGTGTGAAAAGATGGGTAGGTGTAATTTAATCGACCAAACGCGTCTCACCTGCATGGGCTCGCGGACGTGGATGGGCTTGAAGCTACTGCTCTGGCTGACGGGAGCGAGGTCGAGGATGTTGTGCTTAGCAGTGTAGGGGGTGGTACTGTAGTGGAAGATCTGGGCGTCTCGGTTGGAGAAGAGGGGCTTGAGAGTGACGGAGGCCTCGGAGTTTTTGGCATCGAAGTCGAAAGAGGCTTTAATGGGCAAGTTGATCTGGATGTTCTTCTGTACACCGGCGATGTAGCGAGTGTGGGTCAAAGGAGCCACGAAGCTGATCTTGGCGGTACAGCGAGTGGAGTACCTGTAGACAAAGGATATTTAGTGTCCCGTCTTACTCATTCTGTGCGTGGGAAAATGCAGTCATTGTCACCCGGAAGACTTACACCCAATGAAGGCTAGCGGTGGAGTTGACGGTTTCGGGAACCCTGATGGAGTCACGGGATCCACTAGCCATGTCAGGTTGGGTCTTGGCTTGCACTTCGCCCCTGAGAGCAACGTAGGTTGGCTTCTTGACGGAATAGACGAACGGCAGACCGGTTTCGGTGGGGAAGGCAAGGGTCACTGCAAACTGGTTGTAAAGCTTGTTGTAGTTGAACTTGTGTCCGGAGCGGAGGGCTGAAGCGGCGGATTTCAATACTGAAAAAGAAGGGGCGTGTTAGGAGAGTCGATGTCCCACGGAGTGGGTCCTAGAAGGGTACATTTTAGATGGTTGACTTACGAGCTGGGAGGTTTTGGATGGTGGTGTTGTCGAAGGTAAAAAACCTGTTGGTTTCCATGTATCGAACGAGGAGGTTTCCTTCCAGTTGATCGTAATCGGAAGGCTGGATGTTCAGCATCTCTGCTATTTTCTCCGTGGTGAATGGGCTGTGACTTCCGCTTCCACTGCCAGAGGACCACTTTCCTGATTTTCTTCCGTGCTTTCCGCTGCTGGAGCTAGAGTCGGAGTCGTCGAACTGATCACTGATGGCGTCAGCGAGGTCGTTGAAGCTGGAAGTCATCGCGGCCAGCTGAAATCACAGATAGTCATCGGTCACGCCGACAAGGTGAAGGGAAATATGTGCGTTGAGAGCTGAAAATAAAACTCACTGCCATGTTCTGTGATTTCCATCCTCCAATGTTGTAGCGGTTGGAAATGAATACGCTGGAAGGGAAGAGTCCGTCCGAGCTTCCAATCCAACTGAGCTCTCTCCTGTATGCAAGACCCATCTCCTCCACCATGTAGCTCTGGAGGTATTGACGGGAGTAATGGATGCCGAGAGGTTTAGGGTTGAGATTGTGGACGGCTGACTGAGCGTTCATTTTGCTATAACAAGGAAAGGAAAGCGTCGGTTAGTCAACCAGCGATCACGCTCATTGATGCTAAGGTGGCTTTCAGACGCTCCCGCGCGTTAACCTGCCAAGCGTTTATTCCGCGTGATAGCAAGTGAAACGTCCTCGCAGCATATGCACCGTGTGCAAGAGAGCACATTAAAGTTAACGGTGGCACCATCGACCATTTTACAATAACTCCGGAGGTGGTTTAATGTCGGTCACTTAACAGGAGTCTACTTACAACTCGTGGTGATGGGGTCCCTGGAGGGCGGCGGCGGACTGGATAGCTGATTTAACGACGGCAGATACTTGAAGGCTATGATCCCTGTTGGTAAATTCAGCCATCCTCTGGAGCATGAATGCGGGAGGAGCGGTCCTCATGAGGACGATGACAGCGGCGCAACGCACCTGGTGGGCTTCTCCGAGGTTCTGATACACGTTGAATAGGACTCGGCGGGCGACCTGAGGGAAGACCTTGGCGAGCTTATGCAGAGAGGTGACCATGAGGGTCCTCTGGAAGGTTGACATCTCCTCCTTGCCTTCGAGGTAGGGCTCGAAGACGTTGAGGATCTTGGGGTGGCCGAGGTTGCCAAGGGCGCGGATGTACACCTGGATTTTGTGGCTATCTCCGTCCTTGACGGCGGCGCGGAGGTGCTTAGCCATGTACGGGATGTACTCCTCGGATACGGCCTTGGGGTTTATGGGAGAGAGTCGTCCGAAGGCGTGGACGGGGAAGAGATTGTGAGCCGTGACGTTGTTGACCTGAGCCTTGCGAGCGAGGTTTGCGAAGGAAAGGATGGCGGTGGAATTCAAGAGGGGCTGCTTGGTGACTTCGGGGCTCGTGGCCAGGGCCTGTGGAAATAGATTTTGGAGTTAAACATGTGGACACGCTAAGTTGAGGGGCGTGGTATGAATAATTAATTTATGATCGGTACTCACGAAGAGAGTCTTGAGGAATTCTGCAGTTGGGGTCCTGGCGCTGGTAGCAATAATAGCGACGATCTCGGCGGCCTCCTCTTGGACGATCTTTTTGGACTTGATCCAATCCTTGATGGTGGTGAGGCAGGGGCCGGTGCCGGCAGCGGCAACGGCGTCGCGGAGAACGGACCTGTTTCGAGAAAGGGAATTCGGTAATTTTTCGGAGGTAACATGCAGCCTGAGTGGTGTGCGTCAGATCATTGTGGTCCTCAGGGGAGTAAGCGGAGGCAGGTAGGCAGTGGGTGGCCGGGAGTACGGTTCATTGGGAGGTTAGACAGGACGAAGAGGAGGGTTGGTGTTCAATGAGTGCCGGAAACTCACCATGGGTTTTCTCCGGAGGATTTAATGGGAGCGTAGATCTGAGAGGTAGCCTTCTGGAGCTGCTCGGAACTCATGGTACGGAGGAGACGGACGACGATGGTGAACTTGGAGAGGGTGCCCTTGGAAGGAATGCTGCTAGGGTGCTGCATCTCGGATGCGATTTGAGAGCAAAGTTTCTTGACGGCGGAGACGGGTTCGATGTCCTTAGAGGTGGGAACGGCGTTTCCTTCGTAGCCGATGAAATAGGGAAGCAGTGGGATCTTGGGAGCCTTGTTCATTCCGGGCCTCGGGTTGTGCTCTTCGCTTGAGCTGGAGCTGGAACTTGAGCTGCTGGAACCGCTACTGAAACTACCTTCATCGCTGCTTGAGCTGCTGGAGCTGGAACTGTCTCCGGAGCCGTTTCTGTCGGAGCTGTTGCTGTCGGAGCTGGAACTCTCAGAGCTGGAGTTGCTGCTTTCGGAGCTGCTACTGCTGCTACTTCCACTACCGTCGGAACCACTGCTGCTACTATTTTCACTGCTTTCGCTGCTGCTGCTGTTACCGTCACCCTTGCTCACACTGTCCTCACTGTCGTCCTCGCTGCTGCTACTGCTTCCGCTGCTGGCGTTCTTGTTCTTCTGCGGTGCGGATCGGCGAAATCGCTTAGGGATTGCGCGTTTCCGTCCGGACCTGTCGGATTCTTCGCTGGAGTCGCTGCTGCTGCTACCACTCTCTTGGCTGTTGCTCACGCTGTCATCGCTGTCGTTTTCGCTGCTGGAGCTTGAGCTGGAGCTGTTCTCGTTGGAGGATTGGGATGATTTTTTGGCGCTGCTTTTTGCTGGGCTCTTTCCAGATCCGCTGATGTGGTCTGAGGAGAAAGGGTCGTTGTAGTCGTAGACGAGGTCCTTGACGTGCTGTGGGTTGGGCACGGATGGCGGGGAGCCAGAGCTTGACCGCCTGGAAATCAGGGTCACGTTCATGCGACTGACCACCATGCCCTTCTGTGCGTTGTACAGAGCCGGACTGAGGATAACTTTATTGGTGGTGACAGAGGATTGGATGGTGTACTCCTTGAGGGATCCGGAAACCACAATCCTGCTGACTCCGGAGCGCTGGAAAAGGAAGAGGGTTGAGTGTGTGGTCGTCGGCGTTGCATTTTTGTGACGGGCTGTAGTGCTCTGATACTTACGGAAAAGAAGTGTCCCATCTGGTTGTCGGCAGGCTCCCAGTCGGTGAGCCCGGTGAATCCGTAGTGGTAGGCGACCCTCTTGTCGCAGTTGCTGAAGTTCTTGGTCTTCACGATGTCGTAGAATCGACCATCTCCACGAAGTTCGGGAATGGGTACGAGTTCCGGGTTGACCTGGGTGGCGTACATCGGCAGTGGGGAGATGTCGTACATGACTTCGCACTCACCGGTGACGGTATCCTAAGTGAAAATTTTTTGGCATCAGATTTGTCTCGAGGACTTCGCTTGCGCGATTTCCTCCTCATTTCCATCTAAACTTACCTCCATTGCGCGGAAAACGCTCTGGCTGGACCTCTTTGGAGCCTGACTGCCATGAGGCCATTTGATTTCGTTTTCACCGCGGGTGTCTACCTGCAGTTGACTCACGACGCTCTTGATGAGGTTCACCTCTGGGTTGGAGAGGTCTTTGCTGACCACCAGCTCATCCACCTGCGGAAGCGACGGTCACGTGATTAATCATTTCCCTTTTTGGATACGAGGTGAAAGGAGGAAAATTGCCAGTCGGCACTTACAACTCCGTTCTTGAATTTAATCTGGAACGGCTTGCTAGAGAGCGGGAGCGACTTGTAGTTTAGCTCCTTCTCCGGGATCCTGGCCGCCCATCCTCCGGGAAGGGATGCTTGCACCGGAGAGAACTGGGCGTCGGAGATCTGTGTGGAGCGACAGTTGGTTAGTAAGATAGTGTTTGATGGTCGGATCGCGCATGTCGCATGTCCGTGTGCTCGTGCGTACTCACCCTGGCAAGGACGGCGCTGGAACTCTGTGGTTGGAGCGTGAGAGTCGCTCGGCTCACCACGCCAACGTACTTGTCTGCCACCTGATGGAGGGCGGCGAGAGTTCTGCCCTTGATCTGGTACTTGTATTCGTATCCAGGTTTCCAGGCTGCGAGTAGAATACAAGCGGATTAATACTGGAGGTGGAGGCAGTGTTCTCCGAAAAAAAGCGGAACTAAGTAATGATGGGCAATCTTAACAAAACCTTTACTCACCATTTTCGGCCGTTGCCAGCCCAACTGAAAAGTAGAAAAAAGAATCATTTTATTTGAAGATTCTTTATAATATAATCACTTAAAAACACATGCGCGCGCGTAGTTGACATGGTCACCCGCGACGCTACCAATATTTTTTTAGAATTCCTTGTAGCACTTCGCAGTAACTCAACATTTTTTCGGTTCTATTTTATTGGAAGTTCTCTTTCTTTATTTCGGTCAGGACGAAAAATGTTGAGCGAACATATGAAAACCTTAAGTAACCCTGTGATTGCTAAGTGATATATGTGAAAAATAATAGATGGGGCCCTTCCAAACATTGCTTTCAAGTTCAATTTTAGTTTTCTTGCACAACCATACGCAAAACTTTAACAATAACAACATTTTTGAAAACTTCCGTAAATGCACTACCAGAAAAGGGTACTTGACTTCGTTAATTAGTAAAAAAAATAACGTGACATTGTCCCTGCCACACGTTGAAAGAATTTTACAGAATCCTTAATCCAGAAGAACATAATGTTTTCCGGGGTACATCAACCTGATTGAGATAATGCATAAATATTGATTCAGTGTTTTCAAAATTAATATTGGTGCGAAAGCTAACAAGAATAACAAAAAAAATACTATAATCGTGTTCAACCAAGCAAGCGCTGGTAAGTGGTAAGCGCTTATGCAGAGCAAATAGCTACTTTCGCTTTGTACAGAAGACGTCCATTGAGAGATGTCTCGCTCTGCAGCATTCATGTTTATTCAGCAGAACCTTTCTTCGCGTTCAAAGCGTTTAATAATTTATATTGTCGTCTGCAACGAAAGAGTTTACCATGTCTTTTCTTGGCTCGTCACTTTTGGCCATTTGCACACGTTTGGCACGCACGCGTCAAGAGTTTTTCTTATATTTTTAAGACCGCTGTCAGGGACGCATGCTAAGGATTTGGAAAACACTGTCGCTCATTCGTGACGCCGCCGTGTGGCGACAGTCAATCTTGCTCGGCGTGCAACTTGAGACATTTCTCGCCTCTTTCGTTAAAGTATAATATTGCGTACAATTGGAAATGCTAATTTTTCATATCGACACCTACAATTGGATTAGCGCGGATTACTGCTTCAATTATGAAATAAAACTTTGTAGTTCGCATTCCACTCAATTCATCATCTCACAATAAACGATAAGATACAAGCCAATAATTCTGCCTGGAAATGCATAGGTCCCGAAACCCAGGTCAGCATAGTCTTACAAATTCAAAGAACTGCGGATCTCGCTCCTTAAAGTCTCAATTGAATTTCCCTTGGGTAGCTTAACTGGTAGAGCACTCGGCGCGAAATCGGGGGGTCTGGGCTCGAATCCCAGTCCAGGCGAATTATTTTTTTACTGTGAATTTCACACAATAGTCTTTCAAGGTAAAGAATGCTTTAAAGTTGGTTTGTTAGTAGTAATGCTGATAGCAATTCCACGGAGTTTAGTTTTAAAGATTTGCAATGATGCCTTTCATTGAAACAATTGTGCCAATCCCTTATCAAGTGATGGAATATGAATACCTAATAAGTATAAATTGATCAAAAAATAACTGCTGTGGATTAATATTACCGTAAACTATAACTTATCCTGAAAATAATTCCGTAAATCGTGTTTAAACAGAAAATTAAGTCGTGTATAAAAAAAAAATGTAAATATATGCAATTAACCTGTCGTGTTACATCGAAATACATGTTAAGCGAGGGATACATGTAATTTATCCGCAAATGGATGTAAAATTCTCTGCACTTGAATTTTAATTTGGTATTTTGCACAACACCATCATGAATTGTATTTTAGAAAATAGAAAACTTTGTAGTATCTGGTATCCCCAAGTTCCATGGTGGAGTCTGATGCCTTAAAGAGTCTCCCATCAAGAAAATCTACTGGTGCTTAGGTAATTCATATTGCGTCTCATTTTGCAAATCAAGGATTCAAAATGTTTACTCGTACGGTACTGCGATACTTTATCTCAATATTATAGTGTTTGGCCTAAGGTGGCTTATAATTGGTGAAATATTCAGGAATGAGCCGTTGTGTAATCCAGTACTTGTTAAGTATGAATTGTATTGGAGTTGGGTTTCTCAGTACTTACCTACGAGGAAGACGATCAGAGGAGACCACATCTTGTCCCGGAGTGGCGAGCGTATTTGGAGCTCCGCCTTATATACCAGAGTCCTCCTCACGGTTGTGTGATATCAATTGCGCATCTCAGCGGAAAGTGGAATCTGCTGGTCGGCCTTTGACATTCGGCAGACACGCGCCGTTGTGTACACGTGCCGAGTCACTTATTTTTATTATCTGATAAACATATAATGAATGGCAGTTTGAGATTTTCAAGGCAACATCCACCGGGATTCGCCCTAAAAATCAAATTAGAGGAACATGGATGTGATGTGTTACTTACGAGTACATATTTAAATACGCAAAGGTAATCTTTTACCTGATTTGTAACAGGATCAGTCTTAAATTTGCACATTCATTGTTTTAATTTGATTCATTTGTTCAACTTCTTTGGCAGTTATATATTCCTTGAATTCCAACAGATAAACGTAGGTACAGATACATTTACGTACAAAAGTTTCAAACCGAAAATCTTAATTTTATTTTGGGTTGTGTACATTTAACTTTGTTGTATTTCTTAATTTTCATTTCAACTTATTTGTTTTAATTATTTCGATACCTAATTTATGTAAAATTAGTCAAAATATAAAAAAGAATCGTTTCCTTTTT
Organism: Pyrrhosoma nymphula; assembly: GCA_963573305.1. Lineage (NCBI taxonomy): Eukaryota > Metazoa > Arthropoda > Insecta > Odonata > Coenagrionidae > Pyrrhosoma > Pyrrhosoma nymphula. The sequence continues at coordinate 10,626,099 of OY754332.1, read as the reverse complement.
AATAATTGATAAACACATAGGCGGATCTCGATGCAGGATGGAAGAAGCATTTTATAGATTACCGTTGTTCGTTCAATAGACCTAAAGAATGGATAATGGACTTGGCCTTGGACTTTTCACATCTGTTGGTGTTGAAGTATACGGCCCAAATAGTTCTGGCAGCCGTTCGAAGCATTTTCTTTGAATAAATGAAATGAAATTACATTAAAGGAAATTTAATAATGCTTACATAATTACAATAAATTTTATGTTCTGAATGAATATTAATTTATTTCCGCTTTTGACAGTTGCTTTTTTATTTAAATTATACTTCCAGTACATTTAATTTTTTATTCATATTACAGCCTGGGTTCTTTGTACTGTAGGGAAGTCCTCATTCAAGATTCACTAATAAAATTTTTTGTATGAAAAACACAAGGTTAGACTATCATTAACATTAATTAATTTATCATCAGGCAGGTTTTTTCGATTGCCAGTTCTTTATTCTCTATCATGAGTGCCTCGTAGTAATCTGTTATAAAAATATGCAAATGATCACATTAAGAGGTTATGACAAATATTTATAAAGTTACACAATATAACGTTTTGAAATTCTAAACTATCTCATAATCTTGATACATTTTCATAACTTAACCATCTCTTACAAGTAATAAAGTTTCACACGCAGCATCCAAAAAGGATGCTTCAAGAGGTACATGAGATGGAATACTAAATGATTTTATGAAATTCTGTCTATATTCACCACATAGGTACGTTCCTTCAGTGATAAAAAGTTGACAGTGAGGTTTTTTTAATGGACTACCATGCATATAACCACACAATTTATAATGAAATTGTTAAGTTTTGTTGGATACTTGGGAATTTTTTGTTTTTGCGCATTCACAAGAGCTGTAAATTTACCCCACTCTATTAAATAAGCCGACATTGAAGTTCATGTGCATTAACAAAAGACATGAAAAATATGGTTGACATTTAAAGTTGATTCGAAGATCAATAATAAATGTGTCAATTTTGATCGAATTGCGACAATTTCACCGAAAACACATTTAAGCTACTAGCGGGTAATACTCGTCAGTATGAACTTCATCAGCCCATTACTTCCAGTGGGCAGCTAGCCATTAGCCTAATTCAATTCAGTGGTCAGTATGTCTTGAAAGATCGATTTTTATATCTAGTGGATATAAATGGCCAAAAAAAAAATTATTGAAATGAAAACATTTTTTTAAACCACGTTTTTAAAACGGAACAAAAAGTATAATATAAGTTCTCATAGTCCCACTCACATTCATATCTCCATACAGATAATGACTTACAGATTGTCCTGAAAGTTTGTAATTGTGATTTTTAATAGCTATGAAAAAAATTAGTCATGCACCCCACGTTTAGATAGTTGATACATGAATAGTTCGCATAACTCACTTATAATTTTATTACACTTAAAATGATATAACTTATTATGTGAGTTTTCTGAACGACAGCTTCTCCCTACAGTCCTTACTATTATCTGCAGCATGTGCCCGACGTTTTTCGTTTTCAATCTTACAAGTATTTTCATAGCTATTAAAATTCACAAATTTGCAGGAAAGTCTGTAGGAGATTGTGAATCTGTATTATGGGGATTTGTGTGTTCGTGTGGGGCCAGGAGAAACTATATTATACTTTTTGTTCCGTTTTCAAAACGTGTTTTTAAAATTTTTTATTTAAATAATTATTTTCTGATTTTTACTCTAGTAATATTACATTTGAAATAGAATATTGTTATACCTAACTACCAATAAGGTATCAATCTCTTTAATTGTTATTATCGTGGCAGTTTAATAAAAGTAGCAAGCAAAATAATATCATAAGAATTTATATCAATATTACAACCTATTAGTAACATTAATAATTTATTAATCAAAAAATTTTATTTCATATTATGTACCTATATAATGCATGTACCATTTAAGATATTTGTTATGTCGTATTATTTAGTATATATAACATACATACAGATACATATTATTGCATTGTCATCCAGTTTGAGCTACGATCAAAGTTTCAAGACTCTAGCTGATCGGAAAAATAGTTTAAAGTTGATTGCCAAATTTCTGCCAAATGACATCATGGAAACCTTTTAATTATAAACCTTAGGCCTGCTACGAATGCCCTAGCATTAAATTATCATTTTCTTTACTTTGTCTATGGACACTAACATATACCTAACCTTTGGTTTTGATGACATGAAAAGCATTAAAAATATTTTTTTTTTTATTGGAATGATGTTGATTGCTAAAAAAAGTGAAAAGCGTAATGCAACCAACTATTACCTTACTGTTATATTCATGTGCTTCGCTTTTACCTTAACCTTCAATGGGTTAGTAAAGTCATCAAGAAGTGCATAGTATTATTCATAGTGCACTAGGGAAAATTATTACAACAGTGACAATTTTAATATTATAACTTGGTACAAATAGTCATTCATATTATTTTAGGAATTTTCATCGTAAAAACTGTGACTATTCCTGTAATTGACAGTGTGAGAGGTTAAAAAATTCAGCCTGTCATCTAAAACATGAAACAAAACTGTTATTACAGATTCCAAGGAAGAAATCCTTTTTCGGATATTTTCTAGGCACGGTAACTTTGTGCATAGACCATTTTATCCTTAGCATGTTTGATATTGATTTTTTCTATTTTAAATTACTAATATTTCATCTCTTGAATAATAGCACCAATGAGAGAACTAACCATTAATATGTTATAAAAAATTGAACATATTTCTCATTTTGCGGCAAGTTTTACCACATGGGACTTCAAAGTCCCACCAAGACTTCAACCTTTCAAGGTCCAAGCTATTTCCGGTTGCTATCTGGACCAAGGAGATGTAAAAAAATGCCCACTGATGTTTTAGTAGAGTAAACATACTGCAAAAATTGATATCACTGAATCTACTTCCTTGTGGTATTATTTACAAACTCCTTAGTGCGATTTGGTTGTTAAAAATTTTTTTTTCATGACAAAAATAGAGGAAATTTAATTTCTAAGAATAGTTATTGAAAACAAGAATATTCAAAAATTCATTCTCATTGGTATAAGGTTTATAGCGCTATTAAGGAAAATATGTTTGTAAAATACCTTTAGTGATGTCAAGAAATCAACTAAAAGTTACATTTAAAAAAACTTTATTCAATATTTACACCCGTAGTTAAAAACATATTTTTTTAAATAGACACAATAACGCTGAAATAATGCACTACGTTTCTAATTACTGAACTTATGCCGTCAGATTGCAACATCTGTTTCATTAATTTAACCGTTTTATCTTTTCTTAAGCATTTATAATTCAATGACAACCTTATTTGCAATCGATTTACAAAATTATTAACATTAGCATACAGTAATAAATTATTTTTGTTAATCAGTCTGATTCCACCGAAACTTCTACATCCTTGCAAGTAGTGCATACGTTACTTTTGATACTGTACTTTCCGCAAACATGCCTGCTACATTTATCGCATATAATTGTGATTTTTATTAATTTGATTAATTTTCCACGGTGGCGGTGGCATCGTCCATACCTTCTTTACCATAAGGGCTCACGGGGCCCGAGGCCACGGCCTCTGACCTCACGGTGGCCCCGAAATGCCGATATATTTGCTTAGACCAAAAAGTGGAGCTCAATTTGTTTTCGGTTTTCAAGTAGATACCTACTAAAATTACCGTCAGATTTTCAATTTTTCCAGAGAGTGAACAGTGAACATTTTGACAATAATAAATACTTTTTATTTGCTACTTAGTGAAACTGATTATCTGTACCATAAGCATATTAAATATAAAATCATAACAGAAAAATATTTTTTCTTGTCATTCCCTTTTTTAAAATTTCCAACGGGGCCCCAAATGTTTTGTGTGCCCCGGCATGTCCTAAGACGGCCCTGCGCATCGTCGCTGCAAATGTGGCACCTGCCTGTACCATTCATCTTTGCACTTATATTTGGCATTTTCTGTGGTAAAATGTGTCTATCTAACACCCTTCCATTGTCTTAAAACCTCATTTCTATGCTAGGTAATAAAGTATAGGAAATTGTCACATTTTTATATCAAGCAATACTTTTCATAATACTTAGGTAATTCTGTATATGAAGCAATGTTTTAGTAATAACTTATCCCTCATGTTGTTATTCAGTATCGTTTTATAACTCTTTAGTAAAAGCAGCATTTTTACCTTTTATTTATACCTAATAAAGGTTTAAAGAGTGTAGTCTTCTTTAATTTCATAACTTTGTAAATATTATGTAAATAAAGGGCCATGTCTTTGATGTAATTTCTTTGATATATCTCCAAAATTGAATTACTGATTTAGGGAATATATAGGATTTTGTAATACTTATAAGTGCTTCATCGCATGTTTTCTTTGTGACATCCATGACGGACTTTATAAGTAAATCTTTCTTTTTAGAAAGAGATAGTTAATGTTTAAAAAATGCATCAAGGTTATACGGTTATGTATTATTTCTAAATTTTACCTCTGTGTAATTTGATAATAATTCATCAATTTATAATCTCTTAATGTGGTCATTCGCATCTTTGTAGTGCATGGTACAACAAAGCACTCAAGATTGAGAGTAAATAAATGGCAATCGAATTACCTATCTGATAATTCATTTCAATATTAAAGGTAGACTCCAACCAGTTCTTTCAAATGAAAAACATGCTATTAGCATATAATGAATGAGGGCTTACCTACAGTGCTACGTACCTAGACATAATTTGAAGCGAATTGAGATGCACACAAAGTGTAATCAAAAAGTAATACTACATGAGGAAATAAATTAATTTTAATTTTCAACTCGATAATTATAGTAATTTATATGCCTAAATCAATATTAAATTTTCTTTTAAGTTTTCATTTTTTTCAATAAAACTTTTCTTTTATATGCGATGGCTCTCAAGACCATCTGTGATATATAATTCAACGCTAGCTAATATGAAAAACCCATAGAATTCAACATTCGCTTATTGGGTATATTGGGCGAGTGCTTGTTTGCTCCATACTTTTTTCTGTTCTGCCTCGCAATCCACCAATAAGTCAATAAAATGCATCTTACGAAAGCAAATGACTCAGCGCGTGCACGCGGCGGCGCGTGGCTGCCGAATGTCAAAGGCCGACCATCAGATGCCAGCTTTTCGCTGAGATGCGCAATTGATATCACGCAACCGTTAGGGTGAGTCTGGTATATGAGACTGAGCACGGAGTACGCTCGCCACTCGGGGACAAGACGTGATCTCCTTCGATCACCTTTCTCGTACATATCGCCTTCCTAGGGAAGATTTTTCATTTAAAACTGCTTTGAAAAAAACTGCGGCTGATATGATACTTATTTACTTCCATATCCCAATCAAACCGAAATTGGTTCTTGGCCTCACCAAGAACTTTACGCCATCCCTCTGTCTTCCATTGCTGATGTTGAGCTTCCCATCTTGTCTTTTTGGACTTGGTCCTACCATCGTAGGCTGAGTCTTCCCAAAGGTCTTTTTCCTTCCGGGCTTCCTTTGAAAATGTATTTCAGCATTGTTTCTTCATCCCGTCTGTAGACGTGACCAGCCCCTTTCAAATGTTTAAATTAAAGCATTAATATCAGGCTCCGGGTATAGTTCTCTTAGTCCTTAGCAAAAAGTCCTGATGCGCCAATTTTCACCTTCTTTTACTGGTCCCAATACTGTTCTCAAAACTTTATTTTCAAATGTGATCAATTTCCTCTCCACATCTTTGCTTAAAGCCCGTATTTCTGAATCGCTGAGGGAAACTGGTCGTATAACAGTCTTGTGTATGTTGAGCATTGTTTGGCTTGATAATATTTTACTTTATGGAGGTTTTGCACATCCCAGTAGCATTTTTTTAACATTTATTATTCTTGATTTTATTTATTTTTCTTCTTTGTTACCTTGATTAATGATTACCCATAGGTATTTAAATTCTGTACATCTGGCAAACATTTATCTCCTACACCTAGCGGATTGTTCTCTTCATTAGCTTTTCTTCCTACTCTCAAGTACTTCGTCTTTTCTTTACTGACAGTCAGTCCTACCAGTTCGGCTTGGGTTTTTAGTTCTTATGCAAGATTCGTTAGGCTATCTTTGTTTTCAGCCATACTAAGAACAGCATTATCTGCAAAACCTAATAAATTAAGTTTTCTCCCTATCTTCAAACACGGTAGTAGTTCTTTTGTTCTCCTCAAGCTTTCTTCTAATGCCAGGTTGAAGAGTATAGGATATACACCTTTTATCACTCCTGTTTGCAATGCCAAATCCTTCTGAATACTTATTATAAATTCTTACCTCACCTTCTGATCCTTTTATGCATATATTTACAACATTTATTAATTTCTCTGGTATGATATTTTAGGAGTGTCCACCTTCTTTCCTTATTTATAGATTCATACGTCTTTTTAAATTCATTAAATAGCAAGTGAGATTCTTTATCATACTCCAAATATTGTGGCAGTGCTTGTGTTAGTATAAATAGTTAGTCGATAGTAGATTTTTGGCTTTTGACTTTTGATTGCACTTTATAAGTTTTATTTCATAAAGATATCCCTATATAGTTGTTACATTCCAGTATATCTCCCTTTTTATAGGTTAGGATAATGATTGTTCTTTTTCATTGTTTAGGCATTTCGTCTACTCTCCACATTCTCCTTGTTAATCTAAAAAAATCTTTTAAACAGCCGTGGTCTCCCATTCCTTAACATCTCAGCTGATATATCATCCTCCCCTGGACCTTTATTGTTTTTCAGTTTCTTTATAGCTCTTTTCACTTGTTCCTCCGTCACCTGATATGATACTGATTTGAAAAATGGATAAATTCAAGGGCGTATCCAGGGGGGGGGGGCAAGGAAACCAACCAGCCTTCCAACCCTTCCCTTTCAACTTGGAAAATTTTTAAAATAAAATAGCAACAAATATAAACAACAAATTCCTGAACAATTGATCGACAGGTTGGTTGTTGGTATTTCAACATTGCTGCTCATCACAATGCTGATTTCTTAGGTGCATTCAGAAGAGTATACATATGTCCTACGTATTCATCCTCAATACTTCTGGGTGTCGAACTCAGGAAATTTGAAATACTGATGAGTTGACAGCAATCTAGCAACGAAGAGCTAGAATATCGGCCTGTGATGTCAACTGCGTTCCATTATCTGTCAAGCAAAACTTATTAGGATATTATCTTCAAATGGATATAAATAAAATAAATGTTCTATCATGCAACTGTTTCACGCTGCTTTCAATGGTTATAGCAAATGATGCATCAATATAATGCAATTCTGTGCAAAATGCAATGGATATCCTTTGCGCAGTCAAAATGACTGCTTCCGCGGTAGTAAGTACAAACACAGCCCAACACAAAAAAATGATGTCACGGAAAAAATATCGACGCTTTGAAAAAATCAGGTATTCCCAAGGACAACGAGAGCCACTACACACTGTAATGGTACTAAAAATAGAAAAACAGTCAAAATGACAGCCTCTAGGGTTCTAAAGTAAAATAAATTAACAGAAATATCAAACCTTGTACATTTTTAATGCAAAATAATTTTAGGATATATTAGTTCCATCAGGCATAATATGTTTTTGTGGAAAAGCTTATCGTCAAATTGTATGCAGTATTTTGCCAGAACTAGACTTCTTTATCCTAAATACAAACGTAAGGTTGTAAAGCGTTTACTCATTGGGGGCGGTAAATAACAAAGAAAAAGTATCGATGCAGGCCAATCTGCACATTGCAAAACCATTCACCTACCTACACCTGAAGATAAAAGAAAGATTTTTCCGGGCAGTACCAGATTTTCTTTGTCTAATGATATGCGACTCCAAAACAGGGAAACGAGTACACCGGATAGAATTGGTACCCGGCTAAGAGTAGGTTTAAGCTGTGCGCGCTAATGATACCATGGAGTCAAGGCCTCATTCTAACTGCAGTGAATATATTTCAATGAGAAAGAAAACTCTGTCATGTTAGCAGGCAATGAAATCAAGGAAACAACTGTACAGTCCACAAAACTACTTCTCTTGATTTCGTCCATGTTATCAAATACATATCTCTATTAGCTTCGTTTGTAGACATTTATAGTTCATTTAACGTAATGTTAGATTAATTCAATTTCGACCATTCTGTTTCGAGAAAATATATCATTTTATAACTTATGGTGTCCGACACCCACCGACCGCACAGGTGCGACGAATTTTGTCTCTTTCTTTAGCCATCGTCTCATAGTCCACCTGTGAGTCCAGGTGCTGTATATACGTCGCCGCATATTATGGCGCCATTCCCGGTGTACGGTATAATAGCTAGGAGGTAAAGGGGCATTAGGAAATTATCCTCATTACATTCCTTCGACGTGGAAACAAAATGTGCACCAGTGTGTTTTAGACTTTCCGCATTCCAACCTATCTACATCTACATACTACCCCGCAAGCCGCCTCAATAGGCGTGTGGCGGGGGGTGTTAGGACACCAGCCGTTTACATATAAAGGAAACGCTCTAATGAAATTACGACTGGCATTTATTATAGTCCCTTATTGTTCGGGGGAAAAACGAATTCCCATACCTATCCGTTCGGCAAAATATCTCTCTTAATTTATCGTTTCTGTCGGACCTGGAAATATAGTGGGGTTCTAATATGATGTTCTCCGTGTCGCTCTGAAAGATATCTATTCTCAATTGTTTAAACAATCTAAGCCTAGCGCGCAGCCTCCGAGTCACTAGCGGCTCCCAGCCTAATTCGTTTAACATCTGTGTAACGCTGTCTGTACGCCCGTAGCAGTTTTGACGAATCGCGCAGCTTTCCTTTGTATTTTATTGAGTTCCCGGACTAAGTCTTTCTGCACCAGATCCCATATGCTCGCTGCATATTCAAGGTGTGGTCGGACGAGTGCGAAATAGCATCCCTCTTTTACTTTTTCATCCGAAAATCTTCCCACAATACGCTTGACGAATCCTAGCTTCTTCAGAGCTCTGCCACAAATATTTCTTATATGTGCTCCCCACGATAGGTACGAAGTTATCGTAACTCCTAGATACTTCACTTCATCTGTCGCCTTTATGTTAAAACCATCCACAGCATATACATGGGAATAGTTGGACGACCTCCGCAAGAAATGTACCACCGTGCATTTGCTCAGATTAAGTTCGAGTCCCCACTCTTGGCTCCACACATGAACGTTGTTTAAATCCGATGATAGAGTTTAAAAGTCAGAGTGATCATTAATTTCACGATAGATGACAGCGTCGTCGGCAAATAAACGTATTTTACTGCTAATTCGAGAGCATAGATCATTTATGTATATAATGAACAAAAGGGGGCCGATCACGCTTCCTTGTGGGACACCTGATGTCACTTTAACTACATCAGAGCTAATTCCGTCAAGAACTACTTTTTGCTTACGATCACTCAGAAAGTCGCGTATCCAGTTTACTACTGTTTCGTTTAGGCCGCATGACTGTAATTTGTATAAAGGTTTGTTATGAGGTACCGTGTCGAAAGCTTTCTTAAAATCTGGAAATAATGCGTCAACTTGTCTTTTCGATTCACCAGATTTGAGAATGTCATGAAAAAAGAGCGCGAGTTGTGTTTCACATGATCTACCTTTCCGGAAGCCGTGCTGAGAGCCAAAGAGGACGTTACGACTGTCCCGGAACGTCATGATGTTGCTTACGACGATATGTTCGAGTATCTTGCCTTTAAACGACGTTTATGAAATTTGTCGATAGTTCCCTGGGTCGTGTCTGTTTCCCTTTTTGAATATCGGTGTAACGTTTGCAATTTTCCAGTCTAATGGTATCTTTTCTTCAGACAGTGACTTCTTGAATATTATGCCTAAGAACGGTGCGATCTGTGGCGCTAATTACTTGAGGACACGCGCGGGTATTCCCTCCGGACCCGGAGATTTACTATTTTTTATCGACTGTAGCTGTTTAGTTATCCCATCGCGTTGAATAGTGATTTCTTTCATCGGTTCCTCAGTGAATGAAATTTCAAAATTACATGCAGTATCGTCTGTAGTGTATACACTTTCGAAGTGGGAATTTAACATGTTAGCTTTGACAATATTTTCGGTGACAAGTTTGCCATCTTTATCAAATAAGGAATCTACGTTAGAAGATTTTCCCTGAAGCTCTCTCTCATATGACCAAGAAGATTTCGGATTTTCTTCGAGTAATTCACCGAGTACTTTTTTCTTGAAATTTCACAATGCAGTACGCATTGATTTCTTGGTTTTTGAGCGTTGCGCAGCGTAACTTTCTTTTGCTTCAAGTTCCTTCGATTTGTCACCTTCCGTAGTGGACTTTTTGAGCAAGTGGTACAGTTTTCTCTGTCTCTTAAGGTCCCTCCTACCATCGTTGTTATACCAGCGAGGTTCTTTACTGTCGCATTTCAATTTTTGCGAAATATATTCGTTGATTCCCTGTCAAAGAATTTCTAAGAAATATTTCCATGATTCATCGGTGCTTTTATCCTCTGTTTTAGCTACGAAGTCCGTGTACGAATCATTAAGCATCTCGCCAAATTTTATGAAGTTGCATTTATCAAATAAATAAATATTGCGTTTCGGTTTAACAGCTGCCTCCACTTCAATTTTTAAGGTTGCAAAAATTACTCTGTGATCACTTATGCCGTCAATAATATTGAGTTGTTTTACCAACTTAGGATGGCTTACTGCAAAAAGGTCTAATATTTTATTTCCTCTCGTAGGCTTGTCAACTACTTGGGAAAGTGAGTGATTGGCAAGTGTGTTGAGTAAGATCTCGCTGATTTCCCTATTCCTGGAATTCAGTTTTACAGTGTAAGATTCCCAATTTATAGATGGCAGATTAAAATATCCCCCAATAGTTATTACACTTTTACTGTCTCTCTTAGTAAATGCGGATATTTGATTTTCTAATTGGTAAATAACATCAACTTTGGAGTTTGGAGGTCTATAAAAAGAGCAAACATGTACACTCCTTTTGTTTCGTTGTTTAATTGTACACCACACGCTTTCTATTTCATTGTCAGTTATTTCGTGGGCGGTGCTGTGTAAATGTGATTTAACTGCTAGAAAAACTCCGCCACCTGTCCTATCGCTTCGATCGCATCTGTAGATTTTATATCCTGGAGGAAAAACTTCGCTGTCGCTTACATCCTCAGTAAGCCAGCTCTCCGTTCCTATGACCACGTCTGCGTCCTGAAATATATGCTCGATTTCAGCGCGCTTGTTTTTAACGCTACGGCAATTAACTACTATAAAGTTAATGTCATATTTTGTAGATTGAGTGTCGGTTGTTACTTTTCAACGCTTATGGGTATTAGGTGGGCAAATTTCACTGGAATTGCTTATTACATTTGATACAATTTCTTTCACTGGAGTACGCGTTTTGGGAAAATTGTCACTATTTACCGGCTTAGGCGCTCCTAAGTTTACTTGCATGTGAAAATTTTCGCAATGCGGATTTCCTCGGAGGCTACGTTTGGTTAAATCTTTACAAATCCCACTAGATGACCTCTCTAAAATCCCTCGATGACTCTAGTCTAAAAAATATCTACAGTGCTCAAAAATCCTACGAGCCACCCGTTCAGACGCCTCTTTGGAATAATGCACCCCAGACGAGTCGAGGGGAGCCCGGCACGATCTAAGCACCGGCCGAAGATCCACGAACTCTGCCCCAATGCTCGCTCGCTGCCCTTATGCAAGTTCCAAGCAAAATGGACGAAATTGAACGAAATATAATAAGGCTGCTGTCTATTAGGGGACGTTCAAGTATTACGTAAGACGATTTATGCTATTTTTGACCCCCCCCCCCAATCCTCCTATGTAAGGTAATGTAAGATTTTCCCAACATTGCATTACAATGTCATTCCCTTTCAGTCTTACGTAAGACGTTTGACATTTGTATCTAATCTTCGTTAAATGCTCGCTTTCTGCAGATAGAATCCATCGTACAGCTTTGTGCACTGGATATCGTATAATTATTCAGTTTTGGAGTACCACATTCATTGAGCATGGAGGGAATGTAGCTAGATAGTTGGATAACAGAATAGGGGAATTGGTGTAGAAGTGAGATTACGGAAAATACGCCATTAACGAGCGGTTGCTCCATGCCACTGCTAAATTTTATTCGGAAACGATACAAAGTTTCATGACGGACGAAACTCTTTCGTAAATTGGTTCCAGACCCCCCTACATAAGACAATGTAAGATGATCCCAACCCCCCCCCCCAAAAAAAAACGTTACACGTAATACTTGAATGGCCCCTTATTCGTATTACCTTCCTCCCCTTCGACTGACTCTTCCAACACATTTTCTGAAAAATTTCCTCGGCCATTGAGTTGCGCTCCATAAAGCATGTTCTCCTCGCGTTTTTTTTCTATAAGAAAGCTCAGTTTGTTTCTGAAAATGAATGGCTTAAATTCTGCAGTGAAATCAAACTTACCACTGGACATTACCAGAATAGCCCTAGTTAAAAATGAGTACCTTATGTTATATAGAATTGCAAAATTCAAATTTACTGTTATATTACACATTTAGTATTGTGACAAAGTTCTTACCATTCCATTACTGAGATTATTAAACATGTAAATCTTAGTTTTTATCTTACGAAAGGGATCTCATCATGCGAAAGGGATAAAATATGAATTTATTAGCTTTTAGAAGTTACGGAAGAAGAGGAATCATTGGCGTTATATCTGATACAAAAAAGACATAACCTGTGGCAGGTAACTGTGTAGCAGAAAAAATATCACAAAAAATTTAGCACTTGGTCAGAAAACATTTTCCGATGGTCTTCCGAATTGAATGAACATCGAAAAATCGTAAAATATCCTCTCGAGAGTTGGAAACTATTTTTAACGTCATTAACGGGAATGTAGAAAGTGCAAATCGATAAATTGATGACGTAGACATGAGGTATAAAATTAAGCGCAACGTTATGTAAGCAAGCATCTTGGAAATGCGAGCTCTCTTAGAAATTTTCTATTTATTAGTCCTTCATAAATCTTCCCTCACAAATATAAGAGACTTGAGGGCAGCAGATGGCACTAAAATTGAACTATAGAGCTATGTTCCATGAATTGAACTTATACAACGATAAGTTATGGCAGATTATCATTTATACCTAATGCCTGCCATCAATTTGATAATATTTTTCATCGAAAAACAAGGCAATTTAAAAACTGGCTTCACTAAGGAGTATTGAAATCGATTCAATAAATTCAGAAGGGCTTAATGATGCTGCAATTTTCTATCGGTAGACCAAAATCTGAACGGCTTCCGTGGGAAATGTAGTTTTAGAGCAAAGATTCCAAACCATTTTTATTCCCCACACCCCTAAAAAAATTTAAAATGTTCTCACACATCTTAGATTAATGTCTCGCACTAAAGTAATAATGAAACAAATGATTAAAATGAATTTTTTATAATATATTGTAGCGTCTGACGACCTATACGCAAATAAGAAACACCTCGTTTCAGTTTAATTTATTATATCCTGCTTTTACTCAAGCAGAGCAGCTTCCAGACCTGCTCTCCTTCTTCCTTAACAACCCCTCTCTCCCCAAACAAAAACCTCGTCACCAAAACATTTTAACAATCAACACGAAAACATATAAAAACATTCAAACAAAAATCATACCAAGTTAAACAAATCAAAAACAAACACTCAGGTACAGTTCAAACGCTACAGTCTTCTCCACCCTTTGAAGAATTTTGTTCAGGGATGTCACAAAAATTACATTCCTCGACAAAATATGGCTGCGAACTTAAGGGAGTACCTCTTGCCGAACGGCGCCACACCCCGAACACCGCTCTCGACACCCAGTCTACCTGTCGCAGTCAAATACTCGGCTCAGTGCATCGGAGTTTCCATGAGCAGAAACTGGCCGGTGTATGATTTCAAAGTCATAATGTTGGAGAAGCAACGACCATCTCATAAGTCTGGGATTACTTCCAGCTGTTCCATCCAACCAACGCAACGTGGGGATTGTGATCCGACACTACTTTAAACGGGCGGGGGCCATCCAAATAGACGTGAAGTTTTTTTACCCTCCTACACTACTGCAGCACATTCCTTCTCGGTCGCGCTATACTTCCGTTCAGTTTCGTTGAATTTCATTCTCAGATATAAGACAGGGTGTTCTTGTCCGTGGTCATCTGCTTGACTATGGATCACACCTCTTCCCAGGTCAGACGCGTCCGTTTGCAACGCAAACTCTCTTGAAAAGTCTGGTGCACAAAGCACCGGTTCTGACATAAGTACTTCCTTCAGCCTAATGAACGCTTGATTGCATTCTTCAGTCCACTCGGTCTTACCATTCTTGAATTTCCCTTTTATTGCATCTGTTAGCGGTGCCGCTATCCGAGAAAAATTAGCGACATATCTCCGATATTAGCCCACCAGCCATAAAAAAACTTCTTATTTCCGTTTTGGATTTCGGTGTAGGGTATTTCCTCACAGCCTGAATCTGCCGCTTTTAACCTACTCATTACTGTTTCAATCTGTTTTAAGTGTTCAGTCCAAGAGTTTGAATAAACTGCTACATCATCGATATATGGAACAGCATATTTCACTAAACCTCTGAGCACTTCGGTCACAAGACGGAAAAAATCATGTGGGGCATTTTTCAGCCCAAAGGTCATTCTTAGTGGCTTAAAAGTTACAAAACTGATAATAAATGCAGCGTATCTACTAGCTCGTTCAGTCATAGGAATCTGCCAATATCCTTTAGTTAGGTCGAACAGAGTAATATACTTGGCTCTCTATGCGTTCCTCCATGCTAGGGACTGGAAAGTACCGCGAAAAATTTTAGCAATCAACACCAAAACAAATCAAAGCATTTAAACAAAACCATACCAAACTCAACAAATCAAAAACAATTAAAAAACAAACACTCAGGTACAGTTCAAACGCTACAATATAAACATAAATAAAGTGTATTGAAAAGAACAAATATTAGAGCAAATTAAAAGTTGCTAAAACCCATAAAAAGGTAAACTTCTTCATTTTTTCGGGTTCTACCGCGTTGGTTGCTGTGGTGATGACAACAGTTTCGCTGGCACTACTGCCAGCGTCTTCAGGTCGAAGATGCCGGTTCACAATTTTGGTCCTTATTATATGGCGCTTCTTTCCCGCCAATTCTTGCTGCTGCCCTCCCATTGGTTCGTTTCAGAATTCTCCTCCAAGTGTAGTCCAGGTGGTATCCCTCGTCTCTGTTAAAATTGTCAGTCCGGGCTATCTCAATTGATTCCCTAATTAATTATGGAATCAATTGTAAATAGGGAATCAATTGAGATAGCCCGGACTGACAATTTTAATAGAGACGAGGGATACCACCTGGACTACACTTGGATATCATTCATCATAAAACACCGCGAAAACCTTCGTTCTTACCCATAAAAAGGGTACCTAAATATAAGCAAAAAACAGAATTTTTTATCTCGCACCCCCTGGAATGTAATCTCGCACCCCTGGTAGGAAAACTGTTTTAGAGAGTAAATCCCAAGTGAACCTAATGCATACGGCGTCAAAATCATTTCACTGGCAGATTTAACGGAACATTTACTCTCTAAAAATGGAGGTGTATCATAGTGGACTACCTGAGGAGCCATTTGAAGCAAACTTCACCTCACCCGCTGTGATGAAGCGTTTATTAATCCCTTTTCAATGTTAAATTAAACTGCAAGAGCTGTACCGTCCACTTATATTGAATGTACAATATTACACAACACGTTGTATTGTACATCAAATATAAGTGAACAGAACAACTGCTGCAGTTTAATTTAATTGCTGAAATTCTGTTCCACCACGTAACGCCAGATACAGTCGAAACTTTTCAAGATGCTGGGTTAGGTGAAAGTCTTCGTGTATTTCAATCAGACGCTGCGCTGCATGTCTTAGGGAGTATATCAACTATCTATCTATACTACTTATTTACAAACCTAGTAAAGAGTCTCATTGGCATATGTTGTGGTCTGTTATCGTTCGCGGGAAAAATGAAATTTTAAATCAGTCCGTTCGGCAGTCTAGTTCCCTAATTTTATTTCCGCATCGTTTCCCCTGCATGTTCCCCAATTTCTTCTCGAGAACCTTGACGCTAATATGCTTTGCCGTGCTCTCTCTGGTGGTAATCGCTTCGTGATCTTTCCAGGTGGCCTTCCACTGCGTGTCCAACTCAGCCGCCAGCCGACACTTCGTCGAGATGGTGTAGAAGGGAGCCAACCCCGACTTTTGCCGCAAGGAAGTCAGCAAGACCATAAAGGTGAGCGTTCCTCAGGGCTGCACCTCTAATTCATGTAAAATTTATATGATTTTTCTCAACAAATTATTGTTAGTCTTTCTAGCATCCAAAAAATTTACAAAAAAATAAATCATGGCAATTGAATGTACGGAATCGTCACTCGAACCTCGCTCACGCCATCTTTCCAGAAATGGTTAAGGCATGGCGGCTGGGTGAATTACGCAATTGAGTTTCTAATTAAAACGCTGCCCTTCCCTGAGTCGTAGAGTTCATCCTTGTTACTACTTTCAAGTATTACCTTTTTCGCCACTCAAGTTTCATGGGGAAACAGGCGTTTCAAAAACAAATTTCGATCTCAGTTGATGAAAAACATTTCCGGTATAACACCAAAAAAAACTTTACAGCTTCCACAGATGTAATTGTACTACATACAACCACCTTCCATGTAAATGTCGACGTCATCAGGTAAATTGTACGGAACGTTTTTGGATGAAATAGTCAAGGTTATTAGAATGGAGAGGGGGAGTGGGGTGGAAGGTGATGAGGAGAAGTTGGATAATAATAATACGTCTTCATTGGGGCCAGATTGAGACGGAGGCATTCTTTTCTTCCATCTAACCCTTCGTCGAATACATGTATGAAATAATTACAATTTACTATGAGTATTATATAAAAGAACAAAAAAGTTACCATAAATATTTAAGAATTAATCAACTGGAATATAAATAGCGTATAAAAATATGCACGATTGTGGGAAAAACGTAAGGAATCCATAACGAAAAGGCTGATATCCTTGACGAGAAAAACCCGCTGCAGGAAAACACCCATACGTGACGGGGAGTGTGAAAAACCTGCGAAAACCTACTAATAGATAAAGATAATGTACTTTTTAAAAAAGCAATGTAAGAAGCGAACAAAAAGACAGAAAAGGGGAGCTGTAAATGTGAAATAATAATATTTAAAAAATTGTAAATCAGTAATGTAAAAAAAGGAGTCATAAATACTTTTCTTTAGTATGAAAAAATGGGTAAATAAATGGTGGATAGGAGAAGGGGATGAATTCTGAGAAGGGGTTAGCGAGGCGCAGGTGAAGTGGAAACAAGGCAATGCGGGTGGAGTGATGGAGAGGAAATATGGGGGAAGTGGGAGGAAGTGGTAGTAGGTGTTTCCGAAATGTTGGCTAAGTGAATGTGGTATGTGTTGCATAGGTAGTTTGAGCGAGATATTTCCCTTGTCAGAATGGAGGCCATGTTCGATTTTTCATATTTTGATTTCAGCGTCCGTAAGAGCTATGAAGTAAATATAATGATATAATATTGGTGGTGCAAAAATATAGTTATATATGACAAAACTTCTCAGTAATTAAATAAATATAACTACTTAAGTCTCTACTACTTGACTCATTTTTCCACGCCGTGCGGTGAAAATGCCTTCATATAAAAAGGTTTTTTTTGCAATTCTGTAAAAATTTCTGCGGTAAGTAATTGATTAATTTTTATAAATAGTTAAGAAAACATACAAACTACACACTGTTAGTTTTTTGACGAAAACTAGGTATTAGAAATTCGTAATTTTTCAATATTCTCTGCCTGGAGCGCACAACCGTAGTCTATATCCCATGCAAAACAGCTTATAGTTTTAGGCAAATTGCACGAAAAGTAGTTTGGCAAGTGGTTAATATTTTGATATCATTGGAATGATGGGAGATTTTCCTTTAAAATGAAGACAAACTCGTCAAATACTGGTTGAAGTGACATCTCGCTAAAACTCCCTAGACACTAGCTGAGGACGGGCACTACCTCGAAGGGCGGGCAGGGGTCATTTTGACCCATAACGTTTTTCAGCATCAAATGGCTACTTTTTTCTCCCGGTACTTCATTATCTTCACAAATAGCATAAAGAAGGCCTTATATACGCATTATTAGCAATAAAATTATTTTTACTAAATAATTGTTTATAATTAAAATTATTTGAGTTGATCCTCTTCAGCAGTATATTAGGCTATTCTCAAGCATAACAGTTTTAAAATGAAGACACCTCCCTGAATGTCGTGCATATTTTGATAAATATACTTTTATTTGTTATAAAATGATTTTTCATAACCTTTTTCAAATAAAAAATATATATCTATATAAATCACATCCATACACAGACATATACATATATATTTGGAAAGATGTAATATCACTTTTTTGCCCAACTTACACATATAGTTATTGATTCTGCACAGTTTCCACAAACACTTCTATTGCATTTAGGACATATATTGGCAGTTTTCTTTGTGCAATTTTTAAAAATTTGACAATGTTTTCTTTTCTAACCCTATGGGGTAGTAGCGTGCGTTTCCCAAGAAGATGGGGGTTTCGTTCCAATTGGCATCCCCACCATTTTTTCAACCAGTCTTTGTATATATTTCTTTCTACTTATTTTGCTACTCGTCACTTCTATCGTGCTATTTCTTATTTTCTGTTCGTTACTTCTGCTATCCGCCTGGTAGCCACATTCCTTTCCAGGAAAACCCCCCAGTCATAAGAGTACGTGAATGACGCTCACCGCCAGCCACTACGGTAGGGATCTAGTACACGATAAAAGGAGCCGGCGACAGAAAGAAAGCATATGGAAGGTTTGGTGAAATTTTCGGCGCCAGAAAATGTACCCACTAATTCTAATAGGAACAAAAGCAGCAGGCTTTTCTGCTCTCATATGAGCCAAAACTCTTCTCTCCTCTCTTTTGCATCCCACGGAGTGTTTTCCCTAAAGCTAAAGAATAGGAGATTCGGAAATGATTTTACGACTTGAGAACCGCGTATCACCTAGACCGCTTTCAGAAGCAGTGTGCTGACACTTCGGTGACAAAAAGCATCTGGGTGGACATGCGTATCTCTAGTGAGTGGTCAAAACTATTTGGCGAGCGATGCTCAGGACAATTCTTTTCCATTTTCGCACCACTGCACAGAATGCCCAATCTAGGCGGAAAAAAATATTATTTTCTAAATTTGTGCGCAATATACACAATTTAATCATCCATGTCAAATTATAAGTTAAAGGCAGTAACTATCACTAAAATGTGAAGTATAAAGTCGCTAAAAACTCCATTTTAGCTAATTATTCATATTTTACAGTGGTAACGGACAAGGCCAAAACTCATGGTTTGGCGATAGCAACGTTCTCTGCTGGAAAACGGAACTTCCTTTTGCTTACCCTGGCATTGTGCATATCTCCAAAAATATGTCTTCCAAAATCCGAAAAGTGAAGGGTCTTTTGTTTGCGGGAGGGAGGCGTTTTATGGCGGTACGTGCGACCGCGTGCGTGCGACTAACAAAGGAACTTACCGCGCTTACCGCTAACACCAGCCTCCATGAATTCTAGCCACTCAAAGTTAGTTCATTGATTTTGACTGAGGTGGAGAAGAAATAACAGAATTCAGATTTGAAAATATTTTAATTTATGCCAGCAGGTCTTGAAATCATCCGCCAGAGAAAAAACCAAAAAGGTAAAAAATAGAGGTTACAGCATAATATTTAAAAAAATTCAAATAAAATAAGATGGGTATAAAAATATACTATCAATTCGTCCAAGCGCTAAAAAATAGCAAAATACCCATTTGAAATACATTTAAAAGATTGCAAAAAGTTCAATTAAAATTAAATCAGGAATGAAAATTTTGTCATGCTCTCAGTTTGCTCTGCAGCAGAATGATAACCATAACAACTTTATGACCAAGTTATGACTATTCATAGTCAGACATTTCGTTTTCACTGCTATCATCTTCCTCACTTTCTCCAGAGCTAAACACAGCTAGTTCTTTCAACAGTTGCAAAACTTCCGCAGGTATTCCGTTTTTCTTCTTTTTCGTTTTTTGACGTATGGATGAAATCACAGGATCCGAAGATAATAGCAACATATTGAAAACATCCTCGATATATGCGGAGCGAGAAGTCTTCCTAGCATGCCTGCTCCTGAATCTTTTAAAATCCTTGTTTCTTGTCTCCTGTGCCTCTTCTGACAATTGTCCAATGAGAAGAATGGCTGATTCTATTAATGAAGCGCCATGAATGAGTACTTTGTGGACACTTGCAGGCATGACGTTCCAGGGGTACAAACTTACGTAAAGTTTTGCAGTATCAAAAGCATACATATTGAATCTATCCGAATCAATAGCAAATCCAGTAGATATGGTTTTTAAAATTACTCCAAACCGTTGCACTAAATTTAGATTAATACCAGTTATTTCAGACGAAATTTGAGGATTTTGGAAGAAACGTCTCGCCGTATTCCCGTCATTTGTCGTTCCACTGCCTCCAGGATTTGGGTTATCCACAAGGAGACCCATTTCTTGGCGAAAACGTTCTTTTATTCGATTTTTATTCCTTTCGTAAGAGTCTTTTTCCTCTGCCGTCCTCACTTGCCACTTCTTTACTTCAAGTCTATATGAAATATGTAATAAGCACTCAAAAAATCGAATCCATGCGTGAAGTATCGAAAGTCCGAAGCGATAGGTAGCTAGGTCCGATTTTTTGGTCCTATAAGACTCAATTTGGTTCATCTGGGTGGGCTTCGCCCCACACACGTAGAATGTTAGGGACGAACTTCCTGTCACAGCACTGCATACTTTTCCATCCACCATCGTCATCACTAGATGTGATATCACTGAATGTTCTGCTCCATTGATTGTAATAATCGTTGGCCTAAGTAATTCTATTTCACTTTCCATGCGGTCAATTTCATTATTTATCATTGTATTGGTTTCTTTTTGGAAGATTATTTTAATTGGCCGGCAGAATTTTGTGGACGACGGCTGTGGATTTTGCCTTAGTACCGTTTTGTTCGCCCCTCCTCGCTGCGTTTGGTATAGTTGTAGGGGCACAAGGGAGATGACAAACACGGATGAATCACTATGAGCACTCCCAGAAGTTTCATAACGCTGTTTGTATTCACTCAGACCACTGCTGACCACTCAGACAGACAGACCACTCAGACCATCACACCCCCATTTAAATATCATATGCAGTTTTTCTCTCTCAATAGTGCATTGCAAGAGAACATCCTTCTGAACTAGCACAATACGTTTGATTGTGTGGTCCACAAGAGCTTGTAATTTCAATTCAGCATACCTTTCCGTCACTTTTATGTCTTCTTTAGGGGGATAGCTTTCCAATTTCCACACTTTTAGCACATCATAAGATGGATAAATGTTGCTTAATCTGTCCTTAGCTCCTATCCTGATCCTCATGTACTGCGGCTTTGTCAACCCGATCTCGATAAGAAGCGCTAACGCTTCCTCCCCAGTATACTCTATTGGAGGTAATGGGGGTGATTTGTAGGCTCTTTTTACTTTGGTAGCTCGACGGGGAGTAGTTTGAGTAACTTCTTTTACCACAGCTGCAGCGTCCCGTTTCCCAGAAGAATGAAGGGTGTGCTAGGCCGCGAACACGATTTCTTCTTCTGTATGCGATTTTATCAGACTTCCTCCACGTTGGCCCGTTTAGCTCTATCAGTACATTGCTCGAACACTTTTTTGGGTCTTCCCTTTGAAGTTGATGGCTCTGAATCTACGCTGAAGCTAATGTTAGAACATGTTTCTGTCACTTTTGTAGGCAGGAGCAATGGGTTTTGAAGCCACGTACGGTATTTAGTCAGAAAATAATCATATCTTCTTCCACTTTTTTTCAAACGTCTGGAATAATTGTTAAAAAAATTCCTAATAGCTACACTAATACACTTCTTAGCATTGTTTTCAGTCTCATTTTCCTCGAATTTCTTGATCAAGTAACCCCTTAATGAATCTTTCGTCTTGCTGTTGTTGTGAAGAAGTCTACATAGCTCTCCGTGCGACACGACAGCCCTCTGCATTACGCCTGAAAAAGCCCGATAACTTTAGTTTCGCACGTTTTCGCACCAAATCCTTTAAAAGACTTATTCTACAATACATTCTGAAGACACTCTCACTTAAATGAGCTAGACACCGCTAGAATATTTTTTTAAAAGTCAAACCAAACATGAGATATAAAAAAAAATCACGTATTTTTGCAATGGTTATTTCAAAAAGCTATAAAAAATTTAAAATGGGCACAATAATAATATTTATCATGATAAATGGTAGAATATATCTTGAAAATTATAATTCAAGCCCCTGAAATATGCCTTATGCACTGGTCGCCTAACTGCATGCTCTTCACTTCACTGCCAAAATGCAACTGAGGCCGGTCTAAAATTCGTCTCCGCAGAAAGGGTGTCTTTGAATGGGCCTAACGGTGCTATTATGCCGAGGGTAGTGATCTCAAGGGCGAAAAAGGGTGCTCCCACTATCCAAGGATAAGACCGACGCCAAAAATTATCCCAACTGTAAAGTCGGTTTTTCGACTTTTTTCCGCCTAGATCCTGGATTCCGCCCACTGTGCACTGGCCGCTGTAGCCTGTATATGGGAATGAAAGCAATGCTGATCACATTCCTGTCATCTAGCTGTCATATTTTACTCTACATATTTTCTAACTGAATACGATAATAATGTATAAAACGGCTTAATGAAAGTGACATATTTTCAATCCTATTCCTCTGGCGATATCAATTGTAAGTCAAATTCAAAGACGGTTTGAAAGTCAAATTTTCCGTAATTTTGGTAAGCTGCAACCAGGAGAGCTCCGCTATCAACGAATGGCATTCAAATGAAATATAAAGGTTTCAAGTACTGATCCAAATGTGCACTGATATATTTTAGTTGATGTAAATAAATATTAGTGATCTATAGGAGAAGAAAATCGTGATAATACATGACTCCAATACAGAAAGAAGTAATGGGTCAAAGTGACCCATAGCCGTCCTTCTAGGTATAACATCAATCAAAAAATTAAGCAACAACAATTACGAAATTTTCTTTCCTCATTAATAAAATATAAGTAAAAATGCTCAAAGTCACAAAATTTAAAAAGAATCAAATCACAAATAAGTAGTTAAATTTGATTTTGAACACGTGTTATGGGTCAAAATGACCCATAGCCGCCCTTCTATAGTGTTAAGGAGGGGGCATGAGTGAGTGGGGGAGGCGAATAACCAGAAGAGGGGAATGGGTGTAACACTTGATGCTTCGGCGGTATGTTTTTTGAATTGTTCTAACTATTTTTTATTGTTTTCATTACTTTAAAAGAGTCTTTGTTTTCTTAATTGTTGCAATGTTTTTTTGGCTGATTGGTTGTGAGTGATTTGTCGCTGGAAGGAAGGAGAGGGGATAGTTGGAATGTTTGGGAGTGAGATAGGGATGTGCCACAGACTCCCGTACATAAAGATTACTTTAATGACGAAATTACACATGCAATATTCCACAAAAACAAAATTCACTTCTGATCCAGGTTTCAATACTGAAACATCATCTTCAAGTGATACATCATGTTTAGGCCATGAAGATGATAAATCAACATTGAAACCTGGGTCGGAAGTGAATTTTATTTTAGTGAAAAATTGTTCGTGCAATTTCTTCATTATGTACAAACTCCACTCCATTTGTCGACAATCTTCGGATTTTATATTTAAAAGTTTGCTTTGTATTGTAAAGAAAATAAAGAAATCGCTACGTAAACGTGTAATATACAGTCGATTGAATAATTCATTGAAAGTAGTTGGACGCTAAATGGGTAAGGGTAAGATTGCCATTCATTAGTTGTCCGTTTCTGCATTTCTTAATCCCTAAAGGGGAGAATTAAATTTATGCTAACTCTTCCACGGTGGAGAATTGATTAACCTTATCGTACAGATTAAAATTCCCACCTCGGATGCTGCTGGCCGGATTAAATTTTAAACACTCAATAGAAACTCTATGGGTTCAAATACCACATACAGTATACCACATATTGTACCCCATGGCTGTAGTACTCCACATCCTTGCATACATTTAAGTGTACGCTAGTCCTGTAAAGGTTAAGAGTACTTGGAATTAAAGGACTACATGGTGGATATATCCGCTATCTCCATTTCGGGAGTGACTTCGATCGGCGTATATATCTGCCCTCCCCACTAAACGGGTTAATCTCAAACTCGTTTTGGATGCAGATCCAAAAGATGCAGAATGGCTGCTCCCACACATCCATTCTGCATCCTGTGCATTCCAGGTGGGGAATACCATTAGTCCCTTCTCCCCTCCTCTCTGTCTCTCCACCAGTGTGTGCCTTTTACTTAATGTCACCAGCTCCTAACTAACAGAATTTCTCCCTTTCCCATTTCTCACCTCTCCTAGCTTCCTTCTCCTACCTTCTCCCCACTCCCCCTCTCCCTCCTCATAACCCTCATAAAATAAGCTGAAAACATTCTGTAAAATTTACCAAATTATTCTTCATATTGAATTAAGTAACTCTGTATGGTTCCACACTTTATTACTCTATCCGACCCAGGTTTTGGCATGTAATACCATTTAAAAGGCCTTGAAAATGGCATAATATGCCAAAGCCTGGGTCGGTTAGAGCAGCTAAGCGCGGAATCATACCGAGTTACTTACTTCAATATGAAGAGGATATAAAATATTTCCAATGTTTAATGCCGGAGACAGACTTGTATTTTCCTAATGATGTTGACTATTCTATGATACTCATTCCATAGTAAAATAAAATCTGTGAAAGTTTTTTTCTTCCTGTTACATCAAGAAATTCCACAAAGTTGAGGTCATATAGTAGTTTTTTCTGCCTGTCGCAGTCAGATGCAACAGCACTCATAACAAATTGGGTCAAAACCCACCCAAATTTGAGCGGAGCCTAGTGACTGCTGAGTTCAGTGATCCAGCAGGAATGGCGGTATTCAGCGGTTACCCCCAAAAACCTTTCCTCAGAATATGTAATTTGTGGGAAATGCAAAGATTTTTTTTTGTAATTATGCTATGGTGATCATCAACAGTCATCCATTCCCAGATTGGTTTGCTGCATCGCTGCTCTCATTCTCTTTGCTACGTACATGCTTTTTATTTTTTAAGTGTTTACATTAATATATTAAGATTTTTCCCTATGCATTATTAGTTGTCTTCTCTGTTAACAGATGTAAATTATTATTCCCAATCATTCCCAATCAACCCAATTCATCC
Source organism: Pyrrhosoma nymphula (assembly GCA_963573305.1). Taxonomy (NCBI): domain Eukaryota; kingdom Metazoa; phylum Arthropoda; class Insecta; order Odonata; family Coenagrionidae; genus Pyrrhosoma; species Pyrrhosoma nymphula. The sequence continues at coordinate 10,600,780 of OY754332.1, read as the reverse complement.
CAAATCATTTCCAACCATCCCAATCTTTTACGCTTGTTGCTCTGGACCATTGTTTTTTGACAGGGCCATTATGTGTATGAATGTGTCCCATGCTGTAATCTGTTATGCAATCATTGAAAGCCATATCAATTTTTTCAAATTTGTTTCACTCCTTGAATAGAATGAATTTTTTTACCAGAGCCATCTAATCCAATTATTGCAAATTTCAGATTTTTTCCCTTAGATGTAACCACCCTTTTCAGTTTAAAGTTTTCAAAACTACCTGCTCTGTGGAATTTTGTTGAGGCTAACATGGGATGGTGGTTATGATGTTTTAATTCCATCAATCTTCTCTGAGACTTATATTTTCTGTTGTATTAGCGCAGGGAAAGATGTAAAATTACTCAATAATGTGTGTAAACCTCCAGCTTGAGAGTAGAGAAGGGAATGAAAGGAGGCTGTTTATTTCTATACCATTCCACCTACCTTGTCAGCAAATAAAGACATTAAGTAACCAGCCTTGTCAGTGAGCTAGTTCAGATCATGAGCATCATATTTCTTTCATATTATATTTAGTCAACAAATGTTTTATCAGTACCAGAAGTGGTACCCATAAAAATAAAAGTAAAAATACAAGCACATCGATTTCAGGAAACAATTTAATCTTTCAAATATCAACAACCCACATTATCTGTAATTTCTAAGAACAAGGCATTTACTCTTTCATGGACTGAGTCTCAATCAGGGTTGGATTGGAGGGGGGCGGCCCCCTGCAATTCCCGGGAAAATAGAAAAGATGGAAATCATTAAGGTGGTTCTCCAATGCAAGTTTTTATTGAATTGAGGTATCTTGCTCTTTGCCAAACCCTTGGGGGATAATGTTGATGTGGTGGCTAAAGTGCTGGCTTTCCGTCCCAAGAGCCTGGGATCAAACAAAATGATCAGTGACAGATTTTACAGCATAATCCCAATTTCATCTTGAGTGCCCTGTGGCAAGAACTTCAAGTATAGTACCCAGACAGGGTGACCGGATATTAAACTGTTGCCCTCTTGGCAGTGGTGTATTTAGCGGTGGACTGACTGGTAGGATACCTAAGGCTCATGAACCCAGGGAAGCCCAAAGAATCCCAACCCTAGATATTAAAATATTATTCACTTAACAATTATTGATTGTTGAAAATTTTAATACAATCTTTTGAACAAATATTGATTTTTATCAAGTCTGCCACCAGACTAGAGATGGCCGCCACTTTGAAAATTACCACGGTAATTTTCGTAAATTACCGTGGTATTTTTCGTAATTTACCTCACCCCTAGGAAATTACCGTATTTTTTGGTAATTTTCTAGATAATTCACCTATGTTTGAGATAATTTTTCATACAGATCAATTCCCAACATGTTCTATTAAGTCAAGTCCACATTTCCGACGTGTTTAATTATAAATTGAGGCATGTACAACTCATTTTTGGCATATTTTACTTAAATTGTAACATTATAAGAGTAATGCATTAGAATATTCTTCTTGAAAATTTCTCATACATTGACAAAAGATAGCCAGATTGCGTGTTGCTGCCGTATTTCTTTTTACAATTTCAAAAATATTTATTAGATTAATGTTGCATAAGGTATGGTTTAAACATCTTATCCCCTTCCTTTTGCTATTGGCATTCTTATTTAACCATACATTTGCTGTTAAATGCTTAAAACTGAAAAATACTGGAAAATTTTGTTAATTTTTGAAAATTACTGTAATTGACCACGTGGTGGTAATTGACCTCAGATGAAAACTACGGTAATGTTCAAACCATCTCTACGCCAGAGCTCACAATCCCAGAAACCCACCAGCGACTCACGAAGGCAGAATATCACAATCAATGAATATATGATTTTATTTTTAATCATGTGATCTTGTGTATGTGATCAAAAAAATAATCCAAATACATATATAGAAACTACTCTAATTTTTATCATTAATATGGTTTTTCATTAAATGCCATTTGTAGTTGAAAAATAAAACAACAATTGACTAACTTAATATTAGTCATTTTCAAAGGGCATTTTTAGGGATCTTTTAAGTGTTATTCATAAAGTTATCAAATTACTTCTGTCCAAGACCTGCTTTAGTTTCACTGGCCTGTATGCCCCCAAACATCTGCCTCTGCCCCTTGGTTGAGAGCACGCTAATGTCGATGCCAGTTTTCTCTGCACCTTTTCTCCATTCCTCAAGATTTCTGTAATACCAAGTTGATGTGCATGTGTAGTTGATGTATATTTTATTGCAATACACGTGTGTCTTCTGCTTGGGTTGAGTTTCATCGCTCAGTTGTTTTGTGTCCATTTTGTGGACACCCCTTCCGCGACGCCAGCTGGCAACAAACTACTGGGACTAAAGAAGTACCGCTGGTACTGTATAATGGTTCCACAATAATAACAATCTCCTGTTGTGTTAAGTCACACAGTATTACTTTTTACCCGTTATACCTGATCCACTATATAAACCTATACACCTGTTCTTAGAGGGGCAAATGTCATCAGTTTTTGGTCATCTCCTGATATAACCACCCTACCGTTCAAAATGCTCATGTAGAGATGGCCATGGATTGATTACCTAGGGCCTTAGATTCTGAATATTGACTGCCAATGCCGATATACTGGGTGGTATACCAGTACCTACTGCTTGAGAAACGCAACCAGCTATGCATTTTGGTTTAATGTATTGCTTTGGAACATAACCACACATCTGTCACCACCTGTTCCCAAGATTTCCGCTGCCTGCGGAGATTTAGTGCCCGATATGCTATATTCAACCTGTAGGAATAAAATATATGCTATTTAGAACCTTACTTCAGCCAGTTAAGAAAAAAGAGGAAATTTACAAGGAAATATAATGGGGATCTTAATCCTCAATCTGAGGATAAAGATCTCTTAGGAGCCGGAAAAAGGCTTGTTTGAGAAAGGATTGGCTGTGTAGGGATATACGGAACAATTTTTTTTCAAATTGTTAAAGTATAAGTGCACTGCACTCTGGCGACACTACGGAGTAGTGGTGAACTAAATGAAAGTTGCAATTTTGATACACTTTTGTTTTTTTTTCTATGGTATGCTAGCACTGTTCAAGACAGCGGCAGTCTTGGTTTGGTTGTGTTGCGATGTAGTCGTGTTCTGCCGCAAGTTTAATTAAAACTATTTTGTCTAAACAGGTTACGGGCCCAGTATACGTGCCTAACGCGATTAGATTAAAAGTTTATTCGGATTTTGTGCAATCGGTAATGATTTGCATTTAGCTCGCAGTGTGCCGTATTTCACTCGCCTATGTTTGAGTATTGTTAAAAAGGACACGATGGCGATGTGTCCGGAAAATAAGATTGATAAGCTTGTCGGTGCAAGCAATTGGGCCAAATGGAAGTGGCAAATGGTCATGCACTTTGAGCATTATGACATGATGCCTATTATAGATGGAACGCGGAAATGTCCGGTAATCGTGGATCCAGACAAAGCAACGGAGGCGGTCCAAAAGAGTGTTAGTGCATGGAAACGAGACAACGCGCGCACGGCAGCATTGATTGCCAGTGCTATAAGTCAGCAAGTGGCAGACTTGGTTTAAACGTATACCATTGCAAAGGAAATATGGGACAAGCTGGTCAGCGTATATGAACAGAGCAGCATCCAGCGGTTAAGTATGCTCATGACGGAGTTTTTCAAGATTCAGCGCGATCCGGGAATGGATATAGGGGCCTATTCTGTAACTAATAACGCCTGCGCTATCGGTGCTATTATGACGTAAAGCGCTATTTTGGCGTTAAATAACGCTCCCCTGATTCTCTAACACAAATAACGCCAAAAAGGGGACGTTGAATAGCACCAACAATAACGCCAGCCTTCGGCTCGCGTTATCCATAATACCGACCCCTCCGAATGCATTTCTTGCTCACGTATCGGCACCGTCTTTTGTATTCGTTAGAAATACTTCGGAAATGGCACGACTGGGCATGGTATTACAGTAATACCATGACGACTGGGTATATGGTTTAACTGAATAAAACTAGAAAACGAGCTTTGTTGAAGCGAAAGATGAGTATTCCACTTAGAGAGAATAATAATGACATGATTCCTCTCATTTACTATAAATACGAGGTTGAATTTATTATTTTATGACTAGTATCCCAATAACGTAGTTACTTTGCAATTGATCGCTTCGCTACTATAGTATGCTACTTCTAACCGAAAGCAAAACTAAAATGGGTGATTCCGTTTTGTAAATCAAAAAAGATAGCCATGCCGTACAGCCATGTAAAAGATAGTTGTATGCATTGCCTTTAAAATTAATGGGTAAAAGATACGACGACCATAAAATGATAAAAGCCTCCATGAGAAGAACAATGTAATTAGTAAACCATCATATGCTAGTTACAACCTCAGGCAATCAAGATTTTTCTCTCGTCCTTAATCAGGGGCAAGATCTTTTGGTTCGTTCACGTTGCTAGCTTGCATTTGGGCTGTCGCTTCAACGTAAATCATTCATAGCACTGCCTCTAATTTTATATTTGCAACCGCGGGTTTATTAGCAAAGGATACTTTTGGATTGAAAAATACAGCATGGAATGTACTCAAGACGTCTTATCCACGACGGTACCTTACATGATCGATTCCTGAGACAACATTTTGTCACAGTCATGACACTTATATCATCCCTTGCGTTCACAGAAGATCGCAGCAATCGTATATGCCCTCCTAATCAATAATATACTACAATGGGATAGACATATTCATAAGGACTGAAATAGCTTTGACTCCACGGGATTGCATGCGAAAATTCTCGAATAAACCGTTGCCAGCCAAAAGCCAAAACAGCTATGAACATTTCAAACTTCCCTAGCCTTTTCCAATGAAATCCTTCCTCGAAGTTCTCTCCTAATTTCCGCAACCACTGGTAACATATGTTGAATACAGACTTCCGAAAAGTTCCGTTCACGAAATACATCTATATATTTATATATGAATATAATGCGTACTAGTAGGTGACCATTATATATAACTCTCAAAAGCGTACACAATAATAGATAACACTTAACTTTTATTATGCAGTACATTACTCACATTTCCATTCATTTTTATCACGAGGAACATTCTTCGTGATTTGTTTACAGGTACAGCGGCGAGCCCAGCGAGCCGTCACGCCGTTTCGCCACACTTTTGTTTTTCGAGATTAACTTCCACTTCCACAAAGTTAAAATTTAATTATATCTTTTTTTTTACGCAAATAAATATAAATTGAGAATTAATAATAAAAATATGGGCAAAACCAATATATTTCTGCCACATAATAGCGTTTTTTAAATTTAAAGAAATGTTTTGGTATTTGCCCTTAGATTTTCTCATACTGTTCTCCGACGTCGCGATAGCGTTATTTAACGCCCCCGAAATCGGCGGAACATAGTGCGGCGGTGTTTACAGAATCGCAATAGTCCTTATTTGTGGGCGGAGAATACCGCTGGCGGTACATAGCGCTCCAAGTTACAGAATAGGCCCCATAGCATCACACGTCGCGAAGGTGGAAAAGGTATTCGCTGACATGAATACGGAGCTACGCCGACGAAGATCACACGATATACCAATCGAATTGCTGCACGGTCAAATTCTTGCAACCGTGGGGCAGGAATATCAAGAATTCAGCAATGTTTGGGAGTCTCTTGATGACAATAAGAGGACAACCAACAGTTTGCTCGAAAAATTGTGCACAATTGAGAAGAGGATTAAGTCATCATCGGGTACGACTGATACTGGTGCGCTTGGGGCACATGCGTCAACCTCAAAGAATCCATCAGTATTACCCAAGGCAGTGTGCGGTAAACCACCGGGGTCCAGGAGGTCAACGAATGACAATGGGGACCGTAAATGTTTCTATTGTGGTAAGAGTGGGCACCTGAAAAAGAACTGTTGGAAGCTGAAAGCTGATAAAGGTAATGGAGCAGTGATGGCTAATACAAACCTGTCCAGTGCTCCAAGTGACAGTGAACGTGGCACTGCGTTTGCAGTGATGGGCGACTCAAGATATGCTGACACTTGGGTGTGTGACTCTGGTGCTTCTCATCATATGACGTCAAATAAGCAGTATTTTACTACTTATAACCGTTTCTTGACCCCAGTAAACGTATCTTTGGCAAACAAATCGCAGATATGAGCTTATGGCGCAGGCCGTATCAATGTACTAGTGTGGACTCGTGGAAAATGGAGTCATGGTTATTTAGAAAATGTTTGGTACGTGCCGGATATTGGGAGACATTTATTCTCAGTTAGGAGAGCGACGGAACATGGTATCGATGTATGCATGGGTAGCCAAAACGTTACACTTAGGAAAAATAATCAAATAGTTGCAACAGGTGAGTGGAAAACGGATGCATATATAATGAACATGCGTGTGTTAGTCCCAAGAGTGCCAGCTGAGGTTAATACGGCAACAGCATCTGAAATACTTCAGCTTTGGCATGAGAGACTAGGGCATCAGGATAAGCGTCATGTTCGGAAGGTACTCGAGCGAATGAATATCCATGTAGGTGTTAAAGAAACAGGAGATTTCTGTGATGGATGTGTCCTGGAAAACGTTACACTTAGGAAAAATAGTCAAATAGTTGCAACAGGTGAGTGGAAAACGGATTCATATATAATGAACATGCGTGTGTTAGTCCCAAGAGTGCCAGCTGAGGTTAATACGGCAACAGCATCTGAAATACTTCAGCTTTGGCATGAGAGACTAGGGCATCAGGATAAGCGTCATGTTCGGAAGGTACTCGAGCGAATGAATATCCATGTAGGTGTTAAAGAAACAGGAGATTTCTGTGATGGATGTGTCCTGGGAAAGGCCCATCGTAAGCCTTTTAAACCACGCTTGAATAGACCTCAGGTCGTCGGTGAACAAATAAATGCCGATGTTAACGGACCAATGTCAGTGGAGACTTTCCGCGGTGCTAGATATTTTGTGTGTTTCAAGGGCGATTTCAGTAAGTATCGTCGGATATATTTTATTAAACAAAAGAGCGAAGTGGCAAGGTGTCTGCTAGCTTTCCTAAATGAAGCTTTTACAGCTGGACATACTGTGAAAACATCCAGGTGCGATGGTGGGAAAGAGTTCAACTGTGAAGAAGTTCGTCGGGTACTGTGTGATCGAGGGATCGCTTTGGTTTTGTCTGCTCCCTACGCACTCGAGCAAAACGGACTGGCAGAACGAGAAAATCGCACAATTGTGGAACTAGCACGGTCAATGTTGTCAGTTGGGAAATTGCCCAAGTCTATGTGGGGACATGCTTGTGAGACTGCGGTTTATTTATTGAATCGTACAGGGAAATCGTCAATCATTGACAAGTCTCCTTTGGCATTGTGGGATAGGCAAGAGATGAAAGACTTAAATCATCTTCGAGTTTTTGGCACGGAGTGTTATGTGCATATCCCAAAACAGTTCCGAAAGAAATTTGACAACAAGAGTATATTTGGCCGAATGGTTGGTTATCTGAATGAAAAGGATGGGTACCAGGTTTACGTGCCATTCCTCAAGAAGATTATTAATTCTCACGATGTGTATTTTAAGCCAGAGTACATCTGTACAGACTCATCTATGGGCACAAGTTCAAACAGGTTGGTCGTAAATGAAGAAATTGATCATCAACATCAGACAGGTGTCGAGATGTCTGAACTTGAGGACGAGTCTGAGGAAGCGGATGAGGAGCCACCCATGGAGAAACGACTATTAAAGCGTACGATCAAGAAGCTACAGTGGATGAATTCCGGAGAATACGTATGTTATGTAGCATATTCTTCAAATGCCAGTGATGGAGATCCAGAATCCTATAGAGAAGCTATGAGTTGTCTTCAAAAGGCACACTGGTGTAAGGCTATGGAAGAAGAAATGGATGCCTTAGAGGAAAATGATACTTGGGAGTTGGTATCACTCCATCTAGATAGCTATCACTCAATACATAATTTAATAATACAACCAGCTATTATATTTTGATGATAGTGATATTTTTCAGATATCTATACATACACCTGGAAGGCCCCTTTTCACCAAAGTAAATATACTTACTCTTCCCTCAATCTATATTCTTACATGAGCAATGTTGTAAAAAATAACCTGGAAAATTTTTCATCAATGCCACAGTCCATACTCATGACACCCAAAATAAACTGGATGTACATTCCGATCATAGCTAGTACTCCAATCTTAATGCGCCATACAAAATGGCCTCAAATATTTACAACAAACTGCCTACTCAACTGAAAACAATTCCTAATCCATCATTATTACAAAATAAATTAAAGATTTTGTTGTTAAATAAATGTTATTAGAGTGTCGATTAATTCTTTGGGGAAAAACTATTATTTAAGACTTGAGTAATGGTATTTTAGCTTGTTTGTATTAGGTATATATTGCTTTTTTTTCTTTTTCCTAATGGGATTGTTTTGTGTTAATGTATGTTTTCTTTTTTGACTGGTCTTATACCTTGTATATGATCAGCAGACAGAAATTAAATATTATTATTTTATATTATAACTCCCAGTGATAGTCAAAATTGTGATATAGTCTGTTTCCTTACTTATTTATTAGCTAAAGCTGGCAAAATTCCTTGTTCCATGTCTTAAATTACACATTAACTGTGCAGTTATTCATATATTTATTATTAATGAAGGCTACATTATGTATCTTAAATAAATTAGCATTTATAAAAACAGTACTTTTTAATTTCAATTCTCTCAGTGTTATGGTTGTTCTTCTTCCACAATTTCTGCTTTCGTTGGCCGTGCTGAAATGACAAGAAAGGTTATATTACTTTACATATGGAATGCATTCTATCACGTAATTCAGTATAATTTTATCATTGCTTTTAACGCTAAACTCAGTCATCCCTGTAGTTTTCAGAATATGTATTTGGTTGTGGAGGACATGAGGTATCTCTGCTGTGTAGCATTGCATATGGGGCTGTCCATAAATGACGTCCACACAATGGGGAACATGCATGGAATTTGTTTCTCCCGTTACTGTAGCCCACAATATAGAGAATTTTCTCACGAATCCGAATATGTAAGCCAAAGCTGTCTCCGTCAATTACAAATGCTGTAAAATGCTAATTAAAAGTTAGCAAAAATCGACGAAAGTCACGTGACTCGAAACGCTTTCTCATTGGCTTGACGTCACCGAACGGTACTGGCGCCTTGTTGAAGGCGCCTTGTTGAAGTTATCGGAGCAAATTCGCTATTAAAATTATTCTGGTAATTTTTCGATAGAAGAAATGACTGAAGTGGGATTCAAGAAGGCACAGTCGGATAATTTACCGATGATTGACTCACTTATGGTGGCCGCCTTCCTGAAAAACAGCGATTGTTTCGTCGCTACCGAGATGCGTGGAGTAAAAGCGAGCAGGGAGCAAACTATTATATGCATAAAAAAAACTTTAAGTTTTAATTTATAAATATGTAAATTTATAAATGTTTATTTTTAGAATATAATAAACTATCCACCGACTGCGGTAAATTATCATCTGCCCATAATTTTATTAATACCTAACTTTTCATGCGACACATTATGCGGTTCTCTTATATCAGCTGTTTTGTTGTTAAAATACAACTATGGAAAAAATAAACTGATGTACAAACAGCTTTCAAGTATGATTAATGTCTAAATAATTCTAAATTATTGCAACGGCTTCAGTCGCCTAAAATACGAGTCGGCATGTTAAGTTTTGCATTAATATGTAGCAAACTCAATGTGTCTCATAATCTGAATCTATTGATTTTCAAATTTCCTTACTACCGAAACTTAACCCATGCGGTCGTAATGTTTCCCTCTCTATTGAATAGAAAAAAATCTTTATTCGTATTACCTACATTTTAATTGAAGACTATATTAGGGAAGTCCATGGCAAAGCAGTATATTTGCTGTATTGTAGATTTCGGCTTTCAGGCTGTAGTTATTAAAGTATGAAACGTATTTCCAATGTTACGAATTCCTCTAGTAGCTATTGAAATGGCGTAAATTATCGTTGGAAATTTTAGGTTCATCATCGCAATACCTTTAAAAACTTTTTTTTGCTTTATTTTACTCCCTAAATTTTCATTAATGACGGCCAATGCCCAACTCCGAAGACACGGTTTCTCGGCGAAACCTTCTAAACTAACATTCTCACCTCCAATCTGTTGACGGCGTTTTATAGATCTCATTGAGACCTACAACCTTATGCCTACCCTTACTCTCTATCAATTATAGTTCGCAAACTAATGGTTAAAACGTGTAACAGACAAATCATTAACTAATAGTGAGATATAATAGGTATTTCATGAGTTATCTAACGATTTTCAAAGCCATAAATGTTACTGCTCGCATATAAATAACGTGGGAAATTTACTTTCCCTTTGACTTTAGAGATGTAAGTTGTATTAAATATATTAAGGTAGGTTTACATTCAGCTTACATACTTCCCTTTTCAATTCATATAAGGTTTATTCCCTTTCATTCTATTTATGGATGTATATGGATGAATTGAAAAACGGAAGTATGCAAGGTCCATAGAAACGTACCTTAGGCGGTAGAATACTTAAATGTTAATACTTTTGCTGAAATCAAGTCATAACTTTCCGTTCATAAATAATATTTCGCCTTTGATGTGATAGTTTTTCACTTTATAATTTATATTACGTGGCAATAACATAATTTGGCTCAATTATAACATTTTTACCTCACAAAAATAAGGTTTGCAATACGTGGTACCGGCACTTATGTTGAAATGATCCTCGCAGCAATAAGCCGTCGAAAATTTAGAGAGAGAATTTCCGTCTCTTCTGCAGGCTATCAACCATTTTCTCCTCTTCATAGAGTCTTTTGGGACGTAAATAAAAACCTTTTCCGGCGTGGAAGTTGAGGTATTTGAGCAACAAGGCACGATGCAGGATTTTTTACCTTTCCCGGTTTTTTCTCGTTTAGATACATTCTGCTCAAATGAAATGATCAAGTAAGATTAGTGAATATCAGTAAATATGAAATAAATGCAATCATTTACGCCAAATGCTCGTTCCATCAATAACATCCGCCTACTTTCTCGTCAGAAGGTAAACAACAACCTCTAGCGTTACCGTTCCGTGACGTCACGCGTCTATTCCCCGATGACGTAGTGTTTTCAAGCTGGCGAGAAAGAAATATTTTTAAAGACTGATATCTCAGTAAAAAACCGCTTGCCATCTGTGAAATTTTCCCTACAACCATTTTAGATAGTGTCCTTCGGATATAAGTGGTTATAAAAAATAGTGCATTTTCCCATTGGGGGGAGGGGTCACCACCTTCTGACAATGTGAAACAGGAGGGAGGGGGGGGGGGGTATGCTTCATGTAACATATGTACACAATTTCTTTACAGGATGTGTACAATGTACACATTTTATATACATTTGTATACAGTTGTATAAAATGTGTACATTGTGTACAATGTACACAATTTCTATACAGAATGTGTACATTGTACACATTTTATATACATTTGTATACAGTCCCAGTCAGCACACAGAAGTATATAATATGTATTATTTACTTTGAGCCAAAGTAAATCTTAAGTAAATGATACGTATTGCATGGATATTGAATACATCAATAATACGTCTATACGTCCCACTTTATTTTGTAAATAATACGTATTACTAATACGTCAATTTACGTAAACGATATACATAAATACCCAGATGAAAAAAAATTGCTTTCCACACCCTTTCCAATTGCTTTCCGTAGGTTGCTTTCCGATTGCCTGCCAATGGTGCAAAAAGAAAGCAATTGGAACATAAGTCGTCGACGAAGCAGAAATTTAACGTTAGGTCCCGAAGCGAAGTACATTATACTACCTCGTATCTACCTAACGTGATTTGTACCTGCAACACTTGAATACTTTTCCTACGACGCAACGCACCGCACCTATTCTCGCACCTATTATTTAATATATGACGTTGAGAACGACATATATATATATGTAGTCACTTCCGCGGATAAATGTGACTTCAAGAACTATAATCATTAAATCATAATTCCGTGATAGTTTGAGGAAATACCAAAAATTCTTGATAAAAGTTATTTGCAATTAATTAATGCCAGATAACTGTTATTCTATGTTGCCACATAGTATGAATATAAATGCAATATTACTGCGAATAAACAAGATGTTTCCAATTCCCGCATGTTAGCTTCAGCGTCGTAGCTAGGGGCTAGCCTGGCGGGCGGCTGCTGTTGATGAATTTTTCTTTAGGAAACTAATACTAATCGTGAAAAGAATATAATGATGATTACCACGAATCGTAACATCTGATAAATAAAAAATGTATATGTTAACTTTTGAGAGATTTAAATCTCTTTTTGAAGTATTAGTTTCTATTTGAAATCCTTAAAGCAATACGCTTGAAATTGAATCTACTATTCCTAGCTCTTTAATATGTGGCACCAGCCATTCTTGCGACACGCAACCATTAGTCCAGTAAATGAACTATCTGGCATGAATCCAGGAAAATGGTTGATGTATATTGGACGTAAATATATGTATATTTTACGTCAATTCTAAAAGTATATGGAATGTAAATAATTTACATTCAGTATACATTAAATGTATCGAGAAATAGGCCAGAAAATAGGTTTAAATCAATCACATATTAAATAAGACAGCATTTTATGTTGACCTAAAAAAAAGTTAACAACATTTTCTATGTAAATATTTGCGAGTATATGATATGTAAATTTTACATATTTCAATATACTTTACATAGTTTATCAAGATTGACTTTAAAAATATGTATATAATACCTCGTGTGCTGACTGGGGTTGAATAGCCCGTATAAAATGTGTACATTGTATACAATGTACACATTTTATATACAATTTTATAGCCTGTATACATTGTGTACACTGTGTACAATATACACAAGTTTATGCGATGTAATCAAGTTTATGAAAAAGGGGCAGTTTTAAACTGTACTAAAACAATTACTACCCTGATAACAATAAAACTGGAAGCATGGTTATAAGGTTTTAATAATATGTACTTAATCTACATTTTAGTAATATCTCTATATAATGGCATTTGACATAATTATGTACATTTGTGATCCTACCACAGTAAATTGAATAACGCATTTTAGGCAACAAAATGTGCAAACAGTGGCAAGCCTAAATTTTACCCACATAGCACAATGCATCTAATGGATGTCCAATGGATATCCACAATGTCCATCATATATCCAATCCATTAGCGATGTGCAGTGGCGTAGCTTGGGGAGGGGGGAGGGGGCGGCCCGCATCGGGTACCATCCGATGGGGGGTGACACCAACAGTGACACCCGACCGTGAAAAAAACTTACGAAAATTCCAGTAGGTAGAATATTGCCACAAAAATGTTTTGCACATAAGCACTGTCTGTTGTTTATATTTTCGTATTTCTATGGCCCGGTCGGTCTGGGATTCCCCCAAAATTCTGTTGTTTAGTTTTTATTCTTGGGGTGACACCATAGAGCTTAGTAAACTCTATGGGTGACACCACGTTATCAGCACCGGGTGCCACCTAGGCTAGCTACGCCACTGGCGATGTGTTATGTATTCATTCATTCATTACAGTAATCTACCGGTTAGAGGTAGGTTGTGATGAAAGTCAGAGAATATCCAACGAACTCTTACACGTGCCGTGCCCTTCCTACCTCTAGTATTTCTTTCTTCGTCTCAGCATAAGTCCTACCTTTCTTCATCCCGTCCATAACACCGATTCTCTTCCTTCCCCTTCCCCGCTTACCCAACATCCTCCCCTCTATCACGGCCTTCGGCAAACCATCGTCCCTCATTACCCCTTCCAGCCACCTACCCTGTCTTCTCCTAATCTCGTCTATAAGTGTCCTCTCCTCGCCCACCATGTCAAGCACTTCCTCATTTGTCTTCCTTTCCGTCCAACGCACCTTCTCCATCCTCCTCCACACCCACATCTCGAAAGCCTTCAGCCTATTTTCGTCTTCCTATCTCAAATGACTTTAAACTAATGATATGAAACTAATGACTAATGATAATTGATAAACTTCAAATGACGAAAACGTTGAACTTGCGTTTTATATGATGTAAATCATAATTAAAATTGGCGTTTGATAAATAGTTCTATATTAGAATAAACCTCTCTTGTTATTATTTTCTATGACTTTCAGTAACGCCAGGTACGAGTTTTGCTTTCATAATTCGCGGTCTTGCCGTCGACCAGAGAGATCGATACGATCGATATTTCCTGCAAGCGATCAATCAGTTTTTAAAATGGCGTCTTAAGAGGGTCACGGAGTACAAGTAAAGTGTACTTACGTGTTTTAATTAAGGTCAGCGAGTTTATAAAACGTGATATTAGGAGGAAAGATTAGCTAATCGCTTCGGTTGTCATATTTCCGGACTATTCTTCTTCTGCCATTGAAAGAAAAACGTAAGTATTTTATATACTCGTTGGAACTTAAGAAACCAAGTTGTTTACTAACTTAAGATCTTTGTCAACATGTATTTCCAGGCACTTCGCAAGGAAATGGTAATCAGCATCCATAGTGATGATTTATTAAACCTGATTTTCATTGCACCCACGCAACGATGGGTGATCTTTGGCCTTCTGTTTCATCAGGGAGTACTGTATGCATCAGTGATTGTGCCTTGGAAGCGTCAAAAAAAATTAGAACATAAATGGGAACATTATAAAATTGTGTAGTTTCCAGGATTTCGCTCGTAATTCTTCACCAAAGAGTTAATAGCGAAGTGTGGCTTGATTCAGTGACTCAGACAAGTGTGTGGTTTTATGAAATGTTATTTCTGTCGCCATATGGCATTCAGCGGATGTGTGGTGGTGTTGTCGGGAAGCTACGTTCTAAGTGTAATGGCTTAACTAGTCTCTTCATGCTAATAAATTCAGTTCAGTTTCATTCATATTAGTTGTATGTTGTCAATTACCACATGGCAGTGTGTGTACAAGTTATGAAATGTTACACAATGTGTACATTGTATACAAATTGTGTAAAGCCAAATTTGTGTACAATGTATACATTTTACACAATGTACACAAATTGTACCAAATTGTGTTAATCGTACACAAATTGTGTACATTGTACACAATGTGTACAT
Source organism: Pyrrhosoma nymphula (assembly GCA_963573305.1). NCBI lineage: Eukaryota > Metazoa > Arthropoda > Insecta > Odonata > Coenagrionidae > Pyrrhosoma > Pyrrhosoma nymphula. The sequence continues at coordinate 10,585,656 of OY754332.1, read as the reverse complement.
TGTATACAATGTGTACATTGTACACAAATTGTGTAAAGCCAAATTTGTGTACAATGTACACATTTTTTATACAATTTGTACACAATTGTACACAGGAAATCATGTGTACATTGTGTACAAATTGTATACAAAATTTTCAATGGGTATCCACACTTCCACTGTATATTATGTTTTATTTTTACTCAGACAGTGTAGGGGGGTAGAAGTTTTTTCATTATTGTGAAATCATGAAAAGGGGGGGGTGACAATATTTGTGACAGTGGCGGGGGGGCGGGGGAGGTCTAGTTTGGTCCAAACTTGTATGACATCATTTATGGACATTTATCCTAAGAAAGTATTTCAGGTACTCAAGTAAAATCATATTAAACAACTTTCCCCTGAACTATGGTTCAATAATCCATATTGCTTCATTAATATTTCATTTGGTTCATTTTATTTATCAATCCAATAAACCTGTAGTGAAAGGTTGCATGAGTGATGGAGGGTTAAAAATTACTTAGAGAACCAAAACTTTTGTCAACCCAGTTCACGTATAACATGATAGCACACAAATAAGTTACATTCTTATGCTTAAAACAAGTTATACTACGCTATTAGAGGCTGTGAGTACGTTTGTTATTACTCATGTTTTCACGGTCACATTTAATCATTCCATTTGTTTTCTATTTCATTTTCAGTTTTACAAATGGGAATGAGAACTTTGAGATACCTAGTTTAAGAGTAGACTGTTGATGAGTGCCACTTGGAAATGATAATTTTAATGGTAATTTAATTTTTGCAGAAAAATGTGAATAAATATAGGCTGGATTCTCTAAAACATTATTTTTCTCCACATGGGTGACAATGACAGAGCAGAGACTGACAGAAGAGTTTAAGAAAATAAAGCAAAGCCGGAGAGTGCAGTTATTATCGTAGTGCAATTATAGTCAGTAATGTTTTTGCTATTAAAAATAAACAGAGTGAGTACCGTCCCAACGTCCCTCCTTTTGTCTTGCGTCCGCTCTGCTTGGCTGGCCCTTGGAATGACACCAGCCGCTAAACCCTGTCACTCAAATCCTGCGTTGAGTGATTCATGTGAGGGATGGACGTCTGGAGTGCCCTGGTTTGGAGGGACCAAAGGAAGGACCTCCTGGGGCCCACCATGCGCGACTCTTTCACACTCAACGCAGGATAAATAATTTTCTTGGGAGGCATGCGTGAAGAGTGGGTGGTCCACGTTTGGGCAGAGAACCCTGGTTTCAAGTCCAATGAGAGTAGCGGACAAGGGTCATGAGGGCAAGGCAAGTGGGGCGACGCATGTTGAAAAAAGAGAGGAGTGGGGCAGTCTTTTGGTGTTGCGAGTGTGCGAGAGTTGTGTGTGGAAGTGAGATGAGTAATAAAATAGTGAAAATACTTGAGGTTTTGGTTTTCTTCCCTTGACGGACCTTCCCGAGCCCACTCATCATAGGTGGCTTACACATTCATATATACGTTAATTTATATAATTTTAAAAGTGTTCAAATGATCTTCTGTTCTTCTATCTTTCCCAGTAATAAGGAATAGTTCATGCATAAAAATAACCCTGTCCTCTTCACTATTCTACTCAAAGGGGTGGACCCATTCTTTTAAGCATCTTTCCTTGCTCTGCCATGCAAACAAAATTACTTAGGTACTAATTGTAGTGAGGCTAGGCCAGATTATTTGTCGTTTCCTTTCAAGAGACTAACCCATATGCAAAGGTGAATCCTTATGAAGTTGTAGTTTTCCCATTGAGGCCATACTCTCACATCATTCAGTGAAGTCAGGCTCTTTCCCATTTTTGGTAGGAACCTTAAGCCCAAGTATGCTTTTGTGTCCTTTTGAATCCCTCAATGCATTTCACTTATTGGATCAGAGTGACTCTGAGAGTCATGGATCGGAGTAGCTCTTAGCTCAGAATAAAAAGGAGACGCCACAGCTTGGGTAGCCCATCTTTTATAGTTAAAGCAATCATTAAATTAGGCTATAGTAATTGATATACTTACTAGAACATGAGCCAGGAGTAAAAGCCACATCATCTATAGCAAAACCTCCATTTGTTGCTTGACCCTCCAACATGAGATGGAAGTCAGTGCTGGACTCGACTGCTACTTGAGCAGGTGTCCACATCGGCCGTGAAGTATCCATGTCCTTTGCCATCAACAGCCATATCTTCAAAAAGAGGGAGAAACATATATCAGGCTTAATATCAGAATAATCCTTTGGGTGCTTGTGCAAATAAATGCCAAAAGCTGCTACACTGGATGTCAATTTTAAGCATATATTAGTTCTTAATTTATTTATAATCTTCAAAGTGTGTTCTAAATGTGTAAGTTTTTACAATTCCATTCCCAAATGAAATTACTCATTTTCTGAAAAACTATACTACATAAAATAAATACTTAAATAAATTTATTTGGGAAAATTTCTGTTTGCAACATTTCCAACTACCATACCGTATTAAACGGCATAAAAGGCCCCACCCCAATTTTAGTAGGGCACACTCAGAAAAGCAACCATCAGCCTGTGGAAGGCTGTGCCTTCACATATAAGTCCAGGAGGTGATTTTTTTTGGCCAAATTTTGGAAAAAAGATGCATCTTATATGCCATCAAATACGGTATGTACCTACCCAAAAATAGCCATGACAGGCTATCCGAACTATGTCTGGCATTTTATTTTTAGTAAAAGGGTTGAATTCATGAAGTGGACACTAAAGACATCATTAGCTGTGGTGTTTATGAAGTCTGGTTAAGAGAAGTTACAGCGATAAAATGTCTTTACTATGCTATGGTCACCTATCTACAGCCAGTTTTGAGGTAGTTTGCTGTTGTAAGTTGGAGATACGAAAGGGAGGTGAATACCACTACTTTGGTAATAAGAAGCTAAGGAAGTAGGTAATAATTTTCAGACATTAAATGAAGGAAGCAGGATTTTGATCATGAGATGAAGGCAGATTTTGGACCAAATCAGTTCACACAACGTCTCCTGGAATGGTGATGCCATTCCCTGCAATTGTTAACTTCATGAAAACTTATGGATACAGATATGGTAATCCAATCAAGTACAGCTTGAGGCATGTCACCATTCTAGATGAGTGAAAAACCTAGCAATGCGAGTGAAATATTTCCTTAATTAGAAAGCCTAAACAGAAATTGAATTTTTAGGACTATTTATCCAATAGGACTACATAAATATTAGAGTTTCATGAGGCCATGCCTGCTTTTGGTCATTAGAGGAACTTCTTATAATGAGCATTAAGCAACACAGTTGCAATATCCTATCTAAGGATAGTCATGCATTCAGGTCTAGCTACACCAGTGTATCATTTCATTTTCTCTCAGTGTAGATCATCTACATTCGTGCTCAAAGTTCAACTAACCTTTTCAGGCACAACTCCTTCAGAATTAGAGTTCGAACTATTGTCTTGTCGAACTATCCTCAACTCAGCTGCATCCCCATTGCCAAATGCAGCAAACCAGAAGGAGAAGCATAGCTGTGGCTCCTCAGTGGCAATGATTTGAGGAGATACAAGGCGAACCATATTGCTGCCAGCATTTTGGTTGAAGAGATCAAAATATATGTATCCCTCTGAAAGAAATCAACAAATTTTAGACCAATTTCATTGACCATTGCGGAAATTTTCCAAATTTCATAAGAACTATAGATATTATATTATTTCCCTTAAAGACTTAGTATTATTATTTTAGAAATTATTTTCGGCTTTTGACTTGCACATTGAGCATGCTCAGGATACTATTTTGAAGAGAGTAGGAGTAGGGTTTTAAAGAATGAAAATCATACAAAATTAGGAAAAAATTTGGTGAATCAAACCTCAAATACAATGTGCATGATTTGCTAACAAGTAACTCTTGAAGTGGCATTAAATTAGGTATATGAATAGGATATATTCACCAACAATTTTTGACCTAGTGCAGGTATTTTGCATGCTAGATAGTTTCTTGCATAGGTACCTACTATCAAGATAATAACACTCAAAAGATGTTTTATGCACATTTCTAGAGCAGAAGTTGGCAGCTGTTATGTGGCCGCATATCACGTTTTCAAGAAATTCAATTACAAGATAGGCACGTGCCACTCCTAAGCACAGACATAGAGTATCAGAAATTTTATATTACATTCTTATTTTCTTGGCATGCCTCTAACAAATCTGGCATGTCACTTGGTGGCATGCGTGCCATAGGTTGCTAACTGCTGTTCTAGAGAGTATCTATGTAAATGGTGGTCTACCTGGTGCTCCAAATGTTTTGTCAGGAAGGTTAGCAGGCCTCCTTGAAACTGTTGCAAGTCTCCAAGAGGGTGAGTTCTTTTCTGTAGTTTCATTTTGCCAGGTACAGATGTCTCTCTCAAAGCGACAGTCACCAGTTCTCACTGTAGCAGCAGATGGTTTGGCTGAAATATTTTAAACTCATTAGGTAACCCTTCAAACCCAGATGAGATTTAAATGAATCCCATCTCGTAGGTTGAAAGATATTTAAATGGAATTACTGGTTTTCCACTCATTTAAATGGAATCACTGCAATGTAGTGACTATGTCGCTCGTCGTTGAAGGGTTAATTATTATTTTCAGAGTGAGTAAAGCTCGGTTTATATTTAGTTTAGTGCCATGGCAGGCAATACCATGATAGTGGTAAAATACGCCCTGAAATATGAAGTGGCTTCATGGAGGATCATGAAGCTACCATAACACATATTTATATCAAAATTAAGGCATGTAAGAACCTTATTAATATTCTTTGAATCAAATTGATATCCTATATGGATTCTGCCTATGATCCACAGTATTGTCTTTGACCTTTAAGGTGAATTTTATGGCTGAAAATTCATCCCTTGAATTTGTTAGCAATGTACCACAGTATTAGGGGAGGCTATATAGAATATTATGCAATGCATACATAACCTTATTTTTGACATTTATACTTTCTACCATTGATTTCATGATTATATATGAAGTACTAACCCAACTAAAACAAAAATGTTTTCTATAAAACTTTGCCATGATTATAAAAAATGTAATAATAGCAATTTAAATAGGTAAGCACTTACTTGAGCATGCACCACCATAAAATGTAATGTCATCAAATCCAATGAAACCATTTGCTCTACTGGAACCCCATGTCCCCTCAATAATGATCTATGCAAAGGAAAAGAAACAATAACAAGTCTAGCAACAAATCAAATAGTATATGCCCTTGTTTTATTAGAAAATTATCAGGCATGCACAAAACGTGAGATTCAAGCCAATAAAAATATAAAATAATATGAGCAATATGCACTATGGGAAACACTTAGAGATTTATTAATTAAGAGAATCAAAAAAGAGTCAATGAACATACAGAATAATCCATCATCTCTTGAATCATTGCTTGGCCAGATCTCCATTCTGGTCCTTGATGGTTGTACAATTTCCATATTGATGTCACATTCACATTTCCCATTTTATCTTGAGTTTTCACATGGATAGCTAACACTCCTAAGCTTGGACCAGTATTGTCTATGAAAGGCTCATTAAGAATATACCTGCAAGAATAATTAATAAAATTGAATAGTAGTTTAATTGCAATGATGTGGAGTGATAACATGCATTTTCAGTGGCTGTAAATGAGTAATTAATGCATAATGAGGAAGCCTACTGAGTACCAGTAGACTCGATTTATATCAATCGATTTTATGTCCAGATATTAAGATCGATATAGTAAAGTATGGTGACCCTTGGGAGGAGTCGGTCATGGGATTGAAGTGCGCATAAACCATACCTTTATTTGAGTATTCTACCAGCTGATTGGTAGGTCCGTGGACAGTCCCCATCCTGCATCAAAATTTCTGAAACATAAGTCTCGTTTTCCCTCCAAAGGGTGTCCCGCCATTAGATCCCTCTTAAATTTCTCATATCTTCTACCTCTTGTCCAGAATTCCTATCCTCTACTTTCCTCTTCCACGCTTCACCAGTGTTCTCCCCTCTATCACCCTCTTCAATATACCCTCTCCTCTCAAAACGTCCTCTATCCATCTCTTCTGCCTTCTCTGAACGTCCATCACCAGCTTCCTCTCCAAGTATTTTTAATACTCATTTGTCTTCCTTGCCACCCAGCTCACCCTCCCCATCCTTCTCCAAACCCACATCTCAAATGCCTCAAGTCTACGCACATCCTTCCTTCGCAATGACCAAGTTTTCGACCCATTCAGCGCTGCACTCCATATTAGAGTTTTCACCAGCCTTTTCTTTATGTCTCTATTCAGACCCCCCTCATCAGTTCCCTTCTCTTTGAAAATGCTTCTTTAGCCAGGGCAATTCAGCATTTGATGTCCCTACTACTTAACCCATTCTCCTCCAAAATACTACCCAGATGCGTCAACTGCTCAACCTGCTCTATCTCATGCCCTCCCGCCCTTATATCCAGCCCTGCCTTCTTACTTCTAGAAATTCTCATCACTTTCATCTTCTTATGATTTGTCTTCATCTCATACCTTTCGCACTGCACCTCTAACGGGTTCATCATTGTCTGTAACCTCTTGGTAGACTGACAAACCAATTACTTGTTCATCTATAAATCTCACTAATTTATCAATAATTGAATGCACAACTTGAATTCATAACTAACAGGTATATTGATTCAATCAGAATTTCCTCTTATATGTAAGGTGGAGACAGTTCTTTTAGCATAGAGTAGCATAAAACTCATCCAAATTAGAGAAAACTTATGTTTAAAAAATTCCTTACCAGAATGAAATACATTGAGGTCCCAAACCTCCTTTGAACTCTCGAGACATAATCCATGCTCGACTGCCAGGCCTCTGGACATTATTTTTGGCAAGGGCCATGAAAAATCCTGTTGATATATTAAAAGAATAATATCAAGCATAAACTATTGATTTTAAGCTGGAATATTGATACATGTAGGTATGTAAAATACATTGAAGTTGCAAAATTTTTCTATTGATAGATAGCATCGGCAGTATTCAGGTTATAACTTTCTAATGCCTTCTCTCAAAAATGAGTAATCATGAACTTATGAAGTTCAAATAAATTAACAATATGAATGAACTGATTATATTTTTGGCTAAATCATGGATTTATTTTTTAAAAATTAACACCAAAATTTGTTTCAAAATATGTATTTGATTTTTGTGAACCATTTGCAATTTTTTTAAGGATTATCTTGAGAAAACAATCAATCTTAAGCTTTCAGAAACTGCTGACAGGATAAAAAAGTAATTCAGTACAATAATCAAGTGATTTTTGATAAAATTACCTTTGTCATTGCCTAGAGTGTGATCTTGTGAGGGCACTCTGACTCCTTGCCCAGAGATACGCTCCCAATCTAAGTCATCATAACGTTCTCTTGAGCCCACATTGCTCCAACCACATTCATCTACTTCAAAGGAACAGTCACCAGATACTGGAGCTGCTACTTGAGGAGTAGCTGAAAAATGTTGAGGAACAGAATTAGGCTAGCAGCATATGTGCCAACCATAATTGCTAAAATTCGTGTAAAAATTGTCAGGTTATTTTTCTGAGTAATGAAGTGCATGAATAAGTGTAAAAATTTGAAATTGGATTAATATGAGAAAAAGTGAAATGAAAATATAATTTGAAGTACAAACAGGGAGTAAAGCATAAAACACAAATTATTCAATGGATATTTACAATTATGTTCATCAGAAAAAGTCGCTGGGAGCAGTGCTGGCTGGCAATTCAGGGAAAACTTGTCAGCATTGCTCATAGCGATGCTGGTACACAGAGGGTTAAAATAGCTCCTCCTAAGCACTTGCAGTGAGCTTTAAACTTAGAGGGGGAGATGAGTTGCTGAGACCCAAAATACTATGTTGCTGGTGATATTGACATAGTCAGGGGGCAAGGCCATAGCAAGTTAAACCCCCCATAAATTTTTAGGTAGAGGGTAAAACATATTTGAAGAAGGAAGCTGTAAGAGGTGAGATTATTTATTATGTATGAAATATAGTAAAAAGATAGAAATAGATTGTAAAATATTGATACATATTAGAGTTAAACTCAATGATTTTTCTAGGGAACATAATCTTGAGAACCTAATCAGCCCCTCAAACCCCCCAAAATATTTTTCTGGTTATTGCCTTGCCAGGGAGGATGGGTCTAAACCCTCAAAAAAATTGTTTTCCTGGCAAATGCATACTGAATACTTAGGATGCCACTAATCCAAACAGCTTGAGCCATTGCCAACAACTAGCAGGAACATAAAGAATTTTATTTTACCATGGAAATGCAGACGCAGATGTGTAAGATAACATGGAGAAGTTTTCAAAATAAAGAACATATTTCAGTAGATGATCTTGTTGAATACTATGAATCACCTAAAATGAAATTTAAAAAAAGAAACAAATCAAGGCTTGCCAGAAAACAACTTTACACTGCTCTAGCAATAGTATACTATAGTTTGAAAGAGATCCTTCAGTCATTTCGGAAATGTGGTTGAAAAAAAATATTTTAGATGAATTTTCAACACAGTTTTTTCAACATGTAGTTTTATTTTTTATGGCCATGGTTTTGTTACAGAGTAACATCTTCAGGTCTAAGAAGTTTGGAAAAAGCTGTATTGAAAATTCATCTAACTTTCCAACTATGAAAGAATTTTTAGTTACGCCCAAAAAAGTTTTTTATAAAAAAAAATTTCCAGATGAGGTAGGAATGCTCCATTATAACCAAAAATTGACTAGATACCTTTGTTCACTTTGGGCCTTTATTTGATAATTAATTAATTTTAATGTAAATCTGAAGTTACTGATCAGTTTTATTTCTATTTTAGCGCTACATAATTAAATCGATTTGAGTTTGGGGACATCTTAGAGCTATGTATGTACATATAGGATCGTTAACTTACAAGAAAATGAGAAAAAGGGTTTTAATTTGTTTTATATGTGAATTGGTCATGAAATGAAACTGGGATCCATAATTTGGTGTAAACAAGATTTGGAATTGAGATGTGGAATTTGAGATTTGATGGGAGGAAATAGATTTTAGATTCAGATTCAATAAATTTTGGATCCCACCCATTACTATAGTTCTTATTATGAAATCAACACCATAGTAGTGGTTGTCCTGCTGGGTTAGATGGGTTTGCAGCCACCTCTCTCATGGAGAAATAGATGCCTCATGGTCTACATCTTATTTGGTCCCTACTTTTTAGCACAGTTTCAATTGGAGTCGTCACAGGAATATAAATCATTGCTCTTCCTAGTCCAGCTCCAGAGGACAAAAATATTATATGGGAAGGATTTCAATTCCCATAAAAATAATTACCTTTACAAGAATTCCATCTTAGAAGAAATATAGGCAAAGGCAAGAAAAACTAGGTATCTTAAGTGATATTTTTCACAGATTATCTTGTTTTATGCAATAGTACATGCATACAAGACTTATTGATGAAGAAATAATTTGGCTATGAAAAAAGGGTTGAAAAGTAATTATCCACTTACTTGGGCAGCTACCGTGAGTGAAGGAGAGGTCATCCACTGCAATATCACCCAAGTTGTTCTTCCCAACCTCCCCTGATAATATTATCTGTTGATAAAGCAGAATATAGAATGTTTGAAATTCCAGCATCAACTCCAAATAAAATTTCAACAGATCACTGTTAGTTCATCAATATAAATGTTGGCAAACACACTAACTTTTTTGCAACCTACTTATCGTTAGTCTCTTGTTGTCATAGTTGGACTTGTTTGACTCCCCATGTAAGCTACTAGTTTGATACCTTAATATTCAGTATATTGGGATAATCGTCTTTTAACACTTTGGCTGTGGAATTTTATACTATCATTTTGCCTCACCGGTGAACAAGTTTTAAGGGTGTATACCTATTCATATGCTCTGGCCCTAGTGAGGGTAGTGGATCTCATCCATAGACATGGTCCACACTCAAAGTGTGAAGCGCCTTATAAATGTACGCATAGCCCACTAATAAGCGATCATTTATGATCTCTCTTGAAATATGTAGGTATGAATGTTGTTGCAAATGCCATGGAGTTTAGGAGTTGATAAATATTACCCATATATCTCAAATCAATCATATTTTAATAAATGGTCTGACAAGGTGATGTGACGATTTTTGGAAATCTCCTGCACACATTTCTAGACAAATTTCAACTTGTTTTCTCAGAAAGACTACATATATACTAATGCCATTCAAGATGTGGTAACAAGAAAAAAACAAATTTATTTTTGAAATTTAACATTATCTAAATGGTGGCTGTTCCTGTCTAAGTGTTGTTGCCGGTGGGAGGAAAAGGTATCTATAGATCTTTCAAGCAAATAACTGGGAATCGTTTGAATTTCTTGGGTGATGGTATTTGGAAGAACCTCAAGAGTGTGGAAACCAAACTGTAGTGAGGTCAATGCGATGTCTCCTCAATTCCAGCAGTAAGTATTCATGCAACATTTAAATGATACATTGTGAATTTACTGTCACAGTGCGTCCGCCTTCCATGACTAAGCCATTGGAATATGCATCTAAAAAAATCCGATGATCAAACATCCACAGTTCCATGACCTTTTAACTAGCACTTAACAATGAGTAATAGGAAATTATTTTGCTTGTGCTGGTCACCACACCCCTTTGTAGTACCGATCTCAAAAAGTCACACATCCCAGCTGGACACATCTCTATAATATTTAGATTATAAATAAATAAAATTGTATTGAAACCATATTATTTCTAAACTGCTGGTGCTCAAATAAGGTTAAGATGAAGGTTCTCAGGTTTTTCCGGTGAATATTGGAGGAGAAGATTTCGGTTCCCCCCAGCTATTAGTGACATTCCAAACCAATGTTTTTTATGGCTAAATCATCTTCAGGAGATCCTGGCTCTATCATTCACTCTGAAGACAATGGCAGAACTATCCGTCAAAATGTCGGTGCTGAGCAACACTGCTGCCTTGTGGGAAATCCAAAATCTTTTCCTCCAGAGAAAAAGACGTCAGATTCAGACGTCTTAGATTAATGCTTGGAATAATTAATCACGATTTGTGAAGTAAATTGCACATGCTAATATGTACATAGGTACATATTGCTGAGGAAAATTTGTAGAATTTGTAGAAAATGAGAACAGATACATTATACTTCAAAGGGAGACTAGATTAATGAGAGAAAAATATCGGCAGATCAGGAAAAGAGCTGATAAAATACTGAAAAGAAAGAAAAAGGAGCATTTGAAAAATATGGTAGAAACTGTTGAGCAGCTTAGTAATGAAAATGAAAGCAAGAAGTTCTATCAAGCAGTAAAACACATGAGCAAAGGATATCACCCAAAATTAAACTCATGAAAGAACAAAAATGGCGAAGTCATAGGGGAGGAGTATCAGATAATAGAAAGATGGGCAGATTACTTAAACAAACTGTTTAATAAGTAAGTATCCTCAGAGATCGAAGAGTACCCACTAGTTCATAGGGCAGAGTAGGATGTAGGTATCCATCCCATCTATAGAGGAGGTAACTGAAAGTGTGAAAAGGCAAAGAAATGACAGGGCACAAGGAGAAGATGGTATTTCAGCAGAATTGATAAACAATGGAGGCCCAGAACTAATGGGAGCACTACACCCACTGGTCTTTAGTATTTGAAAATCAGAGGAGCTTCCAGAAGAAAGAAGAAATGGATTGATTTGCCCAATATTTAAGAAAGGAGATAAGTTGGATTGCAATAACTATAGAGGCATTATATTACTGAATGTAGCATATAAAATCTTCACTAGCATTCTCATGAAACGAATAAGTATCTATGCCAAAGACATTCTAGAAGAATATCAGTGTGGCTTTAGATGGGGAAGAAGCACCATTGATCAGATATTTGCAGTGAGACAAACAATGGAGAAGTGCTACGAATACAACGTTGACTTGCATATACTCTTCATTGACTTTCGTCAAGCTTTTGACAGTGTGAATAGGAGAGAAATGATCTATGCTCTGAAAGGTTATGGTATTCCACAAAAGCTGGTTAATTTGGTTGAGATAACACTGAAGGAATCCCAATGTAAAGCCTTTGTTTTGGGTAGAACAAGCAGCGCTTTTGAAGTGACCTCAGGGTTAAGACAATGAGATGCTCTCTCAGCTGTGCTATTTAACTTGGTTTTGCAAAAAGCAATGAAAGAATTGAAATTAAAGGGAACTATTGTATATAAATCCAAACAAGGTTTTGCATATGCTGATGATATAGCTCTGATAGCAAGAAGTGTGAAGGATCTTGATGAAATGTTTGCTACCATTGAAGATCTTGGGAAAAGAATGGGCCTCAATTTAAATTCAGATAAGACCAAGTACTTTAAAATGTCTTCTTTGCAGGACAAACGAGAGCTACAAAACCTAATTATTGGGAATTACGATTTTGAGGGCGTCAGAAAATTTAACTACCTTGGAGTAATAGTGAATAATGAAAATAATATCTCTGAGGAGATAAATCAAAGGGTAATGCAAGGTAACAAGGCCTATTTTGCAAATTTACCCCTCCTCAAATCAACTATTCTGTCCAAGAAAACTAAATTGAAAATTTATAAAACATTGATAAGACCAGTAATTACATATGGAGCTGATACATGGGTCCTATCCAAACAAGATGAAGAAAAATTAAGAACATTTGAGAGGAAAATAATAAGGATCATGGCGCAGCAAAAGAAGGAAAAACATGGAGAATAAGAATGAACTATGAAATAAATGAAATATTGGAAGAGAAGGATATTTCGTTTGGTTTGCAAAGTCATTGCGACTGTCATGGTTGGGCCATGCTGAAAGGAAGGAAGAGTAAATTGAATGCCCAAAATGTTAATACATAGGAAGATGGAAGGGAGTAGGAGGAGAGGAAGACCACGTAAAAGATGGCTGCAAGGTGTTGAAGAGGACCTGAAGACAATGGGTATTGGAAGATGGAGAGAGAAAGCGAAAAGGAGAGCCAAATGTGGGCATATAACTGAGGAAGCCAAGGCCCACACCGGACTGTCGAGCTGTGGAAGAAGAAGAATACATACATATTGATGACTGCATCATGATTTGATTTTATCATCACAGTTCTGTGGATACAGCATTCCAAGGGAAGCTTTGATGAATGATTTAAATGTGATTATGGTCAAAGACAATCGAAGTCTTATGTGAATATTTACAAATGACTAGTTTGGGAAGGAAACAGGAAAGATATTAGGAAAAGGGATGAAAATGGAGATGAATTATGTTGTTCAAGTGCTTGAAGGAATTATTTAGGCAGCATTAATGATAATGTCATTTAAAAAAATATTTTCAATGTTACTAAATGCATTCATGGAACATGGATTCAAAGGCACACCTTGAAAGGATTCGAAGAGGAGACAGGGACTTCAGCCTGGTACCATGCATTGCCAGCTTCTCCAGATAGACTCCAAATCTCCCTCTCTTTCTCTTCTCTCTCATCCCTAATGATGATGTTCAATGTGCCGATTCCATTTCCATATAAGTGTGTCCAAAATCTCAAGCATAGTGGGCTGTCAGGATCTGTAAATATGAGCCATCATTTTTTATTTGGAATCAGTACTATTTTGGAGCACATTGTATAAGGTGATTTATTTAATGCATTTGTTTAATTATTAGGTTAAAATAACCCATATTTGTAATGAATTTAACATATGTGGTTCTTGTTCTGATTTGCTTTTTTAAGTTCGGAGTTCAGTATTAATAAATGGAACATAAAAAATATTTTTACTCTTTTAGCTGAAAAACTCAAAACACACATCAATGTTCAACTATCTCAAACAATTTCCAAACATAGCATATTCATTACCTCTATCTTGCAGCCTTATGTGAAATTGATTTCTTACTCTAGTAAATAATAATCTGGAGAATTTATGCTAAATGCTTATGTTATGATAAATCCTCAAGCAATCCTCAATGATGCTTTGAAAACAATGCAAATTTCATATTCTATGAAGACAATGCTACAGACTGCACTCTGTGGAATTCTTTCATGGTAACTATTTGATATTACACTTTACTTACACTTCCAAGAGAAATAGCTTTAACTTAATCACTGGTTTTATTACAGCTTAGGAAAATCAGGTGTATGCTTACAGGAATTCACAAAATAGAAATTCAAAGTGTTTCCCACCCTAGATGACACTTTATTTCTCTTGACAATGCCTTCTTAAATTGGCCTACATTTTTTGAGCTGAGGGTACAGCTATGATTTCATGCATCCGATTTTGCGATTCATTCAGAGGTGCCCATTTCTCTACTCTCACCGCAGACTGCGTTCAAGCAAAGGGTGTACTCTCCATCATTCACTTGTTTCTGGGATTTTATTATGAATACATTTAATAAGGCTGCAAGTTTGGAAGTTAAAAATCCCATGGTCTTTTCATAAACAATCAACATCAACTGATTGATGTTGATTATAATTTTTCCTCCTAAAATCTAGCCTGCAAAATCACAGGGCATGGCTGATGTATCTAATGGCCAAGAAATATTTGTATTTGTTGTTGGAATAATCTTACTGGGGAATGCTTCATGCTGCAGTAGAGTTTTCTCTTTGCAGAAAAGAGCTCTTAACCTTTCAGTGTGATGGACTCACACGTATGAGTCATGGATACATCCATTTCAGGGGCAGATGGCTGGGCAGGGGAAGAGGGATGAGTAATGTCAAGATTGTAATGAAAAATGATGCCCCTTGAAAAGCTCTTGCCATCCCATAGAACTAACCAACCAGTGTAAACAAAATAGTATCCGCAATCACTCCCTCTGTGCAACAGTAACTGTCAAAGTATGTCATTCACCTGTTGGTTCCAGCTCTGTACTGGAGAGGCGGGCTCTGTCACCTGGTTTCCGAGGAAATGATGAATCAATGTAAGCATAACCTCCTTCCATTCCCCCATGCATGAAACTTGATCTATCAGTTGCTGGGCCTGTAGAAGGGTTCCTGCTACCCCTACCCTGTGAAACAATGCAATATATTTAATGACATTGTACATAACAGTTTTGAGGTGTTTTCCCAGTATCCTGAAAGACCAAATAAAAGTACTAATTTCAACCTGTCTTTAAATTTTCAATTTCTACATGATGAAAATCTCTTTTGAAAGCAGGACTAAAAACATGTGCCATTTACATTTACACTGAGTGTTAGCGGGGTGATATTACATTGCCATAAATCTCCTGAGAGCTGCTGTCAACTTACTATTATGTTCCTTTAACTTCAAAAAATATTCGGCATTTATTATAGAGGCATCATATAAATAATTTTTACTCCCATTCGAGGGATCATTCGACTATGAAGAAGTTATCAACTAAAAGACAGTATAATTTTCATTTTCCTATATTTCATGGGGCAAAATTGACTAAAATTCCTAAAAATTAGTAAAAATAGCCAGCACTTCTGCAGAGGGAAAAAATAAAATGGCCTGCAATCAAGGTGTTCACCTTAATCATATGGATTAAAATTCCTGCTTCAGGTGCTACTGGCCAGATTTAATTTTGGGCACTCATTGAAACACAATGGCTTTAAAGAACATATATACATCCAGCGTACATTTTTCTGCATTCACGGCTGGTGGACCCCACACACCAATGTACTTTTAACTGCATAGCAGTCTTTTAAAGGTTAAATGAAATAATCCCATCTCTCAATATTTGTTTACTTAACCTTTTCACTGCTAAGCTTCATCCCATAGAGCGCTCACTGTAGCAGCAACACTGCTGGGCATTTAAATACCCCCAGTATGCAAAAAAAATTTATATTTAAACTCGTTTGCACATACAACGCATATATGAGAGCGTAGCACTGATGGCACAGCTCCGATGGAACGCATCTATGTGTGCGTAGCAGAGAAAGGATTAATTCTTTTAGTGACTCATTAAAAGCTTGATATGTATTCCTTCCTATAATTTAAAGACCCTAAAGTCCAAAAGAAGTTGCACCAATTGAGGTTAAGGGAAAGTGAGCCGTGCAGGACTCAAGAGTGATAATTTTTCCCTCATTTCACTTTATTGGAGAAACATGTGTGGCAAGCTGCCTATACCTCAGGCGAACTAAAATTATGTCCTGGTTTAGCAGATGAGAAATCTCGTCAGCTTAATTACTTCAGATTCTTTTACAAGGTGGTATTAGTTGGATTGTTGAATTTGTACAGTTTCAGAGATAATTCGATGCACTCAGTGATCAATCTAAAGGGTAATAAGTTATTTCTAATATTTTATTTATTTAATAAGTTATTAATAAGTTAATACTGACAATAATATTGCTAATAGCATTGTTAAGGGTTGAGCTCATATCCTGATCAGCAGAGTACAATGGCATGAGAGAAATACTCATGAAAGGAAGGAGGATCCGTTCCTTTTCTTGAGTCACACCCACGTTCTTCTTTGAGGTTTTGGTATTATTCCAAGAATTTTAGGGCAGAAGTGCTCAATCAGGTCAAATCCAAATTTAAACTTAGAACCTACTAGTCCATTGCCGAACATTCTACCAAAATGGCTGCTGTCAGGGAATAATGTGCATTCACGTCATATGCATGCACGTCACGTTCTATGCATGCACATACACTTACACCTGTCACTGCAGCTAAAATATTCTCATATCCTATTCTCAACACCAACTATCATATTTTACCTTATTAATTATAACTGTACACAAAAATTATTCCACCAAAAGGGTGATGGATTAGTTTCTAAAGCATTGTAAAGATATGAAACAATACACCAATTACAGGGTTTTTCTGAATGAAAGTACAACCTGAAGGCAGAGACAATGTTCAATATATCTCCATATTTAGTAAGAAGCCATAATTTTTGAGATTGTTAACTATACCTCTACTTTATGATTAGAAGAGTAGAAGTTCTCTTTTTTCCATAATAGTGTAAATTTTTCCCAAGAATTTCCAAAAATTTGTGATTTAAAAAGTTACCAGTGACATTTAGCAGGCACACTAACCATTGCCCAATTCATTCATAATGGTTTCACTGCATGCCTATCTTTTTCACAGTTAACTTCTTAAGCCAATAAGTATTATCTGGATCAGCTCAAGGAAATATTTTCAACCAAGGAAGTTTATAGCACCAATTTCTTCTACTTGACCAAAATTTTAAAGATGGATTTTTATAAACAAATTCATTAAAAAATAGCGCACTATTATATAAAAATTGGTGTTGAATATATTTTAAACCAAATTTTTCTTATGCCTAGACCTCAAATTTGGACCTCCCCTGAGTTGGTGCCCAAGGCAGTCGCTGGGTCACTTGGGCCTCTATGCCCCTCCCCAGGATATGTTTACTAAACTTGAATGAAGGTAGATTCAATTGGCCTCTGGAGGGGATTTATGGATGAGCTTCACTTCTATCAGCCCCACCCAGGCTGTGCATACTTTCTTTCTGGGTGTTCAATTTCTTAGAAAGCTTTGAAGAGAGGTATTCGTTTCACAGTGGGAGGTTGACATTTTTTGTACCATTGAGCCAATGTGAGAGGTAAAGCAATCATATCTCAGTTGCAAGGCCAACTTCCTTGCAAAATATTTATTTTTTATCATTGTGCATTTGCTTTTCTAGTTTTTGCCAAATAAATTTTGAATAAACAAAACATTTGAGTATTTATGTGCAGGAGTAATAAATAGAGAAACAAGAAATGACAAACTTAATTTTGCTGCTTCATAGTTAAAACAACACATATTTTATCCATTATAGATATTTTATTTCACTAAGTTATTTATCAAAAGCAGCAGTATTTTGGAAAAGTTGTTTAGCATGAAAGCTATTCCACAACTTGATCATATAGTTGGCCTTTTGTGACTCTTTTTCTGAAGTAAAGTTATGAAACCTTGGGTATCATCCTAAAATGACATGGCTAAATCGTAAAAACTACCATTTCAATTCTCTTTAGGAAAATATCTCAATCAATTTTAATTTTCATGATGTTTGTAACTTCTGAAATCGTAGTCGTTAAATTTTTTTGTTTACTAAAATACATATATGATAGTAGCCATCGCAGTCCTCTCTCTTCCATTTCCTTCATTTGAAGACAGATTTACAATGACCTGGAATAATTCCTTGGCCTTAAGGCTTGAATGATTTGACATGTTATAGTTGAAATTCATTTGGAATTAAGAAGCTGCTATCAGTTTAAATTCCTTTAGAAGGAAATTCACACATCTTTATTCAATGCTCAAAAAATGTTAATGCCGTACATTGAAAGATTCTTTCATGAAACAATGGTCGAAATTACCCAGCTATATTTCTCTCTGTAAAATACTTAATTAATATAAGGTGGAAGAAGTTGTCATAATGAACTCATGACTTCTATCACATATGAAAGCTATGAGTAGGTATCCTTTATTTATTATCTTAATTAGCATCTATTGAGCGAAATAAATTATCATGGTGTACATAACCCCAGCCTATGAAATATAAGGCTAGTCCTTAAAAGACTAATGTAATTGGTGAAAAACTGCTGACTTAATTTAAAATTTTGAAATATTTTCCAATGGTACAGGACCTTCCTTGGACAAGTGTGAAAACCTAATCAATTTTCGCCAAATGATAACTCTTAATTTGGATTCCTATAATTTGTGACTCATTTTAATCAATTTTCATTGGACTAGAAACCCAGTAAACACAAAATGCTGCAGATGCGCATCTGATGCGCTGCGCGGTAGCGCTGCAGCTATCACGAAGGCGCTTCTGCAGCGCGACTAGCACTCCTAAACTTCCCTTTTTTGAATGTCGAATGCGCTGCTAACGGGTGTCAGGAGCGCTGCACAAGCGCGTCAGGAGCGCTGCATAAGCGCTGCACAAGCGTGTCACGATCGATTTAACCTGCAAAAAATAGTTTACTCAAGGTCCGAAAGTATGGTATCTCCGGACTGCATAGACTCAACTTAATTTTCGCATCTACCTACGGTAAACCTCACATCTATCTACGTTAAGCCTATCACGCAACTACCTACGCCATATCCAACTATCAACTGCTATATCTGTTTCTTGAAAGTTGTATTGCATTCCCGTGCGTAAATGTGTTTGCGAGAACTAACTTTTAAATATCAATGCCGTGATAGTTTATGGAAACGTACCATCCAATCACGATATCAGTTTTCAGGCATTAATTAACTGAAACCTATGTTGCCACATTAAATGAAAATAAAGCCAATATTAATAATAATAAACAAGATTTTTTCCAAGTGCACACGTTTGTTTACATTTCAATGAAGACGTAACTTACTCGCGCAAATGTTACGAACGTGAATATGCATGTATACGGGTCAATCCATATAAAGTGGTCCAGAGGTGGATGCTTGATGATTTTTAATATTTTTTTATATTTTTACCATACAAATTACCATTTATTGTGAATACAAATATGTCATTATTTTATTTTTTTCCTGATAGTGGCCATTTTTATGCTAACGAAACACCATTTTAAGCGATTTCAGTGTTCTGCAGTTAAGCAAATATCTCCAATTCTGTGTATCCTAGAACAATCAAACAAAAACCAATCGATTCAGTAAATAATGAACTTAAATAAAGGTCGGGTGATGTATCGACCTAAAATTAAGTCTAAGGTCCAAATATTGCTTCAAAGTTTTCATCACTTAACTAAAAAATCAATTTTTACAATTTTTTACATAGAAAGGCAGGATACTTATTGTTTGTAATTTTTTTATTTGAAAGGTATAAACCCATGCTTTAAGTTTGCAGAATTTTAAGCTGTGGACTTCAGTGGTTTTTTTATTAAATTGTTTTAAATTTCTTGATTTTTCAAATTTTCCAATGTTTAATGCCCATTATCTTTGTTGGGTATTATAATAAAATTTGAAATTTGGCCCATTTACAGTACTTTAGATGAGGAATGACCAGTAAAAATTTTGTTTAGTGGACTCAACTATTTATAAAGATATTAAACATTGAAAAGTACCAAAATATCGACGAAGTCGACATCAACACGGCACCATTTAGTACCCTCTTAAGCAGGGGCGGATTAAGGTGGGGGGGAGGTCGGGGGGGGGGGGGGGGGCTACCGCCCCCCCTCCCCCCGTAATTCCCGGGAAAATAGAAAAATGGTAATCATCAAGGTGGTTCTCCGATGCAAGTTTTTATTTCACCAGCTCAATACACAATGTTTAAAGATAATTGGAAAATATCTAAAAGCCACTTGTCTGAACAGACACAGTATCCTCGTTGTTCCCAATTGTACTTTAGTAGGCCTTTTGATGAACAGTGTTGTGAAAGCTTTGGTGCCGTAACGGAATAGTTATAAGCTATTATACTACGTATGCAGACCTATATACACCTTTTTAATATGTATGCAGAGAACAGTGCCGCGAGTTTGGGCAGTTGAGCCGTAGTGAGTCTGCGAGAGGGGAATACAGTCTCCACGCCCTCCTACAGCATTGCCTATTATTATGCGACACCCTCTGCTCTCGTGCTCGTCGCGACATGTCAGTTGCCCGGCTCTAGCGAGTGTATTGTTTCAGTTGTAGTAAGTGACAAGTTCAAGAGTTCTTCACATATTTAGGACCCTGCGTCCTTTTCCCTTTATTCTGTGATATACCTGACGTGCAGATCAACCTTTCTGCCAGAGATGGTAATTTCAGTCGGTTAATTACAAAGACATAACTTATTTGCGCTTTCTCGCGCTCGCCATTAGGTCGGACGGCCGGATTCAAGCTCGGGCCTACATTAGCCTCCATTGCTATATATCTGCTTTTCGGTCAAGGAATTGAACACCCACCTATTGGACTTTCATCTTTATTTTGTTATCATAGAAATGCTGTCAGAGGTCTACCCACCGTAGTTTTGTCCCCTCTCCTTTTGATAGCAGTAAAATTGAGGACTCTCTAAGCAAAATAATTTTCAAGTATTACGCTACAGGGTGAGAAAAAGATGCTTTTAATGTTTTTTGTAACTCGTCGCAGAAGGAATAGTTAAGGTTTACTTTTGTTTACAGGCGTCTTCTTCTAGTAGGCCTGGTACAAAGCGGAAAACTAATAGTGCCTCTGCGGACCTTCGAAGCTTTTTCTCTCGCGTCCAAAAACAAAAGACGCCAGAAGCAGCATGAGGAAATGCATAATTTGTTAACATCATGCCTTCATGCTGCACAACTGACAATAAGACTCAAGCTGAGTCAATGGTCCTTTTACAATCCCATCCACGTAGCCACGAAAAATCGACTGAAGCTTCAATTTATTCACTTCCTTTGGCTGAACATTTCAACTGTGACATAGGTCTCTTCATTGTACCAGGAAAGGAAAGACCTGATGATAGGAAAAAAGCAGAACTTTTGGAAGGCCCTAGGACATCCACAAGCGACTACAAGTATCCCTTTTCAACTCATAGGAAGGGAACCGCGGAAGAGCGTCGTTACGTGAGGATAGAACATCATGAAAAGTACCCTTGGCTTGTGGTTTCTCCCTCAATGAATGGACTTTTTTTGTAGGTATTGCTCCTTTTTCCCAATCAACGGCAGCTTGCGGTACAAATTTGCAGTTAAAATCCCTCGATACAGAGCCGTTAAAGTTTTCAAAACTGCTAGGGAAACTAGATGATCTGGAAAACCACCAACACACAGTCTATCACAAAGGTGCAGTGCCCAGTTTTTCAAATTTGATCAGATAGATTTACTCAATAATTTATCACATCTCTTGTATATAATATAGCCATACCGAAACTACGTTCCAAGCGCTACATTTCTTTTAATTTTCCGAGGGAAGTCAAGTTTGTTGAGATGTATTGCATACCCCCCAGGCGCCGCGTGAAGTAGTGAACCGCCCCCCCCAAAACAACGACCTTAATCCGCCCAGGCTCTTAAGTAATGCTTAATGCCTTTAAAATCATTATCATAACTCATAAATCAGTTTTTCACCTCATTTTACAAGTTATTCATTATAAAGTAAACATTTGGTATAGTAAACTTAAGCTAAAATGTAAATGCAGGCCTTACAATACAAAGAATATTTGGGAATTCAAAGAAACTTACCCATATATTAAAATTGGTCATTCCATAACTATATACCAAATGTTTACTTTATAATGAATACCATACAATTGTATGGTAAAAATATTAAAAATCACCAAGCAACAAATTTAACTTTTTCTGGACCACTTAATATGGATTGAACCATACTAAATGTTACGAATGTGGAAATGAGAAAACTGATGAATGTACCAATAAAAGCATAACAATAATTTAGTGTACAACGGAAATTAATTACACAAAGCTATCAATGAAGTGTTGTTACTGGCAGAACCCAAGTCTCTCCGATTCGTGTCAAAGCTTTCCCATTTATGCCAAATTTTCGGTCTAAGAATGAACCACAGGCTAAACATGTTACTATATATCAAGGATATATTTCATTAAATAAAACAACAAAGGATACACATAGTAAATGTTTAAAAAATGAGTATTCATGTCTTCCTCTTTCGATTGAGACTTTCAACAACTCTCCTTATTCAAAAGACTACCTGCAGCGCTGTGGCAGTGCGTCGGCAACTTGCGGCTGCTGCACTTCAAACACGAGCAGCGAATGCGCATTAGATGCGTTTCTCGATATTTCGCTCTATGAGAGCGCTGCTGACGCGCTTCAGTTGACATGTGCTGCACTTGCAGCGCTGACATCCTTGTGAAGCGCTGCTGCAGCCATGTGTGTTTACTGGGAAGTCTTCGACAAAATCTGTTTAAGCACTAACTTATGTTAATATCAGTGATATTTTATATAGTGTACCTAGGGCTTCTGGCACCCTGGAAAAACTGAAGGGGTGGCACCCTACCCCACCCCGTTTTCTAATCTTATTCTCCATTTTCCACTTTTTGTTCCTAATTTATATTCTGTAGATTTTTCTAATTGGATATGTAAATTGATGCCTGAGGGTAGCCCAGGTCGTAAGATCACACTAAACATCTGAAGCCTGCCTGAGGGTAGCCCAGGTCGTAAGATCACATTAAACATCTGAAGCCTAAGGACTAACATTTGCTCCAGTAGAAATGCGAGAACTTTTTCAAGATTAGCATGTGGCATTTATTAAATACTGAAAAACATCTGGGTTCCATCATACAGTTTACTCTATGGTTCCATGTACCAGAAAGTTACCAAACCCATGTGCTTCAAAACTCACCAAGCTCCAATTGAATTCATCATCTTCATCATCTGTCCAGCTACATAATCCTCCTTCAAAAGTACAGTGGCCTCGGCAGTCTAAACCTGGTTTCAAAGCAACATTGTCAACGGCAACAAACCCTCTGTACTTCCTGAATGATTCTGTTTGTTCCTTAGCAATTGACTCAAAAACCACCTGTAAGGTTTAAGAAATATACATTGATTCAGTTTATTAATGCATCAATAAGTTGACTCTTTATTGATTTTATTTTGATTTTTACAACCTTATAGTTTGTATACTAACACAATTCTAACTCTTCAGCTGCACTGCTTCATTTTTTCACCATTACTGTGGCTAGAGAATATATTATATTATAATATATTCTCCCCTATTAGCACAGCCAAGCGAGAAGCAGGTAATGGGTCCTTACAAGAGTCTAATTCGACAAGTTGATGGATGCCACCATTGTCAAGTAATGGTGAAGAAGCAGTTGCTTGGAATTTATTATATTTTGTTTGGGAATTTCATTACATATGCACTCTTTAATAACTTTCCTAGTTGTTTTTATGATTTATTGAACCACAAAAAGTATGCATATCCCTTGATTATCAGTCATAATATCTGGTGTTAAAGTTGGTAGGCAATGCAGTCCTAAACTTCATCCGAGAAACACATGCCCTTCCAAACAGTCTGTGTGCCACTGCTACTGGAAAGGACAGGAATAAGTTACAGAGGGCCTAGAAGAAAGATGAAGGTGACAGTGAAACGTACATGTACAGTTTCCCCACAGTCACCCAAGAAAACATGAAACTACATTATCTGCAGCTAAAGGGTTAATGTCATCCTAATTTTTGATGTGAGTAGAAGAGCATAAATATTTACTATTCCGGAACGGTACGGAAGCCGGACCACCAGCCTCCACGTGGCGTACCTGGTAACGGCTCTTGCCGGCTAATGGTGGACGTCTGCGTGTGGGGCTAACCACCCCACACGTTGTAAAACTGGTTCCAAAAAGAAATTCTGAGAAAGCCACCCACAACCTCTCGGATGGGGGCCCTAGTGGTATTGGGAGTGGCAACACGAATAACACCGTTACGGGAGCCCGGATGCAGTGGACGGAAACCCTAAGGGGCGACCGCCTCGCATGCCATGCTGCCAGCGAACCCGAACGCAGGGGGTATATGGCAAGGATGCACTCTTTGTGGTGTGAGATGCATCCAGAGCACGACCACCTATCGCAGCAGAATCTGCGCGATTATGCCAACCACCTGCGAAAAAAGGAAACTCTCCACCAACCGCCAGTTCAGAGAAACACACCACCGGCCAGACCACCCTCCCCGACACAGGCATCCTCTCCACCACCTGAGGCTAGAACGGCACTCATGCCGCAGTCTCTGCCAAATCGGGAGGAAGCTGGTCAGGCCGTCGCTGAACTACGGACGCGGTTACTAAGCACAATATCCTACGATGAAGGACAAAAAAGGCAGAGAGATATCCACCGAAAAATCTCTCTGCGGGGTAACCACCTTTCCCGGTTGAATGGCCTCATCGACGAAATCCTGACAGAGACGTCGGACCTATGGATGGTAAATTGCGTGGTCTACGCTGCTGCCAAAATCATGGCTCACTCCCAAAGGAACACCTCTTGGGAGGAAAAAGCAGAAAAAAGGCTGGAACAGTTGGAGGCCAAGATCACGCAGGCGAGACAACAGGCGTCGAGAATTCAGTGTGTGATGGAATACATCGCATCTGGGCGAGCTTTCACTCCTAAAGTTCGGCGCATAGCGCGCAGCCTCAGATACAACCATCACACACTGAATAAAAGCGTGCTGCTCACTATTAAGCAGCACGCGGTCGACAGAGTACGCGCGCTCACCACGGCCTGGAAAAAAACTCCTCAAGAGGAGCAAGGCCGTGAGGGAGAACTCTACCTTTCTCCTTCACTCGTTCCGTCTCTTTCGGCCACCTCCGCCTGTTGTTGAATCTCCGCCACCCGTCCAAGAGGTTGAACGTTTCTGGAAGGAAATCTACGAAACGTCGAAGCCATTCAACGGAGACACTCCGGCCATAGGCCTCTTTAAAGAGGTTTGTGACCGCCACCTACAAGATGTGGATGGACATCTTTCAGTCACCGAAAGTGACGTGAAGAAGGCCTTCTCTGGCAAGAAGAGTTTCTCGGCTCCAGGAATGGATGCCGTGAATAACTTCTGGTGGAAGAAATTTACTTCCACCCACCAACACCTCGCCAGAATCTTCACGTCCTTTCTAAATGGTGGAAAACCAATTCCACCTTGGCTGACTGAGGGACGCACGGTTCTAATACCTAAGAAGGGAGACTTGTCCAATCCAAAGAACTACCGCCCTATAACCTGCCTCAACACTGTATATAAGGCGTTCACCTCGATCTTGAGCGACCTTATCCTACACCACATCCAGCCGGTTTGGGAGGAGGTGTACGAGCAGAGGGGCTCAAAGCGGGGAATCGCGGGATGCAAGGACAACCTGCTCATTGATAGGTGCATATGCCAGGATGCCATCCGGCATAAGCGAAACCTATCAATGGTCTGGGTGGACTACAAGAAGGCTTTTGACACCACTTCGCATGAGCTTTTGATCGCCATGCTGAAGTTGATGAAAGTCCACCCAGAGGTAGTGTCCTGCATCCAACGCCTGTTACCACTGTGGAAAACGCGCTTCGTTCTGACCTCAGGCAAGCGGTCAGTTTCCACAGAGTTGGTAACATACCACCATGGCGTTTTTCAAGGCGACAGCTTGAGCCCCTTACTGTTCTGTATTTCCCTCCTTCCCCTGTCCTTTCGGCTGCGACGAGGTAAAGGATACATGTGCGGTGTTCCAGGTGACAGGAAGCATAAGGTCACCCATTTGTTTTATATGGATGACCTGAAGCTGTACGCTTCTAATGCGAAAGACCTTCGTACTGCCCTGGATACCGTACTGGAATACAGTGAGGCTATAGGGATGGAGTTCGGATTGGACAAGTGTGCATCCATCCACTTGGCGAGAGGAAGATTTTCGGAGATTAAAGATGACGTGCAACTTGTTGACGGGAGCGTCATTCGTCACCTCGAGGACGATGACAGCTATGAATATCTCGGCGTCCCCCAGCGCCGAATGCAGAAGGTTGCAGCAGTGAAGGGAAGGATCACCGCCAAATACAGACAGACTCTCAGGAACATCTGGAGTTCTGAGCTGTCAGGCAAGAACAAGGTTCTTACCACGAACATGTTCGTGGTTCCTACACTGCTGTATACCTTCGGATGCATGAAGTGGAACGTCAACGAGTTGCAGAACCTGGATAGGGGAACGAGGAAGATGATGACCATCTATAGAAGTCTTCATCCGAAATCTTCCGTCGCCAGATTGTATCTCCCTCGCAATGTAGGTTGTAGAGGACTATTGAGTCTGGAGTGTCTCCACAACAGAGTTGTCCTAGGTACAGCTTGCCGAATTTTGAAAAGCAGGGACCCCCTGCTTAATCTCGTGAGAGATCACGAGAGTGCGGGAGCAGGGGCGTTTCTCTTCCAGGCGGCAAAGAGGGCAGCGGACGAAACCGGTCTCGACTTCGACCCGTCATCCGACGGAAGCGAGAATGACACGACCATCTCGTCATTGAAGGCAGACGTCCTCAAGCTCGAAATAAAAAAAGCCGAGCAGAAGGCCTTGCTCAAGGTGCATACCGATAAGCCCATGCATTGATGTTTCTACCGAAACATCGAAAAGCATGGGTTATCGAAGGAGCTGACGTTTGCCTTCTTACGCTCCGCCGGTCTGAAGTCCGAAGTGAGACCGAAGGTTTTGTCCTCGCGTGCCAGGATGGAGTCATAAACACACTCGTGTACCGCCGCATTATATTCAAGGCGGAGGTTGCGGACACGAGATGTAGGGCGTGCCGAGCCCAGCCGGAGACGTTGAGTCACCTCCTCTCCGGCTGTAGCTATTACGCAAAGTCCGCGTATTTAGCTCGGCATAACGCGGCCCTACGGGTGCTGTACTTCCACCTTCGACACCATTATGGCATCGACGAAACACCTGTGCTGCACTATGCCCCTGCAGATATCGAGTCCGTCGTGGTGAACGATAAATGCACAATCTGGTGGAATTACTCCTTCTCCACCACCAGGCAGTTGGAGGCGACCAAGCCTGATATCGTTCTCCTCGACCACCTCACACGCTCCATGTTCGTCATTGAGTTTTCCGCTCCGGCTGAAACCAACATGGATGCGAAAGAGGTGGAAAAATGGACGAAATATCAAGACCTGCTTTTTGAACTTCGACAGATGTACCCCGGACACTCTGTGAAACTGGTGGTCCTCATTTTAGGTGTGCTCGGTGGAGTTAAGGGCTCGCTGATAAATAACATCAAGTGCATTCCGTCCTGCGTGGCTCAGGCGGAATTACTAGTTGCACGCATGCAGAAGGCCGTCATCCTGGGGTCACTCCGTCTACTGCGGACGCATGACCCGAGAGCAGCGTAGCCACACATCCGATGGGCGTCGGACGTGGCTGCTATACTGCAGAACCCATCTCGAGTCTCCGGCCATTATGACGGCAATGAAACCCGATGCTTGCTGGGGACTCGGAGGGTCATGTTACAACTGTAACAAATAAATAAAAATAATATTTATTGTTCCTAGAGATCACAAGTACATGTGACAATGGAAGTCGTCAAAATAATAATAGTAGTGTAAAAAATTAATAAGATAAATGAAATTGTTACAAAGAATAGGTATCAAATGGACAAAAAAAGAAAACAAATCACTCAGAACCCAACATGAAGTCCTTCAGGCTGTAGTAATTTTTGCGTAGTAAATAGTTCTTCAAAGCATTTTTAAATAGTACAGGTGGGAGACATTTGATGTTGGATGGTAAATTGTTGTAGATTTTGGATAGGGAGAATAGAGGTCCTTTTTGGCAGAGAGTGCTGTGGTAGTCTTTCAGGTGTACATCATTATTTGTTCTGGTTGAGTGATGATGAACGGAACTATTTTTTGGGAAGTACTCAGGGTTATTTTTAACAAAAGTGGCACAGTTTAGTATGTACAGTGATGGGAGAGTAAGGATTTTTAGTTCTTTATACAGGGGTGAGCCAGGTGGTCGCATGGAAACTCGGGCTATGGCTTTCACAGCACGTTTCTGCATAGAGAAAACTTTGTGGCAGCAGCTACCATTACCCCAAAAGATGATGCCATAGGTTAGGTGTGGGTATATTTTGGCATAATAGATCATCTTCAAAGTATCAATGATAGTTACTTCGGCCAGCTTTCTTATATTATATATGCCAGTGGACAGTTTTTTCATTATATAATCAATATGTGCTGACCAGTCAAGGTTATCAGTGAGGATAACACCTAAAAACTTAGTTGAGTGCGCCTGGAGAATCGGATGAGGGCCAATATTTAAGAGCATACTAGAGGCATGTTGAGATCGGTTGCTATGGAACTGAAGGAAGACTGTTTTGTCATTGTTTACTTGCAGGGCATTATCGTGACACCATTCAGACATGCTCTTGATGGTGCTTTGGGTAGTGTTAGCTAGGTCATTCATATTAATCTCACTTGAGATGATTGAAGTGTCGTCTGCATATAGAATAACATTTTGGAGGTTGGCTTTGTCTGGCAGATCATTGATAGAAATTAGGAAAAGCAATGGTCCTAAGATAGAACCCTGGGGTACTCCTGCTTTAACCGTCATGGGATTTGATTTGACTACAGTTACACATTCAGCTGTTCTAGAGGTATATTTGACAAATTGTTGGCGGTCAGTTAAGTATGATGACAACCAGGAAAGAGCTTTTCCTAAAATACCCACTGACTGCAGTTTAGAGAGCAGAATTGAATGATTAATTTGATCAAAGGCTTTGCTTAGATCAAAGAAAACACCAGCTGCTAATTTATGCTCCTGGAAAGCTGTACATAGCTGGTCTAATAGCTGAAAGATGGCTGTACTTGTGGATCTGGATTCACAGAAACCATGTTGAGAATTTTTAAGTATGTGAAAGCGTTTTAAATAACTCATTACACGATGGTAAAAGAGTTTTTCAAAGATCTTCGAGAAAGCTGAGAGCACTGATATAGGTCTGTAGTTTGTGGAGTCATTCAGAGAGACTTTCTTATGGATTGGTGTAATGGAAGCAAATTTGAAGGGCTCCGGGAAGATTCCAGAGCATATGGAGGTATTGAATATATCGGAAAGGGGGCCCGCAACGACATTGGCTACATGCCTAATGATAGGCATGGGTATACCATCAGTGCCTGCTGACCAGCTATTTTTGAAGGAAAGCATGAAGAAACGTGAAGCGTGAAGAAAGAATTTTATGAAAAGCATGATCCACAGACCAGTAATTTGGAATTAGGACACTCTTAAAATAAAATTGTGTAGATGAATTAAATTTCAATTAATTCTGTGAAATATATATTTATTAATACAATACCACATCCATCATGCATAACATATAGTCTGGTGCATCTTGTAAGGATTATTTTTAATGAACCCCATGCATTGAATTTCAATATTTCCTTCAATATGCACGTGTGTAAAGTTACTAGAAAACTGAGTATTCCTAATCAGTCATTCAAAGATATTTAAACAAGATCATGCAAAGAAAGATCTGAGGCTTCCCTGGCGTACCCTGTTTTTCTTAGACATGTTTGGGATCTCTACTGGGTCAAATGTTGGGCAATTTGACCCAGATCCTGCAACAGGCCTCCATGAGTTCACATGCAATTTGTCAAAGTTTAAAATACACACTTACTTGGTGAGCAGTATTATAAGTATATAATACTTCAGCTTCCATCCATTTCCCCTGAGTGGAGTCTTTAGTACCCCATAAAACTCTGTCATACATTTCCACTCCACCCTCCTCAACAACAGGATGTAGAAGTACTCTGAGCCCTGCTGCACTTAAACCATCCATTGAATAACTGTGTGTAATAATGAAATTAATCAATGAGAACACCATATTTTCATTATTTTTGCATATGAAAATTTACTAAATGAATACATTTAAAACCAATGGCAAATGTAAAATGTAAACCCTAATCTATAGCAGGATTAAAATACGGCATCTATCTCATAGTTAACTCGAGAGTGGTGATGTGATAATACTTGTGAAATTTGTGTGTGTTGTGGAGAGTCTCATAAATTAACCAATTTACTAACTTAAAAACTTTTGGTGATGCAATAGGCGGATGGGTTTGTACAAAATATGAGAAGTGACAACATATTATCCGCATTTATTAATACAAACTTGGGACTTAAGAGTGGAAACATTCCCGTCTTGGGCTATTGGGAGAGTCCCAGGCCTTGCAGTTATCAATCAGATGATGGAGATGACCTTGGGTTTGACTCATGAACCTAGCACAGCCTGCTGGACTTAGCGTAGCCTGTTTTGATCTTTAAATGGCTAGCGTGCCTGAAAAGTCCCTTTAAATGTTTTTGCTGCATTCCGTGAGTGCCCAAAACATCCTGGCTCCGGTCATATGTCAATTTAAATCCGGCAGCCAGGCGTAAACTCTGGGGTTGAAATCCAGTGAATAAAGTGGCTTTTTGTGTCTTGTTGTTTTATTTGTAGTTATTAATTATTACTTGTTGGAAGAAGAAATTTTTGTAATTTAAGTGATCAAAACATTTTTTGTAATCTTAGCCTGAGCCTGGCTGTAGCCTACTAATGGCTATCAAGCTCAGGCTTTTATGAAAAGTTATTCAATCAAGAAACAGCATAGAATTTCAAAGAACTGGCCGTGCAGTAACTTTAACGGAGTCACCTCTGCGGATGGTCACACAATTGCATGAAATTCACAGTGAATTTCAAGATTGGTGATGCGATAAGTGAGGCCATATAATTGAGACCTGTTGCAGCACCAATGTAATTGTAATTAGCAATATTTTTAATCATAATACCATGAATACTTGGTCTTATTGTTTATAATTAGTAACTGTTTTATGAATCTAATTAAATATGCTCACGATAAGTCTGCATATATCACATTTTTCTTATGTAACAAATAAAAATGTGATATATGCAGACTTATCCATTACAAGGCCTGTGATGTATACAGATATGTAAATTATAACTTAGCTGATTATGAATTAGTAACTGACGACTTAATGAATGAATTACCCTTAGATACCTGAGGAGGTTAGAAAAAAAATGGAGGTGACATTCTGCTTGATTCTTGAAACGAATTCCACTATTGCAGTTAGTACATTTAAGACCAAACTGTGGCTTATGTTTCTGGTGGTCGTATTTGACTTTCTTTAAAACTAAGTTAAAATCCACAAATGATTCGATTTGTGTCTGGCAGGTCAAGCCTACTCAGCACAAAATTCTTCCCATGCACCCCTGTTCTTCCTTCACCTTTGACCGTGAGCATTCACGGTCATACTTCCTTTGCTAGAGTTTAACCTCCTTGGGAATTTCCAATGCAGTTTCATTGAAAACAATCATAAAATTAAATCAGTTAGGTACCCACCTGAAAGAAACACATTTCCCCTCTGGTCCTGTTGTTTCCAGCATGGGGCTTTCTATGAAAGCGCTTTGCACTGCTCTTCCTTCAGGCGATGGAACTATTTGAGACATCTCACAATATATATAGCCACCTGCAAGAAGGGACTTGACATTATTTCAGTTAGAAGTAATCTACCAATTAACCCTCTTAGTGCAACAGGCTTAATAAATATCAGCTTTTGCTTCTCGGGCGAAAATTGAGGTGGGCCGCAAATAATTTAATGTTGAACTTTATAACACTGAAATAATAACATTTATTTCTCTGAGGATGCAAATGAATAGTACCATTATTAATTAATTCAATTTATGTAAAATAAAAAAGAGCACTTATGGATATCTAAAACAAGAACTTCATAATGTTTTTTTCCTAAGGTGATACATTTTTATTAAATTACCCAGTGCAGTTCTCGCACTATCAGAAGGCAGCACTAAAAGGGTTAAGATAGGCTGGCACTAATGGGCTTGGTATATCACAATGATCATTTACAAGAACTGGGAGGTATTGGATCAGAATATTTTTGGAATTTTACAAGGGATTCATGATCAGTAAACATGCCCAGTTCTCTTCTTACAATTTTCTATGGTGATATGAAACATCCTGTTGTTATTCTCAGATAAGGCTTTATAATTTCATGGTGATATAGGGAAAGTTGATAAAATAGGTTACATTACCTTTGTCTGCATCTTCAGATCCACTGGCATCAGTTGAAGGACCTCCTAGCCAGTTTGACAGAGCTCCAGCTCCAGCCTCCCAGCGCAATAGTGTGCCATTTCTATTGGTCCAATCACAGGTAATGAGATCATTTTCGGTTCCAAAGTCACATATTTCTGAAAATTCCAGACAATATTTCCACATTTATTACATTCAAACATTGCATTCATCATATAAAAATACTAGGGATGGGTCGATTCCACTTTCTATCGATCCCGATCCCGATTCTTTCAAATCGATTCCCGAATCTCGATTCCGATTCCATCGATTCTTATTCCTAATAACAGGTGGGATATTGATATACCAGTATCGTACGACTATTATTTAAATTCAAGTACTGGCTGGAATAAAATAACAAAGACAATTAAGTTTCTTAAAAAGTGTATTTAATGGCAAATAGCAAATATATCCTCAGCTTATAGTGTATGTTTAAAATACAGTAAAACCTTGATTTTACGCAGTTGGAGGGATCAAAATAAGGGCATTATGTAAAATCAAAGTGTGTAAAATCAAGACTTTGTGAAGAGGGGACAGCAATGCAAGGTGTCTAGTAATTTAGGATGTCTCTTACATATCATTTTTGAATAAACCTTGTCATATATATACATATATATATTATTTTAAGCTATGAATAAGGAATATTTAAATAGAATTTTTGAATTGTTATGTAATCACTTACTTTGGGTGAAAGTATGTAGTCACTTATTTTAGTTTGTTGCATCCCACTATCAAAAATATGATGTACAACTGTCTCTAAAGCATTCAGATTTTCAACGTAGTCCTCTGCAACCTATGGGTGTGCATAGCTAAAATTGTACAAATTTCTGAAAGCTTCTCTCATATCACTACGAGCAGGATGAACAGGCACTGCTTCACTGTCATCTACCATGTCACTGTCTCCCTCAAATAAATCAGAAGCTGGCAGGTTGGTACATTCTGCACTCACTGTTTCTTCATTTGTAGCCAACTCTTCATGTATGTGATTGTAGGTGAATGGTGAAATAACTGGCATTATTGGGCAAACCTGATTGAGTTACCCGTATACGTGATGTTAACCATATTGAAGAGATAAATGCGTGTATTAAGTCTTAATCAACTATTTTTGCCAGTACATTACTTGGCCATGAGATGGACTGTATGAGTCAAAAAAGTCTATGACCTGAAAGGATCCTTTTAATTCTGACCTTTCTCATAAGAATATTTTCTCATTATAATAAAAAACATTAGTGATGTGGTCAGGATTCGAGGATTCGATTGAATCCATGGATTCGAGATTCGATCTAATCCTTTCAGAAAAGCATGAATAATATTCATGCAGAAAAGATTCGAATCCTCGTTTTGCGGGTGGCATACCTTATAGGATAACGATCTCGCAACATCTCATGAATGACGTCGTTTTACCGTCATAAGTGCTGATAATCTGCGCAGTAATTCACTACGACATATATTAAAGAAAATATTCTCATGGAAAAGGTCTGAGTTCAAGGAAAAAGGATCTCTCTGGATTGTAGAATTTTTTAGCCCACATCCCATGACCAAATAATTCACCGGCGAAAATAATTAATTGCGACTGAATATGCGTATTTATCTCTTCAATATGGTTGGCACCACGTATGTTTGAAGTTAATACCGAAATAGCCCAGTTTTTACTTAGAAAAATTATGAAAACCGAAGTTTTTATCTGCCAGTATACCGTTGTAAAATTGTACGGTACGACGAAATACTTGATAATTGTACTCATGTACATGGTAGACGATAATTGTACTCACGGCTATATATATCTCTATATTCGTGATTGTACTCAGTGCTTTTCATTTGAGTATGGCGATAGCCGATTATCAAACGCAGTTGCCGTCGATCGCAGACTCACCCCGGAGCAGAGAGCCACCGGCAGCCGGTGGTAGATGGCGATTCAGCTTAATCGAAAGCACCGCGGCGTTGCGATCGCTGTCTATCGCTGGCTTTAGCCGCTAATCGATAGCACCCGCGATCACAACTCAATCACGTTGATACGCGATCGTGGTCGCGAATCTGTGGTCGAAGTGTACGGTATGAAATACGACTCGATAGTGAAGAGTTTAGTTTAAAATAAGTTTTCTGAAATAAGGATTCGAGATTCTATTCGATAAAAAAAATAGATTCGGATTCGATCAATTTTGGATTCGACCCATCACTAAAAAATATTTGAATATTTTCGATACAATTGAAGCAATCGTGAACCATGTCGCGCTTATTCATTTGGAGCTGCGATGGCAGTGCCATGGGTCAACCTCCGATTAAGCCAACTTCTTTGTCTTCACAGCGTAGCTCACTCTCCCCCAACCCCTGCCGACACCGGATACTTTTTTTGGGTTCCCTTCGAGAGGATAGGAAAAAAGGAGACGATACGCGGTGAAAAAAGAGTGAACCTCATATTAGCTCTTGAATATTTGGATGTTACTCATTTCAAATTGTGGTCTCATTTGTATAGGCTACATCCCACACCAAAGGAAACCGAGATACCTATTGTGAGTTAATTACTGAGTAGGTGAACCATAAGAGAGCAATTAAAAGGTGAATCTCAAGGTGAATTGAGGTGAAAATAGTTCACCCATGGTCACTCGTATCGCCTGTTTTTTCCCCAGGGTAGCGACCGATGCAAAGTAATGATAAATAGCAATTTGTAGAACACTTGGTAAGGTTGTGTGAAACCATGAGGTTCCGTGGAATACAGTTTAGATACTGCTGATCTGTAATGAAAGCAGCTATATTTAAAAAATAATCGATTGCTTTAATTTCGAGGAACTTTAATATTATGCAAAAAAAAAAGGAAAATGAGCAGGGAATTACCAGTTTTTAAAATGAGTAAGGAGAGACTCAAAACGTTGCACAAACAAGTGCCCCGCTGAATTCATTCATAAATGAGCATTTGATTTAAAATTATGACACATTTTCCGCACACGCGGTCCCTTAGAATCTGATGTTGATCGCCCCTGAAATGTGGCTCAGGAGTGAATGCAAAAGGAGGAGGAGTCCTAATTAATTTGTTATAGACGTGGTATCACTCACCAGTTTCAAACGCGGAGTAGTGTTTTTAGAATGAAGCAATCCGGTGGGATAAAAAAAGGCGCTTTCCCATTGTTTAACTCTTATTAGCATTGTGCTATGTGTGAATGTAAAATGTGTATTTTAACTGAATCAGATAACAAGGATGTGATGGGTTATTTCTAGAATGGTTATATGATGAGGCATACCTGCTGGTTCTTGTCTTCTTGCACGAACCTAGAACAAAAACAATAAAAAATTAACTCTGATGTTACATTTATTAGAGGAAGAAATTTCATGTGTTTTCAAAAACATTCTAGAGATTAAGTCCATTTCAGTGATACTTACCAGACTACTTTGGAGTAAATCAGCTGTTGCTTCTTGGATTACATTTGGAGCTGCTGTTACAGCATTTACAAAAATACAAACGACCCATGCTCCAGTTAGTGTACATGAATGGAAATAATGCATTCTTCTTTTTTTAAACTGCAAAAGAAAATTATGACATTAGCCACTTATACCATATTATGTTATTCTATATAGAGTATAGGTATATTTACCAGTCAAAAACAGTTGCACAATTCTATTCTATATTAAGTCCAGCTCTATGAATAAGTAGGTAATAAAAACAGCCTACCTATCATATATGCCTCAATAACTATTAAAGCTAGTGATCTCAGTACTGATAACTTAATGGCTGATGTGTATACTATGTACATGATTGGGAGTGAGGACCAGTGGCGCATGGTTTTAGGGTTTAAACCCCCCCCCCCAAAAAAAAACATGTTTACCTGAATTCGTCTTCCTTCGTTTACCTGAACTAGCGTTTAGAATTTGGTCTTATTGGGCTGGAAAATATAGTGGAATTGTCTCCAGGAAAAGAGGATGTTAATTTAATAATTGTTTTAGTGAATAATAACAAAAAAGTGATGATGCACTTAAAGATTAATGAAACCCCCCCCCAGAAGTCAAAATCCCCCCTAGAAGTCAGTCCTGCGTACGCCACTGGTGAGGACTAGTTAATGACTTGATATATCCTTTATTTTCATGATCATACATGCAATTTTTCCAATCATTACGATTGCACAAATGATATAATATGCTGTCACGCACATGGGTGTGAAGTTATACACCAAGACGGTGAAATTCGCCATGAAAATTCATTTGACTTGACCGGGGTTTGAACTCGGATCTCCCAATTACCGGTCAGGTGTGTTAACCAGTTACACCCCCAAGCCATCTTAATTCAAGGTGAATTTCAGCAGGGGTTTATACAAGCAAGTTGTTTTCATCCCCAGTCAACACTGTAGCACAGGAGACGTTGTTGTCCATGATATGCCACAGTCATGAAGAATACACCCAGCATTGGGACTTTTATTACATCTAACTTGGCAATTTTTTTATGCCAAAAGGGGCAATGTTGGTTTATTCTCTGCGACCATGGTACATCATGCACAACAACGTCTCCTGTGCTACAATGTAGACTGGGGACGAAAATAACTTGTTCGTATAAAACCCCTTGGCATGGCATATCGGTTCCAATATGCCATACTAAGTTATGCCATGGCTAGTCCTGGTATTTAACTCTTCAGTACGATTGCCTACTTTACAAACGTAATTCAGGTCTCCACTTTTAATAAAAAACTTTGTACTTTTCCACACTTTATTTCAAAACTGCGACCGGTTTCACCATAATATGGCATCTTCTGGCACATTCTGAAGCTTAGGTCATACAATATATACCCAGAGAAAATTAAAAATGGTGGGGGTTTGAAATGGGGGAGAGAGGAGCAGGGCGATTGGGGCATGGCAGAGTGAGAAGGGGTAGTGGAAAAAACGAGAGGAAAGGAAGGAAAGTGGATCGGGGGAAGAGAGTGGGAGGAGTAGAAGGTCACCAAGTTACACTGTTTTCTATTTTTGAAAAAAGGAAGATTGGTTAAAGCCCCAGCCCAAACATCTGTGTCTGAAGGGCAAGGAAAGTAGGCTAAAATATGCCGAAACAATGGTTCAAAAAAGGCCGCGAAGTGAGGAGCTGCAAAGAAAGGACCCCAGAGGAACCTCGGGTGGGTTTATGAATGGAAAAAGGACGGAAGGTTGTGAGGGGAGGGGTTTGGAAGGGCTCCTAGCAACCGTAAGTGGGGAGAGGGAGAAGGGGAGTGGAAGGGCAGGAGAGGGAATAGGATGTGGGGGAGTGACAGTTACTTTTGTAAACATGGAAATATCGAAAACAACGGAGAGGAATGCATAAATACATGGTCATTACACAGATTAACATTTTGGTTTTTCGCTAGCACACAAATTTCTAATTGTTCCAAAGCGTCCATTTTTAGGCCTTTTGGTAACATGTGTAGGATTTCAGGTTTAAAATAACTGCTGTGGTTACACTCTAATAGATGCTGGGAAAATAGGGAATGGCCATCAGCATTTTTGAGGGAGCGTTCATGCTCCTTAATACGGGTGTACACTCCTCTTCCAGTTTGCCCAGCATAACAAGACATACATTCGTCACACTGTAATTTATAAATACCGGATTTCATATTTCTGTCAACCTTATCCTTCCCACTATACAACATTTTCCTAAGGTAAGGGGGGAATAAAACGCTGCCCTCAAATTATTTGGCATTAAGTTACTTAATTTATATGAGAGGTTACCCACGAAGGGTAGAGACCTCCATTTTTCCCCGGAAACACAAATAGAGCTAGAGGGAACTATCTCTTTAATCGCCATCTGTTTTTGTTTTGCCCTAACAATTTTGTCTACCAGTTCTATTGAGAAACCATTTGTTGTGGCAATGAAATACATTGTTTGGAGCTCTGTATTATAACTCTCCGGTGATAGGGGAAGTTGGACGAGACGGTGTGCCATTGCATAGAATGCGGCGTGTTTGTGGGAGAAATGATGGGAGGAATCTTGGGGAATGGTATGATCCGTAGTGGTAGGCTTTCGATAGATTGAAAATTGGTGCCTCTGTGCTGTAATTGAGATGGTTAGATCGAGGAAATTAAGACTGCCATTCACGTCCTTTTCCACCGTAAATGACAAATTATTGTGCAGATTATTTAAATTTACGAGGAACTGATCCAACTGTCGTTCCGTTCCTGTCCAGAGGCAGATTATGTCGTCCACATACCGATACCAATAATGGACACATTGAATGAGTTTTTCTTGTGACGTGAATAGTTTTTCTTCTAAATTATTAAGAAAAATTTCGGCCAGAAGCGGTGAAAGTGGGGAACCTATTGCAAGACCCTCTTCTTGTTTGTAGAAAACGCCGTTGAAAGTGAAATAATTTTGAGCATTTGTTATTTTTGTTAAGAGCACAAGATCATCCCTGACGTTTGAATTTTCTAACAGGCTTTCAACTAAATCTAATGTTTCTGAAGTAGGGACCGACGGAAATAAATTTTTAACGTCAAAAGAAACTAATTTTCCCTTCTTAGGAACTTTGTTCCCATCTTTCTCCCCATGTCTTTTAGGATACTTGCTAGCTCTAACGTATTTGCAACACTATATTTTGGTTTAAAATTTGTATACGATTTGATAAGTTCATTTAACTTTGAAACCTGGCGGTGACATGGCGATGACATGCACGACACTACCGGTGTAATGGGAACGGAGGGTTTGTGCAATTTAGGCAAGCCGTAGAACCTGGGCGCTAACGGGTTCATTTGTAAAAGGTTCCTTTTTTCCCTTTCTTTAAAAATGACAGTTTTAGACACGGCACTTTTCACAGCACTTTGAAATAATTGTGTTGGGTCTTTGGGCAACATACAAATACTATTATTTAAAATGAAATCACAACACTTTTCCACATAATCACACTTGTTCAGGATGACCACACTATTTCCCTTGTCCGCTTTTTGTACGACAAGGTCCTCCTTTTCAACCACCTCCCGCAGGCTTCGAAGATCCTTCCGTTGCTTTGCCGTGGTGAGATCCCACAGCTTTGGGTGTGCAGCGGAGATGAAGTTAGTGATGCATTTAGCAAACATCTGTTTTGTAGCCAGTGATTCTTTACGTAAGGCCACCTCACAATCCGCAGCAAGATTTTTGATCACACTTTCACAAAGGTTAACTGGTGGCGAATATTTTAAGCCCTTGCTTAGTAGATCGAGGTAGTTCTCAGAAAAACAGTGACTTGAAAGATTAACCACACGTTCAGGTCGCTGGGTGTCAGTCACCCAGGATATTTTTTCTTTATTTTTATCGGACGTAACTTTTATTTTTGACTACATTTTACTTGATATCTAACTTATATATTTATTTTATACTCATAAAATAATTTTGTACATATTTTGTTAACTTATGTACAAAATATATAATGCATCCACATCAATCATCCGAGGTTTCTACAACCTCCATTCTTGCAGACATTATGTCCGGGGAATTATCACAATAAATAATTTGAACGTTCTTGGCACACATGAATATCACAGAATGAACACTTTGACTTAGTTTTCCCATCCATATCTTTATATGTTTGGCATCGGAAATATTTTTTTCATATTATTCTGAAGATTTTACTCTGTAAAGAAACCATGGCCTTGATAAATAAAACTGCATGTGGAAAAGGCTATGCTGAAAATTCATCTTACTTTTCTATTCTTCGTCTAGGTAAATTTTTTAAAGTTTTGCTAGGTAAATTCCGGCGCTAAAGCCTTTCTGAATATTTTTTTGAATTGGGTATCTATACTTCTTATTGCAGCCAGTTTGTCAACTTTCTGTCTTTCTTTGCGATAAAAAATGTTATTAAAACGAATAGCACGCATTAGAAATGAAAACCAGTCATAACTAATTGTTGCATATACGAGTTCAATTCCAGTTCCGTCTGTTGCCCACAAGTTCCTTACGTTTGTATGAGAGGCTTTTTGAAGGCCTACCTAACACAAAACTCCAAATAGAGCTCACCTGTCAATGTTGTTCGTTTGCCTTGCATTGCGCTTAGTTTTTATCGGAATTCAACGTTATCAATGTAACGATTGGTCCACTCCACAATTTCATCACTAAGTAGAAAATATCTCCCAACTTTTCAAAGGGCATTTTACCCTTTTTGAATAATCATTCAATGAGGAAGTTGTTTGGAAAATATTTTCTGAACATGTTCGGACATTTTTGCGAAAAGGTTTTCGTCACCACATTATTTCATTATCCTTTCCGTAAAACAGTTCACTATCTCCTGCGCCTGACTCCTCACTACTCATATCCTGATCAGTTCTCGTGTCGCGCCCATTTCTTGCAAACTGTCTGTATCATCTGCATCTGATATGTCAAAAATGATATCCTCCTCTTCTTCCATTATTTATAACAGTTGAAATATTCTTTCTTGATCCTTTTCAAACGCTATACCGAAAACTAAAACGATGTTTATTTTATATCCTCAATAATGGAATATTTAGAAATTTATTATAATTTTAAATTGTGGAATATGGTGGAATATTTTGATTTTGCGTCAAAATGCTAAATCCACAAGCGCAATGAATATAAAGCATGCTCATATTAAAATTGAGTTTGCTTCAAATAGGTGTGGTTTTACTGCCGAAGCCACTCAGGTCCTGAACCCAGCTCTAACTTACACACAGTGTAGCACAGAAAGAGAACACGCAAAAAGAGAGCACGCAAGCGTGAATGCAACTCAACGACTGGGAAAAAGGTATTCCGAAAATTATTTACCAAGTCTACTGAAGGGGAGAAATGGGGAGATGGTAAAAATGAAAAACAGATACAATGTATCCATATCACAGTACATTGAGTGAGATCCATATTACTTGGAAGTAAACCATATGCCAAAGGTCTCAACTTTGCATACTCATTTTCTGGCTGAACCTATCTACACATTGGCGTTTGGAAAATCTCCAGCGTTAGTGCAGTTAGTTAGTCACTTTGCTTTGATGTCGAAGTGCATACGTCTAGCGGGTCTTCTTGCCTCTCTACTACAGTAACAACATGCGGTGGCATATTTATTGCGTCTCAATTCTCAGCAGGATGTCAAATGCAAAGGTTTAGTTTCTCAAATTAGTACGGTCGGTGAGTGTCCGACCCCCAAAGCTTAAAAAAATATTGTTTTTTCTCACCACAGAAAAAATGAACGATTCCAAACTTACTTTCAATATACTCTAAATACCTAAAAATGTACTGTCGAGTTGGATACGCCAGAGAAAACGAGATGAAAAATATTACATTTCTAAATCACTCTGGTTGTCTTACACCCAGGTGACCATTAGGGCGGATCGGAAAAATCGATTTTTCGCGGAGAAACTTGGCCTTATGGAAAAAGTTGTCAAAGTGATTCAAAATAAGGCCAGAAAAATTTGAGACCTCTAGGTCAACCCTAGACCCTCGCGCCGTGGCCGGGCTGAAAATGGAAAAAGGCACGTTTTTGTAGCGATTCTTTATGGTTTTTGCCGAGTTGCGGTCCTTAACCCTTTAAGGTCCATAAGGATTTCAGCCATAAAATTGAAATACAAAACACATTTTTAGGCTAATATTGATGCGTAGATTCCAAAAATATTTACTTTAAAGTGATATCTCTAATAGTTTATGAGATACAGCCTGGGACAAATATGTCCCTATGGACGGTAAGGGTAAAATTCGTTCAAAATTAAAAGAATCAAACATATTGATTATGGAATGATTTATTTCTATAAATTAGGTCAATACATATCGTCTTCTGGTATTTAAAACGTTTCTTATACAAATTCTTCAAATTCCATGCTTATGGCAACGTTTACATTTGCATAAATTAGGAAAAATAATAAATTAACAGATAAAATTGAAAAAAATCAAGTTTTTCTGAGCATCCACCAACATATAATAACATTTTACTGTATATTGTTACTATGATTAAGACAAATATTTTATGCAAAAATAAAGTTATTAATAAATAACCATGTCAAAAAATGTAACTTGCAAAATGCAATTATTTTCTTGTGGCTGTCCTACACACAGTGGTAGCTCATAAACAAATTTCGTACTGTTGTGTAACACAAATAAACCTGGCATATTCCACACATATTGGCTGTTCGGTTTTCAATTTTATTTTTTGCACATTCAGCGCACCTCTTCCGTCTAGGCATTTTCAGCAACTTGTGCTCAGGCTGTGGTGCTGGCATGCTGTTCCTACTACTACGGACAGGAGCAGCTGGAACACATCTCTTCCTATTGGAATAGTTTCATATAAGGAACCTTGCTACCATTTGCCTGTATTGAAGAGGCGAAATAGCCTTATACTCAGTATTAATGCCTTCATTTAGCTGCGTGTATATACAGTGAGCGTTATTCACAGCAATATCCAACAGGTCGAAAAATATTCGCAAGTAGAACTTAATGTTTGCATTTCTGTCAATTTCATATGTGATTTTTTTTGGTCCATGAGATCGACCCCACCCATGAACTTGTTATAAGCTATTATTATCTCTGGACAAGGAATTTGGATCTTTTCTGACATTTTTTGTTGCCTCCTGGACACAGTGTTCGACTTATTGGAATGAATGAAATTTGACAGCATTATTACAGATCTGTTGTCCATCCATTTCACGCAAGTTACACCATTTGCTGATAGCATGTGGCTTTCTCCACGTTTTAAGTCTTTATCTTGCTTGAGATTCTTTGGCATATGTTTTCTGTCACTGCGAGCCGTGCCACATAGGTATATATTTTTTTCTTGTAATTTCAGCTGAAGCAAGGGCGAGTTGAAAAAATTATCGATGTATATTTCGCAGCACAAGTACTCAAGTGATTTACTCAAAAACGTAACAACTCCCTCTCCAAGACCATACTCTGGGTCAGTTTTTTTACCTGTATACAAGTCAAATTTATACAAATAGCCAGATTTTGAATCACATCTGCACCACATATTGAAACCCCACCTTATAGGTTTACTTTTAATATACTGCTTCATGATGTTGTGACCTTTGAAGCGTATCATATGCTCATCTATAGACTGCTGTTTAGATGGCTTCCGCGCATTC
This sequence comes from Pyrrhosoma nymphula, assembly GCA_963573305.1. NCBI lineage: Eukaryota > Metazoa > Arthropoda > Insecta > Odonata > Coenagrionidae > Pyrrhosoma > Pyrrhosoma nymphula. Next base: position 10,542,349 of record OY754332.1, on the reverse strand, counting down.
TGGAAGCATTGATTGAAATGTTTAATCAGAGGCCAAACTTTGAAAGCTCGATCATAATCAGGGTGACTTCTGGGAAGCATTTCTTCATTATTTGCAAAATGCAAAGCATTCCTAATGATTTCAAAACGCCTTCGAGGCATTATATTGGCAATGTACGGCACTTGCATGTCAGGATCAGAGGACCAATAGTCCCTAAAACTCGGAACTACATGATAATCCATCACTAAATTCATCCCCAAAAACGCGCTAATCTCTTCGGTAGTAGTTTGGAAAGATGTCCCCATTTGTTTCATATAGAGTTCACTTTGTTGAGCGATAAGAGCGACCAGTTCATCAAAACCGCAGGCTTTTCTAAATACATCATAAGCACTAAGTTCTAAACTCAAGTCTACATCTAGGTTCACCGCTCCGTACTCATAATCAATCGTTTCTATTTGGAAATGTGATTTCCGGGGCTTCCAAGTGAATGTAATATCTTTGCTCTGGGTTATTTTTGGATGTCGTTTGCTTCGTTTTGCTTCAGGTGGGTCATTGGATGATTCTAAAGATGAAGGGACAGTAGTTGGTTTGCCAAATTTTGTCGGCATGGATTTTGATGATTTCACCGATGACGATGGTTGCGGCGAAGAAGAAGGGCCGGCAAATGATAATTCTGGAACTGGGCGTTCGATGATGATTTCAACACCCACGTTATCAGTATCTTCACTAAGGAAGCCTAAATCTTCTTCATCAAGCGGAAGATTGTCTTCATCATCGCTCTCATCAGCTAGTAGAATCTGCTCAATAGCATTGTCAGATACAGCGAATAAGCGTTCTTTTATCGGCATTCTTTTCAGTTAGCTAACCACTGCAATGAAGCAGTTGACAAGCGTATTAGCACCCACACCCATACTAAAATGTATAAACTACATTCGCAATAAAGGGGATTTACTCACCGTGCTGCTCTCAGTATCAGGCCACAGCAAAACGAAAAGAATCACTCAACCAGCAGAGGCAGTTGCGTCATATGGAGGTATCTGTGCACAGAACTGCATCAAAACACGACAGGGGCATGACTAAAAGTGGAGGACCCTGACCACCCCACCGGAGTGGGAGGAGAGATCTTACCACATAAGGAAGGGGTGGTTGGCACCGCCAAAGCGGTATGGTGTGCCTTTTCTTCAGAGGAACCCCGAGCCCCTTCTTTACTTTGTACCTTTTTTGCCCTCCCTCTTTCCCCCTCCGTATACCAGGCCTATTGCGTCATTTGGTCGTATGTATCCTTACCGAACTACGTCATAGCACTTCAAAAGTGAGGAAGAAGCATGTGATGTATTGTGTGCCTTCTAAATGGCCACCACAGCCACAACCTCGAGGGTCTCCCTACCCCCGTTGGAGTGGTGGAGTAGGTCTGCACCACGGAGTAGTAGTTGGGGTCAGCGCCGCCAAGTCAGTATAGCATATATACATTTTCCATAGTGGCAGCGTCTAGGCTCTTATTCATGGATATTCTATCTACACCACGAGATAACAAACGGAAATACAACATGATAGGCATTTTCCCTTCAGCAAGCGAACATGATGCGGAGAGCAGGTTATAATACTATATACAAGCAACAGTTGGAGTACTTGAAAACAATACCTCTGAGTTGGGACACAGCAAGCAATTTCCAACCTTTCATTTCCAGGACAGTCATAAGGCAAAAATAAAACCCATCTCCATGTGGAGCTTTGCATTCAACCTCAGTAACCGTTCAGGTGGTGCTAATATCGTTAGCCATTCAGTTACTTCGAATCAGTTTACGTGAAATAATACCAAGTCGCGCTCCCTTATGGTCCATAGGGACATATGTGTCCCATGGCATGAAAACACTAATTTTGTCAAAACTAAAGCACAATTGTGGAGTTTTTGGCTCTAACTCTACAGGCTAGGTAAACATGAAGGATAAACTGAAAGTCCTGTTTTAATTGACCTCCTCATTGATTTGTTATAAAATATCAAATTTCCGATTCGTAAACAGCATTTCAAGTGAAAGTTCTTAACAATGTGGGAACTACAATATCTAAAGGATATCGCAAAAAAAATTAAACTAGAAGCCAAAAGCCTATTCTTCAATACACCCATTCCTTACAATCATAGACCTTCTCAATTGAATTTGAGAGAATTTCAAAATTATGGGACATATATGTCCCTTGGACCTTAAAGGGTTAAGGGCAAAAATTTCGTCCATTTGGACGTATCTGCAGCCGTTAAGCCACAAAATGTCTATTTTGAGTGCGCAGCAGCGCGTAATTATGCAACGCCCACGTAGCGTCGCGACGCGTCGCAGCGCAACGGTCAGCAGGCCGCACGCGCCTCCTTCCGGCTCACGTCTGCTGCCCGCTCGCCGCGAATGCAGCAAAACTCATCATGCATGCGTCTTCCGTCGTTGGTCTAACTAATATTAGATAATAAGTATAACGTCCAGGGAATAACAATTACGGAACAATTATTAGAAATTGAAACCGTCATTATTCAGGAATTAGATAAAAACTCCCTGATTGCGCAGGATTTAGCCTACTTTACAATTCTTTTTCAACATGGAGAAAGAATCCAAAAATAGTTCCCAGAGCTCACCACGTCAAGGTACCTGAACTATGACCTCCCACGCCCACGTGCCCACTCAAATAAAATTGAGTAATGCATTTACTTTATCAGATTAGATGCTATCTGAAAAATAAGCGAGTGGTCATTTTGTAGACCAATCGGTTTATCTATGTGTAAGTATTCGTCTTTAAAAAATATTTTAATTGAACTTTTAAGGTCATTATCGATATATTTATCTTTGAAGTCAGGCAGATAAATATAAAACTTACTCACCCTATCACAGCATGAACTGAGACTTGGTTTCGAAGGTCGGCATTTTTGTTCTGCTTTCTAGTCTTTTCAGCATTTCTAATTGTCTCTCCTCGTCTTTTGTGGATGTCAATGAAGCTTAGGTTACCTCTTTCACTAATATTTCCACTGCTTGCGTGTGGTAGGGAAAATTGAGTTCCAAAGTTGAGCATTGCTCAAGTGATTCTCGAATTTCTTCAGCCGTATGTGATAGAGCAGGGGGGGTCAGTGTTCTCGTCCCATTTGACCAGCAGCGTGTAGTCTTCTGCATCAAAATTAAGAACTGGTAGTTATTCAAAAGTTCTTGGATTTTCGGTCGCACGCGTATTTCTTCGCGCCCTTGATATTTTTTCCACGCATCTCTTCGGACTTCTTCTCGATGGTCAGAAATCATTGAGACTAGTAAATTTTCTGGGTTTCCGAAAAACCCGTTTCTCTGAATAACAGAATCAATGACTTTTTTAAGACCTTCCGGTAGATATCTCGACCAATTTATTAGTTTCCATAAATTTACAGCACCGTCGTGTATACAATGGTTTTGCTTCACTGAAAACGAGACATGCGCGTATAATTTTTTAATGAATGACACCAGATTTTGTAAATTAGCTCTTGGATATTCAGTGGATACGTATGGCCACTGTAGTTGGTTGGCCGTAGTGAGCCAGCAAGAAAGAGCCACTTTCCCTGTAAATTTCCTGGCCAAATTTTCCGAGTGAAATCCTATCGACACTGCATTGGAAATTTCCAAAAGTTACTGCTGGTCAGTGCTCAGTAATGTCAAGTCTACTTCGTAGGATATATGTTGTTGGAATTGGCTCGAATCGTATGATAGCAAGAGTCTAGCAGTCTTGAAGGGCGGAGCCAATAGGTTCTGCAATCAAATTTGGACCCTTAGTTTGCCCATCTAATTTTTCTACCAAATGCCGCAGCGTTAAGTCAATCAAGTTTAATTGGTAAATAGACCACTGCAAGGGACGTCGGAGCTGTGCTTATAGTAAACGGATGATGCCTCCTTTCTGACTTGTATTCACTTTGGTGCCGTCGCATCCAATCACTTTTAAATTTGAAAGTTCAATATTTTCTTTCGCACAAAAATCAAGAATTGCAGATTTGATGTTTCTTGCAGATCCTCCTGTGGGGGAGACACTTGCAATTGCACTTTTTGAATATTCTCTCTTTGATTATACTGAATCTAACATCTACTTTTCTGTCTTCGTAAATAATTCCGGTCCACTACCTTTGATGTGTCTTCCGGAGTTATGAGCTTTGAGTCGGCTAAAGTTGCGCTGACGTTCATTGTTGCTGCTCGGAGGGACATGCCGGTTCTTGCTTATACCTCCGCCACAGTTGAGAATTGAAGACGCATTGGCCCCGAAGAATGCCCAGGTTGATTTTCATCCCTAATCGTATGAGGATGAAAGCGGGAAGGGAAAGAGATAATCAGCCTTCAAAGGAACTTGAACTCGGCGAGAGTAGTATACAAGGATGACCACTTGACGAGAACGACAATCTACAGCCCTGATGCGCGAGTCGGGCATCGAAACGTTGCCCAGAATGGAGATTTGAACCCGGGGTTGGAAACCCGAGAAGAATTCACGCATACTGGTATATTTTAACACTTTTATGTGACTACAGTTATGTTCCTACGCAAATGAGGGTTTTAAAATGATTTTAGAATAGTTTCAAAATAAATTTCCAATTATTTTGGAATAACTTTTAATTCGTTTAAAATAATTTTTAAATCATCTTAAAAAAAATTTTGAAATAAAATTAACATTGTTTTTCTATGAAATGTTAAAAAAAATTTTAATGTAAAAAAATGTTTTAATATCTACTTCTTACATATGCATGTATGTGTTATCAAAAAATGAGATGACAGGATTTGGAACTTTAAAAGAAAAACATATCATACAATATTTTAAAATTATTTTAAAATCTTGAAAAAGTCATGAATTTAGCGATCTTTTGACATTTTAATTTAGCCGTCTTATGACATTTCGATTTTAAAATAATTGGAAATAATTTTAAAACCGAAATTTCATAAGATGGCTAAATTAATTTAAAAAATAAATTATCAATATTCTTTAGCTACTGGGGCAGGGTTGGAATGATTGATAAATTGTGAGCGAGAGGCATTCGCGCTCCACAGCCTATTTTTGGTACAATTCAAAGCATTGCAATTTTAACGATAATCACTCGCTCCGAAGACAGTCAAATGTTGAAATTCGCAATGAAATCTGAATGAAAAATGGAATAAATCATTGGCCATAACTATGATTCGAACCCAGATCCTACATTGAATTTGTCCAAGCACCCACACGTTTAAGATTGCCTCTCGGGGAATATAGTGGCATTGCTCACACGGCACATGGTGAGAAAATTTAGTTCCTTTCCATCCTCTTTGAAATTAAATAATGAAGGAGGATGTGAGAGGTGTACCCCTCACATCGGTATACTTTTTTATTTGTAGCATAATTGGTTTAAAACATCGGCACGAATACGGGGTATCTGGGTTCGAAACCCAGTTCAGGCGAATGATACTTTTCCTTGTGAACTTCGCATTCATTTTCTATTTATCTTCTCACGGCCTCGAACTCTACCAAATGGCACAGTGGTAGCGAAACATGGTGGCAGTCGCCGGCGCGAAATATTATGTCAGGAGGGGAAGTTGGTGTGGAAGGAGTCGGCTAAGGAGCGGAGGGTGGAGAACAGCATTTGGTTGCCAACGCTGCCAATATGAACATGCATTTGAACTTGAGCGGGCGCGATAGCGTCGACAGTTCCTTTCACTACAGTGCTTACAATAGAAAGCTAGATCAAAATGCGCCGATATTTTTCGCTTCCCGTCAGTGGAGTCCTTCTAAACAATTAGATAACGAGCCATTGAGAATGAAAAAGTGAATGGGAGATTAAGCATTTTTAAGTTGGTTATGTAGGTTTGCGACCTTTAGAAACGTTTGACTACCAGCTGGTAGTCAAACGTGGAGAAAACTCCACAACCCCCGCGGAGCCAATTATTAGAGATTGAACTTCCACCGAAAAGGCCTTTCTGCGAAACTGAGTCCCATCTTTAGCCGATCCGCGGGTGAAATAACCGTCGTATGACCTTACGGGAAGCTCCCTCAATTGCATCATTTAAAAAGGAATTATGTGAAACACTTCTGAAAGCACAACAGAATAACACGTAAGACGCACTTCACAAAATCTTGGTTATATCATATTTTAACACACCCATCAGTCTGAACATATCCGCAATACACTTTAATCTTATTCATAAAATTTAATTTTTTATGGGTTATATGTGTTATTTTCTTTATTGTTCTCTATTGTATTGTATAAATAGTTTTATATGTGTTTTAAAAATCTAATCTTATTATTACTCTAAAGCTTATTTAAAAAAAGATCTCATTTCACAATTTTTTATTTTGCCTTATTTTATTTATTGATGTATTCTTTTTAATTGTTTATTTATTTATGCTACATTTATTTATGTTTATCAGTTCCCTCTTTCTTTTTGTCTTACATTTCATGCATTTTTCTTATTGCAAGCAAGGATTAAGTTTTCCGCGGAAAATATTGGAAAATCAGATTTGTCTACTTTTTATCAGGCATGAGTTGTTCCGGAAATCCGGGTGCTCGGCTGCTTTCCAAAGAGTATTTGGTGCAAATCTGAGTGGAACCACCATTGAATTTGCGTCGTTTAATCCAATCTTGGTTATTTTCTGGATATAAAATCATCCGGGGACGTCAGTTGTCACAGAGAGGAAGACTGTCTCAGTATTCTAATATTTCATTCACCTGAAAACTAAATACAATTAAGATCAACCCTCACTTGTCAAATCGGTGTTGGGATTGAAGGCATTTTTTGTTCATTGAATGAATCGACGTAAGTTTGGTATATTACCGTTAAATGATTTCTCATCCTTAATGGGTTGGGAAGTGTGTTTTTTTCAGTTTTCTAACAATTATTTCCTTTCATTTCAGTCATTGTCTGAACTGAATAAAGACTGCAGTCAACGTGAGCCAAATGGTGAGTCATTGTTGCTATTTTATAATGGGGATCGTGATAACTTGTTTTATTGCCTGGTATAAGACTTTTGTGAAACGTTCTGAGTTGCTTCATTTGTATCCATTAATGATATCATTATTTAAATTTATGGGGGATATTTCACGAACAGCAGTGATTTTCACAGATATCCTCAGAATTTCTATCTCAGATGGAGAAATTTAATCCTATCAAGTTAGTTGGTTAACGATCAATTGCAATAGTTGTAAGCCTTTACTCAGTTCTATTTTTGTTTAAGAAATATTAAAGTTAGACTTTTTTGATTGGGGAAGCCAATGCCCCTGCTTTTAAATTATCCTTCCACTAAATAGTATTTTAAATTTATAAAGTGGTGGGTAGAAGATTTAGCGGTACTTATTACGTCCTGCTGCTTCACTCGGAAAGGGAAGGGAGATAGTCTTTTCCCTGTGTCGTGTGAACTCGCCATATACAAAATCTCAGATCCCAAAACTCATTTACGCTGGTTGGTCAGGGGTTTTTATGTATTGAAAGTTCTATTCACCGAGCGACATCCTTTCCTCTGGAGCTACCAAATTGCTGGTTGTTCACCTATTTCGTTTATTGGTGGTTTTATATGGTTCGTGTTAGCTCGAAAGTAGATAAACTGTTTTGTCATAAAACGTTTGCATAGTGTATGCCTTTTCGAGTCATTGAAAATCGATTTATTTTTGTTATTGACTTCCCAGAATGAAAGTTAGTTTTCTTCAAGTCATTCGGGAAATCCAACCCTACTTTTTTCAGTGCACTCAAAGTTAATTCAATGGCTAACCAGCATATATTATATGGCTAACCTTTAATCTCTCCGTAAAATGCCTTCATGGCTATTAAGGTGTAACATTAAAAAAATAACCATTAGCGTCATTTTTGCCGATTTGGTCGAGTTGGTGTCTAGAGCTATCAGCAAAATTATATTGTTTACTAACGATGCGGTAATCTATCAGATCATCTTCTTTAGAGCAAATTTGAATTGGGAACTTACTCTCAAGGGGCTCGCGTTGTCCCGAGTTGAGGCCAAAAAATCTTAGTGAATGCATTGAAGTACCTCTCTTACGAAAGAAATCACGTCAACGTCATATCTTTTAAGTAGGGATAGTACGTATTATTACGTCGGATGAAGTCCATTGTATACACTAATTGGATGAAATTCGGCATGGAAAATATCATCAGACCAGATCGGGGCTTGAACCCGGATCATCTGATTTCCGGTCAAGTGTGTTAGCCAGTTAAACGTCAAAATGAACTTTGACGAGCGAGTTTCGGTGGCGTAAGTCGAACACCTCGGGATCACCAAAGCTTTAGGCCTTACATGGAGAACACATACAGGAAACTGCTGAGGTGCTCCATGAAAAAGTCAAGGTATTAAACTAGACTGTTTATTAAGCAAATAGTGAGAAGGTCCTCTACTGAAGACGTGAAAGAGATGCTACTTCACTCCAGTAAAGCTCGCGACCTAAGAGAATAGATGTATGGATAATATTAGTCCTATTATGATTTATATTCTATTTGGATGAGATGGATTAGGATTTATTTCTTATTTGTTAGTTTTTTACTATCAAAATTTTAAATCCTATAGTGCTGGTATATTAACTGTTTTATCAAATCGCTCCGGTGATGTTGCTTTTTTGGGCAACGGCCTGCCTCGATGGAAACACCGATTCCCGATCAGTCACCGAAGTTAAGCATCGTTGGGCTCGGCTCGGATTTGGAGGGGTGATCCTCCGATTTGTCCGAGTGCTGTTGCCCCTGTCTGGCTTGGCAGACAGTGTGTGCGAAATGACCTTAGCCGTCAAAGCACGTTAAACAAAAATACTCCTACTACCGATGTTGCTTTTTTATTTCTATTTCTTGAATATTAAATTTTGGTAATTGAAATTATGTTTTTATGTTGATATACTTAATGATTTATTAGAAGTAAAGGTAATTTCTTTCTTGATAATTTTTTTCTGCGAAAACTAAAAGAGCTCATATTCCTTTTTCTTCTTGACTTCCTGCTGCAATAGCCGCTTCTACAACTGTTTCTGCTTTAGTTCATTGTTCTATTTTGGTAACCGCTGGTGTTTATTTAATAATTCGATTTAATACTTTAATTATTGGTAGAGATTATCCTATTTATTTACTTTATATTGTTGGCATGACAATATTTATATCTGGTCTAGGTGACAATTTTGAATTCGATAAAATAAATGGTTGCCCTGTCTACATTGAGATACGTCGCGAGCATTTCAGATCGTGCACAGGAAGGCTTAATGCGAGGAACGAACAAAATGCAAAAGGAAGCCGTACGGTCCGTCCAAAACTGCAGTGACCGAGAAATGAATGTTGCACAGCTGATGGAAGCGACTATCGATTGGAAGGTTCGCAGCCGCAAGTGACTCGGAGGCTACGCGCAAAGCATTGGTAGTTTGAGCGAGATAGTTCCCTAGGCATAATGGAGACCATATTCGAATTTTATTGTTTTATTTCAGGGTCAGTAAGAAGTATGAAGAAAATATTGCAATACTAATGGTGCAAAAATATAGTCAATATGAGAAATATTCTCAATAATTAAATGAATACAACTTGACTCATTTTATCACGCCGTACGGTGAATGCGCCTTCACAAAAGAAGGTTTTGGTGCGATTCTGTAAAGTGTACTGTGGTGAGTAATTGATTAGCTATTATAAATAGTAGAGAAAACATACAAGCTACACACAGTTTTTTTTATGAAATGTAGGTATTAGAAATTTCTAACTTTTTCAATATATTCCTTCTAGAGCGCCCAGCCGTAATCTATCCCACGTGAAACAGCTTTTATTTTCAGGAAAATTGCTCGAAATGTAGTTTGGCAAAGGATTAATATTTTGATATTATTGGAAATATGAGTTTGTTTCTTTAAAATGAGGTCAAATTCATCAAATTCTAAGTGAAGTGATTTTTCGCTCAAAGTACCTTAAGGCGGTTGGAGCAATTTTTATTTAAGTACAGATTATGTATAAAACATTGTATACATGTTTTCATTAGTGATATCTACAGATGAAAGTGAAAAAAAGTTGCATGATGCCGATTTGGATTTTTGTAAATGCAATGCTATTTTAACTCGTGGCCGCATGGCGCATGGCATACATTTCGTAATAACTCCATTAAATATGCACAGATTTTCTTCAAAACGCGGAGTATTGTATTTATTATTATTAAAATTATTGTTAAAATATCAAGGTGTTCATCCGAGTCCAGTAATTGAAAACAGCATATTGCTGTGAAATGCTGTCGAAATTTCGAATCCTGTGCGGAAAAGTCTAGTCATAACATGCTTCAATTAAGGAAAAAAATCAAATATAAATTTTTTGCTGCCTGTATGGGGTGTTCAAATGCATAAACAGATGCACTTAAATAATATGTGACCCAAGAATGTTTCTTCAACTTGTTTAAAAAATTATTAAACGTGCACTCAATGCCGCTGCAGCCCCTCCTTAAATAACTTGAAATGTTCTGAACAGGCGAGTTTCATTGTGAAACGGATGACGTTATTTTAAACCCCGCACTTCAACTCCAGAGCTGGTAGAAGCGGCAAAGTATGAAAGATACACTGCCAAAGTGATATATAAATGCATTACTTACCTACACGCATCAATGCAGAGAATATTGACGAAAGGGAAATATGAAGCAATAAATAAAACTCTATTTTCTTGCTTTGTAGTACTCCATATTTTCACAATATTTAATCGGAAACAAATTTTACAGAGACCACAATTAACACACCAAACACGACCCTGATTTCAACAATTTATCGTTATTATCAGGTGTCATTATCACCTGATGATAACGATCAATCTATGAAATCCGGGTCGTGTTTGATGAGTTAATTGTGGTCTTTGTAAACGTTATTTCCGATTAAACACTGTGAAAATATGTACCAAGAAACCGTGCTAACAAACAATTTGTTTTTGTCCTCCTCCTCCTCCTAATCTGTTATTCCTATTTCTTTCTTATTCATGGCTGGCATCCTCATATCCCTTGCCACACCCCAATATGGCGCCTCTTAGGTTATTGTGCACCCACTAGGAGAGGTTGCCCGTTGAAATTCAACGGGGAGAAAAAAATCAAAATTGTTCGGTAGAATTAGAATAATCCCATTATGTAACATACGAAATACATATACCGTTTAGAATATCATGTAACTACCATTTATAAACCACCCATCTAGAGGATGGTGTAAAAAATACCCCTACCAAAATCTCACTGAAATACACATTTTATCACATAGCCTATGTCATAAAGACTAAGTTCTCATGTAAAACCCGTGCTGAAGTTGCCAAGGAAATAATGCAATTTAAACGGTTGAAAAATTGGGGAAGTGCCTATTTTGTATCCGAGAACACTGATGTAAGACCAGAACAAAGCGTGCAGGAAACTCAAATTCAAGAATGAGAAACTGCATTCTAGTAGCCACCCGACAATGAAAGTTTCTACCTTATATATAGAGTGCAAGTAATTTATAAAGGAAAAAAACCAAACCCTTCACCGACTTCAATGCTTTTCTTATGGGGCAGAGAGAATTCAAACAAATCAGGGGTAAAAATGACTCCTTTAAATATTTATTTGATATTTTTAAAATACTCTTGACCTCTTTTGCATTCTTTTTTCTTACAAATGACGCAAATTTCAACACTGTTTCTTGAGTGCAAGTAATCAAAACTAGCAGAATTAGAAATCCCTGCACCGGTTCACTGCTTTTACTGTGGGGAAAAATGTGAGCAACAAATTTTGTTTTCCCCAACAAAAATGTATTAGGTATTATCACAAGTCAAAACATATCAACATCATAGACTCATATTGCATTGAAAATAAATCAATTGGTAATTCCAATGAAAATGAAAAATAGTGAAGTTAAATAAAATAATGCCCAAAATCTATTAAATCAGTGTAATATATAAGATACAAAGGTATTTTGCCGCTGATCAGATCAGATTTTAACAATTTTTTTTACAATGCAGGTATTAACTTCTTTAGATTTTTCTCATTGCGAAAATTTTTCTCCTAAGTAACTGACTGTGCATAAAAATATCCCGAAACTGGAGTGAATACTTAGGCCGCTAGACTAAAAATAATGTTATGCCCCAGGGGCCCCCGGGCCCCTTGATAGCAGAATAACGGAACAATTACTACAGACCTTGGTTTTTTCCACATTACATCACCTTCCTTTGACGTCAGTGCACTCACACAGCGTAGAGGCGAAAACAGGAAGTCCGGGAGAGGGTTAGGGCGGTGCCTGTGACGCGGAGGACCCGAGAGCCAATCGCCGATTCTTAATTAAAAAGGACTAGAACCTTATTTTTTTGGACATTGGAAACCCGCCTTTATCTGTCGCATCTCAACCACCAGAACCGCAGCCGGAATATAATTTTATGATTTAAAGATCGCGAACTTAGGAAAAACACGCAATTGAGCAGGTTCCAGAAGAACCTCCTTATTTGGTGAGGGAGAAGGGGCCTCGCCCCTAAGCAGCTCGACTATAAAGGGCTCGCGGCTAGTCGCTCTCTTGAGTTCTAACGACCGACCCGTCTAAGTTCACACGTTGCCACTCTCGCCTCTGCGACCCCGCCCAATAGTCGACCTCTTCAAATAGTTCATCGCCAGTGCCTGGACTGCCCCGCAGCCGTCGAAGGACCACGAACCCTTGACCTTCCTCATCAATCCAGTAAGCCAGTGCCGAGTATAATAAATGAAGTATCTAAGATTTGGGTGTTCTTATTTACTCTCCTTCCTGCCAACAAGACATGCGATCCTTTTAATGAGTTACGTTACCCTGTGACCCTGGTTGGGACACAACAATAATATGTGTTATCATACTATAATAATTAACACCCAAAATATATTTTGGTTGACATCTTCATATTCTGCAGGAATACTATAGGTATATTAATCGCCCAGGAGTTACCCAGCGTAAAAACAAATAATATAACTGTCCCATATCTGTCTAAACTATTGCCTGAGCGTTGCGTCTGCGAAAGATTTTACTTGCACGATCCGATGAAGTTTTCCATGTGGGTTAACGAGGCTGGTGCGGTAATCGTGGTTCATTGAGTGCACATTTAAACTAGTTTTTAAGTGAGTGGAAAAAAATCTGGCACTACATTTAATTTCAGTGCATGTGTTTATGCGGAGGAACTCACCGTTCAGGCAGTAATGGAATTGATACTAGAATTATATTTTTATTTGTTTCCTTTGTTAAAACATTTTAAGACTAAAATTTTCGGCTCGGTATTCGAAATTTAGCGGAACTTATAGTGAAAAGTTTTTTTTTCGGATGATGGACTCTGCGTGATACACCGTTATATTTTCTATCAAAAATGATTTATTACTAACCAATGTTGGTATAATTTTGCGTTCAGAAGAAAATCAGTAGGTACATATGTAATCGAATTATTACGAAATATACAGCTACGTGTTAAAAACGTATTGAATTGCCAAAAAACCTATTCGGTATGATGCAACTTTTTTAATTTCTAACAATATATATATCACTTATGATGATACATATTCAAAGTTTCACTCAAATCTGTTTATAAACAAAAGTTGCTCCAACCATATTAGGCAGGTCTATGAAGAGCGGGCACTCGTTTCTAATCGATGAGATGATATTGCGGATCATACTCTACTAGAGGCGTAGAATACCTCCCATGCGTCGCACTTGCACAAATCATCACTCTCGCAATCCGATTTTTTTTTCGTGCTGCCGATCTGGGGAAGTAAAACAAGGGAACGGCACCTGATCTTTACGAATTTCTCTTCAGAGATGTGGGCATTAGGAAAAAGGGACGTGAAAAGAATAGAAGCCTTCGAAAATTAGTGCTTGCTGAGGTACTTGGAGATCAAAAGGACGGACGAAGTATATACATACGATGAACAATTTAGAGTAAAATGGGACCGTGGTAAAAGGACCAATTAGATATAGGCGCTAGAAATTATGAAAAAATACAGCCGCATTCTATGGAATACTCCACGAGGAAGATAGATGGGCAGACTCATGGAACAAGTCAGGAGGAATGTATGGAGGGAACTCTATTACGATGTAAGAGGGCATGGAGTAGAGATGAATAGGGAGGAAGTCTTGGAAAGAAGAGTTACCGTGACGCGATAGAAATAGCAACGAGCAGTATAGAATGGCGGCCTTGTCCAGTCCATCCAATCCTAGGATTGAAACACTGGCGATGATTTCTTCTTCTTCTTCCGCACAGGCAGTACTTAAATCAATAATCAGATTGGACCATCGATAATGATGTGCGAAATTCAACGGAAACATATCATCCACTTGAACTGGAATTCCCTAATTATCGCGACAGGTGCTCAAAGAAATTAAACAACCCGGGTGTCCTATACCTCTGTGAACTTAATTCTAATTCCTCTGTGAACTTTTAAATATCAGATATGAGGTGAAGTGATCACGAGGTAATGTGCAATTGATGGCTCTAAGATCCCACACTCGTGGGCAAGGCGCCACAGTCCACGAGATTGAAACTCATTTAAAACACATCAAATGAATTTAAAGCAATCCCAGTCCAGGAGAATGATCTTTTTTCCACTGTGAACCACACACTCCTCCAAAAGGGGGCCGCGCTCGTTGAGTTTCGGGCACTTAATTCATCGGCGATGACGAAGAAACAAATCGCGCGTTCGTTTTCATTTGGGGAATCGATTTTGGCGGCTCCGGCGTCCACTTACACTCAGCCAGGTACGACGTCAACCACCGCCACCAACACCACTCAGCTGGCATGAGCCATCGAGTTCTGGGCACGGATACTTCACACGCCGCTTTGAAGCCCGCTCCTCTCCGCGCTGTCAATCACGGACGCCTCCTCCCCCGTCCGGGCATCACGGGCGAGGCTATCGGCGAGCGGCGGCGGGGACTCACGGGGGCGAGATGGGTCCGGGAGGCGGCGAAACGACCGTGGGGTGTCGAGTGTATCCCTTGATGCGACTCGCGGAGGTTCTACGCCCGTTCGCCGTGGTGCTCGTCCACACTGCTCAGGCTTTCGGGTGCGAGGTTAGTGGGGCAGGGAGGCCGGGGAACAATGGTGGTCCGGATTGCATGGGGGCGTATTCTGTTCTCACCGCCTGGATGAACGAGCGTGCTTCCGTTGCGTCACCCTCTTCTCCTCCCCCCCCCCCCCTCGTTCTTTTTATTTTGCACAAGCCTCGATTAGAGGAGAATAATCCGCGGAACTTGGGGCCCCACGCGCTTCTGTGTGTGTGTGTGCAACACCCGCTTAAATCACTCGCTTCTGCAATGAGAGTGGCTAATTGGAGCACCTGCTTGGTGCCTGCCGGTCTGCGGGGAGTATCGCCTCAGACACGCCATCTGGATGGTGGTGAATAGGCGATCTTTTTTAGGTGGCTGGAGCGATAATTGTGGGTCATCGAGTACGCATTTTAATTTTTTTTAAGTTTGTCGAGAAAAAATTCTTGGACCACATTTTACTCCGAACGCATCTGTTTATGCGCTGGAACTCATCTTACAGGCAGTAATGGAAATGGTACAAGAACCATAGGTTCATGGTTCGCGAATGTGGAGAAGGCCCTGCGAGAAATGGGAGTTACGTGGAAGAATCGTAAGAAACGTGACGTATTCAGGATCGAATAAGTAGGGTTCCAAATCTTTGGGTAAGAAAAATCGAGGACGGGGCAGAAATGGACGGAAGAGAGGTAAAGCAAGATAGGAACAGCAAGAAAATGGAGCAATAAAAGAGGAAAAAGGAAGAACATAAAAAAAGTTGAAAAAACGTTGTCCGTAGTTTACCAATGCGGAAGAAAAAGAAGACATCATCACCAGTGATTCAATCCTAGGATTGGACAAGGCCGCCATTCTATACTGCTCGTTGCTATTTCTATCGCGTCACGGTAACTCTTCTTTCCAACGTTCATTTCTATCTGGCCAATTTAATTATCCCTTGCTCTTCCTTTAGAGATATGCTCCCTTATGCTCTTTTTGAAATTCCCTTCCAACTTCAGCATTACTGTACAAGGCTGGAAGGTGATGACCATATCCAAGCTGATAAACTGGCATTGGCACAAAAAGGGCCACGCCATGCTCCCTCCTATACATTCAACAGGGTCCATTTAAATATAAAAACTGTACCTATGATGAAGACTTTTAAAAACAAAGTTTAGGGTCCGTCGAAGATAATGGCGCAGTTGAAATCAACTGATTTGGCTGAGAAAGAAATGAGAATTAAACTTTGGAATAATTCCAATTAGACCTTTCCTCTTCTGCTCCTACATATTATTCTAAATTTTTCCAATTTTTCATATTTTGTCCAATTGATCTACGAAATCCTCAAGCATCATGCCTTGAAGACTAAATTTCTGGCCACCTTTTTCTATGGTTCTATCCCATTGAGTACTACTGTCCATGCTAAGATTTATTGTGCAATGCTTTCTTCACTACAGCTGTATCTTATCATTCATTCCTCGCGGAGCTTTAATCACCTGTAATGATTAATTTTTAGTAACTTATTAGCACTTATGGCACTTTAATTAATAACCCGTGGCACCTCGGGGCCCAAGTTTATGTGCTACAAACGCCATAATTACTCTCGTCAGTCTTTCACCATGAGGGTGATTAATTGGACCACCTGCTGAGCACCACGCAGTGGGAGACATCCGGCATCTTTGGTGGCTCAGGATGAGAGAAAATAAGAGATAGAAGAAAAGGGGAAGTAATGAAGACAGTGAGAAAAACTGAGCTGTGCCAACTCCAAGGGGAAGATGGAAAATAGTGTAGACTCCACACTCATGACATACTAAAGTTTATCACTACATACGTTGCATCGAGTTGAGATAATTTAGGGAAAATGTTGAAAAATCTATGCGATTGGTTGATAAGAAAACTACAGGTCGTTTTTCCATTTTGATTTTTTTTAAATGTCAGTTTTCAACAGACAACGTATAAAGTAGTTAAGATGTGCCACGTGGAATGAATGGATGAGCAACGAATGCCAAATGAAATCTTAAAGGCACGATCATGTTCTACAAAAACAGAGGGAGGGAAAGACCTGGAAGAAGATGGATGGATGATGCGATTGAGGACCGGAGAAGAGTGGGATGAGATGAACAAGTAATAAAACTCATGATACATGAGATAAAACAGTATATATTATAATTCATTTATGATAAGTAGGCCAAAATAAAGGTGAACCTTGAGTTAGTATGTACCATGCAAAGTGCACTGTGCATATTAAGCGTGGGCCCGTATCCTGCAAGAAATCCTCGTTCCGGCTGTCTGAGAGTCATATTTCTACCATGAAATGACTTAAGGCGGCAGAGCTAAGGTAAAAGGTTCCAATGACTGTACAAGTTTCAGCACCACACGAACGAATAGGCCCATGCCAACAACTCAACTCCCGATTAGCCTAGCTACTAAGGTTTGCGGGACGGTTAATTCCTCGCCAGTGACGGACCAAAAGACACATGCACTCAATCCAACATTGGGATCGTTAGGGGGGCCGTTTACGACGCCGGGGTTATGATCCATGTTTTAATGACCATTCATTTTTCAGTTATTGTTTGCGGGCGCCAGGAGCAATCACATTTGACAAACTCTCTCGCAACCCCAGTTGAAGGATCCCATTGTTGGGTTGGGATCCCGTGTGTCTTGTAGTTGGTCACTGGTGAGGAATTAATCTTCCCATAAGACATCACAGGTAGCCCAATCGGGTATAATTTTATTTTTTAGCATGGGCCCAGCCTGACGCGTGGTACTAAATATTTCGAGTCCATTGGAGCTTTTTACCTTTATTTTGTTACATTAGAGGCCGTTGAGCTCAACGTTCCCGTATTTGACTTCAACAAATATTTTGTCTAGTCATGACAGATATTTGACTATTATAATATATATACTTCTTGGAGAATCCCTCGGGTGATAAATATATAATATGCCAAGAGGGTGGCCGATAAAAATACAGAAACAGAAAAAAAGGACACTCACAAATTGAAACTTCCGATATTTCGGTGGAAAGTAGCTAAGTAGCTTCCACCTTTCTCTAGGTAGAGAGTAAGAATCTTACTCTCTACCTAGAGAAAGGTGGAAGCTACTTTCCACCGAAATATCGGAAGTTTCAATTTGTGAGTGTCCTTTTTTCTGTTTCTGTATTTTTATCGGCCACCCTCTTGGCATATTATATGTATATATAATATATATTATAATATTTGAATTTTATTTTTTAATGTCAGTAGCTGTCAGAAGCATGAAGTAAATATTCTAATATTTATATCGCACAAATATTGTTTTATATGACTGAAATTCTCAGTGGTTAACCAAACATGAATACATAAGTCATTAACTTGACTCATCTTTTTAACGCCTTGCGGTGAAAACGCCTTCACAACCGAAGATTTTTCTTCGATTATGTAAAACTTACTGCGGTGAAATGTGAAACTTTTGTGTTAAAAATAGTTGAGAAAGCATACAAACTACTCACTGCTAAAATTACTGACGAGATGTAAATGCTAGAAATTCCACATTTTTTTAAATTACTTCCTTATGGAACGCAACCCCTTTTCATTTCCCATGAAAAATGGCGGTTATCTTTTGGCAATTAGCTCTAAAAGCATTGGAATAAATGGCTGATGTTTTTGTAATCATTGGAAAGATGAGATATTTTTCTTTATGATTTGTCCATATTCATTGCATTTTGAGAGAAGTGATGTCTCACTCAAACTGCTTTATATGTAATTTCATACATATTCCGTGTACATGTAGAGGCGCATGCCCTCTGTTCCAAATGAGCGATAAAATCCGGCATGTTCACGCTATTTTGTCACAAGTTAAATTTGAAAATGCATAGTGTTAAATTTGATAATTGTGAAAAACGGTGTATTTTAATGAAATAAGTTGCCGCTCTTTCGCGAATAACTCCTTGTAAGAATCGTAATTTCCTCGTGAACTGAATGGAAACGAGATAAAGGCACCTCATCATCATATTTTTCGATTTTTAAGCTAATGAATGCCATAATTGAATCCAAAATGTATCATTCAATGGAAGTGGACGCTGCAGTTGGCTCTCATGACGGGAAAAGTTCCTTTATTAACAATATCTTCACCAAATAATCTGCATATTTTGAACCTTATTTTTTCTTATCAATTGCTAAGGCATGTCATCAGTGAAATCAGTATTTTTCTAACAACACGAACGATAAGATGGAATTTAGTATTTCTATTGACTCACACAGTCACCACGGAATCTTCTCAAGTGCTAGTAAAAGGTATCGAATAAAGCCCGCAACTCGTTTTGTTTGACTTTCTAAGCAATAATTCCGACAGCACTCATTATTTCTGGCCACAGTCATTCCGATCCTCCAAATTCAATTCGGCTTACGCACCATGGTACGCACCTCCATCGCGGTAAAGAGATGTTATTTTGAGTCCACGTCCGCGGCTCTTGGATTCCAAAAACCGCGAATGTTGGGATCAGAAAAAATAATAAAACTCATGACCTTGCGTTAATTATTAGAGCTGGTTTTTGAGGGTTTGGTCAAAAACCATATAGAAGCCATTGCCGACGTTTGGATTTATTTGTAAGTCTTCATTAGGGCTAATACAGTCAAACGAACATACCAACATTGTAAACATCATACACCACGACCAAGAAGGCAAACCACATGTTTTTTTTTTATAAACATAAACGTAACTACAACATTTGTTACCTGGGCAAAGATGATAATGTACATTAAGGGTCAATAATAATTAATGCATAATAGTTTGGTACATGCATGTACTTTCTTAGCAATTTTATACAAAGTTACTGTAGGCACGGCCATAATGGTGAGAATTATTGATGGCAGTACAATTGTGCTACTACTTATATTTTTGGATCAAACAAAATTCAGGCGCTGCCCTCTAGTGGAAGAAATAATTACAAACCACTCGAGAGCAGCACCTGAATTTTGTTTGATCCAAAAAGATATGTAGTAGCACTATTGTACTGCCATCATTAATCTTCACCATGGAATAGGCTCCATGATGTTCACCATTATGGCCGTCTTCAGTAATTTTGTTTAAAATTACTAAGAAAGTATATGAATATACGAAACCATTACGCATACATTATTATTGACACTTAATTTACATTATCATCTTTGCCCAGGTAACGAATATTGTATTTACATTTATGTTTATTGAGGAAACATGTGGTTTGCCTACTTGGTCCTAGTGTCTGATGTTTACTATGTTGGTATGTTCTAATTACTATGTAAGCCCTGATGAAGACTTACAAATAAATCGAAGCGTCGGCAAAGGCGTCGAGATGATTATTGACCAAACCGTCAAAACCAGCTAAAATGGACTTCACCGTGGTCGACAACCTTGATGATATACTTGCGTTATTTGTCATGTCTATCTTGCCGTCATCTGTGAATCAGCCCGTTGTGTGGCAACCCGGCGATGGGAGAACGGCGCTAGCTCTCGTTACAACATTCCATTCATTAGAAGTCAGACTTTCGTGAGGGTTTAAAACTCGCCCTGGTGAGAAAGCACAAATGGAAGGATAAAAATCTGCGTTCTCAGTGAATGAATGTGCTGCTCTTTCTCCAGCGAATCTGACGTTTATATTTTATTTTTTTAACAAATCAAGCTTCTGGCATGTTGTTTTTCAATACTTTTGCTTTGATGGCTGTAGATGAAGTTTCAGTATTACCCAATTCCCCCGTGCTTTCATTCATGAGCTCTGCTCCTTTGGCCACAAGCGATAAAAAGCATATTTGCGGAATCAATGCTGATCCCCTTGCTATGTTATGTTATATATGTTATGTTATGCATTGTGTTTAACCGAAAAGAATCGACTTGCAGTGGAAGTGACTTACAAAGTCAGTTCTAGTTGCAGTCAAATTTTGTATGGAGTATCCGTCTTATATCTCGTATTTTCCGATTTTTGTGAGTTGTAGAGAAATACCAGACTCATTAAAACCACAATGGAAGTGGGAACAAATGGAAAAAGTTACCAAGAAATACAAACAATGGAGTGCTGGGAGTTAATGAAGGATGTCGTAATGAATGAAGGAATTTTGCGCTTGCATGCACGGATAATTGTAATGATATATTTTATTCTACTCTGAATGTTTTACAATTTTACCTTTGATAAATGAAAAAAATTGGTGCTCCAGACGAAAATCATGTCTTAGGGTCACCATCGGGATGAAATTTACGGAGGGTTAGGATAGTGAAAATATGTACATGCTTTAAAATTAAATTCTTAATTAAGTGATATAGTAATTTAAAATGTTTGTATATTAATATCGTAAAGAAATAATACATCTTTTGTAAATTTCACATTGACCAAAAAATAATAATTTTTCGTTAAAATAGTTGATAGTACTACTACTACAAGTACTAGCACTTTCGTATTAGTACCAATATATGTGTTAGTAATCCCATTAAATGCTAATAAACATTTTTAGGCATACTCTCATAGATACGGATATTTGTCAAAAGATCCCAAAAGTAGGTTATACATATTTACAAACAAACATTTATTACGAACAGTTTGACATAATATTTTAAAGTAAAAAATTGTACTTGCTCATGACTTAAAATTCATTTGTTTACTGCTTTATCAAATAAGAATAATGTAGAGGATAGTTGCCGCTAACAAATCTTCGGATTGATGACTGCTGTTTACGAGTACTTTCAATTCTGGACATGCATCCATGGTAAAATGGACCATTTTTTAATGAGAGTGTAGGCGGTGGCGGTTAATTCGGTATCTTTTCCGACACGCAACATCCCGCCGCGAACAATGGGCGTGCTTTCGGTTTCACTCGGAAGCACGTCACGCTCTTTTGACGTGCGCATTACCCCCTTCAGCAGTAATAAGTCTCAACCATTGAAATGAAGCGACCTATTTATGATAAATTCGCAACTAAAAAACGGCTCGTCATCTTAAATACCCTGCTCCAAGAATGAAGAGGTTGCTCATGGAGGCGAAAAGGAAAGTAGGGTATCACCTAGATCGTTTGTAAATAATGAGCGTTGTTCCCAGAATTTTGTCCATATTTTATTAAAATTCATAAGATAAATTAATTTAACTCGGGACAAGATGCTGCGCCATAATCAACCTTACTGTTTCTCTTGCATAAGTGTCTTTAGTGGAAGGATAATCACGTTTTGGCAGGTGTTTCGCCTGTAACATCATTAGCTTATTAATTTTATTCAAATGAAAATATTATTATTTGCTTTGACCTGTGGCCATTTATTAGTTGAAAATAGAAACAAACATAGAATAGAACTTCCTAGAATTGAAACATTTAAGTTTGTGCATGTAATTATGATTCTCAAATATGTATAAGTAAATACCTAAGGGTATCTAAAAAATAATGCTGGTTCTAGTTAAGCAAGTAGCTAGGTAAGTCGTGAGGGAGCGGGAGAATAGCTCACGGGGACGTACTCTCATGTCCCTCAAGGGTGTGTCACTCCCAAGAATTATCTCAACCACGTCATGGTAGGATTCTCATCAACTGAATTAATAGTAAAATTAATGAGTAGCGCGCTGAACTTCGTCCGTTGGTTGGGAAGTTAAACTGCAGAATCTGTGGCACTTTCTACGAACAGCTCAATGCAGACTCCTGGTTTTCCACAGACATTTTTCTATTTTCTCTAAAACCTCCCTATACTCTAATTATCCTCTTTATTTCAGTGCAAGTGGTATACGCACTTGAAAGCGTTTCGCTTCAACCATTCTATTTACTTCGACATGGTTCAAGGTAACTCAAACAACCACGTGGAAATTTGTTGTGATAATATTATTGTTCTACGAGGTGATTGTTGTTAATTTTCGCCCGTGGATTGTGCAGAAAATGTTTTGTCGTCGGCAAATCGCTGGCGTAATCTAGCTAACTAGCGTTAAACAAAACGCTCAAATATTAACGATGATCAGTTCAAAAATTAAGTATGTGCTTGTACTGATATTGTCATCGCGTAAGAATAGAACTGTCGTCATTCAGTTTAACCGTCAAAATAATTAGTAGTACCTCCTCGGTCCCTTATCGTTTTCCGCGAGCTGTAATTCATCAAATCGTTGGTAAAATATTCATCCTCTTGATATTTTCGGAAAGGCTACCGGTAACCTTATAGGGGTATACCTATTTTGGGAATGAGATTTTGATCTACATAGTATTCGTTTACAGTATTAGTGTAGTATTACTGAGAGGAAAAAATTAGAATGATCAATCCCGAAATCCCTTCTCTAACAATTTCGCTGTCGAAGCTTACTTCAGCACTAAAATAGCGAATGCGCCGGCGTATTATTTAAATATTTTCTCAGTGACGGTAATTCAGAGTATCTTAGAGTTCTGCGCATTCATTCTACAACCTATATGTCTATAGTTTGACTACCAGTAAAGTGACCTTTTTGCTATGCACAAATGTGCTTATTTACGTGGTAAGAGGCCAAACGAGTCCTGTTTGTATCGCAGAACGCGTTTTCAAGATGTAACTTACAGCATCCATAGTTTCTGCTCATGACTACTGAGTAATCTATTTCCATTTGTGAAAAATGATGACAGGTATTCTATGTTTGTTTCAGAAACGGTAAATATCTAAAGTACCTAAAGGGTAAAACATGACTCGTTGTGTAAACATCGGATGGACTTTGATTTGAATTATTATTGAAGACTTGACTTGTGGGAATTTCATGCGTTTCAGTTTGGTCAATCGAAATAAAAATTTGCATAAAATTCAGTGAACTTGATCTCATTATTGAAAGAAAAAGAGCTCATCTTTCTTGAGTTACCGAAATATTAGCCACACAACCCCCTACTTTTCCAGATATTTTACAAAAAATTGAAGCACTATTCCTTGGGATAGTACGGTGTCACTGTGAGTCCTAAAGAGAGATTATGAAGTGAAAAGGAAATTGCAACTCATAGATTGCATTAAAAATGTAAATGTTCCGCATGAAATGAATGTTTCTCGGCGAAACTTCTTCATATTCTATAATTTTGAAAAAAATAATAAAAATACCTCGGTTTAATTCCACAACAGTTTATTAACACTGTAAGACTGGTTTCACCTGTTAGTACGTCATCAGGTACAATCAATATGGGTCACTAACAACCCATTAGACGTTTAAAGTGTTAAAGAGCAAACTAAAACAATATTTATGTGAAAATAGATAATGTAAAATAACTTTGCATTTCACAGAAAATTTTCAGAAATAACAAACTGTTTTGTTGAAAAATTTCGTATCTTACGATGATTTCGTACCTTTCGTCCCAACGGGTGAAACAGATCTTACAGTGTTTAATATGCTGTTTTGGAATGGATGCAGTTAGTTTTCACTGCTATATTTCATAACGGTGTCTATTTAATAAGTTTTCTAAATTATTTAAAATAAGTTTACTACTCATTGCAATGATTTTTATAAAATCGTTTAAAAGCCTTCGGTTGTGAAGGCGTTTTCAGTGCACGGAGCTGAGCAAATTAGTCAAACTTAAGCCTCAAACATATATGCTTAGTTAACTATTGAGAATTTCAGTCATATAAAACAGTTTTGGCGTCGTATTCATTAAAATATTTACTGATTCATACATCTACAAAGTACCGTGCAAGCCACCACTAGGGTGTGTGGCACGGGTTGATTCCACACCAGGTATGCAGCACTCGTCCCAGCACAAATCGGGACCTCGCACGCTCCCCTGGCCGCTAGGCACAGACCAAAAAGCAGTCAGGAGAACAGTGCTCAGTCAAACTAGACACTGGGAGAGAGCTACGTAAATGAATATGCAAACATGCAGAAGAGTGCTATAGACACATCTA
This sequence comes from Pyrrhosoma nymphula, assembly GCA_963573305.1. NCBI lineage: Eukaryota > Metazoa > Arthropoda > Insecta > Odonata > Coenagrionidae > Pyrrhosoma > Pyrrhosoma nymphula. The sequence continues at coordinate 10,517,643 of OY754332.1, read as the reverse complement.
GGGGTCAATATTACTAATACTATTAATTTATGAATGCTACAAGATTTATGAATGCTTCATGCAGAGAACAAAATAAAATAATACAACTGCCTACACATTTTAAAATGAAAATCGAATATGGTCTCAGTTGTGGCTTGGTAAGAGTCCTGCTCAAACTAACTTAAGATCAAAGTTAGTGGATCGCCTATAGACGCACATTAGCGGGGGTTACACAAATTGGCAGATGAAACGATGAAATGGACGAATGGCTGGACATGACACTCAGTGACTTCCGAGGGATAACTAGCGGGTTCAGGGCTCAAATACTCACTAGTCCTCCTCGGAATCACTCGCTTAAAACCATCAGGATGCAAAAATATTATGCGCAGGAGCAGAAGTTTGTAGGAAACCGCAGGTGGGCCAGAGAAAGGAACTGGTTAGCCCACTCTTGAGTGTGTGAATTTCACACGCTTATCGTAGATCACGAAGCGTTCCTTATCTCGTCCGCTTGGGGAATGCATTTGTTAGACGTACAGTACAAAAGGTATGCGATGAAAATCAACCACGAGGAGGCGAAGGTAATGAGATTCTCTGGAAGTGGAAAGGCTGGGTTGAATATTATGGAGTTGGGGTATATAACATTAATCAGGTGCACCAATTTATCTATATCTTAGGAGTATTTTAGATGGGAATGAGTCTAAATGTAAGGCCACAAGGCGTAGAATCGAATTTGCTGTTGAAAAATTTACTTCGAGCAATCAATCAATCAATTTCCCCAACTAAAATGTCTGAAATTTGTTTTGATTATTCATTTAATATAATATAAGGCATAAAAGCCCCGGGTGACATTTCCCGTGAATAGCCATTTATCAGGTTGCCATGGAAACGTGCTACTGTTGAAATCGGAGAAAAATTAATAACTTTGGAATTGAAAACCTAATTTTGAAGCAAGAACGAAACGCAAAACATAATCTTATGTACGAATAAATTGTTTCATTATTTAATTTATCCGATAGTGAACATTTCAATCCTATATCGCGTGTGTAAGTTATTTATAAAAAAAACAACCTCTGCACTGACTCCAATGCTTTTCTCATGAAAGTAAAATCTATGGGCCCGTTGAGGGGACCTGGAGAAATTTGAATCCGTTCTCGTGCACTCAAACACCCACATACAAAATTTCAAATGAGCGGTGCTGCCGTTTTTGAGTGATTAATGGATGCACAGAAACCACCACATCCTTATATTTATTATTATTTATACTGAGGACTCAGCCGTTCCTACGTGCGCAGAACTTCCCCCCACGTGGCTCCATGGTGCAATGCAAAGCAGAGATTGATAAGGACTTCCAGAAACGAATTGTCTCAGCATGGATGAAGTGGAGAGAGTTGACAGAAGTCACCTGTGGTAAGAGAATGCCTACGAAACTCATGAGTGAAGCGTATGAAAATATATCGAGGCCATTTATGCTGTAAGGAGTGGAGTGCTGGGGCAATAAAAACCATCACTCACGGCAAATGCACTTGCATGAAATAAAAATGATGTATGGGACAACGAAGTTAGCTAAAATACGGAATGAGTGAATAAGGGGGGTTTTAAAAGTAACTCAGAAACAAGAAAAAATTAAACGGAGTAGACTCAGATGTATTTGACACGTCGAACGGTGTTCTGAGGACTACATTTGAAGAAAGTTGGGAAGATGGTAATAGGAAAATAGTAATAGGAAAACTCAGGAAAAGATGGAGGGACTGTGTGAAAAGTGAAATGGAGTAGTGTGGTGTGACCCCAACGGATGCCCTAGATAGAAGAAAATAACCCGACCCAAACCACCAAGGATTGAGGCTAGGAAGACGAAGAAGTTGTTTCTTTCGCCTGCAGCCATAGATAGCAAGATTGAAAATTGTAGTGAGCATGCACGAAAACGCGAATGGATATACCGCTTCCTCGCCATTTCCAGTTCAATGATCGTGTGGAAGCTTCCAGGATGATTCAAATCAATCAAGATTCCGTCCTCAATATCGAGTGTACCGCCTTGCACATTTCGTCTTGCGCTGGGTCAAGTATCGTGTGGAACGGGCTTTTTCGTCTCCCACAAGGGGGCAGTAGCGGCGGGGACACTGCGGGAACGATTACAGTCGGAAGCCATTAGGTTTTTTTCCGCCCGTGACGTCAAGGGGTTCCGCACGCAAGTTTCCCCACCTCAATGAAGGGTGAGCCGTGCCGATCTTCCGATAGCGGAGCACGCCCCTCGTCCCCGGCCAGTGGTGTCTTTACCCCTAAGGGCGACATGATGGCGGCCTATGCTGTGCGCAATTACATACCCGTCAACTATTCCGGTCAGCGCTCCCGAGTGGCATTCGTGGTCGACTTTAGTCATGGATCGTTAAGCTCTCCGCAGCAAACATGGCTCATCATAACCTTCTCTAATTGAAAAAAATATGCTTCGCATTATTCGGTGCTTTATTTGAGTAACCTTCACTGTTTTTGACGCTATTCACGCGTCATTTTCACGAGGGAAAATAAAATGTTGAATAATACGAAGTGTAATTCCTTTAACTACCTCTCAATTTCACTAAGTAAATTCTCTAACAATCACCTCAACACTGTTAATTTTTATTTTAACAGATAACTGAACGATACGAATAAATATTAATTGATAGAGTGATCAGTCAATTAAGGTTTACTAATTTTGAGGATAACGGGACTAGCCACGGTAGTTACCTTTACGGAGTCACCCACAATTGCACTAAGGTGGGTTTAATTGGGAGAGAGAAAAAAACTTCCACAATTTAACAGGCTCTGGCATCTATCTCCTAACACGATTTCTTTCTTCAGCTCACCATGCGTCCCTTCTTTCCGTCTATAAAGCCTATTCTCTTCTTTCCCCTTTCCCGCTAGCCTAGCTTCCTTCACCCTTCACTACCTCTTCTAAGCACTTACTCTGCCTCAACCTAATTTCCTACCGAAGTTTCCTCTCCTCACCCACCATACTATGCACTTCCTCGTTTGTTTTCCTTTCTTGCCATTGCCCATTATCCACTTTACTCTTTTATTTCATCTCAAACGTCTTCAACCTATTCTCATATCAGAAAGAAACGGTTTAGGGCGTAATTTGTGGAAATCTTTTATAGTATGAAAGTTACATGAATTTTCAGCACAGCTTTTTCCACATGTAGTTTTATTTTTCTCGACCATGGTCTCGTTACAGGGTAGGTACACCAGAAGATGTTACTATGTAACGAAACAATAGTGGTGAAAAAAAGAACTACATGTGGAAAAAGCTGTGCTGAAAATTCATCTAACTTTCTTAATATTTTTTCATTGTACACATTGCTGCACCGCACACCGTGATAACTTCCCTAAAACTACTTTCATTTATTTAAAGCAAGTCAGAATGCCCTTCTGCTCACAAAACCTTTTAGATGATGCTTTGAATATGTTTTCATAAGTTTAAGTGAAGCTGTGAAAATTCAATGGGTAAAGCGCTGCAGTCTGCTCCCATAGGTGGAAAACATGTTCGTTGAAAAAATATTTTCGTCGAATAATTTTTCTTTTTGAACATTAATATTATTTACTAATAGTTATGCTTTACCAAAATTAGTGACAGTGTAGTTTAAACAAAAGATGGGAAACGGTGGGATTCTGTATCTGATTTGACTCACACAGCCGCAGCGGAACCTCCTTAAGTTATCTTGATCCCTGGTACCTACGAATTTAATCTGCGGTTAACATTTCCTTAGCTCTCGACGTCGGGTGAGACTCAATCACTAAAATTATTAAATATACTCCATAAATCGTTCATTGATCGATTAGTTCCATTTATTTGCCACTCTACATATGAGTATTTTTTCCTTCTAAAAATTTAAGTATAGGCATAGCCAAACTTAGTGGCACTTGACAGCGATCTGTGAAGGCGAGTCAAGCATCAACGAACAGGCAGAGGTGCCACAGGGCTCCTATATGGGCCTCTTGAGGGGCCCTCGGCTCATTTGTCCCAGATCTCTTAAATGCTTTCTTCTCCCTGAAGTAATAATTTTCACAAACGATTGCCACCAAGTTGTACTACACCTATAATGCGATGATCAAATTCCTAAAAATTCATCTCTGTCCAACGGTATTTTTTTGTTCGAATAAAGGAAACATGACTCCACATCCACCCGCGTTCACGAATGCGAAAATAAACCGTTGTGAGGCATAGGCACGGTTGGGAAACCGAAACTTTAAAGCATATAATGCTCTCTCTGCTTTCACACTAAATCACCAATTCTCTAAAGAATTGGTGATTTAGTGTGGAAGACATTGTGAATAGTACACATCATAGGCTTTTGAACACTGCTGGAGCCAGTGACAAATTTCATATTAATTTCCCAAATATTAGAAACTGAACAGTCTACTGACGAAAAAATTTCCAATGACACGTTTTTAAAAATTATTTAATTTAGCTGAAAATACGATGGTTAATATAATAATTTTGATTTCATCCTCCTTTGCAAAAGCAATCTTTCTTCTGAGCAAATGTTGATGACCTACTCCTAAACCCTGCTTAAAATACTACATTTCTACTTATGTGCCAGTTACAGCTTCTCAGCTTTTATATATTGGCAAAGTGGATGACAAATGGTCTCAAGTCCGCATATCTAAAAGGCTGGATCCACTCCTGACATGCATATTTTCGTACGACTGATGGTTTAAATGCTTTTGTCAATTTTTTAACGCGTAAATTAAAGAGCATGGACAGCCAAATCCAACATTTATGCCTTAGGCTGTCCATTTTGATTCTTCATTCTTTACTTTTCACTGTGCATTAATGCTTTTCAGGCATAATCGGGTGTTCAATGAGATACCTTCTCGTTCTAACTCTGTAGCCTGCTCTGAAATAGGTATTCTGAAACATTTTTTTTGTACTTTCATCTTCTTAATGTGAAAATATATTCTTTAAATTGTTTACATAAAATAATGCACAATTAATCCATATTTTAGTCCATTTTGCTGATATTACCGTCAATGCCATCCATATAACAAAAATCAATAATTAATAATCATGTTGAATGGTGATGTTCTGCTGAAATTTGCCGGGTATTTTTAGCTTTTGAGGCGTGCGAAATACATTTTCTACCTTACCCCTAATATTATACGTTCATACTCTTTTTCGGCTAAGGAATTAATTAACCTGACCTGAACTCCTTCCAGGACAAAGACTAAAAAACTGTCCTTTTTTTAATGAGTCCGAAATTAATCTAGTACTCTTTACATAACTGCTGCATTTACGGTTTTTTATTTAAAGTAATATTATGCCAAGTAATTTTATCCAAGCGTAAACAAATGCAATGTATTTGGTGGAACAATTATACGCCAATTACTATGAAATGAGACGATCCGCAATTTTTGTAAGGTTTGAAGAATGAATTTCCCTTTTAAAACTTATCCGTCAGTTTATTTCTAACTCTTCTTGAATACTTAGAAAGTTCTTGAATACTTAACAGTCTTGAATACTTAGAAAATAATTTTTACCAGCCATAACTTTGGGTTCACAGTCAATATGGTTTCGCAACAGCCTTCATTATTTAAACGTGTGGAAGGATTTGTGGTAATCACGTACAAAAGGCCATGGTTTATAAAATTTGACTTGTATATAACTTTTAAAATATTTACCTTGGAACTAACGTACATTTACTTAAAATCCTAGTGCATAAGAAGCTATTTGGGATGAGTTCATGTAATGCTATTGCATAATTAAAAAGGTATAAATGCATACGCGGAGCACTCATAGTTTCAACTCAAACCGTGCGTATATTTCTATTCAAGTATCGCCTTAACACACTTCGAATATCATTCAAAATGTTCGTGTATTTGTAAGTACTTTTTTCTGAATTACATTGGGAAGACGTGAGTTTATTCAAAATTAGTCGTAAGAAAAATATGACTTCGTAACTTACTCTAAAAATATTTATCAACTAACTTGTAGCTGTAAATTAAATTGGAGAGTCCATTTTTTTGTTTTTATGCTTGTATTTATGTATGTACTAGGAAAAAGGTTTTTGAGGGAACAGTTTGATCAAATGTACGGATAGTTTTCTACTGAATAAAGGAGGAACAAGTGATGAATGTGATTTCAATGATCGAGAAACATTAACCATTTCACGTTTTTCATGTAGAGCTGCAGCTTTAGAGTCGAAAAGAGCGGTATTTTGTCGAAATTTGGTTTTATTTATGTATTAAAATGGTACATATAGGCTCTTTTCTGATCCTCCACGGATCCTGACAGTAGAATATTTTTACACCACTTCATGCTGGCATTTTTGTGACTTGAAAATGTTTTCCTTCAATAATTTTTTTTGTGATGCTAATAGTAGGTCGCTCATGACGCTTGCAGTCCCGAATCGATATCTTTTTCAGGCCTTAATCAGTTTATCATCATCATTTTATCAGGTGAGCAATCAAGATTGTATTTCTTGTGAAATTATTGTCCAATTATACGTGAAATAATGACATTCCGCGTTGTCTACAATCAAGTGACCTCCATTGAAGTATGCCATCGGAGTAAACCATTATTGGGGGCCAAGAAATGGCCGATGACTGCAATTAATTCTCGAACGGGACAATTAATACAGCTCAGAAAGGTCTTTAATCAAATACATCTTTGATGACCCAGATGTAAATAATTTGATAATTGCTTATAATTTTGGAACATCAACGAGGTTAGCGATAAATACCGACTCATTTTAGCTTATGACGTCCGTATCTTTAGAATAAAACGTCAACTTACGTAACCTTGGCTTCTGCGATTCATAAGTAGCTCACTGATTTCGATATCTTTTAGAGAAAGGAGGCCAGGTGGTCCATTTACTGTGCTGAATGGAGGGTGGCCACGACTCCTCAAAATCCAGGAAACCCGGGAAAACTGCCGAAAATTACTGTCTCCTGGAAAAAGCCTGAAAATACCTTGATTTTTTACATAATTTTGGAATTTCTTCTTGACTTATCCCGAATTTATTTATATGACACGGAACATTGCGTTTACGCGTTCCATGCAATCTGAATGTCAATTTGACTCTTATGCCTCGTAAAATCTGACTTACTTTTTCTTGCACAAAGATTCTGGCTCAACCTCCGACCACAATATGCCCGAAGAACTTCCTTTCCAATTCCAAAAGAATTAACCGGCGAAGGAATACGCGAAGCGCTTTTGGAGGTTTATAGAGCGGGAATTGTGACGTATATATTGCATAAATAAGACTGCGATAAATTTCCTCGGTTGCCTAAATCATGGGTCACTGTGACAATGTTAACGCGGGTTTTGCGCAAAAGGAGCAAATTGTTGCCTTGTTTACGTGAGGGAATGGTATTATTTAAATAATTCATTAAATAATATTAGTTAGTGATACGCCAAGTTCCATTTACGCTGCGTTCACCGTATACTCCGACTTTTGAAAACGATCGTATGTACATTCAGAATAAAATAAACGCCCTAACTTGGAAGAACGCATTAATTGATAGTTCAACATAATTTGTCATCTCATTAAAACTCGCTTTGAAAAAAATGGTACATATCCAAATTATGGACATCAAAAAATTTCTTATTTGCAGCAGAGCATCATTGCCGGTTTCGATAATTATAAGTTTACGGGGAAATATTATTGCACTCAATAATTTTAATGTATGAGTACGCCCTCAAATAGAATCAACTTTCCTGTAATAGTGATTTACGTACTTTAAATTGTATTTACGAATCTTCAAGTCCCAAGAGTTTAGAGGAGATGAATGCAGCAATATGAGAGACTTTTTTCAACTCTTTGCTTACCTTAGAAGTTAATATTTTTAGCGGTCAAATTTCGTTGCGTACATTTTTTACCATATTTTCCATTTTCCAAGTTTTAGAACTTTTCTTTTTCTTATTTCGAGATTTTGATGAAATTAGGCTATAACAATTTAGGCCCGTGTAACAGAGTATTTGCGTAAGTGAGGTATTTTGTTGAAATTTATAAAAGCGAGTAGTGTTTGGTTTCGAAATGCCACGTACGAAATACCAAGGTATAATTCCAACTAATTAATTTAATAAATAACTTTTAATATGCATTGTTTCAGCATCGAAATTGCCTAGGTCTAAACGCCCAACCATTGTTTCTTCGTAGTGTGACGTCATCTCCCACATTAGCAGAAGCAAAATAGCCTAGCTGTGCGATGAGAGTGAAATAGTATTTGCCTTTTCGAAGTTATTTTGATATTTGCTAATTAATAGCAAAAGTTTCGTCCGCACGCTAAGACTACACAGTCACACAATCTCCAAATCAACAAATGATCGACTATGGGAGATGACGTCAGAGCCTACAAAACATGGCGGACCAGTGTTTCGGCGCAATAATAATTTATTAGATTTTATTAGCTAATAAAAAATTAACGAAAAGCCTCTCGAGCGTCAGAATGAAAATTTAGTGTCTGAAGTATCGATAGATTTTTTAGACGTCACTTCCCAAAAGTGTGCAAATACTCTATTGCGTTGGTACCCGCTGCCACTGCTTCTCAGGGCATAACTTCGGCATGGCAATTGGATGCTTGGATAGATCCCAATCTATTCTATTTGAAGCCAGTTTCCTGTCCTACCCGACTGAAAGACTTTCGTAACGAATTGCCAGTCGTTGAACGATGTGCGAAAAACCACAGAGGAAAAATCATTTGCCTTGACCGGGGCTCGAACCCGGATTCCTCGATATCGCGCCGAGTGCTTCAGCCAGTAGAGGGCTTTAAAGGAACGCGTTTTTCAGGTCTACCGGGCACATGATGTCACGGAAGCAGTTCAAAGCGTGCGCTTAGCGCCACCGTCCGCGAGGTTAAAGCCAAACATGGAACACAGTGAGGTGTTTGCTGTTTTGGCGAATTTTGGAGAATATTAAGGAGGAGGAAGTGCGAATGAAAAACTCTGCTCTGGTAAATGATTTCTCCTCTGTGGAATATCGCACTTGTGTGCACTTTCGGATGACTCCGTAAAAGTACACCTTGGCTGGTCCCGAAATCCTACAAAAAATCATTGAATGAGCCCATCCCTCCGAGTTCACATTTGTAACTGCTGGGTGGATTACCCGGATCCTAAATAGCCACTTCGCCGTTTTGTGCACGTTCAAAGGAAACACATGTAATAGAACCGAATGCGCGATATACACCAGTTTATTTGTATATACTGATTCACATTTAAGTGATACAAAATATTATTTTGTAGCACTTAACTGTGAAGAACCTTCGAAATTTGCCTCATTCGATGTTCTCCTTTCTGAAATTCTTTCGGCCCTACTCTAATTCCGAGCGCGACCGATCTGTTGGACTGCCCCTCCGTTGGTGCTCCACATGTCGAAAGACTTAGAAACGTCGTCACTCCTTCCATGGTTATGGAGAACCTACGCTTAAGGAGGCTACCCTAAGACATAAGGAGGCGTATTGGCATCATTACACCTTGCATTCCGGTCCCAGGATGAAAAGTAGCTTTGTAATTTTCCGGCCAAAATGTAGCCTTTTCCTTTATATATTGAAACCGGTGCTAATTTTGAGGTGGTCTTGGATGACCGTTAGATTGAGTGTGCCTTGCGTTATAATTATGGGGGAGTTAAGTATTTCCAAATTTGGTGTAAGGATCTGCATGGTAATTAGGTTGGTTTCATAATTTCTGAGGGAATGTTATTTTTGGGACACTTCTTTATTGCATATTAGAATACTTCATCATACTTTTTTATGGGATTAAATGCAAACCGGTGAAAGTTTTCAATATATATATTTGATGGGCTCAATAGTTTTCTCTTTGCTTTTTACTAGACGGGGTGGAGATGATGACGACGACTCCCTTCGTCAGCAATGCCAGAAGTCATGTACTCATATAATCAGGCCCTTATTATAGTTGAATGAAACCTTTTTTCACATACGTTCCCTCAAACGCATAACCTCTTTGGTATAATTAAGGTAATGACTTCCTTATAACGGTTCAAACCCTAACAGGACGCCGCGGCTGAAATAACATGGCATTTATGCAAGACGCCATGTGTTTTTATTTAATGAGTACTTGTTCAGCAGGAAGAGGTAATGTGTTGTATTTGCTCCCCTATTTCGTATAAACTCATTTTCTGTCCTTTTTCACATGGAAAGAGCATAAAATTTACGCTCATCCATTTAAAAGGACACAATTCAACAATGCACAACGTAGCTGGACGATTGACAATCTGAAGCACTTCAACTTGGGTTTACTTGGCATATTTTGGAGGTTAAAAAGCCTGGAAATGTAAAAACCCTAATTAAGGGTGTTCGAGCCGGGTTTAGACCATTCGAAAGTTCATGTTTATTTTAATTTTGAATTTCCTTTTTCCTTTCCTTTTTCTTCGGCGCAGATGAGAAGTGTAATTTATTTTTGATAAATGCCGACTGGTGTCACTTTTGTTTGACTGTAGTACATGAATATACACGTGTAGGTGAATGTATATTCATGCTGTAGTATACCACTATGGTAAGAGATACCGGTGTGAACACTTGCATTGGAACTTGGCTTGAGGGAGGAGCCGAAAAGAGTTCAATGCCAGGGAGTGAACGCTCTTCCACCCGGTCTCTCTACTCCTCATCTTAAATGCCATATTCCGTACATTTATTTTCTTCGTGTCACGTCACCCCCTCTCCCTTGTTTTGCTCGAATGGAATAAGTCTCGTGATCGAACAAAGGGTAACAATTAAGTTCTTAAAATTGTGGATTAACATAAACTCAACGGTGAAAGGTCTGTCTGCAACTGGAAATCAATGAAAGGGTACGAGTCTAATTTTATTTTATTTTTCGGCTAGATAAAATATATTTTAGGTAATTCTCGATAAAAAACCTAAACCTTGAACATGGAAACATAAAGGTTTGAGACATTTTCCCAATGTGTATAATTTAAGATTATTTGGTAATCTAACAGTTAAAGTAGGCCTGAATGGAAGTGAGTACAACTCCCTTGATTTTTGCGTTTGCAGGGCCCTATCCACCAATACTGTTTCTTTCTTTTCTCAGCATACGCCCTAACCTTCTTCACCTACTCCGTAAAACCCTTTCTTCCCCTTCCCCGCTTACCTAACATTCTCCCCTCTATCACATTCTGAAGCAACTATTCAAATTCAGCATCAAATGACATTTAATTCACATTTCAGCATAACTGCCTTGATTCTGGCGCAACTTGGGCTCGTCGCCCATTCGCTTTGGCATCACACAATATGCACCACCCGTATGGGTGGACAAAGTCTTTTGAACACTCGGGGCTCCATTGATTAGACGTGTATACCGCGGACACCTATGCTTGCGTCAGCGCCAGGTTCTGTCTATCGCCCATCGGCTTTCCTATGCCTCTCTTTCACCGCCACTGGCCTCCTGCCCTTAATACTGCCAAATGACTGAGTTCGCGAACTCCTCCCATCACATAAATCGCTGCCGGCGAAGCACAAAAGTCGCCTCTGCATGATTGGACACGGAGATAGGGTCGACTTCGTGGCTAAGGAACACTGGCTTCGCATCCCTATGTCCAGGCTCGAAAACGTAAGCGGTGAAAAGATAACAATAAAAATAACACTCAACTCCACAATCGCACCCCACCACCACGCCACGATTATTCGTGGGGTGGTGGGGTGCGATTGTGGAGTCCTTGGTATCTTTCATTAAGGTACACATAATTTCGAATGAAATTCGATGAATTGGAATTCACTACAGAGAAAAAATCTCACCTTTCCAGTGATAACAAAATATAATCCACTAACTATTATATTTGTGAGATATTTGCCAAAAAATACCAACAATTTTGTATAAAAAATAAGGTATGGGCATGCACTTCCGACATAATTTATTAAAAACTGTGGAATGTTTAACGTATAGATCTCCTCGGAAATTCAATAGTGTGTATGTTTATGATTTTTTTCAAAATCAATCATTCACCGCAGTAATTTTCACAGCCATTTAAGGTAGTTTAAGGGATCCTAGTAAATTTTTAAAATGAAATTCATATACTTCTCCAAATGGCAGAGAAAGAATTGCAATAAACCCTTTGGTTGTGAAGGCGTTTTCAGTACACGGCGTGGAAAAAATAAGTCAAGTTAAAACTTTATACGTGCATATTTATATATTTGGAGCATGCTCTAATATGGAAGTGAAGACTGGAAAATAACAGCCGCAGAGCAAAGGAGATTTGGTGCTATCGAAGAATGGTGAAGATTAAATGGACGGAGAGAATCACTAACGATGAAGTCCTGTGAAGATTCGGAGAGAAAAGAAGCATGACACTGCGAAGAAGGAGAGACAAAGTTAATGGACACATTTTGTGACACAATAGACTAATGAAACAGTTTTAGAAGGAGAAATAAATGGGAAGAGTTAGAGGAAGACCAAGAATGGAATACATCTAGCAAATCATGAAGGACGTCAAGGTAAATAATTATGTACGATTGAAGTGGATGGCATAGAAAGAGAGAGGATTGGAGAGCTGCTGCAAAACAATCTTAGGATTGATGACTAGTGATGACCAGTATATTTAGTTAACTACTGAGAATGTCAGCAATTTAAAACTAAGTTTTTGCGTCTTCAATTTTACAATGTTCAGTTCGTGCTTCTTACTGTTGCTTACATTTAAAAATAGAATTTTAATTCGGTCTCTATTATGACTGGGGAAAATCTCACTCAAACTATCCTAAAGGCCGTTTTACACGGTACATTTGTTCGTACAAACTCTTCCGTGAACTCTTGCATGAGGCAAAATGTATTGTGTAAAGCGGCAAATTGTATGAACGCTTGTGCAAATGTCTCAATGCCTTCACGGGAAATAGAACCTGTTCTAATTTCGTTGAGACAAACGTACAATCACACGTACATTCGTTTGTACAATATAATGTGATCGTGTAAAACGGCCTTCAGAGAAGACTATTCCCGACGCCGGGTCTCTCTCAACATTTATTGAGGTTCCTTTCCATACCATTCCTACGCATTCAAAACGGTGCTGCTTTCGATCGTCTCCCCGTATACCCAACCAGCCAATTGCCTTTACATATTAGGATGTTATGCTGTTCGTTCTCACTACTGATGGATGGCTAGAAAAAAAGGAAAATTAAAAAGGTTTTTCAATTAAATGCTAGGTAAAATCGTTTTTTAAAAACAAATGCTTGATAGATATTTTTTTTAATACTAACAAAAATATTTAAAGCAAAACGTTCCGCAGCTTCACTTTTATCATTTGCCCTCTATAATTTGAGAGCAAACCTGTTGGTGGCTGGCTGACACCTCTTCATGCACTCAAAGAAAGAAGCAGCCCAATTTTCGGAAACGGCATTCTTTTGTTGCAAGTGATAGACGTCCGGAACTGAAATTGTGTCTCTTTATTATGTGCAAAATCTTCTTCCTCTAAACGGCTAAAAACTCTAAATCTAAAATATCAGATAAGATCTAAGATACGCGTTTGTTTTCAATTTTCTCTCATCAACAGCTGTTGCCAATTCAAAGACTGTTTGCGCTGCAGCTCTTCTCTTAATCATCATTTCACCTAACCATTTTATCCCTTTATAAGTGCTAATTTAAACATCCCTCATAGTGTGCCAAATGCATTCCACCCATGGACTTCCTCGGTAATTATTCCCATTCATTTCCCTTTAAATTAATGTTTTTATAGAGACTGTATTCGGTTTAAAATGCGTAATTTTGTTTAAAATCCATGATTTTGTCTAATAATAAATAAAAAATACTCAAGAAAGTTTGAGTTTTCCATTTGAAATCAATGCTGTAGATACACAGCGTTTAAAAAATGAGATGTATCTGTCCAATTTTCAGAAATAAATTAATGTCAAATGACACAGAACGTTTTGTATAGGCGATTCACCGCTCATCACCACCAAAACCGTCAGCTACGGTAACGAGCCAACTGTGCGAGTGATCGAGGAGAGATGTCTCACGTTTCTTGAGGGCTGACCGAACCGACTTCCCTTTCTTCCGAATTACGGCAGTCTAAATAGGGCGAGCTCTTGCTCACGGAATCCGAGCGAACCTCGGGCCCGGTAGGAATTTCTCTCGGCTACCGCGAGAGGGGAGTGGAGAGCGCGCCGCAAAAGGTGACGTCACGGCTGGGAAGCACTCAGGCGTGTAAAATAACGCCGGAGAGCGCGCGAATGAGACTCAGCCCGAGCGTGACGAGGCGAGCACCTCGGCACGAGGAGGTCTTGTCCCCCAGCTGTGGAATGGCTTTTCGGATTCGCCATCTTCATGCTCCCGTGGCGAATGAATTATTTATGCGGTGAGTTATTGATTAGAAAGATGGAGCGTCGGGTTGTTATGTAGCGGCAACGACGGAAGTCGACTTCGAATCGCCTCAGATTCCTAACAGTATTTCAGCACAGCTATGTTTACACGGGACCTGAAATATTCAATCTGTAACCGGAAAACATTTAGAACATTACCAATATTAAGTATTACTCATGGCACATAAGAAATTGGTTATTGAAACATGAGAGTTAAGAAAGATTTTATTAATCTGCTTGCTGTGAATATTGTATTTTATTTACGAAATAGGAAACGATATTGCCTATGGTATAGCAAACTGCTTTTGATGTGCTATTCATTTAAAGTCTGGCAAGGAAATTGAGTTTATTTTTTTTATTTTTCTAGTGGAACAAATATTTTCGAAGTTTTTTATACATTCTCTCGTGTTATTTTGCGTAGTCTATAAGGATCGTCGATCAAGAAGGGATGGGGTGTGGTTCGCAGAAGTGCTCCAGGTTTCAAAAAAAAACATTTCTCTGGTAACTATACCAAATGAGTTGCAAAGTTATGGAAATGATAACTGTATGCAGTATCGCGCAGAGAATTTAAAAGAATCAACGAATAGAAATTCTCCATGAAAAAGTCTTACAAATTCAAAAGAATTGTATCTTATATTTTGATCGCGTATTTTGTATTAACATATTGAAAATTTGCTCTGGAAGAAGCCGGCGGTGTAACTGGCAAATTGATCGGAAAACCAGAAATGTTTCATGAGTATTCCAACTACATCAAATTATTCCGGCTATCAAATCAACGAGTATTAAAAAATATATTATTATCTGCTTTTGATGAGTTGTTTTCATTGGGTCGTATAGGTTTGATTATTAAAAATTGGGTGGCATGCCAAATTCTGGATTCTTTAGTGACAACTTAGACCTTACTCTGCCCTCTTCACCGCACGCTTCTTGCAACTAATCTTTTCTTAGACTGAATAAAGTGCATATGAATCGTAGAAGAAGACACTTTCCGGCTTTCGCCGACGTTACCGCATAGGTTCCAATAGTTTCGCAATGTTAAACTGCAAGAAAATTAAACTATCATAGAATGGTGTTAGATGGAGTTCTTTTGGCTGAATGGAGTCCCATGTGTGACGTCGAGCGGAGGAATTCCTATCCGATTGTCGATTGTTGTTTAGGTCCACCTGGGACGTCTAATTGGTGAAGGACTATTTAATGTCTGTTCATATATATATATATGTATATGTCGTTCATATATACAGTAGATTCCGGTTAATTGGGACACATCGGGACCGGTGTACTTTGTCCCAATTAAGCGGCTGTCCCGTTTATCCGAAGTATCCCGTAAATATGTTTAAATAAGCGTTGAAATGAAAGTCAGAAAGCTAAATGACAATTTAAACGCAAAATGTTTTATTGCATACTATTTAAACAATAAATTAATAAGAAAACATTCATTATAAACATTTTTGGAAACCTAGTGTCATACAAAAATCTCTTGGCATCGATCTACTTCGGATAAATTCCCTTTACGAAATCCTGCAAAAGAAGGATTTGTGATTAGATATAGAATTAACGATGGAATATTAGATTAGAATAATTGATGATCCTAAGCTTCATTTGCATAGAAATCAGGGAGTATTTATTTAATGTGTAGCTCCTAGTTGAAGGAATTAGTCCAGGGTATTCTTCTTCATTCTCCTCACTCTCGTCGCGCATGCATGGTCGGTACAGGCATCTGAGGACGATACCGGACTTCCTTCGTTGCCCTCTTGCATGAAGTAGCGTCACAACCCATCAATAAATTCCCTGGCATCTGCAGAAGTCACTCGGCTACACTGAGATACGTCTTCATCTCCATCAGTCTCCTCGTCTTCAACCAAACCATGTTGTCTCGCTAGTATAGTTTCCACTATATCATCTTTGCTGCTATCATTGTTGTCATAACAGTCCATATTGGAGTCGATCCTTTCAAACTCCTTAAGTTCCTTACTTGACGCAGCTCGGAAGCAGATTCATTTTTACTTTCACATTCAAGTTCTTCCGATATTTCTGCACTTGAGTGCTTAAAAACTCAATGAATGAAACAATTTCTAATCGTTTTACTGGTGACTTCTCGCCTACTATCTGCCAAAAACGTTACTGCTTGCAGGACGTTCACCTTTGAGCTCACTTCCATGGCAGTTGAAGACGATGTCAGAAGATAATCTTCCATTGATGCTAGAATTGATTGATCAATGAATTTTGCGCGGTATATTCTTTTCAAATTTTTTAATGATCCCATGTCTATTGGTTGGATAAGAGATGTTGTGTTGGCTGTTAAAAATTCCAAACAGAAAAATTCCATGTTTTTTAAGTCGTTGGAGCAATTAGGGTGTGCCGTACAATTATCCAGAATAAGAATCACTTTACTCGATTTCCGCGCTAGTTCTTTATCCCAACTGCTTAACTAATGACTGAAGAGGCCTGCAATTATACACGCATTTTTATTGGCGTAATATTCCACCGGTAAGCTGTTCATTCAAAACCTCTTAAAGCAGCGAGGGTTAGTACTTTTTCCAATCACCAAAAGTTTCCTTTTATCACTTCCCGACATGTTTGAGCAGCACCAAACAGTAATCCGTTCCATCGCTTCTTTAGACCCACTTAGGGTAAAGGTGAGATTTTGGTTCCGATATGTCTGTTGAAAGTGGGTGAAAATCGTGTTAACGCTGGCGAGACGAAAACTCACCTTTACCCCACTCAGTTCCACATAACTGTAGCAAAGAAAGCCATTAGGTGGATCGGTAATACAGGCCGGTTTCATCGGCGTTGTACACATCATCTGCACAGAATTCCTGAAGTAGGGTGTGTATCCTCTTACATCTCCATTCCTCTGCACTTACAAAATCAGCCGTATGTTTTTCTCCGTGAGCATTTTTGAATTTTATTTCGTTTCTACTCTTCCGTCTAGATAGCCAACCATCTCTTGACTTGAAATCAGTATGGCCAAGCTTCAAAGCTAATTCCTCCGACTTATTTTTTTACATAGGTTCACTGAAACTAACTCCTCGTCCACTAACAATGGAAAACCATTGATTAAAAGCGTCCTCGACATCAGGATCCTTACCTTGGCGTTTTTGGGTAGCACCTTGTTTCCTTTTGCTGCTCCAATCTTCTCTAAGTTTATCCTGCTGCTGTATTAATCGGACTATCGTTGATTTTGGCACTCTTGTTATCTCCGCCAAACAACAAAGACTGGTTTGAGGTAGATGGTCCTTAATTCGGTCCAGTATTGTAATTTTTACAGCCAGTGAAAAAACCTGAATAAAGAACTTTTTCGGGAGAAATTTCGGGAAATTAGGAGGAATCACCTCCACCCTTCTTTCCTCAAAACATTTTATCTGATGACAGATCGCCTACAGCATAACCTTCACCTTAATGGTTTAATACGCTAATGAAGCCAAGTTGTCTACCTACACAGTATGCACCTCCGTGACCACAAAATCTAAATCCACTTCTAGCTGGACTACCTGAGAACGAAGGTGAGTGTACAAACAGTGAAGCATTAATTGAAAGCGCTTTCATGACTGACTTCGTTTAGCGACGGTAAATGAGACAGTAAAGGTTGCAATAGATTCCCTCATTGGAGATTGGTTCAAATGCATAGGGAAAATGTACCAAATGATTTACAAGAGCTTAAAAATTTGTATTTCTTCAAGGGAGTGGGAGGCAAATACAGCCGATGCATGGCCCGATTAAGCGGCTTCCTGTCCCAATTAACCGGAGAAAACTCAGGGACTTTCTTCAATTGGATTCTGTTCTTGATGATTTGTCCCGAATAAGCGGCTGTCCCAAATAACCGGTGTCCCGATTAACCGGAATCTACTGTATATATATACCTACTTGCGATACAGCCCGCATTGGCACGGGGCCTACTTGGCATACATTGTCCCGCATTGGCACGGGGAATGTGTGAGAAATCAATTTTTCTATATTATGTTTAATATATGTCTGCATACATGGCTGAGTTGTATCTTCATTTTATCGACGCTTTGAGACCATCCTCACACAAACAAACGCTGCAGAATCCTTCGCACTAGCCGCTCGAGTGGTTGTTTCCGGGGCCAGCTTATTTTCTTTCTCTTTGCCTTTATTTCGTCCCGAGGAGCTCCCCCGCCCCAGAAGTGTGCCCTCAATTTACCCTGACCCAATTCACCGCACAGAGCCCCGCAGGGTTAAGCGGCGGAGTGAAACCCTCCTTGTTCATGGGGAACCTCTTGATGTTTATCCATTTTGGTTTGGATACATGGTGAAATTATTTGAACTTAAAACGTTCACCCCTCGTGGGCCGATGAGTTGCAGTTGCTTAAAGCCCCGACGCAGCTTAGGTTACGATATGCAGGACGCATAGATTCGCTTAATGCGTCATTGGCCGTAAAGGGGAAAACTTTGCTTTACCGATATTTTCCCCAATTCTGTACCTGAAACTGCCTTCTGTTGCAATATGTAAACTTTTGATTATGCTAACTGGTATGCTATGAAGATATACAGCTATAGGAAGCTCAATGTTCGTTGCAAAATTCATTGATCATAAATGTAGGGCGTTATCCCTTTTTTTATTAACTCTTGAAAACATTTCTTAATATTGACATGCAATTCTGACATAAACATGCGGGAAGAATTAAATTCGGTATTTTATTTTTTTAATCAAGCCTTATTGGTTAGTCGACATAGCTAAATCACTTCCACCGATGAAATTTTAGTTCTTTTTGTGATTCGATGGCGTTACGCCTCGAAGGAGTCACCTACCGCCTTTGTGATTGTGAACATAAATAATGTCAAGTAAACTCAGAATTTTAAAATTTTAGTTACCAAATTGCACGAAAGTACTCTTATGTCAAGTCACGGACAACCTTGCTACTCTGAGGTATGGGATTAAAAAAATGGAATGGCCTCTTTGAGGTCGATGTAAACCAAGTCGAGTTGCCGAGCGTTCTCACTTGGGAACTTTTAATAAAATTAAAATTTGAATGACAGAAATTGGTTAAAATGGGACTGGTAATACGCAATAACAAGCTATTTATTTAATCAATTGCCCCTCGGAATTTTCATGCTTGGTTTTATAATTTTCATATTCTGATAACCTTCTTTCCAGAGTTTGAAATAAAACTATAAGTTTGACTCTTTTTAACAAAAAAGTCGGCTTTACATTTAAACCGAATGGATTTTTGTGGATTACATGAAGCTTACATAAAAAGTTGGAGGCAAACATTTTATGAGCATATTTTTTCATGGCGCATGCCTTTGATATACCGTTTTAAGGAGCAAGTTCCTCTTGCTCCTTTGTAGGCAAATTGCCTGTTTATTTCCGGTGCTTAATCACAGCACCTCTCCACCTACTTTTTAACTTCCATGGTAATTGTCGTACTATTAGGAAATAGTCGCTTATTTTGCCACTCCTTGTGCATCTTTCATGTGAGCTATGGTTCATCCATTTTTCGTCCCCGCCTGTTATATATGATTGTCGTCGAAAAATAACTCGCGATTCAACGACTGAATTTTCTTACCAAAATTACTTCTTAGACGTAGATAAAAATAGCCTCGGATTCGGACCCAACTGAAAAAAGGAATTCCGCTTATTTTTCAAATTTTGTTCACGTCTCTTGTGTTGAAGCAAAGTTTTGTCATTGAGAATAAATCTATTAACGCTGGAAGGTTAAATTGATTCATAGATAACGGCGTCTCCAGGATGTCGTAGGAGATCATTGGCGAAAGGAAGCGATTTTTTCTCTCAATAAAAAAATTGGAAAATCATATTTTGATGGTAAGTAGGCACTAAAGCAGGTCAAATCTAAGAATTTAGAGTCAAAATGTTGACAGATGCCATGAAACACATTGCTTAACAGCCATTTGTGCCAATTTTGAAATCACTCCAGACATATAATTTTGTGAAATTATCAATAGGTAATATAATGCATGTAAAAATATAGGAAGCAAGTAAAAAAAGTGTCAGATAAAGTAGAATACCTGGAAATCACGGTACATACGGACAGTGTAAGGGGAAACACAGACGAAACACTTGCGACGCTGCATTTAAAGTAGTTTGAGCGAAATAGTTCCCTAGTCATTTTGGAGACCATATTCGAATTTTATTTTCTAATTTAAGCGTTTTTAAGAAGCATGAAGTAAATATTATAGTATTATTGGTGCAAAAATATAGTTATATATGTACGAGAAAAATTCTCAGTAGTTAAATAAATATAACCACATAAGCCTCTAACTTGACTCAGCTTTTCACACCGTACGGTGCCTTCACAATAGTTTTTTTGCGATTCTGTAAAAACGAATGCGGTGAGTAATTAATTATTTAATTACAAATATTTTATAAAACATAAAAACTACACACCGTTAGTTTTTTGACGAAATATAGTTGTTAGAAGATCCTAATTTTTTCAATTTTCTTCCTCTAGAGCGCACAACCGTGATCTACCCTATGTAGAAGAGCTTATATCTGTTGATAAATTGCTTTAAAAGTGGTACAGCAAGGGGTTGATATTTTGATATTATTGGAAATATGGGATTTTTATTTTTAGAATGACGTCAAATTCATTAAATTCTAGGTGAAGTGATATATCGCTCAAACTACCTGAGGTAGGTATATCTATTTATGTGGCAGGAAGGTCCTCGAATGAAGAAGTATTAGAAATATAGTATTTCACTCCCGTAAGTACATATACCAAATTCTTTGCGACCATAAGGAGCCCTGCACAGAAAGACTTACTTCTCCAAACGAGCAAAATACATAGGAAAGTCGTGCGCTTCGTGGAAACTGCAGCGAACGGATAGGAAGTGTCACATAGGCGATAGAAGGACTAGACTGGGAGCCGCTGGAGACTTGGAGGCTACGCGCTATTCTTGGATTTCTGGACGAATTCATTCCAGGCAGATTTCTGTGAGGCACGGAGAATTTAACAGTGCGCTTTATCTCTAAGATAAGATATCTCTCGAGACGCACTGCCGAGTTTGAGACAAAAGTTCCTTCTTTCCGCACACCAATAATGGCTACAAAAACAGAGCGAGGCAGCAAGCTATTCACTTTCGTCCACTCACATTTCCTTTTCTATTTTATTTATCCCTTTTCCGTAACCCTTTTCCATCCCCTTTCCATGGCTGGCCTCCTAATACCCCCTAACACACAGCACGGAATCGGATTGCAGTGTAGCATGAAGATGTGGATTTCCCTCACTTGCTTAGAAATTATTGCTTTACCAATTTTACTAAATTTTTGATACTTCATTTTCAATGTATTGTGGGACAAGCTGTGACAGCAATTTTTAAAAATAGAACTCACCGTCTTAAAACTTCAAATTATGTGCAACATTAAAAAAATATAATTTTCCTGGACATAAATAACTTTATGTTCACGTAATGACTTTCGCAAATTCTAGCGGTTATTTCTTCATGCGTTAAGGGAAGCGGAAATCCTCTTCGAATATGCTGATGAATATTCACCAAAATGCCGTAGGATGTCGCAAAGGAGCTCTATAGGTGAAGGAGGGGAGGCTGGGATGAGGGGGGGTGGACTGCGGGGCTCTGGAGCTGCCTGTACGTCAGCCCGCCAAGGAAAGCATGTGGCATCCTCCTCGGTCGTAACGACTACAAACATTTCTACGAAACCTACATTCTCGAGAAATGACTGAGAACTGAGACATAAGTATTATTACATTGCGCATACGTTAGTTGGTTTTCGTATCTCTCACGATAGCCTACATATAAATCGTTGAAAATAATCTATTTTTAGCAAAGATTGCAAATTTTTTTTCCAATATGGTCAATACCAACTTCACTAACGAATATCCCTCCCCATTGATCCATATTTTAACCCAGTTACTCAGCGTTACAGATATTTGCCGGTTTCGGAAAATGTTTATTTGAATCCCATCATTGATTTATACTTTTAAATTTAAAGATATTATTTATAAAAATTGAAAAATATGTAAAAAATGTCAACTATTTTATGTAAAAACTACTGTGTTATTGCATAAATAATCTTAAGATAAAAATACACTCAAAATATTGATGGAATAATTAATCAATCAGGGGGAGGCAACCACTCAAAAAAATATGAGTCAATAGGTTAAGCGCCGAATGGTGAAGGAAAGGTTTTTATATATATTAACATGCAACCGAGGAAATAAAATTACTAGCGGTCTGGGAACGCCCCTTCTGACTTAGTGAACCCTTACCCTTAATACTCAATGTGCCGGTTTCATAATCTGTAGTTAAATATTTTATCAATATGAGAATTGATAAAACCATCGTCTATTAACCAATATTCTGATATAAAATACAAAACTCTAATTCTCAGTTAGCATCAAGTACTTGAAAGGCACTGTCAACTTGCATTTAATGTGATTGAAGCGTTTTTGTATGTGTACAGATTTGCGTGAAACTTACGTGTTCTTATACATGATATCTGTAGATGGAAGTGAAAATAATTGCATCATACTGATTTCTTTTCTTTGCAATATTAACCCGTAGCCTTATGGCACATGATATATACTTCGTAATAATTCGATTACATATGTACAGATTTTATTATTAACGCGAAATAATACATTTCTTGTTACTATAATAGTTGCTAACAAATATCAAGGGGTAACGCCGAGTCCAGTATTCGAAAAATATGATTTCGTCCAAATTTCAAATAACGGGCTGATAAATCTAGCCTAGCTATACCATGGTTGAATTAAAGAAAATTTTAAAATAAAATTCTTGAATAATTTCTATTGCAGCAACCGTGGTGAGTCCCGTCGCATAAACAGATGCACTGAAGTGAAACGTGGCACATGAACTTTTTCGATGAACTTAAAAAATATTAAAACGTCCCGTCGATGACCCACGATTGCCACTCCAGCCACCTTAAGTCTAGCCATACATGATAAAAACAGGGCCTTTATGTCAGAAACAATATCTAAGTAGGTGGATGAATGTAGCTGGAAGGCCAATGATGCTCTGGGTATGAGTCATGAGAGGAAATATGAGTCATTTTGTGTATTCCATTCTAGGTGGCGCTCGGTGTATTTTTTGCCGAGTTTCCAAGGGGAAAATCAAGCATTGGCGACAAAAGCCGTGGTTCGGAAGCACGTACATTGGGAATCTCTCTAAAGGGCGGTTGCATGCATGGGCAGCTCCCAAGGCCAAATCTAATTTGTTTCGGTTCTGCAATGGGAATCGTCGCCAGGAGCCGCTGAAAACCTTGATCCGGCGCTGAGTAACTTCCCAAGGGTCATTCTTCACGCCGATGCGAGACAGGTAATGATAGGGTTCAAGAGCGACCCACCACCCCGGGGCGGTGTCTCCAGGCGAGTTTTGGAAAACCAATAGCTTAAATTTGGGCCCTCGGGCTGCAATCATCCAGTAGTGAAGCTTAGCGTTGTGGTTCTATTAAAGGAATTGAAACGAAGATATGAAAGGTATGTGGAGCTGACGCAAAATAAATTACTGCTATTCATTCCTCCACTCTCCCAGGATTCTTTTTTCGAATAAAAAGCGATCGCAAATGGTGAAAATATGTTGCGCCCTTGATTTTAGAGGCTAGTTTTGCGGTACAGAGAAAACATCTCCACGAATGTTTGAAAATGGTCACGGGATAGCATCTCATGAATGTATGAGGTTTCTATGTTTATTTATGCCGTCTTAGAATTATCTCACGAAATAACTATATAATAATGAGACTAACTATTGACGCCGTATCTTGTGGAGGGGTGAGAAACGGCCTGCTGTAGCAGCGGACCTACGTTGTCTTTGGAACGGGTGTGTGGTTCGGTTTTTGTAAAGATAACTATTTATGTTGGCTTTTCCGATTCATGACTGCAAATTGACCTCCTTGAGAGGCGTTGGAACTAAGCGAAAGTAATTTTACCTCAAAATTCGCGTCGGATGAAAGTCACTGTGATCATGGTAATTTATAAAAAAACAGTGCCATAGAGGACACAGTGGAATTGTTCATTGTTATAACTGAAACTTTGAAACCATTAAATTAATCCCCAGTTAACTTGTTTTCACTGATTGAAAAATCAGGAATCAGTTATTTTCAACGTCTGAAATTAAATTAGATGAAGAAAGAAATGGAAAAAAGGACAGGAAACGTATTCTCCACTTCAGACAGAATAGAGACAAGGCAGTTGTCAAAGATTGGGCTTATAATGAGGATGCATTATGTTCGATAGCCAAAATTGTATGCGGTAGACGTAAAAGAGCAAGTCCAGAAGTAACTTGGATATATGATTTAAAAGCTTTAACGACATAGGGCATTGGCTCAAAGGGCTTTGGAAGAAGGAAAGTGGATAAACTGAGAGAAATGGAGATTAAAATGCGGGGTGCAAAATCAGCTTTAAGAACCCCGTCTTAGGAAGGAGTTGTTACCATTGCTTAGTAAAAACTCGGTGGAAAAGCATCTTATTTTCAGTTTTATCATGCGTTCCGCGTTTTTCATATCTTCATCCTTAAAAATGGCGTCGATAGACATAATAAGTAGCTATTAATCAATGGCTTAAACAATACGTTCGCAGTAAATGGTAACTTACATACGATTGTGAAGTATGACTCTCGCAACCATGCAATTACTCTGATTCGTTCGTGATACTCTATTATCTTCCTACCGCTAGATATATTAGTACTGCTAATTATTTCCTTCAATCGACAAATTACCTAGAATAACAAACTAAGCATATACGTGACGTGAATAGGGCAGTATATTCAGTGAGTGAATAAGTTGCGTGGGCTTGTATCTCGACAACCGGTGGTCTCATGTCAGTGCATGAGTGTCAATGAAAGCTGGCGAACGTTTGAGGAAGAGGGGAAGAACATCTCGAAGTCTGTCAGTATCGCTACGCTCGTAAATCGCTACAGTGAAGCGCAGCAATAAAATGCGAGTTCTGTATTTCAGAGCGTGCCTTGTAAGTCGCCAATCATTAGTGAAATATTTAGCTGCCTTAGCTATCTCATATGCCATAATGGAGCCGAATTTGCTTTAATATTTGATGAATGGTTCTAGAAAAATCCGATTCTCTCATTTCCTTCTTGCTAAAGAAATAAGGAGACAATATCAAAACCGCGTGATAAGGAATTTCATTTAAAATTCTCCGAGAAAAAAACCAAGTTAACATATGCAAGGTTATGTTGGATGTACAAAAAATATAACCTTATATAAATTCAAGGTTATATTTATTAAAAGTACAAGAAAAGGGATCATTTCCAGTCACTTCCTCTTAAGTGATCTCTGCAACTACGTTGAGAAATCGAAATAATTGCAACCGATGCCTATGAAATCATGCGGTTAGCGATCATAATTTTTGAAATGGGTAGCTCAGTATGTAAAATTAAATCTCAATGCCAATACGACATTTATACGGCCATGGTTAGGGTAATTTTGAATTGATACTGGAGCGTAGGGGACTGGTGATGATCATTGAAATAACGTATGGAGGAGAAAACGTTTTTTTTTTAATAGAAGCTTGGGAAAGGTAATGGGGAAGAGATACGTGCATAGAAAAATTGAGTTTCCAATATGAAATAAATTGCATTTATTGTGGTCATCATTGTACCCTCAGAAAAAAATTACAAATTTTAATAAATATGCATTAAACTTCTATGGTGCTTTTAAAAATTAGCACCTCTGACCTCGGTAGAGTAGGTCTGAACTGTGAATAGGTGCAGTTGCACACATTTGGAAATAAGGTATTCGTTCAGTAACGACTGTTTGAATTGTAATACTGAACTCGAATGTACATATGCTTAAGATCAATGCAGTGACTTGGGTCGGTGAAAAAGTCGCTGAAAAAAATTCTTTTGAGAAATTAGTAACGAATGACGAAGAATGATAGTTAAACAAGCACATGCTAAAAAGCATTTGCACTTCTGATGTCGTTTTTGTAATGCGTTCAATAATAAAAGACAAAATCATTTTCTCCATTCAATAATCGAGATAGTAGAGTTAGAATTTTAAAGTGAATATACTTTTTCATTGGCTAAGCCAAATTTACATGTATTGTAATTGTCTAAACTCTTATTTGTCTCTTGTTGCGAAGGAAACTCTTCTCATTTTTTCGTATGTTCAATTCAATTCAATGTAAGTAATTCAATTTTCAACGAGACAAAACAAACACTATTCATAAGACGGCGCGCCGTAATAGTGTTTGTTTTTGAGGAACCTTGGGTTGGGGATAGTGTTAGTGTGGTGGGCTGAGGATTCTCTTTCCACATCGTGGTTGCGAGTTCGATCCCTGAAAGTGATTGGGCTTTTTTCAATGGAATGGGTACGTTCAGTGAAGAACACTTCAAGGGCTAAACTTTGTCCGTCGGAGGTGACGTTACACTGTGTACCCCATGGCATATTCCTTTTAGCTTACGTTAACACCAACGTCGGTCCCTTTTTCTATTCCCCAAACACTCCTCCTTAAACCGTCAAACCCACCTGTCCCTAACGGTGAAAATCATCTGAGTTTTCGATTGCCTCCCTAAATAAATCAGCCAATCAAAGTTGGGGCCTAAAGGTTATACACTGCAAAACAATTGTGTACAAAAACACAGTGACGGTGTGTAATCGGATAATCTTTATTCTTAAATTTTAATGGAATCAGACTTGCGAAATTCCTTTTATGAATCTGTTTTCTTGAAAGGAGGTTAAATTTTTAAAAAAGTTTTGACACAAAACTACTGTATTTAATTGGAGGGTAAAACCTCGTCATGCTATCTAAACATTCATCACTTGCCTTACTTAGTTACTGAAAGGAACTTATCCGGTTTTTTTAAGAGACTCCTTCAATCAGTTTGTTTCCCCAAAAACGTATTTCTTTTTCATGTGATGTTGAGAAATGCGACTTGTTGTGGCGTTAATGGGAGGGAAAAATAATCTCCGTATTCAATGTTGTGGTTGAAGACTACACAGTTGTGACGGATGCTAACATTTAGACAAATTTTGATAGGCTTATTAAGTTTCAATCGAGGATATTTATTTATTGCTTTAGCAGGTATTTTCTAAAATGTATCTTTTTTGGGGAGGTACAAATCGTTTGTTTTTGTTTTCCTCAAAAGAAGAGCCTTATTTGGGAGTTCAAATATTTCAGAATATTTTCCATGAAATATGAACAAATGAGATCATTCACAACAGACATGATGTGATGGAATGGAATGTAATAATAAATGCAGTAGTACTGTCCAAACATATAGTTTCAGCACGACGCACGAATGCACTGCACTTCATATGTGGAGTACATTATATGATATTACATGATTTTTCACCTTAACGCATGCTGGAGCTGTCAAATACAAAATATATATATACACACACACATAAATAAAGGCCATGATTCTAATCTAGAATTAATAAAAGCTTTGCAGTTTTAAGCATGCGTAACGCAAATACATATGTACTCATATGGAACAGTTGTTCTTTTTGGCAAAAAGGTGTATTGCAATGAGCAGTGATGGTGTCACTTGAGAATTAAATTCTGATTTGTGTTCAGAACAAACTACTACACTCTTACGATTGCTTTGATTAAATTACTTTTGACCTAGTGAAGTTATCTTTCTCGGCATAGGTCGTTCATTATTTTTAGGCCTAAAGTTTTGGCATAAACTTTGGAAATATTATGATACACAGTTTTTTGTTATGAATTATATATATTTTATAAGTACAATGTGTATCCGTCCACTCGGGGAGTCAGTTTCATGTCAAGGAAATTCTCTTCACATGTAGAGTGTAGCTATATTAATAATAATCGAGCCAAACTAAGCATGGTGAGTTATCCATTCAAGCAGTTGGAACAATTGTAACGTAATTTAAGGTAGAAAATTTGAATGCATGAAGCACATAATTAAAAAAGATTAACATTCTAGTTATTTTCAATTTAAACATGCATGATAAAGTTTTTATTACAAAATTATAATTATATTAAATAACTTTTCCAATAGAATGGATGTGATGTAAATGACATAATATTTCCACTTATAGATCTTGTCGCTGGATGGACAAATTGTTTTTTTTTTGTTTTTAGGGTTACTTTACCGAAGGGTTTACCGACGTTTATGAAAAGTTGAGCCATCCTTAAACCGAAAAGCCAAATAACGTTCTCCTATAAGTATTCTATTTCACCAATTTATAAAAGTTAATGTCGTTGCATACCTCCAAAAGTATCCCAAAATATATAATACGTTAGCTACACATTGAGAGGCTGGAGTAAAAAACATTTCCGCTAAAATCTCGTTGTGATTCTCATATTGATAACTTAAGCCACAGTCCTCAGGCGTATGCTCCCTTTTTAAATCCCATGCTGCCGTTGCCAGAGGAAATTAAAATTTCATTTGTTGAAATAGTGAGAAAATGGACGATTTTTGAGCGTAAAACTTAATGTTCGCACAAAAACGGAAGTGAAGCGTTATAATTAAAAAATATTAGAAATTCTTACTTATTCAAATGCAAAAGTGTAAACTTGAACCCTATATCTTAGGTGAAAATAAGTTTTTTTAAACAAAATAGAAACTCTGGAACGAAATTTCCATAAAAAACAATATGTATTTCCCATGAGAGTAAAGTGTAATAACACGGGGTAAAAATAAAGTCTTTCGATTGTTTTTCACCGTTGCTACCATTTTTTTCGGTCGGTTATAGGGCACAGCCTGTATTCGTGACACACTTCAACTTTTTTTGTCACCCGGAAGTCCTTCGAAATGGTGATACTGAGAGATAGACTTACTTCGGTGATTTATTAACGCATGATAGCCATGCGTTAGCCATGTCACTAATTTAACACGCACTAAGTACACATTAAGTGGCCCTGAACGTTGAAAGTGGTTGACCAGGTTGAGGTGATTAATTCCTGCTGAGTAATCTCGTGCCTTCGCGCTTATTAAATAAAAGACAGCAACGATCGATGTTTCGTTACTACCAGCACACTACGATTCATCGACTGAAATTATCGATCTCCACTTCACTTTCCGTCGGCAAATGTTCGGAATCGGCGCATTACACCTTAGGTGACAGTGAGCGGATTTCCCCAAAAGTGCTTTCCCCTCACACCCTAAAAGGGACGGGGGGAAGAACTTTTGAAGAGGCCGCAATTGGGGCGGTCCTTCATCCCGTGTCGTTCACGTAAACACGCCGCACGTCTCCGGCGCGAAACTTGAAATTCGCCGCACTCCGTCGCCCGAAGCATTTCCGCGGCGAACGAACGAGCAGCTCCGCGCGAAAACCTTTGCGAACCGTCGGCGGATGCTGGTTCCGGCGAAAGATATGACCCGGTGTTTTATTCAGGAAGAGCTCGGACGTGGTCGTTTCGCGAAAATGACGAAATTTTGATACAACGGCCTTGAAGAAATAACGATTTTGGCGTTGAAAATTTTGGAGTCGTCAAGGCTGTTGCGTCAAAACTGATGTATTTACACACTGTCGTGGCCTTTCGTAATACGTTCCCTGACTCCTCATTAACCATAAAAACTTCACACTCATAACTTCAGTAAAAACTCGACATTCCCTGAGGATGATTAAAATTCGCCGTCACATCCTTGAAAAAGTTTAGATTTTTGAGTTGAAGATTTACAATTTTTTGATGCTGTTTATTTTAAAAAGTCGACGATTTCGAGTTGCAGCAATGTCATAACCTTCCTGAATTAGATCCCTGACCCCTATTCAGGCTTAAATTATCCAATAAATCTAATAAGGTCTCGAAGTGCTCGTGCCGAGAAATTTATGAAATATCATAGTCACTCTTTAAATTTTAAATTTTTAAGTTGAAATTTTATTATTTTTGAGGCTGTTACTTAACAATTCGACTATTGCTAGTTGCGGATATGCCGTGGTCTCCCTGAATAATCTCCCCGGCTAAATGTTGTGGGAGGCAAAAGGCTTTTCAAAAATCGAAAACGCGGAAGTTCGCATGCATCTCGCGCGGGGACTGCCTTACCTCATTACGGGCGGCCTGAATTTTGATCGACGGGTCTCGTGTCAGCGACATCGGCGAGGATAGGGTCTCCCGGTCGGCGCTGTCGGAAGTCGGGCGGGCTGGAAAAAATTAATTCGACGTAACGCGCGTGGTGCTGTGTCGATGTCGCCGTCCGTCCTTCGGTCTTCCCGCGCCTCGGATGACTCTCGGCTTAGGCGAGCGTGAAAACCCGCGAGCGAGACGAACCGACGACTGCTTCCACGGCCGCGAGAGGTGCGCGGAAGGCCAAGCCGGGGCTGGGCGGCCAACCCGATGCGAGCCAAGTCATTGTTTGGCGAAGCGTTGCCAAGGAAACGTGACGCCGGCCGGGTCAACGACTCGCCCGCCACCTCCTACTCCTCCTCCCCCCTCCCACACCCGTTCGCTAACCCCCCTCCCTCCCTCCCCCCCCAGCCACCCACCTCTCGCCGTTGCCCACTGCCCATTCTCCGCGGGCGATATATTGGGGCGCCGAATGAAAAGTCCGATTCCCCAAAAGCCTGATATTTTCGTCGGCGGCCGCAGACAGCGATGACGGCCGATGTTCACCTGAGCGTGGCCGCTATTCTGCTAGTCCATTCTGCAGGCGCGCCGGGAGTGGGTTGACTAGGATGGCTTTGGAAATGATTCCGACAGGTGATGGGTGATTAGTGATTCGTTCGAAGGTATCCTAGTCCCTCTTTTGTTATTTCCCGTTGACCCTTTTTGGGATCGGCTTGTTTTGGTGGCTAGAATACTAGCTTCTCAGCCCAAGAGCCAAGGTTCGAAACCCGGAAATGGTAGACATTTGTTTTTCTTGGTTGTATGAGAAGGTGACCGAGAGTTAGAGTCGTTTTAGTCATGAAGGAGAGAGGTGAGTAGGGTGGCGAGGAAGGGATATGTTATGGGAAATTGAGGTCGGATAGAGAGAAACCCGGTGTTGGTGTCGGAAAACATCCGACGGATGGAGTACTATAGAGCTTTCCACACGGAACCCATGTCGGGATCAAGATTCCATTGAAAAATCTCCTCCATAACCGGAATTAGAACCCCGGCCCTCGGAATAGGAAGCCTATACTCTAACCACAACACCAATTCCATACCACAAAAAAGTGATAGAGATTTTTCGGTGGGATATGGATTCCTTATTGATACCATGGAGACGAGAGGGGAGTCGCAGGTCTCTGAGGATATACGATTCTCGCACCCTTTGGCACAACTTAAACTGATGGGCCACGACGGGAAGTGACTTGCCCAAGGTGCGGGTAAACGTTGAAGGTCGGAAACGGGTAAATTTTATGGCTAGACAATCGAAAGGTCTGCGGGTGGCACGCGATGAAAAAGACGATAAATTATTTATTTCCTTAAATATGTTGAAAAATCAGGGGTGGCTCGCACCTGACTTGCAATTCAATTTCATGCTAAATGTGGCTCGCGGGCACATATCAGCTGCCGACCGATGGAATAGACCACTGTAATCCAATCCCGAAGGTTCAGATCCCTGTGGTGGCGAAGAATTGCACAGTGGAATCTCGGTCGGTACTTGGGTGCCTTGTAGAGAGGACTTCTCTCTTCGACGTGACTATTCTCTTGGGATTTTTCCCTGGTCATAATACGAGACCATTTTCAAGTCATTATTTTAAATGTAAGCAACTGTAGGTAGCGTGAAGTAAGTATTTTAATGACGCAATGACATTTTTGACGCAAACGCATTATTTTAAATTGCTGAATTTCTCAGTAATAAACTAAATATTCATGGAAAAGTTTTTAACTTCACTCATTTTTCGCGCTATTCACTGGAAACGCTTTCACTAACGAAGAACTTTTACGACACTGTAAAAATTACTGTGGCGAGTAATTGCATAATTTTTAAAAATAGTAGAGAAAGCATACAAACTACAAAATGTTAAATTTCTGATGAGATCTATGCATTATAAATTACACATTTTTTTAAGAAAGTCTCTCTGGAGTGCACATCCGTACCATTTCCCATCAAAAATGCCTAATTTTTTTGGAAAATATCTCGATAAGCAAAACGTTAAGTGCCTCATATTTTGCTATCATTGGAAAGATGAGATCTTTTTCTTCATGAAGAAGCCAAATTCTTTGAATTTTATTGGATGTGATATCTCGCTCTTACTACGTTAGCTTGTAAACCTATTAGCAATTTTCGTTATGATTGATTCCAGTGCTTCTTTTCTTACCACCCTTCCTCCATTCCTCAAATTATCACGTAGTGGAAGATTTTCAAATGTAAAACGTGAAAGGGAGATGTTACTTCGCTCTCGTTAGGCCTCATCTATAGTTTGCTGTGAGTGTTGGGTATTCTGAACCGAATGCTTTGAAAAGCGAATAAAAAATACTGTGCTTTGTTATAAACAGCAGCGAGCGAGTAGAAGGCAGCTCAACCAATGAGAGGACAATATTGTGTGTCGCCTAAGACACGCTATGCAGTGATTACTTGAAAAATTTAGATCACGCGTATTTAGAGGTGGAACGAAAGATATAATTTTTATTCTGTTTTGCATCTATGGAACTGACAGAAGCGAAAAACAGGATTGATGCATTTTACAGGGTTAATATGTATGTGCACAAGTTCTTTTTTCCTATGCACTATTCACGTTTACGATAAAAGCAGGGCAAGCCCTTGGGCAGTCCAGCACGACCCATTTCTTTTTGTGCCCATTCCCTCTTTCAATTGCTTTTCCCTATTCCTTCCCTTCAACGGACTCTGTGCACCGCTCTGCTGTCAGAGACGTCTGACGGCCGAGTTGGTATAACTTTGAGGAGAAGTCTTGACATACTAGAAGGACTGCAAAGGGATATTAAACATTGGAGTTTATACTTTTCAAATTTAACCTGGTTAAGACCGCTATTTCCTGACATATTTTCGCATGTAAATCCTGTTCTTATCTGTCAGTAAGCATTTCACCAGGCATTTTTATTTGAATAGTACCATACACTTTATTCTACCCTGGCGATTTTCTAAACACTTTTCAAGGTGTTTAAAAGAAGTTTTAGGTGCGCATAAGGCGTTTCTAGGAATTCTAACGGCGCTGGAAAGGTGTTCTGTTACGCTGTCCAGCGGACGGCGCTCCCTAGCACCCCCGAAGCACCTTGTAAACACCCTTGGCTACACATTTTCAAGGTGATCGCAAGGTGTTGGTTCACACTTTCGGGCGAAGGCGATCCGAACCACCCCCGAAACCCCTTGACATCACCGCTCTCAAGATGCTTCGCTTCGCATACAAGGTGTTGTGGTGCACTGTGAGTAGAGGCGTTCCGGAGCGCTATTGCAGCGCCTTTGGACTACACCTTAGGAGGTGTTGTGCTTCAGTTCAAAGGCTCTTCAGATCACCCTCACGAAGGGAGCGATTCAAAGCACCATCGAAGTATTTTTGGGTGTCCTTAGAGGGCGTTGTCACAATGTTCGGATGTGTACTTACACGCTCTCTAAGAGGGGCAATTCAAAACGCTACAGCGCAGAAATAGGCGCTAAAGCCCCTAAATTTTTTGTTTTACACATCCGGTGGGATAATAAGGAATTTTTTTTTCTAAATTAAAAAAATTTTTCGATCCAAGAGAGTCCTTTGCCACCAGATGAGACATGCGTTTTGGTACTTTTTTTATTAATGTAATCGGAGGACTTTCACCATAAAGAATACAAGCGGTAACTTTCTAGTCACCATCGCATTGTTGAAGTATTTTATTCACAAACATGCCTATAGTTGTGTCCATCAAAATGCACTGCCAGCTTATGACTTCAGCCTGCATAATTTCCAAGCCCTTGATATTTTCTACTTTTTGAATGTGTTTAATGATAACATCTTCATTGGAAAGAACGGCATTATCTGGGAGCACAATATTTTCAACCAGCAATTGCATACTATAGGTTGCAGACAAACAAATAGCTTACACCGGCACTATTTTACCAACATCAGAGTACACAATTGAATCATCATTTCTCTTGCCCGTAGAATACTGAGAAGTTGTTATTCTTATACCCATGAGTAGCATGCGGTGATAAACAAGACACCTTGATGGTTGAAGGTCATTTACCTCAAGAAACTCTCTCTCATTCGGACTTAGTTCACAAATCTGACTTGCACCTAGCAAAATAAAGTTTTAGTTCCAAAACATCTCGGAAAAAGAAAGGGAATTGGAAAACTCTTGTTTATTCTCAGTAATATTGCATTTATATTCATACTATGTAGTTTCCATCAAATAATGCCAAAAAACTGTTATCGCGATGTGATGGTATTTCCTCAAACTATCACGGAATAGCCTTTTAATAATTAGTTCTCGAAGTCACATTAACGCACGAAAGTGACCGTATATATATATATATATATATATATATATATATATATATATATATATATATATTCTATAATTTCTCAATTTTCTACAGCTGAAGAAGGGCCTACATGCCCGAAACGTCCAGTAAGTCCTCTCTCTCTTTTTACTTTTCTTTCCCCACCCCCTGTCAAGTGTTTTTATTATATTGTGGCCTATTGGCGAAATTTTCGTTACGTATATATATATATATATATATATATATATGACTTTCTAGACTCCAAGATTTCGATGTTGGGTTTGAGAATATGCGCGTAGGGTCGTACAATGTCGTTAGGTTGAAACTAGGTATGATATCTTAAAAAACTATAGTATTGTATCGCGTAATACTAAATTCATAAATAATAACTGTAAATTATCATTTTTTATTTTGAGAGAGCAGGGAACCGTGCACGACGCTCCAAGGCGTTGCGACAGCGCTCTAGGCATCCTTTCAAGATCGGCGCGGCGCCTTCAGGAGCGCTGCGCAGCGCTATGGACGGTGCTTTTCAGCACTCTCAGAGCGCCTTACAATGCCTTGTAAGGCGCTTCCTAAAACACCTTCAGCGTAAGCGCCTTAACAGGCGTTACGAGGGATTTTGCGAGACGCTCCGAAACGCAGAAACGGTGTTCTGAAGGCGTACCAAAGGAGTGAAAAAAAACGCCAGGGTACTATTAATGGTAATCTTCTGAAAATGTACGAAGGCATTCTTGGAGTAGGGAATAGTAGAAACCCTCATTAATTTCCTACGTGCGAGAGAGTGATAGAGCTTGTGATACTAGTAGTAAATATTACATTAAAAACGCAAAAAATTTACATAATTCATTCTCACACTTATCCATGAGTGACAGGATAAGAAGCTAAATTATGTGCGTACATAATTATTGATAAGAAACGTTAAC
The DNA here is from genome assembly GCA_963573305.1 of Pyrrhosoma nymphula. Lineage (NCBI taxonomy): Eukaryota > Metazoa > Arthropoda > Insecta > Odonata > Coenagrionidae > Pyrrhosoma > Pyrrhosoma nymphula. The sequence continues at coordinate 10,482,232 of OY754332.1, read as the reverse complement.
TATGCAGATGATGCCAGAGTTTAGGAACTTGGCTAAATTCAGTAACATGCTATCAACGTTAAACCCATCAGCCAATGTCATTTTCAATCTTCACAACATGTATATTATAGCTCGTAGCATAAACACCGGGTAAGTGTATGAATAATATCGCGAAAACTGTGTATAGACAGTACTACACGCTAAGAAGTTGATAAAAATCTATGACAGTATTTGCAACTGCATTGCAAGATTTGTATGAGGGGGTTCTACTGCATTAATGTAATTCTATGAATTATTCTCCACCCTTTCCCATCCTAGCTCAAAGTCGTCTGCTGGGTTTCTCGAGCCATTAATGGCTTTGCTGGAATATGTATTTGATTAAAGTGATGGCTGGTGTCCTAAAAGCCTCCCTGTCTTTACTGTGACGACTCGCAATTTTGTATGTTGAAGATAGTTATTTTCCTTATCAGCCTACCTACCAATTTGAAACCGTACACTTGACCTCAGTTATTGGTCGCCACACTGAATAAAAACCCGATTCTCCGCGGAAATGCCTGTAGCATTAAGAGTGACACTCGAAATGGAAGGACCGCTAGTCTTGGTAGGTATTATCACAATCAGATTTATCATCACAATCAGATTGCGGCTGTTTTGAAGAGCGCGCCTGCCCGTCATGACCGACAAACCCCTTCCAGTCCGTGGCGGGAAGTATGCATCTCCGAGATCGTGAGCAATTTGCTGTACTTGGTGACCATCCTTTTGTTCACATGAAATATTAGAATTGTAAAAAATAATGTGCTCAAACTGGAAACGAATCCAGATCCCACGATATACTATCGTGCAATTTAGTATATTATGGAGGTTCCACCTTGACGGTACAAGTCAAAACAATTACTAAAACTTTTTTTAGTTGTTTATAACATACTGCTTTCACTGAAGAAATGATCAGCAGACATCAATCCAAAGATTGATTTGCTGCAGCTCTCAATTCTACTTTCCTCTTCGCAAACATTTTCATTCCTACGTAACTATTCACACTGACTTCCTTTACAGTTTGTCTGGTGTATTCCATCCTTGATCTTCCTCTGTAATTCTTTCCACTTATTCATCCTTCCATTATAGTTTTCAATAGGCTATTCAAATATGTCAAATATGTGCTAGCTGTCGATAAATATGTCCAATGAGTTTGTCTCTTCTTCTAGGTACAAATAATTAATTATAAAACAATGCAGATAATTCGGGAAATTTTTTTCTAATTAACATTTTTGTCAGGCTTAGGAGCCAACTGTAGAGCCAATTTCATTGCATTAACACGTTTTGACTCCAAATACGGCATAAATTTGCTCATTAGCCAAACAATGTGGAGTTCAGCTTTTTACATTAAATTTTCCACTCAGCTCCCCCGAAGACTTTTCTTCTTATAACGTTTGTCGCATATTTTTGGATTTTATATAAAATATAATATTATTTATTTCCCAATATTTCACCCGTTCTATCATTTAACACCAGCTAATTTCAAGCTCAGATTGCAAAAAAGAGCCTGGAATGTTACGATTTTGTTGCTCATGCAAGAAAGTGAACTGGTATTGCTGTAAGTAGCCAGAATATGTATGAAGTGACTTTTAAGAAATTTTTAGGTAGAGCTTCCTTAAGTTAACCCGGTGAACCCTTACACTGTGGTTTTTAAGCAAATATGACCACACCCTCTCGTTGCTTGCAGGGTAATTTGGAAACTTTGGTAATCATGATTATTATTATTTCACATTCCAGCGGAAATCTTGGTGATTAAATTATTGTACTATTGGGGAAGAATGCCATGAAGAACGACAAGTCTAGAGTCCTTTAGCTTTGTGTAATGCATTTTCCGAATTGTTGCAGGAGCTGGTGTTAACATCAGTTATGTATACGTATGTGTCGCAAGGAACGTGAAACCTCTGCGAAACTATTTTTTATTGCAATCTGTTATAATCGGCGGATACTTTTTTTTTACTAGTATTGGAAGCTATATATTCGGCAATTTTACGCTTCCGACATCCCCTTAATCTTAAAAATTATGAGAAATGTATGTATCATGCTTCAAATGATGTGAGAAGGTTAATAACTATTTTTATATCACAGTTAACTTGCTTTTTCGCTCGCCATGAGCTTAGATGAACGAATGTAAACCGGAAGGAGATTTTGCAGGAAGGAGACTCTTATAGGAAGGGAAATGAGAGAGGAAAACAGAACTGGGCCAAGTGACTGAGTGGCGAGAACGCGTGTTGAGTGGTGGTTGATGTGATCGGGGAAAGAGGCACGGCAATCTGAGATCATGGCCTTTAAAATGTATATTTTTTGAAAAAAAATGAATAAACCAAAAGTCGTATTTAAATATTTAAAAATTTCCAGCGATTAATGTCAAGATATACAATCCTTAAATTCACGCGTTTTATGGCGTACTTCTTAAGACTCATTGGGCCCGAACTACCGATGATCGTGCGTGGCTAGTCTTCGTAAACATTGCACGGATAATTTTTAGGCATAAAAAACGATATTTTTCCAACTGAGGAAAGTATACGCCGCCTTGGTTTCTTATTGTTGGTAGATGTATCATGAAATAAAATCTAGATTAAGGGTTTGTTATTTACTTTCGTGGATTTTTATATTTCCGGAGCAAATTCAAGAGTCTATTGCCATATTTACAGAATACTGAAATTAGGCGCGAAGACCTCTAGTTTCTTTTCGGTAATTGGCATGGTTTCAGTCACTTAAGCTCGTTTTTATTTTCATTTTTAATTTAAAGACTTTCTTCCATAAATCAATTTATTTGCAACTGCAGGCATAGGTGGAATCCACGCATCTTTTTGTGTAAGCTTTACAGAATCCGCGATGGTGGAACAAAAGAAAATTACAGAGGTACAGTGATGAATGGGCAAAAATACTACCTATTTCTATGTGTGGTGTTCGCGATAGTGGTTTTACTACTTATCACGAAATATCTGAACACACATCCACTAATCTCTGTCCATGTCTAGTTTTAGAAATGAAGTTTACCGCAATGATTTTCAGGAGAAACGCTGCGCGCAATGAACACGTATAATTTATTGTTGCAACATGAAAGCTTACTTTACATGTGGTAGCGGAGTCATTTCCATGCCTTTGCCGTGCAGCATGGACTATTGAATTTTGGCGGGGACCTGACTCAAGTGATTGGGTCGGTTACACCTCAGTAAAACAACAAGAAAATATTTCTTCGATCGCCATCATAGCATTGAATCAAATCACGGGTAAATAGTCCCTCAACCAACTGTTAGCGATCACTAAACATCCACCTGGTACTTGCTCTGTGTTTATCATTCTCGAGTGAAATTGAAACCACCTCGGATTGTAAGAAATGTCACGTTATCTCCTGATAACAATTTGTTGTGTTATTAATTTTAAACTTCCGTATATTTTTCTGCTTGATGAAATTCTACAAATAGGCCGATGAAATTCTAAAAATAGGCCGATGAAATGTATCAAAAGTTGAAGTAATCCGCTTCTGGCAGCCGACCGTTACCCGGAAACTTGAACTCATACCCATGGGAAGCATTGAAGGCGTAGGAGATTCTGGAATTTTAAGCGGAGAAGAAAATGAATGCGAACATTGAACCCAACTGAGGCGGTGAAGGACGATTGCATTGAGTTTACCGCTAAGAATATGAAGAGCTGGAGACTAGTCTGCGTTGCTGATTCCCAAAATAACGAACACTCTACTCAATCTTGCATTGCCTTTGAGCCTGTTCTAAAAAAAGCGCATTCTTAGATGTTGAAAAATCGTTTTAGTAATTCATAATCCTTTTATGTTTGTGTTGCCTCCAAAAATAAAAAGAACAGGGTGTTAGAAAAGTGATGATAGGGAGGTGTACTAATCTCTTTGTTCCCATGAGCGCATAGTCATAAACTCATAACCCCTAAGTTACATTTTAATGGAATAAACAATTTAGCCCACTTATTTTGCAGTAGAAATGGATACACCAATTAACAAAAATATGCGTTCAGAGAATACCAAAAAAGTCATGCGTAGAAAAGAAGTAAATTATTTTGTAAGTTATTAATGTTTATGTCCATTTATAGGCCGTATATTTTAATTGCTTCAAGGATTTGAAAAGATGACTTCAAATCACCGTACTTCACACGCTGGAATGGAATTTTCATTGTAACTTCTGAAATTTGAAATAAACGCAGAAATTAATACAAAAGTTGTATAGTATGGCCTATTTTATTACCTCTTCAGTGGAAAATATGTTCCTCATGCGCCTTTCATAGTGATAGATACCAATGAAGCCTTCTTGGAAATAATTTATCTTTTTCCACCATTGCACTACTGTACTACCTATGTCAAATGATGCATTATGCAACATTTGGCATGGGTTTTTAACGGGCTTCGACAGCTCAAGTTGTCTCAGATCGATTCAAAGATGTTAATCCTAAAATAGGCTTAACATCTATTCTCCAGGTGGGATTCAAACCTGGGACTATTAGGATATCAGGGCCGTTAGGCCAATACGTTGCCACCATAGCTACTGCAGTTCGTTTATCATTTAAGGGGCTCTTACTTCCCCAGAAGATCTACTTGATATTTGTTATATGTTGTCACGTTTGACTAGTTTTCCTCATGCGATCCCTTGCATTAGTGGTGTGAAACATTTTGCTGTACGCCAGCTATTTTGACTTTCTCAATTCAAAAGAGTTTCACGATGCACATTCTTCCCACCAATTCTTCTACTTAGCTAGGAATGCATTTCCATCTTCTCAAATTAGTATTTGATTTTCCTCCAAACAAAATCCCGCTCTGCAAGCAATTTGTAGTTGACAAATTTGATTAATGAAATGAAACTGGAACGGGGGGACAATTATCTTTTATGACGATGGAACATTTACTTCTCAGCATGAAGTTTACATAATCCGCTGCTCATTACCTCAACTGCAACTTTATTTATGTCACAAATGAGTATATTTTTCTCTCAGTTTTATTCTACTTAGGTACGTGAAATAATGACGAAAGACCATCATGCTTAGCGAAGGTAATTTTTGTATATTTGGCTTTATAATAAATAGTAAGCTGCTTTTCAATAAGTATAAAGTGGCCGCGTTTGTTCCGATTAATTTCATTGCATAGATTTCAATGTTTCCACGGACGAATGCAAGTAAGTTTTGCCCGTATTCTTTCAAGATGAGAAATAACATCCTTGACCAAAATTTCTAGCCACCTGAGAAGTAAATATTGTAAAAGGAATGCCTGGATTCAGGTAAGACTCAACCAAATGCAATAAAACGTATTTCTCATATGCCTAAGTAGTAGTAGTTCCCTCTCTTCATATTTTACAGAAAAAGGTAATGCATTCATGCAATATTTTTTGACTTTCAGAAACTAAAACTTTTCACCATTCTCTTTATGGTAAATTCCGGTGACATTCTAATGGCCAACAGATGGTTCCGAAGAGTTTTTTTCAAATTATGAAAAAATTACAGCCTCCCTCTTGATGCCTGATAGGGACAAGCGCTGACCCAACACATCCGCAAACTCATACACGGAGGTTTTGTTTATTTCCCGTCTTCTGTCTCCAAAGGTGAAAATTAGAGAAATGTAGTTATGAGCTTACGTTCAGGACACCATCTTGAAGCCAAGTGAAAAATGACCGTGGCCGGACTCATCGACAATGGTTGGTTTGTTCGAATGGTTGGTACTCATGGTTGAAGTACAAAACAATAAGGTCCACCGACGATAGGGCTCATTCTTTGCATTTGCGTCCAACGTAACTTCTTTTTATCGGAACGCAAGTATTCGGAGACGAACTACGCGGATATTGAATTCTACGGCTTGAGTATCTGACGTCACATATATTTGTAGCAATTAAACAAACGTGCAACCGCACACATAGTTTTGCTACATATGTATCATTTTCAATTCGTTAACAAGTAACAAAATATATCACACTGCGATACATCTTCAAATATCATTCAAATTATAAAACAAAACAAACGGTTCTTCGATCGATAATGGCCGCTTCGGCATGTATTTTGATGCCGAAGCCGAGGAGTCGATCGTGAGGCAAAAAACGTTCGAACGTGAGTTAAAAAATCGCGATCGGTAATTGTTATCCATAGAATTCCCATAATCCAGCAGGAATTACTCATTTGCGCTCGAACGTAAAGTTATAGAATCGGCCCCAGGTCTCATTCTCATGTCATCAGATACACATGTAAGTAATCATACATTGAAGAGGCGCATTAGCCTATTACCAGGCTGCTATTGTAAATATTTTTATTCTGCAAGTTATAATTTTGCTGTATAGAGTGTATATAGATGCATTATGCAATGGCAAAAAATGCTATTTTAATTGAATTAAATTAAAAACACACATTGAAAGCCCTGAGGATGATGGGTAAGGAATAAAAATAGGAAAAATTGCACAAATGACCTAGTGAGTAACTTAAGACTTGCACCTTATGGATATACGGAAAATAATAGTGCCTTGAAAGCTGCACGCTCATGGCGCAAAATCTGTACAAGTATTACTGATTAATAATTACAGGTATCCTGACGGATGTAATTACTCGAAGAATCCTAATCGTCTCATGAGAGATGTTTTTCGCCGTGTTGGTCAGCCCCATGGAAACTAAAGATCTGTCGTCATAATGTAGCCTTCTTGCTTAAACAAAATCACAAAAATAATTTGGGTTGTAAAAACACGCTCAATAGCATGGAGGTTCAACAAGAAAAGATACTCCTGGGTTATCACACAATGAAAGGATTAAGTGGAATTTTGATGGAAATGTGGCGTCTAAAAGACGACGGGATTATAACGCCGGAAAAGTTGCCAGATCTTCGGTAATCAGTTGCTAAATTTCTGCAAATGTAATTTTTGTTTCACTTAATTAAAAAAATAAACATAACCTAGCATATTATAGTTATATTTCACTTTAATGCTCATATTTCATTTGGTGAGCTTATTAGTTTGAAATTAAGATTCAATACATCATGCCTGCAGATCTGCATTAAGCTATTTGCAGGCCCTAGGTACTTTTAATTAAGAAATTATAATATTTATGATAATTTTTTAAAACCTTTTAAATCATAAGCACCTTTTAATGAAACAATAAAATTACTATGCATTTTATAATTAAGATACGAGCACAATATAGAATGTCTGAAATCAATTTTTAAATTAAACGATGAATTAGGTATTGTTTGATCTTTTTGTGTTTTTGTTTGGCTATATTTTGGTTGATTAGTGTCAGGTATCCTGTCATCTTGCGTATGGGCACAAAGTTATCAAATACGCCCATGTTCGTGTATTTATTTGTTAGATTATGTATAGCCTTTATATTATAGAGTTATATACTCTAAGCATGAAACGCCCCTGCGGAGAAAGTTGCGCCCACGACAGCCATGAGGCGAGTGACGTGCGACTTAGGTTGTCAGCCGATATATCTCCAAATGCCTCCGTTTACGTGTCATCTCTCTGTCTAAAATGACTAACTCCCCCGCTCTCTTTTACGCAACTGAGTACGGGTGTCCGAAAGAAGACAAAATGGCTCCAATTTTTTATGTAAACCTTATTAGTGCTCGGAAATGAAACGAAAACTGCTCATCTTTCCTTTCTTTAATTTGCAATTAAATGCTGAAAAATTTCGGGCTTTCCCGGCGAGTGGTTCCGGCAAACTTTTCTCAACCTTCCCACCGGGTTAATGTCTGCGCGGAGGCTGACGTTTCGATGGAAGGCTTTCCCATCATTTTCCGGGCAGTAGATCTGTAAAGGAGCACTTTCTGCACCTCCGGCTCGGATAGCCAGAGAAATCAGCCATGGCAGAGCACAGCATTCATCTCAATCATGCGATTGGGATTAATTTACACTACTCTGCAGGAAAAAAGGATATTGGGATGGCGTTACCAGAGAGGCCATCGAAATCCAACTCGAACCCAATAGCCTTAACTGGGACCAGAAATTCCGTCTAAGCAAGTCCAGGAACCAAATCCTAAAAAAGGCGGGCTTTGCTGATTTCTCTCGCAACCTCGGACCATTACGCGATCCCCGGATGAAAATAGATTATAAATTTACTGTTTTTACCTAAAATGTTTACAATACCAAACGGATACATATGTATGCAATAATACCTTGAAGAGGCGCATTAGCCTATCACGAGGCTAATATTGTAAAATATGTATGCTCTGAAAGTTATAATTTTACTGTGTATTGTGTATGCGAATATATTATAGAATGGCAAAAAAGCTATTTTAATTGAATTAAATTAAAAACGCGCATCGAAAGCCCTGAGAATAATGGGCAAGTCTTCCATCTGTACGTCGGCCATCATGCAGGGGAACTTCAGCTCGCTCCCGAGCGATTTCATTCATTACCATTGCAAGGACATGTTGAAGCGGGTGGTGGAGTGGAGAATACACGGGAAGCGTGGAGGAGGAAGAAAGAGGGCAACAACTTTGGACGATTCCAGGAGAGGCGATGAGGACTTTTAAGAGAGACCTGTAGGCCACAGCCTAGTATGTGAGGGAAAACGAGAAGAAATTGGCCTGTTTGCATAAGGAGTGTCCAAAAAACTATCAATCAGCTGGAATAATACCCAAATATTTATGAAATATTGATAAATATATATTGATAATTTATGATATTTATATTGATATATAAATATTGGTAATGTATGCGGTAACCTTATTTTTTAAGGATTATGTTATTTAAATCAAAATCGTCTATATCTGCACACACTTTGAGAGATCCTATTGGTAATCCTTGGCGATTTTACTTCTTCGGAGACATAGGTGGGAAAACCCGTTTGAATTTATCCCAGAAGGTGTACCGGGAACCTAGAAATCATTATGAATTACTTCAGAGACGATAACTTTGGTGAACTATCACTAACGCTAAGTATCATTTACTTAGCGTTTCCCTTTCCTTTCCTTTCAAAAGGACCTTTTCCACTTCCCGCGGATGTGAGCCATGGACCAATCAGTGAAGAACTGGCGGGAAGAACTGAACAACATAAATACCGATGCATTCTCCATTTCAGCCTGGCATGAGGATGCCTACAGCACAGTAGGTGAAACTTTGCCACCAAAGATGACAACGCGGACGAATCCCAGAATCCTGACTTACTGCAAGTTATCCAAGAGTTCTTCATTTACTGTGGTCTCTCAAATAGCATCATGGAATCGTCACCATAGAGTTGAACTCACAGATTCACATCTTCAACCAATGAATCAAAGTTACCACTTCGTGCATCTCCCACATTTTTCCTTAAAAACGATGATCGGCCACGATGGCATTGTTCATCCTTTCTTTACGCTCTCTTTAATTTCAACTAGTCATGAAGGTCCAAGTCACTATGACACTTGAATTTCTGTTATCGTATATTCGTATATATATTCGTATTCGTACATCGCATACATAGCCTTTAAATCACTTAATAAATGCTCGTTCACTACACAGGCACACCCTGGGAAAATCTTCCAAAAATTATTTCTTTTTGCCTTGTAATATTGCCTTCTCTAGATCCACAAATGCCAAATGCCTGAAGTAAAAACATCTGATCCGTACATCTGCTCCCAGGCATACACGGAAAAAAACATTGCGTATCTCAGTTGAACAGTTGTAAAAGTATGACACAGATTAATGATGAGAACTTTCGTGAAAACTTACCCCATTGCAGTGGAATTATGATAGACACTGCACAAATGACTTAAGGAATTTGTTTTCCCTCATCAACATCAACAGTCATCGAAATAAATTCGGTTTTTTGTATCTCTCCACTCCATTCTCCCTTTAGTGAATCACTTCATAGCGTCTTGATTCATTTTCTTTATGTTCCTCAACCTGCTAGCATTAAGCTGTTTTCGTCTAAGCTCCTCTGCAACATGATATTAGCCTAATCTGTGCATGATTGAATTTAGGTAGTTTGAGCGAAATTTTTCCCAAGTCATAATAAAGGCCATATTTTAAATTAAATTTTTAAATGTAAGCAACTATAGGATGCATAAGGAAAACATCATATATTTGAGGACGCTATTACTTACAATTAGAATATTAAAGAATTAAATAAATAAACATATGTGTGGCCATAGTGTTTATCCTATGGTGTGGCATAAACTTGATTAATTTGTTTCTAGCTACACACTGAAAACGCGTTCACTACCGAAGTTTTTTTTGCAATTTCGTAAGCATTTTTACTGCGTGTAATGAATTAATTTTTAAAAAATATTTGAGAAAGTAAACAACCTACAAATCGTTAAATGTCTGACTCGATCAATTAGTACTTTACCCACCACACCAACTTGATCTTCCTTTACTATATTACCCCTAAATATATAATATTCCTTCCCACAACCATGCAAATATTTTACGACCAAATGTATTTAGTTTTAAGATTGTTCGCAATCTAGTGTATGCGCAGGAAATATTGATCGGCATCGTATTAGCTCTTTTAGAGGGTTGTCACCGTTTCTCCAATGCCTAATATTACTGTTGGTAGTACTCTCTCCTTAAAGTTCCAAATATTACCTTGACTATCGTCCGAGACTGGACATTAATATCGTCACGTGGACAATGATTTTCACAAAGCGTGTTCATGCCTCGTTTATGATTGACTATTAGTAAACTAGTATTGGAATAAACCATAACAATGCACTCTAAATACACCACTAATTTACGTCGTACCTACTGTAATTTCTTCTTCGCCACAGTTCTTTTTGCTATGTTTATGACCAGAATTTTTCTCGGTGTTGCGTTTCTTTTACAAGTAGTAATGCATTGCTGCTAATGAACTGTGATGCAACAATTATGGAGTTCCATTGACAGTGGTTAATGTGAATAGATATTTTTTTCAGTCAAAAGCGAGCGGGTAGACTGTAGCAGTTCAAATTCATCAAATGACTATACCCTGGGTGGAATTTTTATGCGTGTTCCCCAGCCATCGTATCGGTAATAAAAACCACAATTTCGTGGGAAAATCTCCTCGCTTCGAAAGCGCTTTCGTTGTCTGTAGCGTAGCGTAACTATGAGAGAAACCCTAGCAGGGTTGTATGTAGCCACCAATCGTACATCGTTTGGGAGGCACGCGTAACTTTCATGAATAATATATTTTATTGGCTCCTTTTTAATGCCTTCGCAGGTTTTGGAGGTGGCGTGACTGTTGGCGGTCGCGGCGATGAGAATAGGGCGAAGTCCGCGATTGGATTAATCGCCACTCGATGAAGTGTCGTTCGCCTCCATCTCGTCTCCGCGTGCTCAAGGTCAAACTGCCCTCCAAAAACGTGAACCCTTATGGTGTCCTCCCCTCCCAACTGGCAGCCGAACTCCCCCCGAAAGTGTTCCTAACCCATCTGCAACGCAACCAACGTCCACCCTTCCTTTTCTCCCCTCCACGCTGCTCCAGTGGTCAATATTCCAACAGCCTTGAACCCATCCCTTGACCTCCGATCATGGCAAACGGCGCCTTGATATACCCGACCAGATTGCACCTCCAACAAAGGGTGTGTTCGTTGGAGGGGGAAAGGGTTGGAAAACCTCGAACGCACGGTTTTTTTTGTCTCGTTCGTGAGCTAATGGTTTTTGCTCCTTTATTACTTTAAGCACCACAATATGTCATGCCTCGAGCGAAAATGATCAAACTCCTGAATGCAGCTGCCATAGGGATTTAATCGCGGCATCGAGGGTGCCCTCTAGCGGGAGAAACAGTAGAGCGGGAGAAAAAATACGTAAAGCAGTGCATGCGTAAGTATTTTCAATCAGCGCACCAACCTGGGGCGAGTGATTTTATTTTTAAAAATAGTAAAATTAATTGTGGGCACTTAAATTTTTTGCTGAAAGCCTATTTTCATTTCTTTAAATTATTGCAGTGTGTGGCTGCATTCGCAAATCCTAGGAATAACTTCGGGCTTCGTACTTCAAGGACAACTTCAAAATATTTAATTATTATATTGTCTTCCTCCCCATCTCCACCATAAAATGTATCTTTCACATTTTTCATCATTTTTATTTGTTGGTATTCCAATGGAGCAACGCACGTGAATTCGTTTCAGGTAGAAGTGAGCGCTGCCACTGTGAAACGGTGGGAAATCGACTGCCAATTGCACGTCTCCGGGAATGGTTTTTTGAATTGTTTATTCAAAGTAAGTTCGGCATTTTTCAGCTCCAACCTTTTCAATTTACTCTTTCCTGTATTGTATTTTTAACATCTCGTCTCATTTTCCATTGAAAATTCCCTCCACGTTGAGACAAGTGGCTCAGCGGAGCATTTCATTACTGACGAGATCTGAGTTCATTTAATCGGAGCTCTTTCAGGATTTCCTTTCGATTAAAAATGAGTCCAGACCATAATTTTAGCATGGCAAAGTAATTGGTTATAGAAAATAAATTCATTCACTATTTTGGCTTTAGTTGTTCTGCACTCAAAATTTTCATATCAAAATATAGAGATTTTACGGTATGTTTAAGAACTCAAGAGTATAGGTGTTCAAGTCATGGGTAGACATAAAATCCTATATTCAGGCATTTTCTCTAGCTGATGCGAGGAACTCTTAGGTTCATTGGACGTTCTTACATGGAGTTTGTTCATTACCCTCTTAAAAATCTACATTATCTTGAAATAAACAGTGGGGAGTTTAAACTATATATTGAAAAATTGGCTCATGGGGTATACTCAGTTTGGACATTATTTGGATACTTATATCCGCATCCGCATCGTTATTGATTGGTTATTTGGGGAGGCGACCGAAAGCCGAGGTTATGTGTACCATTTGGAAAAGATAGTATGGTAAGGGAACACGTGGATAATGGAGGGGGAGGGTGGAGAGCAAACCGGCTTCAGCAAATGCCTAAATGAAGGGCGGGGCCCACAGAGTCGCATCCGATCTATTAAACTCTGAATCTCAAAAAAAAAAAAAAAACATTAAAATTATATGTGAAAATGTTTCGTGATTCGCGAAACTTACGAATAATTTTATGGTAAAATTCAGTCGATGTGATACTAAATATTTGAATCAGTTTTTGTGCTGTGATTCACGACACGTGAACGGCATAATACAATTGTGATTCATGCCCTACCCTGAGTTAACTATAAATTTACTTGGGCTTATAAATGTGAATTACCCTACCACAAACTTCATTCAGAGAGAAGTGACGTTTGACATGACATGCTTAGCGAGTAGCATTAATCGTGGGCTAACTTTGGTAAAAAAAGGCTTCATTGTGTATAGTCATAAACGTATAGTTTCCATTGCTGGAGACCAAATGCACACTATGGTTACCTCCGTAAGTCCGGCTTTATCGGTGGAAGGTATTGGTAACATAACATAGTACTGCGCCCTACGGAGTGTTCCGCTAACACAACCTGCTAAATAAGGAGGGAATAAGCTTTCCGCGTCCTTGAGCATTTTGGTTATGTAAAAAATCAGATAGCTTTTGTTTTGCCTTGCACGCCGCAGGTTCATTAACACTGTAGCCAGTAGTCGGCTTCCGTCGCGTGGGTGAGTATAATGTGGTTCAAAAGATTCACAAAATCTTTAGCTACTACTGTGAAAGGCAAAGCACTAACGTCATGAGGTGCTGTAGATAAAAGTTGCTGCAAACAATCGACATTCATAATAATTAGAATGGTTAAAGTATTTTATTCTGTTTTATTGTGATCGCGTATCTTGTCAATTAGGAATAATTCAGCATGCATGAGTCTCTTTTTATCTCTATTTCTTTATTTGTCGTTTTTCTGCGGAATTTAATAAATTATTATTAACTTTGCTCTATTTTCACAATAGTTTTTTACCGACCATGTATTCAACGTATTAGTATCCCTATCAAGATAATTAAACTCTATTGGCGAAGAATTATACTAGAAGGTGGTATAGTAAAAGATGGTAAATAAAATAAGTGCTACAATAGTACAGAGTTTCTAATTTTTCATCATTTACGTTAGAAATGTTCACAAGTTGACGCCCCAAGTTACGTATGATAACTTTATTAAATTTATCGGTCTTAAAAGTGTACACCGGTCCAATCTGTGGTTGATACCACTGCAGTTAGTGTTCAGCAATTATGTCACTTTTCACATTTTACAATTTCATTAGGTGTGCAATAAAAATGTGAAATATCATTAGATGCAACAATTACAAATGCTGGATAACTCACTTGCGGATTTCACGCGGTCGAGTGAATAAAGGTACGTTTAAGTCTATCGTCAACACTAATATGGGGTCAGAGTATCTCATAAATTTCGTATTCCATGTGTACTCTTAGTTTCATTTGATTTTTTGGTTGATAGAATTAATCGTGGAATACATTATTTTCATATGCAGAAGCCACTGGGTAACCTAAAAAAGAACGGTCGATAGTAAGTTTTCCTTTTCTAGGTCGGATTCAGGCGCTTCTGGAGCGCCAGAGACAGTAGATAGCCTTTTAGGGTGGTCTGGTTAAAAATTTCCGATGAGTTCAATAAAGCATGGTTTGAGTGCATAGTACGTTGAGGATTTATTTATTTTGCGGCTTCTTCAACTGCTTTTAGCTTAAGAAAATTAAAATGCAGATTCTTCTACACAGGGTCATATTGCTCACGCAACAATAAATATAAGTTCGTATTGATTAAAAGCATGCATACGGTTCAAAGAAAACCTCATAATTAAAACAATTGATCATAACTTGTACACATTATCAATACTAAAGAGTCTCCTTAAACCCCACTTTGTTCAGTTTTTTGTTCCAATTATAGTAAAAGGTGTGTCGTCACTACCGAAATTAGCGCAAAACTCCATGTTCATTTTGCAATATCGCATTCTACTACAATTACCTTTGATTCCAATCTACTTCTTCCACGAAGAAGTCCAAATTTAGTTTCAAAATGGACGAGGACAGCTTGGCTGCCACATTTTCCACTCAGTGTTACAAAAATACTTACAGTACAAACAACGAAGAAGACTATTTATCATAAATATGTTCCAATGCCTTTTTGTAATTATTTAAACAAGGTTTCTATACTCGTCATTCTTCTAGTCTTAGATTGTAGTCAACTGTAAGTCGTGTGCAATATAAGGATGATCACAAGATGAACTAAGCATGATCTAAAGGTACGCAGCAGTAGTAATTTTAGTTGTATATGCTTCTTACGGTTAAGGTCATTTCGCAAAAACTGTCTGCCACTTGCAGATAAAGCCTATAGTATGCGGATAAATTGGAGGACCACCTCTCCAAATTCGAGCCGAGTCCAACGATGCTTAATTTCGTTGACTGATCAGGAACCGATGTTTCCATCGTGGTAAGCCGTTGCCCTTTGCAGTTTCTTTATTTACTTCAAACTTTACTTCCTTTACTTACTTCAAGCTTTATTTACTGCAAACTTTACAGTTGCTACATTGTGTTACCTTACTTAGAATCAAGGTATCATTTTAAAAGTTCCCCTCAGAATATCTCTGAAAATATAAAATTTATGTTTTAAGGACTGAGCTACCTTATAACGTTATTAATGCACAAATTATCAAATAGGGGCATCACATGTTTGTACGATATGATGTAACCGGAGTATTGGTAGCATAAATGTTAATTGGGACCATCACCATCTAATTCATGGCCTCTAATTGTACTCGGTCTTAATTTTCCCTTTACGAAAAATCTGTGAAAATATTCATGACGGTAGTTAGTTTTCAATATTGTTCTCCGAGGCATCTTTTCAAAGAAATTATAATGTGGTAACTCTATAGCCTCTCAATTCCACGTTGTGTGTCATAAACCTCAGCTGCATTTTATTTTAAATAACACGGTTAATCCACCGAAACTATACGATTGGCAAAAAGTTGATTATAGCTGTTTTATGTGGCATGTGTTGCCTAGTGTTCCCTAAAAACTGAAAAAGATGACGCTGAAATTTGATGATATTGGCCTTGAATTCCATTAGTTTTGTGGCTGGTGGTAATATTGCATTGCAACCATCGGCTTGAGAATTTTGTGTGTGTTTGGTGTGTTTTTCAAACTTCAAATGTAAGTTTGACTTTACTAGTTTATCTTTATTTATACAGCTTACACACTGAAGAATATTAATCTACAAACATTAAATGTACTTAAAGTGTGATAACCTTTTCAAATTATTTTGATAGCAATATTGTCGAGGGTGCAATAAAGTGTGTCTCTATTACTTTACAGAAAGCGATTATTTTCCTCTGATTGTTCTTAGACAGTTATTAAGGGTTTACAGCGTTACAATGCTCTGCTCTACAGTGTCACTTGGTGATTTCAATCCATCAAATACGTATACCGTTCATCGATGAAACAAAAATATTGATGACGATACCGAAAAACACCTCAATTCTGTAACTATATGTTGTCAATAGCGCCCATGATAACCTGTGGGTAACCAAATGAGATAGGAATCTGATATTATACGGATAAACTGCTAATTATTTCATATCAGTATTTCTTAAATATTCGAGGTGCCGTTGTGAAAGTGTTTAGCGGCTTTTAGTGTAAGTTTGTACTTAGAACTTACTGTATTGACAACCCTTATGCGGAATGTTATGCCATGCTGAATAATATTCTTTTTCAGCTAATGCTGCTTTGTCAGCAGTGTTTCGTTTATATTTTTATCTCCAGTTGGATACATTTGTCGAGAAATGTTTTAACCTTGGATTATTCCGGAGTAGATTGTGAGGTTCGCGATACGCAAAACCCATCATATTTAAATTTTATGTGCTTTTAGAATATTGGCCCTCATCTTAAACAAAAAATCAGAGCGGAAATCATATTTCATTGGTGTTCATCACGCTCACTTCGATTTGTTCCTTTGACATTTCAAGGTCAGCACGAATATGCGGAATGTTAACGGATTCGATTTCTCAAAATATTTTTACGAGAGAAAGGAAGAGATAGGGGGTCAAGCTCTGAGATCTTATCTGTTGAATACGTTTATAACAGAAGCTTTCATAAAAATCGCAGTTGATAATGGATTCATGACATCCTTATTAAATATATAACGAAATACCTGGAAACTTCTCGCAGGAAAAGTGTGATAAGTATTCCCATGGTGAATTTAAGGTGGTTGGAGCAATATTTATTTATGCCCAGATTTGCATGAAACCTTGCATGCTGTTCTCATTAGTGTTATTTACAGGTAAAGTGAAAAAATGCGTCATACCGGTTTTCAGGTCGTTGCATCTAATAACTCGTTTTCTTAAGGCACGTGACATATAATTCGTGATAATTCGATTATTTTTGTATAGATTTCCTTATAATCGTGAAATAATGCATTTGTTATTATTGTAAGTGTTACTAACAAATATCAAGGTGTCACGATGAGTCTAATATTCGAAAGACATATATTTCTATATAATGTTGTATAAATTTCGAGTACCGCGCCGAAAACTCTAGTCATTGTCGAAAACTCTAGTCATTGTCGAAAACTCTAGTCATCCTCTAATTAAGGAAAATAAAATAAATATAATTCTTGTATAGTTTCCATTGCTGTCAGTACGACGAGTTCCAGTGGATAAACAGATGCACTTAAATTATACGTGATCTAAGAATATTTTTTGTACTTGTTTAAAAAAATTATTAAAATGTGCACTGAATGACCCACGATTACCGCTACAGCCACATTAAGGCATATGTACATTTTTACATTAAATTACGCGAAAGTGCATCTTGAAAAAGTGATTTTATTTTCGGTCGAAAAAAAAACTGCTCCTGTATCATCATTATATTGATCCCCGGCATAAATTGTGTAGTAATGTGTTTGAGCATCTGTATTAGGACGACTTAGTATCTCTCTTTTGTGAATTGAATGAGAAGGGATGTTTGCCTGGTTGCAGACTGAGAGACCCATGTAACTCTGCATTACTTATCCCAATACCGTTTGGGCGAAGTATCCCAAGGGGAAACTGTAAGGCATGCAATGGTGGTCACGCGATATAGTCGTTAAAACAGTGATATCATCTCCCTTAACCACATTCAGGCATAAGCGTTAGTCTTGGTTGACGCTGTCCTTCTGAGCACCGTGCATGAAAGCCCTTGAGAAAGAAAGTCGCCGTTCATGCATTTTTTATTGCCAAGTGAAGGAGGAGGCGTCTGACTCACGAACTTAGGTTTCTTTCTCTTTGAGAAAAGTTAAGAGGCGTAATTCTTTTTCTCCTTACACGTCTTCGATGCCTAGGGAGAGGAAATTTCAAGGACAGGTGGCAAGTGACCCCTGGTGACCTAAAATGACCCCTCGCTGAATTCCCTGGAGTGACGTGACTAATTTTCTCGGAATCACATTAACTCAACCAGCGACCCGCTCTGCGAAGCTGTAAAGATTATTTAGAGACAGATACATTTTGATGAGGTGGTTTTCCTGAACAATCAAACTCCAGGGATATGAATGCTACGCGCTCGTCTATACCATGGGTTTCGTAGCAAGCTTGCATAATTGGCGGAAATTCCGAATAGGCTCCGATCTCCAAGCGCTGAGCGTGCGTCAGCATGATGAAACCTTTGTTACATAAGGGAGATCCTTCAATTGACGGCTACGGCTTGATATACCTTTCCCACACATATGCAGTGCTGATACGAGGTTTTAACGCCGCGTGATACCCACTCAATGAAGACAAGAACGAAACCATAGTAATAGTAAAAGAGGTTCATTGCTCTGTGGCAAGTCACCTGAGAATAAATTCAGAGTATACAGTTAATCACATCCCAGATGAAGTAGGGCAAAAAGAGGAACTAGGATTGCAAATATTATTTTGGATTTTATAATGATTTACAAGTTTTTATAACTGTTAATAAGTATAAACAATTAGAAAAAGAAAAGTTTACAGGTTGTTTCAGCCAGCTCACATAATATTTTCAAGTCAACATGTAACGGAATATACATAAAAAATAATGATGTTTTAATTGGGGAGTTAAGCAAGATCAGGTACATTTGACTATAATTTTGCCTACACAAAAGGGATTGGTTGTGATGCATCATTAACAATTATCTGCAAATATTGTCCGGGAAGAACGTCGGCTATCTTGGTGACACAGTTAAACCTCGTGACCACGTCATGCTTCCGTAAGACCCTAGCGATTTTTTCCGAGGTCCCCGCAATGAAAGGGATGGTTACATAGGCCTTTGGGTCCAGTCTGTGATGTTCCTTTCCTTCAGAAGCGGTCGTCGATAGGCCTTGCCTTTCTTCTCTCTCGGTCCTTTTCAGGACTAATTCCCTCCTGTATCCATTCCTCTGTAATGCTATCGTCAGGTGCTTTTTCTCGCTGGGAAGTGAATCCGAGTCGTAAATCTTGTAGGCTCGATTTACGAGTGTGGCTACCAGTCCGGTCTTCTGGCTAGGATGGTGATGCGATGCAGCATTCAGGTAACGATCGGTGTGCGTAGGCTTCCTGTGTACGGAATGTCCAAGCCTCCCGTTTGATTTTTTCTTCACCAATACGTCGAGGAAAGGCAGCTGATTCTCCTTTTCCACTTCCATCGTGAACTGGAATGCTGGGAGTTTAGGTGTTGCAGGAATTTGTCCAATTCTTTCTCGCCGTGTGGCCAAATGACGAAGGTGTCGTCTACGTATCTTAGCCACATGGATGGCCGTTTGTCGCAGATCTCCAGTGCTTTCTTCTCGAAGTGCTCCATATATAGGTTGGCTACTACCGGGGATAGTGGTGAGCCCATAGCTGCGGATTTGGAAGTTTCCGGATTGAAGATTCCACTTCTGAGATGATCCTTTCTTGAGGTATTGCTCTTGGGGCTAGAGCAAAATTCAATCCCTTGGACAAAATGGAGGTGGCAGCGTCATTTAGTAGTAGATCCGTTAGGTTAACGACGGCAAGGTCCTTGTCAGGGCCATGGATCGTCGGTGGATTCTATCTACTGTTAAGCTTCTAGAATTTTTCGATTTGATTTTCCCGCGTAGTCGATAAAATGGCGCGGGAAGATTCGTAAGTAATACGTTCCGTTGTGTCCCAGTCGTCAGTATTCAGGGTTGTACCCAGCTCCAGAGGAACGTGGGAAAGTACTTCGGAGCAGAGGTCTAAATTCCAGCGTTTATCGTGAATCCGCTCTCTCAGAAGGGCTACACTGCAGCGGCGGAGGATCTTCTTTGCTTTAGGTGTCTTAAGGTTGTGTTTGACTTCCACGCAGGTGGGTATCGTATTTGTGTCCCAGCATCGTTGGAGAAACCGAGAGAGAAAAAAGGCGAGGCCTATCGACGACCGCTTCTGAAGGAAAGGAACATCACAGACTGGACCCAAAGGCCTATGTAACCATCCCTTTCATTGCGGGGACCTCGGAAAAAATCGCTAGGGTCTTACGGAAGCATGACGTGGTCACGAGGTTTAACTGTGTCACCAAGATAGCCGACATTCTTCCCGGGCTCAAGGACAGAGTTCCACCAACCCTCTCCGAAGGCGTTTACCATGTGCCCTGCTCCTGTGGGAAGTCATACATACGCGAAACCTGCAGAGCCTTGGGCACTCGACTGAAGGAACACCAGAGAGCGACAAAAAATAGACAATTCAAAGCATCTGCCATCTCAGAGCACTCATGGAGTGAACCGGGACACACCATACAATTCGAAGATGCAAAAATAATAGCCAAGGAAAACAGGTACTTCCCGAGAATAATAAGAGAGGCCATAGAAATCATAAAACACCAAAGAATTTTAACAGAGAAGATGGATACCCATTGCACAGCGCTTAGAAAAGAGTAGTAAGTTTCCCGCGCAAACGCGACGCTGCTCCATGATTGGCCGGAGCATTGATCGCTTTTTGGCGCCTAACTTGCCCTATATAAGGACGGACCAAGACCTTCTCGCCATCCTTCACCTGAGGACGCCAGCAGGATAGCTGGTGAAACTGTTGTGCTGAATGACAACTGACGCGGATGCAACCCGAGAAATGTTGAAATCATTTGATCAACGCCGCGGAAACCTGCGAACTAACATCGCTCTGTTAATGGTTGTTGTCGTGAATGGTTTGCGGGAAGAATGAGTTTGGTACATATTTACCATATGCTTTTGAATATGAATCGAATTATTCTTTTTGAATGAAAATATCGACTGAAATACGTGATCCGAGAATTAGGCATGATGAAAAAAGAAACAATCTCCTTGTTCTGCGATTGTAAAAGCGAGCCGTTGAAGGCGCATGTATGGTTATTGAATGAAAGAGCTACGAATGTTGAAAAAGAGTAAGACAAAATTTTGGTAAATTTATCGACGTCTACAGCTGCGACCATATCGGCCGGGTAGTCATGTACAGTGTCATTCGACACGATTGTAAAAACGTTATTGCTTGGTGAGGTATCATCGCCGTCTTAATTAAGGGTATCGTCATCTAGCCCACCATACTTAGCATTCGCTTTCACACCCGTGGTGTGAGCAGCGATAGCAGGTGGCGCTAGAGGAAAAGCCATAGGTCGGTGACAAGAGGTGAGATGTACGCTTGCGGTGTAAAATGTAGCCGTGACAGAATTATTAACTCTAGAATGTGGCTTAGAGTACGATCAGATATAGGATCAGGGAGTAAGACCAGATCAATGCGGAGTTAGGTGAGAAGGATCTAATATTATTGATTCTTCAGAATTTTTTTCAATACCAACTCCGATAAGCTGCCTGTGTTTCACCTCTACGAAGATCCGCCATAACTCACAAGGAGAATACACGACCGTCGGGTGGCCAATCGAGCTCAGATTCGGTAGTTCATGGTTATTAATTCAATATACCGAAGCGAAACGACGCACCTCTCGTAAATGTTTTAGAAAAAAGCATTTAAAAATCGTAAAAATACATTTG
Source organism: Pyrrhosoma nymphula (assembly GCA_963573305.1). NCBI lineage: Eukaryota > Metazoa > Arthropoda > Insecta > Odonata > Coenagrionidae > Pyrrhosoma > Pyrrhosoma nymphula. The sequence continues at coordinate 10,460,484 of OY754332.1, read as the reverse complement.
TTGCATGTAAACTCTGAAGAATGCCATTAAATATACGACGGCAGTCGCCCAGTGGATAAAGCGTTTGACTGCGAAAGTGAAGGTCACGTTTTCGATCCCCACTCACAGAAACTTTTTTCGCTTTATTTTTCAAGGTTTTTATTGTTTAAATTTTCATATATTGTTCTCTTATCATCATTACTTCAATGAAAAATCTTTGAAGGCCATTATTTTAAATATTTATGAGTCGTTAACAGGATTGGGAATGGAGCAATGGCTAAAATAACCAGACTTAATAAGACTTATTGGAAAATAATAATAATTGTCAGACTTATTGGAAATAAATTGCATATTTAACCAAAATTTTAACACGGAGATTTAGTGCTCCTTTCCTCATAGTGTTGGATTTGCACTATTGAAATGCAATGCAAGTTTCTACAGCCAAGCAGGATTAACTCTTTTTGATGCCTGTTCCTGCTTTTAGAATCCGTTACCGTTAAGAATCCGTATCGTATCCGCTCACCGTTAAGAATCAGGAAAACTGGGAAAGTATTTTAGTTTTTTTCATTGAATTTCTCAGTATGAACAAGTACTGTGCATTTAAAATGAAATGCTGACGTTTAATGCCCACAATTATTTGAACACGTGTGGTTTAAGCTTGCTAAAAACTTTGAAAGCCACAGAATGAGCAGAGGAGTTAGAAAATGTTATTGGTGAATAAATAAAACTAAAATAAATTATAATTCCGTGAAATAATATTTAATGCAAGACGATTTTTTAAGATTGTGTTCTAAAAGGTGAGCACGTAAAATGTTCTGGAGAAAACATCCAACTCCGCATGAAATCATAAAATTTCATGATAAAATTATTATTTATTTACATAAGATAATAAAAAAATATTTAGATGCATAACATGCATCTTTTGGGTAACCCCTATGCTATCCCAGTCATCGGGCTACCGTAAGCTAAACCATACAGCTAAAAACAACACATGCAGTCACATCCAGAATACCTTTTAAGGAAAGTGAATTGTTGTGAAAACATTGGAAGTAACTCGTGTGATACCTGATTTGCTAGCTGTGTATTAATGCATACACATTTACCAAAGCTTACTTTCGTATAGAATTTAAGGATCCAACTTTAAAAAACATAAATAAATGGAATACAATTGTAAATTTAACTCCTGGTTCTTTTGCGTGTGCAAACCATGTAGCATCAGATAATCCTTACAGTTCATCATCATCGGCAGTCATCAGTCCGAAAATAGGTTGGCTGCAGCTTTCCACTCCTCTCTCCTCTCCGCCAACTGCTTCATTCCAACATAATTATTTTCTTTGATGTCCGTCATAATTTGACTATTGCATTCCATTTTCTGTCTTCCTCTGAAATTTTCCCCGTTTTATTGTCTCCTTTCAATATCGTTTTTACTGGGCCATTGCGTCGTGAAATGTGTCCAATAAGTTTGTATCTTCTTCTTCTCAGGGTTTTTATTATTATACTTATTTTCTCTTTAACTCTTCTTGGGAGTTATTCGTTGGTTATTCTCTCCACCCATTTTATCTTCACATTTATTCGCTAACAGCATATCACTATGGGTTTGAATCTTTTTTGCTTGGCAGCTGCAATTATCCAGGATTCACTGTCATGTTAAATCATACTGCAAATATATAGTTCAGAAAGTACTTCCATAATTCAACGTTTGATTTCCGGGATGTCAGCAGACTCTTCTTTTGGTAGAATTCCTTCTTTGTTTAGGTTATTCTGCTCATAAAACATTTCTTGCTTCTTCCATCGTTGGTCATCCTTCTTCCAAAATATCCGTGAAATTACCCACAGTAACATAAAAAAATGTACAAAAACAATGTGACCATAAGAATGAATCTAATCATAATTAACAAAATACTTTTTAACTTCAATTTCATTAAGAAAGAATCTGCGATTCATACACGTATAAATAGTAACACTTGCATTTTCTTTATTATTCAGCGTAATGTGACAAGTAAATGTGACAAGTTAAAATTTCATGAATGCTAGTAAAAACCCTCTCCAACATGAAAAAAAATAACCATGTTATCACTTCACGCAAAACCTTTTATGTACTTTTTTCTGTCTTTGAAAATTTTTCGCTGCATGTACAAAAACATCTTTCAATAAATTATGTTATGCTGAGTTTGGGTAATGACACAAAATTATTCTCGCAACAATTAAAATGGAGAACCCTTGATTTAAAATTTGCTACTTTTCCACTTCTTATGTGAAAGTTATTACTGAGGCTCTAGAGACTAATTTATTCGTGAATCCGCAAATGTGGAGAGCGAGTCTACCTATTTTCAGGGTACTACTTTTTCACATTTTCTCTTTGACAACGGTTTTATGGGTAAGAATTAACAGATAGATACAATATAGTTCGTCGATGACACAACTTTTTTAAACAACAAAACATTTTCCCAGTGAACAGGAAATTTCCATACACTTGAAGAGACTTGGGGCAATGTGAGCCAGGAACAACAATTGACGTGATGAGGATATTAAAACAAAACGTCAGGCTTTTATTACTGGCTTGATAGTTGGACACACGGTAGTCTATCTCCTGTGAAGTTCGTTTTTCCATTACTCGCAAAATGGTTACGAAGTAGGAACACCGAGCTTCTTACTAAGCAAAAACTAAAGTCTTAGATAATACCTTAACTTATACCTTATAAGTACATAAATTATACCCAGAGCGTTAAAAATAAAATATTTCCTGTTAATTTCTTATTGAAACGATTTATTATAATATTCCTGTTAAACTTGCAAGTACTCCTTGAATCCTGCCCCTTTTCACGATACTAACTGGACTAAAAATACTCCAACGGAAAGAATCATTAGGTTTGCCAACTCTTATCCTTTATTTAAGTTCTCTTTTTAATCTCAAAATTAACTGTTTCCAAAATGTGTTTACAAGTCGGTGAGAACAGCTAGAAAACTTCTCAGGCGTCACTTTGTGGAATACTTTCTTTTCAAATATACTGTGTAAAAGACCTGATTCTATTCCACACTTTTTATTTCTAAAAGTCAACCATGGTTTCGGCACAAATGTGCCAATGCTACATCTTGATAATGGCATGTATGTGACGATGCCATGGTCGGATTTTAGTTGTTAAATGTGTAGAATAAAACCAACTCTCTTATTAAAAATGTTTGAAGCGGTTGAGTAGCCTCATCTCCAAATAAGATATCCTGCAATGATTTATATTTTCAGATTGCTGAATTAATATTAATTTCTAATTTAAATTTTTAGAGGCTATAGTTTTGTATTGTGTGAAACGGCTGGTTATGGGGAATTCTTGAGGGATGAATGTCATCTGCTGGTGCCATTATGACTTTGCTAATGTTTCATTTGTTACAATAAATTAAGGAGTTCTACATAGCTAAGTTTTGATATTCGTGGGACAAGTTGTCTTTCTTATACTTTGAATATTTATGTATTGTTTTGTGATAATGTTTTAAATAGTTAGTTTGTGTATGTTTGTGGTCAATTACTTAATTATTTATTTATTTGCAAAATTGGATTTTTCCGTATTCAAATATTTGTTATTACTACTATCAAAAAGAACAAGATACTCGAGCTTGATGAAGTTGACGAAGAATATAATCAGAGCTGTCTTGAAAAATCGTCTTCTTTCGAAAGCATCAATAAGCTCTATGATGATGTCATGGATAATGCTTTATACGAACCCAGAAATGAATCCTTGTACGCAGGGAATTGGAGGAAAATTACATCAAAAAAGAGGCTAACATGACAAACCAGCTTATTACTTAGCCTGGGGACATATCATAAATGCTAATGACTCCATTTAAATAGTTTTGGCACAAAAGTAACAAAACGATGGATTAACGATTTCAACTTCTGAAAATAATCATCCAAACTGGAGAGGCCTATTATTGTTTTCCTAATTCTCCTATTCCCACTTATCGATGGCTGATTATCAAGTGAGTCTAATTTTCCCAGTGAGAAATATATATTGATGACCTCTACACCCCAAATCCACCCGTTAACCCTTCTGCTAGTCGTGACGAAAATTGCCTGACGTTGGAGCGCTATACTTAAAGTCGAGAGGGGAGGTATAAAAAGGGGCGTGTCTTGGCGAGCTCTAACATGCATGTTTTCGTGCCATTTGCCTTTGCGATGCAAATATTAAATTTGTTAAGTCATGACCGTGAGGGTAGGCACTTGAGAATTTAAACATTGTTTCCCTTGCAAAAATGCGTTATTTTCTTGATTAGCAAAATGCTTAGCCTAAGAAGATCCAGTTTTTCTTATAAGAAATAATTAATCATGTTCGGTAGAGTTTGCCCATTTTACTGATTATTCTTGTATTGGGTGAACATAAGATAAAATATCGTGAGTTATTCATCCAGGTGGAAAGTTTTGCCTACTTTAATTTTTTTTTCCTCATTAAAGTGAAATTTCACGAGACTTATGCAATACTTGTTATAAATGTGTGATAAAATGCAATAAGGTTAATAAAACACGTAGTTTCTGCCGATATTAGATACATCTATTGCCGCGTAGTATGCATAATTAGTCGTCCTTTCGTAGATACGAAGTGGCATCTGTTTTCACATTGAGAGAATGCAGACTCGGAATTATAGCAGGTGCTATTTTCCCATCTCTTGTTTATGCACTGGCTCATGCATTCTAGCAATACACCGCTTTACACTACACAATTTTTAATACATATTCATGCATACATTAGAATGTGCGATAAAGTGCCTTGCGTAAAACGACCTTAAGAAAATTAATGCGTTATACCAACCCAGGAATGAATCCTTGTAGACAGCGAATTGAAGGAAAATTTCATCAAAAAAGAGGCTAACATGACAAACTAGCTTAGTACTTAGCCTGGCGCCATATTATTAATGCTAATGACTCCATTTTAATGGTAGTAGCACAAGTGCAACATTACAATGGATTAATGATTTCAACTTCTGAATAAAAAAATCATCCAAACTGGAGAGGCCTATTTAAGTTTGAAGTGGCATCTGTTTTCACAATCAGAGAATGCAGACGCGGAATTATAGCAGGTGATGTTTTCACATATCTCGCTTATGCATTGGCTCATGCATTGTAGCAATACACCGCTTTACGCAATTTTTAATGCACATTCATGTATACATTAGATTGTGCGATAAAGTGCCTTGTATAAAACGGCCTTAAAGAACTTTACACGGCGCAATTCTTAATGAACATTCATCATACATTAGATTGTGCAATAGCGTGCCTAGTGTAAAACAACCTTAAGCAACTCAGCACGACGTAATTTTTAACGTCCATTCATGCATGCATTAGATTGAGCGGCTAATTGCCTCGTTCAAAACGGCCATTGGAAATATTTTTCGCTTGATGGGGTCGGCTTATCCCATCAATCATCCCCAATCTTGAGCATCCTGTCCATCCACTCCGCTCTTCTTCAAACTCCTCAACACACATTCTTCTCACTTCATCTTGGCTCTGCTGCTTCCCATTGGGGTGGGATCACGGTTCCATCTTCCGCTATGTCGCCATCGTCATCAAAAAACGCAAACCTCTCTACAAGGGCAATGCTCACCGTTACTGTCCCAAGGACGCACTCTACCAATTCAAATAGTGATTTAAAGCACCTAATAATATTTTTAAAATTAACGTTCATGTTTTTGCCCTCTCATGAGTGCAATTGAAAAATTACGATAACGCGGGCTAACACGTCATGGAGAACCGTAATCGCGCACCTGCTAACCTCATGCTCAATACTCTCTTACGCACACATGTCTCTGTGCGCCGTTCCACTTGTCCTACCAGCGCAGTCTACTCTCTATAATTTTTCCCCAATTTTGTAGTTTCACGTTTTTAGGAAGTGACGTTCAAAAATGTGTACGTATCAATAAAGCAAAATTTCGAGTCTTAGACTCGTGAGGTGATTTTTAAATGTGTTATCATTAAGTCAAATCTGTAAAATTACTCTGAACTGAAACACTACCCGCCTTGTTCCCCGGGGATGTGACTTAATCCTTCTCGCGTTCGGCTAGCTCATTGCAGTGCAGTTTTGGAGTAGCCACGAGGCAGTAATTTTCATCTGGAGAGTTAATCAGTCGAGCTCTAGCTTTTGAACTCGGAGGGACAAATGTTGAGCAAAGAAATCCCTGAAGAAAGATCTGATGCTTTCCTAGCATTTGATACCAGCTTCAGGTTCTCCACCGCTTCAAACTCTCCATCTCTGCCTACGTTTCGATGTACGAGTCGTCCATAGGCATCACATGCCCTGGGGGGTTATTTTGTAATCTCACCGAAGGTGGGAGATCCTTTTCGCTCTCTTAATGATCGGCTCACGATCGGGCAAGATGAGATGGTGGCTCCATTTCACGTTGCTTACGACAGGTGAGATGGAACTAATGAAATACGGAGGCAAATGAAACAGATCAAGAGTCGAAAGAGCGGGTGAGTAAAATAAAAGACCTGCAGATCACCTCTTGAGAGCCGAAGATGGTCACGCCTGGATGACGGAGTGGAACTACGAAAAATGACGCAATTTCCCGTAATTTATGTCGTATTCTCACTTAAGTGAGATAAGAAATAACCCCCCTGATGTCGGTAGAGATGGAGAGTTTTGCCCGGTGAAGAACCCGAACAGTCTTAACTATCTAGGAAATCCCTACCAACAAGCGATGGAGAAAGTACTATTTTATTTTAAGTGCCTAATTATTTTTCTCTGTCGAAAAGGATGCACGTTCGTTTTACTAAGGCTCAGCTTCGAGTTTCGACTGGCTTTAACCGCATGACGTCACTCAACGAACGTGACTAAACGTTTTCGCCTGCACAACATCGATGCGAAAACATTGCGTAATAAATCTTAATTATTAAACAAACTAAGAACAGTTTCTAATAGTAACGGATATGCCGATTTATACTATTTATTATTTATACTATATACGATACTAGTTACCGAATATAAGAGATTTCATCGGTGTTCCTCAACATTGCAAACACTCCATCGATGCAAATTTCAAGCTTATTCTAAAATTCTCATTTCTATCCCTTTTCGTAACACCGCACATCCATCTCGTCAAAGTGTTGGATTCCAAATGGGCGTCAGAAGAGGCAAAGTAGGCAAACTGGCAGGCACTCTGCCGGTTTCCGAATGGCAAATCTTGATGGTTGTCCCTCTCACCGTCATCCACTCGTGACCGATGGCAGTGGAGCGCCCCGCTGTCACGGGCGACTCGCGTCACGGACCGCGGCCACCTATTCATCCCGAAGGCCAGTGTCACCGCACAAAGCGACACTGATTCCCCGTTTCCCTTTGGCATGTATGATGTGACGAGGGCATTAATATCCCTCGACGGAAGTCGGCATTATTTTTTGTTCCCAACAAATCGAGTCGGTCATAAAAGTTGGAGGGCTCTAACGGAGGCTGGTGGAGAAAGTTAATTACTTGATCAGCACGCTGGAGAAGAATGGGAATTGTAGCAAAGGCATTGGAAGGAGAATTTCGCTGGCAAAAGAAACGTTCAGCAGTAGGAGGGAGCTGATGGTAATGATGTAAAGATAGGCTGGTGAAGAGTTTAATATGAATTTTAGCGTTGTATGGTGCAGGAACGCGAACGCTGTGAAAGTTGTGCGGGAAAATGCTGCAGGCGATTGAGATGTGGGTGTGTAAAAGAGTGGAAAATGTTAGGGAGGGGCGGTACTAAAAAAAGTACCAGTATTTTTTTTATGAGTAATAAAAAGCAATAACACTACTCGACCGGTGGTACCGACGAAAAAATACCGGAATACCATTATTCATGTGATTAATTTAATATTTTAATGAATTACAAATTTACATACGTCTGGCACTAATTTTCCGGTATTTCGGAAAATTATAATATCAGTCCAAAAATATACACAGAAATTTCATCGGGAATGATCAGGAAATTTCATCACATGAGCATTCATCGGTGGAATACATCGGTACATCGCGGCTCTTCAGGAAACACTTTTTACTTTACTGTTTGCGCTCCTCGCTTTTTGTTGGAATGATTTTAAATCACACGAAGAACTATCGGTATTGTTGTAATGTTGTGGTCAGGTAAAATCACGGTTATAGTGATCAATCCTTGCGGTCGTACTAACGTTTAACTTACAGAAATAAATATTTGTATTTATACGGCTGAAAATCATCGATTGTCTGGTGTTCGGCATCCGTCAAAATGTATAATTACCTATTATATCAATTGTGATAACAAACATATCTCAACTTCACGGTAATGTAAATAAGAAAAAAAGACAGATTTATTACGAGAACATTTGAAAATTTAGTGTACTAAGTAAATTTTCGTAGTTAATTTCGTTAGTTGACGCATAATGGCAGCGCTGTCTAAATACCGGTATTTTTAGTACCGGTACCGATTTTAAATACTGGCCGGTACTACCGGATTTGAAAAAAATAGTACCGGTACTACCAAATGCCGGTATTTATTGCCCATCCCTAGAGAAGGCCTCACCAGCTGACCAGGGCCAGGTGGACGTGAAGGAAGACAAACGAGGAAGTGCTTGGCATGGTGGGTGAGCTATCTGAAAGAGATTAGTACGAGGCATAGTAGGTGGTTGGAAGGCGTAATGAGGGGCAAATACCTGCTGAAGGCTGTAATGGAGGGAAGGATGCTGGGTGAGTGGGGAAGGAATAGAATAGGTTTTATGGATGGGATGAAGAGAGGTAGGCCGTATGCTGATATAAAAGAAGAATTTCTGAAAGTAGATAAGTGTCTGTGCTTGAAAAAAACTATAAATTGTCACTTTCTTCCACCTTAGCCGCTGGACTACCATAATAATAATACTAATCGGGTGGTGTGATTGACCAGTGACCAGACCTGTGTGCTATGGGCTGGAGGGTACAGATGAGTTCTATTCTTTCGTGCTCAACTTGTGAAAACTCATTGCTAGCTAATAATTAAACTATGTGAACGCTTTCACAAATAAATTCAATGCTCTGAAACCAACGTATGTGACGAAAAGGATCGTACTTAAAATTAATCTGTGATAGTATTACGTATTTAGAGAATACATGAGGGGCCACCGAATTTAGATGTTTGGAAACCACAACCTCAAATGCTTTCGATGCGCTATTTTGAGTTTAAAAAACTAGAAATATCCGCGATTGATCAATGTAAGGTGAAATGAAGAACACGGAACACAGATTGGCCTATCAAAGTACCTACCCCTGGTGGAGAAAATTTAATATTTTGTGTGAGTGTGACGGAAAATTATACATTTTGAACACTTACGTATAATAAAGTAAATTCGGAAGTAAGAGTTCTTATAGGAGAGAGTGTGTATTATTGAGGGGGCTCTGGTTCTAACAGAGTTAATAATAAAGCAAAGCATAAAATAAAATAAATTAAAAACTTTATTAAAAAATGTACTAAAAATTAGGAAAAATTTTTGAGCTTTTTGAGGAAACTGGCTAACAACAGGCAGAACGTGATTATTTGTCAGAGGCGCAGCCAACATTTGCGATACGATAGACTTCACCATTACTATATAGCTACGTGGTAAAACGTTTTTAGTATTCTAAGTTGTGCAGGACCAGGAATTGCCGGCAAGCAAAGCTTGTCTCAACCTTTACAGTAATTTGCTGAAATTTGTTTTACAGTACAGTACAGTTATTTGCTGAAGCTTTCTATAGTATCACAAGTTGTGATTAGGACTTGGGTGTTTCCGGTGAAAGGTCTTTTGCATCACAAATTTTGATTCCGCCCCCATGCTTTTATTATAAGTCACAATTAATCTTTTTCTGACTTTTGTAGGCATCTTGTGACAGCTGAAAAATTATTTTCTACCTTTTAGTACTTTTTTTGACAAAACCAAGTTCTTTATGAAGTTATTTTTTATGTAATTTTATAGTTTTTAGTTTTTAATTATTTTTCACCAATTTTTTATTCAATTATTGTCATTATTCTATGGATTAATCATTGAAAAATTTACAGAGAAATTTTTGATGAAAAAGGATTAAACGATTTTTTTTGTGTTAAAATTATATTTACATTTTAAGTTAATTTTTTTAAATCGACAAATCGGGTGGATTTAAAGGAGTGGGATCCAATTGTTTTACTCACTCACCCCTCACTCTCGTGGCTACATTAGACATGTTTGTTGCACTATAAGTATTGCATTACGTCGCGAAGCAACGAATACGTAAATACGAATAGTACGTAAATAAATAATTATACGTGGAAAAACAGACAAATAAGAATTTCATTATGAAACTGTCGTTACCATAAAATGCGTTACGCAAGCATTGAATTGGAAGACCCGATGAGAAACTAAGAATAGATCTACAAAATTGTCTGTCTCCGAAAAAAGCTGAAGAAGACTGCTGAACAGATAAAAGGTCACATCAAAGACGTTCAATAATAAATCGGTGGTGACATTCAGATTGAAATGGAGTTCTCATAGAAAATTTAGGTAAACTGGAGATTTGACCAGGAAATACCAAAGTATACCAGGAACAGTGTTATAACATTGAGCCATACAATGCCGGAAGGTAACGACGCTGTATACGTAGTTGAAGAAGTAGGATATCCAATTTGATATTATGGAGGATTTGACTTTGCAGTGAAATATTGAATGGGTAAAAGGTAATGATTGAGTGAATGACAGTTTAGTTAAAATACGAAATAGTCCCCATTTCAAAGGAGAAATATGTCCGACTAATTTTGCAGTGTGATGCGCGTATCTGTGTATCTTGTCTCATCGGCTGACTTAAGATTATCTGCATTTCCTGCCGGATATTTCAGTCAGTATGCGGAAAATATGTGAGCTAAATTCTGCCATAGCCTTGAGAATACTTGTGAAAATTTTAATTTTAACTCTACAGAACTTATAGAACTTATTGCATAAAGTTATTGAAATCATGCTGCACGAAACTGGGTTGTGGAAGGCATACACACGACTACGTGTAAATTGAGAAAACTGATCCCTGTGAAAATTTGCGCACTAAATAAGGAATGTTTTCGCTTACAACTAAAGTTGAACGAGTCAGAATAGAAGATATGGGATCATAGTGTGATAGACGAGAGGTAACTTAGAAATCATATAGTAGCGCAAAGGGTAGCGTAAGTCACCAGCGGCATGAGGACGGGGTTTGAAAGAAACAAAAGCTCACAGTGTACATTAATTGGAGTATTCTCTACGGCATACGTAAAGCGTCATGATTAATTTAAAATTAACTTCATTTATCAAGTAAGCTATGGTAAATATTATTTGCGAGGAGATCTGAATGAAAAAATTCTTCAAAAACTAATGAAAACAAGAGGCTGCATTTTACCAAGTTTTTCTATCTGCTGTTTAATCGCCAGTGTAAATTTCGTATTATATGCTACAGCGTTAAAATCTAACGTCATCAATGACTCTCTCGTATTAAAATGACGTTTTAGTGTAAATTCTGATCCAGAATTGTATTTACTTGATTTTTTCTTCGTTAAGCTTTACCTGGATGAAATTCCTGTTGAAGTAGGAGCTGTTTCTTAAATAATTTATTATGATCGTGTCTTGAATGGCCGTAAACAACGATATACGATATGCTTGATTAAACTGTTTCATCAACTTACTATCCGAGGGTACATGAGGCTGATCCTTGTCTTAGGGCAGGTTAACGAAAAAATGGAATTATAGACTGATATGCTTCAAAATGTCCATTTACGGAAATCGAATTTGCGGATTTGCTCCATCACAGAGATGTAAAAGAAGTGCAAAACTCACATGCCATTGAGGAAAAATTGGTGCTTTTGACCCGAGAAAAAATAATACAGGAGGACTTACGAAAGCGTTAGGCAATATTAGGTAAGATGTGACTAGGGAGAGATTTGAAGTCGTGGATGAGAATACGTCCTTGGACCATTTGTCAAATCCTATTCACGATCAAGTCCCACAATGGGATTATCCATCTGCTAACGTAACAATGAGCTCTGTTATGCATTTACGTCGAACGGTTTTCCTTTTTCTCTTTTCTAAGCTGATGGAAACTCGGACAGGAAATTGCCTCGGGAGCGTTGCAATCGATATTATAGCTTGTCGAATAAGGACGACCTGGACTCCATCCAAAATGCGAGTGTGAAAGGCAGAGTTCCCATTCATCGGAACTAGATACAGCTCTAAAAAAACGCAGTTTCAATGGCACGGCTGATCCTATACACTCACACCGAGTATTGGAACGAATTCAGTGGTGTAAATTTTCTCTCGTTTCCCCTGCATAATGACCCTGAACGCCAATGCATTGACTGCGCATCGCTTTCCCGAGAAAAGTTCTGGGCAGAAATGGTCTAGCCTGCTCCAAATGAGATCATACAGGGTTCTCATTCAGTGTATTATGATGGCTTTTTAATTATCATTCAGTGGTTATCACATCATTTAATGTATTTATTATGTGTCAATTGCTTCGATAAAAATATACCTGAAAACAAATTCATTCTATTGCACAAGGATGTAGAAAATGATACAACTTCTGAATGTTTTGACTGGCTCTTAAGTGGTTTATTTTACTGTTACCAAAATTCTCTTAGACTAGTTTATACCTCTGTGGTGAATATGCCATCATTTTTGTATTTAAGGTACCAATTTAGGATGCTAAATTTTTAAGGTTGATACTTCAAAAATTGCCTCCAAGCACAAACTCGTCTTCAATGTACGACCTTGTCATAAAGTTTATTTAGCGTTGGAATTCAAGGAAATATCCTTTAAATTTCAAGAAATAATTTGAAAATAAACTGATTTTTACTTACTTGGGATAATATTTACGTATTTCTCAGTCTTGAACATAAATTTGGGAATCAAATGGTTTGTCTCGTATGCGAAATAGGATTGGAAACTTGTCATTAGTTAAATAGATGGCCATAGTTCCATTAAGTCTGTTTTTTATAATTCATAGGCACTTAACAAATATTTTCCTGCCTAGGAATACATGATGGATAGAATCTGATGGAAAAGTAAAAGAACTAAAATCATGTGTTGGTCAGTGTGATCTCCGATGACATCATGAGATAATAATTATTCAACATGATTCTGGTTATTCGATTTATACAGCGCTTTGTGTTCTCAACGTATTATAGATCGTGTCTTAAGCAATTTATTTGCAAATTAAGAGAAGGAAATTACACTATGTTTCCTGTGTTCTTCGGGTTTAACCACATTTGTTCAAAAATGTTATTTATTGAAAGGAAGTGAAGGACTTTACAACAAGAGCAAGTTACCTTGATTTACATGTGTGGCCCTGTTAAGGTAATTTGAGCGAGATATCATTTCACTTAAAATTCAATGAATTTGTCCCCACCATAAGAAAACTATCTAACCTTCTATAAGACACCAAAATCTCTGCCATTAACCGAGCTTCTTTTCGACATATTTGCCAAAAAATACCAGCCTTTTTCCATGAAAAATGGTACAGGTATGTATGTACTCCAGAGAGACTTAATAAAAATGAGGAATTTATAACGAATAGATCCCAGCGCATTTTAGTGTACTTTGTATTCTTTCTCAAAAATGTTTGAAATTAATAATTACTCACCACGATAATTCTTACAGAATCACAAATAAATCTTCGGTTTTGAAGGAGTTTTAGTATACGGCGTTAACAATAATGAGTCAAGTTAAAGACTTATGTACGCATGTCTTGCAAATTAATGAGAATTTTCGTCATAAATGGCAATATTTTTTACCTACTAATATACATGATTTGCATACGTCTAGGTCGGTCACCAAGGGCGGAATACGGACCGGAAGTTACTCTTTACTGACATATCTCTCAGATTATGTACCCTTCGGCCTAACTCTTCATTTTGACTATGACATATTTGTGTTTTTATTCGCCGAGTGCGTTTTCTCAGAAGTTACTATATTGGCTGAATAGCCCACATTCTTCATCTTCCTTCGTCGTCGTTGTCTCATCAGTTCCGGTTCTGCCGTGGTGACACAAGCTAAGTGTTCTGTTTCCTTTCCTTACCACTGTTCTCTTTCTTTCCTTTTCCATTTATTTTACCTGTTACAATGGATCATCCTAATATCCTTCATAATTGGTTACGGCAAGCACGTACACATGCTCACAAAGTTGCTCAATATGACTGTCACTCCGAGTTCCTCTCTTCATGCCTTTCTTTAGGAATCATACCCAAAAGTCTTGTCATTAAACTTCCTCTTTCTGGCACCCCACCTAGTTTTCATCCCAAACTTCACACCTTCATCTATCGTAAATCATTGTAATGCACTCGCATCATCCTTTCCGAATATCAGAGTCTCTACAGGAAGCACCTTTGCGACCTCCTCTCACTCGTTAAAATTATATCCCTTACATCCCCAGAATCAGTTACTCTCCTTAATAATATATTATCTTCTGCACTGCGAAACCTTTCTCGTAGACGTGCTACCCACCTACAGAAACTTTCCACCATTTGCGTTGCTTTTGTAAATAACAGCCTTTCCTTGCCATTCACTGAACTGACGCCCCCTCCCGAGCCCCCTCCACTCTTTCTCTTCAAGCCGGACCTTCCCACCCTCTACAATCTCCCACCCCCCCACGTGGCCCTCCGGTTTTCCCAAAACGCCACCCCCAGCCGCATGAGGCCCTCCCACCTTCCGCCCCTACCGCTGACCGCGAAGTTTTAAACCTTTCCTCCTCCCTCGATGCAAACGAACATTCGGTGCTCAAAAAGGGATTGTCTTTTCCCCCACTCCGAGAGTTAACCCAGTGAATATTTTCACTGACGCCTTAAAATTCTGCCGAAACTTGAGATGGCGTGCATTCTGGAAATCCCATCCTAATATCCCCTCCACTCCTTTGTCTACTCAACAGCCCCTCTCCAAATTTCTCCCGCCGTCTCAACGGGAACCTAAAGAACTCCATGCTAACCATCCTGTTAAAATCTTCATTAAACTCTTCCTCACTAAATTATCTGAAAAGTCATTTCTCCAATCACTAACTCCACCAATTAATCTCACCCGTCTAGAAGCACTCGCTTTAAAAAAATTATCCAACAATAATGAGATCATCATCACTAAGGCAGACAAAGGATCAACAGTTGTCGTACTGGATAAAAATGCCTGCATATCCGAAGGACTTCGGCAACTAAATGATCCCTCTTCTTATACCCCCCTCCCCCAAGACCCAAACGCTGAATTCCAAAAAGAAATAACATTATTCCTGGAGGAAAACGGACCAGCCGAAGGCTTCACTCCCTCCGAAATCGCCATCCTCTCACTCTCTAACTTCAAAACTCCCAATTTTTACATGCTTTCTAAAATTCACAAAACCAACAATCTCGGTCGCCCTATTGTCTCTAGCATCAACTCCCCCACTGAACGGATCTCAGCACTGATTGAGCATTACCTGCAACCACTAGTGATATCTCTCCCCTCTTTCATCAAAGATACCTACCACTTCCTCGACCTCCTACACACCATCCCTATCCCTACTAACACTGACCTTCTTATGGCCACAATAGATGTCACTTCACTCTATACGAGTATACCCCATCATGAAAGAATTGAAGCTCTCCGTTTTTATCTCTCCCAACGCCCGAAATCACATCTCCCCTCCACCAACTTTATTGTTAAATTAACAGAATTAGTATTAACTAAAAACGCATTTTCCTTCAATAATCAAGTTTTCCTTCAGATCAGAGGGACCGCCATGGGTACTCGCATGGCACCATCTTATGCAAATCTATTCATGGGCCATCTTTAAAGCACTTTCCTCAAAAACCAACACCTCAAACCTCTCTTCTGGGCCCGCTATGATGATGATATCTTTGTCCTTTGGCCTCATGGCCGTGAATCTCTATCTTCCTTCATTTCTGCGCTAAACTCTTCCTTTTCGGTTTCCTTCACCTCTTCCGTCTCTGATTCTTCCATCACATTTTTGGATGTTAATACCCTATTAAAAAACAAAAAATTCATCACCTCCGTCCATAAAAAACCCACTAACCATAACCTTCATTTCAATAGCTGCCATCCAACACATACCAAACGCTCCATTCCATATTCCCTCTCTGTCCGCGGCCACAGAATTTGTAACGACGCCCACTCCCTTCAACAATACACCGGTAACCTATATCACTCCCTCAGAGAACGTGAGTACCCCAAAAAGCTCCTTACCAATAAAATCCTGCCCCCCTCTGCCAATTACACCCCTCGGGCCAAAACCCACCACCCCGACAGACTCAGCCTCATCACCACATTCTTCCCAGGCTCCCATAAAATCAGAAACATCCTCCGCGATCTATACCCAATTTTAAAGAATAATAATTACACTGTCCTCCTATTACCTTCATGTCCCACAGTATTGTTAAGCGTCCCGAAAACCTGCAAGATATATTAAATATATAGGAAACCCACCCATCAACCGACCCCCTCTCCACCACTCTCCTCAACTTGCAACCGTCCTAGATGCAAATTTTGCTCCCTCAATGTTGCAAATATATATATATATAATTTGAACAGAAGGTGAAATAAAGAGATAGGAAACATATAATTAAAATTGGACGAATACACAGGTGATGTGGAAGATGGTAAAGCCGAGAAATCAGAGGGTAAAAATGTGCCGTGGCCGGGACTTGAACCCGGAACCTCCCGATTTCGCGCCGGGTGCTCTACCAGTTGAGCTACCGGGACACTTAGGTTTACCATGATTTCGGCTGGGGCTTATAACAGAGAATGCCCCTTCAAGCTTGAGCCCGTAGCCGTGGCCTCTGGATGGCACACAAGGGCAGCTATTCCATCACCAAGAGAGGAGAATTAGACATGGACACAAGAAGAAAGCAAAGATGAGTTCATTCACACAGATAGTCGGACAGAGATAAGAACATGAACTGAAGAGGAAAAGAGCCGGTTCGGCCATACATTTCGTTCACTCACTCACACACCGCCTTTAGGCGAATTATATATATATAGTAGGGGCCTAATTTATACAATAATTCTGGGTACCTAGGGAGACTTTTTTGGAGAAACTCTGCCAGTTTTTCTCGTATTTTAGACTTTCCCACAGAAACCCATACACATACAAATTCAACACTATCTTTATGTTCCCAAAATATTACTGAGTTCTTCTCACCATGTGTAAACTTTTGAGCAATGTTCTGTAAATAAAACCAACCCTCCGGGTGAAAGTGAGTCAGTATAATATATATATAACTCTCGCTTGACTTTACACCACCGTGTACCTTGGCATAAATTTGACGGACACATATGCATACCGTGGCCACATCGCCCCATACATTCTGCTGAATCCACAAGAGAGCCACGGGACCCTATTCTAATTTTTCAAACTATTAGTCTTATATGTATATAATATAATAATATGTACCTTTAATTGGCTGAATCTTCACATATTTATCCAGAAACTGCACCCGTAGAAGATATTTCCTTCGGAAACCGATTTCCCTTGTTAAGTGCATTGAAATTGCTATAACAGAGTGATAGCCGACTACTTCATCACTCCCTTGCGGCAATTTATTGTCTGCTTGAGTCAAGTCATGATAAATACGACACCCCAGTGAGTATAAACACGTTTTAATAGTTGCCTCCTTAAATTTCTTCACAGCTGGCTCGGCTTCCTCACAAACGAAGCACGTTAAATATGTAATACCGGGAGAATCTGAAGTCTCTGCCATTTCACTCTCAGATTAATGTTCTATAATATAACTAAATTTCGTGTAACGTAACGGTTTGTCTAGCTTCTTCAAAATAAGGAACTCTCCTGCTGAGAAGAGACTTTCTCGATCGAATCGATGTCCCATGTGACGGTAAACCTACCGGCTGGAATGTTTGGGTGCTATTGTATCTCTGATTGGTATACACAAATTTTGAAAAGAGCAGCTGGAACGGTCGGGACTCTGGAGCTGTAGTGCCAGTCCCGGAGGAAATTATTCCAGGGCCCGCTCAAGATATGTACTAGACCCAGTAGCGTACATCCATACGGGGAAAAGGGGGGATTCTGATGGCTCTACAAGAGAAAAAAAATTTTAATTTAAAAAAATTGCTGACATTTTTTCATTAATAGGTTACACATTTCTAATGAGTTTTTTTTTCATGTATCCCTTGAGAGACATTTGAAAAATAGTATTTTATAAAATTAACCGATAGATGGGGAGAGAAATATCTGATCTGAAATCCAACCTTTGTTCGAAAAATTTGGCCTCAATTCTAGACCGGCTTAGTTATATATTCTTCCCATCCTGCCATTAATTTTGGATATATATAAATGTAGTTATCGTTTTCAAACCGCAGTAACTATGCTTCTCAGTTCTATACTATTACTGGTAGTTTTTTCGTTGAAAGTACATTGTGAAGAGAACCTCTCTTCGAAATTTCAGTCAAATCGAAGAATCGTTTTTTTAATAAATGTTTAATTAATAAGACAATTTAAAATCGAAAAAATAAATTAAATGAGGCCAAGACTTCCAAATTTGACTATGGGAGTCACGATAGATCAAATGACCTGAAAATTTGGAAAACCGGTTTGTTATGGTAAACTGAATGAGTGTGCCGAATTTTAGTAGAATCGGTGGGGATCAGGTGGCTTCCTTTCTTGGCTTGGAATTACTCAATAGGAATTTTCGCATTTTCTCATTGGGTTATGGAATCCCTGCCACTCGTAAATCGTATGCAAATTACGATTTCATGCATAGTTCGTGGTTAGTTAGCGTTGTCCCAAATTTGGGAGCTTCGTAGATAATCGCTCACATATAGGCCAATGACGTCACGTGACATTCAAATATGGCCAAATCCGCCCACCCAAATTGTATGCAAATGTTGTAACATTGATTGATGGTTCAAAGTAAAGAGTTTGACCGAAGGGCATACCTTCGTACATAATCTGAGAGATATGCCAGTACAGGGTAACTTCCGGTCCATATACCGCCCTTGGCGACCGACCTAGACGTATGCAAATCGGCTAGCGCCCAGTTATTTAACGTGATCTGACTATTCCAATGCATCGTAAAGCTTCTTCTTAAATAACATTTTCAGCATTGCTTTCAGCCGGAAGTTGATTAAACAGGGAGGGGGGCGACTGGGGACCGACCCAAAAAACCACTTTTTTCCCGATAATCCAACTTGATCTTCATGTCCCTTGAAGGGCATACCTTCGGAGATAATCGACCCCCGTAGTGTTATGGACCCACGGACTATAAGAAACAGACTACGCGGGAGAGGACTGGGACCCTCCCCCAGTCCGTGGTCTGAAACCCCCTCCCCAAAGGTTTGTTTCTAGGGAAAGAAAATGAGCTGCTCAAAAGCAGTACATTGGGTAAAATAAACCCACGACGGCCCTATCTCCGCCGGGGGATTCACATTCAAGCATTTCACGCGTACTAAGCGAAGCGTTTCGCGCGCAGCCAATCAGGTGCTTCGCTTCGTTCGCCTGGCTACGCGCGAGCGAAGTTGAATTTTGGTCAACTTTCTACGCGCGCGACGCGGCTGACGCGTTAAACAAATGGCGGACACATGGAGTCATTTCGTATTTACTTATAAGATTCACTGGGATATATTAGCATGCATACATGAATTGTCCATTTCTGTTAATCATTGCTACAGTGCTTGATATATAATAGTTGTATTATTGGCACATTGAGAACTTTATGGGCTAACTTTCGTGCATTAACATCCCAGGCGAAAACGGGACACCGTCGCATAATTCATTATAATTAACGATTTCCCCGTTAATGCCGCGAAGTGAAAATGTGAAGTTGGATCAGCTACGAGCTATTAATAATTGTTTTAGTGCAAATAAGAACCTCAATAAGTGAACAACAAATGAGCAACAAAAAACTCCTCAAGGTGGGGACCGACATTCTCAGGCCATAACCCGAGTTTTATAGAAAATGAGATGTAAAGGTCTTCGGTAGACAGGATGGTAGCGTGCATTACTGCTAGTGAGATGGTTGCAGGTTCAATCCCAAGAGTTCTTAATTTTTTTTAACCCTCAATATTTAACCTAAATATTTAATTTAGCCACTACTTTAGCGATATATTTAAAAAGTAGTGAATAATCAAATGAAAGAAATTTTTCTACCTCAGTTTTCGAACTAATTCCTAGTTAATCTTGGATGAGTAACATTTGAAACATTCCTTTTTTCACAATTCCCTGCGCGATTACGTGCATTTCTTCTCCTAATGAAACTCATTTTTTTTAGATAAAATGCAGTTACGTTCTAACGAAAGTCGTTGCGGTTAATGTTTTTCGTTATTTGGAAAAGGACTACCTCATAAATGCAGCTTAACTACGCGTTTTGGAGAGCTTGACTAAAACTATTATAAGTAGATATTTGAAGATGGTATTTCCGCTAAACGCTTTAAGGATTCGGGTGGTTTTATATATTATAATCGGTTAAGGACCGGGCGGGTTTTCAATGAATGATAGTTATTATGTAAAATAATGATAATATATCTCGCACCTAGTTCTCAGGAAAATTATGGAAATGTATCCTTCTGGTCTGCAATAAATATTATCAACTTTGCGGGCATTATTTATTAACAACTATCGCAACCGATCTTAAATTGGCCTACATTCTGGTTGGTATAATGTCGCATAGCAGTTACTACCCATGTGCCTATTGTTACGAAACCAATGATAATTTGAATACTTGCGATACGTACAGAACGATAGCTTATACGCTAGTAAATTACATTCATTGGTCTTCGGAATGAGCTAAGAAAACAGGTGCAAAATTCTACAAAAACTGCGTCTACAGTTCTCTTTTTTCTACTCCTCGAAATCGCTCCTCCGCCAGAGTTGCATTTAATGATAGGTGTCGTGAACACTTTACATGAACATTTATTGAATAAATTTGTGCTAGATTCTTTTCAGTCGGCAGAAACATGCAGTGTGACTCGCGATATACGTCAAGGGAGTTCAAATTTCAACGGCAATCCTTACAAAACACTGTGGGTAAAACTTGATTTACTGTGATCAAGAAGTCAAAATTCGAGAAGCTTGATGTACGTAACTGTATTTGAAAATTTTATATATGATGTTATGGCCTGCTTTGGTAAAAACTTCAATCCCAACTTCAAAAATAAGATTGCCGCATTCAAAGAGAGCTATATTATGCTCAATACAACGGCAACACCTAAACTCCACGCAGTATTTTTTCACATACCCGATTTTTGCGACAAAATGCAAGTAGGCCTTGGTTTCTACAGTGAATAGTCAATGGAAGCTGTCCACGCTGATTTCGAACCTATATGGGAAAACCATCTAAGTATGAAATCTCTAAGGACCATCCGGAATTCACAGAAATACTGCTTCATGCTTTTAGTAAATATACTTATTATCACTCATTTTATTGTCTATTAGTACTGTTGATGTTTGAATAAATGGTAGGTAAGTTAATTATTACTGAAGTGGATTTTTATTTTTCTAAATTCATTCTATGAATTTGATCTAAAACAATAATTTATTATACAGTTAGCTGTTTTATCTTGCAGAATAATGATAGTATAGATTATGTAATAATAATATGTATGTTTTTACATAGAATGGTAATAAGATCAGATTTTCATGCATTAAGTGACTCAAAATCATTATTCGCGCTATTGGTTTGAGATAATAAAATCAATTTAATTTATATTTACAATTCAATTTCATAACGAATGAATTATAAAATTACCATAATTGAATACACGTGAAAAAGTTCCGAACTTGGAATATTCATCGCAGACAATTCTGTCCGAAAAATGCCATATAAACAACAAAAATAAATTTTCTCGCGAATCGCTCGACCAATTATTTTCTTTCGGGGCTAAAAATATTCGTGAGACATCGAAAAAATGAAATTTGAAAAAGTTTCATCAGTGCAAGCACTTTTAATTTCAAGTAGATCGAAGCCCACCGTGCATTTACATGCCCTCATAATGAAAGAAAGACTTGTCTAGTCGCTCTCCTCGTACCACCTCGCTTCTCGTACGCTCCCGGCGCGTCCACGCACGCAGAGGCTCGACTTATATTTACTACTTCAATCATCCTCCAATAGGTGTCACCATGTGCAGTTCACGCGTACGACGACGTTGCCTACGCTTGAATGTGGACCTTTCGTGCGTTTCGCACGTAAACTGTGCGCACGAGACGCGTGGAACGCTTGAATGTGAATCCGGCTTGCCCACCGACTTCAAGTTCCATGACTCAAGGACGGTGCGCCCAGGAACGGCAGGGATTATTTTAAACCAGGAACGGCAGGGGTTTACCAGCTCCTTGACACCCTTCCAAGTCACACCTCCCTCACTACCGTCGGAAGTATTTGCGTTATGGAGGGCGTTCCTTAAAATTTGCGCCAGGCATCGCTGGCCAACCCTCCCCTTTCGCAAGTAAAGATTTTTCTTCCGCTTCGAGCGTTTGTTGTTGTTGACCTCGAACATAAGTGATGAGAAATATTTCTGAAAAAAAACAGTGTAAATATACTCTCGGATTTTAATCGTTAAAATATCAAATTGGGTGTTCGAATATTTATATTTTTTCTGTACCACCTTGTAAATGGTGTAGTGACCTGGAAATCGGTAGGCGAGTTTCTATATATTTTTGTGACTGTTATTTTCCAGTTTTCTCTTGAATGCATTAGCTTTGTATTTCCTTGTGTATTACTGTACAGTTTTAAGAACAGCTCAGAATAGCCAAGTGTAACTATCCCTTTCGGGAGTGTGACCTTTCACTTTTCCTAACATCAATACCTTCCTGTTTCCCCTCCTCCCCAAATCTATTGTCACCTCGCCGAAAATATTCTTGTCTCGGCTAGTCCTACATAATGGCACGAAGAGATACGCAAAGGGGGCATTGGAGCAGTTGGTCAGTCATGTAGCCGAAATGGGAGTCAAGGCGCGGGCCATGCGGCCCGTGCACTTGCAGACGCAGCGCCATCCATCCGTGCCATATCTAGAGCTTCTCTCCTTCCCGAGCCGTGGTAATATACTTGTTGGGCTATTCTGACGCACATGTTGGTTCTTGTGTACTGTTTTATTCTTGCCTTCAATAGATTTGAAATACATTAAATCATTTTCCTCTCAAGTACTTGATTTTGAATTGAATAATATTCCCCTCAATACCTATGGATGACTATTCGTTTCTCGACGGCCCAGGGCAAGGACCCAGAGACCGTGTGCGGGTTCCCGTCAAACCACGGGACTCGCCTCGCGACAACAATGGAATGACTCATTCTTTCAAATTTGCGCGACTTCAGCTATTGTTTTAGCTAATTTCTGATTTAAAGGGAGTCGTCGCTTATTTTCTTGATAGTGAGCACTTAATGTTTTTCAATTCATTTTGTTGTATTGCCGTAACTACTTTTGAGTTTGGGAGGTAATTTAAATAAATGAAGCGATAACTGTCACTACGTTTGACGACGCGGCAAGGAACACTGGCACACACTGTGCAAACGGGCTCGAAATCGGGGCGACCCTCGCCCGCCCGTGCCGGGCGCCCTCACCCGTGTTCGCCTCCGCCCGTGTGACGTAGACACGCCCGACCGTGCCCGTTCGCCCCGGGTGCCCGGGTCCTAGGCGGGTGCCCGGGTCCTTGGCGGGCACCCGGGTGGGTCCTTGAGAGCTTGAGATTATTGCAGACAGCAAAGGCCCTCGAGCTAGAAGCCCTGTGGTGAGGATTTTTGAGGGCTATTGGAACATAAATGGAGAAAGAAATTCCTAGGAGATCCTTGGTATGCATGTACGTAACTCAGAAATCTATTAAGACACTTTTATTGATTGTTTGGATCACACTTGTATCGCATCGGTGGGTTAATCGGCTTGTCGCCGACCCCGGCTTGAAGATTTTCAGCACCTTGCAATTGTTACATTGCACCAGATTCATGTACTTCATGGTATGTCTATCCCGTACCTCACCAAATTTCGCCCATACCACGCTCGTCAACCCACGACCCGTCTTTGGCGACGAAATCCAATCGCCCCATTTGGACTTTGAGCTTGCCCTCTTCCTTTAGATTGCCCTCTTCCTTGCACTCGTTCTCTTTATCGCTTATATCGATATCACTTCCTCCTTGCATCTTCTCACTTACAAATGCTAAACACTTCGATCACTCTCTCATCAGTTCAAGCAGCCGACTGAGCGATAAACTCCTCGACAAAATTTCAAGAAATACTGCCGGTCGGACTGGGAGGTTACAATTTCTAACTGTGCAAGCGGTTAAACAATGTTATATTTCCCTCAGCTGCAAGTTGTAAAAATTATTTAACCCTATACTAATGAATGGCAAAAACAGAGAGAAGCATACCTAATCCGGGAATTCTGCGATGAGTCGGAAGTGCGAAAAAGGGTTTCGAGGAAAGATTAAGGCGGTCACCCAACATAGAGGCGGGCGCCCGGCATAGAAGCGGTCGCCCGGCGTAGAGGCGGGTGCCCGGCCACCCATCGGGTGATCGCCACTTGGGCGGCTAGTTCTCCGTCAAACCTCATTCGTGAGACTTCGGAAAAGATCGTCGAGTGACTTCGGGATATACCTCTCTCTTTATCTCTCGCACACAGGCGGGCATGGGCCGCCCGTATTTTGCGACCGTATGCAGGCCGTTAGCATACAGTGCTCGAGGCCTACTGGTAATTGTGCGTATTCTGCTGCCTTGGATGGTAGCACACTACTGAGTGTGATGAGATTCAGCACTTGTATATGTTTTCATTATTTAGATCCTTTTATGCTTTAAGTGGTAATATGCCACTAAATCTCTGATAACGCATATAAGTAAAAATTAAGAAGAGGAAATGCACCTTTAATTAGGAAAATGTTTACCGTTTTCAAGAAATATTCCGTTTATATTGGACCAGGGATTTTCAGCATGCTATCCAAAAAAATGTTAGCGTAAATCATCGTGGAAAATTTCTGCAGTGGGATAAATCATGGCCAACTTCCAAGAAGGGTATACTAAAAAGTATAATTAGCATTGCTAAATTAAGGCAACAGTAATAAGAAGCATAATAAAATGTATGTGATACTAAGTTTTTTTTATTTCAAACGATCTAATGTGAAATGTGTGTACATACATACGTTAATTGTGGAGCAATATGCATAAGAAATTAGATCCTGATCTCAGTTGTCTGTTTTCACTGGGATATTGAAGATTTATGACACGCAAAATAATTTCCAATTGGATAGGGTTTGGCCTGGTGGCTTTAATACTGACGTCCCACACTAAGACCCCGGGATCAAATCCCGGAGGTGACAGATTTTTCTTGTGAAATCCTGAACCATTTTGGCAGCTTTATGGAGAGCACTTCATTTGAAGTACTCCGTCTGTCGGATAGAGCATTACACTGTCGGCATATTGGCGCCTTTCGTTAAGATTAGGCCAATCCTGACGTAGAGGTGTCCTCCACCCTTCTTCCCAAATAATCCTAACCACCTGTCCTAAATGGAAATAATGACCACAGTTGCCCATCACCTCTCCAAATAACAAAAACATAATAACCCTTTATTCAACCTCCAACTTGTACAATTTTATGTATAATAATATACATAAATTGGGAATATGGATACTTCAGAGGAAAGGCCAATTTTGGGGTTGCAATCGGATATACTTAACAAGTCAGAGGCTGGTGATAATACATGCTTTTCAATTATGTTCTTATAGTATTGACTTATAATTTATTTATAGTATTTGTGCATTCATATGCTAACTAAATTAATCGTCTTTTGGAAACTTGATAGTGTCCAATTTTATAATATTTTCTCATTTAAATACTAGGCGACATTTTAACCGTATCCACATTAAAACAAATCAAGCATGATTTTTCATAATAACCTACTAGCATATGCATATACGTATACGTATACAACTAAACACCTTTTAAGACATTTTGACAAAATAAGTAAATATTCAACTTTCTTATGGCATAAAAGTCGTCTTTTAACCGCGACGACATATTTTATTTCTGTTTTTCTCTTTTTTCACATCATTTGATATCGAAGTCATGACGAAATAATTTTGTCCCCATGTGTGTAAATGATTGCCAAAAAACTTCATTTTTCAAAATACCGATTAATCTCGTAGATTAAGTTTTGGGCTTGGCCTTTTTGACGCTATTCGGCTATGGATTACTCTGAGAACTTTATAAATAAATGTTTCATTGGTATAATATTTAGTTTCTTAAAGAGGGGCGCGTCCTTTCCGCGGCGTCCGTTTCATGACCCCAAGGCCAACCAAAACCAATCATTCAAATCAACCAACCAAAATCAACCGATTCATTGCAATCAAGGAGAAAAAATTTTGTGCCGAGAATTAGCCCTTAATCGGATGGTCTTCACTGCATTTACGCATCGGTCGTCATTGTACTAAACGCTCATGCATTATGGCATTCCACCTGGTCTCAGAGTTACGAAGCATTATTACTCAAGACGTTAAACTTCCTAGTCGTTGTACTATTCGTAGCGACCTGCATTTTACGTGGTTTAAACTTTCCTAACTGGAGGAGAGTCTTTTTTCAATAAAAGTTCAATAAATGCCGATTCTCTCACTGTGTTCCTTTGGCTCACAGCCACGCCCGTGAAATGAGGTTTGCCACCGACATTCCTGTACCACATTTGGCACCTTCACTATATCTTCCTTCTTCCACATTTACTTATTTCAAGATATTTAGAGGCTTTGTTGTTAATTGCCATTTTATTACTTAAATTTTAATTTAACGAACAATCGCATTCAGCAAACGATAGCCGCCAGACTCCTTTGGTTCACAAATCGTTTACCCCAGTTGAATTTCCTCTCCGATGCAGTTGCATACTATTTCCTAACGTGCAAGAGCAGTGACGCGGTGGATCCATTTAACTTCTGGCTCCGCACACAAGCAAATTAAAGCTTTGATTTACGTTTCTCCTTCCGTGAGTCAGAAAAAGGTTGGTCGTATCCGAGAACGTCAGCTGGAAGACAGTTCGAAATACTCAAGGGGATGACTTTCGCACAGTTCCACGGGACGCTGCCTAGCGAGAGACAAAACTACGAAAAATTGATTAAGTCGTTTGCAGCGGCCTGTGGTGGCTTATAGTAAGCTTATTAGTCATTTAAGTGGATGTAACGATTCTGTTATGTCAACCTATTCTGATGACGGTGTGAAACATTCTATTCGATATTCAAGAGTTGGAGGTGAACGTGAGTTTTAAGAGGACATTTTTTTAAGTATCGAAAACCTTACGAGTCGCAGTTACCCTTAGAAGACACCTAAGACAAATCATCGAATTGCCCTGCGGCCGATCAACTACATACAGTGTACTCATGCACACGCGTTTCATGGTTGTTCTTCCATTTACGATTTAAAAGTGCCTCAACTTAACGACAAGTTCCTGGAAATCCCATTGAGATTGACGCTTTCCTAAGATGGTTTTACGGCCGAGGGAGTTATTGGCATGGAATTTTGTGAGATATGTTCAAGTGGTTAAGTGTGTGAATCGAAAGAAATACCTACGCGTTCACCAGAATTACTCAAGTGCCAAAGTTTTCGAGTCATTTTGTGACATGCAAGAGTAATCAGTGTGAATTAATGGAAGCTGTCAACGGACCGAGAAATGGAATGTTACGAAGATCGAGGAGTAAATGTTCATTAAGGTTTTTTTATAATTTTTTGTTCCATTGTTTTAAAATCTTGTCTTATTTCGAGCCATTTCCGGAGATGGTAATAAATGGTAATCATTCTGAAGAATGGTGTTTTGCAGCTTTTTAATCCTTTTTCAGGTATTGGTATCGAAGCGTACAGTCTGCAAATTCCTCAAATTCACCTGCTTTCCGCTCACCTTCAACCACCTACTTCACATATTTTGCTATGCTATGTATGCGCATTTATACTAATCTTTCATTTCCTTCATAAACCCATTTATTTTCGTAAACTATTCCCTTAAATCTGTGATGTGCATCTAGTAAAATGGATAGCGATTCACTCCTTGGTCCACGAGGTCAGTACCAACTATATTCTCGTTGTAAACCTCAAGAGTTTTCAGCGTGGCACGGCAATTTTCTTTTTGGCGGAAACCGAAATACCGAGCAACATTGGAAATAGGTTTCACGCCATAGCGTGTGGATGCACCCATGGAAAAACCATTATCCACCCATTGAACAAGCGTAGTTGATGCATCCTCGTCAGTGCAATACTCAACACTTCCCCGTGGCTCCTTTTGAAAAGCAGATTTCGGTACGAGGAAGCTACCTTTTGGCAATCGATTGCAGTGCGTAGTACCCGTGCCACTGCAACCTCTAGTCTTCAGCTAAACCAGGAAGTTCATTCCTCGAACAAAAAAATCACAATTCACATTTCCTCGAAGTCATGGTATCAAATTGTAATATAATGTAAATATAACCTCAGAAGTATTACCCGTGAAAAGATTGTCGAAAAAGTGTTTGCACGGCAGGTGCCGTGAATCCGCTCGAAGATTGCCCATCATTGATAGCATCGGTGCCGCTGCTTTCCCATGCCGCTTTTCCTAATCTTCATTTCCTTGATGTCTCTTCCCTTGCTATGCCTCAAAATCAACCAAGTATCCAGCTGCTGTGTTCAAACACCACACCTTGTAGCCGAGTCTAATAGGCTTGCCTCTGATCAATTGCTTACAACCATGTGATCCATAATTGAAAAGAAAAAACTTTGTTCGTTCCGCATAAATAATTTTAAATGGTATTTATTCTCGACCTCTTTTTATGTATATGTGCTGTGAATGAGTTTAGGTGATCATCATATTTTTTTTTAACTTTTGCCGACGGTTCGGATTTTTATTCATCCATCTTCAGGGCTATAAACAAATGCTGCATTTAAATTTACCATCATGTAATCAGAACAGAATTGTCGAACATTTTCAACATCACGTATCATTTGTTTATAGCCCTGAAGAAGGATGAATAAAAATCCGAAACGTCGGCAAAAGTTTAAAAAATATATTATTTGACCTAAACTCGTGACCTTTGCACCACATATAAATAATTTTAATTCCGACCTAGGTTTCGTCGCTGGGCGACATCATCAGATGCTGGGCGACGAAACCTAGGTCGGCATTAAAATTATTTATGTGGAACGAACAAAGTTTTTTCTTTTCAATCATGAAGGAGTTCAATAAAGTTACTCCTCAAACCATTAATAACATGTGATCCACATTAAGCGACCATACTTTCGTCGTAATCCATATATTACTCGGGTCTAAATCGCTTCCTCGTTTGTTCCTGCACTTCACTGCATTCGGGGTCTCAACTTCCAATATTTGTCCGTGCGGTCAGAATAGTTTTTATCTGCGAAATGTAGAGAGCGTTCTATTTCAAGGAAACGGTTCCTTCGCATTGCAATGCACGCAATACCGTTCCGGACGTCTCTCGCTTCCTCCCAGGAATGGCTCTTGACGGGGACGTCATTATATCCTGAGAGAATTAGAATTCCCAAAATACTTTTATCTCTTTGGGGGAAATGTTATGCGAAGAGCAATAGCAGAATAGCGCTTACCTATTTACTGCTTAGAAGCTAGGAAATTGACCAACTATTTCATCAAAAAAAAGTTCAAAAGCTGCAATAGAAGATAGATTTTGAAGGTCAGAATGGTCTGCGTTAGGGATGTATCGGACTCATTTATATCCGTGTTTTTCTACCATTTAAATTTAGGATTTTCATTCTGATTCTCCTACGTAGTGAATGGATACATATCCAGTTTTCAGTTTTCCACTTCGTTTTTAAAGGATTTCTGTTCGTTTCCTTTTCAAAAGTGTGCGGGTCTCGCGGCAGGTTCACAAGTCTCTGACTGAGATGTTACAATAATATCGTCACCCCTCTTAATGGAATCCTCATGTTCATTTTCTTCTGCTCTTGAAAACAACAATTCTGATCTTGCCCTAAGCTGACGACCAGATAACTTATCCACCAAGCCACCCTCTTCATCGCCTGAATCTTCATAAGTCAAAACAGTACTCTCTCGTAGCTCGACAAATATTTGATGGGAATCGTCTATTTGTTGCTCCTCTAGCAGATCAAAAATTCTTGAAGGGACAATTCATAAACAAACAAGATTATAACATTAAGTTTCGATTTATATGGACACCTCCAGGTTATGTGACACTATCAATTAAAGCATTAAACAATGAATAAATAATGCATAATACTGTCTTTTTAAGCATAATTATATTTTTTTGCATATTTTGATTATATATTCACTTGCGCATATCATATACCATGTAACGAATGAACGATATTGGCTAGATAAATGTATCAGGGAACAAAGGCGGTTCGGAAAAAGACCTAACTATGAAAAAGGAATTAGATGAAGGCGATGTTAGAATAATTTTACAAGAAAAAAAACCTCGCGATTCATAATCCCGAAACGAACCAAGAGCCATTGCGATGGCAAGCCGCCACTCTACCAGTTGGCCAAATAAATTTGCTCCACGATATAAACTTTTGTTTTCTTAGATCTGCGCATTCGTTCTCACAGTTGAGGAAAATGACTTGCAAATAAACTTTAGAGGTAAAAACCGCTATCGTACTTAAGTAATGCAAAAATAGCAATTTGACGCGGGGAACGCCCAGCCATTCGGCACCGCTAACATTTGTGTCTACATATCTCAAAATACACTCATCGGAAGTAGCTAAATCGTAGCAAAATACTAAGTTGTATTTTATACTCTGCGAAAACATCGCTATCCAATTTTTACAACAATAGTTATAGCTTATAAAAAACATTTACCTTGATCGATTTACTTAATTTGTGTGCTAGGGAGAAGCCTCTTGCTGTGCAACACATAGCAGGATCGGTAACGGTGAGAAACACAATGCACAATGATAATAGAAGAGAGAAAGTCTCCTACTAAGTAAACGCATCATAAGGAAAGCTAAGAAATACACATTAGTTACTTTGTAGCCGTTTGAGCTCTGATGCGCAAAGCGATGCCGTATGGCACCTGTCTTACAAGAAATAATTGAATGTTGACTGGTACGCTCAGACCAAATAAAACGGATTTCCCAAAGGAATTTCTTGCCAATATGAGGAGAGTAAAATTATAATATCCCTTTGGTTTCTCCCTTCTTTGGCTTTTGGTTTGGTACCCCTTTGGTTGATGAAAAAAATTTCATTGGTATCATTCACGCTTAATAAAAACAGCGGTAGTTCTGTTACATGGCCAAATTATGACAGAAATTTTAGAAGGCATTGATAACAATCCCCAGTTGAAAGAAAACTAAAATTAAACAAAGCAATGAGTTAATTTAGTAGATAATGACACTTGCGTACCGTTGCGTGCGGAAAACATTTCGATCGCCATTAACTCTCATTTTGTAATAAATTGATATCGCTACGATCAATGCATACATAAAATGGACATAAATATTTGGTCTTCTGGTAAGTCTTGTTTCCTGGTAAGAAATGTGATTTAAGTAGTCGAAAAGCTTTTCTGCATGAATTTGTTTTAAAACCAGCATCCGCATTGTGGAAGACATTAATAATAGTAACTTCCAAGAGATAATTGAGCTCCAAGGACGAAAATAGAATGAGAATGGAAAGTATTTAGGAACATTTTGTAATTTTATTTGAATTATTCCACACAAATTCAATAAATGCAAGTGAAAACCGATAATTTTCCTTGCAAAAGGGTAAATGAAGACCATTACGAATAAATATAAAACGGAAGTGCTAGAAAAAGAAAGCTTACCATGAAAAACTGTTTCACATACTTATTGCCAGAGCATTATAGAAATAAATAGAACACGGAACACTTCTACTTCCGTTGACTATATCGCGAGTCCGCAAGGAGAACGATTCGCACAGGTTTAAAGGCTCCAGGCAAGCAACATACACTGTCTGTAAATACCCATACGTCAGTCAAGGTAAGAGAAAAAAAAACTCTGAAGAAGGGTTACTGCATCGTCGATAAACGGTACCACTGGGGATCCTTGAGCGTAGGAGAGAGGATCTTTGTTGCTAACCTCGGGGTTGAGCTTCGTTGCTTGCACCCCCGCCCCCCATACCCTGTGGAGCAGGCAAGAAAGAAGGACTCTAGCTGAGGTACCCAAAAAAGTAACATAAACGTTCCGAACATTGTTTGCTCGTCAAAGTAGACAAATATCGGACATAATTTGCTGCACAACTTCAAGTGTTGCTGACAGAAAAAGGTTACACAGGCGCGTGGGCCACACTGGTGGCCCAGTAATGGCGGCTTCCGTTTGCGCGTTATTTAATGCTAAACCTGCCACAATTTTGTACAAACGACCATGTGAGGACTTTGAAGACATATTAATGTGCAGCTACTGAAAATCACGTGTATATTATGCCATCCTATGAAAAACGGAACACATTGAAACACTATGGGCCACCCCTGTGGCCCACGCGCCCACTGAAGGGTTAATAGAATAATTTGTTAATAATATCACCCAATTACAATTTTAGATAAAACTATTCAAAGTATCACTATTCATACGATCTATCGGGTTCATTTATTTCATGAAAGATGGCACAGGCGAAACACATTTACACACCTTGGTAGCGAAAAATTGGACAAATGTTAAAAGAATGATGGTTAATTATGCGGGTTAGAGTTGTTTGAAAGCGCCTTGCGTAATACCTCGCTCGCGACTCGATTTCGTAATTTTGTTTCTACACTAAGGTACTGCAGGTTTGAAGGCCAAAGGTTTATATATCCGATAACTATTATGCTTTGGTTGTCTCATAACGTAAATGCCCAAATTTTAGTTTCTGATTGGTGCATATTTTCTTTGCTAGATATGGGTGACCTGTAAAATGAAAACGAATGAGTATGCTTATTTTGTTTCGTTCTTTGATGGTGCTCTTAATGATCTGCGGGGTCATTTAAATGTGACTTAACCGCTATAAAACTTCACCAGTCCTGTCAGGTCTGTTACATCTCTAGTTTTTAGCCCTTGTGGAAAAGCCCCTGTATGCTCTACAAGCCACCTCCCTGTTCCTATCACCTAACTTGTGTTTTTAATTGCAAGTTCAAAGTAGGCGTCACGCATCAAGCATTGCAGCCTAGAAAAACTCATGGCCTTCAAGCTAGGCAGCCTAGGAAAACTCATAATGCATGGTAGAACTGAAAATGACGGAATATCAGCGTTCGCAGCCAATTCGGTCCACGTCCCTAACCACGCCAAAGAGAACCGAAAAGTCGCTATTGCCCCTCGCTCTCCCGCATCGGGAGAAGACGTAATTGGTGTCATACCACTGCAGGAACACTGTGGAACCATTTCCCGTGTGAAACACCCACCCACGCAACCACCATGTCCCTGTGAGTTGGCAAAAATTTTTTTTAACCCGGAAAATCGATATATACAATAATTTGCAGCCGTTGAGCGACCCCTATACGTTGTCCGATCGAGTCCAAATTTTCCCCCTTTATTTTTTGCTGGATTGGAACAAAAAACCGTGTAAGCCGGTCAACATATCGAAAATGTCCAATTTTGTAATAACCCAAAATTGCTACACCCAGGGTTACCATGATTCACCTCTGTAAATTATGATTCATGATTTTAATACCTTATCAGAAAAAACCATAACTGGTGAATCAAATAATGGAGATGAGCTGTCGAATTACTGACGAATCATGAGAGTCTAAAAAAATAATACTTTTACTTCTAAAGGATTTAATGATTCATATTGCATACTTCCTCTTAAATAATGATTTGGAAACTAAAATATATTTAGTTTACAAATCATTATTTAAGAGGAAGTGAGCATTCTTGCAATAAATATATCCTATATATTTCTCGCAGGATTGTATCTTGTAGGTATATTTATGACTCTTAAAATTTCTCCTCATCACAGCTATTGCATACAGCACAGCCAATTAGAGACTGTAAAATCGGTGAAATATCTCGGAGTTGAGCTGACTAAAGATATCTCGTGGGGTAAACATATGCGGGAAATTACTGGTTATGCAAATCATAAATTGCGATTTGTTAAAGGAGTATTTGGCAAGTGCGTCAATGAAATTAGTGGAATCAGCTACTTCCCCCTTGTTAGACCCCAGTTGGAATACGATGCCAGTATTTGAGATCCTTATGAGGTAGGGTTAAAAACCGAGTTAGTTCCTACGCGTGTTGCGAAATACGGAAAGATAGGTTCAAGGCCGTTACAGTAATATCGTTAGTGTTACTGTCCTTTTTCAGCAACTGGGATAGAAATCGCTTTCATACCCTCGATTAAAATTTAGGCTTAATCTTAACCTATTCCCAAACCGATTTATTCTGTGACGACAATAATAACATTTTACAAAATCCAACATGCTACGGGATGATCTCGAGAGTAAAATTAGGGAACTTGACTGCAGAACGGACAGATTTAAAGTATATTTTTCCCGCGAACGGTAAGAGACCATAACTGCTGACACTAAGAATTCTAAGAATTCTAATATATATATATATATAAAACTTCCAGGAGAATCACTCGGGTGATAAATATACAATATGCCAAGAGGGTGGCCGATAAAAATATACACACGGAAAAAATAACACTTACAAATAAAAACTTCCGATATTTCGGTGAAGATATTAGCTCCACCTTTCTCTAGGAGAAGAGTAGGAATCCTCCTACTCTTCTCCTTGAGAAAGGTGGAGCTAATATCTTCACCGAAATATCGGAAGTTTTTATTTGTAAGTGTTCTTTTTTCCGTGTGTATATTTTTATCGGCCACCCTCTTGGCATATTGTATATATATATATCTTCGCCGCGGATACCCCGAAAAACTTCTAAGAAATAAAATCAGAAAAAAACCTTATGTTCCGAATAAACCCCGCTCAGAAAAACATTGCTCCCCTTCTCTTCTCACTACCTACTTCCCAGGCGCTCATGCATTGCAGGATATCCTAAAGGACCTGTACCCCATTCTTTCTAACCACAAATCCACCTCACAGATTTTTCCTAATATTCCACGGATCACATACAAAAGGCCACCAAATTTTAGCACCATTTTTAAAGCCACCCGCCCACTTCAAAAATCCCTGCGAGTCACCGCCACTCTACCTTCGCCTTGCAATCGTCCCAGATGCAAGACCTGCATGATTTTTTCTCCACCCCCAGCCTCTTTTCTCCCCAAACTTAAATGCCTCCCGATATTTCCCTCCACCACCTGTACGTCCACCAACATAATTTACCTTTTACAGTGCAACTTCTGCCCAGCTTTCTATGTAGGCCAATGTACCACCCCCCTTAACCTCAGAATGAATAATCATCGTGCCTCCTGCTGCCCGTCATCCCCCCATGCTTCCCTCCCAGTGGCCACGTATTCTTTGTCCCACGACGCGGTCTTCAATTCTTGTTTCAAGGTGTCCATTATTGCTTCCCTCCCCCCCCTCAGACTCCGCCCTCAACCTCCACATGCTTGAATTAGCGTGCATTTGGCGCCTAAATGCTTGCAGCGCTCCTGGACTTAATGTATCCTACTAACCCCCTCCCCCTCCCCCCTCCCCTTCTCCCCCTCCCGTTCCCTTGTTCCTGCGGCATTCTGACCCAGTCAGTCGACATCTTCTCGTTGAGAAAGAAGCCTTTGGCTTCGAAAGCTCCGGAAAAAACTTTTCTCGTGTGAGTGTTCTTTCTTAGTGTTTTATTTTATTTAGTGCGTCACAGCTAGTGACACTGGTGTATTATATATATATATATATATATATATATATATATATATATATAAACTTAAAAACTATATATACCTGACCGGCAATTGGGAGATCCGGGTTCGAATCCCGGCTAAGGTGAAATTTTTTCAGTCTGGTTTTGACTCATTTTCATCTTCCCCACCAAACCCTGTGTTCGTCCTTTTATGTGTACCTATCCATTTCCATTTTCCTATGAATGTATGAATTTATTCACGCCTTTGAGCGTCATTTTTCGTATGATTGAGTATATTTGGCCATGTTGGCTCTTTTCTTCTTCTACGGCTATGCGTGCCTTTAAACGTACTGTTCACCTCTTTATATGTTGTATGCCTGTATTCCTCTTTCCTTTCAACCTTCCAATTGTGTTTGTCCCCTATATGGTGGGTGAAATCGCCCTTGCGCGCCATCTCTGGGCCGTTCAACTTGGGCATGGGGTGTGAGATAAAACCCCGTCAAATTCAGCAGTTAATTGAGTAGCCTTGGTGGTGTAACTGGGAGCACACCTGACCGGCAATTGGGAGATCCGGGTCAAAGGCGCGAATAAATTCATACATTCATAGGAAAATGGAAATGGATAGGTACACATAAAAGGACGAACACAGTTTGGTGGGGAAGATGAAAATGAGTCAAATCCAGACAGAAAAAAATTTCACCTTAGCCGGGATTATATATAATATATACATAATTTCACCTTAGCCGGGATATATATAATATATACATAATTATATATATATATATATAATTATATATATAATTATGTATATATTATATATACATTAATATATATATATATATATATATATATATATATATATATATATATATATATATATATATATATATATACATATTAATGCAAACGGTCCCTCATACATATAGTGTAGTGCATGCTTGTGAGATTTCGCTTCCTGAAAAGCGTTAGCGATTTATGGTAATGAATCAATAGTCGTAGCTACATTGACTTAAATAGTGTATAGTGTAATGCATATGCTGTTTACAGCTCACCCCTTGTCACACACCCTTGAGGTGGCTTGCAGGATAGTATGTAGATGCAGATGAAATGAAAGCGGATATATGCACAACTTTGCTCATCTCTAGAAATATTAAACGTTCTCTAACCCTTGCCAAATCAAGGCAATCACAAGTGAAACATGTCTACGGAAGGCATGCGATTTTATTGTTCACTCGGAGAAAGTTACCGCTAGCCACTTCCCGCGCCAGCTTTACCGCAAAAAATGTCGCCGTCCGATCCACCTGCACCCAACGGCACAAATGGCATCGGCGATCAAAATCCCTCTTCAGTTACTAACCAATCGAAAACCTATAGCCTCTGACTATAGTCCTAGCTCTGAATATAATTCAAACAAGGACTCAGTACGATGATGTTCTCCGCAAAGGGGCGCATTAATTCCAAGCTGTAGGGCTCGAAGGTTTCTAGCTCATCTTGCTCAAGGGGTTGAACAGGTCGCTTAGCGCAAACCTATTCAATTCGAAGACGAGCGAGAACACTCATTGTCTCGCGTGCACCTCACTGCCGACCATTCAGCTGTGAGGCGACGGGATTCTGAGGTGAGGTAGGCAAGCCACGAGCCTCTTCCTCTGTGCTGCTAGCGTGAAGAAGCGAATCACGTTATGCCTTCTTCGTGAGTGGACGACGCGGACTGGCTTTTCTTGGTTTGAAGACAGAATTGACGTTGGTGTTGTTGATAGTTTGCGTTGTAAGTGTTACTTAGTGACTGAGTGGAAAGCCGTGTTTACACGATGCATTTACCCGCGCAAGTACGTGGCTGGACAGATGCGTGAACACATTCACCAAATTAGAACAGGGGGTATTTTCTGTCCACGCATTTGCGCAATTTTGAGTGTTTACACGGTGAAATTTTGATGGTGATTGTGTTCACGCATCTACCCGCGCGGGTAAATGCATCGTGTAAACACGGCTGAATACCATGTGTATTACGAGTGATACAGTGCTGTGAAATTAAAAAAAAACACGATCCTTGAGCACCATCTTCAAGGGTAGTGATCAGGCTCTCCATTCTATCCCAACATCGTCGTTTCAAACAGTGATGTTACATCAATCACCAGAGAGATATTAAGTGTAGTGCCAGCGTAATCATGAAAGAAGATAGAAAGAAAGGTGTCGTAGATCCTTTTGCTTCTTTCCCAGGAAACTTTAGTTGGTGAGTACAGTAATAATAGAGACCATACTCGAATTTGAATCAAAAAATTTAAGAAGTTTAAGGAGTGTAATGTAAATACTGTAATAGTAATGACGCAAAACCGATGTTTTAAATGACTGAAATTCTCAGTATCTAACTGAAGATACAAATTAAAGACGTGTTTGTTTTACCTCGTACGATGGAGTTTACATGGATCGATAAATACGTTTATGTGGTAAATATTCTCCCTAGTGTCCCATCTTCAAAATGGGGTTTGCAACACTTAAAATTGCCAGCTTTACACGATGTTTCACACGCAAAAAAATCATTCTAGCAAAATACTTTCATGAAAGAATAATAACATTACTTAACGAAATGAAGTTCTGAGAACGTCACGGGAATGTATTGTGGAAAAGTTTTACAAAAGTGGAAATCGGTAAACCTTCAAGGGAAAAATCTTTGATGGTACATGTGTTATGTACTATGTGTATGGGGAAATCATTGCTTTTAAATGTCAGGCAGTCATTTGGTTTTCAGAAATGTTGTTAGTTATAGTATTTTTTTCAATTGTATCCCTTTTGAGCACACAGCCGTACCAAATCCCATGAAAACGGCTTTCACTTTTTGGCATTATGTGTCAAAAAGGCGTGATTTGCGATATTTTGGTATCATCAGAGAGAAAACTTTTTAAAAATGTACTATGAGGCCAAATTCATTGGTTTTTGTGTGAGTGTAGAGGTATTTCGCTCAAAGTACCACGATTTCCCTTACGTCTACCTCGTGCAAGATATTGGAACATATAATCTTCAGTTCGATTATGGGGTACTTGGATAGTCAAAACTTGTTAACACCAAATCAGCACGGATTCCGGAAAGGCAGGTCATGCGAAACCCAGTTGGCCCTCTTCCTTCACGACATTCTTTCCTCGGGAGAAAAGCTTGTCCAAGTAGGCGCAATATTTCTAGATTTTAAAAAAGCTTTCGATAAGGTCCCTCATTCAAAGTTACTCGTTAAGGTTGTTCACTAGATCGGCTGAAAGTGTTCCTGCAGGCCATTTCTAAAAACCTTTTCGTAGCTAAACTATAGCTCTGAGACACTTCTAGTTTTCTCTATTTTCTTATAAAAGGATGGATCTGTACCCCCAGTACGCGATATTGTTCATTTTAAATGATGTTGTTGAGTCCATGTTGAGGAAGAGTAGTGCGTCCACTGACGCTTTTTATCGTTTTTCAACATGGTTTAGTTCAGTTTTTGATGCCGAAAACCAAAGATATCACGTACTGGGGGTAAAGGTTTATCCTTCATCTTTCCATGAGAAGTATTTACAGCACCTTATTTACGAAAATATAGATAAAGGTGTGGAAAATACTAACGCATGTTTCGCGTCTTTTCACTAGCGTCACTAAGGCCTGCGGCGGGCTGCCCCCACCACCGCCGCCTTATACCCCCACGTCCAGCTACTCTCCTCTACGCCGCAGCGTGGAAGGGGTACTCCCCACCCGCCGACCCTCGCAGACTCGCCTCTGTAGGTGACGGGGGAACGGACGAGTAGGTGCGGGGAGAACGTGGTTTATGCCGTGAACGCACAGCTGAACTCGCGCCTTGTCGTCTGACGTCGTCAAACAACCAATAAGAGAAAAAGGAACAACATGATGGCGGCTAGATTGGAAGCTTCTATTGTTTTCAACAATTTATTTATCATGGAGTCGCGCGACGAAAAACCGTCTTTCGGATAGAATGGCATTAATTCCGCGGAGCGATTTTCGTGGCATGGGCGGGAGATAGTATGACTGGCGTGGATTCCCTGCAGTGCCCGACACCCCCTCACCATCAGTCGACTCACAGGGCGGCAGCCATACGCATCCTGCGCTTCCTCACTTACGCGAGTCAGGAGCATCAAGACGGAGCGGAATTGCGACTGCTGCGAGTGTAAATCTTGGCTTTGCTGATCCTGTTTCAGAAGTGGAGCAGAAATATTTGTCTGCTGCGTGTATGATAGGAGTACTGCTGTTCCTTATTCGGGAGTGGCGTATTTTACGTAAAATATCGTGTTATGGAGGGTTCAGAAGTGTATCGAAAATACCGGTTCCGCAAAGGATATAAACGAAAGAAGAGGACGTATTTCTTTAAAGAGAGGAAAAAATTAAGACTGAGTACGTATTTCCATACCAACTATTATTGGGTTAGCATGCATTTCACTGTTTCTCCTTGAAATGCATTCAAGTATAAGCTATCCTATGTGATAAATTCTGAATAGATAGTGATTCCCAAATTGTTCTATTTGTTAGGTAATACTGAGGAGATAACATCCAAAGAAATTTGTAATGTTTCCCCAGTGTCCATCGTCAGCTCCGTGGAAGTTGATAAAGAAGGGTATTAATATTTAAAACAGATATATGTAGTACTGGCCTCAAATACATATTCTCTTGCAGAGGAATGTTGTTTTATGAAAAGTCATTGTTATGATTTATAAATAATAGATAGTTTGACCAATTCTCAATTAAATTACTAGATTATACAATTTATCGTAGTTGACATAACTATAACAGCGATTTGGAATGCTAACAACATCATATTTATCGTAGAGAGATTATGGAATTGGATTCCTGCGCAAGAGAATTCAATCTTCATTTTGAACAACAAACGCCAGAAAAAGCTGAGACCGAGACGTAAGAATCTACTTTCATTAGTCTTTTTGGCATATTACGAGGTTCAAAGAATTCATCTTTCTACTAGCTAACGTTATGGAAAAGATACAAATAAATATTTTACGTACATATCCAATATTTTAGGGCTGATGGAGAGACTGATTATCACTGCTCCAGTCAGAGGGAGGAGGGTGAGCCCGCAGCTTCTAACATGTTCGGAACGTCATTGCCAAAGTAGGTTTTGGTCACAAAAATAAGTACCTAGGTTGTGAGACTTTGTATTACGCTCTTTATTTTGTAAAAAGGTTTTAATCATTTTATTTGGTATTTAATCTGCTTCCTAACTATTTTACACAGGGCGCGTTCGCCTCGGCCAGGGTGCAGCCACTGGCGAGAAGATGAGATTGAGTACTCAATTGCTAATCCACCGGCACTAGAAAAAGATTCCGGGGTAGTTCACTCCAGAAGTCAAGGGCATTTGGAAAACATCTCACAATCAGAGTATGTAATTCATGTTAAATTTGACTTCATTCATTCAAGTATTCTACCAGCTGATTGGTAGGTTCTTGGACAGTCCCCATTCTGTATCCCAATCTAATAGAAAATTTTCTCGCTTTCACTCCTAAGGATGGCCCGTTATTAGATCCCTCTTCAATTCTTCATATCTTCTACATCTTCTCATTTCGTCCGGAATTCCTATCCTCCTCCTTCCTCTTCCACGCTTCCCAAGTGTTCTCCCCTCTATCACTCTCTTCAACATGCCCTCTCCTCTCAAAACCTCCTCCATCTATCTCTTCTGCCTTCTCCGAACCTCTGCCACAAGCTTCCTCTCCTCTCCGACCATATCCAATACCTCCTCGTTCGTCTTTCTCGCCATCCAGCTAACCTTCTCCATCCTTCTCCAAACCCACATCTCAAACGCCTCAAGTCTACGCACATCCTTCCTTCGCAATGACCAAGTTTCCGACCCATATAGCGCCACGCTCCATATTAAAGTTTTCACCAGCCTTTCCTTTACGCCATTTCTCAGACCCCCCCCCCCTCATCAATTCCGTTATCTTTGAAAATGCTTCTTTAGCGAGCGCAATTCTGCATCTGATGTCCCTACCACTAAACCCATTCTCATCCAAAATACTACCCAGATACGTAAGATGCTCGACCTGCTCTATCTTCTGCCCTCCCACCCTTATATTCAGCCCCGCCTTCTTACTTCTATAAAATCTCATTACTTTCGTTTTCTTGTGATTGATCTTCATCCCATACTTATCGCACTGCACCTCTAATGCATTCACCATTGACTGTAACCCCTTGGCCGACTGACTAACCAATGCTTGATCATCTGCAAATCTCACTGATTTTATCAGCTCCTCTCCTACCTTTATTCCTACCTCCTCCTCTCCCCTTGCCTCCCGTACCATTTCTTCTGAGTACACATTAAAAATCAATGGCGATAGTGGGCACCCTTGCCGCACTCCCCGTCCTATCGTGGCCCACCCCGATACTCCATTGGCTACCATAACCTGTGCAGTCTGATTCATATACAAATTTCGAATCAGACGCCTGTCCCTCCAATCGACCCCTGATTGCTTCAACACTCCCATTAATTTCGTCCATTCCACCCGATCAAACGCCTTCTCGAAATCTACGAATCATGCAAAAAAATCCTGCCCATATTCTAGGTTTCTTTCTACTAGCGTCCTCATCACCGCTATAGCGTCTCGTGTTCCCGTCCCTCTCCTAAACCCGAAGTGGTCGTCACCCAGGTATTCATTTGCCTTCTTCTGTAGCCTTCTGTTTAGAATCCTCAGGACTACTTTGGCCGCGTGGGATATTAAGCTTATTTTCCTATAGTATTCGGACGTTTTTGCCTTACTCATCTTTGGTATAGGAATTAGTACAATCTTCGCGAAGTCTTCCGGCCACACTCCATCCTCATAAATCCTACGAATAAGCGCAAAAAGTTTTCCTCTTCCGTTCTTCCCCATGCTCTTTAGAAACTCTGCAGGTATGTCATCTATTCCAACCGCCTTATTCCTCTTCATGTCTCGGAGAGCTCTTTCGATTTCGCAGTCTAGGATACTTGGTCCAATGCCATTCTGTCGATATCGTCTTCCCTTTCTATATCTAACCTATTGGGCATTATTTCTTTACCATAGAGCTCTTCAACGTACTCCTTCCACCTCTCCTGGATCTTTCTCGGTTCTACGATCATCTTTCCCGTCTTGTCTGTTATCGTTGTAATTTCCCTTCCCTTGTTACCACCCGTCAGTTCCTTAACTTTCCTATATAATGCATCTGCTCTTCCCTCTTTTTGGTATTTCTCTAACGCGTCGATCTGTTCTCTCCACCACGCCTCTCTTGCTTTCTTTGTCTCTCTTCTAAGTCTGTTATTAAATTCTCGGTATTTTCTCTGACCTAGCTCTGAGTTTACGCTAGAGATGGGCAACATTTCTCAGTAATCGATTAATCGTATCATATGATGATCGTGTCGGGAGAATCGATTCAGTACAAAAATCGGGAAGGCATAATCGATTATAAAGAATCGGTAAATAATCATATGATTTTTCTGTGAAGTTCGTAGCTTCTTACGAGCAGAAGAATCGGAATAATCATACGATTCATGTCAAGCCTGTGAAGGATCGTCAACGATGAGCATCGCTCTGCGCATGCCTGACGGGTAGCATAATCGGTTATTTGAAGAATCGGTAAATAATCATGCGATTTTTCTGTGAAGTTCGTAGCTTCTGTGACGAGCAGAAGAATCGGAAGAATCATGCGATTCATTCAAGCCTGTGAAGGATCGTCAAGGATGAGCATCACTCTGCGCATGCCTGACGGGTAGCATAATCGGTTATTTGAAGAATCGGTATATAATCATGCGATTTTTCTGCGGATATATTTGTGACGGATGGAATAATCGTAGACTCCTGTGGAGGATCGCCGAGTATGCGAAGCGGAAAGCGATGCGCCCCGATTTTTGAAACGAAGGGTCTGTTGAAATTATTTCACGGTGTTGTATGATTGTGGTGAAATCATTATATTCAGTGATATATAATTATGTTCTCTGACTGAAGTAAACGATACTGTGAAGTGACGTGGGAATAGAGAGCTGTATATAAGGAGTTGATTTTTGTGCATGTGTGTTAAATAACCTAATTGAAAAGAGGAGAATAGTAGGTGACTAATCAAGGTAATTGTAAAGGTTTTGTAAAGGAGAGAGGTATAGACAAAATGGGAATGATTATAGGTGCCTGGAACACAGTAAAAAATATGTCTCCATATGTAATGCTTGGCATAGCTCTAATTCACACTCAACATGCTGCAAAATTTACAATGATTGTAATTTACATCGCTTAGTGATGATGATACTTGAGTTATAAATATATATATATATTTATTATTTCGACAGAAATGGTAACTTATGTTGTCAATCATATATATAATGTACCTAGTTCTTCTATTTTTTCGAAAAATTAGCTTAGTATTTCAAAGTATATGTTTTCTCGACATCTTATGGTGTAAATATCAGGAGCATTAATACTCCTAAATTAGGTCAAATATTATTAGCATTATCCTTGAAATGAAGCTGTCTGTCATTAAGAGTCATAAACGTTTTACCTCATCTCTCGTTAAACCACATGCATCCGAGTCATATTTTTTATCTGTGGCGTTTTCACTCGTCTTCTTTCAGATTTTGCAGTCTTGCCATCGCAGTTCAAACATAAAATGCAAAAAATAGCTTTTTCATGGGCTATTTGAATCTTTTTATTTTGAAACTATTCACTGGCAGTAGCGAAAAAAAATCATCAAAGTTCTAAAGCCGATTATTTTTTCCCTCGGTAAATTTTCAAATTACACCAATCCCGCCGATTTTTTTCTGACGGTCATAATCGGGATTGAATAATCGATTCAACGATTAAATCGTCCACCCATAATCGATCTAATAATCGAAAGAATCGGAAGCAAATAATCGATTATGATGAAGAATCGATTTTTTTCTCCCATCCCTAGTTTACGCTCTTCCATTTCCTTCTCTCCTCCATCTCCCTGATCATCTCCTTCGTGATCC
Organism: Pyrrhosoma nymphula; assembly: GCA_963573305.1. NCBI lineage: Eukaryota > Metazoa > Arthropoda > Insecta > Odonata > Coenagrionidae > Pyrrhosoma > Pyrrhosoma nymphula. The sequence continues at coordinate 10,416,035 of OY754332.1, read as the reverse complement.
ACGGTTTTCTAATTTTAGTAGCACTCACTGCGCCTACCGTTGCTTTCGCCGCTTCTACAATTCCAAATTTGACTTAATGAGTTCTGAAAAATATGTTTATAATGAGCAATCTTCTGGTTCCTTATAATATCTTCCAGAAGTTTCCCCTCCGTGCTCACCATTCCCAGCACTTCCTCCTTTGACTCCGTTTCCATCTTTCGGACTTTCTACATACTCCTTCACTTCTACACATTAAACGCCCGCAGCCTATTTTCGTCCTCTTTCTTCACAATTCACGTTTCTGCACAATACAACGCCGCACTACATATGTAACTCTTGACCAGCGTCTTTCTTACATCCTTAGGCAAGGTCCCCGTCATCAGCTCCTCCTCACTGCTGAACGCTTCTTTCGCTAGCGCAATTCTCCTTCTAAGGCCTTTGATCATACGGCCGTTTTCCTCCTAAGTACGTACAACCAAGAATCAAATTGTTATGGTTGCTCCTCCAGGTTTTGCCCTCCTTCTTTCATGACCTGCCTGGCTTTCGTCGTCCTATAAAATCTTATTCCTTTGTTTTGCTATGATTAACCATCATTCCCCATTTCCCGCACAGATTTTCTAATGCATCAGACAAAGCTTTCAATCCCCTCGATGTTCACCAAACCAACGTCTGGTCGTCCGCGAAAATAGCCTTCTTCATGAGCAGTCCTTCTTGTATTCCCACACCTAGCTTCTCTCGTGCCTCCCTCATCATTTTCTCGGCATAAATGTTAAAAAAACAAAGCGACAACGGGTACCAGTGCCTTACCCCACGACCTGTAACTGTCCACCCTGATTCTCCCTCAGCCACCCTCACCTGTGCCCTCTGGACCGTATATATACGAACTGTTTTCATCACCTAAGTAGTGATTTACTCTACACTCCAACCTTTAATTACTATTCTAAGCCCGCCACTCAGTCAGTTTGATGTTCAACGTCACCAATAACATGGCGGAATCCTATAACGCAAGTGTGGCTAAATACGTCGGTGGAAAGAGAGTGAATTTTTGTTTGAGGAGATCATATCAGACGCGTTGCGAGTTGGCTGTAACTGCGTACAATGCAGGACCCAATTTACATTCTCTTATTCATAAGGGCCTGACGCAGAAGAGTCCTGGAACATTTACAAAAAAATACAAGACCAGTGCCGTAAAAAAGTCGACTGCGCGGTCCAAACGACGCCTGGAATACAAAACGCGCCATAAATTCCAAATACCAGCTGGACCTGACCAAGACTACGGAATATGTAGCCGCCTGGAGGATACTGAGGAAGTTGATGAAGCTAATAAGAATGAGTTCCTTGCGTCATTGTCTTTGAGTAGAGACCACAGACTACGGCTGGAGGCCGAAACTAGGACTCAATATCTTAGCCTGACGTGGGTGTCTGAAAGGCGTAAGAGACTAACGGCATCCTTATTCGGTCAAATATGTAAATTGAGGGCTAATACATGCAGAGAAAAAATAGCAGAAAGGATATTGTTCCCAACTTTTCGAGGGAATAAGGCTCCTTCTTATGGTAAAGCGTTTGAAGGAAATGCTGTTGCACAATACGAGAAGATTAGCGGAAATACCGTATTGCCTACAGGTCTTTTTGTGGATGAAACCTTGTCATTCCTGGCTGCAACCCCTGATGGAGTTCTAGAAGATGGCAAAGGCATAATCGAAGTTAAATGTCCAATTAGCTGCAGGGATTTGTCTCCATCGGAGGCGGAAGGACAGAAAAAACTAAATTTTTTTCAAAAGAGTGGGGAGAATGTCACGCTAAAGCAAAAGCATAACTACCATTATCAAATACAAGGACAGTTGCGCATTTGTGACAAAACGTACTGCGACTTTATCGTTTGGAGCCCATTGGGCATTTACATTGAGCGTATTAATAGAAATGATCACTTTTGGAAACACCAAATGGAACAACCATTAGAAAAGTTTTATATGGAGGTACTTCTGCCTAAAATACTTCGCCTAAATACCCATAAAAACGAATAAATTAAATGTTAAGCCATTACGTAACCCTAACCTGATATTTTTCTTGATGTAACCATCCTTACGTTTTACCCCGCACTATTTACCTTGCAGTTCGCTCTTCATAATTTCGTACTATTTAATTGTTTTAATCTTACATCTACATCTACAAAATACCCTGCAAGCCGCCTCAAGGGTGGGTGGCAGGGGGTGAGCAGTCGCCAACAAGCATTACACTACACCCCAAAGTTAGTGTAACTACGACTAATTTTGCATTAGCATAAATCTCTATTGCTAGTCATGGGGTGAAGCCTCACAAGCATGCTTAGTCCAGGCCCAAGCTGTAAAATCTTTGCAATTGATAACTTTTCTCTCATTTGGTGCTGGTAAGGAAACTGAGGTTCTGAGATCAAACCATGACGAATAAGGAAAACATTGGTGGTAAGTAAGAATACACAGTGTAAAGCAAGGATACATCTTGGTAAATCGTGAGTCTGGTTGTACTGCTTTTCCCCTTGTAAAATCACTTACTTTCACTGTGCGATATTGAAAATTTTTGACCGTGGACATGCTGTATTCACGAAAGTTTCAACTATGTATTATGATATTAGTGAAATATCGTGTTCCACCAGGTATATATCGCATCGATAGTATCGCATAGGCAAATCGCATTACGCTGTAAATGCACAATGGAATATTATATGCGAGATAATTGCGACATCAAAGTTATGCGATCCGTTCACATCATAAAGCCGATCATGTGCGAGGGATTCTTCATTTTGCTATAAAGCCGCGAAAACACCTATATAAATTTGCGCCTAATACGACACACAGCATTCAATCCACATTCATTGCACACTCCAGACAGTCGGGTTTTTGACGAAAGCCAAAGGATTTGCGCCGAGTGATGATTCTCGATGTGGACGCTTCTGCCGCACGAATTGACGACTTGGGCACAGACACACGACGCACGGGGTTAATATTTGTGTGAAAATAATTTTCAATTTGTGCCGAAAATTTTTGCGGCAACGTATTTAGCAAACATTTTTATTGGTTGCGCGGCTGAAAGTTATAAAATTTTTCAATCGATGCATCTGATACTACTGCTGTAGGTACTCTTGAGTTTTTTATATTTATTTTTCTACATCGATGGTGAAGCAGAAAAAGGACTATCGAGTTTCTTGCATTCTTCTTTATTTAGCGTTAATATCTTTCAGAGTGTAGGCTAAGGTGTAAATTGATCAAAGTCAAATTTAGTCTTTTCGCATCATCCAAATGATAATACAATAGTCCACATCCACACCCATATAACTTCCAACGCTCATGTAATGTCTATATTCTGACATTCATTTCATTGCCTGACGAAAGGGAAAAATATTCAGCACTATTGTTGAGACTACCCCTACCCCATGAATTCTTCTGGATGAACATATTCCTGGAGGCCAACGCACAGCGAGATTGAGCAGCGAGTAAATAAGTTCGCTTATTTGTCCGTCGACTCCCCTAGCTTCGCGACGAAGTCCAAGGTCACTCTAGGCTCGTCTACTGTCCAGCGACGCGCGCTGATCACGATTGCTCCTGCCCCTCCAAACCCTCCACTCCATTCGCTCATCGAGTTCCCCTTCCACACTGGGAGCCTTCCCATTCCACCTGGGACTGAGCGGTGAGAGACACGACGAGGCGAAGCTGAAGTCTAGTGACTAACCTTAAGTTGGAAGCATACGGAATACACCACGACGTAATTAGTCCAGTCATTGAAGCTTTTCACCTCAGAAATATTTACTGTGAACCGATTTACATGAAATTTTGGAATTAGGCTTATCTTACCCTTAACTTCAAAAGTGATATTGACCCGACCTCCGATCTTACCCTGGGGGTGGTTGCCACCCCTTCTCGTTAGTGGAATTTTTTTGGTCAAAGTAACCTCGGGGATCGATAGAAAACCTAATTTTAAGCAAAAAGTTTTCTATAAAGTTTTTTCAAAAACTCAATACTTTTCGAGTTATTGGCGATTGAAAACTCAGAATTTTCCCACGTTTTTCAACGGTTTTTTGCAAATATCCAAAAAAATATGCGTTTTAACGATAATTTCATAATAAATAAAATTGTAGCAGATAAGAAAATGAACCAATTGATTTTTTATAGAGTGTTTTAAGTGCAATATTAAGCGAGATATTGAAGATAAAAACAGTTTTTTTATGTCTGAAATTTAATGTCTTCAATGCCATCTAGCGGACAACGGATATGTTTTATCGATATGACAATCTAAAACTTTTATATAGTGCTTAAAATAATCTTTAAAATGATCAGTGTTAAAAGTCTTTTGCACGTAAAGTGAGTGAGTTGTAATGAAAAAAACAGGGACATCTAACATTTTTTTTTTAAATCGACGTGTTTCATAAGTGCCATTTCCACCAAAATTAAAATTAATCGTATTCCGCCTAGAATTCACTTTAATATGAAGAGTCTATTGGATTCCAGCGGTTTGGCTGCTTTGGAATTGCATACTTTAAAAAAAAATCACGATTTTAAGAAAAAAACATTTTTTACATTAAAAAAAACACCTTTTTTCGTAATATTTCAAAAACAATGAAAAACAAACGTAAAAAACTGTAATGATAAAAAATGTAGGTTTTTTTTGACAAATAATTTGGTTTTTTTTCTGTCAGACCAAAATTGACGGAGATATGACTGTTTAAAGAGCGCGCGGTAGCGCAATCACAGTCTCTCTCGAGCCCTTTGACCCTTCACCGTTTCAAAATAAAGGGTTTTATACTACATGCCATAATGAAAAAAAATTGTAGCTCTTTTAATTACCTTTAAAATGGTTTTTTGTAAATTGTGATAGCTTAAAAATTGAAGGAGTTATGGTCCAAAAACTAAACGTTTTTTTTTCTAGTTGAATTCTTTGTATTATTTAAAAACAGTTTTTATCTTCAATATCTCGCTTAATATTGCACTTAAAACACTATAAAAAATCAATTTGTTCATTTTCTTACCTGCTACAATTTTGTTTATTATGGAATTATCGTTAAAACGCATATTTTTTTAGATATTTGCAAAAAACCGTTGAAAAACGTGGAAAAATTCTGAGTTTTTAATCGCCAATAACTCGAAAAATATTGAGTTTTTGAAAAAACTTTATAGATTACGTTTTGCTAAGAATTGGGTCTTCTATCGATCCCCAAGGTATTTTGACCAAACAAATCCACTGACGAGAAGGGGTGGCAACCACCCCCAGGGTAAGAACGGAGGTCGGGTCAATATCACTTTTTAAGTTAAGGGTAAGATAAGCCTAATTCCAAAATTTCATGTAAATCGGTTCATAGTAAAATTTTTCGTAGGTAAGACCCTATTTTTCGCTTCAATGACTGGACTAAATATGTTGGATAAAAAAGAGTTCTTAGCCGACCGCGAACAGAGGGTAGTTCTAGATGGCGTTAGCTCAGATGTAGTGAAAGTTACATCAGGTGTACCTCAGGGAAGTGTCATCGGTCCCTTATTGTTCCTTTTGTATATTAATGATATCACTACCGTTGTTACTAGCAAAATTCTCCTCTTCGCAGATGACGTAGTGTTGTACAGGGATAAAGACAATGAGTCCGACAAGATTGCGCTACAAAAAGACCTAGATGCTATAAATGAATGGTGCAATACTTGGCAGTTAGATATGAATTTTAAAAAGTGCGTTGTTATGAATTTTTGGAAAAAGAATAACTCGGTCAACGATACGCACACAATTAATCAAACAGACTTATCAAATGTAGAGTCAGTTAAATACTTAGGTGTGACCCTTACTCAGGACCTGTCTTGGGGGAAACACGTTCGGGAAATCTGCGGACAGGCTAGTCGCAAATTGGGATTTCATTTTTCATTCAAGTATTCTACCAGCTGATTGGTAGGTTCTTGGACAGTCCCCATTTTGTATCCCAACCTAATAGAAATTGTCTCGCTTTCCCTCCTAAGGATGGCCCGTTATTAGATCCCTCTTCAATTCTTCATATCTTCTACCTCCTCTTATTTCGTCCAGAATTCCTATCCTCTTCCTTCCTCTCCCCCGCTTCCCCAGTGTTCTCCCCTCTATCACTCTCTTCAGCATGCCCTCTCCTCTCAAAACCTCCTCCATCCATCTCTTCTGCCTTCTCCGAACCTCTGCCACAAGCTTCCTCTCCTCTCCGACCATATCTAATACCTCCTCGTTCGTCTTTCTCGCCATCCAGCTAACCTTCTCCATCCTTCTCCAAACCCACATCTCAAACGCCTCAAGTCTACGCACATCCTCCCTTCGCAATGACCACGTTTCCGACCCATATAGCGCCACGCTCCATATTAAAGTTTTCACCAGCCTCTTCTTTACGTCTCTTCTCAGACCCCCCCTCATCAATTCCCTTCTCTTCGAAAATGCTTCTTTAGCGAGCGCAATTCTGCATCTGATGTCCTTACCACTAAACCCATTCTCCTCCAAAATACTACCCAGATACGTAAACTGCTCGACCTGCTCTATCTTCTGCCTTCCCACCCTTATATTCAGTCCCGCCTTCTTACTTCTAGAAAATCTCATTACTTTCGTTTTCTTGTGATTGATCTTCATCCCATACTTTTCGCACTGCACCTCTAATGCATTCACCATTGACTGTAACCCCTTGGCCGACTGACTAACTAATGCTTGATCATCTGCAAATCTCACTGATTTTATCAGCTCCCCTCCTACCTTTATTCCTACCTCCTCCTCCCCCCATGCCTCCCTTACCATTTCCTCTGAATACACGTTAAAAAGCAACGGCGATAGTGGGCACCCTTGCCTCACTCCCCGTCCTATCGTGGCCCATCCCGATTCTCCATTGGCTACCCTAACCTGCGCCGTCTGGTTCATATACAAATTCCGAATCAGACGCCTGTCCCTCCAATCGACTCCTAATTTCTTCAACACTCCCATTAAATACGTCCATTCCACCCGATCAAACGCCTTCTCGAAATCTGCGAAGCATGCAAAAACATCCTGCCCATACTCTAGGTTTCTTTCTACTAGCGTCCTCATCACCGCTATAGCGTCTCGCGTTCCCGTCCCTCTCCTAAACCCGAACTGGTCGTCACCCAGGTATTCATTTGCCTTCTTCTCTAGCCTTCTGTTTAGAATCCTCAGAACTACTTTGGCCACGTGGGATATTAAGCTTATTGTCCTATAGTCTTCGCAAGTTTTTGCCTTACTCTTTTTCGGTATAGGAATTAGTACAGTCTTCGCGAAGTCTTCCGGCCACACTCCATCCTCATAAATCCTACGAATCAGCGTAAAAAGTTTTCCTCTTCCGTTCTTCCCCATGCTCTTTAAAAACTCTGCAGGTATGTCATCTATTCCCACCGCCTTATTCCTTTTCATGTCTCTTAGAGCTCTTTCGATTTCGCTATCTAGGATACTTGGTCCGATACCATCGCTGTCGATATCGTATTCCCTTTCTATATCTAACCTATTGGGCCTTGTTTCTTTACCATAGAGCTCTTCAACATATTCCTTCCACCTCTCCTGGATCTCTCTCGGTTCTACGATCATCTTTCCCGTCTTGTCTGTTATCGTTGTAATTCCCCTTCCCTTGTTACCACCCGTCAGTTCCTTTACTTTCCGATATAATGCATCTGCTCTTCCCTCTTTTTGGTATTTCTCTAACGCGTCGATCTGTTCTCTCCACCACGCCTCTCTTGCTTTCTTGGTTTCTCTTCTAAGCATGTTATTAAATTCTCGGTATTTTCTCTTACCTAGCTCTGAGTTTACGCTCTTCCATTTCCTTCTCTCCTCCATCTCCCTGATCATCTCCTTCGTGATCCACGGTTTTCTAATTTTAGTTGCACTCACTACGCCTACCGTTGCTTTCGCCGCTTCTATAATTCCGTTTCTCAAACTTCCCCATTCATCTTCGACTGATCTAACTCCATGGTCCTCACCCATTCTCTCATCCACCTTCTCCCGATACTTCTTCTTCATTGCCCCAGTTAATGCCTCCGTATTTCACTTTCGTACCCTCCTTCCCATTCTTATCTTTTTCAGTTTTACCCGACATTTCATGACTAATAAGTTGTGGTCTGTGTCTGCATCAGCTCCTGGATAAGTATGCGAGTTTTTAACACTATTCCTGTATCTGTGACGTACCATTATGAAATCTATCTGGAACCTATCTGTGTCTCCCGGCTTCTTCCAAGTGTACCTACGTCGAGGATGATGTCTGAACCATGTATTCGTAATTACTAGGTTATTTCTGCGGCAAAACTCCACAGCTTTCTCGCCCCGGTCGTTTCTCCTTCCTAGCCCGTAATCGCCCACCTCCCGCCCATCTCTTCCTTCACCCACCACCGCGTTCCAATCCCCCATTACTACCAGGTGCTTACTCCCAGGTATCCTACCTATTATTTCCTCTAGCTGATCGTACACCCCATCTACCTCCTCCTCTTTATGATTAGAGGTAGGCATATAAACCTGGATTATAACTAAATTCGTTGGTTCTGCTTTTAGTTCCACGACTATTATCCTATCACTCACCTGTTCTGCATACACTACTTTTCTACCGAGTTTCCTATTCATTACGAATGCAACCCCGCGCTGACTTTCATTCCCTCCACTATAAATTACTCTATAGTTACCGCTCCAGTAATCCCCGTCATCCTTCCATCTTACTTCACCCAGACCCATGATGTCTATACCCACCCTCTCCATTTCTTGCTTTATATTCTCTAGCTTCCCCGCCCTCAGCATAGTCCTAACATTCCACGTGCCTATTCTGATAGTTTCGTTCCTCTTCTTTATCTTCTTTTCCTCTGCTGCTGCTACGTCTGAGCAAGGATTTCGTGTGATGACGACCGCAGGGGCCTTGCTCCCACCGCTGCCGGGCACGACACCCGGCCCTCTGGGCCGAGTCCCGTAGTTGCCAGGATTCATTATCAATTGAGAACTGTCCATAATTTCAAGGCTTTTGTTTTAATTGAGATAGTATTCCGTGGCCTTACTCAATAGTGTTTTTTACGTGACACCATCACTTCAGAGACCGCCCCACTGGGGTCAGACGCCTTTTGCAGCCGCCTCACTGAGGTACAGACGCTGCGCGGACTACCATTCGTCTGTCTCCTAACCTTCGACCAATCTGGCATGGGTGACCCTACCAGGAGCAATGCTCCCGCCAGTGCAGCTCTAGGGGTCATCGGAGCACGCAAGCCCTTCAACCACGACAAGGTTGTAGTCCAAGAGAAGAGAATTGGGATTTATCAAGAGAATATTAGGAAAATGAGACGAGAAAGTTAAAGAGCGATGTTATTTTTCACTCGTGAGACCTCACTTGGAGTACGCCGCTAGCATATGGGACCCTTACGAAGTAGGACTAATCTCTGAAATAGATCGAATACAACGGAGAGCAGCAAAATTTGTGAAAGGTTGTTACGATAAACGTAGCAGTGTTACCGAATGGTTGAAGGAATTAGGGTGGTAATCTCTAACTGATCGAAGGGAGAAAAACAGGTTAAATCTTTTGCGCAAACTCGGAGCAGACATATTTTTGCCGGACGTTCAACACATACTGCTAGAGCCAACGTACTACGGTAGAAGCGATCACAGGAATAAAATATAGGAAATTGACTGCAGAACCGATAGATTTAAAATGTCTTTTTTCTCACGTACAATAAGGGATCATAATAGTTGCGATAGATCAATCACATGAAACTCCTACCCTCAATAGGTAGAGTAGAATTTTCACTTGTGCTTAATAACACAACATCATTACTAACACTTCACACCGGTTGATTTGTCCGGCATTATTTTATTTTGTTCTTTGCATGAGGTAGCATCTCGTAGTATTCATAAATTAACGGTATCAATAATATTAACCACTAGATGTGTCTATAGCATTTTTCTGCATGTTTGTATGTTCTTTTACGTATCACTCTCCCAGTTTCCGGTTGGACTGAGCACTGTTCTCCTGACTGCTTTTGGCCTGCGCCTAGAGCCAGGGGGAGCGTGCGGGGTTCGGATTTGTTCTGGGACGAGTGCTGCATGCATGGTGTGGAATCACCCCGTGCCACACACCCTAGTGGTGGCTTGCACGGTACGTCGTAGATGTAGATGAACACGGAAGTGTTTTTAGAGGCCGTGTATTGTAAGTAGCAATTGGATGCCATGTTTTTTCTAATCACAGCATGATCGCATTAGCAATATTATTGTTGTTTTTGTTGGTTCTATTTGGCCTTCGCGGCACCGTACACATGGGCTTAATTCCAAAAACAAAATTATCGAGGTGGTTTTCTTCTTCCTGTCGGCTTGCAGCCTATCCTTCACCGACTCATTCTCCTCGTAAGCATTTTTTCCATCTTTACCTAGGTCGTCCAGCATTTATTTTTCCCTCTGGGCACTGATCTTTTGAAACATCCTCCATCCTCAATTATTCTATTCTGTTTATGTGGTCACTTCACATATTTCTTCGCTATATATCCCGTGTTTATTGGTGTTGTTTTGTATTCCTCTCTTTTATTGTTACTGATTTTTCGAAATGTTCTTGCTCTCTCGAGTATTTTTCCGAGGTTCTTCATTTAGGTTGTTTCTAAAACTCTATTAACGTTTGTTGATTGTTTCTCTGGCTTCAAGTTTTTTAAAGTAATTGTGCTGTCAGTGTGAATACCTCACACGATGCTGATAAATTTCCGATGTAATCACAAAAACACAGTCGAATTGTTAAAATTCTCTGGCGTTGTTGCTGCAAATTGCATAAGCTATTGGGATAGCTATTGCGGGACCTGCACTAAATTATATCCTTAAGTGTTTCTGCTGTGAATATACCCAGTATTCCTTCGTCTTGCTGTAAAAATTAGGTGTCATATGCACAAATAAATTTTACCGAATAGAAAATTGAAGAAATTAATTTGCATAACAAAATACAGTGGTTAACAACTTCGATTTTTCTAAGTGCAAATGACACATAAACATACATAATCAGCTCTTGTATTTGTATTGCCTTCTCGATGCGTTTATGTTATCACTTTCAAAATTCGGTCCACATGGCGAGCGTGACCGTCTCCGTAATCTGAAGAAATGAAAATTCGCGTTTTCCTAAAGCGTTCCGTGCATTCTGAGAGTCAATTTGACCCACTGTGGCTGGTGCAACTTGATCTTTTTGCATTCGACAAGAGGGCCTCGCATGACCTCCGACCACGAACTGCCCGCGTAACTCCTTCATAAAATAATCCACTTTCATAAGAACCAATGACCGATTTTTAGGTTAAGTCTTGGAGTGTTACGTATTTATTACGCGATAAAGATGGCAAAACATTTCCCGAGTCTCCTAATGTCGTCGTGAACCCAGACCTTCGCAAGGAGGAAAATAATAGTCTTCTCCTTACGTTGGGGCCTAGACCGTGAACTTTAATCGATTGCAACGATCCGCTGGTGGGAAATGCGTTAAAAGAACTGCCAGTGCATATATGCCCCATAGCCACTAATTGGATTACGGATCTTTTGCTTACCGATACCTTTTGTACACTTTTTTACTCGTTTCAGTAGCGGAGAATTTTAAATAAATACTTGGTTGATGCTTATTGAAATTTGAAATGCATGAAATAAATAGATACAAACTTGCGAAAAATCAAACTCTCGCTATTTATTATTGATAGTTCTATCTTCTTCGGATATTATTTCTTAAAATATTGCAGTTTATTTTAAAATTGGCCAAATAATGAATGGGTACCTACTTACATTAGTAGTTTTTCATTTATGCGAGCAGTGTTTTTTTTCTACGTTCATCACCAATGGGGATATACTTATAAATTTTGTATTATCAACCCTCTCAAATATGGAGGCATTTAACGGTTTCCAATTCATTAGTTTATTAAATTAGTTCCCGGATTATTTGAATAGTATAAAACAGTTCACCCATTCAATTCTACATAGTTGTAGCACAGGGAGTTTATCGCTGAAGAACGGTAAAATAGCACATTTACATGAGTGTTGTGAGTGTCGTCGGCGCAGAAACTCAGAAGTAAGATGGCTATGTTATTTTCAGGCCACTATACTTGTAACATCGGCACCATTATTATCTCCATGCACTTTAGTAAACTTAATTTCATTTCTTCATTTTCATGGAGACAGAGAACCAGCTCTTGGCTTGAAGTCCTTATTACACAGATTTTGGGACAATTTCTCAGACTTTTTTTTCAACATAAGACCAATACCCACTTATAGCGAAAAGCGATTGATATAGGGTCGAAACAACGGAATCTTTACCTTGTCGCTTACGTTTTTCGAATTTCCTTTTTCCCATTAAAAGCTCATTTTCCTCTTAGTTTATCGTGATTCGTACCAATCAAGTAAACACAGATCTTCGTAATCATGCTACTCTTGCTAAAAAACGATGACTAATTTTTTGTGGCAGTATGCCAGTTTTTTCAGCCAGTGACAGATCTTTACACGGAATTATTATATAATTTCAGAGAACTAATCGCGGTTAAAACGACAGCATAAATGCACAGCACTGACATTTGTCTGAGACTCTTTGTAGCCGCGACGATACCCGAATCGTCTGCAGAGTGATTTATGTGACTCAAATGGGGTATATTAGGTGTCCAAACGACGGGATAGATGAAAGTAAAGAAAGGCGAAGGGGAATGCGCAAAGTCATTTTCCCGATGTGAAGAAACTGTACTTCCCCGTTCTTTTTTTTCGAGAGCATACTTGTTCCCAATTAAATGGCATGCTGTCCCAATTAAAAGGAGAAAACTTCGGGATATTCTTCTATTTGGTTCTGTTCTTTGAGACACGTCCCGACTTATCGGCTACTCCAAATTACTCTCGGCCCAAACAGACGGGATCTGGAATAGCACTTCATTTGGCATAATTCTTAACCGTTTCTGAGATACAGGGGCTCAAACATGAGCAAATTTCCAGAAAAATGCCAGTCTTCAGTTTTCTCGGAAAATCTTTCAACTTAAGTTGATTGTGAAGTTTAAGGAGGATTTTTATGGAATAAAAAAAAGATATTATTTGTTAGTATGGTATTTGTTCTTTACAATTACGTAGTTTTAAAGAATAGCTTTAATATAATCTTGCTGTGCCGTTACAAAATGGCGGACGCTGTTTTTAGACCCAATTTTACATTATGTAGGAGATCCAAATGAGATTTTGGCAAAGTCACGCGAAGTGACTTACATCAGAGCGTTATTTAAAGACTTCTTAAGGTTTGTATGCAGTTAACTTTGAAAAAAGTTTGCGACGCCGGAAATAAATTTGATTTTTCGATCGCGCGTCGGGGTTCGGATCTGCGCGCCGGGAGCTGGATTTGCCGCGACGCGGAAAGGTTATTGAAGTGGTATGGATTTTAACGCTCAGTATTCACCGTTTTTTAAGCGGTACTTGTGGGCATCGATCCACAAGGAGTCCATAATGAAGAAACGGGAGGATTTTCAGTGGAGGTATGTGCACGCGTACTCGAAGTTAAGTTGCTTTTCCTTGGATACGTTCGGGAACCATGCCTTATATTCAAAGTAACTGTTGATTTTTTTCTCTAATGAGAGAAACAGTAATTTATCACGAGGAAAAGATAATGTATAGTGTTAATTATATAATCGACAGTAAATTTGTGATTCCAAATTCATCTCCACTTACTTACGACTAAATTTGTATTGTTATTTCGCATGAATCAGCTGATGTACCTATTAATTTCCGCCTAGTCCTTCAAATTCACCGTAGTCCGCAAACTCACTGGATGGAAAGCGTTCTTACTATAAACACCACAAAATGTTTACGTAACCAAGCAGACCTTGCCAATGCCTACCGCCTCGTCTCCGCCTGCGGGCCTCCACTATGAAGCCCAGTTGCCCACACGAGGAATAAGCTCGTAGCTCTCGGGGCAGATCTGACCACGTTTTCGCACCCAGCTAATTTTGCGAACGTCGGTGGCAGCGGAGATTTTTTTCCCGCTGCTAAGCTGAGGTCCGGCGTTCGATCACCTCTCGAGTCAATTTACATCCCCTCGATATACGGTTTTCATTTTTTTTCTGTTATCCGTCATGACTATTTTTATCTGTTTTTACTTGCTATTTTTCAGTACTCTTAGTTATTTTTTTTATGTTCGGTGAGTCTGCATTCATTTTATAAACGAAGCGGTTTCAACTTACAACTATTTATACCATAATAATGTACCACTAATTATATTACAACAATGTATTCTACAACAAGTCGTGATAATTATGAAAAATTAAAAATCTTGTGAAAGAAAGCTAATTTTTCTCTTATGAGTTTTAGTTGATTGACTTTTTTTCGTCATAAGAAATTTAACGCTAAATTCGTGCAATAATTAACAAGTTTCAAATGCAAATTGAAAGATTTTTCATTTTTTCCGACGGAGTATTGTATTACCAAAATATGTCTCGTCAGTACTAAATATGAAGAAGAAAATACATGCTTCTAATATGAATGTAGGAGTAATGCTACAGTATAACTGCGCTCATTTATAAAACATTGAGAAGCTGAGAATATTCCCTTTCTATACTTAGGCCAGCATTCGAAGGCAACCATTAGGCCACACACCAAATTCATAGATAGAGACGAGCATGATACAATTAAAAAAGGAAGGAAACACACAGATTTTTCGTTTTTGCAACCACCTTCAGCGGCGACTACAACAAAAGTTCTACGGTAGGAGTTTCAAAAACAGAATTTAAGTGTACTTCTCCTTTTTCAGCCAATCCCCTTTAATAGGTTTTGGTGCATCAATAAAAAATAGGATTTTATGAAAGAATTGGAAAATCTAGAACAAAAATGAATTGAAATCCAACTTTTAACTTCGCCTCAGTAATAACTTAAGAAACCTTTTTTTTATTTGAAGACCTCGATAAATTGATTTCATTCTGGTTCTTATTAAAAAATACTAAAAATTGGAATTTCCCAAATGATTTTCCCAATCTCTACTGGTTTGCTGATTTAACTTGTTTACAGTTAGATAAACTAAAAAGTCATCTCTTTGCTCAGCAGGCAGCCGCAGAATCTCCATTGGTCGTATGCAATTTAATGCGGAGGTCAAAATCCTTTTTAACTCCGTGGAAGCTTCGTTTTTAGCTGGAGGAATTGCAAACAAACTATCAATTTGAGAATTCACTTGACGACGTTTATTTTCGTAAGTATTAAGCAGCGTTTGCCAGGCTAAGTGCAAATTATCGCCCGTAATTGGAATAGAGCGAATATAATCCGCTGCTTCACCGGTAACACAACTTCTAAGGTAATGCAGCTTCGTAATTTTAGCAATAGTCTGATCTTTAATGATCATTGAATCAAATAATTCCTTGAAAGGCGACCAGTCATTAAATGAGCCAGAAAATTTAGGCAAATCTACTCTGGGAAGATTGGTGAGTTGAGTCCCATTTCCGATTTCTCCCGGCTTTGTAGTATCACGCGTTACTTTCGGTACCGAAGCGTATAGCAAATTGTTTAAATATTCCTTGAACTCTCCCTTCTGAGTCAAATACACGTCTTCGGCTTGTTCCAAAAACTCACTCGTGAAGTAATCGTCACTGAAGTTAACCTCCTTCGATCTAATCATAGTATTATGTTCACGATTTAATTTTCCTCAGCATTCGTCGAGGCTTTCGAGTCGAACTTCGCACGCGCCTCTCGTCATCTTTGCTTGCCCCTCTTTCTTAAAGTTTATATTTAAAGTAAAGGAGTTAGCAATTTTTCTCGCGAGCTTTTCTTGTTCCTTCTTGAAATTTTCCATCTCTATCGCAATTCTTAATATTGACCGTAATTTTAGCAAATGTTCTAGTAATTAGAGAAATAAGCACACAAAAATCTTGCAGCAAACAAACACCACGTCCGTTGAATGGCATGCACACGGTTAGCGTATAGCATCGATACGTATAGCATCAATGGCTCAAAAGCAGGCATTTAACAAGCGTCCATGCCCATGCTCAAAGAATAAAGCAAAGAAGTAGTACGGCTTTAGCTTAGTTAGCTTTCACCCAAGCAAGTGATTATCGACACTACTAATAACGATTTTCGGGCTGCTGTGCATGCGCCGGCGTTTTTGTACTTGTATCAACTTGTATGATACTGTAAAACGGCATGGCTGCTCCACGAAAATTGCGATCGGTAAGTACACCATTTTGCACGATTTGTGGCAGCCCTTTGTTTTTTGTGAGTACTATTGGCTGTGTATAAAATGTCTGAGCCTTGAATGCAATTGTAGACGCTTAAGTTTGTAATTTTGGCATCCTAACCTATTCGAGGATTAGATTCACCCGTTCTGTGGAACATTTAAATGTCAGTTTTATTAATGAGTTTTATAGTAATTTTTGTACTTGTATATTATTAGAACAAATCATGAAGCGCCGCCCGACCCATCAAGTGCGACAGGTCGAGAAACGACTGAGATTTGAGAGGATTAGGCGAGAGGCTGTTTCTAGTTCTAGTGATTTGGAAGATGACGTTGAACATTTGGTGGAACAAGATGAAGGGCCACCAGATGATGACCCTTCTAGCTCTAGTAGTAGTGAAGAGAATATAAATAGGGACAAGGTTGCAGATGGTGGTGCTAGTGATGGAAATGGGAACGATTATGACCAGACCGATGTAAGTTATGTAAATGATGGGAATGTGGGCAATATTTATGTGGTTGTTCCTCCTGGTAATCCTCAAGATCCACCAGTTGACTTAAATGATGACAGTTTGGAAAGATTTGAATATATGTTTAAAAATTCAAAGAAGTGGGCTACAACTGGTGTTTCTTTCTCTAAAGTTAACGAAATTTTGAGTGTACTAAAGCCCATTTATCCAAGGTTAACCAGCACATCCCGTTATCTTCTTGGAACCCCGAGAAATGTGCCAGTGGATGCCATTGAGAACCATGAGAAGTGGTACAAAGGAATGTTAAACAGTTTAAACCAGAGAGTCACCGGAGAGTATTTTTTCGATCATGATTTTGTTGAAATTGATGTCTTTATAGATAGTTTTCAGCCATTCAAAAGTGATCCAAATTCCTTTTGGACTATCCTTGGTTGCTTGTTGAATGATGATGAGCCGTTTATAATCCAGGTTTGCCGAGGACCTGGTCACCCTCCACTTCAGGAGTATTTGGAAGACTTTGTGGCAGAAACTCATGAGTTGCAAGAGAATGGGTTTAGATGTAATGGTGGACACCACCCCTTTTATATTCGTCGGTATCATGCTGATGCTGTTGGGAGAGCTTTTGTTAAATGTACAGTTAGTCATTGTGGCCACTATGGTTGTGAGCGTTGTAATATCAGGGGACATCGCATTGTCACTAATGAAGTGTTCACAGGTCCCATTGGCCTGACCCGTACCGATGAGTCT
Organism: Pyrrhosoma nymphula; assembly: GCA_963573305.1. Classification (NCBI taxonomy): domain Eukaryota; kingdom Metazoa; phylum Arthropoda; class Insecta; order Odonata; family Coenagrionidae; genus Pyrrhosoma; species Pyrrhosoma nymphula. The sequence goes on along the minus strand of OY754332.1, from coordinate 10,398,728 downwards.
TTTATCACTAGGAGGGATAGAATGCACCACATTGGCATAAGCCAGAAACCATGTGCACCCCTAATGCTTCCATTGGAAGCATTAGGGGTGCACATGGTTTCTCAATTTCCTTTGGATGGTCTGCACCTTGTTGATGAAGGGTGCATGAAACGTTGGTTAAAGCAAGTTTTGGGGAAGTTCAGAAACAAGCAAGGTGCAGTGGACCCTCAAAGTAAGACTGTAATCAAGGAGCTGGTTCACAGATTGCGCCGTTGTATTCCATCAGAATTTAATAGAAGAACAAGAAGCTTCAACGATCTTTCATACTTCAAAGCAACTGAACTCCGGCGAATTCTGTTGTACGATGGTGTCAGGCTTTTCAATCACTTTGATCACAACGCATACTTGAATTTCCTTCAGTTGCATTGAGCCATTTCAATTTTGTCAAACTCTGAACATGTTCTGTCCGAAGATATGCTTCAAATTGCTCAGCGCTTGCTGAACTTGTTCGTTCTCCATGCTGAAAGAAATTTCGGATCTCGCTTTGTTTCTTACAACATACACTCTGCTAAGCATCTTCCTGATGAGTGCAGAAGATGCTTAGCAGATAATTGTAGATTTCAGTGCATAAAAATTTGAGACTTGAGAAATTTGCTGTTATGAAGAGATCCCTAAGATCTAGATTTAACCCAATTCAACATCTTAGGAATAGGGATCATGAAAGAGAGAGTCGTTTTCAGTGTAAGAGGAGAGAAAATATTGGTGCCAATGAGATTAAACTTTTGCAGAGCTTGCAGTGTGTAGGGACAACTTACAAAAAATTACAAATTAATGAATACTGTTTGAGTGTTAGTCGTCGAGATTGTTGTTTTATGTCTATGGAAGGAGAATTGATTTGCATCTCAAAGACCGTCCATGCACATGATGGCAATGTTACTAAAGGGACGAAAATTTTCTGTTAAGGAAAATGTCTATGAAGAGCCTATGCCCTCTTCTCTGCTTGATATTTTCAAGGTATCTGAATTGATTGGGATGGAGCAGAGGTGGTAAGTGCAAAATGTAAAAAGAAAGTGCATGCTATTGGCTGAAGAAGTGCAGGGTGTTTTCTTGTGCCTTCCTTTGGTGCATTGTACAAATTTGTAATTCCTTATGGTGAGACTGCAGTAGCTAGGACTCAGAAGGTATTTGACAATACAGTATTTGTCTTGACTTGTTACTAGTATAATCGTGCTCTTTTTTTCTTCAATAGTATGTTGCTGTTGAGCTTGGAGATGGTGGATTTCTCACAGTCGCCAAAAAATGGATTGATGAGAGGAGAGAGGTCTGTTATTACCCAAAGAAATTAACCAACAGTCACAATCCAAGGCAAATGACGTTACCATTGCAAGAATTGCCAGCTATTATCATTGATGACAAGCGGCACACTTACAGGGATTTCAGAGTTCTACATGATTATCGTAAGTTTTTCTGATGCTTTACATTTAAAGTGTAAAAATTTTTCTTCTGGATTTTTTTCTCTGTGTTTGAAAATGTGTTGAGACATTTTTCTTTGATTTCAGAAAAATATCAAGTAGCTGAAAAATCTGTGCACCAGGCTTGTAAGGGAAAGGATATTGGTTCAAATGTTGACACAGATGTTGACCAAAAGAGACGCAGGAGGAAGCCGAGAAGATTTCGAGAGGATACTTCATCCGAAGATTTCAAAAGTGAAGCCCCCCTGAAGTCTACCTCCCCAAAAACAAGAGTTTTTTGTTAGATACATTTGATGAAGATGCACCCAGTTCAAAAATAGTAGGTAACAAGAAAATATTAAATGACAACAAAGATGAAGATGTGTTAGAGAAACTATTGCAGAAGAGAAAACACCAAATTAACCTCGAAAAGCGGAACAAGAAATTTAAGCAAACAAACGTAAGAAATTCTAGTTATGTGCTAAACTTGAAATTAAATTTTGATTCTCAGGTTTTAATGTTTTTCCTCCCTCTAGAAACCAATTACGCTAGTGAGTGAGAGGTCTACACAGAATGCTCAGCAGGTGCAATTGGAGGATGATAATATCCATGATAATTTGTTTTCAACCCCTTCATCTCACTATGTGGAAAATTCTTGTGATGCAATGCAAAGCTAAGTCTGAGAGGTAATGCAACTCTAGATAGAATATGGGTGGGATTTCTTCTTTCAGTCCCCATTCCCAAAATTGTGCAAACAAGGATGGAGGTAAACTTCATTTTTCAAATTGATCATGCAGATAACTTAAATAATGTGGATTCATGAATTATGCTAATTTTCATCATTAATTGATTACTGACAGGATATGTGGCACCAAATGCCAAAGCAGATGGTGTGATATAATCACCAACCGAACGAGATGGAAGGTCTCTATTTAATGAATGTCATTCCCTAGAAATATCCAGTCAGAATGAAGGTACATTCAAGGGTTTTGTACTCCTTTAAGTGCTTCATATTAGAAAATATTACTTATCATGTGCTCACTTACAGGCTTTTCTCAGGCAAGCCTTATCTGCAAGGTAGATTTAGAAGATAGTGGCGGCCAAACTGACAATGTAACTCCAACCAGTTAAAATGCTACGGTGTCTTCCTCTGGTATGGTTCATTTTGCTCTGATGCATATGAACTTTTTAGACATTGCATAGTTTTGAAGACCAAATACTTTTAGAAGTAATCCTTTTTTCACAATAGTAGCTTTTTTTTAAATTTTCAGCTGTTAAAGGTGTCATCACTGGGTGTAAACAAAAAAAGGCTTTTTCCTTTGGCTCATCAAAGACATTTGAGGAAGCAGCTCCAGCTCTGGAGTGTGTGCTGTCAGCTATTCTGAAATGCCAGCACGACCAGATGAGTCGGTTAGATTTCATTCAGTTTAATGTAGAAACATTAATGGCAAAGACATGCCCTGAAGAAGAGCCAGTAATACCTACGGCCAGAGGGAATGCCACCTCTGAAATGCAAGAGCATTGAGGAGATTAAAGCAGTAGATAATTTCCTGTCAGACAAGGGTCACCGTAGGTCCTTGGTAAGTGTTAAAATGATTGCTTTCAATTCATTTTACATGGTGCATGGACAGTTATACTTGTTCTTTGTTTGCAGATGTCAGTTTTTTCCTATAAAATCAGGGGAATACCTGATGAAAGAGCAGCTGCAAGACATCTGCTGAACAAAATGTTTGCGACAGAGGGAGCAAGAGTTGTGAGCTGGCAGGGCACCCATGGGCTGAAGTGGAAGTTCGAAGACGGCAACATTTGCTCAGTCGTGGAAGGTACTTAGGGCATCTTAACTAGCACTAGTTGATTTTAAGTAAAGGTAATTGTGCAAGCGATCTGTACTGCTGATATCTTAGATTGATGGGACTAATTTGTTTGCTGCAGGTGCCATCTTGAAGCAGAATCCGAACAGCAATCTAACTAAAGCCGAGGGTGCCATGAAATCATGGTTTAACACAAGCTTCCAGCGATCTGTCCGAGATTCAGCCTCGGCTGTTTAGTTCTGTGAACTGTGTTGCTTACAATACTGTATTTGTGAAAAGACTGATTTTGACAAATTTCTGATTGTTTTCTCTAACTAATGGTTCTGAAGCATAAGCTAAGAACTCCACCTAAGTCCAAGGCTTTCAAGATTGCAAGTGGATTCTTTTATTTTACGTGATACATGGATAGGCCCAAGCCACAGTCAGTTTTTTTCTGTATTTCTTTTTTTACTTTAAACAGTTGCATTACTGAAAATGTTTACTGTATTTGAAGGGTTGCAATGGACTATGTTTATTATATTTGAGGCCCATGAGGCTGTTATGTTATGCACAGGTTTGTGGTTGTCCCTTTTTACTTTTCATATTTTTATGTAAAATAAATATGCAAAATATATTTATTATTTATTGCTGAGTTTTTCACTATGCTTGCTAATTTCTCTTCTTTTTTATTTTACTGTGGTGCACACGTTGAATATTTGATACAAATTTGTTAAAGTGTGCATCTTTGTTCATGGATCATGTATAAAAAAGTAATCAAGAATTTACCCTTTAATTTTCATTACTTTCCTCCTTGTACTTGCAGTATCAGCTGGGTGTGAGAGGGAAGTGGGGAGGCTCAGCCCCATCAACACAAAAAACTAACTTGCACATCATTGTGACCCTTTTTAGTCTCGAATTGGGCAAAATCATATGACTAGACTGTGACTAGGAGTGCAGATGGCTGTCAGGTCATGGTGATGTCACTATGACGTCAAAATCACGTCACCATTTTGGTCTAAAATTTGACAAAAAAAGCTAATTTTGACCTTGGGGTCCATGAGTTACTTATGATGTCATTGTGAGGTAATGGTGACTTTTTTGTGTTACTTGGGAGCCGCCAGACAATTCAATACTTTATACCCCTGGAGCCGCCCATTTCGATCGCAATGATAATAGATGACTAAGGTCCTCTTTGCAACTGCCCGAAGGCTAATTTGAAAAGACAAATGTCATTTCAACGAACGTGTATAGCACCACAGCGGCATAAGTATGTAACATCATCGCAACTACTGTGTCGATTTGTGAAATTATACACCTGTTCCTTACGGGAATACTCCACCTCATATTGGTGCTCTGGCACTTTATTCTACCCTCAACCTTGCTGAGAAGGGACATGAAAACATCCTCACTCATTCTCAAGTAATTCCGATAGTGTTTGGGATCGTCGGCAACCATCTCCTTCTCCAACATGATAAGCACGCCTCTTCCGACGCCTTCATTTCTTCTTTCCAGCCAAGGCCTAGTCCACCATTGTCTTCGCTTTATTTTCTTTGTCTCTTTTATTTTTAATTAATAAGCCTGCGTAGCCCATTCTGACAGCTAAAACTGCCAAGACGGCATCCTCATAATCCGTAACTTCTTTTGGTCCAAATGTGATGCACCGTGGGAAACACCATTTCCGTTGTATACAAATTTTGGACCAAAAATTTGAATACAAAAATTGGATCCAAATTGGACCGTGGGACACCGGCTTAAGAATACGATCAAAACACAATCAGTGCCAGGTATTATATATATTCCCTGATCTTATTACATTTTGCACCAAGTAGACAGTTTTTATGGCTGATACTAGCATGTTCATGGTCTATAGTAAACAAGGTAGTATTAACATTTTGACACAATTATTCAAATTCAATATCAGAAGCTATGTCATCAAAAATGAATGTCAAGCTCTTAATTTACCTAAGACACCACCAGAGAAATCTTTTCAAGTCCCCTTATCAGAAATATGGGTGTTCAAAGTTATAGAAAATCTTTACATCCATCAAATGGTAAATAAGCAAAGACAGGCATGAATGTCTCTACTTTAAACACATAATTATAATAATATCCACAGTTTGAAGATAGAACTGAAGATTTACTAATCCTCCCTTGATCTAGGATGTGACCAATAGAGTCTTGGCTATGGATGGTTTAAATCATGTACAGCGAAAACTGTCTATAATGGACCCTGTATACAGCGGAAACTTGTCCATTACGGAAAATTTTCTTGGTCCTGACCTGCAATATAAGAATTCCCATATAATTGAATCTGCATTTCACTGAACCTGCTCAACGCAGCAAGGGAACGATTTTTGTTCTAAGACCTGAACTTTGCACCTTTGTATTACGGAATTGAAATTTTCACTCGAACACACTTACGGATTGCCATGCTAAGTCTTTCCAGAATCGAATTTTCAAAGATAACCTCAAGGAGGGGAATGTGTGGGAGAGAGTTGAATAGAAGGGAATGCCACTATCTGTTGGTAGAGGAACACGGCAGGGGGGCTCGATGGTTGATGAAAATGTTTCCATCCTCCTGTCCTTCTCGCACTTCTGCTACTTTTTGCTCGATTGCTAGGCGCCTCGGGACGCCCAGGTTGGTGCAAGCTCCTGAAAACAGCTGATCCTTGAACTAGGTGGTCTTTTCGTGCTGTTATTGTCTTGGTTGTTATGACTGATCTTGCTCACTACGCACCTGATTTTCCGGGTCCTTATTTTCTTCCCCCACATTTCCTACCTTCCCCCGTCCTTCCATCCCCCATTACGCCCATCCTTCATAGGCCAACTGTCATTCACACCCAGCCAGTAGACCAAGCCAATCAACCTGCCTACACAAGCCTTTCCCCTGACACTCTCCCACATTTCCCCCTTTATTGAGTCACATAAATTCGCACTCGTGGTGCTAGTGGATCCATAACGAGAGTAAAATATCTAAAAGAAACTCATTGAGTTTGCAGGAAAAAATTGCCATCATAGAACTCATCGAAATTTCGATTTCCTTAAGAAATCAGTGAAACACAAAAGAGGAGCAAAAGAAATTCAAATGTGGAAAAATGCAGGTGTTCAGCACGTTGAAGAATAATGAAATTCTACGCGCTGAATAGCTAAAGGTAGGTGCTAGCGTGAATACATTTATGATTTCATTCATATCGTAGTGACTCTGATGATGAAATTAATCGTTGATATTGAAAAAGAAATCATCCCCAAGGGTACTGAAAAATTACTTTATTTCACACTCACTTTTCTCTTCGATCTCGAAATAGGAAATTGTTAAATAAATTGACATTAATTAACTGTGACTTATTTGGATGTTTTTTTTAATGCTTCAAAGTGTCATTCATGTGGTTTATAGTGAACATTTTAATGAAATATGAACGCAAAATTGTGAATCATTGGTAATTAAACATATTTTCAGAAAAAAATAATCAATTTATGTAATATTGACTGTCTTTTACTTTATTTTGAATCATAATTTTACATGCAATCATCAAGCCGAAAGATCTTCCATAAATATCGGACAATTCTAATCGGCTATTTCAGATATTGGTTAAAGTTTACATTATATGCGAGTTAGTAAGAATACCTTTCAAGGCACTTAGAATCTTTTTCCTCTATTATAAGCCTATAGGTTCAAATTTGAACTCTATAAGAAAAATAAGAAAAACTGGGAATGAAGAATTAAACCAATTAACTTGGGAGTGGTTAGTTCAGACGAGATAAAAAAGCATACCACCCAGATATTTTAAAATGTTATGCTTTGGAGAGCTTCCTGTGATCTGGCGACATAACTCCAAAGCATGGAACACAGCTAAGATAATGGAGGACTGGCTGTTTTCTTACATCCGGAAAATGAAATCAGCCGGACGAGAGGTAATTCTTTTCTTGGATAATTCCACTTGTCATCCTCATCTAAATCTATCAAATGTGAAACTTGCGTGGTTCCCAGCGAATACCACAAGCATCTCTCAACCCGTGGATCAGGGGGATATTTTTAACGTGAAAGTTCCAAACAGAAAGTTTTTGATGCAATCTTTTTAACTGCTGTGGAGTCAACCAACAAAATTAGTGAAGTGCCTAAATCAATAACAGTTCTGGATGCCATAAATTGGTTGACCAGAGCAAAAGATAGACAGTGTCAAAAGTGAAAGTGTCACAAAATGTTTCTGAAGAGCTGGCTTGTTTTCTGTGATTGAGACATAATCAACGAACATAACAGTGATTCAAATGCAGACATTTATGACCTCACTTCTATTTTGGAGTGTGATGTAATGAGTGTGACAGACTTTGCAAAGATAGACGAGAACTTAGCGATCACTTCTGGCGATTTTAATACTGATTTCCTGGTATGCAAAAAGGGGTGCATTGAGGATGATGGGGAGGACGATATTGAAGACAACAAAACAGAAGAAAAGGACGTGACTACAAGACTAAAAAATTATAAAGAGGTTGTTTAGAGAATGGAAGACATTAAAAAATGTTGTCTCGTTAACAACGACGTTGGTCTACTAAGTTTGGTAAATGACTGTGAAAATTACGCAGAGAAAAGACATATGTGCAGCGAGAAAATTTAACAGTCCATTATAAGTTATTACTTTGTGTGTACGATCGAACGACAATGTCATCTATGTGTGTATTTTAATATGTGAATAAAATGCTGGAACAATTGATTTCTCTTAAATGGTACTAAAAGTTGGACATCCATATCTTTCACCTCATCGCTTTCAACAGCTTTTTCCTCTACCATAGGCCTCCCGAAAACATTTCCTTATAAATTATATAAATTCCGGTTCTCTGTTATTAAATCCCTCATTCTACCTTCATACCTTCCTGACCCTAAATCCCTTGTATCCTCAAAATATTTATCCCACTTCCCTGAACTCATCCTCGTAGAAGATGGCAGAAAGAAGACAGCATATTTATGTCCTGATTTTGAGGGTTCTCCACCACTTTGTCCCGAGTGCGTTGCTCCTTTTCATAAAAAATTGTATATGTTATTTTTATTAAATTTGGCTTTGTAAAAATGCAATGAGAAAATAGCACAATTTCAAGAAAAATATACATGCATCTAAATGTTTAAAAAATATTTTTGTAGTAATTTTTTTTGTATCAGTGTCATTATACTGATAAATATTTTATTGTTTAAATATAATATATTTTCATGGCAAGTATTTCCGTTTTCATGACTCAGTTTTTGCGAAAGAGTATGGGTTTTACATATATGAGTTGATTTGGAATTTCCTTTGTATTACGAATCCAATCTTTCCCTCGTATGAGTAGTAAAAAAACTTTAACTACCATTCTTGCTTTTGGTGAGTGGGTATGTGCTAAATATGGAATACAGATGCTGCAAAGCTCTTCCAAGTACAAAATATGTATTATTGAATTTTCAACTCTAACTGAAACCAATTTGGCACTAAAATTCAAAACGGTCCTAATACCAGTAAAAAATTAAACTTGAGCATTTGGTAGAATATTCTTCTCAAGATCTGCATTAAGTGGCCTGAATGAACCCTGTCAAGCTAACTAAAATTTGTTTTCAGCTTCAGTTCGGAAGCGAGAAATGACAAAGTTTGGGGCTGATTTTTTCCTTCTGTCCGCATCCATTTCTACCCTGGCACCAGAGTCACCACCCCAAAGCCCAGAAAAGGACACGTGTCGGAAAAATCTTACTCCTTCTCCTTACCTTACCTCACACCCATGTTCATGACATACCGAAGGCACTTCCTCACCCTCTTACCTCTCCTCGGTCCCCCTCCAAACTTAGCAGAGCCGGACTGAGTGATGCCTGCAGGACTGCAGCAAATTCGCCGATGCTGTGCGGAACCCATAGTTGCTTTGTTTCTAACACTTACGGGTGGTCGTCTTAGAGGAAAAGTTAAGGACAGAATGAAAAATATGAAAGGAGTAAAACAACCCAATGATCAAAATAGTGAGTTGAGAAGGAAAATAACAAATATTATTCAATATTCTACGATAGCACCCTAGTACTCGAATGCAACAGCGAGAGGAAAATTTCAAGGAATTACTATCCTATTCAAACAGTTGTCCGCTGGGACTAGTTTCATTTCTAATCATTATTACTTCCATCAAACCTCTAGTAGCAACAAAATACATTCATTTTGCATATATTTTGTCGCTACTGCAAGTAAGAAACGATGTGAAATAGAAATGGAAGATGATAAAAAAGTCGTGTGTATGCAACCCGCATCACGTGTCTATCCCTACCCACATAGCACAAATCGTTTCATTTCCGCATTCACCCCGCTTTCCGGGGACGTTTTCTACTGGTCCGTTCACGTTTTGAAATGATGCTGGAATGGTGCAAATGTCCGCCACTTTTGGTCAACTTCACGTCTTTGAAATGTTTCTTTGATTGTTCAGAACACGTTTTCGTATCGCTTCCTCTCCGGTTCCAGCTAGTTTTGAAACGTGTACAACAGTTTTTAAACCGTTTTCAGCCGAGTGGAAGCCGTAAATTTCGGTTTTAAAACTGTTTTCCCGATGGTATAATACGTTTTTCTACTGATTCTATGCGGGCATAATAATAACGTTGCGTCGTATTTGTGGCTTGATACCAGCGCTGGTATCAGGCCACAAATGCAGTACCGAGAGCACGTAAAATTATTTGCCCTTTTACAATTAAAATCACTCGCCCTTATTGGTCTCACCATTATAACCACTCACTCAATGACTTTACGACCACTTTATCACATGCTTTCTAACCAGGGAGCATTTGCACTGGGGTTAAGAGTGAACAACGACATAACTCCGAGACGTAAATCACATACAAGTCGCTGCTAAATATGAAATTAAACGACCGTATTTTCCATTAAGATAGAAAACTAGGGAAACTTTTATTAAAAAACTGCAAAGTAACTTAATTACACATGCGTACATGTTCTTCAACTTGATGTAACGGTCTGGGACCAAAGCAACGGCAATTATTTGCAGTGAGCAAATGGTAACGCTAAAAAATAATTACTTTACGCATAAAACCTACTCGAGTGAATCCCTAAGACACTAAGGAATAAGTCAGCACGACAAATCAACATGTACCTATACACTTTACGTACGTACTACGTATTTCTTAACAACTATAGGTCAGGAGAAAGATATGTTCTCAGAATGCTTATAACATTAATGCACGGACGGACTTCTGCACGGACATCGGAGCCTCCTTCGTGGACCTTAGGCCGGCAATCCGATCGTGTCGGACCCCTCTGAACCGTTCGGGAGTCCACTACACGGCCGAGTCAGCTAGATGTGTAGCGAGTAGTATATTTGAGCACTGTAGGTCTTTTTTAGAGTAGAGAGAAGGCCAGAGTGTAGTGCTTATAATGGGTCGATAAATAAAGGGGTAAATTCTAAAGTTTTTAGTAACAAAAGTTCCTCCAGAAATCAGAATAGATTAATAGAAAGGAAAAGCAGCGTGTCAGGCTCAGCATCACTAATTTCCAATAAAACATTTAGTACCTTTAAGCATGGGAAACGTCAGCTGCGTCATAATGTCAATGGAAGGAAAGGTAGTAGGTCAGTTGGTGAGACAAAAACGGGAAATCAGAGGTCAGTAGATTCAAGTCATTTAAAAAGTGAGATAAAAAATTCTGCAGTGCCCGGAAGTAGGAATACAGGGCCTAAAAATAAATTAATCGGAAAGAGCGAATCGAAAATACTCCCAAATTGCAATAATATGAGTGATGAAATAATAGTCGTGGCAGTAATTAATTGCCGTAGTTTAAGAAATAAGATTCCTGAATTCCACCATTTAATTCATAGTACGAAGTGTAACGTCATTATAGGAACAGAAAGTTGGCTTACAGATGATGATTCAGACAGTGAAGTCTTCCCAAAATCTTTCACCGTTTATAGGAAAGATAGAGTTAACCGAGCTGGAGGCGGAGTATTTGTAGCTGTTAAGAATTCAATTGTCAGCCAAGCGGAAACCTTACCGGAGACCAGCGCTGAATCTGTGTGGTGTTCAATTAAATGTCCTAAATCGAAAACTATATTTGTATGGTCGTACTATAGACCACCAAACACAGATATAACATCAATTTTAGATTTTGAAACCCAAATAAACAGCATAGTATCCAAATATCCTGATAGAAATCTGATATTAGGCGGAGATTTCAACTTACCCTCTATAGATTGGAAGACCTATAGCTTCATACCCGGTGGGAGAGATAGAGTCATTTGTGAGGCGTTACTGCACGCTTTTTCATCACACGCATTGCTTCAAATAGCTTCCGCTCCTAACAGAGGAGAAAATATTCTTCATTTGTTAGCGACAACTATACCACATCAGGTAATAAATGTGAGCACCGTCGAGGGAATCAGTGATCATAGCCATAGTAACAGCTAAGTTTTCTTTAAATATCGCAAAAAGTTTTAAACGAGAACGAAAAGTTTTCATATTTAAAAGAGCTGATTTTGATGGGTTCAAGATTAATCTGAAAAATGCTTTTCCCGTGTTTCAAAAATCAGTAATGGAATAAAATGTAGAAGGGACTTGGAAAGCTTTTCTTTCGCTCATAAATTCGGGAATCAAAAGACATATCCCTAGTAAAATAAAAAAAGAAGGTAGATGGTAGATGGTAGAAAGAACCGAGATGGTATGACGCGGAAGTCAGAAAATCGTTAAGGCGACAGAGAGCGTGCCATGCTAAGATGAAAAAAATCATTCATGATGTATCTCCTAGTGATCGAGAGTTAATAATTAATAAATATAAGTTGTCTAAAGCCGCTACAAAGAAAGCGTTCAGGAAAGCATTCACGAATTTTAAAAGGAAAACACTTGTAGAGCAGTTACGGGATGACCCAAAAGCATTTTGATCTTATGTTAGGGAAGTTCAAGGTAAAAGATCTACCGTTTGTTCGCTAAGAAACGATAATGGAGATGTGTTAACAAACAGTTCCGATAAAGCCAATTTATTAAATTCCTACTTTAAGAGCGTGTTCACCGAGTCATCTGAGAATTCATCCGTGGCGGTTGATAATCACTGCATACGAAAGATGCCTCCCCTTGATACTAGTGCTCACGGAATAGAAATTTTATTGAAATTGCTCAGTCCAAATAAGTCACCTGGTCCAGACGAAATCCCTTCTCGCGTGTATAAAGAACTAGCGTCAGAAATTGCCCCCTACTTGCAGCTAATATTCACAAAATCCATAAAGCAACACGGAGTACCAAATGACTGGAAAATTGCCAATGTAACGCCCATATTCAAAAGTAGAGACAAGGAACAACCATGTAATTGCAGACCGATATCTTTAACGTCCATTTCATGCAAAATCCTTGAACACATTGTTGTCAGCTCAGTATTGAAACACCTAGACACGAATAACTTGTTAATGAGAACTCAACACGGATTCAGGAAAGGTAGATCATGCGAAACTCAGTTAGCGCTGTTTGCCCACGATATATTAGTCTCCGGAGAGGACAACATTTCAGTGGACGCGATTTTTCTTGATTTCAAAAAAGCATTTGATAAAGTGCCCCACGATAAGTTATTAGTAAAACTAAAATCATACGGCCTAGACGATGATGTAATTTCCTGGATCAGAGAACTTTTGAGCGATCGCGTGCAAAGAGTAGTATTAGACGGCGTAGCCTCCAACGAAGTTAGAGTCACATCTGGCGTCCCTCAGGGTAGTGTCATAGACACACTCCTCTTCCTACTCTATATCAACGATATTGGTGAAATAATAGACAGTAAACTTCGATTATTTGCAGACGACGCTGTAGTATACAGAGAAATCCGTAGCAGTGAAGATAAAGATAAACTAACGAACGACCTTACTGCAATCCAAGCATGGTGCGATGCGTGGCAGCTAGAGTTAAATTTGAAAAAATGCGTAGTAATGAAATTCTGGGGCATAAATAACTCCCCACAACAGAGCTATTTCATTCAGGATACCCAATTAGAGACGGTAGAATCCGTAAAATATCTCGGAGTTAGGCTCAATAATGATCTATCGTGGAATAAACATATTCGGGAAATAACAGGTCAAGCTAATCGTAAATTGGGATTTGTTAAAAGAATTCTAGGCAAGTGCGACGACAAAGTGAGAGAAATAAGCTACTTCTCCCTCGTTAGACCCCATTTAGAATATGCTTCCAGTGTTTGGGATCCTCATGAAACAGGCTTCAAAACAGAGTTAGAACGTGTACAGAGAAGAGCAGCCAGGTACAGGCAGAGAAGAGCAGCTCGGATGGGAATCACTGTCAGACCGTAGATTGAAAACAAGACTAAATCTATTATGTAAATTCAAGAGTAGTTTATTTTCCGACGAAGTTGATCATATTTTACGACCGCCAACGCACTATGGTAGATTAGATCATAAAAATAAAATAAGAGAGATAGACTGTAGAACAGATAAATTTAAAATGTCGTTTTTTCCGCGAGCGGTAAGAGACTATAACGGCTGTGTAAGGACATAGAAATAGATTAGTTGACTGGTAGTGTAGCTTACTAACTTATGTATTTCTTAAAGCATGTTTACGGAGTTTTATGGTGTTTCTTACAGCATGTTTTGCATGTTCTAGCTTCATAGGCAGATTGCCCTCTTAAGTAGCATGTAGAATATTGTGTCATCGTACATGTGTGGCGTGCATGTGGGGATTCTCTTGCATGCTGCATGATGGTTTTTAGTTAATGATGGAATTGGTTAGTATCCTTAATATTCATGACCGTGCGGTGTGCATGTGGCGCTTGCATGCTGCATTTTGGTGACTTGTCACCCCCTGCCAAACACCCTAGAGGTGGCTCGCAGGGTAATATGTAGATGTAGATGTGAATGATTTAATATAAAACCAGAATTAAAACGGTTATGAAATATCATATCAGAAAATTCACACACAATTATTTGTTCATCATTATGGAATGCAGATTAGTCGCTCAAGAGAAAATAAAATTTAAAAATAAACGTGGTCTGCGTCGGACCAGACGGTGGAAGTTATACTTCTTTGGCCGGTCGCGCACACCCGCTCACACACACAGGCAGACAGGATATATAAATGAAATAAAAGACATTTTTTCTCTATTATTCAATATATTTCTCTTCGATATATTGTTATGAGTGATTTAATTGTTATAATATACACCTATATATTATCTGTTATATACACCTATATACTGTTTTTGTACGATAAAACTTCTTTTCAAAGTTTTATCGTACAAAAACCATACAAAAACGTACATATAGTATTATATGTACGTTTTTGTATGGTTTTTGTACGATAAAACTTTGAAAAGAAGTTTTGTTTAAAAAAAAAATCGCCCCAACCAGGAATCGAACATGGGACTCATGGGCTGAAAGTCGAGTGCGCTACCGACTCACCCATCGATGCTCTTGTTCATAGTTCGAACGTACAAAAAACCATATAAAAACGTACAATTGTGGATTTTTCTCACCCAAAAAAGAGCGTGACGCGGTTTCACGACCAGCATCCCATCCCAAAAGTCTCCAACGGGCGCAAAGAAGTATAACTTCAAAAATCATACCTTTACACAAGTCACACACAAGGGTTCAGACTTTGACAATCGCCATAGAATAACCACTTATTTCACTTTAACATTTGCGTAGAACTAGTATAACTTCACAAACTCCAGTGTATATATAATTTATGCCCTTAGATATCACGAAATTCTAACCGTAGCACACGTATAATCTTGCCAACAAAGTTTATATACACACTTCCAACATATGCACCTTCGATATTTTTCCAAACACCGGAAGCACCGGAAGCCACGAGGGACACGAGACCGATCGCGAGAAGTACGATACCTGCGATATGTTTGTAAACAGTTTAAAAATCGTTTTACGTCACATATACTTTTGGAAACCTTGGAAACGTTTTGAGAAAGTTTTCGTTGCCAGAACAAAAACCAAATGAAAATGCTTTTGAAACGGTGCGATGAAAACATTCTCTTTTAGGTGCACGCACAAGTAAATGAAAACGTTCTCTACGAGGCTACTTTCGGGTTATTGGGGAAAAACGGGATTTCCCCATTTGAGCACCAGGGAAAACAGTTTTGAAACGGAAATGTGCTGTGTGGGTAGTCACTGATGACGTGATATCACCTCATAAATAAAAATTCGAAAAACAAAAAAATTAGAGCGCTCAAATTTTTTAAATTATTTTTCCTGACTTATTTGGCATCCATACTTATGTTTTACATAAAAAAAGAAAGCCGCCACGGGGTAAAATTATGTCATGTATATGGGCAGCATTGAAAGAATATGTTATCCCCATGCAGTGCCTCAAACCTGTGTATGACGGAAACTTGTCTCCATTGGAAAATCTTGACGGCACCATACGATTCCGCTATAGACAGTTTTCACTGTATCACCTGCCCCAACAGACTCTATTCCCCTTCCTTCATTCTCGCACTCTGACTTCAGCTACACTCGTCCTCCCTCTCAATAATGAGATTTTCAGCCTAAATCCCACCTCCATGTCTTCATCTGCCTCAGTTAAAGCAGGATGTGCTCATCGAATCACAGCTAGATATAAAAGTTTTAACAAGTCACCAATTGACCAAAAATTGTAGCTGAGAATAAAAAAATTGGATAAGTGAAGCGAAGCGATTGGATAAGTGATGCACATAATACACAATTCAACCACATTCAAAGAAAATTAGAAATTGTCATTCATTGCAGTCACTAATTTTTCACCTATTCCACTAAAACAGTACTCTGAACTCTACCCTTAAATATACTCACAAGAAAAAACAAGCTAATGACAAATTCCCATACCATGAAGACACATACAGAATTAACTCCTAGATAAAAACCTTTGACCCACGCCACCAATGCATGAGCCCAATGAGATCACGAGTTTACGACGGCAACTTTCATTGAACAGTGTTGGAAGTGTAGACAGGTGAAAATAGAACAAATCGTATCACGACAGTGATATCTTGAAATAATACTTATACCAACAGGCAATAATAATCTTCCAATTATAAACCAACGAATATCGTTAAGAACTTGTTTATCAACCTTAACCTTGTAACGAAATTCCGATTTATATTCTTCTTCCCCCAAAATCACTTCTCCTAGCGGTTTAATTTTCTTACTCATGAATAACTTTTTTTCCAAGAAAAATAATCTTGGAGGGTGATATTTTCAAAAGCCTGATTACTAGACTAGGATCCAAAATACATAAAGAGTGAAATTAACAAATCACGACTCGTAAGATATGACTAACCGATGCACAAATATGTTTCAAGCTTTCTCCTCAGATATCAATATGAAAACATTACGCTACGTGAAAATCCACCGGTAAATTTAATTAAAATAATAGGACAGAATATGCTACGCTAATAGCAAATAAGAAGTGAACTTTTTAAAGAGAGGGGTACGGTTTCTTAAACCAATATTAATGTTATAATCAAGAACCCTATATAGGGTTCTTGGTTATAATGATAGATAATAATGAACAACAACAAACTTACCTTGCTTCAGTAAAGATTGGGGGTGTCCAAACATTTGGTGTCTCCCATAAAATTTGAGATGCACGTCCAACCTCGCATAAACGGCAAAAGTGATGATAGATTTATAAACAGTTGCACCAGGGAATATATAACCAAAATACGGGAGCTATATCTATATTTGTGTACGGAAAATTTAATTACCCCTTGCTCGTTGTGCTACAGACGCTAACCACCAAAACATCGATCTTCATTTTATTGACGTAGCGAACGCAGCGCCAATTGCTAGTTGAAACCCGCATTTTTCAAAACCTCAAGTTCTTGTCCAGGTATGCAGCATGGGCTTTGAATCCCTTCACTTTTTTTATTCGTCATAGAGCTTTTGCCGGATTACGTGCTTTAAAGTGTAGATCGATCCATACCTGATTACAATGCAATATGTTACGGTATTATACGTGTACCATACAGTGGCGGATACAGAAAAAACTCAAGAGGAGGGGGGCGCAAGTTATCGCGACGAATGTAGCTTTCAAGCTGACTGCCTGGCAGCGACTCTGCTTCCCTTATATATATATATATATAGCTCGGTTGTTTCGAGAACATTCGGTGCCAGAATGTTCGCTTCCAGACTTTTAAGGAGTGTGAACAAATACAAACAGTAGAATATTCGCGACTTTTCTCGAAACAAATGCCAGACAGAATAACGTATCGAGATGACTAGAATGGCCGCGACTTTTCTCGTAGGTTAGCTATTTATGTGCCAGACAGAAACGTATAAAATACGATGACGCGGACGCGCGCGCGTGCTACATAAGAACGTACAATACTCGATAACTCGACTCAGAATCGACTGACGAAAGACACGAACGAATAGCGTGCGGGCTGACTGGCGGGGGCAGCGCGGGCGGCAATGCGGGCGGCAATGCGGGCGGCAATGCGGGCGGCCCCGCAAGGGGGGGCACGCGCCCCCCGCGCCCCCCATATGTATCCGCCACTGGTACCATATCTAGGGTTGATTGTATGTCTTGAGAGGCGAAAATAGCAGTGTACAAAATGGATCTCCTCCTGGGGTTATTATATGGCAGCAAAACCTGGGTATATCAGTTTAAGGATAATAGTAAGCTTAATGCAGAGGGAATGGGGTACCTGAGATTATTTAGCGGTAAAAGTAGGATGGATATAGGGTAACAAATGAGTGAACGATGGAAAATTTTGGGTTGGATGCTCCAATAATAGACACATTAGTTATTTTAAATTTGCATACATTATCAGTAAGGAGACAACTTGCAGGGTTGTTGTATTTGTATAATTTATGTAATAATATTGTCAAGTGCTCGCCTCTACTTGCATTAATGCATTTTGATGCATCACTCACAAGCACCAGGAGAACTAAATTATATTATGTCAAATATTGTCGAAGAAATTATTCTTTTAATGAGCCTATTGTCTGCATTTTAAGATTGTATAATTTGCTTATATCATATGTTGATATACATTATGATTCCCAGGATGTCTATAGGAGAAGGTGTTTACAAGGCCTATCAGATTAAGACTAGGTAACTATGTGGTGCTAAAGAATTTTGTAAGCTTTTTTATTCGCACAAATTTACTTCCTTTTTGATTAATTATGACTTGTTTTGAAAGTTTATGACTTTTTTCTTATTACTTTTTATATTGTGTATCTATGTTTATCTATGCATGTGTATCTTTTTCCCCTCTCTGTTGTGTATTATCATTTTATGCATTATTATAATCATATGCTACATCCCAGGTAGCATTCCAATGTCGGTCCGATGTCGGGCCAACATTGGCATATGTCGGCTGTAGGTCGGCCCGACATCGGCAGCCGACGTCGGCCCGACTTCGTAATGATAACGTTTGGCCGGGCTACAGCCGACATTACCATCCGACGTTGGCCCGACATCGGACCGACATCAAGCCGACATCAGGCCAACATGCCCGACATAAGCCCAACACAAGCCAACATTGGCCCGACATCAAGCCGACATAAAATATACCTAGGTGCAGCATATGAAAATTATATTAAATCAACATCCCAACAAGCTCAATTATTAATTCTCTGAAACTCTAAAATTATTCTATCACATGAGATCGAATTCAGTGCACCAATGAAGACTAGAATCATGACAAAATATACGGAACTATGCTTAATTAATTATAGAAATACTATTGAGAACATAATTCAGAGAGAATTGAATTACCTGGATAAAAGTTTACCAAGTGTAAAATATGGTATAAAATCCTCACTGTAACTTAAAGCAGGTGATTAAACATGAACAGCAAAAGGAACTTATTGTAAATTTGTTCATTCTTCAGCTAATTATCAGAGAAGCTTATGTTCTGCAAGACCCATGGCAGCAGTCAAATCATTCAAACAAGTTAGTTATACTAGAAATTCCCAATCCTATGGTGAATATCCCATAAAAATAAATATATTATTACAAGTTCACTTGATCCTCTTACCTAGTGTTAGAACAAAATATCACAGAAATAAAATATATGAAATTAAAATGCTAACCCAGTCGGCACAAAAAATAGGGCCAGTATTTGGCCGAGGTTTGGTTCGCCTGTGGCAATTATGGCTCGCCGCAATGTGGCCCTGTTGTGGCCCATGTCCGGCTTGCCACAATGCAGCTGGCCGTAGCACGTCCGAAGTATGGCCACAATTCCGCGTTACGAGGTTGGCAGTAATTCGTATACTATTCGTATACTAATATTCGTAGAATATTGAAATTTTAGCCAATAAACTTAGCTCTATTTTCTACCTTTTACGCCACCTCCGAAACTCTGTTAATGTAGATATCTTACTTACTGTATACTATGGTGCTTTTTATTCCCTGATGTCATACAACATAATTCTTTGGGGCTCATCACCTCATGCATCCAAAATATTTACATTGCAAAAAAGGGCAATTAGAATTATATTAAGAAAACCTTATGATGCTCCCTCCAACCCCATCTTTAAAACTTTGAAGATCCTCCCATTTCCATGTGTCTATTTATTATCTCTGCTAATTTTTACGCATAAAAATCTGGACATGTTTGAAATTAACTCCAATTTTCATAAGTATGAAACCAGAAATAGGCAAAGCCTTCACTATAAAACAGTGAGGACAAATAGGACTAAGTTAGGTCCAAGAGAAATGGGACTCCGAACCTACAATAAACTTCCGCACCATTTGAAAAATCCATGTGAGTCATTGGTGTCTTTTAAAAGGAAGTTGAAAGTATTCCTACTCGCAAAGAATTTCTATTCTGTGACTGAATATCTAACTGACTCTACAATCTAGTGCTGCTTTTTTATGTTGAAAATATATTGTATGTGAATTCAATATATAGTTTGTACGTAACATTTCATCTTGATGTTTGTGAACTACTAACTTGTATTAATCTCCTCCTCTTTTTTTGACGTGTCTTATATCTTTTTGTAAGATCTTTGGACAAAAATAAATTATTATTATTATTATTATATTGTTACAGTTGTAACATGACCCTCCGAGTCCCCGGTAAGCATCGGGTTTCATTGCCGTCATAATGGCCGTAGACTCGAGAGGGGTTGTGCAGTAATCGCAGCCACGTCCGACGCCCATCGGATGTGTGGCTACGCTGCTGTCGGGTCATGCGTCCGCAGTAGACGGAGTGACCCCAGGATGACAGCCTTCTGCATGCGTGCAACTAGTGATTCCGCCTGTGCCACGCAGGACGGAATGCACTTGATGTTATTTATCAGCGAGCCCTTGACTCCACCGAGCACACCTATGATGAGGACCACCAGTTTCACAGAGTGTCCAGGATACATCTGTCGAAGTTCGAAAAGCAGGTCTTGATATTTCTTCCGTTTTTCCACCTCTTTCGCATCCATGTTAGTTTCAGCCGGAGCAGAAAACTCAATGACGAACATAGAGCGTGTGAGGTGGTCGAGGAGAACGATATCAGGCTTGGTCGCCTCCAACTGCCTGGTGGTGGAAAAGGAGTAATTCCACCAGATTGTACATTTATCGTTCTCAACGACGGACTCGATATCTGCAGGGGCATAGGGCAGCACAGGTGTTTCGTCGATGCCATACTGGTGTCGAAGGTGAAAGTATAGCACCCGTAGGGCCGCGTTATGCCGAGCTAAATACGCTGACTTGGCGTAAAAGCTACAGCCGGAGAGGAGGTGACTCAACGTTTCCGGCTGGGCTCGGCACGCCCTACATCTCGTGTCCGCAACCTCCGCCTTGAATATAATGCGGCGGTACACGAGTGTGTTTATGAGTAAGAAGGCAAACGTCAGCTCCTTCGATAACCCATGCTTTTCGATGTTTCGGTAGAAGCATCCATGCATGGGCTTATTATTATTATTATGTGCCTCAAATGCATACCGCAATATGATATGGATGATAATTATAATTGGTTATACATACGCATAAATACCTGAAATAAAATATTTTTTATTCATCAATTATTTTGGAGGAAAACAAATATTAAAAACACACAAAAATATTCATCGAAGTTGTACCATTGAGTAGTATAGTCACCTTGGCTTCCGTTTACGTTTATTTGCGATTCACATGTAGGTTCAGGGAGTGTGTAAATTTATTTATTTAAATTTGTAGTATCCCTGTGTGGGTTCATGAATATACATGTGTACCACACATCAATATATATGTATATTCATGTGTGGGCTGTGACTGCAGTGATTTAGGAGAAATTTGGCTTTACGGTGTGGTAATATCATAGTTGTTGTTATCAACGCTAATGTACATACGAAGGATAAAGTACCATTAAATGTCGAAAGCGTGATAAAGACCGATGTAAACATTAGTTGTCGGTGATTTAGGGCCAAGCAAATGTTCTTCTTTAATTGTGTTCAGTGATTATTATGCTTTGATTCATTGTGAGTGCAGTGATATACGAAAAATTTGGCTTTAGGTGGCGATAATATCATAGTAGTTGTTCAACCCTGATGTAAGAAGGATAAAGTACCATTAAATCTCGAAAACGTGATGGCTTTTGTGGCTATTGTTGTGCTCATGAAAGTAAGTGTTTACCCTAAAAGTATTCCATAAACGCGCAAGGTTTGAATGATAAGTGAAGTGAATTTTATTGTGATACCGATCTGTTACAAGTGGGTGAAAATTGCGTTTTATCTGGCAAGACGAAAGCTCACCTTAACCAATGTTCTTGTGGTTGTATAAATAATTCTTGTGAATGACCTATATAAAACGATGAGGGACGACTATTGAGAACTTAGCAAAATTGCATTGAAGTCTCACCTTTTACTTAAGTATTTGATGTGTTTCTACTTTGGTTGAAATAAATTGTACCAAATGAATTTTAATAAATGTCACCATACTCGAGCAAAGAGAGTTTTATCTTCTTCGCAGCATTTAATCATTCCCTTTAGTTGTAATCCACGGCAGAAGTGTACATATGTAATATATATTTTCAATATGCTCTTCCTTTTCTAGTTAATGTCTTACTTAGTGAAGGTGCGTGAGTGAGTGTGAGTGAGGTGTACGAAGTGAGGTGCTCCACAGTTAAAATATACCCTTATAGTGCCTTATAAAGGTGAATCCGCAATGCACTGTATATGCAGGAAGAATGTGCATTGATAATGTGCATTTAACGCACATTAAAGGCATGGACAAAAAAGTGCTTTTAATTTACATTTGAAATGTGCATTAAATGCTAACATTAATGTGCATTTAATGCACATTTAATGTGCATTGGCTCTGCCTGGGGTATTACATTTAGGAAATAGTGTTCTGCTTCACATAGGTACCTGTTTTAAAGAAATCAGCCTGAAGGAATTGCATGAACTGCCTGTAGTGTGAACTTCACTATTTGATGAAAATAAGTTTAAAACAATCTTATTTTGCTGGCAATGTAGAAATATCTTTTGAGAATTAGTGACCCCTAATTTACGGATAGAAGAGCTTCCTAGCATATAGAAATTCCATAATTTCTTCTAATATTCGTAGCGCATTTCAATGGCCAGCTAATGAAATTCCAAGTGTGGCCACATTGGTTGTGGCCACACTTTGGCCAGGGGGTTAAAACCATTATGGGCCCATAATGGCCACACACTATGGCCACAATGCTTAGCCATAGCTTGGCCACAGTTTGGCCGCATTTTCTGTGCCGACTGGGAAGGTACAGTAATAATATGACTTTTATTAAAATAAAAAAGTTATTAATTCATTACATAAATTCTTATGAAGATGTTTTGGACTGAATAGAAAATAAACACAGTGCAGAAAGGCACTAGGCGAAGCCCTGAGTGATTAGTATTTGTATATAATGAAAAAATAAGAATATTGCACATTTTTTTATTGGACTGCACCTAAATTGAGACTATTAATGAGAGAGATAATAAACCACATCTCCACACATTTACTTCTCTTCTTCCCTCTATTGTCCTTACATCACACACACATTTGCTGCTGAGATCTTCCTCCCTATCGGTCTTGGGCCTGGGCCAAACTTACACCCACTTCGATATTCACTTCAGCTTCTGTTGAAGTAGGACATGCTGCTCGGATCCCAGCTAGAAATACAATATCCAAATCAACAGAGCATATAATGTTAGGCTATATAAAACACTTGCTGATCAACACATATTCTTAAGCAATGATGCTCACTGCACCGCTATACACTAAGTAGCCCTTATAGTTCATCACAGGTAATGTAAACCAAACAAGCAAAATCAGTTATTTTCAGTTACCAACTGCAAGGGACACCTCTTAAAACTTTTGAAAAGTTGTTAACCTCAGAAAAAATGAAATGAGGTTCATGGCATTGGACTTATAATTTATTATTCCAGTTAACTGAGACTTGTGTTTCCCTAGTAAGAATGGCTTTTAGAATATTACCCAAAATGTATTCAAGAAGTTAAAGCTGAAGTAATTCACGAGTGCACCCCACCTCAAAAGGCAGATGCCAAGGTTACATTTGGAAATAACAAATACATTCTCAAGTTGTAACAGCCGATAAAGACAGAAAAGAGAGATAACACAAGTCCAACTATGTTTAAATCCAGAGTTTTTTATTGGTACCAGTAGTTTCAACGCTACGGCGTCATCATCAGGTGCCAATAAAAAACTCTGTAGATTTAAACATAGTTCCTTGTCATAATTCCAAATGGACTTCCACAAAGTTATGCCTGAAAGGATTGAAGTATCACAAAATATTAAAATGAAACCGATTAATCAGTTAATCAGCAACAACAACACTAAACAACAAATTCAACGCAAATTACAGTAAAAAATTGCTGTATTCATTGATTTTCTCATCTATTCCACTAATTTAGGTACCACAGAAATCATCTCTTAGAGATTTGCTTTTCATACAGGCAAATGAGTTCTGTACACCATGCAAAAGTAATGGACGCATATCAACTTGACGTGAAAATACACCGGAAAATACAATAAAAAGTAACTGTTGGTACAGAGAAAGAATAACGCTTACACAACAACTAACATGGAGAACTTAATCGGTAAAGGTATCATAGGGTCCAGTCTGGGGAAATTGTTGTGTGAGAATCGTAGAAAAGTAAGGGGTATTCGATGAATGGGAAAGGAAAGTGAAAGGACTGCGCAGTTATAAAATGTAAGAAAAAAAGGCGTGAGATTCGTAGTTTGAAAATGACGAAAATCGTGTAATTTTCGTGGTATTTCGACGTCATATTCGGAGATGTTGGGAAGTACCGCTAGAGGGATAGAGAGTAATTTCACGTCTACAATATAGCCTCCATTATAGCCAACAAGGTTGCGGGCCTATGGAGTGAAACAGGGGTGCTAGGGTGGGACGGTACGCGGGGTGGAAATGGCGATTTTCGAACGGTAAAAAGGTATTTATAGCTGAAAGAAAGAGGAAAAATGCAATTTTTAGGAAACGGGAAACGGAGGAATAGATTTTTCAGTGGTGGAAAATGGGGAAAGTGAGAAAAAGAGGTAAAGGAAGTGAAGATAAATGGGTATTCACGAAAAATATCCCCCGAGAGGGTAGATAATTGGAGGTGGTTGTAGTCTCTTCAAAGTTGTAGCGTATTTTTCTAAAGACAAATATCCCCCAAGAGGGTAGAATATTGGAGGTGGGTGTAGTTGTAGTCTCTTACAAGTTGTAGCATATTTTTCTAAAGAAAAATATCCCCCGAGAGGGTAGAATATTGGAGGTGGGTGTAGTTGTAGTCTCTTACAAGTTGTAGCGTATTTTTCTAAAGAAAAATATCCTCCGAGAGGGTAGAATATTGGATGGGGGTGTACTTGTAGTGTATTTTTCTAAAGAAAAATATCCCCCGAGAGGGTAGATGATTGGAGGGGGGTGTATTTGTAGTATCTTCAAAGTTGTAGCGTATTTTTCTAAAGAAAAATATCCCCCGAGAGGGTAGATGATTGGAGGGGGGTGTATTTGTAGTATCTTCAAAGTTGTAGCGTATTTTTCTAAAGAAAAATATCCCCCGAGAGGGTAGATGATTGGAGGGGGGTGTATTTGTAGTCTCTTCAAAGTTGTAGCGTATTTTTCTAAAGAAAAATATCCCCCGAGAGGGTAGATGATTGGAGGGGGGTGTATTTGTAGTCTCTTCAAAGTTGTAGCGTATTTTTCTAAAGAAAAATATCCCCCGAGAGGGTAGATGATTGGAGGGGGGTGTATTTGTAGTATCTTCAAAGTTGTAGCGTATTTTTCTAAAGAAAAATATCCCCCGAGAGGGTAGATGATTGGAGGGGGGTGTATTTGTAGTCTCTTCAAAGTTGTAGCGTATTTTTCTAAAGAAAAATATCCCCCGAGAGGGTAGATGATTGGAGGGGGTTTAGTTGTAGTCTCTTCAAAGTTGTAACGCGTCGTAAAGCGCGGCTAGTTTAAGTTCAAGGCGGGAATACTCATGGGTGGTGAGTATAGAAAATGAAGAAACTGCTCGACCGCTGCGCTGTCTGGAGGAAATAGGAGGAAAAGGGCAGGTTTTCCAATATGGCGTCGATGAAGAGATTCACATCACAGGTTTAAGTGAATACTTAACGAAATAAAAAGGTTTTATGAAGAAAATGAAAGATTAGCACCAATGCGCAGATATAGCGTAGCAATATAAGGGAAATAGGTGGTATAAAATGACCGGGAAGCAGGTGAAATTAATTTTCTCCCAGACTGGACGCTATGATACAAATACCGAAGTAACTAAGAAAAACAACTTACCTTGCTTCAATAATTTGGCGAAATGATTTCAATGTGTCTTCCTTGATATTCTGCAGGACACTTCAGTATTCCTTCAGTAACAGGCACGTCTGATCCCAACTCGCGTAAATGCCAAAATGGACGAGTAAAACTTTCATGCATAGTGTCTAAAAACTTTTTTGACGTATATCTAATATCCATGGTTATATGAGCTACAGGTGATTGCCAGAAACTCGGTTAACCAGGAAAATTCAATTCTCTGAACTGCGTCCCTGCTAAAGCCATGCCAAAACCGCCTAAACGCAAGAAAATTAACTTTCTTCATTTGTTCGGCGCTGCGACCCGGGCCCGCATTTTTCAAAATCACAAGTTTTCGTCATGATTTTCTGAATGTACGTTTTAAATTCCTTAGCATGTCTGGGTCGTCATTTAGGATTCACTGGGTGTGCGTGTACTTAAGGTTTGTTCGCTCAATGTGTGGCGGCAACAGTCACGATTATTTAAATGATTATTATTACGTAAATCCATGACTCTAGCCATACCTAACTAGTACAATAACCAGGTATTGTTGAGAAAGAGGCGATCCTTGATAATCATAAATTATTTTTTGCGGTGACATCCGGAGCAATTAATTCCTTTTCCTAAATCCCTTTTCACATTGAAATACATCACTATACGTGATCATATGTTGTGCAATATTATATTTAATCGTGATTAAACCCAAGGAAGATAATAAAATGTACTCTTGAAATAAATTGGTCAGTATAATAAAATCTGACTTAAATCTAAATAATCATTCTCTGGGATATCTAGATTTTCATATCTAGATTAAACATGGATTTAATAAGGATTTATAAATCTAGATTGGATGTCGCAAGAAATCCCAAATGAATCTAGATTGAATCCTTTTCTAGTTTGTAGGGTTGGGACGGCTGTGACATGTCATTATAAGTTACAGAAAGCATAAACAGTTGTGCTTCATTCGCATGATGCATGAGTATATGCCATTCTTTTTTGTTAATGAGTGTCGTCAATGAATTACCGCCACAGGACAAAATGTAATGACAATGCCGAGCAGATAGAAAATATATTTTACTTTATTATGTAGAGCGCATCCTGCACCCTCTTCCCACACTCGTATTCCCGCTCAATGTCCAAAGCCAATGTCGGCACAGTGTCGTGTAGGTCGGCTGAATTTGCCGACATCTACTACTAGGGCATACACAGAGGTTGTATTCCGATGTCGGCCCCATGTCGGCCCAACATCGGCATAAGTCGGCTGTAGCTTGGCCCGAAATTCTGTAAACCGATGTCGGCCCGATGTCGGCCCAACATCGGCGTAAGTCGGCTGTAGCTTGGCCCGAAATGCTGTAAACCGATGTCGGCCCGATGTCGTATAAGTCGGCCGACTTTGCTGACATGAAAACGACGTCGGGCCGATTTTGGGCCGACGTATGATGCTACTGGGGATGTATTCATGTCACTTTTGGAAATTGGGCACCTGCCCGTAATAAAAAATTGTTATTATTTAAGAATTATGTGTAAGAAGTGACCTCCCATTGGTTAGGCCTTGTCGAAAGAATGGAAGACATTCAAATAACGAAAAGATATATCATGGATCATCATATGGATATATGTGTGAATGTGTGTGAGAGGAAGAGGAATGGTGTGAGAGGAAGAGGTAGACCGCAAATGTTAAGGGTGAAATTGGTGGAAGAGACTCTAAAGAGGAGGAATATTAGGGGAATTAAGAATAGTATATGAAGCAAGTTATGAGTGTAAGAAATACAGTCTTAGAATTTCTCGGGATTCACACCAGGCTGGGAAATTGGTTAGTGCCAATGAGGTTGGAAAAAATATCAGTTTTATGTCCTTTATTTGTCAGCTCCACTGACATCATTTTTACATCGGAGAACGATATCTATTAAATGTCATTTTGTCATCAGTTTGACGATATCACTTTTACATCGGGGAAAGATATCATATAGGTATACATATGTCAGTTTTATATTGGAAAAATCACCCGATGTTAAAATGACGTTGGTGATATCAAAATTATATGAATAAAAGTGAGTGAGAAAGGTACGAGTGAAAATTTTTATAACCGTGAACAATTATTTTAAGGGATTGTTTTTACACGATTACATTTACTCTCATAAGAAAAGGTTTGATTCGGTGCACGGGCTTCTTATTTTGCCATTATTAAGGTGTATATTTCACCTCATGCTCTCCATGGGCTGTTAATGAATTTGCTATGGCATTCTTAATGGTATATGCAATTTGCACGTTAATTCGTGGGGATTCTTTTTTACATCTGAAACAGTTATTAATTTTTCTTCTTCCCGTTGAATTTCAATGGGCACCCTCTTCTAGTTTGTTCATAAATGTGATGAATACTGCAGTGCTTTTTTGGGAATAATTTCCATGTTGCATTTTTACAGAAAAAGTATTACAGTACCACGCCCATTCAACAATTCACGACAATGTTTTCTGCCTATATACAGTGCATAACTATCCCATTAAATATGGCCAATTGTGTACTTTAATGACTCCAATAATCCAATGTACTATAGTACCATATGGTACTGGTTGATTTTCAGTAACTAGTGTATTACATTTTTTCTATTAAAGGCAGTCATGTGACTTGAACAATGACAGGAAGACAATTGACTTGACGAGGCAAAATAAATTTATACTCACTGTTGAAAAAAACTAAAGTGAAACGATTACATCAAACAGTGTTCAACAGTTCAAAAAAACTCCGCTATTGGATTATAAAAATTCCAACAGCAATATTCCGTTCTTTGGAGTATGGTTCGCTTATATATTGGAAAAATTAGAATGACGCGTCCATTAGAATTTCCCCATGGCAATGAAAATCTACGCGATTGCTTTCATTTGCACATTACCCCATCAGCCATTCTCAAGGAATGCATTATCGAAATAAATCTCTTTCCTCCTCACATAAACAAAATAGTACATTTCCTGCCCTCTTATCTAGATTTGACATCTCATATTGGGTCATGTTTTTATATAATTACCAATATTTTTTTAAGATTCCCATTGCCACATTAGAATTTCATTAAAACATTCCCCTACAAATAAAAATATAAAGTTATCTACATCATCTACATCTACATATTACCCCGCAAGCCGCCTCAATAGGCGTGTGGCGGGGGGTGTTAGGACACCAGCCGTTTACATATAAAATGGACACGCTCTAGTGAAATTACGCCTAGAATTTATTATAGTCCCTTATTGTTCGGGGGAAAACGAATTCCCACACCTATCCGTTCGGCAAAATATCTCTCGTAATTTATCGTTTCTGTCGGACCTGGAAATATAGTGGGGTTCTAATATGATGTTCTCCGTGTCGCTCTGAAAGATATCTATTCTCAATTGTTCAAGTAATCTAAGCCTAGCGCGCAGCCTCCGAGTCTCTAGCGGCTCCCAGCCTAATTCGTTTAACATCTGTGTAACGCTGTCTGTACGCCCGTAGCTGTTTTTGACGAATCGCGCAGCTTTCCTTTGTATTCTATTAAGTTCCCGGACTAAGTCTTTCTGCACCGGATCCCATATGCTCGCTGCATATTCAAGGTGTGGCCGGACGAGTGCGAAATAGCACCTCTCTTTTACTTTTTCATCCGAAAATCTTCCCACAATACGCTTGACGAATCCTAGCTTCTTCAGAGCTCTGCCACAAATATTTCTTATATGTGCTCCCCACGATAGGTCCGAAGTTATCGTAACTCCTAGATACTTCACTTCATCTGTTGCCTTTATGTTAACACCATCCACAGCATATACATGGGAATAGTTGGACGACCTCCGCAAGAAATGTACCGCCGTGCATTTGCTCAGATTAAGTTCGAGTCCCCACTCTTGG
This sequence comes from Pyrrhosoma nymphula, assembly GCA_963573305.1. Taxonomy (NCBI): domain Eukaryota; kingdom Metazoa; phylum Arthropoda; class Insecta; order Odonata; family Coenagrionidae; genus Pyrrhosoma; species Pyrrhosoma nymphula. Next base: position 10,368,970 of record OY754332.1, on the reverse strand, counting down.
CTCCACACATGAACGTTGTTTAAATAGAGTTTCAAAGTCAGAGTGATCACTAATTTCACGATAGATGACAGCGTCGTCGGAAAATAAACGTATTTTACTGCTAATTCGAGAGCATAGATCATTTATGTATATAATGAACAAAAGGGGGCCGATCACGCTTCCTTGCGGAACACCTGATGTCACTTTAACTACATCAGAGCTAATTCCGTCAAGAACTACTTTTTGCTTACGATCACTCAGAAAGTCGCGTATCCAGTTTACTACTGTTTCGTTTAGGCCGCATGACTGTAATTTGTATAAAAGTTTGTTATGAGGTACCGCGTCGAAAGCTTTCTTAAAATCTAGAAATAATGCGTCAACTTGTCTTTTCGATTCACCAGATTTGCGAACGTCAGGAAGAAAGAGCGCGAGTTGTGTTTCACATGCTCTACCTTTCTGGAAGCCGTGCTGAGAGCCATGGAGGACGTTACGACTGTCCAGGAACGTCATGATATTGCTAACGACGATATGTTCGAGTATCTTGCCTATAATCGACGTTAATGAAATTGGTCGATAGTTCCCTGGGTCGTGTCTGTTTCCCTTTTTGAATATCGGTGTAACGTTTGCAATTTTCCAGTATAATGGTATATTTCCTTCAGACAATGATTTTTTGAATATTATGTCTAAGAACGGTGCGATCTGTGGCGCTAACTCCTTGAGGACAAGCGCGGGTATTCCCTCCGGACCCGGAGATTTACTATTTTTTATCGACTGTAGCTGTTTAGTTATCCCATCGCGTTGAATAGTGATTTCTTTCATCGGTTCCTCAGTGAATGAAATTTCAAAATTACATGCAGTATTGTCTGTAGTGTATACACTTTCGAAGTGGGAATTTAACGTGTTAGCTTTGTCAATATTTTCGGTGACAAGTTTGCCATCTTTATCAAATAACGAATCTACGGTTGAAGATTTTCCCTGAAGCTCTCTCGCATATGACCAAAAAGATTTCGGATTTTCTTCGAGTAATTCACCAAGTACTTTTTTCTTGAAATTTCGCAGAGCAGAACGCATTGATTTCTTAGTTTTTGAGCGTTGCGCAGCGTAACTTTCTTTTGCTTCAAGTTCCTTCGATTTGTCACCTACCGTAGTGGACTTTTTGACCAAGTTGTACAGTTTCCTCTGTCTCTTAAGGTCCCTCCTAACATCATTGTTATACCAACGAGGTTCTTTACTATCACATTTCAATTTTCGCGGAATATATTCGTTGATTCCCTGGCGTAGAATTTCTAAGAAATATTTCCATGATGCATCAGTGCTTTTGTCCTCTGTTTTAGCTACGAAGTCAGTGTACGAATCATTAAGCATCTCGCCAAATTTTATGAAGTTGCATTTATCAAATAAATAAATATTGCGTTTCGGTTTTACAGCTGACTCTACTTCAAGTTTTAAGGCTGCAAAAATTACTCTGTGATCACTTATGCCGTCAATAATATCGAGTTGTTTCATCAACTTAGGATGGCTTACTGCAAAAAGGTCTAATATTTTATTTCCTCTCGTAGGCTTGTCAACTACTTGGGCGAGTGAGTGCTTAGTAAGTGTGTTGAGTAACACTCGCTGACAACATTTCCCTATTCCTAGAATTCGGTTTTACAGTGTAAGAATCCCAATTTATAGATGGCAGATTAAAATCTCCCCCAATAATTATTACACTTTTACTGTCTCTCACAGTAAATGCGGATATTTGATTTTCTAATTGGTAAATAACGTCAATTTTGGAGTTTGGAGGTCTATAGAAAGAGCAAACATGTATACTCCTTTTGTTTCGTTGTTTAATTGTACACCACACGCTTTCTATTTCATTGTTAGTTATTTCGTGGGCGGTGCTGTGTAAATGTGATTTAACTGCTAGAAAAACCCCGCCACCTGTCCTATCGCTTCGATCGCATCTGTAGATTTTATATCCTGGAGGAAAAACTTCTCTGTCGCTTACATCCTCAGTAAGCCAGCTCTCCGTTCCTATGACCACGTCTGCGTCCTGAAATATATGCTCGATTTCAGCGCGCTTGTTTTTAACGCTACGGCAATTAACTACTATAAAGTTAATGTCATATTTTGTAGATTGAATGTCGGTTGGTTCTTTTCCACGCAAATGGGTATTAGGTGGGCGAATTTCACTGGAAGTGCTTATTACATTTGATATAATTTCTTTCACTGGAGTACGCGTTTTGGGAAAATTGTCACTATTTACCGGCTTTAGCGCTCCTAAGTTTACTTGGATGTGAAAATTTTCGCTATGCGGATTTCCTCGGAGGCTACGTTTGGTTAAATCTTTACAAATCCCACTAGATGACCTATCCTCTAGTCTAAAAAATATCTACAGTGCTCAAAAATCCTACGAGCCACCCGTTCTGACGCCTCTTTGGAATAATGCACCCCAGACGAGTTGAGGGGAGCCCGGCATGATCTAAGCACCGGCCGAAGATCCACGAACTCTGCCCCAATGCTCGCACAGAATTTCCACAGCCTCTTGTTGATCCAGGCAATCCTGTCCCAAACTCGAGGGCCGCAGTCAGTCCGTGGAACAATGCTGCAGATGGATAGTCGCAGATCGACACCAGTGCCCCTCCGAACGCGTTCCACCTCCGAGTTTAGATCCCTAAAGGAATCCAAGATCTCATCGGCTCTACGCTCGGAAGCATCATTGGTGCCAACATGGGCCACCCCCCGCAGTCTAGAGCAGCCCGTGTCCTTCACCGCCGCTTTTACCACCGCCGTAGAATTGGGTACGATTCCCCCTGGTATACACCAGGAGGTGACCCGTTGGTCCGCTCCGTCTCTCCTTGCCCTCTTCTCCAACTGGGGGAAAATCCGCCGGACGTTCAAACTCCCTAACAATACTATTCCTGCCCTCCCAGCTCTTCGTTATGTGTGGAGATAACATATTTTTATCGCGATGGTTGCAAAATCAAAGTATTCCCTCCACCGTGTAGTACCGCAGGACACCAATTCACTGTTTTTTATTTCAAATTATTTTAATGGTTATATTATGCTAACAACTTCATTCAGTGTGGTAGAGGATCACATTTTAATTTTCATTATTAGTTATGCAATTTTTTAAACCCAAAATTTAGCTGGGTGCATTTATATTTGACGTAAAAATATGACTCATAGCTGTCTTCAGAATCTTGACAATATGCAGATGCATAGAACCATATCAAAGCATCATAAATGAAGGAATGACATGCAAATCTGGGAGAAATAATTCTTGATCATTAGCTAGTGGGTCGCAACGTACTGTTAGATATTAAAGATGATTTTACAGAAACATGGGTGAGTACATGTCTTTATTTTTTGAGTACGGTAGAGTTGTTTTTCTTGTCAAACCACTGCATAAATGTAATAGGTTGACCTATTTTGGGCTGGGACAAAGGGTCGAGATTACCTCCACCCACTATATATATATATATATATATATATATAGTATCTTCTGAGAAAATGCACTCGGTGAATAAAAACACAAATATGAATATAGTTTGAAAACACAGGCACAAAATATATATATATATACACAAAACGAAAATTTCGCCAATAGGCCACAACAATAAAAAAACTTGACAGGGGGTGGGGAAAGAAAAGTAAAAAGAGAGAGAGGACTTACTGGGACCTTTCGGGCTTGTAGGCCCTTCTTCAGCCGTAGAAAATTGAGAAGTACCGCTCCAAGGTAGGGGAAGGGAAGGGGGGAAAGAAGGGAAGTGAGGGGAAGTTGTGGTATAGGGGAGGGGGGACGGGGATGGGCACTGGTGTCGCACCTATATGTCTAGGGGGGAGTGCAACAGTTGAGAATTGAGAATGAGATGAGAATTCACCCACAGCCACCCAGTTCACCCACACCCACGCCCCTCCCTACTTTGTACGCCCGTCCCCCCTCCCCTATACCACAACTTCCCCTCACTTCCCTTCTTTCCCCGCTTCCCTTCCCCTACCTTGGAGCGGTACTTCTCAATTTTCTACAGCTGAAGAAGGGCCTACATGCCCAAAACGTCCCAGTAAGTCCTCTCTCTCTTTTTACTTTTCTTTCCCCACCCCCTGTCATGTTTATATATATATATATTAAAGCTAAAAGGTTTATGGAAGGTAGGAATCGAAAGGTATTATTGAGGTAGGAAGGGGAAATAAAAAAGAAAGGAAAGAGAATGAAAGGAAACTAACCAAACCGATGGAACTATCCTCGCATGCTACCTAGACCGGTCCTTGCAACCTAGCAAGTTGGAGTTCATGCTCCATGGCTTCCCATGAGCAGCCTCTCTCACTGTAGATGAAAAATAAATGACCTATTCCCTATTGCGTCGACTGAATTTATACCCTGCCCAATACCAGCACTACTCTGCAGCCCACACGGCGGACTTAACAAAATAAAAGAGGAACATAAAAAAAGGAAGGCAAAAACTTGGCGACAGCATACAAAACATTGCACAGGCTCTGGGACGAAAGGAATAACAGATATCCTGGTTTTGCTCATCCTTAGTGATTGACATTAACAGACTTTTGACGTAACTATTGATATACCTCTTTGCAAAAATCTGAGTTGTTTATGAGTCATTAGAAATCTTAGTGGAAATTTTAGGTTATATTTTATTAATTTCTGGGTTTTTACACTTTGACAGACCTTGCTGGCAATTTACAAAAGATACTTGCCCGTCTCATACAGTAATAGCTATTAAGATCCTAACATATGCACCTTTATCAGTGTGTAACCAGCTCTAGCAGAGTGCAGTTATCTTAATTTCAAGGAAAACCAGGACACACTGAATATTTTTTTTGAAAGGCACACTTACTGCATGGAAAGATATGTTAGGGCTATTCAGTTATGAATTTTTTAAAAATTCACTCCAATTTACAGGTAATTTTAAAATTTTCAAGTAAAAAGAATATATAAAATTCAACTTTTTACCCATTACCATACAAAATATTTGAAGCAATACCCTGAAAACTGGTATTCAGGCAAGTTACTCCTCTTATTTCCATGCTCAAACATACTTTTCCATAGTCTACATGTATTTTATCCCTTAAACATAAATTTCACTCTTTGACAGTTACAACAGAAATTTGATAAAATGGATGCCTTTTCATTTCAAAGAAATACTTAATGAAAGTGAAATACTTTTTCTAAGCACACATATCCACACAGTTTTCAGAAAACTAAAGTGCAGTATTGATTCCACAAACTTCACTGTAGCTACTAGTGATACTTGTTATGCATCCATGCACTAATGCACATAAAACTGCAAATTTTACAAACATATAACAGCAAGCCATCAAGAAGAAAAAGATGGTTTACGGAAATATCACCATTGCCATGATATTTTTTGGTCTTTCATAGTGGATGAAGCATTTATTTTCAACATTTAATCCATCCTTCCATGTTTTTACCCAATATCTGATGTTTTTAACAATTCATTTAAATTAACAGAATTAAATTCTTGTAACAACCACTCTTCCTGTTACATTATTGTTCACAAAAACACACACACATGCGCACATACACACTCAGCTCTAACAATCTTTGTCCATTTTTCAATGCCAGGCTGGCCTCATTACCATTATACACAAAATAACAATCCTTTTTCTTTTCTTAGTATATTTGATGGATTCATACATTCTATTCTTCATTTGTTTTAAATGACACCATGTGCGGATCAAAAATTAAAGATCACACAATTTGTGTAAATTCAGCAGAGAAACTCAGCGACAAGTGGTACAACTCTTGGAATTCATTTTCCAGATCTTTGCACTCAATCATGCCACTCATAAACTGCTTTAATAGCATCAGTCATCTCCCAGGTAAGTACATAAGTGTTCATTTCACCTGATTTGACTCAGTATGTATAATTCTCCTTTGATTCAAAATTGCTCACGTTAAATCTTATCAGCATTACTGTCAAGGCTAACAACACCCTGGAATGCATCAAGAATACACTTGGAGAAAAAAATCATAACTACACAGCAAGGAGGCATCACAGTCGTAATGTTCATGTGCGTGGACTTATCCCACCTTCACGAGGAAATATATCTTTTTAGTTGCTTCACCTTTGGGTTAATTACAAGTGACACATATTAGGACTATGGCTTGAGGCGTCTGAATCCAGCACCATCATGGCCTAGTTTTAGTTCTTCATACAGAGATGGAGCAACCTCGGTGGCTGTAGAATGGGTGGACTGAGCCGGGACGTGCAGTATTTCTTGCTTCCAGCCTTGCTGAGTGGGAGACAAAGTCTGCAAGGGTTGACCACTACTTCCCGAGATCATAGTTGTAGCTGAGCCATTGGCTCCTGCAATTCCATTAGACATTTCACTAAGGTGTCCCCCGGTAGGAACCTGTTGCAAGCAAAAAAATGAATCTCAGCACTGTGTTTAGCTTTGATTTTCAGAAAAATTTTCTGAGAGAATTGTGTGATTATTCTTCAAAGTATCTTATTCAGTTGCAGACATGACGGTAATTTACGAGCAAAAATATTTAAATTTCATGATTTGTGTAGTTAAGGCATAAACGGACAAAATCTGCTGAGCTACTGTTACATATTTCTGCTTGTTCTAGAAGAATCTCAAAAACTCAATATATATCAAGTATGTAATTCAAAATCTTATCTCGAGTCTCTCAAAAAATAAAGTGCATCTTTAAGGCTGAAGGGTACATTATCCAAAGGGCTGTGCTTTTTAAAATTATTTTGCCTGTTCTCTCAATACTTCACTCCCATTTCTCATGGTAGACGTTTATACTCCTACATCTCCTGCTTCCTTATTCTTAATTCTCCATGTACACCCCATTTCACTACCTGTCATTCTCAACCCTCCTTGTAGACCTTTTGACAACTAACTACAATAACAGCTGCCAGTAGGTGGCTAGCGGAGGCTTAAAGAGAGAAAGAGGAAGGCAGTATGTGCTAAGATGCCCTGAGGAGCAAACAAGCCACAGGACGTGGCGTATATAACTAGCACATCACAGTGTTTCACGGTGTGAATAGCAAGTATATATACTGTATTTTACAGGGTCAAAGACAAAGTTTTTTCTTGAACAAAGTCTCTCAAATTTAAAGTGCATCTTTGAGGCAGAAGGGTACATTATTCAAAGGGCTATGCTAATCTTAGAGAACGGTTTTCAGTACAACACACTAACCTGAAGTCATATGTGTCATCTATAAAATAAGAGTATCAATTACTTTACATAACTTAAATGCTGTGGAATGCATAGAAAAGCAAAAGTCGATTCCTGATGGCATGAAAAGCCTATTTATCTATTTTATTTTTTAATAAAAAGAAACATTTTCACCAAACTTTTGCTTCTCAAAACTGGGGTCCTTGATGCCAATGCCACCAGCCAATAGGGTATTCCGTGAGAGCAATTCAACAGCCGAATATGAAATATATGTGTGCAGAGTTGTACCAAGTGACTGGTCCCTGCCAGGGGCGCCATCACAGAAGTTTGAGTTATGCTTTCAGAAATCTGTTCGTTTATTACCATAAATAGAATAAAAAATTGATGTTATATGTGGCTCAAAAACAAGCAAATGTTTGAAATGTCTGACTTTTCAATCAAAAAGTGAGGAGGGATGCCATTCCTTCTGTTATGCCAGGGGCACCAGAAACCCTAGGACTGCATCTTTGTCACGGATCTCTCATCTCTGAGTATGACACTAGTCGTCAAGTTTTCATACTGCCACAGTTTACCTTGACCTTACCTTAATGTAGAAGTGCTCGGTACAATTTTTGCGTTATTTGTGTATTTAGCTATATTTTTGTTGATTTTATGTTGGACTGATGTGATCATATGAAAACAACCTGAAAATGTAATCCTCATTGAAAGTGTTAAGGAGACAGTATGGAGAATACTGTTGACAGACTCATCCCTTCATGTGATCACCTCGAGGCTGCATAGGCATTTGCATCACGTGTAAAATTTAATACCCTCCCTCCATTCCACAAAAAATCCTTCCCTTACCAACCTACCCACCTTAAGTTAGTTTGAGAAAGAAATCACTTTGCAAAACATTTGATGAATTTGGCCTCGTTATAAAGAAAAAGATCTCATGTTCCTAATAATTCTACTAAACTCCAATAAACATATCAGCCACTTTCCATTTAAGTCTTATAGATATTCACCAAAAATTACCAGCCATTTTTCAAGGGAAATGGTACGGGTGTGCACTCCAGAGAGACTTAATTTAAAAAATGAGGAATTTCATCTACATCTACATACTATCCTACGAGCAACCACATGGGCGTTTGGCAGGGAGTGTTAGGGCAACAGCCGTGTTAAAGTGTGAAAGAGAATGTTATAAGGAGGAGAAAAGGTGAAGTATATTTCCGGAGTGTTTTGAGTGGACCTCAGTTTTTATTAAGGTCACTTATTGTGCCTGGAAAGAATTAATTTTTGTGCCTCAAATTATTATAATGTGTGAATCTAGAGCATAGATCTCTTATGAAAGTTAACAAATGTGTAGTTTGTATGTTTTCTCAACTACACATTTTTAACAATGTATCATCTACTCACCGCAGTAATGTTTACAGAATTGAAAAAAATTCTCGGTTTTGAAGTCATTTTCAGCATGCGACATGAAAAAAATGAGTCAAGTACTGAGAATTACAGCTTTTTAAAACTAATTTTTGGAGTTATAAATGGAAATTCTCCTAACAATGCTCACATCATGAGGAGCAAAACGTTGAGTTCTTTAGAAATGGACAAAATGCAGCAAATCCTGAAAGCATCATTATTTATTGAATCATTAATGCTAAACATTTACTTCATGCTTTTTACAGTTGCTTTAAATAAAAAAATAAAGTTTGAATATGGTCTCTATTATGACTCAGGAAAAATCTGCCTCCAAGTACCTTAAGTAAGTTACACTGGGGAATATATAAGTTAGATACTTTTGGGAACTTACATTTGAATATTGGTAGGCTCCTAGATTTGCAGTTAAGACACTGCATATCAGTATACACATTAATCTTTCCACTGCTTGGAAATAAAATGTCGCTTTGTACATTCCACACACAAACTTTATTGACTGGCCACACACACTTTATATCGCCTGTGGTTTCGACATGTAAATCTCATTAACTTGATCATGGTTTTGACATTTACATGTCGAAACCATGGTCGTGTGCGTGGCAATAGTCAATAAAGTTTGTGTGTGGAATGTACAAAGAGACGTTTTATTTCTATTCTTGTTGTTCCACAAAGTGAAGCCTCAAACGTTAAACTGCTTTCCCCTTACTATTGGAACATTGTAACTCCAGCATTATGTAGAATAATTCACTCCTTCAACTCTTACCCACCTTACTGGTGATAAAATATCTCTCATGGGAAAATAACTTTTTTATGTTTGTTTCATGAGGGTGGGAGAAAGAGAAGAGGGAGAGGGAAGTGAGTGGTGGTTAATTTATGAAGAAAAGTCAGGTTCACTCACCTGGATATGATCCATGTTGACTTCACGCAAGTAACTAGGGTTCTCAAAAGCAACTCCGCCTGAAGACTTGGCTCCAAGAAGTCGCCTGGACCGGAGAAACCATACCACACCAACAACAATAGCTGCAACAATGACTAGTGCCAGGACAACTCCAACAATCACCCCAACATGAGCACTGTCTTGATCTGTAATGATTACAGAAGTAAATTCATACCTTTAACGGAGTCGTATTTTAGAAGAACACAAATAATTTACAGTTTAATACATTCAGGAACCATTGGGATGCCACAAATCCTGGGATAGAGATATATATGCATAGCTATATGGAGGCAATCTTGATTTCAGCTAATATTGGCTGTAAAAACCAATTTTGTGTGATTAGGTGAGCTCATTTGAGCTTATCTGAATTTATTTATGATCCGCCTTATTTTGCAATTATACCAACAAGGTTCTTTCATTTGAGTTTGTGTGGAATATATTCATCAATTCCTTTGTGTTGAATTTCCAAAAATATATCCACGGTATATAATTTGGTGCTTTCATGTTTTGTAGTTTCTACAAATTCCGTGAATGAAGTTTCTAGTGTCTCTCCAAATTTAATGGAATCACACTTTTGAAATTTAGAGACTTTACATTTTGGTTTTAGTATGGACTCTACCATTGTTTTTAAAGTCGCAAAAATTACTTAATGATTACTTGTGTCTTCTAGGATATCAACGTGTTTATATATTACAGGGTGACTAACAGCTAAAAGGTCAACCTAATACTTTGTTTCCTCTCATAGATTTGTTAACTACTTCCATTTGAAAAGGTATTGAGTAAAAGGCATTGCATTCCTTGAACTTGCTTCTATACTGTATGTTTCTAAATTTATTGTCGGGAGGCTGAAATCTCCACTGATAATTATTACGCTTTTGTAATCTCTCTAGGTAAATGTTGATATTTGAGTTTCTAATTGGTATACAATTTCTTTTTTGGAATTGGTTGGTCTGTAAAATGAGCAAATATTGAATAATATTTAATATTTACAATATTGTAAATATTAAATAATATTTACAATATTGTAAACTCATTCATTGATTGTCCTGAAATGCTTTCCTCCATAAACTTCAGAGTCCCTTATCGATCCACACGTACGCATTCCTTACTCCATATGCCTATCCCCAGACTATCCCTTGTCAAGCGCTCACTTCACTATCGTCTCTCCTCCCTACTGAATTCTCTGCCTAATAATATAGATCCATTTTTTCTCTCTTCGGACTCATTCATCAATCTCGCTATGTCCCATTTTCCCATGAATAAATAACACCTCTCCCATTTACCTCCCTTCCTGCCTACGATTTATTTGTATTTTTTATTATTTTCACCGCATACCAATTGTTTTCATTGATTGTTGTTGTTTTTATTTAAAGTCTGTTACTGTGTCACTTTAAATTGGCAGAAATGCTGTATGTGAGCAATTTAAATAAATAAATAAATAAATAAATAAAAATAAATAAATATGTATATTCCTTTTGTTTTGTTGGTTAATAGTACACCACATGCTCTCTATTTCATTGTCATCTAATGTGTGTGTGTGTGGTGCTATTCAAGTGTGACTTAAGTGCCTAGAATACTCTGCCGCCAGTGTTATTCAGTTGATCACATCTATAGATTTTATATCCTGGTGGAAACGTTTTGCTATCGCTTATAACCTCTGCAAGTCTGTTCTCTTTTCCAAATACTATATCTGCGCTATTAAATATATGCTCAACTTCTATGCATTTGTTCATTATGCTAAAAAAATTTACGACCATTAAGTTGATGTTGTATTAGGCTTGATGTGAGTCAGTTTGTTCTTTTCTGTGTTCCTGTGTGTTATTGGTTTGATCTCTGGAGGTGCTAAGAAATGAGATTTCCTCTGAAGTTAAGCTATTTTCTTGAGTGGGGATTTTGGAATTGTTTTCACTAAGTAAATTACATTTATTTATTTGGTCTTCCATCCTCTGCAATGATGATCTACTCTGATTATTTTGGAGGCTGTATTTGGATGTATGTTTTCAAACATTAATCCCACTAAGTTACCTACTCTCTATCCTAAAAAAACACCTAGTGTTTGGAAATCCTACGAGTCAGCCGTCCAGACAAAAGCAGTGAAAACCTGGAAAAAATAGAGATGTCTGCAAAAAATTCTTGTAAAATGTGTGGAGCTTCACCATTGTTCATTTTAATACCATAATGATATTAAGAAAAAAAATTTCAAATCAACAAAGGCTGGAAAAATGGTACCTATACCAACACTTACTTGCACTGGCTGCTGATGTGATGTACTTATCACCAACAATGAACCTGACTGGTTCTGTGAGAGTGCTGGTGCCGAGATGGTTCCCAGCTTTAACTACAAATTCATACCAGGTGCCATCTTTTAAGCTGCTGACAGTTATACTAGTATCTTTAGTATCATTCTTTAGGGTAACCCGAGCACCAACTGGCCTCCAGAAGACCCTGTGGATGGAATGAAAAAAAAATGGATGACAAAACATTGACTTTAAGAGTAGGGGTTAAGCATTTAAGAACACTGAACAATAAGCCACCTTCTACTGCAAATTCTAATAATAATCTAAAGATGATCAAACTGAATTATTTAGTGGCAAAGTTTTCTATATTAAAAGAAAGGATCACCCCATAATTTTTATTTATGAACTTTGAAAAACTTGAAACCCTCCATAGAAAATTGCCTATTTTATGAATAGAGAGGATGTGAGTCATATCTCATTCCTAATGATAACGCATAAGTAGTGGATATGGCTCCTATTCACTGTCAGTGAACTCAGCTCTTCTATTGCCTTTTCAATCGCTCACATGCTAAGTGAAAACATAAAGAAAATTCAAGATCTACCATGCAATTTCACATTTCAGTAAAGTTAGGACGTTTAATAAAAAATATTTAAATAGCTATAGCCTGATTCCAAAAAATCAAACAAACTTAGGATAAAAACAAACTTCGTCACTTCACTCTCACTAAAATAAGCAAAAATGTAAATAAAGGCATCATAAATTTCTATACGTACCTGTACATTTCCACTGTATTAGGATTCTTAACTGGAGGATCCCATGAAACCAATGCTGAGTGGGCACTAAGTATGTCCACTTTGACATTCTGAGGAGGCCCAGGGAGGCGATCTAAAATATGGTAGGCATAGTTACTTATAACATAATGCATAAAGATGCTATTCGTTATGATTGAAATTGATAATGAATGGGATTTCTCAACATTTGAAATACTTAACATGAGCATTCAAAATGTAGGTATTTTATTTAATAACTATGATTGTCGTTTTTTTATTTGTAATGCAACTAAATTTTTCTTTTGATATACCGCACTACATAAAAGTAACCAAGTATATTTTAAATCTTCTGAACCTTATAATGCCAGGAGAATTTAATATATGAGTAAAGTGTGTGTGCCAGAAAAAGTGTGATCTAACTCAGTTGGTATGTTTAATAAAAGTTATATGACTAATGATTTAGATGGATTATTACCTCTCCCTTCATGGAAACAGGAAACTATCTGTTTTGTGTAAGAGAGAACACAGAACTTGTTGTTAAGCAATGGCTCCCCTCTGCACCAGTCCAAGCAACGTTTTGGCACATCCCATGATGCACAACAACTGCGGTGATCAGAACCATCTGAGAGATAAAAAGAAAGAAGATATTGCAGTATTGAATAGAGTATATTAGCTGTATTAATTATAAGAATTATCATTTCCTTTTTCCGATAAAAAAGTAAGTTGGGCACGTTTAAGATATTTAAATGATCATGTTAGATCAGAAATCAGATCCTGTATCTGGTATTATGTAGAACTTACAGGAGAGAACCAGCATGAACTCAATCAAGAGGTCAGTATGTATTGCAACTGGATAGAAAAATCCATAAAATACACTATTTTTTGTCACATTAGAATCAAGATCGATAGGAAATTTATAAATAGATGCCATAAATACCATAAATACCATACCTTTTAAAGCTGATTCACATTCTTATCTAAGTCATTTTAATATACATATTCTTATCTTAATTCAAGTAATAAAGATCTATTAATGCAAAACAATTTAAAAAATGTTAATTTTGACATGCTAAGAATCATAAATAATTAAAGTTAGTTAAAAAACCTCCCTAATTGGTTAAGGAATTGCCATTGCAAACTCAAGTGTTATTTCAAGCATGTGCACACATATTCTGGGAAATGAAAGAGCTCACCTAAGACATGCTAATACATAAACTACTTATGTATTTCTAATAATCTTACCTGCTGCACATTTCATGAGCTTATCAAAATCATTAATACAATCAGGTTTATCAATCACAGCATCAATATCCAAGAAGAAAGAGCACGCATCCATACAACCAGCCGAAACATTTTGTTCATTACAGCACTGGGTAACATTCATTGTTGATTCCTGCAAAAAATAGTGATTTGTAGTAATGACAATAAATTTATGGTGATGTGGTTTTAGAATATTCCAATGGTCTTACCATGGCTCGGATCTTAACTGATACAGGCTGGGTAGCACTGCCAAAAGCATTTTCAGCATGGCAAAAATAATCACCTTCATCCTCTTCCATTAGTCCAATAATCTTCAGAGTCATTATGTAACTTGATTCCTCCTGAAATTTTACATATATATTTGATTTTAAATTACATTAGGTTATTACCTAACTAATATCTCAACCAATTTTTTTTCAAACAATTATAATAAGCTTTCAATGTAAAATTTCAAAAAATCTTGAACGAAGATAATTACATCTTTATCCCTCTGTAGATTAATTTCATATTTTCCTCCATGAATCACTGGAACTCTTCCATTGAGGTCCCTCCAGAAGATCATTTTTGGATCTGGATATGAGTCGACCTGACACTGTAAAGTTACAGAGTCACCCCTTGCTGCAATTGTGACTCCAGATCCACTGATATGCGGAACATCTGGAATTTAAAGAGATAGGGTTAAATACATTTTCACTTATTAGAAATAACATTAAGATATTTTCTTAATTTTGAATATTCAAAAGGGATTTAAAGATGATCCTTATCCATCCAGGGCTGTAGCCAGGTCATATCTTTAGGAGGGGTGACCAATTTCCTATGAGAGGCAAACGTTTTATAGCTCTTGTGTCAAAAACTAGCAGCCTGGTACAAATTTAATATCCTAGTGTTCTACCTATAGTTATTTCTCAATTTTAAACCACATGCACTTTAACAGATTGTTCTATTACAATATTCGTCTCCTTGTGAAGACAAATCTGATTTTAGGCCTATATTATTTTGACAAAGAATTTATGCTAGGCTATTTCATGCATAGCAAACACAATAACTTATATCCACAGAACTATAACTACAGAAAAAATTTGGAGCCCGCCCATGAATCAAGTTTTTATTTTTGGATGATTTTTAACTACTATGGTTCTTAACGTATTATTCTATAAGGGTGTGAAAAACCAGAAATTTTGCTCAGAGGCCTCTTAAAGAAGTTTGAGGTTCTTTTACGTGCTGTAAATCTACAACACTCGATAATAAAGGCTTGGAAAGGTTAACATTTCAAATTTATTTCACCTCTGTAAAACAGAGTACTAATAGGCGGCCTTATACTCTTAAAGGAAAGAGTCTTAAAGCTATGTCAGGCAAAAGAAATTCCAGGAGGGGCGGCGCCCCCCCTGGACCCTCCTGGACCCCCCTGGACCCCCTGGACAATCACAGCATCAATATCCAAGAACTGTAGCCCTGCCACCATATGAGAAAACAGTTTATTACTTACGACTAATAGAAATTCTTCGTGATGCTTGCATAGGTGTTCCATATCCATTGTCAGCATAGCATGAGATTTGGTTCATGTCTCTAGTAACATTGTGAACCACAGTAACCATATGGCGTGTCGTCTCCTGGCGGACCAGGCGGCCAGATATGTACAAGGATATAGTTGGCATAGGTGTGCCCATTGCAATACAGAGGATTGTCATACTGCTACCCTCAATGACTAAGTTAATAGGATGTACAGTGGGAGGCTAAAATAGTAATGAAATCATGTCAGTAATAGGTTAGAAAAAATGTTTTAAGTGGTATATAAAATTCATTTGCAAATATATTAGTTAAACTATCAATTTTATGTAATAAACCTTTCCTACCTCCACAAATGCAGGATATGCTGGATCAGTCCATGCAATCAGAGTTTCAGATGCAAAACTTAATCCCTTTTTATTCTTTGCGACCACATAAACAATATATTGACTATTTGGCATTAAGTGCTCCAACATATGAGTAGTCAATGAAGTCTCCACAACATTGAAGACCTCTTCAGATGCAGGTTTATGATAAAGTCTGTAAAAGATATAATTCTTTTACTGATTCAAGCCTACACTCAACACTACTATGACAATGACAACAGTCTAAAAGACAAGTTAAAAAACAGTTATCATTTGCTCAGTATATATAAGTATTTTTTGCAGCTAACATATTCTGTGCAAACTATAAATTGCATATTTGTCTCAGGAGTCAATAATTAAAACACCATGTTATTTTTACTATAATCTTCTAAGAATTGATATTGGTAGATGGAATTGTATGTCACAGAGAAAATCGATTCCATAAAAACTTTTCCAAGATCAAAAAATAAAAGCAAATAAATCCAACCAAATATGCTAGATTTAAAATTGCAACTTGTAATCGAAATTACATAATTTAAATATCATGAAAACCACAGATAGGATTTGAGATTGACCAGTAGGATTGAGATTAACAACTTCTGCATCAAATTAAATAACAAAAGCTAAATATATCCCCTTTAAATGAAAACACCAAATAATCCACTCAATTCCATGTAGTTGCTTGATGCACTAAACATGAATATTTTAAAAATAAATTCAAAAGTTTACTGAATTTCTGCATGCCATGAATGCTGAAACAGTTGCCAATGGACTGAAGTTACTAATTGTAAGGAGAGTAGTAGGTTGCACAGTATAAAAGAAACTTGTAGTTGCTGAAATATATTACTTTAATATATGTTATGTACCTGTATGTAATCTGCTCAGTTGGATGACTAAACTCGGGTGGCTGCCATGAGATAATCACCCATGTTGCACTGTGACTAGCAACTGAGAGGGAATGAGGAGGTGATGTGACAGCAGCAATTCCCTTGCCTTCCAATTCTGTTGAATATAGAGTTAAATGCATTAAGTACATAGACAAACGCATCAAATTCCAAGACTACTTTTTTCAAAAAGATAAGAAATGCAAGAAATACAAAATATTTGTGGGGTTAGTATCCCACTTAAAGATATGCAATTAGTTAAAACTCATAATGGACATCTCAGTGCCATTTTTTGTTAAATCTTACAATGTATATTGGTTTGAACCCAAGAAATATCACCGTTAATAATATATAGCTTTAAAAATAAAAAATATACTCTTTCCTTTTCTGCCCACATGTATGTGCTCTGTCACTATTTCTGCCACTGTTCTTTTGGGTATAAGACCTTGTTTATCAAAAATTACATGCCATGCAAACAATGGCATACAAAGTGAAATCATAAAACACATGATGTTATAGAGTAGATAAAGAAATATTAAATTTTATCAACCTTTCAAATTTAGCTTGCAACCTCTTACAGGCACACAACCCAAGTTCAAATGATCTTCTCAATGGAACCAATATTTGAATGTAAATCCCTCACATTTCAGATATGAGGGATTTACATTCATTCAGTATTCAGCATTAATAGTCAGAAGGGTATCAATGTTGTTTTTTTACAGCTGAGGAGACCATACTTCTAATGAGCCATAAGGCAGGTCTTGAATATTGATAAAATGATGTGAATCTTGAATAAAATCTCAAAAATGATGTAACTCTTGAATATTTTGCTAGAAAATATGGATCAGTGGAGTAAAACTTAAGAATAAACTTATTTTATTGGTCATGGCTAATTAAATAGGGTTTTGCTATTTGAAAAATGCATACAAATTGGTTCCCTGAAGAATTCCAAATGTAACTTACTTGTCTCTGTCACATTAATCATAATAGAAGAGGCTGGCAGTGAGGTTCCCTCATCATTTCTGGATACCACAAAGAAGTCATATACACTTCCAGTATCAAGGTTTGTTATATTTGCTGAAGTGTTGGTCACAACCACTTGCTAAAATGGAATAGATAAAACATTTTTGGTGCAAAGTTATGCAATCATTTGAGCAAAACCTAAGTCACAAACATGATAGAGTTAGGGGTCAATACATATGCCAAGTGCAAAACTGAAACTCTTTGTAAACCAAGTACACGTTGCTGAATACGAGGATTCAGGAAGTTTCATTTGATTTATGAGGTAAATATTTTGTTATACTCTGTAAACAGGCTCTTTTTGAAAAATATCAGCCAAAACAGGGGAAGTGATTTTCATCCATGTCTTGGGAAAGTGAATTTCACACCCACCTACATTCAAATTTACGCTCATCCATTAAGCCAACTTTATTATGCTTGGTTGGATGCTGATGGAAAAATTGAAGGCAACATTCAATAGTCATATTTGGAAATACTACAGGGATTGATGGTGAGGTAATATTTCCATCACTTCTTTTCTATCTCATAAATTATGTGGCATTAAATATTGCTTACATTGTCCAATTTTAAGACAACTTCATGCATTGAGGTGTTGTCCATTTTTCGATAGTGGACAACATAATCTGTGACATTGCTTCCATCTTGAGGAGGTTCCCAGGTAAGGAGAACTGAAGAATTTGTAACAGCTGTCACATGGAGTTCCTCCACAGGACCAGGTAGTAAACCTGTACCTGAAATCACGAATAAAAAATCTCAGAAAAACTATTTCCCATAGAGTGATGGGATTAATTTTACCACAAATATGTCGGCATACAACATGGCACAAAAGAGTATTCAAATATGTGAATGCTTTTGAAATTAAATCCATTAACCCTCATAAGGACTCATCAGTGCTTAATGTTTTTGCATTTGCTTAAAAAACCTTAATTTTTGAGATGATGTTTTGCCATCAATAGTATATTATTTTGTGAGAGACTGAAAACTGGTAAAAGAAGACACCACTTTTTGCCATTTCTTTTATGTTATTTAGTATTTTACGAAAAATGTATGCAAACTGATATCTGGTGATGGGAAATCAAAAGGTTATTTAGATACTTCTGGTTATTTTAAACCGCTGAATGTGTCATATTTCAACCCCTGTATTATAACTTGATGGTGATCATGCACAGCAGCGGTGCCAGGAATCCATTTGGGTGACAAAACTGAGGAATTCGTATGAAGATTAGTTATGAAATGGATCTCTTTACCTGGTAATATGGTTAAAGTTAATCAGACATGTTTTAGCTAGATATAATTAAATTTCCAGAATTGTGAAAAAATTTCTGGCATTGCTGAGACTGTTTATGTCAATATTTTAATGCATTTCATACATGCAATTGGGAGACTTTGGTGTACTACACGATAGTTTATCTAAATTCTATAAGCTAAAGTCAATTAATCAAAGCTCCACAGAGATTTACTACATACCTTCTGCAAAGCATTGGACGATATTCCCAGCATACGGGAGACATGCCGTGGCTATAGCCAGTGCACTGTCAACTATCACACCCGCACATAAGCTCAGGCAAGCCGATGGTGCTCCTCTGCGCTGACAACATTTTTGATGATTGCGCCCACCCGAAGCACACCTAACTAGCTTGGCTAACTCAGGTTCACAAGTAGCAACAAGTCTGCGGATATCACTCATGTTTGCATCATAGGAGCAGATTGGAAGGCAAGCCTCACTTAGTTTCACTTGGACGCAGCAAGCTGTCATATTGTAAGAGCTACTTGGTCCATCAATCCACTGTCATATTGGAAAGAAATAGAGAAAACAAGATTTCATCAATATTATTTAAAATGACATGAGCATCAATTAAAAATCGTAGATTTCCATACAATTCCTTTAATAATATTATTACAAGCAAATTCAATGTAATGTTTATGTGATTTATAAAATTTTTCAACCAATAAACCTAACCTTTTTTGAGATTTTACTCAAGGCATCTGATGTTTTACCATTTTCTGTACTCCTGTAGTTATTAGGCAGACAAATTAATGAAGAGTGAGGAAAAATCCGTATTCTATTTCTTAAAGTACTGCTCTCAGTATAGACCATACCATAAAAATACCATCGGTCGCCAAATCCCTCACCCTTTCACAAGGAATAAACTTAACTGCGGAAATTACAGAACTACATCCTTAGTGGTTATGCTACTTTACACAACGTAATGAGTCCTTCGGTTGCATAAAATCACGGATACAGTGCAATCCGCGTTTTAGTGGTTGCTATTTCTAGGCATAATTAATTACCCATCTCCACATAAAAACTGGGAGTTGAGTAATTAATGAATATAACTGTTACTGGAAAAAACGAGTATCATAAAACTAGCACTTTCAAATTGGCTGCTTTCATGGTTTACGAGGAGAATAAATATGTACAGACGAAGCAGTATAAAAGCAAAAATTCATCTTCCTTATTCACCTTCCTTCCAATTCATCTTGCCTTAAACGAGTTAATGAATAGAGAGCTAGGATATGAAGAAAAAATGGAAAAAATTACTATTTTCACAATAATAGACTGTGTATGAAAATTTTATTTCCCGATTAATCCTGATTTTGCGTTTGAATATTTCAATATCTCAAGAAAATTAATTGTATCTAACTGTAAACTAACTCAGTCCTAGCTTGCTGAAAAAATTAAAGTCACCACTATGCAGGCTCTATTCTGAAAATGAATTTTCAAAATGAATTCATTAATGTCAAGTTGTCAACTTTTTCATCAGATATGCTATACTAACCCTTTCTTCCATATCAGTCTCCTCTTGAACAAGTGTGCTCGGAGTATGGAAGACTACTCTATATGAAGGCTGGCCAACTCCATGAGCATTGACCGCTTCCAAAAACAATTCATAATTCACGTTTTGCTTCAGATCTTCCAGCAGAAAAGGAGAACCCTGTAAAGTAAGGATTCATGATATCCCCAGTGATGTTGAAACAGTGAAATTGTAATATAAACTAACAAACACCACAGTGAGTGTTTCATGCTGGTAAATGATTAAATTTTCAATTAACATGATACAATATTCATAAATAAAGCTAAAAGTAATTACGAAGCTCTACATTAATTACCACAAGAATCAGCAATGAGCCAGAAGAGTTGGGTAAACTACAAAACATTTATTGCTTGCTACCTTTCAGCTAATTCATCAAAAAAAGTTAGCAGCCACTCAATTAGTCATCTTAAAGCAACTCTCTTAGAATAAAGGAGGACGCTAAGGAGAACAGTATTGCGAGAGAATTTGAACTTAGCATGTGGGAGGAGAGGCTGCTACTGATTATGGGGCAAACTCTTTTCCGATCGGCAATACTTATTCTGTGACGATATTCGATGCCGTGGTTTACCCAGTAAATGGGAAGAGTAGGCAAAAAGTAGATTTCGAAAACAGCTACAAAAAGGTTTTTGCTGCTACTTTGAAAGTCACTTCTAAAAAATTATATTGCGCTACAGCTACTATAAAAAATTACCTGCAACAAGTAGTGCGCCACTACCCAACCCCGATAGCCAGTATTTCAAATCCCAGGTTTGAATACTATAGATCGTTATAAATACAAAAAAATATAAAAAATGCTAATTTATAAGGTTGAAAACTGTACAGCCCTTCTTTTGATAAACTAATTCCACTGAAGTAGCAGAAAATACGATCAAAGAACATGGAAAATTTCTACATAGAACAATAAATTTACGTAAACTCTTAACAAACCTTAATACTTGTGATAACTTGATAATCATCACCAGAGTTGGAAAGAATTCTATAGTGAAGGATATATGAAGTGACAGTGTCACCATTTAATTTTGGACTATCCCAATGGATGACAGCAAATTCATCATGCACATTAGAAACTCGAAGGCCAATTGGTTCACTTGGTAGCACTCCATAGCCTTGCATGAGGCAGCTGTTGAAGGTGGTCATATGCTTTACGCACCTGTGAAGAAAAAGAGGAAGAAGTAGCTATTGTCCATGGATAGACGTTACATAGGTAAGAATAAAGAGATAGAATGCACAATAATTGATAAACAGCTGATTTTCTACAGCTACCATCTGGCTTTCTTGACTTTTAACCTTTAAAATAATAGCATACATTTCAATGTAAATTGGAATAAGGGGCCCGACAACCGTATGTACAGAATATCGAAAGCTGTATTTGATATTTAAACTCAAAATACAGTTCATACTGAATTCTCAAAACTAAATGTTGCTGGCAGTACCCGTAGTGGGTGGGCATTTAAAAATGAAAGAAACCTTCGTATATCTATGGAATTCCTCTGTGTACTCACTACATTTACACAAATGAACCAAAATTCAGAGAAATATTCATGAATATGCTCAATCAATGAACACTTTAACATTATTGCACATATTTCACCAATTTGGTCACAAAAGTTCTTCGGACTGGTTCAAATTTGAAGAAAAATATTGTAATAATTCACTACGCATGGAAGTTCATTGACTTACTTGAAGTAGCTAAAATCTATTTGTGTGACATTTCCCGTACAGAGCTGCTGACAAAGTGTGGGCAGTCCACGAGCTCGGCAACAAGGAGAATGATCTTGGCCGTTGGTGAGGCAACTAAATGACTCAGCCACCCAAGGAGCACATATCATGAGATCAGTCACTTGAGCAATACGCGAAAGAGATGGTTCACACATTTTGTCCAGGCACCTTAAAGTATAATAAGCAGAATGTCAGTATTTAATAAAAGACTTCATTGGCAACACAGGGTGTTCATAAAAAAAACTAGATGAGGTTTTAGTGAAATTGTTTTTCCAATGTGAGCACTAGATAATTACCTCTGAGTAGTATTTCGGTTTAGCTTTTCTAAAAATATTCACCAAATACTCTCAGTGACATTTTGCGTCAGTCAGTTTATATTGGATTAAATTTAAATGCAAAAAATGCAAATTCCGTATGAAAAGCTCTATAGAATAATATTAGAATTTTCTCAAGGATCTTTAGTGCACACGAAAAATTATTTCTTCTAATTTCGTAGGTCACAGTTACATCCTTAAAATTTAAGAAGTTGAACTTAGTTTCTTACGTGGGATGAGTTATCCCTTTGTTCTTGCAGCATGTTCTGACATCAGGGAGCTTAGGGACTTTAACAGCGGGTACATCTTGACCTTTTGTTGGAATTGGATCAGTTGTGAATGGAACATAGGTGACAGCTCTCACTGCATATGAAGGAAGACTGCTACCATGGATATTCAATGCTGTGGCAGTCACTTCATACATCGTATACGGCAGCAGACCAGTCACTATAGTGCTGTTTTGTTTGACTGGAACCTAGTTGTTGAGTACAGAAAGCAAAGTGACAGCAAAAAAACATGGAACATTTGCAAATATACTTTTTACTACCAGTCATCATAAATATGGATTTATTAATTACAGAATGAAAAAAATGCATTGCAACATAGATGGCTTAGGCTATTTAGGCACAGGATACGGTTTGGTGCAGGAGACCGTTTCAATTCTACTGACCTTTACAATAATTGTAGTATTAAACAATGGAACATGACGAGTAGCAGGCATAACAGTAGATGTTCCATTGGAAATGATGGCATCAGTGCCATCGTCATCAAAACTGCGAAGAGCAGTCAAATTAACAACCACTTCAGTAACTGTTTCTCCATTTTCAAGTGGAGGGGCCCATGACACTTGAAATGAAATTTCCGACAGCACCACGACGCGTAGTTTATCAGGTGCACTGGGCAACAGTTCTTTGGAAAGGAAAATGGAAAAGCATTAAAAGAGGAAACACACAAGGAGGCCTCTTGTCTTAAAGAATAGTTGAGACTATTTCAAATGACTTACCAACTCCTTCAACAATGCAAGCTAAAGTTTGTTCTGTATACGCAGAACATGAGAAATGGGTCTTGATATTGTCTGTTATCACAGTATACTCCCCCCGACAAACATCTTGGCAAATGTCTGGCACTCCTTCCTGTATGCAGCAAGGCACATGATTCCTTCCATCTATTTTCGAAAGAGAGTGGAATGAAATTAACATTTGGTACATTCCATGGTTACGTGATGATTATGCGGAGGGCTCAGTGTGAAAGTATGCCTAATCCAAAGAAGTGAGTTTTGATGAAATGCGTTCGAAGTTCCGTATAATCCTCCCGTAAATCAGTAATACTCAGTGCTTTCTAGATCTGAGGAAAATATTCAAACTTTGGACTTAGTTTTCTCCTGCACTGAAGAGTCATCAAACTCTCGAGTCATTCTTCACCACTGTTAGTAAGAAATATAAAAAAATGAACTTCACCCGCAGTAATTCACTGAGTCCTTTACATGAAAGGGTCTTGATATCAGGCAAGGGTTAATCCAACCCTTACTCATTTGCTCATTTACTCCTGCTGACACATTTTTTTGTAATTACTACAGTACTTTAGATATTTACAAAATTACTCGAACAAATTAAAACTGATTCATAAAAAGTTTTCTTGGAAAAAATAAATTACTTTAAAGAAAACATTTGTTTCTAATTATGAAATCATGAAGTCCTAACTTCTTGACCATTTATACTCTCATTTCAATAGGAGACATAATTAATGACTTCGTATACAAATAACTTACCAGCCATGCATCTCACTATGGCAGGGAAATCAGGTTCACATACTTCTGGATCTTGACCAGTGTTACCTTCCAAAATACTCTGAATTCTACAGAACCCAAGGCAATTCGTCGATACATTGGCTTCCACACAGCAGTCAGTGTAATTATGATTCCTTGCAAACGCTTCTTTAGACATGTGATACTCATATTCTAATGGATCAGATTTGTTGTCTGGCGGCAAAACCTCTCTGGATAAAACTGCGAGGAAAAGAAATCGGGTTAGCACTTCCCTCGCTACTCAAAACAAAAGAAAAGCGGTAATTTTCTTAATCTTAACGTAACACAATAATTCCTTGTGGCATTGAAACTTTTTCTCAATAGTAACACTGAAATATGAATTGTTGCCATTTTTAATTCCATTGTGGATAACCACTTTCAAAATACTATTGAGCTAAGAATTAGGGCAGTTATATGAAATTCATACTGCATTAAGTTTCACACTTTTATTGAAGGACGATATATAAATATTGAAATTCAAAAACTTCATGTAGAAAATTCATGTTCACATGCTTAACATCAGGTAATTTACTGATGAAGTTATCACAAAAGTAGCTAACTATTAATCAAAGGAAATTTAAAGCATAAAAGGCTATTTATGGCGAACATGCTAACTGGAATAATATCTCTCAAAAAATAAACTGAAAGAAGAAATTAAATTACATTCAAAATTGACTTAAGGTATTTCATGACTCAAGAAAATGATACATTTATCTGAAACTCCCTAGAAAATTAGAAATGAAATATTCTGGCTGCTGAATATATGTTGATGGTGAAATTTTTATTAAAGCTAACGAATTTCATATGATATGAGATAAAGGTATTCCGATTGTAAGTTCTGGTGGATAAAAGAAAATGAAATGTTTCGTGAGACTTAAAGGGTTGTCACCACTTGGACGCCATTCACCTGCATTGGCCGTAATTAATGTTTTTAGATGAAGTTATCCATGAAAATATTAATTGGTTTTAAACATATAGATATCACCATTTATGAGGTAAAATATAGATAATCTGACAATATGCCTATAGAAAATAAAACAATTGCTAATAAGGTAAATTATTATTAAGATTAAAAGATATTACAAACTACGTTTGAGGTGCTTGGTTAATAGAGAACCAAAAGTAGTTTCAGAAAAATATGCTAAATGTGAAAACTCATCTATATGAACATGATGATTAGAAATGATTTTTTTGATATTTAAAGGTTGTATTATAAAAATGAGGAGTGAATAAAACCTACCGCTAAGTTTGTGGAAAGATCGTAGAATGGGGTTGCTATTGACTTCACAAACATATATTCCCGAATCCATTGGTTTTGACTGTTTGATGACCAGAACCCAAACATCACCTCCTAAAAAATATTGCAAAATATATTATTAATAGTTTCTCATGCGTAAGGGAAAATTAAATGTAGGTATCTTTTATTGTAATCTACTGATGTATCATTAAATTTTATAGTTAACACAAGATATATTAAAAAAAAGGTAGACAGGAGCAAGATGACATATTATACATGATAATACCTCATTAGTTTTTAAATAGAAGCTATCCGCAATAGCTATAGCAGCTAATATCTATATATACATGCTGGCTTCCGATGCAATAAATAACGGCTTATCAGATTGAGGTCCATTAATTTCATTATACCCGCAGGAATTATGATTCATCCTTACAAATTTAGCCATTTCCATGAGATATGTGTGATGTCTTTAATACTCATTGTTTTCACTTTCTTTAGACATTGGGCTCAAACTATCATGAACATTTGAATACTGATTGGGCTGCTTAACCTGCTTACAGTCAGAGACATTATTTGAGACACTTTCTAAAGTTCGGGATCAATGCATAAGATGGGTTAAATATAGGCTATTTCCCAGGTAGCTTGATGGTTTTTTTTGTACGGAAAGAGATCTAGTTCAACGTACGGCCGATCCTAGATCATAAGAAAAGTTAAACTTGAAAGAGTCACAACTGAGATTAAACCTGCTGTGTGAATCCAACAGCTGCCAATAATACATGAAAACCGGTGAAGACGGCTTAAGAGGAAGACTTGAAAGTTAATTTCATGGAAGGACCTAAAATATGAAGGTGGACATGTTATTATTCTTGGATGAGAATTTGAAGTGAATACGTTATAAAACCTGCCAATCTATGCAAACGAGGTTATAAGCAATTCCTACATATTTATAATCATCTTTCATTCTTCGTTTTGGGATACGTAATTGAAAAGTTAATAGATAGGCATAAAATTACAAGTTGATGCATATTTTTATTTATCAAAGAAATTAATAGATATACAAGTAAAATATTAAAGTAAATAGGGTTACCTAATCATATAATTTCGCATTAAGAAAGATGGATCTAATTTATGTAAAACTGTGCCATCATTCTTCTTTGGGCAAAATTTATGTAAAAAATACTTGAGGAATGAAGATGGACTAAACGATTTTGAAAAACGTAAATAAAATTCATTGTGATTTCGTAATATCTTGATAAATGCAAGCAATGAAGCCCAGACATTTGAAATAAAGTATTGAAAACATAATTTAATCCAAATAGTGGAAAAGGATTCTGTTTGGTCATAATGCACCTTTTCTACCTCGCTGAATAATAAATTCCGTAAGTTGAAAATTAAGATTATATTGATAAATAACTTTTTAGTTTATAATCCTAAAAACGCACAAATTCAGCATGATGTTGCTAGATTTACGCATAAATATAAAAAATAAATTTACTAGTAGCATTGCAATATTACTGTTAAATATAGCTAATGCGTCAAAAGTCTGCTGAAAACAAGGAGTAATAGACGAGAAAATAGGAAAGTTGCAAATCCGCATTTCATTCAAATGATAGACTTAAAGTAGACCATTTTATTTATATAAAATTACTTGCCTGATTTTATCTTTCCTTTTCGTGAAGCTGCTGTAGATAAAAAGAAAGGTATATGAGAACACGCATTTATCACATGACATTTGTGATAGCTATTTTTAAAAATACAAAATTTCCCTCTAACTTCACACGGTTTGTTCGAAACGAAATTCAAAATTGACTTTCTTTTCCTTCATTCTCATGTCGCATACATTGTAGACATTTGTTTGGAGTCTTTCTTCCATTCAGCCAGTGGTACGGCGAAACAAAAAAGAAACGGTGGTTTATCATAACTGGGTGAAAGTCGGCTAGAGTCTTTAGGCAACCAGGCGGCTCCACTGAGAAAATTATGCCTCTTGCATCAGGCTCAAATTAGGGTGATCTACATCTACATACTACCCCGCAAGCCGCCTCAATAGGCGTGTGGCGGGGGGTGTTAGGACACCAGCCGTTTACATATATTTAAAGGAAACGCTCTAATGAAATTACGCCTAGCATTTATTAAAGTCCCTTATTGTTCGGGGGAAAAACGAACTCCCATACCTATCCGTTCGGCAAAATATCTCTCTTAATTTGTCGTTTCTGTCGTCTATCTTGTGATGGGGCGACTTAACATGTTATCCAGAGCAATGATGTAGATGCAGAGTTGTCACAGAGGGATCATTTGAGATTTTATGATTCTACAATGTGTTCCACAGGGGTAGTAAAAATTACGTCAATGCAGAACTATTTTTTTCCTTTGTTATGAAACTATTTCATCGTTTTCATTTAAGTATAAACCATTTATGAATATGGAGACGAGTATGAAGAAGGATGCACATTAATTTTTGAGAAGTCTAGTTTAAAAAGCGGTTATATTTTTTCCGGTTTCTAAGGGTATAAAATGTTGGGTGGTGATTAGTATTTCCTGATAATGACACGCATCTGACAATTGTATAGGGTGCTAGATTCATGCTATTTGATTGAGTGGTTTAATTAATAATTTACCATCATTTCCACTTACTACCTTATTACAACTATTCCAGGTTCTATTTGAGGGTTAGACCTGGAGACATATACTTCCACAGTCCACACAAAATTAATTTAAGACTATTGTAATTGCCATTTTCATTGTAAAACCAATTTTAAACTGACATTTCGCCTTTAAAAGCCTTTAGCCTTTGACATTTAGCCTTTGAATTAAAATTCTCACTGACGGTCCTCCGCTGGCCGAAAGATTTCCGGGCATTTAATTTAAACTAATATAACCAAGTGTTCTTAAATTATTATCCGGTAAACGGGACGCATTTTTTTGGCGGGAAAGGAAGTTTTGGTTGGGTAAATAAAGGTTAGCTGCTGAGACCATGGTCGGGAATAAAGTATAAATGTGGGCAAGTACTAGGTATCACTTTTATTGAAATGACTTGATCCGACAAACTTAGGACTGAATCAGGACTCTCCCATTTATCCCATCATTTAATGCACTTGACCGACACAGTTTCTAATCATAAAATCAGGATTTCAGAGATAATTATGATCGAAGTGTTTAATTTAGCATAAACTATACCAAAATATTAATATTTTATCAAATAAAATCATGTAAAGATAGAATTATTTCGATTTGGGTTATTAAAACCATATCAAGATGATATCAAGATTCTTACAAGTGAACTTTATACAGGTAATGGAGGTACTAGCTTGCCGTAGAAAAAGATTTAGAAATATGATGCTAAAGTGATGACAAAACGAGAGACATTCATTAGACAAAAATTAATGATTTTAAAAGTAGGCATGTACGTGGGAATAGGATGGATAACTTAGAATGTGATGAAAAAGTTTTAAGACCGGAGATTTTAAAATTTTTGGGTTCATGGAAGCTGTAGTATCGTTAAAATATTTTATGGAACCCTATGTCGCAAAACATCTAGTGTGAATGAAAAACAAATGTTTTCATTTCAATATTCTTGTGAAACGTATAAATAGTGTCCAATAAAAAGTAATTATAAATAGCAATTTGTAGAACCCTTGGTAAAGTTGCGTGAAACCACGAGGTTCCGTGGAACTTGGTTTAGATACCGCTGATCTATACTGAAAGCAACTATATTTTACGGAATAATCCCTTCCCTTAATTTCGAGGACCTTAAATATTATTCTAAAGTAATGAAAATAATCGGGGGTTTACCAGTTTCCAAAACCAGTTGAGAAGAGACCCAAAACGTTACACAAACACTGCCCCGTTGAATTGATTCATAAATGAGCATTTGATTAAAAATTATGACACATTTTCCGCACGCGCGATCCCTTAGAATCTGATGTTGATCGCCCCTGAAATGTGGCTCAGGAGTGAATGCAAAAGGAGGAGGAGGCCTAATTAATTTGTTATAGACGTGGTATCACTCACCAGTTTCAAACGCGGGTTAATGTTTTTAGAATGAAGCGATACGGCGCGATCCGAAAAAAAGGCCTCGAAATTATCGCACGGGGGCAGTAATGCAACGAGGATTGGTGTTTCGCAGATGAGAGATCCACGGAACAATCACGGAACAATATCTCATTACAATCACGATGAATTTGACGAGAACCGAAGGCCTATATTACACGTGTGTTCGAGGAATGAATTACCAGATACTTGGCTGGGGCAGTTACAATTACGTCAATGGGTATTTGAATCGATGGGAGGCGTGGAAAACCACTCAAACGGCATGCTGTAAACACAGAAAAGTCATTACCGGTAATATTTCTCGGTGGCCACAGGAACATGAATCATTGGAAGGGTGCTATTGGATTACCACTTTTACACACTCATTTCACAATCGCGTCGCTCAACGAGAGAAACTCCTGGCTGAAGCAAACAGACCTACGTGTCAATTCGATCAATGTTGATTCTGTGAAATATTCATCGAACACTACCACCTCCCAGCCTCGCGTGGAAAAATATTTTTACTTGGAAAGATAGGAGAAAGAATTTCTCAATGTTGGCACACCTCGTCACATTTCAGTGGACATAGTTAAAAATAAACAGGGGGAAAAATACTTCGACGGCGAGGTTATGACTTGGCATTCAAAACTAACCATGCAACTTTGAGCATGGGTTCAAAACGTGAGAAAGAAAGTTAATTAAAACGTTCAAATTTATTATAATTCTGAAAAACAATGCAGCTTGCATAATGTTCCATAGTTTTCTCACCTTCACATAAAAGCCAATTTGTCAATATGAAATTTTTAAAGGTGTAATGCATGAGTTTGAAACTATATTTTTTTGAAGCAAACATTTTAGGACACTATGGTTTAAGTTATTTGCTTTCCTTACTTAAACAATTCATTATAAAAGTAAAACACTGAGAAAAAAGAGTTCATTCAATTCTATGCTGACGCTATGATGCTTATAGTCTATGAAATGCTATGATGGCTATCGTCGGGAAAACAATAAAGTGCACTTTTCTATAACGAGAAGGAGTGTAATGAAATATATTAGTTTCATTCAATAAAATGATGGAAAAGCAATATCGACAATGTTTATAAATAAGTCACTTGCTTCAGTGGTCTTCAAAGGATGTTTGCACACACAAACATTGTAATTACCCCAAATTCAGTTGCAAAACTGTGTGGTTGTTTCAAACCTGGTTCAGGCCACAGACACACTGAGGCTGCAAACCACAATTGGAAATATTGCACGATTTAGGAAAGAAAATAACAAAAAACTCCAAGGCTTTTATTCTAAAACCTCTTTGAGTTTCAAGATCAGCCGTTTACGTGGGAATGGGATGGATAACTAATGAATGATGGGGGAACTAAAGTCTATATTTTCATGATATTGTGTTTAAAAATCAAAACAAATCTTTGAGGTCAGCGTGAACTGTGCTATAAAATGTAAAATATGTTTAATAAAATATTTACTGGAACAAAAAGTAGGAAGTAAACTCAGCAAAATTTTTCATGGAGCAAACCGGCACCCTTAACTCAATTTCCCTCTACCTCACCTCCAACAACAGGTGACGAATACCTCCTCATGTTTCACTAAAAGATAGGCTAGGCGCTGTTGAATGTCATGGCTCATGGGAGGTGTTGGGGAGGAACTTTGAAACAGCTTTGAGGTCGATGCTGTTGAACTGCTGCGTATTAACAGAACTTATCGTGCTTCAAGAGTTACCAATCTAAGAAGAGGCGACACATTTACTTAAGTGTTTTGGTTGCAGAATGCACGCTAAGAGATAAAAAGCTAATTGATATACTGATCATAAAATTACTACTCATTAAAGTAATTAAATAAAGAGCTGATTAGAATCTTACTATGCCATACATACATGTTATCGGCCAAAATTGTTTAGCCGTAGTTTTTTTTAAGGTAATAACGAATTATTTCTAGAGCTCATCAATACCTTAAAAAGAGATTTTTCATTTTATTTTGCCCTCAACTTTCTTCTAATAATGAATAAATATTTAACTTGACTACTGTGCAAAATTACTTCAACGGTGCACTCAGTCTCTTTAGAATTTGCATTCAGGACCACGACACAGCACTACACACCCCTGTTTTATATTGACACTATGGCTGACTTATAGAGCTTATTACTCTAAGTTTACCACGCGAGGCGTAGATGGGAATTAATGACGAAAGGACAACCAACTCGACGGTTTTCACTTGTTCCGATGATAGAATGCCGGGTCTCCGATATCCAAATCAGATTGTTTATCCACGGGAACATCAGTTAGCGATTAGGAGTCCAGATTAATGGCAATTATTCATGAGGGGTGACTGGGTGTGAGCCCGTGAATCAAGTCAAAATATGCAAATGAGATAAAAACATCGAAAGTTACATGAAAATGAATCATGATTCTGGGTGAATGCCTAGTAATTAAAAGATATAAATGAAGCATTGAGATAATTCATGCAACTCTGGTAGTACGTGCTGCAAAGCCAGTATACTATGAAAAATCCTCATTCTCATCCATAAATGTCTCCCACGAAATAAACATAAGGTTGTGCTCGATAAAACTCATAATTATCATTCGATTCGAGACTGAAGTCTTCCACTGCATTACTAATTGTAAAAAGCACATTTTTGTCATAGGGGAGAGTAAAATTCAGATCTCTGAACCAAACATTACCGAAGGCTCTTCGGCTATATGATATCTCTACGCTGAAGAATGAGATGTCTATAATATTTTGAGTGTTTGAAAGACGCGCAAGATTCACTGTTAAATTTTTGAGAAGTCTCATAGGGGGTGAAGTCAAACACTATTCCCTTTAAAGAGTGTCATGATTGGTAGTCCATTTAGGAAATTTATCCACAGCTTTGTCACCATCACTCTCAATTGTGCAGATATTTCCTTTGCTGTCTATTCTCTACGCGCAACCAACAACTGTGTACAATTTGTGTCCTATAAGTTTTCACGATGTCAAAATCCAATGATGGTCGTTGATAGCTTGTCTAAAAGTGAAATGAAAAAGCACCTAATAGTGACGAAAAAATAGTGAACGCATATAAACAACATTTTTTAACTTCAACTGATACTGACTCTACTTGGTGGAATAGTGAGATATTGGGAGATATTAATCACTTTGTAATATTCCATGAATTTTTATTGTGAACTCAACCGGTTTCAACGCTAAAGTGTCATTATCAAGGGCCTTCGAGGTTTAGTGAGTGGGTGCTACATTCAAACCCCCGGGGATTACAGTAAAAATTCGTGAAATATTACATAGTGATTTATTTCCCCCAACATACATCATTTTGCTAAGGATGACTAGAAAACTTTAACGAGATGGCTACGCTGATTGGACCATACTATGGAAAAATAAATAGTTTTTTTTACTCTTGTGCCGAGACGCTTTCTAATCTCTTACGCATTGGCTCCGAGTACTCACGACGAGCCTGTCCCCAAAATATTTAAGAGGATAAACAAACAGCTAGAAAAGCCTATTCAAACGCACGTTTCCAGGAGATAAAGTCTCAACATCACCCTTACTCCAATTGCGGTTTACCCTAAGCAGTTCTTTGGAGTCGAAAATCCCGATGATATGGGCTTTTAATTTTTTATGCATACTGTAGCTTTTCAGTTCAGGCAGCCAAAATTCGACACCGTCGAGGAAACAAATTTTGAAGCGGAATGCAAGGAATGCAAGTTTACACTGAATGGAAATGTCTGATCACTGGTTACTACGGAGAGTCTGCCGCTGGATTTTCACCATTCAGCACAGGTGGGTAAACTAGTGTGGCAATAATTATTTGGGAAATGGAGGAAGAGTGAAGAGAAACCAGGCGTTAGCTTCCTCGTAACGATATGCACCCCAGCTCCACAGTTAAGCGCCCCATATGGCGGACGGAGTACAACGCTTGGAGTGCACTCCACCTAGCAACCGATTACAGAGCGGCATTCCTCTGAAAAATCACCGCCACTCCCGGGGTTCAAAGTCACAATTGGTCCACCATGGATGGGCAGCTAATCTAACCATTAAATTGATTATTCTTCGTGAGATAGTACTACCTAAACGAAGAGATGATCGCAATATTATTATTCTATGCATACTCATGTTGATATTTCAAGTTAAACATTTGGATACTCTCGACTCAACAATAAATTTACTAAACTAGGAATAAAATGAGTAACATTGTAGTTTATGAAGAAAGCTTCCAATCAGCCAAAAACACCGCAGTTTTTAAGGTAATGACAAATCCACCACATCAATCCGGATCTCCACGTTATGATGATGATATAGAATGTAAAATACAGCATGTATTGACCCCAGAAATTCCCGGAGAACATTTGTTAAGATCGGAATTTAGCACCACGAATGAAAAAATCGAGGTAAATTATAGGAATTTCCAAGGTACAAATATATCGAATTCTGGCATCGAATAACATTAATATAAAGTTAAATGAGCACCTTAGTGACTTTTCACTGCAATGCTCTGCAACGGAGGCTCTGATTAGAAGGTTTTTATTGAATCAATTCAGTGCTTCCGGAATTCCTGGAATATTCCAGATGGGAGAAAGATAGGCGTTAGGAAGACGTCAAATAGGTGCAGAATAAAAAAACTGACTTTTAAAAATCAGGATCCTGATATCTTATTTTAATTAAAAATTGAATTAGAGCGAAAGATGCGTTAGTTCAAAGGATAAGCCTATAGAGTCAAGGAAAAACCATCAACATGAGCTGTCGAACCGAAAATTGGGTAGACAAACAACTTTGAAACAGCTACACTTAGTTAAACCAGTTAAGTTTCTTTCTTCAAAGATGGGTCAAGTCAAAATTTTAGGCTAAAGAGACAACCTTAAAGTATTAAAAAGTTGATTTAGCTCATAGAGAGTGACAGTCATAACTTACAGAGATCGATACAGAAAACAGTGTTCATGGATAGTTTATTTTAAAAGATCCTCTCTCAAGTCTCCCTTTAATTTTCTCCAACCCAAATTCATGAAAAGTATCATGATCAATTAAAATTAACTCTTTATAGGACCTATCGCGCTTAATCAATCCAATTAATAACATTAATATTAATTAATTAATCCAATTAATAACAATAATTAAGCTAACATATATATATATATATATATATGTTAGCTTACGGCCGAACGGGTGCTGCCAGGAGGTGGTGCCCCCTGGCGGATAGCGAGGGAACGACGACGACCTCGAGAACGAGAGTCGTGACGAGGAGTCAGTTGAAGACAGTCGGAGTGTTGGGACGGTTAGGAGGGGTGCGGAGGTTGTGGCATTAGCAGTGTGGGATTAGGGAAGTGATAGACGGTGTTTGTGGGGTTGTTGGTCTGAGAGACCTGGCGAGCAAGGGGGCTCGCGGCTGTAATAGTGCGTATAATAAAAGCGGGGAGCTTACTATTGTGCGTGAGTGTGTCATTCCTAATTGTCGGTGAACCCCAGTCCCTCCCGCCATCCTGGAAGAGTCCTCCATTCCACTCCTCCCTGAATATCCGGTTCCCCTCACATATATATTTCGTTCACTCACTCACACACCGCCATTAGGCGAATAAATATATAATAATTTGAACAGAAGGTGAAAGAAAGAGATAGGAAACATGTAACTAAAATTGTACGAAGACACTGGTGATGTGGAAGATGGTAAAGCCGAGAAATCAGAGGGTAAAAATGTGCCGTTGCCTGGACTCGAACCCGGAACCTCCCGATTTCGCGCCGAGTGCTCTACCAGTTGAGCTACCAGGACACTTAGGTTTACCCTGATTTCGGCTGGGCCTTATAACAGAGAATGCCCCTTCAAGCTTGAGCCCGTAGCCGTGGCCTCTGGATGGCACACAAGGGTTCGAGTCCCGGCCACGGCACATTTTTAACCTCTGATTTCTCGGCTTTACCATCTTCCACATCACCAGTGTCTTCGTCCAATTTTAGTTACACGTTTCCTATCTCTTTCTTTTACCTTCTGTTCAAATTATTATATATATATATATATATATATATATATATATATATATATATATATATATATATATATATATATATATATATATATATATACATATACAATATGCCAAGAGGGTGGCCAATAAAAATACAGAAACGGAAAAAAGAACACTCACAATTTAAAACTTCCGATATTTCGGTGAAGACTAGCTCCATCTTTCTCTAGGTTAAGAGTAGGAATGCTCTTACCCTAGAGAAAGGTGGAGCTAGTCTTCACCGAAATATCGGAAGTTTTAAATTGTGAGTGTTCTTTTTTCCGTTTCTGTATTTTTATTGGCCACCCTCTTGGCATATTGTATATTTATCACCCGAGTCATTCTCCTAGAAGTTATATATTTTATATATATTACATATATATATATAAATTAAAACTTACAGGAGGTAGGAGAAAGAGATAAAGATAAAGAATTCGTTCTAACGGGAACGTTTCGGAGTTCGGAGTAGTCACTTCTAAAGCTGACGAAGGACCAACCGGTTCCAAACGTTCCCGTAAGAACGAATTCTTTATCTTTATCTCTTTCTCCTACCTCCTGTAAGTTTTCATTTACATATTATATATATATATATATATATATATATATATATATATATATATACGAGTTCGTGGAAAATCACACACGCGATAATTTAAATAAAAATAAACTTTGCCACGGGTGGGGCGGAAATAAATATAGAAACACAAAAAAGAAGAACACTCACACACTATACGTTCTGATATTTCGGCAGCCGAGCTGCCTTTCTCACAGAAGGAAGGATACAGAATTCTGTATCCTTCTGTATCCTTCCTTCTGTGAGAAAGGCAGCTCGGCTGCCGAAATATCAGAACGTATAGTGTGCGAGTGTTCTTCTTTTTTGTGTTTCTATATTTATTTCCGCCCCACCTGTGGCAAAGTTTATTTATATATATATATATATATATATAATAAAAACACTTGACAGGGGGTGGGGAAAGAAAAGTAAAAAGAGAGAGAGGACTTACTGGGACGTTTCGGGCATGTAGGCCCTTCCTCAGCTGTAGAAAATTGAGAAGTATATACAATATGCCAAGAGGGTGGCCGAAAAAAATATAGAAACAGACAAAAAGGACACTCAAAAATTGAAACTTCCGATATTTCGGTGAAGATATTAGCTCCACCTTTCTCTAGGAGAAGAGTAGGAATACTCTTCTCCTAGAGTAGGAGTAGGAATACTCTTCTCCTAGAGAAAGGTGGAGCTAATATCTTCACCGAAATATCAGAAGTTTCAATTTGTGAGTGTCCTTTTTGTCTGTTTCTATATTTTTTTCGGCTACCCTCTTGGCATATTGTATATTTATCACCCGGGTGATTCTCCAAGAAGTTATATATATATATATATATATATATATATATATATAATGTCTTGGTAGAAAATCGCTCTCGGCGACGATGCACATGCATTAATAAAACAGTGATACACTAAACAAACACAGAAACACGCTAAAAGGACACTCACAAAAGAAAACTTGTACGTTTCGACGTCAGGACGCCATCGTCAGCGGTAGAGGAATGATTCCTCTACCGCTGACGATGGCGTCCTGACGTCGAAACGTACAAGTTTTCTTTTGTGAGTGTCCTTTTTGCGTGTTTCTGTGTTTGTTTAGTGTATCACTGTTTTATTGATGCATATATATATATATATATATATATATATATATATATATATATATATATATATTATATTATATATATTATTATATTATATTTATATATATATATTTTATTTTCGTTATATATATCTATATATATATATATATATATATATATATATATATATATATATATATATATATATATAACCAAAATAAAATATCAATTCACAGATATAAATCTGAAAAAAATAATCAAAACCCTTACTGGGGTGAATTTTATACCAGATCCTTTCCATAACATTGGAACAGAGACAACATCGGAGAAGAGAAAATTTCAAAAGACCCTAGCAAACAAATTTCCTATCAAATTGTTTAAAGAATTGCAAGCACATTTTGTTTTTCTTAACTCTACAGCCTACGAATCAAGGAGCTTGGTGGCCTAGTGGGTAGAGCACTTGGCTACTGATCCCGGGTTCAAATCCGGTTGAAGCCCTTGGACGCCCTCGAACAAAAAATCCTCGGAGTGCGAGGTGGCCCAGGGAAAGGAACTGGCCCCCCTACCCGGAATGTGTGAAATTCACACACCTGTGGCTTAGTCCGGGTTGAGCTATACCCTCAACCATCCAAACCAACCTTCGGGTTGAATCACTGAGTGAGTGAGTGACAGCCACCGATGACAAAAAGAGGTATTATGGTAGAGAATGGTAGAATTTAGATAAGTGAATAGAAAAAAATCCACATGCTTAAAGCCAACATTAAGAGCATTCAGATAGCATTTCATAGCATAGTATATAGATAGATGATTTTGGAAGCGATGATATTCAATTACTGCCTGATCTGAGTGGAACTTTTTTAAGTAATAACATTTTCCAGGTGTTTGAATCGTGTGATTGTTCGTTCAAAGCAATTAACAATTACAACTTTAAACCAGAGTGACATAAAACCCCAGTATATTTCGTTGTACATCATTAAAAATATGCACAGTTTTCCACAAATGTAATACATCATCACCTGATGATAGAGTGATAGTATATGGAAACACTGGTCATAGTCAAAATTATTCTCATATTTGGAAATCGCTCATATTTTTACCAATCCAAAATGTTCAAATTCCACACAATATCGCCGACATATCTTGAATTTTTAAAATTATATTTCCATGAAGTCAAACCTGCATAAACGATAGGCATAGATAAATGATCATCGGCGTAAATCAGTTGATTTAATAGAGCTCTCATACGCCAAATAATTTCTTAGAATCCATCGATATCCTCAAAACACGGCAAAGGTCTTTCACAAAAGCAACCGTAATACCGGAGCTCTCCAATAAATGGGGAGTGATTTTGGCTTCACCTCCGAAGATATCACGCAAACTGCGAGGAGGAAGACGGACACAGGAGATGAAGAAGCTCCCAAGCTCAACATCAGAGCAAACTTCATCAATGAAAGAGGCCGAGAGAGGAGCGAGACAATGGCGCATTCAAACTCCTCGGCAAACCTGGAGCCCTCAACGGTCTTTTGATCCCGTCGTCCCGTAACAAGAAAGGGATTTTTCTCTTCTTTATCCCCCCGGGGGGGCTCTGCTTCTGAAGTGACTAACCGAAGGCCTTTCGCTCTCCCCGGCAACCTGGCTCAATTAGAGCATAGAGCTTGGGCAAACGACCGAGCGGAGAGACGAGTGGCATTTGGGCTTCGGCTCGGCTGCCGTGCTGCCGGTGGCTCTTTTTAGCGCCCGTGGCGAAGGAAGATCTGCCGCAGAACGAAGTTGATGGATTGTTTTTTTTATTTTTGCACTTCTCAAAGAAGAATGCACGCAACCAATGGTTACCTACGGTCAACAGTCCTACCTTACTGCGCTTTTTATTTTCACAAATTTAAGTTAAAATCACATCGACTCACGGAAGAAAAGAGGAGGATCCTATGGGGAAAAAGGTTGTTTTTCCTCATGAAAAAGCAATTTAAGTAAAAACGTGATATAAAGAGCACATTCATCTTCTTATTTCCGGACATTATATACCATTTTTTTCTTGGACGATACTTCGTCTGCCATTTGACTCAGCCGGACTTGAAGAATCCTGCAGGATAGCAAAACAAATATTGTCCAAGAATTCAAGGGAATGCACCACGGGATTCATTTCTTGAAAGCGCTAATCTACGAAATAATGAGACACATTTTTTCCAGAAAACTTAATAGTAATAGAATGAAGATATGCACCCCATATTTGTTGTAGATTTAAAAAATCACTGCAAATATAGGAGGAAAATATATTAGGTGAGCAAAAATGGCGATGGCAGCAGCTTATTTTACTGAAAGACGTAATTATTTTAAAATGTTTGCTTCCATTGCTATGCATGTTCAGTAGCAAACCTCTCCTTCTCAATAGATAAGAAAGATTCTAGGCTCAAGTTCTCGCGGAGGTGGAGATTTTTCAATTAAATCCCGATCTCTACTTGTGTGCTGCGAAAAAAAACATACGGTAGTTTGAGCGATGTATCACTTCAAATAAAATTCGATGAATTCGGCCTCATTACAAAGAAAAAGGAATAACAATCTCTTTCCAGAGATAACAAAAATCAAACACTTACTATTATACTTTTGAGATATTTACCAAAACATTCTAGCAATTTTCCATATGAAATGGTACGGGTATGAACTCAAGAGAAACTGTATGAAAAATGAGATATTTAACCCATTTATGCCCAGAACTTTTTTTTCCTAATTTTCTGGTCAAACTCACGGATCATGGAAAGTAGGTCTTCTGAACACGTCTGATATGATTTTTTTTATGATACGACAATTGGTTGCGTAGTAATAGGGTGGGCATCAAAATGCCCTTTGGGCATGAACCCGTGGTAAGTACCAAATGGTGAGCTTTTTTTACTTTTTCATTATTTTTTTAAATATTGCATAATTATCTTAGTTGAGTGAGTTTACCTATGCATTAATAATTTTTCTCCTTTTACAGCATTTTTTCAGATTCACAATGTTCTTGCCGGAATTAATCAAAAATTTATTACAATCATTATTTTTTGACTTATGGAATGCAAATAAGATTTGGTGAGTGAAATATAAAAACATTCTCTCTTATGTATAAAGCTTTATTCATAAAAGTATCAATGTTATTCATGTTTTAGTTCACAGAGCATGAAATTTTGCAAAACAATGGGTATGAAGAGGAATTTCACATTTTTGGCAGGCAATTGGGGTTTTGTTCTTTTTATAGTAAGCACATCTTCGCCGGGGCTTACCAGTCACAAGAATATGTCCACCGTGCGTCATTCGTGCGGGCTTGGCTATCTGATCACAGTAGCGAACGGGTCCAGGAACAATACCTGCAGTACCATACTTTTGCAGAAGTGCCTGGACGCATGCACGCCGGAAGACTAACTGGTCCATTGCCATCAGCCCGATTTTCCTGGCAAGCACCGAGGCATTACTCATGCATACATCAAACAACCACATAATTATTGGTACATACCATTTCTTACCACGCACACATATTCTGTAATTAGCGATGTTGTTGTCCAACAAGTCAACTCCCCCCATGTTCTTGTTGTATTTGTATATTAGGCTGAGTAATGAGTATCTTTTTCCTCTCTCTGATGGAGTAACGCTGAGCCTGGCGCTAAGGTCGTACCCCATATTCATTAGACAATGCATACACAACATTGTTGTCTACCCAAGCAACAGCAACAATTCCCTTGTTACTTTCTACATACGACTCAACTGATCCTCTCTCTCTTTTCCGCATTACGCTTTTTCCAGAAATTGGGCATTTTGCCAATCTATTTATTCTTTCCGTGCCAGTCCCACTCATTCCTTTAGCAAACAAGGAGCAAAGGAGTTTGGTATTAGTGAAAAAAATATGGAAGTAGAATGAAAATTTGACTCTCTGGAATGAAGCCATTATAGAGTCACAGAAATTCATCACCACTGATTCCCCAACACCCTGATCAGAAGGACGCTCTCTATTTTCTTCACGGCCTTGGTACAGTTCTACCTCAACTCAGTAGCGAGTGGTTTGTGCCATTACCCACGCTTTGAATCCAAAACGCACTGGTTTAAGGCTAAGAAACTGCTTACATCCATGTCTGCCATAGTAGGGAATCATTGATTCATCTACTGATAGGTTTTTGTCATCAGGAGCATTGACTATGAAACGCTTGCTCAGTATGTCTAGCAAGGGCCTAACCTTTCCCATTTTATCACCTGATGGCAGATTCTCATTGTCGCAAACATGTATAAACCTCAGAATTTCCTCGAAACTGTTTCGACGCATTGCCTTAGACACGAGTACATTATGAACATCATCGGCACTTTCCCAAAACATACGCCTTCGGGACAAAGGAACGTAACCGCTAAGGAACATGATTCCTACAAAAGTGTACATTTCCTCCAATGATAGGTGAAAGTTTGGATGATTTGATTGAGTGGCATACATTACAGAAAATTTAAAAATTTCAGAAATAATTTATTCATTCAATAATATTTGAAGAAATTCCAAGGGATGGTTTTCACTGGTAAGACTAGAGGCATCCGGATGATTTACACCTGATGATTTGCCTGATTGATGGGAACGCACAGGTCACCTTTTCTCCAGCTCAGGTCCAAGGGCACATTATGTGGTCCTCTTTTCCTTTTCTCAGGATGCTCATCT
Source organism: Pyrrhosoma nymphula (assembly GCA_963573305.1). Lineage (NCBI taxonomy): Eukaryota > Metazoa > Arthropoda > Insecta > Odonata > Coenagrionidae > Pyrrhosoma > Pyrrhosoma nymphula. The sequence continues at coordinate 10,327,241 of OY754332.1, read as the reverse complement.
GGGTGAGATGATTCAAGACTTTCAGCATTTTCTTCGAAGTTCCCTGAACAAAATTCGGCTGTGGCGCGAAGCTGACAGGAAGGCAGGGAATCTGAATTGTTGCACATTTCATCTCCTGAGTCCTCATACGATGCATTATTTTCAGGTGGCACTAAATATATATCAGCAGAGTCACCGACAACATCCTTATTCAAAGCATTCTCCAGATACTCTATCTCCTCTGCCAGTGATAGTTATTTTGTACTGTAACAAATGAAGTGTTGTGAAAACAGAATATCAATAAAAGATAATAAAGTATAGCATATCACGTATTATTCAGTCAAATAAATGTCCATATGCACCCCTGTAGTAATGTTTCAATGCATGAGCTGATATGTGATTGATGACTAAACTTACTATTTTTAATTACATTGGGTAAAATATAAATAAATGACTGATGGAAAATATTCCATGAAGGACACTTTATCAATATCCAACAGCATATAAAACTGTGCCTAATTACCTTAGATTAACAAATAAAATATGACGTTGAGGAGACAAAGTAGGCACAATTGTACGGATAAACTCAGTCGTTGGATAGGTAATCAAAATCTTTAGTATAGGCATGTGCCCAAAGGGCATTTTGATGCCCACTTTCAGTTTCCCTCGTAATAAAAAAATAATAAGCTTATGTCATCAAAAACTAATAGCACATGAATTTACTTAGATGCTTACCGAAAATTATCCATAAAAGATTTATAACTATATTGTCAAGGATTAAGAAATACATACCCTCTATGCAGAGCGTGCGATGATCGCGAAGCCATGATGATTTCAGTGCTCGACTGTGTCACCGGTGGGTGCAATGCTTGACTGATTCTTCTCTGAACATGTCAAGCAGACCTTCTATGTTGCACACGACACAAAAACATACGCGTGGCACCAAACGGGTGAGCGAGGCTACATTATAATCAGGTGGGCATCAAAATGCCCTTTGGGCATAAATGGGTTAAAGCGTAAAATCTCGTCAGAAATTTAACAGCGTGTGGTATGTATTAATTTTCAACTGATTTTAAATATAAATAAATAACTCACCGCAGTAATGTTTACACAATTGCCAAAAAAAATCTTCGGGCCTTACCTCTTCGAGGACCTTACACATGTATACTTAGCTAAAAGCTGAGAAAAATAGTATTTAAAATATAGTTTTTGCGTCATTTATGTTACGATATTTACTTTATGCTTCTTACAGTTGGTAACATTTCAAAATAAAGTAAAAATATGGTCCCTATTATGACTAGGGAAAAATATCGCTCAAACTACCTTTATGTGCAATGATCAACTCCTTGAGTAGGACCCGTGAACATTTGAAAGAATAAAGTTTTCCAAGTTAGACCACTTTTGAATTTCTTTCCATTTTTGCAGAAAACACAGCTACCAGTTTGAAATTACAAATATCCGATGTCACCTTAAAAACCTATGTCAGAATTGGTTGAGGTGTGTTAGCCAGTTACACCAAGTTCACGTAAACCTCTGCGGAAATTCGTCTTGAATGAAGATAATAGTGTGCCCGGCTTGGAAGTGCAACTGGCACACATGACCATCAACTGATCCTAGTCAAGTCATACGATATTTTCATGGTGAAAACACCCTCTTTGGTGTATATTATAAGGGCAATCAACCAATAATTTTGATGGAGGAGGACTTATATTGTATAATTTGTAAGTACTTATTTTTACCCGGGAATAGTTTTGATGTTAGATATTTAGATGTTATTACATAAAGGTAAGACTTGACTGTTCTAGTGCAGAATAATAATAAATACAATACATCTCATACTTGATATGCTTTATGAATCTATTGATTGATATGTTTTATGAATCTATACATTGAATGTTATTTATATATATTCATAAAATCTAAGAATGTCGATCGATGGAACCAGAAGATTGCGATGTACAAACGCAAAGGCTGCTGAATTTATTAAAATCACCAAGCTCATTTTTTACTTTCATCATTAATTTCTTTGAAAGAAGTGATGTGTCATTAGCACGATGCTCTGAAAGTAGCAATACACAAGGAGAGATTGATAAAATCGCTTCTTCCATATGAAAATTACGACTTTAAGGAAAACAGTTTGCCTGTAAGTAGCATTACATATATATTATGATATAAAATCATATTTCATCCGGTGACATCCTTAGAGTGGGGAGAAATGATGCAAGCAACGAAGTAATTTGCCGGAGGGACTTCTTGTTATAAATATAATTCTGTTTGAGACGTTTAGTTTTTGTCATAAAACATTCGTCCACCGACAAGAAAGAAATAAATCATGCGAGGGGTGGTTAACTTACCCGCGTCGTGGAGCACGTGGAAGCGTGGGTCGGCCGTGACGCGTGTCTCTCCGGCGGTGAGCACGCGCCGGCTGTGACGCTCGCGGTCCTCACGCTTCCACATGACGGCCGCATCGCCGGCGTCGCGCACCACGCACGTTATGAGTGCGTCATCGCCCTCGTACACGTGCACCGGGTGCGTCAAGCTGTCTCGGATGCTCGGGAGGCCACCTGCGAGTAGGAAGGAAGCAGAAGGGTGATTAAGTTATTCAATGAAGTCAATATTAGAAATACATGATTTAATTAAAGAAATGAATAATTGTTGCCCTCCGGTGAATCGAGTAAGAAGCCTCGAACAAGCAAAACATAAAGGTGTTGGTGTCAATTTTACTCAACCAAAGAAATAACAGCATATAGAGTGACAACATGATTATTTCTCTTTTGATTCTCAACGGCCTAAGAAGAACAGAAAAAAATCGCAACAGGAAAATAGATAAAATAGTAAAATTGATAATGGAAATGATTGTAATTGATTCAAACTCTAGTTTGTAGTAAAAATCACAATAAAAAGGAAGAACAAGGAGCAGATTGGGAGAGTACAAACACATGGATATCTGATATTATTAAAATTGGAACTAAAAATAAAGTGAAGCCATGCAGTAATTATTTATGCAGCCGAAACAATAGTATGGAAAAGATCTATAACCTAAGATGCAAGCCGGAAAGTTCACTCAAACCCGCGATCATTAGAGTAAGCACATGAAAACGGTTGGGTGAAAAGTTATACTTCTTTCAAACAAAACTTTCATGTTGATTAAAAATGATTCAACCCTGTTGGAAATAGGCAAATTAATGGCTTAAATATCTAGTTAGGTACGCATATATTTCGTTGTCTCAGCATTACCGCTCCGTTTAAAAAAATGACCTTTTTATGAGTAGATATGCACGATGGACATAATGGCTGGCCTTCTCATCTATGATTACAATGTAAATTTAACGCAAATGGTTAACTTTGCTCCATTTGGAATGCTGGCATTGCCTTCGTTCGGCGAGTACATAAAATGAGAAGAGCAAAAGCACAGCATCCCGAATTACGTACATGCAATAACAAATGCTACACTCATGGGCGCCCTCTGCCGAAATGAAACCCCCAAGAAGGTGCCGACCGACCCTCATCTACCACGTCTCACTCCGCAGTGCCCTTCTCCTCCATGGCCCGAAATGAACTCCTTAATTGAGGTCCCCCGAATAAACAAGGGCGGAGGGAGTCCTTTTTCTATGATCAACGGAATACCATCGCGCACTCCAAAAAAACAACAATCGCTCCGAAAGCGTTCCTGAAGTCCCAGGGGCGAGTGGAGGCTTAGCCCCGTGGCTTGCGAGCACGACGTTAGCTTCTAACCACATAGATATCTCACCGCCCCTTCTAAACTGCTTCTTCTCATAAATACGACCCTCGCGATTGTTTTTACAGCCTGACCCTCATACTTTACCCACAAAAAGTAACCATACCTCAGGTTCAAAAGCGTAAGGCCGCCTTTCATGTAGTTGGATCATATTTTAGAAAAATAAATAGGTTTTGCTCTCTTGTACCGAGACGCCATCTAATATCTTACGCAACGTAGTCACACAAACGCTTTAAATATTTTTATTAAGGAGGTGTTCAGTGTTTATGTTGTCCACCCCGAGTATTAATATTTTTCTTTTTTTTGTAATGTGTTTGTGGTGGAGCTGTAATCGTCCTTCCCCTCTCTATTATAAGGACACCTTTGAGCCCTGTACACAAGGCGAAATATCTGGCGCCAGTGCTGGCGTGAGAGGTGGCTTGCGGACAATTTCTATGTTTGAACAAGCAAATTGCATGCCAGCAGATGACATTCAATATAAACGCTTGCGATCGTCTTGCACTGGTGAGGATTAGAACACGTTCAATTTTTCTAGCGTACTGGCGGCAAATCTATGCGCATTTCCGCCTTCATTTGTTTGTAATTGAGAGGTAAAGTTGTACGAAGATATTTTGAAATGGAAGCGTTGAATATTGATCCAATTACTCAGGGAGTATGAAATAAAATCTTAATTTGTGCATGCGTTTCAATAATATCCGTCTGAGTAATTAGGCATAAATGAATGATCAACGAGTATGTTTCCCGTTACATAGCATGTTTCTAACAAATATGACGGTCAACCAACTCTAGTGAAATAAGTAATTAAGTCATAGCTTTACTATAATCTCTATTTATCGCCAGTACAATCTGAGTGTCATCTATTTCTTGTGCAAAGCAATCATCCGCGCTTAGTTGCTTCGCCACGACGACACGACGTCGGTGGCATCGTGTGCACACAGCGGTGAAATGTTTTTCACCATCGGTCGCCGCCACTCCATCCGAAATGACTGGGTGCAGGATTGCAGGCCAATCCTGGCACAATAAATGTTCCCGTGTGTACAGGACTTCAGTGCGGACTCTGCGGTTACCTGTCTCTCCCTCTTCTTCTCCTCGTGCACGTATGCTAAGCAGTCGTGACCCCTCTATTCACCCCTTCCTCCGCTGCCCTCTTCTACCTGCTGCAGAAGGCCGTCGACGTTTGCACCTCTTAGATCCTTCAGTCGCCGCTACATTGGTTTTACATAAATTGTCACGTGTTTTGGCCAATTAAATTTTGTCAATTTGAAAAGTTTGGTAATTTATTCCACAGGAGGCATTACACATGGAAGTTACATCCATGGAAGTAGCCTAACCAGTCGCCTGCAAGTGGCACTTCGATGATATAGTTGCAAAATACCTAAATACTAACGGTCCATCTAACATTCGTAACATATCTATAGTGTAGGGCATGATTGTGAGACTTCACCTCATGACAAGCATGAGCGATTTATCCTAATGCATCAATAGTCGTAGTTACACTCACTTTAGTGTATAGTGTAATGCATGCTGGTGACTACTCACTCACTGCCACACACCCTTGAGGTGACTTGCAGGGTATTTTGTAGATATAGATGTTTAAGGACGGACTTCTATGGCAAAAGGGGTCGATAGCGGCAGTAATCGACCGCTGTTCACTTTTGTACGAAAAATGGACAGGCCCACCATCTCAAACACATCTATTTTCCCACAAGTGGAAATTCAATTCTGCGATAGAATCGCATCTCATTGGCTGAAATCTTGGTCACATGACTACGAGTGGGGATTAAAAAGGTAAAGGTTTCATGCTAGTACCCCAGCCATGAAAAGTGGAGGGAATTGGAAGAGGAAAAGCACGGAAGTAAGTTATATGCATTTTATTGGTGTGTCTTTTCATCTCGCCCACTTTCTATCTGTCAGTCACTACTTCTGTGTGCAATGATGGAATTTTTGTATCCATCAGTTCGGAAGGGTGCCTCTTTTTTGTGGTCGCTTATGCCAGTTCTAGAGATATAGTGAGGGGTTTACATATTATCCTCCGTGTTATACTGAAACTAGCCTGCTCTAAATTTGTCAAATAATCTAAGTCCAGCGTGTAGCCTCCGAGTCTCCACTGTTTGAGTTGGGTGATCGACGCGTGACCTCGACAGATAAATGGTCTGACCCGACTTGAGGAACGGAGACCGCAGATGCTGCGGTAGATTCAGCTTTCAAGGATTGCCTCGCAATAGGAATTTAATGTTGGACACATTTTGCGACACTTTTTTTGAAATATATAATGCAAGAAGAAACAAGTGTGGAGAATTACAGAGGAAAAACCAATAATGGATTACATTAGACATATTATGGAGCATGTCAACGTAAAAATTATGCATGAATGAAGCGGTCAGCGGAGAGGCTGTAGCTTACCAATCTTCGGATTGATGCCTAATTTTGAGGAGGGATTTAATATTGGGAAATACATAGTTTTTTGAGAATACGCCAGAAAATCTTTCCGATGTCCGGGATTTCATAAGCAAATTTAAATTTTACGGAATTTTTTTTACGGAAAAAAGAATGTTTTTACGGAAAGACACTACCATGCACCTAACAATATTTTGTTAGAATTCTTACGATGATGATCTGCTCCGAAATCATGTTCATGTCTTTCCGTGTGGGTGTGGCGATGGACGCAAGGCCTCTCCGATGGACAAAACGGTCGAGGTCGAGGGAGACGCGGCCGAATCAGCCCCTTGGACTGGGGAAAGTGGAGGAGGGAAGTATAGCGGGGGAAGGAATAGGGTCGCGTGGGTAGACGAAAGTTGCGGGGGCGGTCGCCTGGGCAGTGGGCGGATATGGGGGTGGTGGGAGAGAAAAAGGAATTATGAGTGGAGACTCTTTATTAGGGGAGTGCCTTTATTGCGTGTCCGAGGGCCGTCCACTCAGGTCCCGCCTCCGTACATTGCGGGTGCAAGGGGGAAAAAGCAAGGGGGTCGGTCCGAAGACTTTGTTGAGAGTTGTGCGGAGAAGGGATTCCTGGGAGCCGCTCCGTGCGCAACATACGCACCGCTCAAATTTGTCGATTTGATCATTTGGTTTACTCTATTACGCGCTAGATAAATGTATGCATGTTAAATTTATGCATACATTTAGCTAGCCTGAAGCAGTTATTTTATCAATTATGACATGAAATATTCAGAGTGCGAAACATACGCATCGATGAATTTTGACGATTTGATCATTTGGTTAACTCTATTACCGCTAGATAAATGTATTCATGTTAATTTTATGCATACATTTAGCTAGACACCTAAAGCAGTTATTTTACAAATTATGTCATGAAGTATTCAAAGTGTGCAACGTACGCATCGCTGAAATTTTCCGTTTTGATCATTTGTTTTACTCTCTTACCGCTAGATAAATGTATGCATGTTTATTTTATCCACAAATTTAGTTAGACCCCTAATGCCGTTATTTCACCAATTATGACATGAAATATTCAGGACATATTCTTCCTAAAATTATTACAGGAACTTGTCTGAGTGTGGTACCGATTGCAGAAGTATTTGTAATAAAGAGAAAGAAATACTACCAGTAAAACTGTCATTCCATGCATGAGAGCTGACAACAATTTATCACCAACTTATGTGCACCACCCTTAGTGCGTTCTCCCATATAAATAAGAATGGTTTCAAGTCAACATTCCTTAAGATGAAACTTATACTTTTAGTTACTTATCATGATAATACGGACATTTCATGATTAATTACAAGCTGGCATAAGAATTCATCTACATCTACATACTACCCCGCAAGCCGTCTCAATAGGCGTGTGGCGGGGGGTGTTAGGACACCAGCCGTTTAAAAAGGAAACGCTCTAGTGAAATTACGCCTAGCATTTATTAAAGTCCCTAATTGTTCGGGGGAAAAACAAATTCCCATACCTATCCGTTCGGCAAAATATCTATCTTAATTTATCGTTTCTGTCGGACCTGGAAATATAGTGGGGTTCTAATATGATGTTCTCCGTGTCGCTCTTAAAGATATCTATTCTTAATTGCTCAAGTAATCTAAGCCTAGCGTGCAGCCTCCGAGTCTCTAGCGGCTCCCAGCCTAATTCGTTTAACATCTGTGTAACGCTGTCTGTACGCCCGTAGCAGTTTTTGACGAATCGCGCAGCTTTCCTTTGTATTTTATTAAGTTCCCAAATTAAGTCTTTCTGCACCGGATCCCATATGCTCGCTGCATATTCAAGGTGTGGCCGGACGAGTGCGAAATAGCACCTCTCTTTTACTTTTATTCTTTTTATCTATCTTTTACTCTTAATTTTACGTATTTATCAAATGAAATTCCTTGGGAGTCTAATTTCAGGAACTTGCTCTGTCGTTCTCTGCATTGTTTCATGCAACCATCAATCACAAATAAGGAACACCCAGCTCCACCGTCAAGAAAGAAGATAATGAGTGTGGTAAGTGGTGATCATGGTTTCTTTCTTCGATGGTAACATCCGTTATTTGATATGTGAAACACGAAAATCACGTAAACTACCAACATCATCTTAGTTGAGTAAGAAGAGTGCTGCGGGAAAAGATAGTTTATCAAAGAAAGCTTTTTTAAAATCGCTGAGATTCCGTCAAAATGCTTACCTCTTAGGGATTGGCATGAAACGACAAGTATCTTTTGGCTGAATTATGTCAAAGAAATAGAGTGCAGTGGGAGAACATGAAATCTTGCGAAGCCCCCTTTCTCTAAAACAAAAGCCAAAATATTTCGCTTCACCAATTGACAGTAAACGAATATCAAGTGCCTGGTCCCATAGATGTTAATTTAGGAGCGGCTATCAACTTGGCGCGCGTGCTGTGCACGGGATACTTTATAAGTCGAAACGAAAGCTATAAAAAAGAGTGTAATAATTGAATTAATAATTGATTATAATTATTATTACGTCAAAATCCAACGCTTTCTCGAAGTATTTACGCAGAGTAGTTAGGTACTTGGGCACGCGGGTGAGACACCGCCGACCAATTTCCATCCGATTTCAAGCGGCTCGGTGCGCGCTCTAACAGTACTCTGCTGCACTCGGGTTGCCCGTGATGCAGGTAGCGGGTAATATTTAGCATCAATCACCGCCCGCTATCAGCACCTCTTTGTCGAGAATAACCAACTCCGCCGCACTTCTGGGCCCATTAAACGCGCGGCTGAGGCCGAGAATAATGAGTCGACCTCGCCTTGGGTTAGCGACGGGGGGAACTCGACCCTGGACGTGCACAAACCACCCCCAAAGCCACCCGACAAACCGTCCATAAACAGTTATTATGGGAAGCACTATAGAGCACTGCGGCTCTTCCACACCTCCCCTCCCCCAAGCTATCGACCCAGGACACGGAAAGGCGGCTTTCGAAGCGGATACGAGGGAGGGGGCGGAGTGGGCGGGTGTTGGGGGGCTGTGGACGGGTGTGGGGGCGCAGTGGACGGTCTGCCGACTCCCCAGCTCTTGCCCGACTCGGGAAAGCCCGCAGGGATAGCTCCACCCCCGCCCGCCGAACGGAGTGAGGGGGCGGCGAGGAGATTTGCGTGACCACGTGGACGGAGGCGGAAGCGTCGGGGGCGGGAGTGTCCGAGGGTGGGTGGGGCGCGTGTGCCTCCCCACCCCCATCCATCGCGTGCCGCCTTTGCAACCAGGTTTTCCTTTATGCCCCGGCACAAGGGGGGCCGCCCCCCACATTTGCGTGGGGCATCGCTGAATCACGAGGGGTGGTTGAGGTGGTCGGGAGGGTGGAAGATGATGGTTAGGTCAATCCCCCTCCTTCGGCGACCGACTCGCCCTTCCGTCACTTTACTCAAGGCACCCGTTTCGCGCAAGGTGCAACAGAATAAACTACCACATTTCTTAACGGGTGCGGGGAGCGGATGCAGACGTGACCGGATCGTCTAGACGGATGTGGAGCGAAGGGCGTCGGGCATTTGCATTGAGGAAATTCTCCATCAAGGAATATTTTACATTAACTTTGTTAGTTAAGGTATTAGAGGTAAGGTTTGATAAGGTAAATCGATTTATTTAAGAACTTTTGGAAACCACAGAGTAAAATACACTCTCTCTCTCTCACGCGCACGACCCGGATTTCGGCGCTGAGCACCATCATCGTGTGTGTGCGTGTGAGAGAGAGTGTATTTTACTCTGTGGTTTCCAAAAGTTCTTAAATAAATCGAGTTACAGAATGGAATTCCAAACAGTTATTTTGAACTAATTTTATTTTTACGATGGTATTAGGTGTTTATTTCCTTTAAGAATTCTACGGTTTAGGTAAAACCTGCTCTTCGAAGTATTTTCACCAGAAGTCGGCCGTAACTAGAATACATGACTCAAAATGATGTTGAAACAAATGGAAGCTTATTGAAGTTATACTTCTTTGCGCCCGTTGGAGACTTTTGGGATGGGATGTTGGTCGAGAAACCGCGTCACGCTCTTTTTTGGGTGAGAAAAATCCACAATTGTACGTTTTTGTATGGTTTTTTGTACGTTCGAACTATGAACAAGAGCATCGATGGGTGAGTCGGTAGCGCACTCGACTTTCACCTAAGAGTCCCATGTTCGATTCCCGGTTGGGGCGATTTTTTTTTTTAAACAAAACTTCTTTTCAAAGTTCGAACGTACAAAAAACCATACAAAAACGTACATATAGTATATAGGTGTATATAACAGATAATATATAGGTGTATATTATAAAAATTAAATCACTCATAATAATATATCGAAGAGAAATATATTGAATAATAGAGAAAAAATGTCTTTTATTTCATTTATATATCCTGTCTGCCTGTGTGTGTGAGCGGGTGTGTGCGACCGGCCAAAGAAGTATAACTTCCACCGTCTGGTCCGACGCAGACCACGTTTTTTTTCTATTATTCAACATGCCTATGTAATTAAAATAATTTGATCCAAAATGAACTATTTGAATATTATGAATATGAGTTTTGATATTAACTCCATGTCTCTGGGGAATATCGAATTTTCCTCCGGAATAAAAATAATGCTAAAATATTACTAAGTAAGCAAAACAATAAAATTACATGATCAAAAATGCCTACTGCTCTTTTCAATAATCGTAATTACATTAATTTTATTTGAAATTATTGCTAGCGTTGAGCTACTATTACTACGATGAAAACGCAATAAACAAAAACAGTCACAGAAATCAAACAGCATGAGTTCATGAGTTTGCATATATTTTCAAAGGTAGAAGCGAAGGTTGTTTATAAATGAGAGTCATTACTCAAAGGAGTACACGGCCACTCTCCAGGATGTGAGCCTCCCGCGACTGAAACATCAGACATAAAACTCACCAGAAAAATGATGCATTGTCAAATATTATGAAGCAACCATCCTTTGCATTAATTTGCAGTTCTTTCTTAAGTCTTTCGTATGACGGCCGAACGGGACTTGTGTTGACGCAAGGTAGGAAAGCTAAGGTAATACGCAGCAGAACTACCTTAGCATTGGTTCACTGCATTGGTTCACAAGCTTGGTTAACTGCCTGCCTATCATAAGGACTGTCGTGCAGACGGTTTGGTCCAGAGAGTGCCAATTTACGTTGTTAGTCCTGGTGTCCCGCAAAAATAATGAAAATTGTGTTGTGCCCCCGTCTTAAAATTTTACATCTGAATTACATAAAAACCCTTTTTTGTGGAACTAAAAGTTACAACATTTACATTTGAATAAAATATTATTTTCCATGAAAATTTGATTTTCTTTTCATTGCTCTGTTGACTTAATGTATGCTGGATATACTAATTAGCGCATTTGTAATATCCTGTAATTTTTGTAATTGTAATATTCTGAAGGAAGTGGAAGCAATTGAAATTTAGAAAGAGTGAGTCATGATGGACTACAAAAAAGACATGCATTCCAACGCTTCACTCGATTAGAGAAACATGTGAGGAAGACTGCCTGTTCTCCTGAAGAACTGAAATTTTGTCATGGTCGAGCGGATCAAAACAGAAATCTCGTCACCTTAGCAGCCACATTCAACCCCCATTCGACCACAGGGGTTTGAATGGGGCATTCGACCACCTCCAAGCGATTACGGAGTGCGCGGCGAAAAGTTCGCTCTCCTCCGGGTCGGCCGGAGCGAATTCCTTCGCCACACCTTCGGTTCCATTCGGAAGGTCCCAATCCAGCACACGCGCATTCGAGCGCTCGCTCCATGGCAAACACCCCCCAAGGATTCATTTCCTGCACGAGTGGCGTCTCCGGATGGGAGCGTGGACTCCAACCCGCGGACCCTGTTGCCCTGTCCTCCAACCCTTACCCCAGCCCGTATTAACCCACCCCTCGAAATACCCCCTTCTGGTCGCGGAGATGGGGAAGGGGGGATGGTTCTGGGAGATGGATGGGGCGTGGGAGTGGGACAGATGTGGACGGTCCAGCCCGTCGTGGTAATGAACGTGGACGTCAAGGACTTCCGGCGCCTTGCCCGCTGGCAGGCCTGGACCACGACCGACCACGAGGCGAGGGCAAGAGCCTCACAGCCTCACCCGTGTCTCCCTTTCCCTTCCGTCCACGGTGTCAATTTGTTTCCCAGCCCTCCTCCAATTCTCCGTGCCCCATTCGACGCTTACGGTCCCGACCCTCTTTGGGGGAGCGTCCCGGCCCGTGCCGAAATTTCGGCCGTTTCATTTCGGTTTTAATTTCCTAAATCATCTGGCAGAGGTTGGTGGAGGATACATCATCCCCCTACGGATGCTATCCGCGGTGAATGCTGACGCAGGTAAAAATATGCATGCATGCATTTTGAGAACGGATGATTGATTGCTTACAAGTGAGTACAATGAAGATTTTACAAAGAAGTACAAGGAGGAAGACTCCTGCCGAAAATATGGCATGTGTAGAATCATCACGATAAAAAACCCACGTGCACCGGGATTCAAACCACGACTTAAAAATGCGCAGAACTACACCTTATGAAGACTGATTAGTGTGGCCCTCTACAAACTGGTCCGAAAGGCGAAGTGGTCGTGGTTTGATTCACGATGTGAGTGGATTTTTTCATACGGCTACCATTGCAAACATAAAACATTTCTCTTCCTCAAGTGGACAAGATTTTCGTGCCATGATACCGAATAACGTTCGACATAACTGCTTACAGTATATACGCCCTCGACTGTCAAAAGTTCGAGAGTCGCCCATATTTCCTACTGATAAACGGACAGGAGATGATTAAAAAAAACAGCCTAATCTAGGCCTTATTTCTGAAGATAATGGAAGAGTTGATCATCGAAGCGTCGTTACCTGAACCACTGATCAAGTTGGAAACCCATGAAAAATATACTCCCTAAAACTATTTGACACGCAACACTTGCACACGCAACCTTGATTCGCAGGATATTTAAACCTCATCTACCGGCGGCAGTGGTGTTAGTACTTATTGAGGATGTACATTAACGTTATCATTAACGCAATTTCACAATGTTGAGTGCTCGAGTTATACGAATTAATCAACTTTTGACCATTTACCTTTTGACCAACTTAGTTAAAAAGGAGCGTGCATGATAAGGGTCAGAATTCGTGCCATACTCAAGAGATCGTGCCTCACAGGAAAATAAACGCGTCACATTATCCTAGATGATTTCTTCCTTCTGACTATAGTACTCTTCCAGCACTACAATTTCCATATTGTATGAGGACGACTTCCCCCATGCCAGAATTTAGATTACTTAGACTCTCATGCAAAGAAAGAAAAGAGCCTACAATATACGTGTACTTCGAAGAACACACTTGTTCTTGAAGGACAAAACAAATAAGCTGGCATACAAACCGTAAATAAAATAATTACGCTATATCCCAAGAAGATAGCTAAATAATTCAACGCTCGCTTCTCTTGCTGGCAAGAATAAAAAAGTGAGACATACACTGAGTTCTTTTTGTCACTTTTTAATAGATAAATTATACCTAGTTTTATCATATCCGGTTAACGACAACTGCAAAAGGACGCTGCCTTTTGTTCGCTTAATGTTAACTGAGAGTTCGGGTTTCATAAATTACACCTGATTGTGGGTTAGTTGTAGCGAGCGTTATCGATGGAGGAACTTCGGTTTTCATACCGAGAAAATATTAAAGCAGAGATTAAAAAACTCTATCTTAGTGAGGTTTTTTCATAAGTGTAGAGATCACAACAGCAGACTCCCAACTCCTGAACTCGGAGAGAATAAACAAATTGAGCATTGTAAGCGACGGAGCGGGGCGCCAAAATATTCTACCACGGATGTGTTATTTGGGATGGGTGGGGTAGAACCATTTATCCGAGTCCCTCTTTCGAGGAAACGCCCATGATGGCGGCGATGGTTCGGGCGAAGGCTTTGGCAGAATGAATTCGGGAATGCTCTCTCGATGGATATTGAAAGGGTGTAGTGAGTCAGGGCGAGAGAGTGGCCGGAAGAAATGAAAAGAGGGAGAGTGGGAGTGTGGGGGAGTGGGAGGGGGAGTGGGTGGGGGAGTGGGTGGGGGAGTGGGTGGGGGAGTGGGTGGGGGAGTGGGAGGGGGAGTGGGTGGGGGAGTGGGTGGGGGAGTGGGAGGGGGAGTGAGAGAGGTGGGTGAGAGGAACAACGTGTTGAGGGATGGGGAGGTCCGTGTTTTGAGGGGATGGGGTCCCAGAGTGCCACCGCGCAGCTTGCAAAGAGTATCGCAACAGTCGAGCCGACCGACGTGGAGGAAGTGTAGATTAAAGAAGGCGAAAGATGGCGTCTTGACGCGCGAACGTCAAGACTTTCTTTCTTTTGGCTAATAATGATCCATCTAACATGGATATCGTGCGCAATTTGTCCATATATTTTATAGTTAAGGTGGTTGGAGCGATAATTGCTAATATTCGGAATTACGTGAAACTTTACAAGCGTGCTGTATTAGTGATATATATAGATGAAACTGAAAAAAATTACATTATACCGATCTGATTTTTTGGTGATTCAATGCTATTTTAACACGTAGCCTAATGGCACATGGCATACATTTCGAAATAATTCGAGTAAGATTTTCTTCTAAACGCAAAATAATACATTTATTTCTATTATAATTGTAACACATGATAAAAAATATCAAGGTGTCACGTTGAATCCAAAATGTTAAAAAACATATTTCAATATAATTTCATCTAAATTTCGAATACCGCGCCGAAAATTCTAGTCATAACAAAAACTAAAATAGGCATTAATTATGGAAAAAGTTTAATATACTTATTGCATCACCTCCATTACTGCCGGCACGGTGCGTTCAAACCTAAAAACAGAGGCACGTGAATGAAATGTGGTCCAAGAATTGTTTTCGACTAACCTGAAGTATTATTAAAACGTGCACTCAATGTCCCACGATTACCACTCTATCCGCCTTAAAAAGAAGTTTGCCTTTCCAGAGACCTCACTATTTCCCCGAACGAGTAGCCCTACAATTTTACGGACTGCGAGATGACGTGAAAAGTGCTTGATGGGATTTGAATGCTTCGAACGTCTTCATCTGCTCCTCTTGCGGCCACAGTTGCGTTAAACAATTTAATAACGGAATATCTTTGAGTAATCTGAATCCAGAGAGGAATTTGGGTGAGCCCTTTGTGATCTCTAAAATGAGTTCGTTAAATATTTTGCACGTTAAAAATGTATTTAAATATGCGCACTCAATGACCCATGATAACCACTTCAGCCACCTTAATGTTAAGTGCTTCATTGATAATTAATTCAATTTTTTTTCTAAATGGGTCATCAATGTACCACATTTATTCCACTAATAATACTAATATGCTTTCGGCGTATTAACTGCACAAATCTATTCATTTCCCAGGTCTTCTTTCCCGACTGTTAGTGGTTTGGCCACAACAGTTTCGCTGGTTCCCTTGTCAGCATCTTCTGGCTGAATCTGGCCCTGACGTTCACAACCTGAAGACCCCAGCAGGTGAGCCGGCGAAACTGCTGTAGCTAAAAAACTCACAGATTCGGAAGAAGACCCGAAAAATAAATAAATTCGACGTGGGACGGCTTTAAGATCCTGGAGGGAACCATGATGAACCGGCTGATGCCATTTGTACCTTTAAGGATGAGTTGGCTCGATGGTATGAGGATGATTGTTTAGCGAATGGATGAGGGGTGTAGTGGACTTGCCAAGGGATCCCAAAGTTTTGAAGCCCTATCCAACAGAGAAAGTACCTACTGCACTTGAAATGTTCTCCACGCAGCACCGATGAAAGAATCAGGATTTCCCTTAGAATTTTCTCCACTCCCGGGACACGTCATTGGACCAGCAGGAGAGGGAGCAAGCCCGACAAGAGCAAACCAATTTCATGCTGGAATGATTTTTTTCAAAGATACGGTCACGTAAAATTATGCACCACACCGATACAATAGCGGGCTCTTTAGTTGAAAGACGATCGTAAGGCTTCCATTTCTTGAGCCAAAAAAGGTTCATAGGCGCCACTAAAGGCACTTCGACAATGTACTGACATATCGTAAAATTGAACTATAAAAAGAAAAATGTGCACCTGGAAATTTATCTTGATCCAGATTGGGCAGAGGACAAGAAAATGGGAAAACTAATCAGTGGATATGTGGTATTGCTTGCGAGTACTCTTACTTGTTGGCAGACTCGTAAGCAGAATAAAATTGCATGAAGATGTGTGAGAGACCAAAGAGAGTTGGGGTTGACATAATTTCTTAGTGAGTTGGGACAATTTAGAATTGCTGGTATCTCTTGTAAAATATTTGCCGATAACCAGGGAGCTATATGATTTAGTAGGAACAGGGTAGCCTCAGAAAAGCTGAAGCATTTTGAGGTCAAGTAGGTACGACTTAAGACTGTAAGAGCTTGTGTAGAAAAGTGGAAGGTAATTTTTTTATCATGCACAATCTAATAATAGTTTGGCCGGCACCTCTCGCAAGCACCCATAAGCTCCTAAGTGAGAAACCCAAAATGTAAGCGTTTCTCCAAATTCTAGTGTGGAATTGATTTCCCAATAGGACACTTGTGACGCTGACTATGGAACAAAGAGAAAGCATTCGAAAAATATCGCTGAAGCCGGATGCTGAAGAGCTTGGAGAGTTAAAATGAGAGGGAAAAATTCAGAAGAGCCGAGGAAGGGACGCCCACGTGAAGGGAAAAAAGACAAAGAGGAGTCAGGAGGATTGGTCACACAGCACAGACATAATGGATTTTGTAAGATTACAATAAAAGAGGAGATCCCATGAGGGAGACCAAGGATTATGTACTTAAGCCAAATAAAGAGAGATGTAGGAAAGAAGAATTATCAGGATGTAATGCTCACTTTTAATGGGAAAGAATTGATGGCTGCAGTTCACCAATCATGGAACGGAAGAGCTAGGGATAAATAAGCTCTGTCGTCCATCGATTTTTCGTGGTTGTTTTCCGGAATGAATAACAATATTTTCTTTTAAAAAAATCAAACACGACCTCAGAGTCTCACGCGGAAAAATATATCAGAGTTCTGTAGCATTTGCTGCAGAGGAAAAAATAAAATTGAAAACTAATGAGGCAAAACGGACAAATACATGGACATTTTTCACGGAAACCTAAGTCAAATCACCGTACTGCAAGCAATAATCTATTAATTTCATCCTGGTCCTACTGCCCTCACTTCTATTCAGAAAGTCATGTAGAATAACGGTGATGATGATAGAATATGGTAATCAAATAGAATTAAGCCACTTAAGGATAAAACTTTAAAAAATCTTGTTCGCAATGTAGCGTGAAATGAAATATTCTTCCAATACCTTCCTTTTTTCTAGTATTTTTTTTTTAATTTCAAAATCGTTGGGAAGCAATGTTTGCATATAAGCTCTCGTGAATCGGAGATGAAATAAAATCATCCGGTTTTTATGTGGTAATCTAGAATAAAAACACGAAAGCTAACGGGAGAAGTACATTTCCAATTTAGCTATTAAAAAAAACTAATGTAAAGAATCTGAATGAGAAAAAAGTCCACTAGGATTGGAAGAGGTTGTGCTTTTAAGAGCATAAACTTTCATTAAAAACGGGTATTCGGTAAACGTTTCATTCGCCACGTGGCAAATAAATTTCATTTCACGTAATAATAATTAAATCGAGTCAATATTTCCCATTATGCCATTTAGTTAAATATGGGTGTTCAACTTGGGTAGCCATGAAGTTAATGAGAAATACAAAAAATGACAAATAAAATAATGAAATACTTCGATCGAATGTCAACCAAGGCAATTTTTACCATTAACCGGCCAAAGACAGAAGTTTAGATGATCAAAAGAATAGATATTTCGTTTTTCACATGCAATTATTTTCCCATCTCAGGAGTTTTAGTTGAGAGCTCATTATCATTCAATTTATAAGGGTTCACATTAATGTAACAAATTATAATGAATAGAGAGACAGTTGCCAAAACAAATGCCTAAATAAATTTAAAATTAACATAGTTTATGATTGAGTTTATGAGTAGGAAACTTATTTCAGTTCGAGTAATCGAGCAAAATCATTCTTTTTCAAACTAAACAAATATTTAACCATTGCGTAAATGCGATTTTGAAACTCAAGAGTGGTGGTCAGCATAGAGAAGAGTTTGGGTAATTGTTAAAAGCTATTTTTTCAAGCATTCTTGATGAATGATATTTCACGTTTAATGCACGACAAATATTTTCTATTTTATCGGGAATAAATTACAAAGAAGGATTATACATTTGAGATATCACTAAACCCAGTGTGGATGAGTAAGTTAAGGAAGCCGTGGCCGAAGACGCTATTCCATGCGTTAGTGTAAACAGAAATAATTGAAGCAGCAATGTTGTAGCAGAAATAAGTTGTTTTGATAAGAATCTGGAAAGAGGGTGACGCTATGAATGTGCCCACGACCGAGTAAATACTTTTTCTCTGAACCACAATCAAATGTACTGCGAAAAAAATTCCTCGGCATGCGTCTGTGAGAGAATTTAATGTTGTGTGGAGGCTGGGTGAAGTTTCAATCAAAGTTTTTACCGCCCTAAAATTGCTGCTTATTCACGAACTAAATGGTTGAGGAAGTCCCACAAGAGATATCTCCGTTTCCTTTACAGTAACAATGGCGGCGCAACTCTACACAATGAATGCATTTGCGGCAGAAATCCATCAAATGGAACGTGTAGAGATACGGCACTGAGAAGTCTAAATTGAGCGATAGGGTGTGGATACAGATGCAAATGAAAACTCTGAAGTGACCCATGAACGCTATTTTCGACAAGTCACTTTACCGACAAGTTTAGAGTTTTTGTCAACATTTTTCTCTCTCAAGAACAAGGACGCTTGGCAAAATAAATAACCCATTGAGATGGTGGGAATCCCCACTGGTTCGGGGAACTACGATAAGTGGAATAGGATGGAAGAGATTTTTGAGAAATTCACAAAGGAGAGCTGAATTTCTGGCGAGGTTATACATGGAATCACGCACAAGCCAATAGCCCTCGCCAGAAAGTCACTTATTGAAAGCAGTATTCACGACAAAGGACAGCGCACGCCATAAGTAGAACCATGTCACGTAATATTCCGTAGCTAAGAGAAGGCAGCTTTGTGCAGAGGAGGACTCCATGCCATTTGATGAGAGAGCCTGAAATTGATTCCGTTAATTAATAATGAAAAAGCTAAGATTAACATATCAGGTAGTTATTGGGAAAATATTAAGGAATGTTGGTGGCTATTTTATCTAACAAATATTGATAACTTGATTGGGTTTTACGAGGGCCAACATCCGTCTAATAGACAATGTTTTCGACTTAAACTATTCCTACCCAGTTGATGAAAACACATGTGACAACACAGCATCCGACAGCAAAAATTAAAGTACAATGGTGGCCCACCGAACCATAATTTCAACTTTTTACATCGTTACCTTTCTGGTAAGTAGTGCACTAATTATAGATGGAGTTGTTTTATAGTAAAGACCTTTCCTCTTTCTCACCCTATTAATCATGAACATTACATCTACAACTTGCACAGAGTCAATTAATACGGCACCAGATTTCACAACTCATTTTGTAATCTTCTGTCATCTCGCTTCGACTCATTCTCAACGAAGAAAATACCTACAAAGTATAATTCGTCTTTCTCGACAAAGAGCAACTAATAATTTAATTTGGTAGGCTTATTATAAAACTTCATTACTTCTGAACAAAAACTGCGCCTACTCCTTTGTTCGCCCTCAGATTGGCCTTTACATTTTGCAGATTGCCTACTCCTGAGTTACCTAGCTACAAAAAAAGATTGGTAGGTAAATATTTTTCATTCAGGGAAAACCTTGTCCATTCAAAATACGAACTCATAACATATAAACCTCAACGATATCAAGAAGCAAGAAAGACAAACTAAAATTAACTTCTGAGCGATCACTCTATCCAAATCAAAGGATCAAATTAATCTTGTACACCATGAGCATTCACGTGATAGTGGATGATAAAAGTCGTATTTTCTATTAAAAAAAAACCGAGCTCGGGGCGAAAAACACGGTGAAGTAGAGGAGGGTGGCGGGACAAAGGGAGTGGGTGGGTGGGGAGGGAGGTCGGGGGGATGAGTGAGTGGGGAAGGAAGTAGAGGAATAGGAGGTGGGGTAGATAAGAAGTAGGTAGAGGAGTAGGTTAATAAGTAGGTTGTGAGTAGGTTGAGGAGTAGGTTGAGGATTAGGATGAGAATCAGGATGCTGGAAGCAAGAGGAGTAGGTTTTAGAGTAAGTCCATAAGTAGGTTCAGAAGTAGATTCCGGATTAGGCGGAGGAGTAAGTTGAGGAGTAGGTTGAGTAATAGGTTAAGGAGTATGATGAGGAGTCAGTTGAGGAAAAGTTTGAGGAGTAGGTTGAGGAGTACATTAAGGAGTAGGTTGAGAAGCAGGATGTTGGAAGCAAGACGAGTAGGTTGTGGAGCAGGCTCATTAGTAGGTTAAGGAGTAGATTCAGGATTAGGTTGAGGAGCAAGTTTACAAGGAGGTTGAGGAGTAGATTGACAAGTAGGTTGAGGATTAGGTTGAGTAGTATTTAGAGAATTAGGTTGAGGAGTAATTTGGGGAGTCGGTTGAGTAGGTTGTGGAGTAGTTTGGAGTCTAATGAGGAGTAGGTTGAGGATTAGAATGAAAAGTAGGTTCAGGAGTAGGTTGAGTAGTAGGAGAAGGGGAGGGTGAAGCAGTGGAGAGGGAACCTTCAACGGATTTACCCCGAGGACGCCGGCGGGTGGAAACTGTTTATTTTTAGATCGGGAGTGGCGGAGAGACGGCGGGGGTTGGGTGGAAAAAAATGAGAGAATTAGGGCGGGGGGTTCTGGGGAATGCAAGGGGAAGAATTTACACCGAGTGTGCGGAGGGGGGAGGGCAGGGAGATTGGCGAGGGGTGATGAGGGTGGGAGCGGCCCTCAAAAGGAAAGTAAAAGAGTGACGAGGGGGTTGGGTGGCGGGAGAGGGGGGCGGAGGGTGAGAGCGGCGTGGGAGGGAAGCAATTTTCGAGGGAGGAAAAACAATTGGGTGAGGGGGTGAGGAGGAGGAGGAGAGGGGGGGTTCGGGATGGCGGGGAGGAAGGGGGAAGGAGGAGGAGATTAGTTGGGAGAGTTTATGAAAAGGGGGAAGGATGGGGGGGAACCGCACCTATTTACTTTTAAATTTTAACTCTCGGAGAGAAAAGGGCGATTATATTTGTGTTCCACCCCTCAATGACGACCTCCTACTCCCCCCTCTCCACCCTACCCCTTCCCTGTACCATTTTTCGTCCTTATGGCCGCGATACAAGCACATGGGATTGATCACCCGTTCGGCATATACACGCGCTGCGAAAACGGGGAGCGTTTTGTTTGCATTCAAAGGGAAATACAACTTAGCCGATCTCGAGAGCCGAGAAAAATAAATTAGAGTGATAATACATGTAAACCTCGTCCTTAATCACTTTAACGGAACACGGTTAATGCTCACGCACCTAGTAGGGCTGAGAAATTAAATAAATGTTGAGACGTACTCAATTTTATTGTGCAAAGTGCATGACAAAAGTCAAGGAACATTTTTTCATGTATCATAAGATATGTTTTTCATTCATACTGGGGAAAAATAAAAACATGCAAATAAGATACATTTCAATTTAATGAGCTGAATGAAGAAAAACGTTTACCATTTTATAAATTATTCATGATACTGTTACGGCTGACATTCTCCCACTGAGTTTTATGGAATATATTTTCTCAAATTATTTTAAACATCGGAAAGGTTTGTCATTAAGGCGATTCAGGGCAGGGCTTCTGAGCATATTGGCTGTTCAAAGAGGGAAAATTTAAATTAGCAATTATTCTTTTGATCATATTATATTTTTTGGAGGAGCCTTATGCAAAGTTTTACCATTCAATATTCTATATTCGATTCAAATCTTCCTTGTAAGTATTTATAAAAAACGACTTAAGAAACATATAAATGTTGGTGCAAAAATTTAATTAAACATTCTTACGGATGTATTGCCATGGTAAGTAAGATTGTTTGAGACCAAAAATAACGCAATAACATTTTGTGCTCATCTGTGAAGTTTGAAAGTATCGTGCGATCGCGCGACAAGCTTATTTTAATATTTATACATTATATATATTATGCTTTACGCATTAAATGGCTGCGTGATATAGCCTTAGCGTCACAAAAATGGTTAAAAGACACGCCATTGACCTCCATGACGATGACTGCGCCTTGTGGAACACCGTCTTGAACGCACGATTTCTTAAGGATTTAGCATCGTGAAGAACTGACACCAGGGCCATTCTTATTGTCGCATGGCAATACCATCATCCTGTAAAAAGGGAATGAATGCAATGCATTTTGATGCGTATGACACGGGCAGGCCGTTTGTTGAAAACGTCAAGAAGGAAAGATTAAAAATAAAAACGGACACATCTAGGTCAAAGCTCAGCCTCCGTACATGTATGCGTTTCCCGAAGGTTTTAGTCCTCAAGGCGGATCGCCCATCGTAGACGCTCGTAGGCGAAAAACGATTGCAAGAGAGGAGAGAGAAACATAGATCAAGTTCCTGATGGAACAGGAAAAAAATATTGCATCATTATACCACGGCACTTAAGCCCCAAATATACCATTTTGAGAGTAGTATTTTCAGATTCGCGGAAAACTTCGCTTGATACATGATTATTTTCAGTTTAATGAGGGAGCACAAGAGTTAAACATGACTTGGGATCTTTTTCAAAAAAGTCCATAGCTGCTGCATATTTCTTCGCCATTTTCTCCCGGTCTAAGTAATGATAGTGGAAATTGCGATTCCAGTTGAACAGAAGCACTAAAGATGATGTACATAAGCTCATTTCTCAGTAAATTTCAAAGAACTTCTACAGAAAAAGCATAAAACATTTTTCTCCTATGCAAAAAAAGCTTAATAAACACTTACTGGAGGGCCAGTTCCATGTTATACATAAGTTATAAATCAATGCAACAATACCAGAAGAATCCATTCAAAGTTATCGGGAAAGATAAGAAAAAATGCATAGTTTGGGTAAGTTCCATGGTATGAATTTTAAAACAGGTCCACAGAACTAGAGAAAGAATCTGAAATTTTAAATTTTCACTAAATTTAAATAAAAATAAATAATTTTCGTCCATGTGTAGAGCTAAGAATATTTACGGCTTTTGATCAAAAGGATTTTAATATTGCGTGGATTGATATATCCGTAATATCTCCGAAAGCAAACGATAAAACAGAAATAAATAGCATTGGATTACACCCAACAACCTTTTATCATCAAAAAATAGTATATTTTCAATAAATAAAACTAAAAATTTAGTACATAGTGGAACTTCATCGTCAGAAAAGTTTATTTCACAAGTAACTTTTATAAATATCGCAATACAATTGGTAACTCGCGACCCGGGCTAAAAGTATGATCGTCATCATCAGATGACCTTTCAATAGCAATTTTGTTGTTGTATTTGTAAAAGTTACTGTGGCAATAACTTTTTTGTTCTATTTTTACGACTTTGCTTTAATTTTTGCCTTCAACCAATTAATATGCCATGACATATATTCAGGGATCGGCGATGGCCCGTCGGTGATATTTGCCACCCCATTTCCGTTGCACCAGCCTCACGCAAATACTCAGGCATAACTATTTTAGTCATTATTTAGGCCTCTGGGTGGTAACGTAAAGATAAAAGCACGCCATGGAAATTTTTCCGTAACACTCCCGTGGGGTCTGGGCTCTAAGGCCTGCGAACAATTGCACGAAATATTCAGATGTGGTGGAGCTGTGTTTCCTCATTATGACTCACGCGATTGTTGCCTTCCCCGTAATGATTCTCTCACACGCTTCCCTCTCACGGCTAAAAGTAGGGCGACACAGATATGCAGTGGCAGTGAAATGATGGAAATAGGATGATGCGGCGCGCGACGAGGTTTATTCGTGCGAGTCCACGAGAGAAGTTTTCAAGACAGAAATATAATGGATGCATCCACTTTTTAAGGAAACATCCCAATTTGATTCAAGGCTTACGTTTGAGTGATTCTTGAGACAATGATGGGTAGGCGAGTGTTTTTTTTCTTCTACCAGACTTCCGCGGCCATTGTGCAAGTTCATTTAGGGAAATCGTGAAAATAAAAAAGCTTTTCAACGGAATTTCCACGTATTTTTCGCTAATTAGAATGGTAAACACTCCACAACAATGCAGCAAAGATCTTAAATTTGAACGTAAATTCTGTGATTTAATCCAGTGCTAGGCGTGGGGGATATTATAACGCATATCTTTTTTAAGGATGCAGCAAAATGTGATCCTACTGTAAAATGCGGAACCTTTTCTTTCCTTAGAAACGCACGGAGGCATCATGTTTAGTAAAGAGAATAAAAATCATAAAATTCATAACTTGGGCTCTATGATGTCCACAAAACTAGGGAAAGAAATCCTTATTTCAAACATTCAATGGCTGTCTTTGTAAAGAGATGAGAGAATAACAGCTTTTGGTCAATATAACTTTAATATTACGTGATTGTTGTTATGGTAAAAACCTTGAATTAAATAGTTGAGCTGAAATGAATCGTATGGGAATAATTCGCTGGGGATGACCAAGCAATGTTAAGCGTTACAACTTTGGAAAGCAAAACAACACACACGGTTGACTGAGAAATCCATCCATTACTTGTCTTAACATAAGAGAAAGTTATACATAACTGTGATTACATATTACTGTATCGGTAAAATAAGAGGGAAACAAACATTATACTTTGTTTGTCTTTGGAAGAATATAATTAGAGGATGTGATGCGAAAGTGCTTTAGGGGAAAAAAAGTCAAGATCAAATATAGCATTTTCAAAATACCACAAGTTACAATTTTTTGTTCAGAGTAAACCGCTTCACATATCACCATATTATTTTCAAAACGTTTGAAAATTTTGGCTTTCCCTCTCGATGTAACTTAAGGTGGAGGCTAATGCACTTGAGTTGACTTGTGGACTTCAGAACAAAAATAAATAAATGTGCGTTTCATTTACTCTTTAGGGCAAGCGTACATTTTAATTCACCCTGGAATGAGGAGTCTACCAGCAGTACGCACAGAATAATACACCCATATTTTGGTTTTTAAATTAACTTATAGATTTCATACTGCGTGATTAAAATTTAATCCAGCCGGCAGTACCCGCAGCGGAAACATTAATCCGTACTTATTGTTACACCATTATTCGTTAAATCCAAAAATTTCTCGATAGTGCAGCATCTTCAGGAGGCGACAGGGCTGCGCAAAAGTCGGTATTATTAATTACTGTTCCGTGGAATCACAAATATCTTTATTTCCGTCCCGAAGCCTCTAGTAAAACGGATTATTTTATTAATTGCCAATGTTATTGGAACTCCACTCAATGGGAGCAAAACACTCAGCCGCAAACGTCGAGGCATTCACGATAATTTAAATCCCAAGCTAAATACCCGCGTCACAACCTGTCTCTTAAGGGATTAAAAACAATAAATAAAATATTGGTCAACCAGGAGGGTGCTCACTTTGATGAGATAAAAAAATTTGATGAGATATCGGTACTGGAAGCCCACGTGACATTAGACTTTAGACGTAAGCACAGGATTTGATTCGGTAGCCAGATTAACTCCCGGCACAAGCCGCGCGCAAGGAGAGTGAGACGCGAAGAATGCATCACCACATCAAAACGAAAGCTGTATCAGTCCACTCCGTTGAAACCCACGGAAACAGAGGGGAATGCTGACGTTCATACGGATTAGTTCTCACTCCACCATGATATAGGAATCAACTCTCACAACAGAGCAACCGATTCGGTGCCCGCTATCCGGAGAGTACGACGGTTCAAGGAAATAAACAACTCGCATCCAAAGTCGCCATTTCAAGGCTACATGTCACCGGGGAAATACGCGGCGGTTCATTATCAATGAACATGATCGTAAGTACATGTTTTCCACGCGTTATTGCTTGATTGTCTGCCATGAAATTCCATTTATTACAAGTTTTCCATTCCAATTAGTAATGAATTGACCCTATTCTAATACAAATTAAGGAAATATTACAGAGTATTTAGGATAATTTGCGATACATAACTTTCAATGACATTAGCTAATAAGAGAAATTATTCTGAGTGAATTTGCTATTTAAACCGTTTCAAATACCTGAAAATGCTTAAAACATGCTGTCCACAGACGAAGCGAAAACTACCGAGTTTACTTTACTTTTGAAGTATATCCGAGAACAAGTTCCAATAACAGAAATGAATGAGCCAGGATAGTCTCCCGCTAGTGTCTCATTTGTTCCTGATCCTTAGATTTATTAGTCAAGGTAAATTACATGGAGAAAAGTATAAAAAATACTCTCAAAATATTGTCCGCAGAGTAAATAACTCTCGAATTTCAATGGATAGGTATTTTACATTATAATAGGTTTAACATTGCAATTCAGCACAAAACCAGTTGCGTAATAAACATTCAGTATTGCATTTTAAATAGTCAAAGCAAAACTAAGAAATAAGTGGATGAAAAATAATTCGTGAAAATCTCAATCTGAACCCAAGTGCATTGATACTCTCAAAGCTTCTGAGAATTTCCTAAATCTGAAATTTGATGCTTGCATGACATTAGTAACAATCCATTTAACAAAGAGGGCATCCTTCATATGCTTAACTCTCTCACAAGTGAAGAAAATGAACAATATTTACACGTCTTAATAATCCTCAGGAAACACCCATTCTTCAGCATTACGCTCGACGGTTCAATCAGTTTATGGCTGGCAAGCGTTTGTAATTTCTTTATAACACGACTCTATTTGCCTTTTATAGACGATACAATAATGGGAAACTTGAAGAACAACTCCGCAAGAGCTGAACACTCGTGCGAAGTGGTCCTTCTGGAGCAAAAAAAGAACTTACGATGCAAATTTCGGGAGAAATAAACTCTCTTGCAAGAGAGGGGAAAGGGATGCCTCTTTGAACGCTATCGTAAAATCCCAAAATTAAATTCTTGGCAACAGAATAATGGCGGTGGGACTTGGGGGAGGAGGGGGAGAGAACGGAGTGGTTAAGCGTCTTCCCACGGCCTTCTGATATCCTCCGGCTCTCACTTTGCCTGCATCTTTCTCCATCATTTATTCGCCTTACTTCCAGGCCTCCTTCCTCGCTCACTCTATCCCCACCATATCCCATTCTATCTCTCCGAGTCCCATTCAACTATAAGCAGGCAGCGCCACAGCCGCTCCCCGACTCAACTAACGCCGGCCGCCATCACTTACACACCACGGCCCGCCCACATCCGCGCGCCTTTCCCCCGTCCCTTCTCCCGGCCAGAAATAAATATAACAAGCGGAGGGGGAAAAGTTTCTGATTTCTAAATTTGAAGGGAGCATCTCAAGAGTGTGGAATTTTATGCGAGTGGGTTATTGCCTTAAGCAGCCCGGCCATTTTCTTTTTCCTTATTTTATTTTCCAAGAAAAAATGAGTGAATGGGTTGCACGTTTTCCAGTTTGAGGCACTGTAATCGGGAATCTCCCTGGAGGCGATGCGTTCCTTGCAAACAAGCCCCATTTATGTATTTCTGTAAGTTAACACCTTTCCATCACATAATCTCGGAATAAATTGATACATTTTTACCTTCTAACCCTCTAAAGTATGATAGATTGAACTACACAGCCTGAAGTAGAATTTGACCACTGCATTTTATTGAATAAATCGTTTTCTTGGAATATTTGCCGGATAATTTTAATCCGGCGCGCTTAAATGATTAAATAATTCTTTTAGGAGCCAAAAATGATACCAAAAGTTGACCCTTTGCAGTGATACTGAGACTAAGTTTCATCCAATAAAAATTTCAAATCAAATCACTGCAGTTAATGACAAAATATTCCTTTAAGCAATAATTACCTAGTTTTTCATTGGTAAGGCAACACTGCTCATTTTTTATGGCAATTAAGAACCCGGACTTCAAAAACTGAGTTTTGCAAATCGAAAATAATAACATTAGAAATAGTGGCAAGAGGAAATCAATTGGTATTAAAACTTTCTCCACTATAGGCTGTAGCCTCTACGTCAACCCTTGGTTCCATTATTGAGATAATATAAGACAGTGAAACATCTCGAGCTTCTCTAGATAATCATAATTCCACCTCGTTTTTCACATCCGAGAAAACGAAACTGATACATTTACCTCAATACGTCGACCTCAGTGGCCACGGGTAAAGTCCTGATAGCATTAAGACCATGGGCTCGAGACCTACGCTGGTGGGTTTACACCACCCAGGGAATGGTGTTTATGATCTGTTATTTAAGATTTAAATGCGATAAAGGACTACGAAGCACTAAATGCCCTTGAGAAATAAAGACGACCGAAATATTATTATTTATATTTCATCAATTTGGCAGCAGTCATGTCTCTTATATAAGCGAACGCTTTACAAATCGCCCTTTCTTGTCTCCGCCCCGGACTGAAGCGCAAATTTGAGGCAAGGCCCGCGTATTGAGAGCGACAAATTTGGGTTAATGAAAACGAAAATTAATTTCAAAGAGTTTGGAGGACCTGCATTATTTCCCCCCGGCTCGCCACCGCTCTGATGGGAACTTAATTAGAGCCGATGAGCGGCGGAAAACTTACCCGGAGCTGCAGACAGCTTCCGTTGGGACGGTAATCATCCTTATAGCGGACCCATCTTCACTTACTTCTCCCCTCTAACTACACGGCTCCCCCCAACATCACATGTTCCCCCCACTCACACTGGGTTATTTTCGCCGAGAACCGCCCATAACTCACATCCAGCCCTCTTAACGCCTCCCCCCTTCCGCCCCAACCCCTCAGCGCAAGCAGACATCTCGCATTAAAAGCGTTTCTTGATTTTCCAAGCCACTTGAGCCGCAGTTGTCTCGCCGCTGCACTCGATATGCCCATCCTTTTAGCTCTCCCGCGTTAGGGAGGGAGTCGGATCGAAAACTGAGAAAGGGATTAATAGGAATCTGAGACCTTGAGGGAAAGTGGAAGAGACGACGGGTGGGATGTAGAGTGGGAGAGCTGTGGGAACTTCCGAGAATACCGAAACGGCACAAGATATCTCCGAGGATGTAGGGAGTGCTGAAACGAGCCGTATTTTACGGGAAGTTGCTCAACTTTTGAATCCTCAAAGCTGCGGTATAGGGATGGGAACAACACGCGGTTTTTCCGTGGATTCCAAGGTGCTACCAAATGGACTCGCGTCTTGGTGCAAAGAAAAGGGAAGCAATCACGATTAAAAATAATAAAAAGATACAATAATCATTGCAGCATAACCTTCTCAACAGTGGTGTATGCATAACGCCTTTTTTTGTTTTCATTAACTGTCCTCATTTTTCTGAAATTTTCGTACTCTTTTGCAAACGAGTGTTGACGATCCAGAAGAAACTTTTCTGTATTTCCGAAATTAGGGCCCTTAAAATTTGGAAAACCTCCCCATCCTAAACACTGGTTATATTAGTAAGCCGTGGCAGCAGTGGTATATAGATGTAGATAGATGATAACGCCGCGGTATGTGATGGTAACGTATCGTCTCATCAACCCAAATGGCGAGGTCTGAAAACCAGGCTTCGGCTTGCTGAGATGTGTTGTTATTTGCCTTGACGTGAAGAGCCTAGATAGATAGATAGATAAACGTCTTTATTGGAGCGAGATTGAGACTTAAAAAGTCCCTTATTCCATCCTAGATAGACGGCGCGATATAACCATAGGAGTTGAAGCTTTTAGATGACAGAAAAGAAACGTATCAATGCTTAGAGATCCATACACGGAAAAAAATATGCGTTATGTAAAGACATATGATATGGACATTGAAAATTATATTCTTGAGAACTGGATCCTCGACAGTCCTCAATAATTTACCCTATTACCCTCATTTCCATTGATACAGAGTTGGAATTCCACATTCACCGCCCCACACTAGGTATTATGATTTAAATTACGAGGCCATGAGGGCATAAGGTGATTAGCATCTCCTGGGGATACCTATATTTAAAAAGCGAATATTGAATAAAAATCAATGTTACTTACCAAGTACCTGAGATACGGATCCCCCTCTTTGTAACATTAACCTGCGGTTGTATTTAGTTTTGGGAGTGTAAAGGATGTTTATTCTCGGTCTCATAATCGGACGGTAAATGCAATGGTCCTACGAAATAAGATTTGAAATTGTGTTTGCCTCTCATTGAGTTCATAACAAGCCTTCTTTTAATCGATAAATGAAGAGTTTAATTTTTTTGCTATGAAAAAATTGCTGGAGTAGCAGTCAAAGGTCATTTTTATGGAAGACATATCTGACGCTGAGTTTAGGTTTAGCGTTTTTGACATGTCTGGTTTAATATATCAAAAGCAATCCATAGCGATATCAGGGCATCATGATTTCTTGTTTCTTGACTTCTATATAGCGTGGCACGCTACCTTGCATAGTGAATTGAAATCTTTTAAAATTAAAAGAGGAATGAAGCATTCAAGGGACATCACTGCACCTTTACCCGTAAATAATCATCGACATTCCAGTGACATCACAAGAAAGGAATGAATAGCAACTATAAGTTCCTCAATTTAGGAAGCAAATATTTTCAAAATAATAATTAACTCATAGCTTAGTTGTAACTAAAATTCAAAAAAACTACTCCGTACTTTCCGTTTGGTGTTATTATGGGTGGTTTAACCATGTTATGCACATTAATCCCTCATCATAGGATTCACGGTTCCCTATCGGACAGGTGGGCTTGATGTAATCTGAAATTCCATCGTGGGCACAGGGTTTTGCATTGTTGTACGAATGAAGTCTAATCAATGAAATAACTTATCCTGCGATGAGCCTTTTCCAAAGATCGGCCCTTCTGAATTCACCGATGTGCGTTGAGTAACACATATTCCCTTGCCAGATAAGGAAGCCATTCCGAGAAGATGCTGGCCCAAAATTTGTTTGGAGATCAGCTACAAGAGTCAAAGCTTCTTGAAGAGCCACCGAACTCTCAAGCCAGCTTTGTAACGGAATACTTATCCATAAGAAGAGTGAACGTAAGAATCTTCCGTTCGAGAATACTTATGGATATTATATGACTTCAAGGAAAGACTCCATAAACCAGGCAGCTAAATTCAAAGGAAGGATTATTAGCCATGATGTATTTTATGCTTTAGGGGATTTAAACTGTTGAGCTTTTACAGAAAAATGGTAAACAGCCTAACTAAACATACGATGGTATATTAAAAAGAGAGAGTGAAGTTCTTTCAAATGGTTTTCAGTAATCTTCTAAGAATACTTCAAATAGTTACCGCCATTGTGAGAATGCACAGGTGGAGACACATTTGACTAGGTACGAAAATCAATGACACAAAGTGTATGCTCAACTCATAGAGAAATAAGGAGGAAAATACTCAAATCATTTAGTTGTAAGCGAATTATCCACATACAAAGCGCAGAGCGCGGAAAATTATTATGAATGACACCAAATATATTTAGCTTTAAACTTTGAGAGGTAACAAAATTTGTTTTGCATACTTTAATAAGTTCGAAGAGAAAGTTTTCTTCTTATGAAAGACGTTAATTAATTAACGAATGATCATCATAAAACAAAAATGGATAACACAAAGTGTTATTATTATATCAAATGAAATCAAATATTATTAATCGAAAAATTCTCAAAATATTACAAGATTTTGTAACTTAGGGTATAATTTAATATGCAGGTAATATATCTTTATTTTCTCAATGGCCTATTGGCCAAGCACGGAGGTAAATATTGATTCAGTTTAAACCTAAAAAAACTCTTACTACCGTTTGTAGCACTCTGACATGGGAAAGATTGATGCGATAGAGAAAAAATGTACCATGATAGGACAGGGATCAGGAAACCTTCTGCGAGCTCGGTAGTCTTTTGGGGCAATAAAATCAATGCATGGGTAATACATATTGCATTAGCAATTCCAATGCCCTATATTGAAGAAGAGTAACCAATATCGCATCAATCTCCCGCATAGGCCAACCTGTTTTCCTTTCACGTTATCCCCTGAGCTGTGAGGATGCCTAGTCGTACCCCGCACGGACTGGGGTGAATGGATTAAAATTCTACTTTTGTTGACGCAATCCATTCATTTGTCCACCAACCTTGAGCGCAATCACGGTTTTCCATTGGTGTTATCATTATTTTTCAATATAATCCATGAGACCGAAAACGTGAACGTCATTATTCTAAATTTGTCGAGTAGTATAAATAACTAGTCTTAATGGATCGAGTGAGTTCTCAGGACAGAAGCTGCGAGTATCACACATCTTGAGTGGCTCGCGGATGACAATGACGCGAAAGAAGGAACCGTGATCCAATCCCTGGTCTCAAAGCCAAATCCAAAAGATTTAGAGTCTATTTGTACTCGCTGACAAAGTCGTGAGTCCCAAACTATCATGAGTGTCATTCTCGCACGGAACGGATTAATGTGGGTGAATGTGATAAAGCTGGTTATCGTAACACCTTAAATTCAAATTACCTCTGCGCTTGCTTTCTCAACTTTGGACGAAGTAATGAATTTCCACGACACTTCTTGTGAGAGGAGAACTCAAAGAGATGTTCCAACTTCTTAATGGGCGGTGCACAATGAAAGGTGGAGGGTGTGAAAATGGAAAGAGGCATCATAGAATTGAATCTCAATGGAAAAAACACCAGGAGATACATCACTGCCACACTAACGGTGAACGGAGAAGAATGAGTTCGAATAGTAAAACAAATATTCGCTAAAATTTCATGTCTTTGGACTTGATGTATAAACGATTTTTTGCTTCGAATGCCAACGGGGCCTCTATTTGGTGATAACTGTGTGGACGTATACATGATAAAGGCTCATAGTTATTCCTGCGTATACAATTGACAATATTGCCTTCCATAAATTACTCATGAAGCATTTACTAAATAAACTGCAGGAGCGTGCTTCGTTGGCTTGTCCACGTCAAGAATGGATGTAAAGTG
Organism: Pyrrhosoma nymphula; assembly: GCA_963573305.1. Classification (NCBI taxonomy): domain Eukaryota; kingdom Metazoa; phylum Arthropoda; class Insecta; order Odonata; family Coenagrionidae; genus Pyrrhosoma; species Pyrrhosoma nymphula. Next base: position 10,294,103 of record OY754332.1, on the reverse strand, counting down.
GATAACGATACAGATTAATGATAGGGGTTCGAATGGTGTTAAAAAAGGGGTACATCAAGAAAGCTATGGGTGAATGTGTTGGAAGACACTTTCAGGGGAAGGAATATTAGGAGTCTAAAGAACATGAGAAGGCGTTGAGGAGCAATGTATGAGAATAACTGTAGTAAAATGCATATGCAAGGATGGGGCTGTATGGGTGAAACTATTAATGTAAAGCCAGATAAACAACCCTATCACCGAGAGTTAAACGTTTTTTTTACCATCTCTACCCCGAAAGGAAACGGCGTGATGATATGCTTGTAGCATAAAAAGTGAACAGTGTTCGCTATTGCCACAACAGGCCAATGCCAACAGGGGTATCTCTCCGGCTAATAACTAAGTCACAACAAGGTACACCACGCGTATGCTTGCAAAATTATCAAGATGTTTGCTGTAAGATGACATGAAATAAACAAAGAATGTTCAGCCAAGAACAACCTGATTACACAGGGTGCTAAAAGTAATCCCTGCCGAGAAATACTTGACTTAATCACGCCTCGCCAAGAGATTGCCACTCGCCAGAAGGAGGAGAGGGTATCGTTGGGAAAAGAAGTGGTTCCAGGTTGCCGAATCCCGCCATCACTTGGCTGGAGCGTTTCCCTCTCGGTATCGCGGGGATTGATTGCATTGAGTTCGTTGCGAGAGATGAAAGTTAAAGGAAAAGGATACCCTAAGGTGTTTGGAAGAGAGCCTAGAAAGCGGGATAAGGGAAAAAGGCGAGAAAAGTTGAAACGATTGTGTTCCCCTTCCGGAAGGCCACCCTACCTTTACCCTTACCCCTCTTCCCCGCCCTCTTATATCTTCTCTACCCCCACCACTCACCCTATCCACACCATTCCCCACCCACCTAGGGCCAATTTCCGAAATCAATTAAGGGAGTGGTCGGAATGGACCGTAAATTTCTCTGGAAACGAACTATCGGGACTACTCGACTGGAACTACCTACCTCCGGGAAAGCACACTCCTCCCACGCTCATCTCCCCTCAACCCCCCCCCCCCCCACCCACCCACCCACCCGGTCCACAATCACCTCCCGGGGCGCGTCAACTCCTCTTCCCTAAAGGGAACGACCACCGACGGGACTTCCCGAGACGGCACGTGGAACTTCCCAGGGGCGACCGGCGGGGCTTGGAGAAAATCCCGATTCCACGGTGTAGATCTTTGGAGGAGGGCTTGAAAAGGCTGCGCCTTGCACAAGTCGCTCCCTCAACCACTTTCTCATATATTCAATGGAGTCCGGCGAAATATGATGGAGCATCATGGGGAAATTGGGTAAATAGTCCCTGGTTATGCCCACTGAGTAATTTTATTGTACTACGGGTTCCGACGCCAATGCGCCATCATCATGTACAATCAGTATTGTACCTGATTATGATGCCTTACCGCCGAAACGCGTAGTACAATAAAATTACTCAGTGAACATTACCAAGTTTTATTTACCAAATTTCTGTTTCTCATAGATTGCAGAAGAGAATAGACAGCATAAAACCCCAAAAAGACGCATGGAAGTGAATATAATTTTTTTGCGAAATACGATACGTCTAAAATGTCTATCGCGCGAAATTAATCTAACATACTTTATAGATAATGTAGAGTAATTATTTCCATCTTGCATTTTTCTGGAGAAATACGGTACTGCAAGACGAAGTACTGCGACATTTACGCGAATAATATAATATTTTATGAAATTCACTGCTAAAATGATTCATTCAATATGGCCGATTGCGCATTTCCATGGCTTCAATGTTCCCCTGAGCCATGGTACCACTAGGTCCATGCTCTTAATTTTGGTAATTTTGGTCAAGCTCGTCGAAGACGAGCACCGCGTCGGACGCCCGACGACCGCTCGAACCGATGGTCAGGTGGCCAAAGTGAAAAAAGTTTTGGACTCTGACAGGCGTTTAACCATCGCCCTTATCAGTGAGGAGACCGGCCTTTCAGTCGGAACCGTCCGCATCATTGTAACAGAGAATCTTGCGATGAGGAAAGTGTGCGCGAAGCTGGTGCCGAAATTCTTGAGCGAGGAACAAAAACTGTCGCGGGTGGAAATGCCGCGGGTCGCGGGTGGCGCCGTGCCACGGTGCGATTGTTGTGTGGCAGCTACTGACGAAATTCGGCGTGACAACGTTGCCTCACCCCCCCTACAGCCCCGACCTGGCTCCACCTGACTTTTTCTTGTTTCCGCGATTAAAAAGGGAGCTCAAAGAATATCGGTTCGACTCCATCGAGGCGGTTCAAGCGGCGACGACAAAGGCTCTCAACAGTATTCCGGAAACCGACTTCCAGCGGGCTTTCTACGAGTGGCAGACGCGCCGAACTAAGTGTATCGATGCAGGAGGAATGTATTTTGAAGATTATTAAGTAATTGTAATTAAAACTACAATAAATTTTGATTTTTGAAACCAGTCCCGATACATATTGAACGGACCCTGTATCTTCTTCCTGCTAAGATCCCCTCCAGGTGTTCTTTTCTTGGTCTACCTCTTCCAGCACGGCCCTCTACCACTCCTTCCATTAAGGTTGTCATCCACTCGGAGTGTCGTAGAAGGTGCCCAATCATTGCGTTTCTTCTTTTACGTATTGAGTTTAGCAGTGTTTGTCCCCCCTCAATTCTTTGTAGCACTCCAAGGTTAGTAACCCTTTCTGTCCAAAATATTTTTAATAGTCTTCTCCAGCACCCCATTTCAAAGAACTTCAGCTTTTTCCTCTCTGCTTTTCTCAGAGTCCAAGTTTCTGAGCCATATGTACACATACTCCAAACATACGTTTTGACAATTTTTTTCCGGGTTGATAGAGAAACATTATTTGATGCCAAGAGAGTTTTCTTCTTGATAAAAGCTTGCTTTGCATGTGCTATCCTGGTTGTCACATCCGCTGTGAACATACCATCAGATGTGATACAGCTACCCAGATATTTAAATGCGAAAGTTTTTCTCCGTCTAGATATACCCCGGATTCCTCTAGTCCATCTCTACTGCATTTCATGATTTTAGTTTTCTTTTTGTTTATTTTCATGTGCCAATTATTTTTAAAATTATTCTAAAAAATTGTAATTTATATAAGCTCAGAATTGCCATGACAGCTGGAATAAAGCGATGCACATACCATCAGACTGCCGAAATTCAGAAATTTTTGAAATTGTCACATTCATTGTTAATTCCCATTGTTTATTCATAACTGCATTCAAAGCACTTGTAGTTTTATACGAGTTAAAAAAGTACATAAAAGTACTAATGTTCCTATATCAATTATGAATAGTAAGTACTTCTACGAAGTAAGGCCTGATTAGATTCAGATTAAATACTTCCTACATAACTTTTGCTGGGAAATAATATGTATTGCGTAAAGAGTACGATGCCTTACAATCAGCAATACAAAAAGAATTATAGTTATTCTCGCCATTTCCACTGAAATCAGCTTCCATGGGCAAAGCCGTCTTGAGGTGGCTGGGGGGATTTTTGTTTATTTACAGATTTGCGTGAAACGTTGCATACGTGTTCTCATTGGCGATATCTATAGATTACAGAGAAAAAATTGCATCAAGCCGATTTGGATTTTTGGCAATTCGATTCTATTTTAACACGTAGCCTTATGTCACATGACAAATATTTCGTAATGATTCAATAAAATATGCAGAGATTTTCTTCTAAACGCGAAATGATAAATTTCTTATAGTTGCTGCCAACAAATATCAAGGTGTCACGCCGAGTCCAACATTCAATAAAAACATATTTCAATATAATTTCGTCCAAATTTCAAATACTGCGCCGGAAACTTTAGCCGTAACTCGCTTTAACTGAGGGAAACATTGAAAAATGTACTTCATATAGGATTTCAATCACTGCCTGTGTGGTGAGTACACCACATAAAAATATAAACTCAAATTAAATGTGGTAAGAGAGTTTTTTACAACTTCCTTAAAACATTATTAAAGCGGGCAACGGCCTGTCACGATGGAAACACCGGTTCCCGATCAGTCACCGAAGATAAGCATCGCCGGGCTCGGCTCGAGTTTGGAGGGGTGATCCTCCGATTCGTCCGAGTGCTGTTGCCCCGGTCTGCGCGTGGCAGACAGTAAGCGCGAAATTACCTTAGCCGTCGAAGCACGTTAAACCTAAATACTACTACTAATTATTAAAATACACACTCTTATGACCCGCAATTACCGTTCCACCCACCTAAGGAAGTCGGGAGGCGAGCGTTAGAGGAATCGCCAAAACAGACAGGGACGCGGCAGAAACGGGAGTTGGGGTTTAGAAACTAGGCGAGACGGCGGCCGCCTGCCCTTCAAGCAAGGAGCGGGCCGTAAAAGCGGAAGAAGGACCGTTCATTCGACGTCGCGGGGAAGTGGGAAGTGGGAGAGGCGTCCACGGTGACAACGACGATTGGGTGCGGCGCCGTCGCCGCCTAGAGCACTTCTTTTTTTTAATTCCCCGTCCGCCGAAGCGCTGACGGGGCAACGCCCGTCAAGCCGCTTAATCAATTCAATTTGGCCGCGAGCGGCGGCATTGAAAATGACGCCTCGGACGAGAATTGCCGGCGAGTGCGGGACATGTGACTTCGACGCCAGCCGAAGGGTGGCGCCAGTATTAGAATTATTCCCCGAGGAGAAGAAGTGCAACAGTGCAATTCCAACCACGGAGTAGTCATTCGGATGGCTGTGGACTATTTTCAAGGAGATTGGGCAAAGCTGATTTCGTGGGCAGTGACTTCAAATACGGATTAAAGAAGAGAGTAGATAGTACATTCACACAATGGAGCGCAACATTTTTTTCCGCGAGGAATGATCCACATGGCTATTGCGGGCATGTCCATTAATGTTATGAATAATTCAGTGATTTTTTAGAAATTACTTTATTTCTTCATTTTTCTAGACAAAGCACAACGGTACCTTGAAATTGCTTCACTAATACCCATGCTTTCGGCACATTAACTCCGCAAATGAACCACTCAAAATGGGCGATTGCGCATTTTTATTACTTCAATATTCCTCTGAGCTATCGTACCGCATAATTTCATCCTTTTTTTAATATATGAAAAGTAAATGGAGGCAGAAGGTGAGCAAATGGATAAACTCATCATTAGTCTTTTAATGGTAAGATTACTTAATTTCAACCAGTCTATCCCATTTTAGCTCTTTTGTCTCATGTTCGGTTTTGCCTAGCCTATGTACTCATCCCTCGTCCTTTCTCTTAGGAACTGTCCTCCATGAGCTAAAGTTACGGGAATAAAATCGAAGGAATTTCGAATGGGTGGGCAAAAAAGGATGGAAACCTGTTGAAAGCTGTTGTTGGAGAATTGTACAAATGATACATAGAATCTACAACAGAAAACTGGGAAGAAATGAAGAAGTATATAAGAGACCATAAGAAAAAAGACTGTATGGAATATAATGCTTAAAAGAGGAGCACGGTGGGTTAGATACATCTTAAGACACAATAATTTCATTGAAAGGATACTTCACTAGAAAGTAGAAATAACGATCCACGAGGAAGACCAAAGAACCAAGCATAAAAGAGGCTGGTAAAGAAGTATTTCAGGGTATTAATGGGTAATGGAAGAGCGGAGGGTGCAGTCAACCAATATCACCGTTAAAATACAGATGCTGGCGATGTTCGGGTGCTGGGAATGTTTTACACATTGGAACATTGCATTGACAGTGGTAGGAGACACCTGAAAGTTAGTGTCGTGGTTCAATTTATTGGTCATATTCTCCGAATGGGAAATAGGTGAAGTATAAGTATGCTAACAAGTAGTTGTATATAAGTAGATAGTTATGTCTCCTTTAACTCTTAATGATCTCCAGGGTCATTTGTCTTGCATAAACGCATCGAAAATAAAAGAGAGGGAGCTCGTTATTCATCAGATTTACGAGAGCGGCTTGCGCAAACAACAGCATGCTTCATGCGTCACGATTGCAATAGCATGAATTGAAGAGTATTGCGCCAAACTTATTACCAGACTGGGTCCCGGTTAGTCATTGGGTCAGTAGTCATTGGAGGAGCCACATGGAGGGTAAGCATGTCCACCGAATAAATCACATGGACAGTTTATACGCTGGAAGCAACGGCCACTCGGCCCTTACTGACCACTGCCTAGAAGGTATATGTGATGCTCGAGTTTTATCTGACCACTTGCTTGCCCGTGCCAATAAAACTAGCTGCGCGTCTCGGTTGAAAATTTCAAGACAACAGAAGATCTGTAAGGGTCGTTCTACAGTAAATATTACGCTGCGCAGTTAGAAGCAGCATCATTGTGCAGAGTCAATAGCAAAACGATGCATTACGCGATCGAGTGCGTTGCTCGCGAGAAAGCGATGCTTAGTACAAATAGGATGGGCAAAAAGAAATAATTTGTTCTAACATCGTGCGCAACGCTGTGTAAGAAAAGAATGTTCAACGCCAAATGTGAAATTAATTCAATTCATGCAACGGATATTATAACTGTGATAGCCGTAGTAGTAGTCATATTACAAGATCTGGGGTCAAAATGACAAGCAGCAGGCAGAGACTGACTGCGTGGATTTGAATTCGTGAAAATTAAGGGCTAAATTGGAGAATTACTACACGTTTAAGCATTTGCGCAGTCATCGAACCAATTCTAAGGTTTACGTGACGAAAATTTGACTTTGCATAAATATGCACAACCAAATGCGCATGAAACTGCTTCAACAGTAGACTTGGAACTTCCACAAGGAGAAGCAATTGATTCTTCAAATGCAGTCACGAGGGTTAACACTAGAAGCGCCGGAGCGGTCAATTTGACCGTTTTTTAATTTCAAATGGTTCCCATTTCCTTCACGATGGTTAAAAATTTTTGATATTTCGTGGCTTTCAATAAATGTTTATCCTACGGCCACACGCCAACAATTTTTATTCTCGGCTGCATAATTAATGAAATAATTGTTAATCCACAGCAGTCATTTTGACCGGTATTGTTGATTTCTGCAAATTATTTTTGTCCATTCGTTTAAGATTTTTTTCTGATATGATGAATAGCAGTCACGTTTCCGGATTTAATTTAAAACTGATTTTCTGCATGTTTCTATAGATATTTCTTTTTTTAAATGATTATGCAATTATATTACAGGATTATTGCATAGACTTTCTCAGAATTTTCTCAAGGAATACACGTAAAACCACTAGGAAATAGGTCCAGAATTCTGTTTTATTATTATGGGAGCGAGATGCCAGCCTCGGTGGCGGTGGGGTTAAGTCCTCACCAGCCAAACCAAAGGTCGCGGGTTCGATTCCCGCCTGGGTAGGAAATTTACACCTCCCAGGGCATGGTTGTATGTGTTCGTCTATCTAATAAATACCTAGTAATTGGCTTCGGCTGTTTGGTATATAGAGATTACTATTAATATTATTATGTGCTATTTTCCACCACTTTTTTCGTCCCTTTTTTTCATCCCTACACGGTCAGTCGAGCTTTCACCGCGCATTGGGTAGGAGCAAAACACCGATACTCTGAGACATGTCCCGGCGACGAAGTCATACTTCGAAAGAACTTGAGCAAGTTTTGCAAGACTAATCAGAAAACGATTCTGATATTGACAAACTCAACCCAGTGCATTCATATCCCTTCGATCCCTCAAAACACCACAACTGCGGCTCCAGCAGTAGGAACTTGGCTATAAGGTAGGGATGGACTCAATGAGTGGGCTGTGACCCCAAGTGGCGCAAACACGATCGGTAGGCTTGCGAGTCAAAATATTCTAAAAGAGAATCCGGGACCATCGCCACAAGCCAAAGGAAGAGTGTCTAAAGAGAACGTATCTAGCGCATGGCGATTATTTATTGATGAAGCTCCGGCCAAGTATGCACTGAAGCAGAAGCAGTGCGCTTGCGTGAGGGAGATTGGACCACAACTTTTGAGGAAACTGAAGCTATTTTTGCCCTGATATACGCACGAGGAGCTTATGGTTGTGGTTCGCTAGATTATATTATGCTGTGATCTAGTGAATGGGGGGCCAGTGTTTTTCTCTAAGACAATGTCACGAAGCAGATTTCGCTCACTTATGAAGTACTTACGTTTTGATGTTCGGAGTACAGAATCTCAGCGTCTCACTACAGATAAATTTGCATTGATGCCCGAAATATGGAATAGCTTCGTGGAAAACTGCATAGCTTTCTATAGTCCAAGTGAATACCACACGGTGGACAAGCAGCTTTTTCCACTAAAGCTAGGTGTAGATTCACACAGTAAATGGCAAATAAACCAGACAAATTTGGAATGATGTTTTCGGTATTAGCAGATGTTATATCCAAACACTTCTGCAATGTGTTTCCGTATCTGGGGAAAGATGAGTTGCGCCGGCCGGACGAAAGTCTCCCCGAAAATGTTGTTTCACGTTTATTGCGTCCGTACCTGGACTCAGGACGAAATTTCAAGACAGATAATTTTTTCACGTCACTGAATTTGGCTAAAAAATTAAAGTATAAAGGCATTAGTATTGTCCGCACAACGAATAGAAACAGACATGTGGTCCCTGAAGGACTTCAAAGGCTAACTTGTACGATACTACAGTCCGAAAACATAAATATATTACAATGACAGTACATCAATGTAAAAAAAACGTATTGGTTCTGAGTACCATGCATCCCAGCATAGAATTAGATAGTACTGGAAAAAGATTACCAGAGTCAGTCAGCTTCCACAACTCAACAAATAATGGAGTAGATATACTGGACCATATGGCAAGGAAATGCACCACGCGCGCTGGATCTCGCCGACGGACTGTGAAAGTTTTGTATAATATCCTAGATTTAGCTGCCATTACTGCACGGGTGATATATAAAGAGGTCACTTTACAAAATATCAGCCGCCATAAATTCATTTTGACGCTAGCTGAATAACTACGTAGTGAGTATACCAAGTCACAGCCAGGGCCAGCACCATCCATTACAGGAATAAAAATTAGAAAAAGACATCAGTTTCAGGAATAAGCATGTAATGGGAATAAAACTATGGTAAAATGCCAAAATATACTTGCGGAAAATGCAAAGCAAGAAGTGAAAAACTTATTCTGTGTTAGGTCTCATGAAAAATACATGCGCTTTTAGGTGTATGGGGAAAACTCGGCGCTTCTAGTGTTAAGGGCCGAAGGGCAAATTTTCCGTGCGTTCATGAATATGCACAGTCATGAAAATAATTCTCATCTTTATGCGACACATTTTCGAACGAGCATCCATCCTCGCACCCGATAGTCAATGAAATTTCCTTAGATAGACGCAGTCATTGCCGCATTTTAATGCACGTTCCTCCATGCATTGAAATATACACGGTAATGCCTTCGGCAAAAAGGCTTCCTTTAGGAGAGGATGCGATTCCTTGGGCGCAGACCCGCCTGCCTGATTTTAAATCCCGAGCGCGACAACGGTAACGGGGCAATGCACCGGCGACAACCCTCGCCTCCGATACCGTCCCCTGCAAATAAATGGAGAAGCGGCCCTAAAGAGGGGACGCGGTGCACGGGTGATGAAACTGAACTGCAGTCAACGCCGCTTCGCGTGCGGGACATTCGATGTTTTTTAAGGCCCGATGTTTGCCCGGAGCGAATTGAATTGTATAGCTCACGCCACCGCTAGAAGGTGGAGAGTTTCGAAATTGGAGGCAATGGTGGCGGAGAAGTGGATGCGGAGGAGTCTTTGTCGCTCTTCTCTCAAACCCTCGGGCACGGAACAATACTCCGAATGAATATATTCATGACTGCCGCAAATACGGCGATGAAATACGTAGGAATTTCCACGAGATAAAATCGGTCTGCACCGGGAATTGAACCACGGGCCTTTGGCTTGCCGGGCAATTGCGTAGACCACAACGCCACCGAGGCTCTCAACGTCATACTGAACTAATCCGCTTGGGAGGTCCGTCACATTAATCCGGTGGACACTTTTGGAGTGCTGCACTACTAAAAGAAAAAATGTCACGCCCAGAGAATATGTTTACGTTTTACAAAACTATGGCTTTTCCAAACTATCATATATTGCCCCGAAACATGGGCATATACATCCAGCCAAATCAGAAGGCCAGAGGCAGTATGAATGAAGTTACTAAGACCCTTCGTGATGAACAATTATATCTTTGCATTATTCCTACTATTATTTTGTCAACCAAGGTTTCAACACATTTGTGCCATTTTCAAGGTTCTCATCTTATGGTAACATTTTGACCTTGAAAATGACATAATTGCATTGAAACTTTGGTCGGTAAATAAAGTAAGTGAGGAAATAGTAGAAAGTTATAAATTTTCATCATAAACGTTGGAAATTTTCACTAAGTGACGCTTCATGCTATCTTTTACTGATGCCCTTGGTTGGCTAATACATTAGCGCCAATAAGCGAGATGAAGACGTCCACACAGAGCTAAACATCCCAGCCATCACCAAAACTATAAGAAAATAACGTAACAAATGGTATGTGTACATATAGAGGATGTCGAGCAACAGATTATCCCAGAGACCTTTTAAATATAGACCATCTGGAAAAAGGAATTGCGGAAGACCAAATATGCGATCGTGGAACTAGCTTCCAACCTGAAACGGAACAAGCCAAGTGGTCTAATCGTGGATAGTTAGTGGAGATTTTGTTAACTAGTAGAATTCGTCATTTCCAGCAAATTCGTAGCCTAAAATAAATTTGGAACACAATGGTTTTCATGCTGCTACGTAAGTTTCTGAATTGCTTCGAGAATGTCAGTCAAAGCCTTCCCAGTTACTCCCGCGTTGGTTCGCTTTGAATGACGATAGTTCCGCTGGCGTTCCAATCGGCATCTTAAGGCCCAAATTGATCAGCATAAATTGATCTAAAATACATACCTGCTGCAGATCACTTTGAATATTAATATGACAACTGAAACGCGGGTTAAATTGCGACGAACATTTAAGACGAACCAACCCGGAGGAACTCGGAAGGCTTACATGCGTGGATGTCATGCTGATAACACAGTAAATTATTCTTGTACGATTGCACTCACGATGAATTAAACTGTCAAAGTCTCGCATCAAAGTATTTTCTTCATCATGAATATCGAAAACTCCCACCAGTTTCAGTCTAGAGAAGTTCTATTCATTTGTTCAACGTGTTTCCAAATGTAAAACATTATCATCAGATCACTCAGACATACTAAAATTCGCTCGTTTAGAACAGACTGGGTTGGGGTGAAGGGGAAAAGTTGGAAGAACTAACTGTCATATCAAGTAGCCAGCAGCTAAACTGGTAAGTCTGCTGTTTTCCTCATATTATCCCACATATTCCGGTACTTTCCATATTGAATATTGCCTAATACAAATAAATGTTACCTAATACAAGCATTAAAGGAAACCAGTATTATATGGGAGTATATGAAATGGAAATGAGCCAGATATAAAAGTAAATGGCCAAGTAATCCATAACTGCGGGCTCGAATAAGAAAAATCGGAAACGAATCAAAAAACTATGAAGTAATAAAAAAACTGCGGGCTTGGGAGGGCGAAGTACATAGCGTAAATGATGAAAGGAGTAAAAATGAAGTTTGATGAGATTACCGAGACTTCATGGTTGGCTGATATTAGAATGGAGTGGAGAACTGCAGCAAGCATATCTTCAGATCGAGGACTACCGATGAAATCATCATCATCAGTTTAAATATGAAGATTGTTCTGCTCTGCAGCTCTCCGCTTCAATCTCCTATCAGCCAACCGCTCCATTACTACATCATTTCATTTTGACGTCCTTCACAATTATCCTGATATATTATATTCTTGGTCTTCCCATGTAATGATTGCGATTCATCACTCCCTCCATAATTGTTTTCAATAGGCTATTGTGTCAAAAAAGGTTTGTCTCCTCATCATGTCAGAGATTTCATTATACTTGCGAAATAAATGGTGGAAGATATCAATTGCCTAGACTAATACAGCCGTGCTCAAACCTTGAAGTAGGATAAATAGCAATACACATAGATACAGCTATTTCCTTAACGCATTTTGGATGCGATGGGGATATCCCCTCTTTCATTGTGGGTGACACAGGGCACCGCCAATGTGCCTGTGAACGACACGAACGCAGGGACGGGGCAAGGAAACTAACTCGTGGAGGAAAGAAACTCAACTGGGATCTGAGCAGGCTGATGGTGGGGTGTGGCGGGGCCGGGGGGGCATGGGGGGGGGTGTGAGAGAAAAGGGGTAAGATGGATGGGGAAAGTGGTTTGCGGGGATTTAGGGCGACTTAAAGGGCCACGGGACGAGCGCCTCCTTTTAAGACGGGTCGGGAGGGAGCGTGGGTGGAGGGCTAAAGGCGGGATGCGATGTGGCCGAGGCGTGTGGGCTAATTGATTCCATCTGCACTCCTCCCTCCTCCGTGTGTTACGGGGTTCCCCTCGGAAGTAATCCGGGATCCCTGACTGCCCAGGAGGAAAAAAGACCTTGCTTAACGCTATAGGTGTGTCACAGAAATGTGCTGTCCCCTCAGTCCCCAAATATTTTACCCTCGAGATGGAGACCTTGTTGAGCTGGGAAGACACAATCGTTCGGTGGTGATACCCTTTTTAACGTTTAAAGCACCAATGACGTGGGCGGAAGAAAATGTGCTGATCCTTCGAGGGCAAAGAAAACCTCCCAGCTGATCACCCGTGATCGCGTGGCACTAAGAGAAAATTATCCATTCTGAGAAGTAATTAAACACAAATTTTGATAGCTCTATTCCACAGATTTAATAAAAGGTACAACGCGTTTCAGCTGTAAAGCCATCATCAGGAAATTTTCTAGGTATGTAAGTATGGCTATACAGCTGAAATGCGTTGTACCTTTTATTATATCTGCGGAATAGTGCTATCAAGTTTTGTGTTTAATTATGATATCCTTCCACTACGTCTCGCCGGACACAGTTACGTTCATTCAGAGAAAATTAGTTATGAATTCAGTCCTTTCAAGCGTAACCTTGCGGAAGTTCATCATGAATTATGGCAATAACAACTATGTTTCAATCCACAGAGTTTTTACTGGTACAACTAGTTTCAAGACTACGGTGTCGGGTATCTGATTATGTCAATGTAGCGTTGAAACTAGTATTACCAGCAAAAACTCTGTGGATTGAAACATAGTTGTTATTGCCATAATTCATGATGAACTTCCGCAAGGTTACGCTTTAAAGGATATCATAGTTGTTATTGTCATTATTCAAGATAACTTGTTTAAAAATAATCTCGGAGGTAATTACTAATTATGCATATCGAGTATCCTCAAAACACTTATCGAAATCAGTCAAGTCTTGGTTAAATATTTCTCGCAACTAGCCTTTACAGAGAAAACGGCGAAGAAACAATGCGTTGACGAGCACTTTATTTTACTCCGCAATCGGAGCACTTTCAGTGGAGTGCTACAAAGCTAATAGAAACTCTCTATAAGATTTTTATGGAGAAAATTAAAAATAACACTTCGTGAGGAATAACAACCACAATATCGAGCATGAAACTGTCTTATTTGATAAGATTATTAGTTCTGTGCATAACTGCTGGTGGAAAGGTTGAGTAAAAGAAAAGAAGCAAATGTGTTCAAGTAGCTGTACCAGACGGCGCCAAGCTGTGATACCGGATCTGAATTTTTGGATACGGCCCTGATCTCTCTATCTGAAACATGGGGAAGTACAGTATTTTGAGTATAATTTGTAATGATACAAAATGACATTTTCACGAAAAACTGTATAAATGGAACACATTCTCACATGAAATACAATGGAAAAAAATAACCTGCCCATCTTACTTTTCTGAGTCATTAGCAAAAAGAATGAAACCATTGATGCCAAATGCATAACTTCGATAGAAATGGCACAACAGATGGCTCCCATAGTTGGAATAAGTGCAAATCTGAATTCTACTGGCCGATTTATTCATATAACCTATCTTTATTAGTTTTATAAGAGCTGAGGTGTGCCATCAGTCAAATTATTATCTTTATTAAACAAGACAAACAAAAAGATAACGTACAGTACCCATTCTGACTTACATATTCGCGATGAAACTTGATTAAGGTCGATCCGGTGTTACATTCGGAACGACTCGGAAAGTTGGGAAAAGAAACAAAAATGCGTTAAAGTAGCTGTACCAGACTGTAGAAAAATAGTTGTACCAGAACTAGCTGTGATACTGTATCTGAATCTTTCAATACGGCCCTGGTGTCTCTCAAATGGCTCTTATTTTCAGTAGCCGACCAAGAATTGCATCCATTAGTCGATGTCTTCGGTCAATTTTAAAACGATCAATAATGATACCCGACGTGAGACCCCGAACAAGAAGATTTAAATAAACGATATGCGCCGTAATTTATTGTAATTGGTTAATTCTAGAGTCTATACCACATCTTCATTTTCCAATGAGAATGTTGTAATAGAATAATATTACCGCTAATAAACTGTCCGGTTTCGTCAATTGAAACTGAATCTGGCTTGATTATGAACTCTACAATTATGTATAAAAGATTTTTTGAAAAGAAGGAGTACTACTTCGTTATAACTGAAAAAATATGCAATTAAATAAAGTGGATGTAAGTAACGTTCTTGTAGGTTCAATCAATTGAGCAAACGTTAATATTGAGTAACGCTCCATTTTGTTTATATTTGGCATTTTTAGTCCAACTCCAGTTTTTTTAGTTCAGTGAAGTTTTACAAATTTAACGAAACGTCAACAATGACTGAATGAGTTGTTTTTTAAGACCAGTACTCCATAGCTATATTGATAATAACATTGTGGTAAAAAAAAGGACAGGTACGATCGGGAGTTCAGGCCCAAAATAATTCACTGAATTTTGACTGTTTCATCATGTATCATAGTACTTCGGTTCCACACCATGGAACATGTGCAATGAAAGAGGAGAAAATAAAAATGAAAACAGAAATAAAATATCTTAGAGTAAATTTTGACAAAAATATGACTTTAAATAATCATATTTTATGTAATACCATGTCTGCATAAAAATTATTAGATTTTCTGTATCGTGTTTCCAAATATTTTACAGATGAGAAAATGTTAAAATTTTTGTAATTTTCATATGTAAGAAGCATATTGGAATATTGCTCCGTGATTTAGAACCCGCATTTGAAGAAATCTGATGTAATGATTGAGAGAGTCCAACCAAGATTTTTGAGACCAATTAATTGCGTACGCCACAATATTTATTCTATGTTTGAAAATTATGAAGGCTGCAAAACTATGTTGGAAGAGTTTAAAATTCAAGCAATGAGTGAAAGATGAATTATGAATTATTTAATTTTCCTGCTTGAGATTATTTACAAAGGAAATTGTGTAGAATTAGTTGGTAAATTAAATTTTATAGCCCCAACAAAGAAAGCGAAGCAAAACAGGACTTTTTACATAAGAGATGTAAAGACTAATTATTGTAAAAACGCACCATTAAATATATAAATAAATATATATCTAATATCTTCTGAGAAAACGCACTCGGCGAATAACACTAATATAAATATACTTTGAAAACACAGGCACACGGAAATTAAAAGGACACTCACAAAATAATATACGGGACGTTTCGACGGGCAAGCCGTCATCGTCGGCGACAAGAGACTAACTAGTGGTCTGTTACCTCGGGGGGGGGGGGGGGGGAAGGCGGAACAGGAGAAGGGAAGGGGACTGGTGGGGAGCGGGAGCAAGGGGTTGCTATTGGTCAGTGGGTCAAGTTAAGCCCGGGCGATTCAAATGCCCTAAAGAACCAGATGAAAGCAATCTCACGAGTCCTTAATTCAATATTAGTTGCTGAAGTGGGGAGGGCTTCTAATATAGAGAGAGAGAGAGAAACATTTGTTGAAGTTCTTACGATGGGAAGCGGTATGTTTAGGAATGGGATCAATGAAGGGAGGACATGCGGTGGAGTGGCGGTGCCCATTCATTCGTATTGAAAGCGGGGTAGTGCATTCGCCAACATAAAATGCCGGGCAGAAATTGCACGAGAGACGGTAAACGATATTTGTGGAAGTACAGTTGGCTGCTGAGAAAGATTTATTTGAAGAGGGTGTAGCAGAAGAGCGTAAGATGGAGCAAAATTTGCATCTAGGACGGTTGCAAGTTGAGGAGAGTGGTGGAGAGGGGGCGGTTGGTTGAAGGGTGGGTCGGTTGAAGGGTGGGAAACTTTTAAAGAATAATAATTCCACTGCCCTCCTATTACCTTCATCTCCCACAGTATTTTTTAAGCGTACCGCAAACCTGCGAGATATCTTAAAATCTACGAAACCCACCCTTCAACCGACCGCCCCCTCTCCACCACTCTCCTCAACTTGTAACCGTCCTAGATGCAAATTTTGCTCCCTCCTACGCTCTTCTGCTACGCCCTCTTCTAATAAATCTTCCTCAGAAGCCAACTGTACTTCCACAAATATCGTTTACCGTCTCTCGTGCAATTTCTGCCCGGCATTTTATGTTTGCGACTGTACTACCCCGCTTTCAATACGAATGAATGGGCACCACCACTCCACCACATGTCCTCCCTTCATTGATCCCATTCCTAAATATACCGCTTCCCATTGTAAGACCTTCAATAAATGTTTCTCTCTCTATATATAAGAAGCCCTCCCTGAATCAGCAACTAATATTGAATTGAGGACTCGTGAGATGGCATTCATCTGGTTCTTTAG
This sequence comes from Pyrrhosoma nymphula, assembly GCA_963573305.1. Taxonomy (NCBI): domain Eukaryota; kingdom Metazoa; phylum Arthropoda; class Insecta; order Odonata; family Coenagrionidae; genus Pyrrhosoma; species Pyrrhosoma nymphula. The sequence goes on along the minus strand of OY754332.1, from coordinate 10,277,441 downwards.
GGAATTTGAATCGCCCGGGCTTAACTTGGCCCACTAACCAATAGCAACCCCTTGCTCCCGCTCCCCACCAGTCCCCTTCCCTTCTCCTGTTCCGCCTCCCCCCCTCGAGGTAACAGACCACTAACTAGTCTCTTGTCGCCGACGATGACGGCTTGCCCGTCGAAACGTCCCGTATATTATTTTGTGAGTGTCCATTTAATTTTCGTGTGCCTGTGTTTTCAAAGTATATTTATATTTGTATATATATATATATATATATATATATATATATATATATATATATATATGCCCAATGCAATACATATTGTAAAGAGCTAAATATGAACTTGTCAAAAGAAAAGTTTTGCATGGATTTGCTGGCAATGCTATCAAAATTGTAAAATAGTTCCTAAGAAAAAAATTATCCCTTTTTGTTATCAACACAATTATTATGCAAACTTTTTATGTAATTTCCAGCCAGACTTGGCTGTTGTAATTTATTGAGAATTTAATTGTGTATGAGTTTACACTATTATTATGTTTGTCATGCTTGGCGAACGATAAACATATAAATAAATTAATACCAGATCGGTTTAATCGACTACACTCGGTTAAAACCCGTCGAATTCGGTTACATTCGGGTATTCCTGTCACAAAACCCTTCGAGAATTTCCACGGTTCCGTTTCATTTCTGGCCACATCCCCGCTCGGGAGCAGAGAGGGGGTGAAAATCGTTCAGTCCATTCGTCTTAACGTGGGTGTTATTCCACTTCGCTGACCTTCAAATCGCTCTCTTGTGCCCTCGTAGGGGAGTGCCTCTTTTCGTGCATGGAGAAGGGCGTGGACGAATAACCAACGCTCAGCCAATCGATCCAACACAACTTCTTGAAAGAACAACAGACGGATTATTAATGACCAATGAGAAAGTTCGTCACTTCCAGCGCGGGCCAGATGGAAGGCTTTAAAGCAAAACTAATCCCTTGAGCGGTGAAGCAAACATTTCCGACGGCAGGGAGCGAGAATGGGAAACTCAATAGGAATGCGATTTGAGAAATACGGTCGGAGAAATGAAAAGGAGATGGATAAAATATTTCCGCCACAAAAACCTTGAAATAAGAATGAAATGAGGGAAAAAATGAGTCGTCGTGAATCAAAGAATGGGTTATTTCTTCAAATAAGACTAAGAAGATACAAGGTTACTTGAAATTCATACACATACTCTAAAATTAACATTTTAAAATTATCTTCAGCAAATACTGGTTTATAAATCACAGTTTCATTATGCATACATCGTGGGGCAGATTCCATTGACTTAGAATTTAGCCTACGGAATATGATGGTGAATAAATTAAGCAAATATGACGAAACTAACACCAATAAACCAAATAAAATAAAAATAAAAGTTACACTACTTCATTCTCACAAAATTGAACAGAATGAGGTAGATAGAAATTGAAAGACTAACGCATGTAAATATTACTATTATCCTATTGGGAATAAAGTTATAAACAAAATTAATAAATCTCTAAAATTTAAGGTAATAGGCACACCACCCTTCCCTCTCAATTTGACGTAAGTCACGAACTGTTTGAGGTTTGATATAACAGTTACTTTTTATCGATAAACAATTTGCGAAATTTTGACTTCATATGTAATATAGCAAACCCGCCAACGTAATAAGTCATTAGTATCTGTTTCTCCTCAACGCGTTTTTTAGTTTCACTGGTATATACTTTCATATTTTACATCTGAATAAAAATAATTTTAAAATTCCTCGTCGGGATTATTTTTTAATTTGCTGATATCCTCAAGGCTTCCGGAGTCACTTATTGCTATGACATAAATTCAAATAAAATGCCACATCCCTATGCCCGACGGAAGAACTTTCAAATAAATGAGTTCTTAGAGAAAATAGACATTGGCATTATACATACGACTTTTGGAATGATTTATTTACCATTTTCACGAGGACAGAACGTATCGTATAACCATTGCTCATCTATTTCCCAATGCAAACACCTGTGTGACAAGCTCTTCTTTGGCAGCATCACTACGTGGAGTAAATAATCATCACTGATGATTGCTATCCCGGTAAATGATTGAAAGATTCTCTACATCAGGTAATAGTTATTAAATGTGAAGAACTGCAGCCTGGAATACTGTGAAATATTTAACAAACGACCAACTTTGGCTAAAACAGTTCCTCTGGGTGATAACTCTAGCTCTAAGTCCTGGTTTGGTGACAACAAAACTTGACCTTCAACTGCACCAAGCGCAGCAAGAAAATACCAGTTTATAGTTATAAAACGAACACATTCATTGCTAGAATATAAATTTTCGATAAATTGTTTGTGTAAATCACGTGTAACTATATTGCTTTATTGAGAATTGTTGAATTTTCATTAATCGATGGTCGATTCAATGATGGTCGATCTTCTATTGAACAACAGGTCAAGTTTTTTGGAAAAAGAGAGTAGGTTTATTTTTTCAAACCTTTCCAACGCCAGATGATAAAAAATATCCGTGTCAAAAAGATCCCAAGTTTTTTCGCGGATAAGAACATTCTTACTAAAGGAAGCGATGACCACGAATCCAGTAAATGCAAAAAATGGTCGAGCATTGGGGAATGCATTAAGAGATAGTGCGTCAGAAAGGTAATGGGAAAAGAGGATACTCGCCGGCTATCAGAAAAAAAGGATGACGGATGAAAAGATAGCCGGGAGAAAAGTGGGTAAACCCTCTGCTGGAGGTCTTTACCGTTTTTGCGAGGCTCTTGACGCAGTGAATCCAAGCTTGCTTTCACTATTTACGAGTTCCAGCTTCGTCAGCTCAGTGAATGGCAAAAAATTCATTTAAACGAAATTCAGTCTCTCACTTTTCATTTGCTGTGAGAGGACAAAGGAGACGCTCACGTTAAAGTCTATCTCTGAGCCATGCTCAGTAACTTAGTACATTATAGCATTTGAAATGCATTTTCTAGCCATCTTATCAATAATATCCGAATAAATGCTTCAAATTGAATCTTTATTTGTAAATACCAAAAGGTGGATTTCAGAGGCGCTTCATAGCTGCCATGAGTTCAGGTAGGTACCTCTTTTTTATTTCACCAGGAAATTTTATGATAGAAAACAAAAACTTGTTGAAGAATAGACATAATTTCAGGAGAAATTAAGGAAAAATTATGTAAATACTTTAAAAATAATTATCATCTCCTTAAAACAGAAATATTAATAAATATGTTCGGTTGTGTATATTTTCTTATAATGCAACCAAATATCTTAATAGCGCTAAATTTAACCTAATCAGAATGCGTCTTTGGGGAGACGAAAATGTTCAAAAGAGCATTACCTACCCCTTTTGATGATGAATATTCAGCTCTGAGATAAGAGTCACCGAATTGTTATCATCATAATTTCTGTAATTATTAACTTGAGTGAATCCACTATATACGAAATTAGTTCTGGGTTTAAAATATAAAGGTTAAAACTTCAAGACCAAGAAAATATTGGGCATGCTGATTTGATTATGCATCTTCATCAAACAATGCGGACCATTCTGACTAAACGTCAGAATGGTCCGCATTGTTTGATGAAGATGCATAATAGGGAGAATCAAAAACACTAACATTTATTTACAACACAATGGAGATGTGTGAAATGCTGTTTTACTTCAACATTCACAATAAAAATCACAACCAACCGATTGTTTCCGTGTATTTCTAGCAAGAGCAGCAGGTAATCTGAGTGTCCAGAATTTATTGAGCGTTCTGAAATTGAATAAATGTCACCCGAATCAAACGAGCTATTACGAACCGGAGTAGACGCAGTATGATTCTGGGAATGTTGCGGCTCTAACAATGTTTTACTGGCACTCAACTTTGGGCCCGTTAAACAATAGAATGCACATATTTATGAACGATGAGTTTGCATTGCATTAATGAGGTAAAGTGAAGTCAGACAATGGCAGAGAGAAAGATGACGTTCAACTTTCCAAAAAGTATACTTACCCAACAGCCTGTTCCCTTTCGGGATTAGCAGATACAAAAGAGCTTACTTATCGTCACTAGACCTAGAAAATTGGCTTCGATTTTGATAGCTTTCGTGCAAAGAGAGAAAGCAACCGTGCTTTCTTTTCACCACATTCATGCACGCACACTTGGTACCGTATTTATTCACGCTCTCTTGTTATTAAGACTCCGAACATTCTTCCTCAAAAGTCTCTTCCACCACGTTCCTCCATAACGTTGTCGGTGTCTCCCCCCTTCCTCTCACAAAACTCACCCCACGATCATGAATCTGTTAATTTATTCGAAATCCATCTATTCTCTACCCATAGTCAAACCAACGTCCATTACCTGAGCATCTATTGCACATTCTTTCATTCTCCCACTCATTTCAAACACTCTCACTTTTACCGCCAATATTTCTCTGAAAACTCACAGAGCCTATACTTATGTGCCAGCTTGTACTATGTTCCTGGCATAAAAATAATGATATAAAAAATAAATAAATTTTAATAATAGCACAGGTATTTTTCTAAAGATTGCCACGTCCAGGATATTCCTATAATTGGATACTCAACACATCACTGACTTCCGACAAGTTTCAACGGGATGCCCTCTGTCGTACTCAATCCTGAACACCTTCTCTCACTTGCCCGTAAATTCTGTCAGTTTTTACGCTTTCAAGCATTCCGATTCTCTTTCCTAATGTTCTTCACTTGACTTAAAACTTTCCCTCTAAGATCATGCTTAAAGAGCAACTTCGGCGTAATATGTGCCCCAAAACAAGATGTCTATCCCTTTGCAATTTCTCTTAGCAATTTTTCTTGCGCCTTACATTCTCATCAGTCAACACTCATATCCCTAGAGATGTGGTTCTCAAACGTTTTGCTCTATTCTCCTCTTTTGCCATAGCTCAGAATAGTATTACCCCTTCCCAAGAGAGCATAACTCATAAGATGCATTTCAAATACTACACACATGTTTCAAAATCGATTTTAACCTGTATCATTCAATAAACTTTATTGAACCCCACAGAATACATTAAAGTAAAGTATACTTAAAAGCATTAAAAAATGTATACAGAACATCACATTCCGCTGAATAGTGGTCCAAATTACCCCCCAGGGAGGGAAAATCTTGTCCTAAAGAAATTTGAATACCGGACTGTATTAGATTACCGTTTATTCGAGAACCACAAGGACAAGCGATGGAATAATTCAATCAATACACACATACCACAAATTGAAATTTAGCTCAAACCAAAGGTCAGCTAATTGGTTACTGTTGCATTTTGTATCACTCAATGGATTTCGTAATAAGGCCTTCTTACTTCCATCAGAAACATTAGGCGTCGCTAATTAGGTCGCCCCGGCGGCGCGGAGGGGCGAATCCTTGCCTATCAACCCGAGTCTCGCTGGTACGATTGATACGATTTTCAACTCCCAGGGTATGGTTGTGTGCTCGTCCATTTAGAAGAGTGAGATGTAACAGAGGACTAGATAGCCTTAATTTTGCTCGACAGAAAGAACATTATTATTAATATTATGCCCCAGGACGACGATTTCCGTAACATGGCGTTGGAATAGTGGTAACGCATAGCTGTTATCTTCATTAAGGAGGTTGGAGCGGTAATCGTGAATAACTGAGTGCACATTTTAAGAGCTCAAGTATAAAATTGAAACAAACTTTTGAACCACATACTAACTAACTTATGTTTATACGGTGCAAATCACCATACATTTAGTAATATAAATAATGCATGGATTATATTTTAAATACCTCACCTATATTAAAGCATTTGTATGACTTGGATTTTCGGCGCGGAATTCGAAATGCAAACGAAAATAATATCTAGATACGAATAATATTAATACGCTTTTTTTTACCTGGAATGATGCTTTAATATTTGATAACAACCATCATAATAATATGAATCGTATTACTTTGCGTTTAGGAGATAATCTACTCATATTAATTCGAACTATAACGTAATATGCTGTATGCGCCATAAGGTTACGTGTTAAAATAACGTTGAATTGCCAAGAGACCAAATCGGTAACATGCAGTTTTTTTCACTTTTATCTATAGATATTACTAATAAGGACACGTATGAAAATCGGAAATCTTTTCATAAACAAAAACCACTCCTACCACCTTAATGTAGACTCAACATGGAGCCAATGCTACCGCCTCTCCCGGCCACAGGGTCCACGCACGCGAGTGGCGAGAGGGAAATTGATGAAAAATACGGACGGCGGAGAGAGAGAGAGAGAGAGAGAGAGCAAAGTTGCACCCTCCATTAGCGGAAGAAAGATGAGAGCCGACCTCACATTGTGCTGGTCTCGCTGCCCGCCCACCTTATCATTCAGCCCCCCAAATAGACACGCCACTCTCGAGATGGGACTGTGGAACTGGATCACATTCCTTCCTTCTTCGAACGTCGAGCACAAGTTTAGCGCTATCAAATGATTTGGGGGCGAGGTGTCGGCTACGTCACTGGAACCTCTCGGAAAAAAACCCGGAAAAGGTGGCAAGAGACATTGAGGAAGAGACGTTGTGGGGAGAAGGGTCGGGAATTAGAAGGAAGCTGTGCTTCAATAAGGGCGTGCATTGAATTTGAATGACGATACACATTTCGCATTGACAAATTTGCGATGTACTTATCGCACATCGTTTGCTGTTATCGCAGGGAGACATTAGACTGCTTTCCAAATTGGGTATCAGAATACCCGGGTGTAGTAGCATGATCGTGTAACTTTTCAATATTATTATGAACGTGTGAATGTAAACTTTTCACCTGTGAGAAAGGTGTTTAATGTGCTATACTTGAGTAATTATGAAGCTACTTAGTTACAATAAATATTTATGTAATAAATATTAGTGAATGAGTGCCGAGTAAATGCGTGTGTGCGTACAGGGTGTCACAGTGAGGATAATTTTGAACAGCACTGAACTCGACTCGGCGGCTACAATTTAGGCTTGGATTACCTAAAAATTCAGATGAGGCAGGTATCAGGATGACATGGAGGATATTACTTAACTTCGCTCTGTCGCTCTAGAAATGATAGAAGCGACGAAATAAGAGAGACGCCCTACCAAACTGATATGTGTAAAATTTCCTTCTTTCTACGCAACAATACATGGAATAGTTTCTACTACGTAGCTATTATAAAAGCTGAGTGAAACAGAGCCACAAGTTGACTTTGCCTTTACGTTATTTCCACGTTAACTGAAAATTTAGGTTTCGCATACTACATCAGAATCTCGCTTATTTGACGTAAACGTCGTTATATGACATAAAAAACTTGCAAACTTCGGTTTTCGTGCGGAGGAAATACTAAAACACTGAAATTCCAGATTTTTAAAAATCCCCGAAAATGGAATAATCATACATTCTCTTTAGGCACTACCTGTGTAAGGGATACGCAAAAATGTATATAAAATAAAGCCACAGTGTGCCACTCTGTTTTTGTTGTTGTCCTTAATGAAGCGTATGAGGGAGGAATTTTTTTTTACCAATCAGCTCGACAGTGTACGACAGTGTTTCGCTTCTGTCAGCTCTAGCGATCTACGCGTGGTCCTAACGTGCGTCACCCTGAAACGTAATGCGATGTATTGTTCCACGGCCCGGATAATCAACATCGCAAACCGATACCCCCGAAGTATGGCACCGAGGAACGATGGAATCCACACACACGTATTGTGTTGCGCACGGGGATGGACGAATATACCCGATGGATAACACTTTCCGCTTCACTCTACGGAAGGTTTGGGGGAGGGGATGGATGGGAGGGTCTCGCCGGCGCCAGATAGGCCCAACTCACTCTCCTGGACCCAAAATCCACCGCTAATTGGACGGCAATACCTCCTCCGCGCCGAATCTCTCTCTCTCTATCTCGAGTCGACCACGTCGCCTTTCACGCTTTGCATCCAACATTCCCAGAACATCCACCGGCATCCCTAATCGTCCTCCACTCCCTTGTCTCTCCACCTTGATGGCGAGAGGAAGGACGGCGGGGGGAGAGGGGGTTTTGTAGGGGGACCCAATGGTAGACGGGCTAACGGAGTGGGGCAACGGAACTAGGGCCCATTATTCGAACGAGCACTGGTGGAGAGGATTCGAGGGGTCGTGTGAGGGATTTGACACTGCACCCGTCGTTTCCTGTTTATGAAGGTCCCGCCGAGTCAAAAATGAGTAAACGTCATTAATTTTTTATTTCCGAGCTACTCAAAGTAAATGAGTCAGTCCACGTATCAACTTATCGATAGCATTATCGAAACCCTACATCTACGGACTAACATTTTTGCAAATTGAACGACATTTTGCGGAATTGAGGAGGGTCCGCCGACACCGTGTGGGTCAAAACAAATATTTTAGTTCACCTTTTCGTTTTTATTGGAGTAAAAAACACTGATTTCACTGATGAGATGCCTTAGCTACTAAGAAACCAAATTAAAGTAATAATTATGTAGATTTATTGACGGAAATACATTTGGCTAACACTTTTCCAGTCATATCCGTATTTTCCACATTTTCCAGTCGATTGCAGCAGCAGTCCCAATTGAATTGCGTAGTTTGACTTCAATTAATCTAGCCCATTGCCAAGCGATCGTAGAATATGATGAACAGGAGCCAAAATATAATTACCATTCCAAGCATTAAGAGAATTGGTATTTCATGAAGTTTTTTTTTTGTGAAATGGAATTTGTTTGGCGATGATATAACTCAAAATGAAGCGATTTTCATAAATCTGGCTGCCTATACCGAATTGAGAGCTTGATTTGCTATGATCAGATAAAACACATTTTCCAGCTATTTTTCCCCAAACTGAGGTTAAAATTACGGCTTTAGGTGCAAGAACAGGTAAAACATGGGGAAATACATTATTTCCAGTAAAATAACTAAATATATTAATTAAATGTTCTCGAAAAACTGTTTATAGGGAACGCATTCTCACGGGAAATACAATTGGAAAAAGTAACCTGCCCACCTCTCGGAGCTATCAGCAAAAAAACAGAAATAATTGATGCCAAATGCATAAACTCGATAGAAAAGGCGCTACATGTGGCTCTCGTGGCTGGAAAAGTGCAAATCTAAATTTTACTGGTCAACTAATTCATATTTTACACCTTCATTTATTTTCTTAGAGCTGAGGCATGCCATCAGCCAAATCATTGTTTTAAACAAAACAAGCAGACAAAAATATGGCGCGCAATATTGATCGACTTGATTAGGATCGATCATTTTTCCCATTCGGAACGACTGCGAGTGGTGCACGCGCCGGGAAAGAGTGCTACGGAGTGTTGAGGTGAGGACTAGTGAGAGGATTGCCGGCGGCGGTGCACGGCAGGTGGAGCACCGCGAGGCCGGACGCACCCGGAGAAAGATCGCTTTTTTTACGCGTTGGCAGGTCGCTCGCCGAGGGCAGCGTGCGGTGGACGGAATCTCCCGGAATTGGGAAGGAACCCGATCGTCGGTGAGGAGACTCAGACGTCTTTTGAGAGCATCTCTTCCACTCACTCAAAGGTGGGACAGATCGGCGGACGATTCCGTCTTGCAAGCCCCGGATTGAAAGGTGCCCGCGTGTCCAGTGGAGCCTAGTGAGGCGCGAGCGCCTCTCACACACTCCCGTTTCCAACGACTAGATCCCACTCTGTCGCATCGTCGAATTCCCGTCGTCTCTTCTAGTTGCGTGTGTAAAGGTCGTTTTACGCGAGCCACTTAGTTGGGCAATTTGATGAGCAGAAATTGCGAGAACGCGGGCACGGAAGAAGAAAATTTGCCAGCTATCGTTTGTGAATTTGTCCAAATTTTGCTCATGCGGTTTGGCAATTCACCGACTCGACGCAATTTTCAATGCACATCTATGCTCACATCAGATTGTGCAATCAAGTTCCTCGTGTAAAACGGCCTTAATATTTTGGGTGGTCTCGCAGCGTGAGTGTAACTAAATAGAACTCAGCCATTTTAGGGAAATTAACGTATTTAAACGGAGACTATCGAAATGCCTGATCACATGTTCCCCGGGCCAATGCGGAACAACGTCTGAAGTGGCAATATCGCAGGTAGAGGTGTATATCCAGGAACAAGCCTCAAATAGTCGTTCACAATTAGACTCCTCTGGCGGAAAAGCACAACAATTGACGATTGGATAGGTACCACTCCGCTCGACGTCATACATGGAACTCCATTCATTTTAAAGAACTCCATATGGCACGTGAAAAGGATCAATAAAAATAGTAAAACACTATTGCAAGTATAGCCATTAAATGTTTGCAAAATTGAAATCATTATAACTTCAGCGGGAGTCACCCCCTGAGAAAGAAAACAAATGTGCAAAGTTTATAATGTATACATCATTCACATTTGACAGTGGACGAAGACGCTAGGGCAGCTTAACTGACCCTTCAGTGTGGGTTTACACTGGCAAGTTACTTCCGCAAGTTTCATCTGCAAGATTTGGCGGGAAATTTTACTCTGACGAAAAACGTTTTACAAGTTAGTGCAGAGGCAGATTGGCTGCCGTTTACATTGTCAACGATACGCTTCTTCAAGTGACTTTCCGAAAATATTCACAGTCCTGCAAGCGGACTTGCCAGAGCGTTTTACACGCGCAACTTACGTTGTAAGTCGCTTGTAACAAGTTACCTGCGCAATAAACTTGCCGGTGTAAACCCACCTTAAGGATCCCAGTCCATTTGAATGATTTTTTTTTAATTTTACTAATTCGTAAAATGCTTCGTTCGACTACCTCTGAACGCAAGTAGGAACTTCATTCATTTGACAATAAAAAAACTCTACCACATGGTTGTGCTGGAGATCGGTATAGTCACTGCTTAAAGGCTGAATTATCACCAACAATGATTTTAAAAGAATTTCAAATAAAATGCTGAGGAATGAATCGTATTCGACGCTCATTCATCCATGATAAAGAACTTTAGATTAAGATTTGTGTAATAGAATAACTTCCCTGGAGTAGAAATAAAAAGATATTTTCTGATTCTCACCGCACGTAAAATACAGAGAAAAATGAAAGCTTGTGTTATGGTAAGCATGAAAGGTAGGAGATAAGGAACCATCTTTTTACATGACCAAAACTGGAACCGATAAAAACAGTAATGTATCATGAATTGACCTCCTTTTTCTCCCAACATCTTGATTTATTTTTTAAAGGTCGGTGACTGAAAAAAATTGTGATGGATATCATTGTTTAATGTAGTTTTCAATGGGGAAATATATAAGGTTATTTTCACAACTTGGGTCTCACAATGATACTGAAGAACCGCCATCAGGCACGGATATAAAACGATGTCACTTTACGAGGCACCAGTCCCCGTCAATATCGTCCCCATTCATATCGGTGCCCGCTAAATCACCTCTCGCGAAGAAATACTGAAGGTGCTCAAAAGAAGCGAGAAATTCAGAGAGAGGACTCCAACATGAGCTGAACAACCGGTGGCGGGCGGCCGGGAAAAGAGCCGTCAAAAACATTGCACGACCCGCAGATAAAAAGGTGATCGGTGGAACACAGCGGTGGGCGCCCTCCTCCCCCCGCCCCGCTCCCCCCTTTTGCTGACGGCAGCTGGCCGGCTCTAAAAAGCGACCGAAGGCGAAGGAAATTACGGGAAGGAAATGGAGCGACGTGAATAGACAAGAGGGGAGAGGCGCGCCGGAGGGATAAAGGTCGGTGATCGAAGAGAGAAGGAACGTAAGATTGGACGGAGGAATGTGGGCTTGCGCGGGAGGAGGACGAGGGAGGGAGGAATGAATGAATGTAAGAGCGAGTGGAGAGAGTGTGGAATGATTCGGAGTGTGGAGAGCAGCCCTGGGGAAGGGGAGCAGGGGTGTGGGAAGAGGATGAGCATAAATTAAGAGCTTATCAAAGGGAATGAAATACGGGAAGAGAGAGAGAGTGTTCCAGGATGGCTTGTGGAGTTCAAAGGGGCGGGGGGGAGGAAGGGATGGGGGGCGGACACTTTTGGGAAGGCCGTACCACCGATGGGGGAGAGGATGGAAGAGTTTACCGAAGGGAATGGAGCGCTGAAAAGACCTAAAAGCATAGTCGGGTGGAAGTAGCGGACGAGACCACCGTAATACTCTCTCTCTCTCCATCTGCCTTAAAACCGGTGCGAGGAGGGTGGATGCAAATGTGGAGGGAGAGAGATGGAGAAAGAGTGGCAATGTGACATGGTCAGATTGGTTAGACTCAGGCTTTGCTCTGTCCGGGCAGGCGAGGGAGAATTCCACCAAGATCCGACGGAACGCACGGTGTGGCATTTGCTTTTCAGCCGTCGCGTAACTCAGTGGCATCGCACGCTTATAGGAAAGGATGGACTTCATTAAAGCATATGAATGGACCTCGCTGTGACGGATAAACGTTAATATTCCTAATGGTCGTGGATAAGCTACTGGTATCAGTTATCTATTTTGTAAAATTTGAAATATTCTTTTCATTATCTTCTCGATTTAAGATCAGTGTATCTGTTTCTTTACATATTTCCTCACCAATTGACGGAAATTATTTCAGTTAGTAGATATCGTATTTTCATGGTTGCCAACTTTAGCGCTTGTTATTTCCTTTCATTTAATATTGTCCAACAAAGTGACATGATTTACCACTGTGTATAGATAAACGATAACATTTACAATGGAAAGGGTGATCCACTGGATTCGGTCATTTATTTTGCATGGTTGTAAATCTACTTTTTGTTATCTTCACGTTTAACGATCAGTATTTCCTTTACTCATTTACATATGAGCCAATCAAATGAAAATGGATCAGTCGATGATGGAGCTAAATATTCTCGAACTAACGTCCGTCGAAGATAATAGCGCAGTTTCAATAGACTGATTTGGAATAGAAAGGCATGAAAAGTAAACAAATTCTTCACGAACGTTTAATTCAGAGGATTTAAATGATACTTTCATGAAATCTTCGGCCACGTGATTCTCATTCCCAAACGGCATTGGACGTGTTTACAAATTGGCTCCATTTCCGTCAACTGCGTTATTATCTTGGACAGGGTATATCCTCATAAATACAATAAAAGTAAAATACAGTACGGTAACAGAACTGGAAAGATTGTGTTTCTGTGGAAATGTGGAGTTGTAGAGGAATGATATGCATGGAAACGATCAGCGATGAAGAGGCCCTACTATGAAACGGAGGGAAGAGCTTATTGATGAAAAGTATACGAGACAGAAGATAAAAATTCTTGAGCATATTCTGAGAGTTTAAGAGCCTAATCAAAACGATAATGCAAGGAAAAATGGAGTGATTACAGTGAAAGCCCGGGGAGGTAGTGTATGGAGCAAATTACGATGGAAGTTGAAGCAAGGAATTATAAATGATTTAAGCGGTTTGCTTTCATCTAATCTTCGAATCCACTGACTACTCCTGATGATGAATACCGACTAGCTGGGGACGTAAATGCACGCATTCAAAAAATAACACGTAATAGACACTTTTGCGCATTTCAACGCTCTTCATTCTTACATTTCCTGAAAGTTATACTGGAAACGTTGCATTCCGAATGCGGGCTCACATGATCCAGGAATAATACGATGTTCTTGAGAGCAAGTCTACTAGCCTTCTCATCTAGAATGTTTAAGTTTTACGATAGTTAGCAATCTATTCAATTACATAAATAGAAAGTAGAGCTACTTGCTTTCTTCTATACACTTTTCAAACAAGGACAACTACGACTCATCATTGGTTATCTATGGGTCGATTTTCATAGAAATAATATGCCAATAAGTGATATAGGAACAAAGTTATATGCAAAGAGACAAGACAATACAGTAAGAAGCACGGGGCCTCGGTTAGGAGAATGTGACAAAACTAAGGCTATACGTTAGCCGTGTTAAGCAGATGAAAGTTCTCTAGATGCAAAAACAAGCGGAATAATTTTCTTTACTAATAAAAGGCATCGATGAATTAAGTCTTATTTGGGAGTTTTGGAGAAATAAATTAACCTACAGCACGAGTGCAGAAAATTTGATCGAAGCATAATGAACGCGAAACTAATCACCTTGGATGGATATCAAAGGGAAAGGAGTGTGAAGCTTGTTTTACTTGAGAGTGCCGTGTCACCAGCGATCAAAATTCTTCGAAACGCGTGAACCCAATGACAAAGATGGTGGAGTGAGAACATGGGTTCCTATTTTAAGGCACACAGACTTGCGTGGGGATGAGGAAGTTACAGGCTGGAGTACTGGGAAAGGGATATGGGCTGGGTGGGGGGGGGGGGAGGCGAACTTACTGAGACGAGACAGGAGACAAGGAAGAGGGATCGGGAAAAGCAGCTTAAATCGGGAAAATGTGAGGGACGGCATTGATTGTCCCTAAATCGGCTAAATAGTCGAGACAACCTGCCTCACCCCTGTCTCTCACGAGTAGCGAATGTCAAATGAATAACATTGACAAGTAAACAAAGACTGCGGAGTAGACCAGCGGGATAATGAGGAGGAACACTGGGAAGTTGTGATCCCGTAATATGAGTTTAATGGGTGCCTTAACACTTGGGTTTTCTCCCAAGGGACGAAAACGGCGCGTCATACACTCGAAGCCTAAGAGAGCTGTGTTCCTGGAACTGCAGACAAAGGCTCTTCAGGGCGATTCAACCTTAATCCCCCTTACATATTGTCCTCTTTACATATACATGCAGGATAATAAGGTGATTTTCCAGAATATAAGGTCAAAACACCTATGTTTCATGGTACATATTCACCATTTCTCATTCAAGAAACCGGCAATAGATTGGCTAACTTCAGCCACGAAGTCCAAATCGATCAAAACTGATAAAAATCCCCGCCATTTGCACGAATATGGTTTTCACAGTAGACATTCGTTCAAGCTATCGCAGCTGCTAGGCCCGCCCGATCCAATGGGAGGAATACCATTTCTGTGACGGAATTCAAAAACGTGACCATTGGGTTATCAGGCCTGCACGTTTCTTCAACTTTTTTGAAGTACTGAGCTCCTTTAAAGCAATTATTCCTTTGGAAATTATCTTTTTCCCATTAATTTACTCCTTTTTAAAAGTATATTTTTACTTTGAGTTAGATCCCACATAAATTTGCTAAGTAATTTAGGTTATGAATATAATTATGTAACTTATAGTAATCGCTAAACCTAACGATTTCAGAAGCGATATTCAACACGACTCATAAAAATGATATATTAAAATGTTAGGAATGTTATTAATGGGATAAATACCAAATGTCTCTTTCACGGCCTTCAGCATCCCTTCATTTCTGAATACCTCTTCCAACTACCTGCTCCTAATCTCCTCCAGAAATTCCCTCTCTTTACGCAAACTACGAAGCACTTCCTCGTTTGCCCTCCTTTCCCTCTATGGAACTTTTTCTATTCTTCTCCACACCCACATCTCAAACGCCTGTGTTCAATGAAGCTCAGAGTCGAACGGAGTTCCACGTGTGACGTCGAGCGAAGGGATACGTATTCGACCGTCAATTTTTGTGTTCTTCCTCCTTGCAAGTCTAATTTTTGTGGACTTCTTGACACCTGCTCATGCATAGTACCTTCTTGTGGTATCGCCGGAGCAGGCGTTGCCCCGCTTTGAGACGGACCAAAACATGTGAACATGCGATTTTGCTATTTACCGTTAAATACATGTTTTCCTGAAATAGCTTAGGAATATCTTCATTAAACTCCACGATACAAGACCAAGATTCCTCTAAAACCTGCATCGTATTCTCGTCCTTATTGAGCCCAGATTGCGGCACCATACAACGCTGCTCTTCATATTTAACTCATCGCTAACCTTTTTTTACGTTCGTACTCGAAGTACCTGTCATCAGATCCCTCCTATTGCTGAACGCCACCATCGCTAGCACCAAGGAGGTTAAAAAGAAATAGAGGAGGCATGACCGTGAACGCTCATTGGGGAAAATGGAGCAAGAATAGGGGTGCTTGGGAGGGATTTTGTGCCGAGTAAGTGCTGCCAAACCAGCCACAAAACATCGTATTCCCCGTGGTTTTTAACTTAGAATTGACGAAAATTGAACGCGACCACCGGACACGTAAGCCAGAGGAAGGTTTAAACTGTGCCGACTGCAATGGCAGAATTGGCTTCAAGAATCAAGTGGTATGTCGCCTCCATTTCTTTTCTAACCTCCTTGGCTAGCACAATTCTCCTTTAAATGTCCTCGCTACGCCGCCCATCTTCCTCCAAAGTACCACCCAAGTAATCAAATTGCTCTTCTTGCTCCAGTTTGTGCACGCCTTCGTTATAACACTCACTTCCTTTGTCCCAGAACGAAAGTATGAAAACAATCGGCCGGTCATGACATAGTCACCTCGCTCAGGTGGCAAGGAGGTGACTGGGAGGGAGAGGACCATATGTGGATCGGCCGAAGGGAGGTCGTGTATGCTACCGCGGGAATGGCTCAACCGGCTCGTGGCAACGTTCATGGCTGCCACTCGAGGAAGCAAAGTGGGTGGGAGGTGATTAGGCACCCTTTAACTTCACTCGCGGTTGCCTCAAGGAGGAGAGTGACGACGCGAAGGTGCAAGGGAGTGGAGAAAAATAGGGGACCTCTCAGTAGGGCGGAGTCCGGAGCGGAGATCGAGAGAATCACTTCACCCTGTAACCGCGACCTCGGCGTCACAGACCGCTACGCCCTATGCCTCGCCATTTTCTTCCCTTTTCCCAAAATGCGTACAACCTTGTGCCCTTCAGTCTTAATTTTCGGAGGGACGGGATGTTTGAAAAATATGACAGTTTTAGGGTTTCCAGTCCTACATTGCTTGCTAGCCTAAGAAACATGAACACATCGGTTGATATTTTTGGCCATGCTATCAATTTGGGCAGTCCAGTTGAAATTTTCACTTATTTATGGGCCCAGAAATTTTATATCTTGTACTATTATGATATTGGATGAATTCATTCTGATTTAGGAGCTACGTACTTGGGGAATTTTTATTAATAAAATCTGTAAATGTTTACCCTTTCCATCATTAGTTGTTAGTACACTAATGCTGTATTTATTGGTATAAATATATGGTTAAGTAGTTAGTTTTGATGAATGGTTGAAGTTGTTGAATGGTTGGAAGAAGTATGAATTGCATATGTAAACAAACTATCAGACAAGTTATTTAGGAAGTACTCATTTGACCAATTATTTAGTTTTGTCAGACAATAGCCAGTGTTCACAGAACATTAGAATATCAGAATTCAATTATTGATGCGTTGTGCTTGCAACACTATTATTATATTTGCAAAGCATAAGAGTAGATCAATGGATTGATTACAAAGAGTTCCACTATTTCCTTACACTAGCAAAGTACCAAACCAAAGTTCTACAATACTGTTCAACTAATGAAGTAGTTGAGTTTTTACGAAAAAGAAAGCTAGTAAACCTATTCTCACGATCAAGGAAAGGCACGTGCCTTTAAAGCAGCAAAAAGCCGTGGTTTATAGCAATTTATTTTGGAATTCATGTTTTTGGATTTCAGTTCTGATACATGGGCATCACGGAAATATATATAATTCTTTTTGAAGCATCTAAAACTCTGAAATACATGTTAAAAATTAGTAACACACAAAAAGGAAATTTCGAGAAACATCTATGGCCCACCTCGAGATGGATAAAGCAGCAGGATACGTTAAAACGACGAGCTTCAGGAGTTAGTACAGCAGAAGAGATATTAAGAAGTTCTTGAAATCACAGAGGCTACATTGGGAAAGCCATGTGGAGAGAATAAAAGAAGAAAGGGTACCAAAAACTACTGAATCAGAAACTGCTAAAAGATAAACGGAATGGTTGACCTTGAATGACGTGGATAGACGAGGTAACGGCTGACCTATCCAGCATGGCTGTCCAAAGTTGGAAAGGAGCTGCGGAAGATAGAAAGAGACAGATAGCTGAGGAGGCCCACCAAGGACTGTGGTGTGAAGAAGAATAAAATAGTGAAAATGAAATAAATAATTAATAATTTTACGCCGTTGCCGTTTTACTGAGATTGAAACTGACGGTAGTTACTATCATTTGGTAAGGCAAAGCAATATCAATAATAAGAATTAAAGGAATTCTTTTAGGAATATAAATCATGGGTATACCTAATTAGCTTTTGAGACTAAAAATGAAGTCTGAGATGGCTGAATGGACATGAGTTTTAGCTCATATATAAGCATGAAATAAATACTTTTATACTTTTGGCGAATAAAAAACAGTGTGTCAAACCGTGGTCTGTCAGACCGACATCACCGTTTGCTTAACTTTTCACATCACCGTTTGAGGGCTAAACATCTCCCGCCAGTCACCTCGCGCCTGCCTGTACAAAGCTCGTGCGCTCACTGGGGCTAATGCATTGTCAACGCCCGATGACCGAGTGCTGGGAAACGTCAACGGCGCAATACCAAGGTCGGCTGCCGCGCCAGACCGCGCGGATCGGCCGTGGTGGGGATGGGGGGAACTCATTTGCTCACCTTTGATGCGGCACGTGGATGCAGGAAAAGAGGATAGAGAGAGAGAGAGAACACGTATTTCCCAGCTTACCTGCCACCGTGACGTGCTCGCGGTTTGCCTCTAAAAGACTCCAAGGCTGGAGTAAAAGGTGAGCCTGTTAGGGCGACACAAGTTTTCGCGACGAACTCAGAAGTGGAATACTGTCAGGAAATTCTCAGGTAGTATGTAAAGTTTATCAAGGAATGAATGTTTGTCTTAGGGAGAAAACATAGCGGTATCCCCATTATGGTATTGAATTGAAACTTGGGTATGCTGCAAGCAATAAAAGTGGGATAAATGCAGTGGGTAAGCGGTATCTGAAAAGTGTATGTGGTAAAAGCAGAAGGGTTATGGTTGGAGATTATTGGGTGATGAAATAATATGGAGTAGATGCTCAGGTATTGGACGGAAAATGAAAGGAGTGTGCTTCGTTGGCTTGGCAATATTGAAAGAATGTACAAGAGTCGAATAACTAACCAGACATACGAAAGGGGAATTAATGGTGTGGGAGGAGGTTTTGTAGATCTATCACAGAGAATAACGCTGTTTTGACTGTGACTGCCCTGAAAGGGAAATACGTGAAGGGTACGTCTCGACGGTTAAGTATTCAAGGATTGATGCACTAATGAATATTCTCATAAGTCAAAGTTCGTTATAGGAAAAATATAACTCCGAGTAGAGCACTTATCAGCAAGAAAGTATTGTTTTCATCATATCCATACATGTTTAGGATTAGTTTAGAGATGAAAGTTGACTTAATTTATAATATAAAAGGTAAGAAGTCATAAGAATAGTAAAAATGGATACTAGTAAAGTATTGAATTCATTTTATGATCAATGGGTTCGTCACATTTCCTCAAGGACAATAAAGACACACACCCACGTGATACCGGTTTGAATGTATAGGAATTTTGACACTTCCAATGGCACGGATGGCATCAAACGAAAATAACTGAATGGGAAACACGGGAAAAATTAATCCACCACCATGAACCGAAATTAAATCAGCTCGAAAAGCATGATCCGAGCTCAATTGGGGATTAGTGAATCGGACGAGCGAGTAGTGTAGGTGGAGAAATTTCGTCGATATCCCGACATCAACGAAAAGGGGAGATTTTATTTCTTCCCCCTTTCTGATTCCCACCATGCAACGGTCACCACTCTCTCTCTCGCCCTCCGACCACAAACCTTCGCCTCCCACCTCCCACACCTCCCCCCGGCAGGGAACGCCGCCTACCCGCCCGCCCCTGACGCATGCCCCGCGAACCTCTCCACAACGCACGACCAAACGTGGACCGGAGACTTATCGACACTCGCTTCGGAACAGAAGTCGTGCCTTGACACGGAAGACACTCAAAAACGGTGGTTTGCGGGGCGGGGTGAAGGGGACTGACTCCACTCCTTCCTTCGGATCGATATTCAAAGTGAGGAAGAGAGGTTTTCCCAACCCTAACGACAATGTTGCTCCCGGGGATGGTGTGTACGAAGCGGGTGACAGACAATTCTGCTGCGATGGACTCCGGAAGAATTTCGGATGGTTTGTTGGTTACCAGGTGAGGTTAAAGCCTCGACACTTATAATGTATCCGAAGACTTAAGTAGCCGACCTATTTAGCAATAACTTTCATAGTGAAGTTTTAGGAGGTTTCACCGTAAACGGACATAAACGTTAATTTAGTCATATTCTGGATACTTGTCCTATACCTGATATAAATAATAAAATGTTACCTTTCCACAGTAATTTTCTTGCAAATTGAATTTGAAATTACTTAATGTTCAATAGGAGAATGGGAGAAACACGGAGAAAAAAATATTTCTATCTAATATAAGCGCCATTTTCACGAAAAACTGCTTATACGAAGCAAAAACTCCCGGGAAATCGGTTAAAAGTAAAATAGATGCATCTTACCGCCTTATTATTTGAGTAAATAGAAAAAAATGCTATATTTGAAGCCAAAATTAGATAACTCCAAAGAAATAGTGCCGCAGTAGGCGTCTGAGGCTATAAAAATTGTTCATTTGAATATATTAGCGGACTAATCTGCATACTTTGTACCTTAATAATTGTCAATAATTCAAAAGGTGAAAAGTTGACTGTATATGAACTGAATGCCGCCGAGTGGTACTTCCAAAAATTCGGAGGCGTCAATGCCATGGCGAGCTGGCGCGATGTCCATGATGCAGGTTCTCCCTGGATGTCCGAAGCACACAATATCTTTTCAACAACTGTGTCCTCGTATCGAGGATCAAAAAAGAGAACCTCCTAGCCCTCTTACGGCGAACACACACAAAAACAAAAGTAAAACGGAATGCACCACTCGGTGGCAAATATGATTAAGAAGTTTTCCGAACAATATTGGTACCACACAGTCACTATGAAACCTACGTAACTACTATGCTCATATCGAAACTTAAATCCCCCTCTTAGCAGTTGTATTTTCTTCCCAAACGCTTTTCCAGCTTTGTAATTTAAGCAAATTTGAAACACAGATGATAACGAAAATATTCCTGAGGACTACATAATTCCCAATTCTTTTCTCGGCATAAGAATTCCCTTTTTTTACCGTTTTTCCCAATTAAAGGGCATCCTGTTAATCCCATTAGTGGGTATATTAGCCATTGTCAATTTCTATAAATCATTGTCATCATGCTAATACAAGATTTTTATAAAGGTAAAATGCACTGTTACCAAAGTCTTTGACCAGTTAAGGAGAGATAAAAGAAAAGTTATGCGACAAACGCGGAGATGAATGTGGAAACCTTGCATGTAATTCTATGAAATAATGACAGCACAAATCTTGCTCAGTATGTACCGTTTATGTATTGTTAAAAAAATGTCTCCCACAGAAAAATGTCTCTTAAAGAAGAGCAACAAATCAACATCGTAGGAAAACTGAGAATTCATGATCGCCATTTCTCAGAAATTGCAAATTTTACCGATCGAATTTCAGAGGAAAAATATTTCGTGGGGATACTTCAGTGAAGTGGGCACAAAGACTTTGAGACTGCCCAGCTCCTTCCGTGATCGATGTGATAAAATTTTCCGTGGTCTCACTAAATATTCTTCGTGATGTGATATCATCTACCCCATGGAAACTGTGGTGGTGCGGCAAGCCCTCCGCGCTAACACGCAAACTCAAAATTACCATCCTGAACCCAAAAATAAAACATTCGCCCTTCACATTTTAATTGTCCCACTGCGGCTTTCCTTTCCGAAAGAAAATTGCATAAATCACTTCGAAGAATAAAACAAAATTACCTCACATGATTAACACAGAATGTAAAGAAACGGATTTAGTCGCATAAGGATATGAAAAAAAACTGGTCATATAACCTAATATACATCCTACCTCTATTCCTATATATTCTCTTTCCACATCTGTCGGGGCTATAAGACTTTTGTAAAGTCCCTGTAGTTACATAGTTGACCAAGCTCCCGAGTTTGAATAGACGCACACCGAAAGGGGGTGACGGGCCGAACACGGTTAGACAGCAGCTTTTCACATCAATCCCGTAAAATCAACGGCGCACACCATGTGATTTATTTTAATTGCTTTTGAAATTTAATCTCCGTCGTGCTATCGGATTAGGGAAGGAGTAAATCCTCATAAGCCGTGAGTGCTAGCGTGAGTGGAACTCAAAAAGGTAACCATGTTCTCAAACACCTCAGCGGGGGCGCACTTGAGGACAAGAGAGTTTGGCATAGGTAGCTGCTTCATGTGATTTTTTATTTTCCTCTTTTTGAATCGTTTACAAGTCCATGTCTTCCCAGGACCCTGCACAAGTAAGTGGACACGAAAAGATCATTTTCATTACAAACACTTTGCGGTGAGTGAGTTCAATCACTAGAGTGCAAGTTTTCAATACTTACGCACCACTTTCTTAAAACTTTTTAATAGAAAATTGCAGTGCACAAAAGCGTACTTGTTGTCACTTCATTGTATAACTAAATGAAAAGCCTGCTTAAACAGGCTGACATATTGGCAAAATAGCCAAAAAGTAAAGAGTAAAGTTAATAATTGAATTGAAATTAATGCGTGGTTTTTTATTTTAATGAAAACAATATATGTAACTACGGTAAACAATATATGATATCTTTATGTCAGATATTTATTTGTGTGCACCATTTGGTGAAGCAGGTGGAGCTATTACTAAAGAGTTTCCCTTGTGTGTATTCGTAGAAAGGCATACGCCCGCGCCATGTGTCAGTTAGTGCAGAACGTATATGGGAGCTCGATTGCCATCTATTGTCGCACATCTGAGTCACTACGCCTAGCAACTGAATCATACGTACGTACGCGTAGCCTTTTATATAGTAGATAAGGAAACTTGGATATTTTAGTATAAGCAGTTTGGAGTGGTTGTGGGGTATCTGAGTGTAAAAGTGGAAGGAATAGGGTTAGGAACGAGTGGGTAATGACAAAATGTTAAATGTAGATTCCGGTAATGGGAATCTATGAATGGAACGTGCTTCGCCGATTTGGCCATGTGAAGAGAACGGATGAGAATGGAATAAATAACCAGATTCATGATTGAGAAGTGAATAGTGCAAGAGGAAGGGGAAGACCGAGACAGCCTCTGCTGAGTGTGGTGGGAGATACTCATGAGAGAATGAATATTAGAAGTCATAAGAACAGGAGGGCGTGCATGGCATAATGGATTAGTGTAACTGACGTAAAAGAGGTATGTAAGGATAGGGCAGTATGGAGGAAATTGTTAATAGAGAGCCAACTTCCTATGCATTACAGAAATACTTATTAACCGAGAGTCGATAAACGAAACTAATGTTTAAGTGTGAATTTAATATTGTGAGAGGAGGGGGTGGACCGAGAAATTCGTATGAAGGAAGATACTCTTATAAGGAGGAATATTAGGAGTCTTAAGAATAGGAGAGCGCGCATGAAGCTATAAATGAACTTAACTGAAGTTAAAGCGTGGGAAGGATAGGGTAATATAGAGAAAACTATTAGTCAACTTTACAGACCTAGCGCCGGGAAAAAACCTTTTTCAAAGTTGTCTGCCCCAAAAGGTAATGACGTTATGGGTATGCATGTAAGATGCAAGTAAAAAACTTCCCTTCCTCTTTACCGTCATATCTTGCTTGCTCTGACACTACTTGCGCCACAAGAAGAGCATGACTCAGGTTATTTCTGATACTTTATACGTGCCTATTTTGTGACAACGAAGAGTTCGGCGGCTGTGGGCTGGCTCATCATCACCCACCTCTGATCTGGAGGCATTTGCGATTAGCGGTCATTTTACAGCGCCATCTGTCCCGTGGCTGGCTAAGTCTGGTCGGCGGCAAGGCCGTTTTGGATAATGAAGCGCTGCTGAAGCACGCCCATTAATTGCCAGGCAACGCGGGCAACGTGGGTAAGCAATGGCGGGAAGACTTTGTCCGACGGTCTCCACGGGGTCATTCTCCGGACACGGGAACTCGGGCGAAGTTCGCGGGCGTGTGAGCTCTTGTACGTGCGTGAAGTCTATTGCTTCCATACCAAAGTTAACGGCTAGATGTGAAATCTGGCGGTAGACACGGTTGTGGATTAGGAGAATACTTAATCACTTGGGCCAAAGGAGCATTTGGACGCCTTCAAATGCCTCGTCAGACTCTTGGTAAACTTGAGGTTTCATTGGCTAAGTTTCTAAGGACGATATCAAACCAACGTGCTGCCCGCTGGATCATAATGAGCGGTGGCCTGGAGGTTGAGGCATTATAAGACCAGGACTAATGCTGCGTGAGGCTCAATATGCAAATAAACGCTAATGTTAAAAGATTCAGAAAAAGGAAGTTATATACATTTCTATTTGATGAATGAGCAATCATTGTGTTTTGTGTAAATTTACATTGTGAATACATACATATACATTGTATTTTTACTTCAGTGAAGGAGCAATCCACTTTAGCACAAACGTTTTTAGTACCTACGTCTCCTTGAAGGCGTTTCCAGTGTCATCATGAAACGTGCTGGGCCAATAAATTACCTCTCAAAAATTACGTTCGTCCTTCATTTAGAAATTGATCCTCAACATGCTGGGTTACTCATAGGAGATATGCCCCAAACCCAGCTCCAAATGAAACTTGCCAGCATCTGTAAATTACCTAAAGATGTAACTCGGTTACGAAACCAGTCGTTTTTCAAAAATAAATCTTCGTTGAATTGCAAATTGATATTTCCATTGTTACACATCTGGGAAAATTCGCTTCTTATATCCGATTGTCGTGAAAAGGTTTGCTTAGTAATTATACTTCACCTTCTTTACACACTATCTCACTTGAGCCAACGTCATATAAAGTTTAATTTGAGGAAATGTTTAGCAAGGAAGAGTACATCCCATCGACATAAACTCGTAGAGGACACATTTGACTGTGTTTAACCCAAACATTTTAAAAATGTACACCTTTCATTGGTTCACAGATTATTTCAGGAGAAGACCGACAACCGAGGCTATTTGCTATATTTAGAATATATGAGTAAGTTAGTTCGGGAACAGTGTTACCGGGATTGGAGGAGTGGTGTAGAAAAACCTAGCGTTGGCATTAACATACTCTTTACGACACTTGCCAAGGGTAACGCAGTATAACGTCCCATTCGATGGAGTACTACACTTGCAGAGATCTCCATGTGAACCTAACCAGGGATATAGTTGCTAGAAGTAGCAATTTTTCTTACATATATAAGGTTAAGGCCCCTTACCTATTGGAAAAGCTAACAAACCTGCTTTCAGATTATTTCTGGCATAAAAATCAATATTACCACCAAAGTTACAACACGAGTTTCCTCAAAAAAATCACTGATACTGCCTGGGCCCTAAGGAAGCAAGTAAATATAGGTATAAAAAGCTTGAAGGCATTCATCAGTGGAGAATTAGAAGTCAACGAGGGTGAATCAAACGTTGATGAGCGGGAAAGGTCCAGAAGAGCACCCCGAGGGACATCTGAAGGGACATTATGCCCCTTTGTCCTGCCTCTCTTGATACTTTTCTTTCACTTGCGTCACTATCTTCGTAATCGAGTACCACCAAGTTTCACTACCCCTGTACTCTATCCACTACACCAGCCACATCCTATACATTTCATTCTACGTATTGTAAAAATCCAGCTGACGAAGCCGTGCGGCAGAAGTGAAGGCGGTTGGAGCGTTTTTTGTGTGCGAAAATATTTGCGTGAAACTTTGCATACGCATAATTTTTGGTAATATCCATAGATGAAAGAGAAAAAAATTGCATGTTACCGATTTGGTATCTCGACTATTCGATGTTATTTTAACAAGTCGGCTTATGGTACATGCAATATGTTTCGAAAGCATTCGATTAAATATGTACAAAATTTCTCCTAAACACGAAATAATACGTTTCATATTATTATAATATTTAATAACAAATATCATGGCATCAAGCCGCATAGAAAAGCGTATTCATATGCGATGTTTGCTTAAATTTTGAATCCCGCGGTAAAAACGCGTCACAACAATGCTTTAATCAAGGCGAAAAATTATAAATATAATTCTTGCACAATTTTCATCGCTGCACGCAAGCTTATTTCCACTGTACAAACAGAAGTACTCAATCGTAACGTAGTCAAAGAATTTTATTTCGATTTACTTGAAAAGTCATGAAAATGTGCACTCAATGACTCATGATTCAAACGCCACCAGCCACCTTACTACTTCAACCGCCAGAGCGTCCGGCTTCGTACGTTTCGAGGCTCGTCAACCGGACGGCGGAAACTGCCAGCCGCTTCCCTCCGTCACTCGGGCGCGGTTGAAAGGAAGTCGGCCACGGCTCATTCTCGGCTCGGCGCGGGTTGAGTTCGAGCGGTCGCGGCGAGCTCATCGCAAGGAGGGGTTCCGGAGAGGGTGGATGAATGCTGGGAAGGACACCGATCTCCCATTCCGACCACCCAACATTCGAGAGCCAATCTGGCTAATTGGCATTTGCGGGGAGGCGTTCGGGTCACGTGGTCTCAAAAATGGACCGCCGAACGCTCCTTCCGGCTTCGCCCTAGGCATACTCGTCGTCGACGAGTGAGGAAGCGTGCGGTAGCGTGGAGTGTGTCCCATTTGAGCGTCAACTCTTGCACCTATTGATTTATGCCACTTTCAGATGAATTTTATTGGCTAGTTGAAAAACCTACTGCAACAGACTAAAATAGTGGCGAAATAGCTATAAAGTAATGAATAAAGTAAAACGTTAAATAGAACTTAATGAGTGCTTTTTTATTTTCAATGAAAACCATATACATAAATATGGTAAACAATATAAGTATAATATCTCAATATCAGATAATTCTTTGTATACAACATTTTTGGTCAAGCGGGTGGAGCTGTTTCAGAGCAATTTCCCTTGTGTGTATTTTGAAAAATTCTTACCTAGTTTGTATATCTGTCAGTATCAATGTATGTGCCAGTTAGTAGAGAACGTATACGGGAGCTCGCTTGCCATCTATTGGTGCACATCTGAGTCACAACGCCTGGCAACCGAGCGATTTTCCTCTAATCTTAAACGCACGTACATGTAGCCTTTTTTACAGTAGAGAGAAGAAGCCTCCTGGATAGGGTAGATGCTAAGGGCCAGTCGACCTTTCAACCAGCATCGAAGCATTCCTCTTAAATTATTTCCTCGACGCGGAGCAGCGTGTGAAGAAAGCCCACGTATGAATACACTTCAACGGACATCACTATGAAGGCATGTAATTTCAATAGTCCTCACAGTTGAACCTCGTGTTCTAGCACTGCCTGCAACACGCTCTTTTGGCGACCCGTGGGGCCGTTCGCAGATATGGATAAAATTTAGCTACACGAAAGAAAGAGAAATTATTTTTCATTTGAATGATATATTCATGGCTCTAGATCAGGAATTCTCAAGCATTTAGGAGTTCTCCCCACTGAGGGAACATTATGGAGGTTCAGGAGGGAATTGGGACTCCTATTCGGAAAAATGTAGCGTTCTGTTTATTAGATAAAATCTGTAAAATTCTAAATAGTTTTAATTTTTTCTGTGGCGTTCTATAAAATGTATTGAATGCCAAAGATTAGATTGTTAAATATGCGCATTATTTCATTTGCGGAATTACCATTTAAATATTTATACTGAGAAGGGGTAATGATATTCTGAACAATGGTGAAAGAGGTAATTGTGAAAAATAGGTAACAATAAGAACTAATTAAGGTAGTTATTTCTTTCACTTTAGGGTGAGTAGAACCAGACGTTAGTACTAAGCGTTAATTTGTGACAATGAATTCTTAAGGAAGCTGAAATGCGTATCACCTACCTAAAGGATTTCATTATTGACACTGGTTCCGCTTGCTGCACTTTCATGACAACTTGGAAAACGATGGTGACATAATTGAATCCCGGTTGAATTTCTTCCGGTCTCTAAGAAATAATTCCACTTCATACGAAATTAATTTTCCCTCAATGAAAACTCTAAGAGGTCCTTAGAGCTCAACAATATTAGGAAAAAAATTGACATTTTTTTCTTAACCGAGATTGTGAAGAAATTTTACTTTGCGATTAATTGTGCTCAAGTTCACATGAGTCACTCCCAGAACTTAAAAAAAGAAGACAAATTCACCAAATATGCAAATATTTTCATCTCATTAACGCAGAAAATATTACATTTACAATAACCAGCGTAGTTTTCAACGAACAACGGTAACTCTTAGAGAGTGTTTTAAAAAAAACTTTAAAAAGCACATCCAAAGTCACAATCACAAAGCATGAAAGAGAGTTAAGTTTGTGTTGGATGAGCCACAGAGACAGCTCTTCAACTTGCTTGAGTCTTTTTCCATTTTTCGTGCAGCACGTCACGAATTGAGTTCTCTAGTTTCAATAGAAGAGTTTTATTTCGATCCAATAATTTAAGTCATCAGTCATGTAGCCAATACCTGGGGAGTAAAGGGCTTCTCTAAACTGCCATTCTATTCTTAATTCTAGACTCCAGCTATTCCGGCCCTCTTATCGCACCCATACACTAACGACACAAAGTTTCTTTGCGAATTTCATGCGCTAAACTTTGAGCTCTCGAAAATTCTGTCAGGCGCAAAAAAAAAATTAAAAATCCCTCAAACGATGTTTTCAAAGAAAGAGGTAAAACTTTTGATAAAGCTAGATGGATAGAATTATTTCTGCCGTATGTATCAGTGTTCACGAACTCTTGTGCTCCATTAAAATGGCCGAAGAAATATCTATTGAATCGAGTCCCGAATTAAACAGAGTAAATGCGAATGTTGCTCTTACTACGAAGTTCCTCCTGCACACTACAATTTTAATTTTTGTCTTGTTTCTTTTTTACAAAAATGGCAAAGATGCCTAATTAGAATGAATTGAAATAACTCGAAACTTGATAATAAAGAAAATAGAATGTGCAGATTCGGAACCGAAATGTATTACATAATACAGTTCCATTTAATTTCAATTAGGTACTGAAATATTTTTTCGTTCATCAGGGTGAAATATAGAAACTTCTTAATACTGCTCGTTGTATGAAGTAAAGTGAACTGACCATTCACTCTCAGCTGGGATAGAAATTGCTTCTCCGAATATTGGAATTCAAGGATTTGATAGGATAAAACAAGAGTATGAAGAATACGAATTCAAAACTCCTGACAAAATTTCTATCGGTTTTTGCCATTGGGCCGAATATTGAGGCGGGAAATGAGATATGTGTTACAAATGATACTTTTCTCAGGGATGGAGGGAGCTAAATAAAATTCCCGAATCAAGTCTTATCCATTGGTATGTACCCCTATCCCATAACATATTTTTCAAACATATATATATTTTTTTATTCATTAAAAATGACATCTCTAGTTCCAGTGTCCTCCGTTCCTTTGCAAATATTTTCGAGAATTATTCTGACACTTATTTCTTCCTCATAAAATTTCAAGAATGGTTATAGGGGTAATTACCTTCCAGCAGTAAGTAAGAAATCCATAATGCCTTTTTGAGCGCAGTGGAATGTGAAATATTTTAGAGATATTCCAATACAAAATAAATAAACATACCTCGGTCTGTAAAAAGTAAATAACATATTGCTGCACGGATCAAGATCGGCTCCTAGTGAATGTTTAAAAGGCAACGGATGTTTCCATTGCAAAGAGTAAAGCCTAGACTTATTTAATCAAGAAACATTAGCTCAGGCTTAGCCTATTTCTAAGGGATACAACAATTCATTTTGAAATTAATCACAGGATACAGCGCGATGCATGAACCTGATACTGCGTCACTCGTAAATCTTAGATTTACATTATGATTCAACGGATAGGGCCTTGATTATTCGGAGGTTTAACACAAAAAGGGCGTTTATCAGTCTAATCCTTCCATTTTATGAGAGTTCATCCTATTTGCGACAGGCGTCTAAGCATGGGATTATTGTTTTGCCGTCCTTGCTTTATACCTAACAAGAGCTGCTCCACCATCAGCAAAGTTCCTGGATCATTTAATAGGTATCATTTACAACGGCATGTTCAATAATCTGGCGCAGGCTTAGCCACATCGCGTAAAAGAAAATATCTAAATGATGAAGATAGCTTTTAATTAGATAAGCGAAAACATTTTCACAATTACACATGCTATTCCCAAGAATGGTTTTCGAGCAGTACATTTCGAAAATTACTCGAAATATATTGCATCATGGACTTTGAAATAAGTCATTTTAGAAAACATTTTGAGTAAGTAAATTCCTCTGAGGTGTTGCAAAGAGTATTATTTTTGGATTTTCAAAATCTCATATTGAAACAAATGGAACTATCTCCTTCGGTAGGTATCTTGTTTCAAATATTTTACGTGAGCAGCACTGAAGCACCTGTCTAAAACCATATTTCTTACACACCAATATCAATCGTCACTCGCTGACAACGAAAATAAAACCAGAAAGAAAAAAAAACAATGCTAATATATAAGCTGTATCTTAATATAACAAGAATTCGGCTTGAAATTTCAAAAAGGAAAGAAAAAGGGAAAGAGTAAAGAAGCTATTCGCGAAAGTAAAAAGAAGCTCCATCAGATGGCCTTGCTCTAAAGACACTAATAAATTCCCAACAGAAAATAAATTAATTAATATGGAACTGATTATCGATTAATTTACATAAAATATCTAAAGGAGAGTAAAAAAAATGCAAAATACTGAAGAAAATTATTTATCAAAAGAGATATAGATGCAGCAATCCGACTCCAATTGCTTAAAAGGATACTTTGAGTTTTATTCTTTAGGCGTCCAATACGTTAGCCATGGTTGAAAAACATTTGTGTACATGCAGTGCACCATTTAATAAGTCATTATTCTAAACCATTAGGAAAACGATTGATCCTTTTGCAGGTTATAATAATT
This sequence comes from Pyrrhosoma nymphula, assembly GCA_963573305.1. Lineage (NCBI taxonomy): Eukaryota > Metazoa > Arthropoda > Insecta > Odonata > Coenagrionidae > Pyrrhosoma > Pyrrhosoma nymphula. The sequence goes on along the minus strand of OY754332.1, from coordinate 10,246,653 downwards.
ACCCTTTCAGTGTAGGAGTTGAGGACGAAAACAAAACGTTTAATGCCACGCTTCAGTTTGTTTAAGAGAAAGTTCAGTTTAAGGGAAAAGCTATTCCCTAAGGTTGGCTCTGCTGTCGTACTGCGAAAAAATCATGTTCCAGGAACACGCAATTAAAGTTTTCACCTCAAATACACACATGGAAAAGATAAGATAAGACATAACGCTTAAATCTTCATGGAGCGCCGTCTTCCATTTCCTCGCACGGCTTCCGGATCCAAAAGCAAGTCACGCACGTCCGCAATCTCAGCTGCCGTGCGACAAAACACAAGCAACTCGTTTGGACGAGAAATGCGACACCAGAGCGACGATGAGCGCACTTCGGCCGACAAATGGCCTTCAAATAAACCGTGGAACAGTCCATAACTCTAAACTGATATTTCTTCATCGGTCTGAAGCTAGAGAAAAAAATTATATCCCCAACCGAAATCCTGGGGTGGGTTCACTCGAGTCAGACTGTAGAAGAGGGGGTGATTGAAAGTTGGGAAGAAAGTAGACATTTATTTTTTGGGGGATAGGGAGACGTGTTTATGTGTTTATAGGACACCGAGAAAGTGACTGAAAAGTCCATTTATTCGCCAGGCCGCAGCGCTCGCAAAATCGCAGTATCACCCTCCGGTGATCATATAAACCGTCCACTCTCGATGCGGAATGCCATTCCGCAGGTCCATCAAATATCTTCTCCGGTTTCGGAGGCTGGGGAGAAGGATCTTGACCCGAAATTTATGTGCTCCAGCCCCACGCGGCCACATTGCAAGGGGCATCCCTCCACGAAATAGCACCATCTTTCATCCCATGTGAGTGTGTCGTGTGTGTGAGTGTGTGTATTGGGGAAGTCGATGGCCTCCGAAGGTGGGAGTAGACAGGTGATGCAACGGATGCCGTTAAAAGGAGGTCCCGGAATCAACTGTGGCCGCCGTGCCTTTGGATCACTTCCCACCGCTTGCGGACCCCCGGGACCACGGTGGCCGCTAAGCGTCCCATCGGTACTTCCCTTCACCAATAACACCTTGACGTCTTCCGAGTTTGAGAACCATAGCCGTAACTAATGGCAAATAGGTTAATCCGGGGTTGTTTGCCGCTTGTTACCACTGTTTCTGGGTGGGAATGAACTTTCGATTCGATCATATGATTTCTATGATCGCTCTCATGTGTTTAGGACGATCCTCGAAATAAACGAATAGACAACAACGCACTTGACTTGCTTTCTCTTTCCCTATCAGCAACGTCTGAGAGCACTTTTCCCGAATAAATAATATAAAATGCCCTTGGCATCCCAGTCCTATGGCCAGGGCTAATTCATAATTTTAATCTCAAGATCGAGAATATGGTGAACTCGTAGATTTTCTCAGGATTGTGGTTCAAGAGATAATGCAGTCCCATAAATTGTTCAATATTAGCTTGATAATTATATGAATAATATAATTTTTTTGCTTGTTGCTAATATCAGGAGATTTTAGCTCAAATAATATGTATTTATTTCCCAAACATCTGCCACCGTTTGAGACCTTTATTCATCCATCTTAAGGGCTATAAATAATTAATAAATGATAGTGAAAAATATTTTACAATCCTTTTTTATTCCAAAATGGTTAAAATATATAATTTCTTTTTAATGATGACAAATCATATATATTAACCATGTTGAAAACAATAAAGGATTGTAAACCATTTTTCACTCTATCATGTGTGTATGCTTTTTTATAACCCTGAATATGGATTAATAATGGATGGTCCGAAGAGATGGCAAATGTTTCGAAAGAAAGATATTATTTGGCGCCTCAAATCCCCTGATATTTGCGCCGAATAGTATAAGGGGTCGAGAAATGTATACCATTTGAATTATTTTATGTACGGGGATTTTTACCTATTTTTACCTAAAAATATGGCATTTCCATTGATTACAGTGAAATTTCAGCGCTTTACTGCCGAAAACACTTTAGTTATATCCAAAAGAGCCTCTGTGCCTCTAAGTATGCCCCTCGGTGCTAGCAAAAAATGCCCGCATATTTACCACGACAAAGCACACACAATGGTTACTTTTTTGTCACATTTAACAATTTAGTTCACGAGGATGAATAATTTCAACAATTGGAGCTGTAATTGGACGCGGAAGCTCTCTCAGTCTGTGATGCAGTTTCCAAAATAAAGCGTCACGCCATTTCCTCGCAATTGATAAGGAAAATATTTCAACCGAGTGCTTCGGTGCTGCGAAACTAATTCTCCGATCCAGATTGCCCTCGCGGAGTTTTTCCCCAAATATTAATAACTGCTGGCGTCTATAATCCACCATTAGCGTCGTGTTTATACTTTTCCGTTTCTCTTGCGTCTCGCACTCCCTCCTCGTGTTGTGCAAATCCCTCGAGACAGTCAGAAATTCGGGGAATAATATGTTTCGATTGATCCTTCACCGCAAGAGCCGAGAGAATCGCGCTTTGCTTCTCGTGCGCCCAGCCTCTCCGCGACTCCCTGCCGAACGGAAATGCAATGCGAAGAGAATAATTCGGTACTTGCTGTGTTCAATTAGCGCCCAATCCTCGACCTCAAATCCCTCCGACGCACACCACCCGCTACTCACCGCACCGCCATTAAGATAACAGTCTAACCTTTCACAAATCCTTTTCGTCGCTCGCCGCCGCTTGGCAACCAATTCTCACGTATCGGGACTCGCAGCTCTTCCACCTCTACATCCAGGGCCGGGGCCCGGGCCCAATAAACACGGGTGGCTCGTTGAAACCTTTTGGCTCCTGCTAAGCTGCTTCTCCTTACCCCATTCTCTTGAGATTCTTTTTTTTTGAGACATGAGACCACTTTTAGACCAACTGAAAAACATTAACTCCTCAATAGTTGTATGTCTAAATATAATTAATCTAAAATAAATAATAAAACTGATCAACCGTCTCACGGACTGTTCACGATGTTCCTGGAACCACCTGGAATGTATTATAATGAAATTAGCCACATAGCTTCGTCTTAAGCCTGGGATTCTCAGGTAGTGGTGAATGGAGGAATTGTAACCACAATTTATCAAAATCTGGTGCTCTGTGGATTATGTAAAAATCTGTAAAATTGTAGTTTTAGTTTATTCATAGGCGTTCAATAAAGTTTAGTTGATACCACGGATTAAAACCTAGTCATTAGCATGCTCTTTATGGGAAAATGTCTGCTTTTACCACAGAGAGTTAAAATCGGATAGCTTTTAATGATATTACACCGCAGAAAATGAAGAAGCCAACTATCACCTAATTTTTATTGCATTTCATTTATTCCTTACTATGCTCTAAGAGCGATATAACTATAAAAATTCCTGATTCATGAGGAAAAAGAATTGTGGAAATTTCCGTCAAAAAATGAAAAAACAACGATTCATCCAGATTTATTGGACTTAGTTATGTGTACTTTTTTCTATCGATGATTTGTTTCTGGATGTTTTTTAGACGTCATCGGTTATGTGAAATCAAATTACCTTTCAAATGTAAATGTTTGGCTTGAATATTTTTCAGTTCATTTGATGCATCGTTGTTGACTGAATAATACCGCCTATCGGAAAATAGAGAGACATTTCGGCATTGACCAAAACTGTGTCCTTTTTTGCAAAAAAATGGACGTAAAACAGTTATTTTATAGTTGCTACCTGCTGAGTTTTTTCCTAAATATATTTCAAAACTCTATGCTATCTCTAGATGCTTCGATAGCAACTAAGAACAAATTTTCTCAAAAATATCAGGTAGGCGATATTGTTCCCACAATGACGATATCTATACTGAAGGTCACAAGTAGTTTAATGTGATAAAAAGCAAAATTATAAGGTGAAGGAAATCGCAGGGAAAATCAGGTAAACTTATGCTATTAGTATGTCATAGATGTATTCAAAACCAATGTTTTATACTATAAGATCGTAGTATTGCTCCACATCTTAAGGGGGCGTCCAGGGAGATCAGTCGTGCCGCTCATGGCCACGAGTGATGCTGATGTTGATGGAGCTAAGAATATTAATGCTCCGTGGTTATTAGAAACAGAGGTTCAATTCTAATAGCTGGATTTAAATTCCATGGAGAAAAAAATACCACAATTTCTGCTATTCAAACTCGGGCCCTCAAAATAAGAAGCTAGTACTATACACGCCGTACACGCCACTGCTCCAGTACTCGACTCCCCCTATAGCCCACGCAATAGAGAAAAAAATGCTGTGTTTGTTATTAAACTTAACAGTAAACTACCTGAACTATTACTTCAAGGGTAGCCCATAGATGAATCAAACCCAAAATATAACCGAAATAGAGCTTTTGTGTATTTTATAAACAATAATAGTGATTTTAAAAATTATTTTTTTGCTTACATTGTGAAAAATATTGAATGAATCGCGTCATTTCCAATGAACAATTTGTAGAAAGTTGAAAAACCTACATAATGGCTTTTTATAAACCATGATCGGAAAATGTTTCACTGAGAAAAGTCGGAAAACGCTAAAAAAATAGCTTTTTTATAATTCATATATTTGCTAATTTACAATATTAAGCGCAGATCTTTTGCGAAGTGACAGCTTATACAGGAAGATGAAGTTTTTCGCGTTATTAGTTTTTTTTATAATTGCAGTATGAACAATTTATATCATTATTTTGTAAATTGCACCGTATTAACCTGAGTGGCCCGATTTGAATATAATACACGCATTCTGAAAGTAGAGATTATTAACTACAACTCCTTCATCCCAGATGTACGTAAATATTTGATGAAATATGGTAAAAATTCCTCCAATCATAGCGCGAAACTCGTGAACTCACGTCCGAAGCCGAGCGAAGCAGTGGTAGTGGCGCTTCTTACTCCCATAATATAAGCAAAATATAAAAATTTTTTTTTTTCATAATTATTATTGTTTATAAAATATGCAAAAGCTCAATTTCGGTTATATGTTGGGTTTTAGTCATATATGGGCTACCCTTGAAGTCATAGTGCAGGTAGTGTTTCAATTTAATAACATGAAAAATTCTCTATTGCCTGGACAGCTTGTGTTGTGAGCACGCAGCTTGCTTGCACTCTTGACGGGAGGACGGATTCAGGTGAACGGGTTCAAATGGCTCGCGCGTTCCTTCGCGTCGTTGTCAATTTTTCACTCCCACCATCCACAATGAGCCCTCTCTCGCTCTCTGCTTTCACGCCCCCTCTTGCACTCCATTAGAGCTCCAGAGCTCGACTCCCCTTCGACGTCGAAACACCAAGGGAGGAGGGAAGAGGGGGTCGCCATGACCCTCGGAACGTTGATTGAGGCGAGGTGTTTTTCCGACTCATCTGGCAAACATTTGAAAGCCCGTTGTCGCGCGGCAGTTTCCAAAGGATACAAAAATGTCCCGGTCGCAGGCAAAATTTACTTAAGTCTAGCCATGGTGGAAAAAATGCAGTTTAAATTCTCTGATCGAACACTTTTAGAGCGAGTTTTGGATTATTCGAAGGTAATATGTCGGCCCCGGTTGGCGGTGAGGTTAAGCTCTCGGCTACTAGCCCTAGGATAGCGGGTTTGAGACCCGCCTTGTTGGATTTTACATCACCAACTGAACATGGCTGTTCGTAAATGTCCAGTGGTGTTTGCTGTTAAACGCCCGTAGGATCCCAGTAAGCAGTTTTGGGCTGGCGATAAATAAATAAAAAAAATAAAAAAAATAATTTCATTTAACCATGATGCTCTTTACATTGGACGAAAAATATTTACCTCAAATAGCCATATCTAGTGCTGAAAGCTTATTTCAGTTCTTGAGACACGTCGACTTAAAGCTCAATCGACTAAAAAAATAACGCCTTAATGTCAGCTGGCCGATTTTGGAACAGTCACCTCATTCGAATTCCGTACAGCAAAATACTTTCAAAATTAAAGAAAAAATGCTGTAAACAAATTTATTTTTTTCTGAAATCTTCAATTTTTATAAAATTATAAAGAGGCAAAAACCGTTTTTCAGGAGCAAAAATGTGGTCCAAAAAAAGCTTAAGATCGAATACATTCCGATACGATGGTCTTTTGGTCTTTTGGGCTTGTAATGAGGTATTCCCATTGTGATGGCTGGTTTATTTGTGCTCAGTATTCATCGTACATTCTGGAGCAGCAATTGAATTATTTCACTCTGATGCCTAGCGCTGAACTAAAGATATTTTTTTGAGCATAGAAATTGACAGTGACTAGTTTTGCCTCTCCAAATTTTCAAGCCAGCTTACATCCACGTGATACGTGACGTTTGTTCATATTTTTTTCATTCGAGGTTAACCAACCACCATGACTATCTCGCTATTTCTTACCTTTGCTCAAAGTAATTCTTTGCAAGTGTCTTTTCTATCCATACCATCCCCGCTAGCTGACGTTACCCGTTTCCGATACGAAGCAAGGGAGGAATATTCTGTGCAGTAAACCATTCTACTCCGCTGTCCAATTATTACACTGGGTCAGAGAAAATACGCTGTGAAAATAGTTCACCTACATCTGGTTTTAAGGTACCTACGTTTTAGGCCAGGTTTAGAAGGTTTCAGTACTAAACTTTCAATATGTGAACAATACTGAAATTCCAAATACATTTTATGCCAATATACGCATATTAAATTTTGCTGCCGATTTCCCATACAAATACTTTTTCTCTCATGCCGAGCGAGGGAAAATCAGCATATTAGACAAGTTTTAAAAATAAAGCAAGACCATACTGTTTCAATATCGAGCACTTTTGTTTATATTATTTGTATTCATATAATTATAATTATGCATTCCGTTTCGTTAGCCTCCATACACACCAACTAATCATTCGAGGATATATTACTATTCGCTTATAGCATTTTATACTCTCTCATGAGAACATGCACGCATTAAAATCGAAGGTTATATTGGCGTTGCTTTTTCGCTCCTAATTTCTGAAATCTGAATAATAATAATATGTGAGATCTAATTGCGTAGGTCATTTTTTTTCGTTTTTTTTTCTTAAAATGATACTCATTTTTACGCCGATTCCTCTCTAGTGAGAAATTTACTTTTTAGATGTCGTGGTCTTTAACAAAAAAATATTTCTGAATCACAAACTTAGGGTATACCCTCCATGGACTTATCCTTCAAAACTGCTCGCGTTTTAGCTTTAAGAGAAGTGAAGGATGGCATTAGCTCCAAAATACCGCTTAGCGAATTTGAATATCACCACTATGACGAAATTTTATCAGCTAATACTGAATATGAAAATCCATGAATATTAAATAATACGTATAGCGTAAATGTTTTGAGTCAATTGTCAGGAAACTGAGCGTTAAAAAAAGTCATTATCATAATATGTACCTTTTCGCTGATAATAGACCTATTTCGTTAGGACAAGTTTTCTTTGTGGTTAAAAACGCAGTTAAAGCTTTCTCAAGATTTACCCTTTCCGAAAATTCTCTCATTCAGAGAAAATAGACTTATCTTTACTCTGTACTCTGTTTATTTAATATGTACTTTGCTACATGATATCCATTTTCCAAGCCATATTTTGTTGCCGCAGGACGGTAGAGTAGGAATTGATTAACACTTGCTGCAGTTATTAACAGTGCTCTATCTTAGAATTGAGCAATCAGGACCAACCGTTGAAGCGTAAATAGAAAAAGTAAACTCTGTCAAACTCGATCTAACTAAAAATCTATCTCTCCCGCTTATTTGAGTATTGATGCCGTATCATGCATTTATTGCTTCAACTCACATGGCATGCATTCATAAATGTCAAGCTTGACAAAGAATCGATAAATACCAGTAATTTGTATTAATTCTCTGAGTTAGAAAAAATTCCAAGCATATTTGGAAGCTACTTAATGAAGATGGCTTAAAATATGTAGCATCCGTCTCGCTCTCATTAATTGAAACGATTACAGGAATATTTTAACTTTATTATAAAGAGTTAATTGGCGTTCATGAAACTGCAAAAATTACACGCTTTTGCTTTAGGCAATGATAAATGGAAATTTTCAGAACGCCGGAAAGAGGTAGACTAAACCAATTTCATTAGCCAATAAAAATAGCTAATTAAATTTATATTGTATTGCAACATGGTAGAAAGAGAAAGAAGGACCAGAAATCAAATTGGCATCCTTCGTGGAAATACCTTTTATAACATTTCGATCGACAATCAATTTTGGCTGATATAGCTGTTTTCCAGATATTCAGTATTAATATTATAGCCCCTTGAGTAATTTCCACTGAATGGGGTAAATTAAAAAATCAATATAAATTAGCCTTGAGGGAATTATAAACGATAAACTGATATTGGAGATTACCATCAAGATCAAACTTCTGCTTAAGTATAAAATACACCCATGGTTATAAGCTGCGTATTCCTCCGAATAAATTAAGGTCAGTTATAGCGGTGTCACCTAGCATAGCACACATGGTCTCACACTTCAGCATACCAGGAAAGAAGTATTATGGCAAACGAGAATAGCTAATGGTTCAAAATTTGTTCTCAAGTTAGCCGCATTTAAGATATATCTACAACTAGCCTCTAGCTCACACAACATCCTGACGTATATGCGACTAAACACTTAGTAGAGTATGAAGTGAAGTATGCACTCCAGGGTACTCATCTACCATCACGGCAGACATTTATTGGCACCAGCTGAACACACGAGGAACGTAGCACTGCCATCTTAGACTCTTGCAGGTGAGAAATGCTCCTTTATTCCTGCTCTAAAGTTACTTCTCTAATAGCAATGCCAATAATAATCTTGCTATTAATTGGTAATAAGCGTACCACCTGCAGTGAGTTTTTCTTACAAGAATATATCCCAAAACCCTGATCTTTTTTTCCACAAATACTGAGATTTTTTCAATTGTAATAAATCTTTGTAAATTCGTGCATCAATTTTTATTGATAAATTGTACTCTTTATTCTCTGACAATGAGCCAGTAATTTCGATCATATTGAACACTGTATTTATTATCTGATGTCATTATAAATATGGTTATACAATTGTGACAATGGCTTAGCTGGGAAAGGAGGCACTTAAGACTCATTCACGTCCCAAAAATAAAGTCATTTATGTATTCATCAAACTAAAACCAAAGCTTTATTCCTTGGACTAATTTTCTCTATTTACATCGCTCTTTTCCAGTTACATGATTTTTTTCAATCGAAATTCCGACCTAATCCAATTAATTTGGATTAAAATCATTTCATTTTATGCCACTTTCACCAACCAGATCGTGCGTGAATGAGATTGTAAAAGAAAAAGGAAGATAATTTTAAAATGATATTAGCTTGGATTATTACAGGCTCTTTGGTCTCAAATTTGTGGCAATACATTTAATAATATCTTACTCTTAACTGACTTTTAGCAATATTTCATTTTCGTGAAGACTGTTAATATGCTAAGCAGATTTTAAATAGTCATTTAATTTCCCCTGCAATCAACTTTGACTGACTTGACTGGCGTTTGCAAATGACGTTTTTTCTTCTGCTTGAGAATGATAAGTCTGCTTCCCTTCCATTATGTTTATCAATTTTTAATTTTTAATAGTATTAATGGACCGCAACAAATCTGAATTTATATTTGCCATTTAAGCCCTTTTGTATCCACGTTGACGCATAATCTCACTATTAAAAACATGCCACATATTTTTCAAAATGTAATACTTTTCCTTGCTAAATAAATTTTCCAGGGGAGAATTCCTTCTCAATTTCGTGTAGAAACAAGCAACACACAAGTATTCCAACTTTTTCCGAAAAAGATTTGAAAATATATAATAAATTAACATTTTATTTATATTCGGACATTTTACTATGAATATAATTTGTATTTTATCAAACTAAAAATTCTATGAAACTATTTAAAATGCGAAAGTAACTTGACTGAGCTAGCTATGCACGCATTGAAAGCAATTACATCACTAACTACAGTAAAAATATGATAGAAATTTAAACAGAAAGTTACAATGCGCTAAGGCTATTCTAGGGAATTAAAAAGAGCAAAATCTTATTTTAGCAATAATCAAAACATTAACTTGACTTTAGTGTTAACTCTTTTCATTAACATCTCTCTTAACATTATATCGTTCAGAAAGGTTTACCGCAGATTCAGTTTAATGTAAGTCATCAAAAGTACATTCCAGAGTTGTAACGATGACATCACGTAACGCTAAAGCCGTCTGGATTATTAAACATGCTCAGCATGCTTGGAATAAAAAAAATGATACAGCGATGGACCTTAAATTTTTATGGCGCTAAAATACACAAAACATGCCAAAGCGTAATTTTTAATGAAAACAAATGAGCCACATGAGAGGAAATGTTAAACTTTGACTACCTTTTGATTCCCGCTGGCGTGACAGTATTGCTCCAATTCCCAAATTGACTACCACGCCACTTTGGGGTGGCGCCGAGTCGACTTAAGAGATGCGTGAAAGAATAGAAGGGAAAAACACAAGTTGATGGAAGGACACTCAAAACAAATCTATTCTACTATATTTTTTTCTCGACACTTGATGTATACATAAATCGTTACGCTGTTGGACGAAAACATTTAAATCAATGTACTTTTATAAAATAAACATGAATAGCTCAAATATTCATTATTACCTGTTAAAAAGAGATATGTATGCACCTCCCAATTTTTATTTCATGCTCACAAACCCTTCAATTTGCTTCACCATATTTTCAAGGTAAAGACAGTTTTCAACAATGGGAGAGAGTACTATTATTCACATCAATGGGCACAGGAGAGCTAGAAATAATTTAGAGCAATTACCGAATGAGGAAATTCTATTTTTCTTCATTCCTATTTTCCGGTACCGACATATCCTAAAGGCCATTGCGAATGTATTATTCTACGTTCATGAGAAAGGAAGCATGTACCGAGAGCAAGGTTTGACACAAATAGTAGGAGATAGAAATCAGGGAAATGATGGACACAGTTTAATATTAATCATTAAAATGCGGCTTAAAACCGTCACCGAAGCACAAGAAGCAGGTTATTAAAACTAAATGTCGCGGGGTACGATACAGTGATGCCCAGAGTAAGTACTAAGAATACCAAATGTTTATTATTTCCATGATAAATAACGAAGCAAGAAATCTACAAGGGTCATCAATGAATTTTAACAGCAATACCGTCAGTTCACGAAATTCACATTGCTTATTTGATATTACAAAGATTTATAACAATTATAATCAGTAAAGAATACAATTGTAATGGATACTTGAAAATATGCAAAAGGAATCAAGTTAGAGATTTAGATTTCAACCGTTATGCTTAGATATTCTGCAAAATTAAATAAGGACCATTGACTCAAAGATTATACTTTATAGCATAATGAATTAGAAGAATTTTATCGAGAATCATAAAGATGTGCTGGTACTTAGTCATTGATGCGAATTACACTCTTTGTTAAAGTTGCGAATTCAAAACTTTAACGCCATTATTAATGTAAATAAAGTAGTATTTAAGGGTATGGGTGTCATATTGCACCACTGCTCAATACATGGGAGGAAATATCATGAAAAACGTGTTGATGCGGAATCTGGTCTGTACGTTTGATTGAGTATTTCAGGCTTTCATTCCCTTTAAATTGCGTTCATTTACTGTAAAAAAGCCCATAAAACCATAGGCTCCAAATGCGTAAAAAGATTTGGTTTGTGGCAATAAATCAAGCGCCAAATTAGATTATAAATAAAATACAAAAAAAAACATCTAACTTCTGTAATTTCATTGCCCTAACCCGTAGCAAAGAGTTGATGCTTTAGGGAAACGTGTACCCATACAAGTTTGAATGATAATCCTTCTGCCAGACAGAAATGCAACAAATATGTATAGGGTCACATAAATTGTGAACAGGTCACCAATAATGCATAATATGTACAATAAGAACGCATTTAGGTGCTAAAGGGATTTAAATCAGTCTAACACTCAAACTTTAAAAACCGTTCCAAGTCTGCTTGTATTTGGTATTCAGTGCGATTACGCGACTATCCTCAATCGAGAACTCAGGTTGCAAATGTAATCAGTGGAAATCACGTCACATAAATACATAAACTATAGCAGTGGTGGCTACCAAATTCATAAATGCTATGAGAGAAACATAAAAAAGCCACGAGTGGCAGTCTTTAAATAAAACAAGAAAGCTCCCGACTAAAAAAAAAAACAATTCCCTATAAATCTCGGTTCAGGTATCACGCTAGACTCCCTGAAAAAAAACATGGAGATTATTTACCCCAATCTGGGGGCCTCAGGCATCCAGGATGCTACTTGTACGGCAAGAGCCCTTTTACACAGAGAGACACAAAGTGAGAAGGGAAGACCGTTTGGAGAGAGAAGGAAGACGGCAAGGAACCCCCACGAGAGGCAGTCAAGGAGGAAGCGGGAAAAAACAGGGCTTTAAGAAGTTAGGGTTGTCTTACTCTCACTTACCCCCCCACACACATCGGTCCCCCCGCACTGATCCTTCAGCGCTCCGGGCCCCTCGCAAACGGAACGACGGGAGACGGCGGGCACAAGAAGAGGAGGAGGGCACCTCCGACCCCCGCCCTATCCACTGCCCCACAAAGAACCCCTGCCCCCACCGAGGGAGCACACCGCAAGACCTTTTACACACACCCCCTCCCCAACGCCAAACCCTCTCGAAGTCGAGTCCTCTGTGAGCCTCCAGAAACTCTCCTCTCCCTTTCTCTCTCCCGCTCTCTCTCTCTTTTTCTCCCTCTCCGGATATCCCTTTTCTATCAAGCTGGCCCGCGCTCCAAACTCCCTTGCATCTTCCCCTTAAAATTCAATCGCGCGCCCCGCAGAGGGAAATCCCACCGCCCCGCGAACACGGAAAGGTTAATGCATGCACGCTTTCTGTGCCTGAGTGAACGGTCCCTTGCCTTCATGTGACGCGAAGACGCTCACGGTGTGCGTTTTTCAAATTTGTACTGATTTACATGTAGATTGCGTGTAAATTATACTAAATATTTTCTTATAAATAATACAAATTATGCATTACCCATTTTTGTGTCCGTATTTGTGGGAGATTTCATAAATTCTTTCTGAAATTCTAAAAAAAAGTGCTAGTAGTCTTAAATGAGTGTGTAATGAATTATAGAATCCCAGGCAACTTTTCACCAAATTCTGTACGCTAATTCAAAATTCAGCAAACAGATTCACATCCACCTTCTGTGCTTGAGAGAAATTATACGAATGTGAGCGTGGCTAACATTTATAAAAAATACACGGATGGCTTTTTAATCAAACACTATGGTGTCATCGTATTTCTGGCTTCATGCATTTTAAATCTAATTTATGGATTCCTTTTGTACCCAAGAAAGTGGTCTCTTAAACCCTGGTCATGTGAATACGTTCAGGACGTTTATCTATTAATGTATCTGTACAAGATCGATATTCCTATCACTGCAATGTGATGTGAAACAATATTTTATAATGAATGCCAATATTTTTCTTTTGGTCCGAGGATCGTCATGAGATTAGACGCATTAAGTAATACATCCATATTTCGTAATCGACCGAAATATCTATCAAATATAAGTACTGTAAACAAACTCGTAGACTGAGTGAATATTAGTATGCATATAATTGGCATAGTACTAAGAATACAGTGGAATAAAATTAAATATAACATTTTGAAGTAAATAACGAAATATTTATTTCGATTCAAAAATCATATTTTCAGAATTGAGCCTAATGATAATTCCAGGTTCCAAGCAACCTAGTTTATTACGAAATTTGGCTATGCATACATTGATTTCATGATTTTTGTTTGACAACTGCTCAATGTCAGATTCTGCTCAGTATAAGAGCAATCATGCAGCTGGTCGATAATATCTACGATCTACGATGTGACAATTATTCTTAGATGGGACTGTAATCACACAAATAACGTATTTAGATATACACGAGTGAGTTTTGATGAGTAAATGGCTTTAGAAAATGGTGCAATTAAAGTCTATTTAGTGATAAAACCACTGAAAATGCTACTCTATTTGCTTAATCAAAATCTGTACCAATACGGCCACATGTATAATTAAAAATTAATCCCCGAAAAAAAAGTGTTTTCCCAATTTTCCGTGACAAAAAATACATGTACAAATAAGGTTGATCCATCTGGTCTTTTTTATCTGAGATTAATAAGAAAACCTGCATTCAGGCTCTTAATACGGAAGTATTTCTTTAAGTTTTGTTACCAGTAAATATAAAACGGTGAATTGGCTTAGAATATTTACTATTCGACATTTGAGACTCATTTCTATTGCTATGGTGAAAATTGGAATGTATATTTTGAAATATGTCCCTCAGGAATCATCATACTGTAGGAGTCTTTTCTGAAAGAGGAGATATTGATCGTCTCATAATGACGGTTATCACTTTATTGGGTCGCCCCTTCTAATAAGGAGAATATGCGTAAATAAATAATATTACATCTCAATTTTGGTCATTAACGAGAACATTCATTGAAGCATACCTCAGAAATAAAGGCATCATTTGGATTGATCACCAAATGGACATACATGAACGGATGCTTCATAGCCAATTATTTCCACTAATCCATTCAGCACGATGCTAGTCTAAAATATTTTTCCTACTGAGAACTTACGGCAACGAGTCATAAGGGTTTGAATCCTTCGAGAATGCCTCAAAACCAGAATCAAAGGTAGCAATAGCGTAATTACTAACCTGCTAGTCTAACAGCTTTCCGATAAGTGAACTAAAATACATATTCCAATTTCTTCCAGGTATTGTAGATAAAAAAAATCGCCGAACAATTGAAATATTGCTCCTGTCAGGAGAGCGAATAAATTTTGCCATAAAAATTGAGTTAGGCACATTTAATATTTACTTAGATCTGATTAGAGTTAAAAGAAAAGAACAGATAAAACCATTAGGTGCAAGGACATAATGGAATATCCACTTAAACATGCAATCAACTATTCTGAATGGTTCAACAACATAGATAAAACGTCGAAAAGAGTGAGACTAATGGAGAGAATGTGCCAAAAGTGTACCAGTAGAAAGCCGTAACCGATGGCAGAGAAAGCGGCACATTGTGCGGGTTCTGCGAGAGCTGGTATCCTCGAAAACTCTATTCCATTTACTACTAACGCCCAAAAAGTAGCCTCGGACGATCCATGATCGGCGGTGGAAACCGTAAAAGTTTGGCCCATAAAGCATTCGGCAGGAAATATATTCGTCGAATAATCAGCATTATTTATGCCTTAAGGTTTTTTCCTGATAGCTAAGTAATGCCATCAATGAAAGCATTATTTTTTTAACATAACAAACAAAAATGTGGAATGGAATATTCTTTTCAACTTATTAAGCCATGGTAGATCCACATTAATCTATGGTTTTGAGAAATCCTGCTTCAATTCCATTTTTCGAGGATGACGAAAAGTCCTGGAGAAGCCCACGGACTCAATCCCACTGAAAACTATCTCCTGCGCGTCCCCCCACCAGGGAGAGCATTCCTCACCGTTTTTTTTTTACTTTCCCTCCTCACCACTCCCTGAAAAAACCCTGAGAGAATCCTTTACCCCCCCCATCCCCACCCTCTCCCTCATCTAAGCTTTCTCAAATAATCTCCGCATTACTCTCGCCATTTCCCCATATTCCCTTCGCGCACCAAATCTCCTCCATTCATTTTTTTCTCCTTCCTCCCCCTCCCGCGCCGCTATCTCTCCATTACACCCGTCCCCACTCCGCGACCCACCTTCTTCTTCTCATATTTCTTCCGTGGAGGAGGTGGATTCTCTCCTCGTCGCCTTCTTCCCATCCCGTCTTCCATCTTTCCTTCCCTCCCCGACCGTTGGTCTCATTCTCCCCATCCTTTCCCCGGGCTCACGAAAGTCTCCCGACCATCCCCTTATCAAATGTCATCCCCTCATGCCTTCTTCCCTTTGTCCATCTACCCCTTCCTCCGCCCTTTCCATAACGCCTCCTTCCCTCCCTCCCTCTCTCCCCCCGCCCTTCTTTCCTCTCCGCTTAATCCCCTAGGCTCACTCTCATCCTTTATGCTCTTACTTTCTGTCTCATTGCAAATGCTCCGCCACCGTCTCCTCCGTCCCGCTTCGATCTACGGAAACTTTTGAGACCGCGTTGGAAAGGGCTGCGGACGCCCGTGCGCTCGACAGCCACGAAAAAGGTCTCAAGTTCTGCGAAAGGTCCAATGCGATGCCAGCTGATGCTAGTAGCCAATTTAATATTCGTAGTGCATGTTGAGTGAAATGAAGAAAATACAGTAATGTCATTTGATTCACCGAAAAACGATAAACGGCATGTTAATGAAAATCAATATACAATACCATGACTTCCGCTACTACTACTATCCTTACGAACTAACAAACACTAGTGTAAAGTACTTTTATGTGATCTAAGTTACAGGAAAGTGCGATGAAGTACGCGCACTTGCATTTTTGGGGGAATCATAACATAATTAAGGATACATGGGACATAGATTTTGATTAAAAAAGAGAAGAGTTTGCTAAAATTAATTCAAAATTTACACTATGCTTTTCACTAACCGCTTATCTACTGTAATAATTAAGCAGTATTTTTCCTTGGGAAATCCATTTTTTCTATTTATTAACCATAGGAAAATTCAGAGTGCGCCACCACCTCAAATAACATGAGTGGGTAATTAAAGTCTTCTCAGACTAAACTAAAAAACTATAATTAATGAACTTTGTAAACAATTAAATACATTGCATATTTTCTTATTCATAAAATATTTATTGCAGTGAGTTGATAAAATATTTGGGAAAAACCTGAATTGGAACTTAGCAAATAATAATTTAGACCTTGGACAGTATTACATGACTGTTCACCGAGTATTTAAAGGACAAAATTCTCAGATTTATAATACAAATACGCAGGTTATTACAATGGTAGAAAATATTTGAGTAAAAACGACTCGCCAACATTTTTCAATACCAGTATGTGGCACTGGCTATTTCCATTCTCATGTCGTTCAACCTAGGTAAGAATTCTTTCGGGATATAATCATACATAGGATATCCTATGAATCATACCTACACTAGCGAAGATCACACTCCAATTGCTTATTGCCGGTGAACCAATAAAACCCAGTAAGCAGTAAATAAGCAAACAAAACGCAGTTAAACCAATTATCTATCATTAAAAGAAAAATAACATTGTAGCATTCCAACCCGACTTAGTTTGAGAAAACGTGCAACTTGAGCAAATAATGTCTAGCGTCACGTAATAATTGGAGTGGCATGGTAACGACAAAATACATCCAGATAGGCAATATCTATTCATTCTAAAAATACAGTTTTCCTTTTTCCTGTAATTTTACAGTAGCAGTAATATTGGTGCAGGCATTTATTTTAGAAATTATTTTGAAATGTATAACGGCGTTCGGACATAATTTTCTCACTTGCCATGAGCGCTACCACGCAAGCACAAAGATTAAGACTGAAATATTTTACAAATAGAGGCAATAAGATAGAAAACATTGCAAGAATTAAATACACTGAGTAGCGCCTTCTTGACTTCATTAAGTTGTTTTGCGGGAGCAGCGTCCTTAAAACACCACCTTCTATTTATGAAAGATTGAAGCACTTCACCGCAAACGAATAATTAAAAATGCTCACCACCAATGCTTTCCCCTCTCCAGCATCCGCCACAATGGCCATACGTTCTTCAGCTTTAACTAGCGTATTGGGTTTAATGGGGCATTTTAATGCGTTCCGCCAGTAATCTTACATTAGGGAATCATTCTGAAGTTTTTACGAAGGCAATTTTAAAGGATGAGCGATTTTGAAAAATAGCTCTCGCAGCCTCCATCCTAAAAACAGGTATTTTCAACCTAATGTGCTGAATAGTTGTCACAACAAAGATTTGATTTCTTAAAAACACAGTTCAACTCACAAATTTCTGTCCCTCAATATTAAAATTTCCCTCATAGTTATCAGATAACTGTCAAAACTATCTTTGCAAGGCAAAATTTGTCTGAACTTATTAATTATAATTAATATTAATTTGGCAGTCATTTAGTTCATTTCTCTTTTCGTGGACTTGATAGATTGTTCTAAAAAATCGTTCCCTAAGCCCATTATTCATAATCAGGTCTCTTTATCCTAATTGTATTTAGGCGTTGAGCTTATTCCTGTGTCAACTCACACGTGCGCACAATATAGCCTATGAATTTTTCGTCAGAATTAGAGACTTAAGGTTTTGACAAGCAGTTCCTAAATCAGGGATCACTATTCCAACCAAATCGTGAATATGCAAATATTATGCGAAATCTAATTACAAAAATGTAAGATGGAGCAATGAAAATGTGATATCTAACTTTAGACGGTGCAAAATTACCTTTACAGTTGTAGCATCTAAAATACCAAGTTTAACGTGACAATTCAACAATACAGAATATGAGGGGCCTAAAAGCGATATTGTATGGAGAAATGAAAACGTAGAAAAAGAAAAATATATGCATGCATATAACCATAATTAGAGCAAAACCACTTATAGAATTGAAGCTGTAGCAACAACAACACACAAACAGATTACTAGAAAA
Source organism: Pyrrhosoma nymphula (assembly GCA_963573305.1). Lineage (NCBI taxonomy): Eukaryota > Metazoa > Arthropoda > Insecta > Odonata > Coenagrionidae > Pyrrhosoma > Pyrrhosoma nymphula. The sequence goes on along the minus strand of OY754332.1, from coordinate 10,228,106 downwards.
AACCAAGATGGAGAGAACTTAAGAAAAATACGTACTTGGAAAACTATGAAAAAATCTAATAAGCAGTGGCAATAATAAGAGCTATAATTCCAATAACACATGGGTTAAAGAGCGAAGACAAATTGGAAATATAGCATAAACCGAACGGAAGATAACACTATGGTAAATATTTCGAGAGATCTGTGCCCAGAAGGAAAAAGAAACACTGAACGACCCAAGAATAGATGAAAAGAATGTGTTTGAGGATGAATAATCGGAAAAGAACAGGCTGAAAGCCTACACTACAAGAAGAAGATAAATTCCACGAGTTTAAGACCAATCAGATGGACGAAGTATAGCTGGAATGCGGTCCACATAACACTCACCTAGGGATCGAGATTCCAATGAAAAGCCTCCACCACTGCCCGGATACGAACCAGTGTCCCTACGATCGGAAGCCAGTGCAGCAGCCAAAATATCAATGTGACTCCCCAATGGGGTCCCTATCAAGCGCAATAACCTTGCGGAGAACCCACTACCTCATTCCCGCGCAGCCTTCTCATCGATCGCGCCGCTCTTGTCTCCAACAATCTTTTACACCGGCCCACCAAGCTCTCCCATTGTCATTCCTCCCGAGTATTCTCGTTCCTTCCTGCTCTTCCCTTTCAGCTCCAAACTTCCGGGCCCAAGTTCCCCAAAGAGGAGACCTACGCTCCAATATCTCTCTCCCTACGTCCCCACCACCTCCGCAAACTCACTTCTTCGCCACAGTATGCTCAAAATTTCGCTCCATTCCTCCTTATCTGGTGCACAACCTCCGAATTCAATCCATCCAGGTTGTACTTCCGTCCAGTCCACCGTCCCGCGAGCTTCCACCGGACCATTAAAAATTTTGCAAGACGTTACTGGAGACAATCTGTCCTGAAATTGGCTGGAATATCAATAAATATTTTAACGTAGGCCGTGCTTTTTGATCTCTGCTCAAATATTTCCGCAGTAAAAAAACGATGCTAATAAGATCTTCCATCAATTATTCTCACGTAAGATAACCAATAATCTGATGCGATTTTAAAATCTCTAACTCTCAAAGAACATCTAATCAACGAAAAGGCTAATTCATAATTCGGTAATGTTAACCATAAATAAAAAAATCGGACATTAATTTTAACGACGTGTGATTCGTTGTAATGAAGCATCATCTGGTGATTATTTCTGCAGCACGGCTAAACCTAGAAACCTAGAAACAAAAAAATAGAACATATGTGGCTACACTAAGTTACCTATTGCCATTTCATTAAGAAGAGGTTCCATAAAGTTACGCCTAAAACCATTAAGTTCTCACGTTATCTGTATGGGTTCCCTGCAAACAGCATCTAAGTAAAATATCGGAATTTCATTGAACAATTTATATCAAGGAAGGGGTACGAACCCGTCTTCGCAAAAGAAAGTAATCTAACCTCTACATCAAACCGATCTATTCAATATCGAGGCAGATAATTCAATTCTATAGTGATTTGCGATACAATTGAGCGGAATTTATTGAGCGAACATTAAATTTCACCTTTCCGTTTGTATTTGAAGACATTTTTCTTTCACAAATAAACTGCCTTTACTAATATAAAACCAAATTGAGGAGCAAAATATGCATATTATTAATTAATTTTTAACGAAAACTTTTCCCAGCTATGGGAGCCGAATGCAAAATCATTTTTATTAAACCTTGTGACTTCAATTATTTCAATTATATCCTAATAACTGAAAATATATGATGGAAAGTACAAACATTTTATAAATATACAATTCCCAGAAAATCTTCTTATAATCCAAATATTGCAAAAATGTTATTTATCCTAGATAGGAAAATATTATTTTCTCTACCTTACACCTAATATCTTATTGAAAACAATGCAATATCAAGTTCTCATTTCAAAATAAATAACGTGGAAAGGCGATACTTTGCTGATGTTATCAAACAGAGGGTATATTTTTCTTTAAGTAGAGACAATGTGAGTTAAATGACATCCGAGTGATTTCACGATGAAGTCATCGTACATGACACATCCTATCCTCACATATGCCATACTGCTATACCTCTTCAAATTCGTCTCACACCGCACGTCCCATGATCAAAAAATAGAGCCACTCATTTTTATCACCCTCCTCCATAGACCTCGCTTCGATTTTCACCTCCAGGATCACACCACCCGCAATATTTCCGGTCACCATGTCCACAATACCCTGCCACCGCACAGAGCATCAAAGGGTGCGACGCCAACCGAGCACCATCGAAGCGGCAAGCTAGCGGTGAGAAATGACGCGCACCAAAAAAGACTGCATCATTAACGCGGCTTCGCGTCGGATTCAGACGAGGGGTAACTCGCAGGAAATGCAGCCGCTCTAATTAATGGCTCCGTCCGCGGTTGCCAAGGTAGGGGTTGCTTTTGTCGCTCGACGCCGCAATAGTTGATTTGGGTCTCACCCGCGGACTGACGATAAACTTCACGTTTTTCGGCGCAATGCAATCATTAAGGAAGATGCCATCGCAGTCGACTGTTCCGAATCGTTTGCCATGCATAAAGATTTTTCCCTTGTCATAATGGATCATGTTAAAATTTTATTTTTACATTATAGCAACTGTAAGAAGCATGAAATAAATATTGTAACATTAATGACGCAACATATTTGTAAAAAAATACGGAAATTCTTAGGAATTAACTAAACATGCATGCATAAGGTGTTAACTTGACTTATTTTTTTCACGCCGCAACAAATGTGGATGCTTTGTGTTGCTGTAAAATTTACTGCGGTGAGTGGTTGATATATTAAAAAAAAATAGTCGAGAAAGCATTAAAACTACACATTTCAATTTCTGACGAGATCTAGAAAGAGATAGAGATAGCTCACTTTATTTTTTAAATAAAGTCTCTTGGAGTGTATGTGCACCCTTACCATTTCCCATGGAAAATGTCTGCTATTTTTTGGCAAATGTCTCGAAAAATACAATGTTAAGTGGCTGATCTTTTGTTTTCATTATAATAATGACAAATTCATCGAATTTTATGCGAAGTGATATAAGCACGGACGGCCCTCAGAAACGCAATGAGAATGCCAGAGGTAAAACACATTATCTGGTCCGAGAGTTGAACTGCGTTCAGTAAGCATTCCAAAAACCACCGACGGAGATGGAAACACTATGAGTAGCGCAGTGAGCTACGCAGTCGCTCTGAACACGAAAGTTTCTCGTTTGATTCCTAACACTTTATTTGGCAATTTACAATGCATTTTGTTTGCCACTAATCTACGCAATTCGTACATTCTGAAATTCGGACAAGATTCACCAGATGCTCAGAGCAGAAATAAAAATTAAATGCTTCAGGGAATGGGTTGGCCGAAGGAAAGATAATCTTTATAACTGACAACAAAATAATGTTATCATTATTATACTCTGAGATGCGCAAAAAAACAGATTACGTCAAAACCTAGGCAAAGACACTGGTAACGTAGGATTCGAGATTAATTTAACATATACAGATTACTCTTTTCTGTAGGTGAATATTATAAAAATACTGCTATATCATTAAATAAAATTAATTTTGAAAATAAGGTAAGTGTAAAACTTCTTACAGACACGGCTCTACCTGAACTTTTCTTCCATTTGTAGTGGAAATGCAAATATCACTGCCATTTTCAGAAATTATAACAATTGCCGCGAAAAATGGTGAATGGCAAAAGAAAATTATACGCGTAATGTCTGTCCAATGACTAAAACTGTGTTCAATGCACCACTATATAAATTCATTCAGGAGCATATAATAATAACGACGAAAAATAGTGCATGGAAAAAAATGATATGCACAATGTTTAGACAGAAACCAAAACCCGTGTTCAATGCCACTCTAGATTAATTCCATCTCAGAGCAGCAAACACAACAGGCTTAAATCATTTAGAGATGAAAAGTCCATTCAAAACATTAGTTGAAAAACTTCATCAGCTTTTTAAAAACTGTGGTACAAAAATAATTTGAAATAAAGTTATTCTACGTGTAAGCAAATGGGTGTGGCTTGCATCTCCATAACGGCTGGCTGCCATGTTATCGGCGGCTCATCTACCGATAACGCTCGGCCTAGAAATAATTACCGCGGGACAACCATGAAGCCTCATAGACCTCTCCGGCTCATAAATGGGTTCCCGGAACTTGTTCATAGTTCCAGAGTAATAAATTAGACAAATAGCACGACTGTAGCATCCGATCGCTCTGCGGAGAGGGACCGCTATTCATGAGCCTGAATCATGCATGGCCATCGGTTCCCGCCCCAGATGTCAAATGAGTGACGACCCGGTCACCCCTGCGAGACCTCCAATCCACCGCCACCTCCCCCTCGATGGCCAACCCTCGCGACCATCTCCCGATAGTGCGATATCCCGATCGCAGTATCGGAAGCCGACATTTGCTTCGCGTTTAAGTTGGCTGGAGTGGTAGTCAAAATCCCCGACAGCATATTTTAATATCTTTTCAAGTAAAACGAAGAAATAATCTATGATAACAATACATTTAAGTGCATCTCTTTATGCGGTGGAAATCACCATGCATACAGTAATGTATATGATGCAAGAATTATATTTTATATTTTTCGCCTTAATTAAGATCATTGTCATGACTTACTACATACGCTGTTTGACTCGGCATATTTATGCTGCGTTTATAAGAAAATCTATACATATGTAATCAAATTATGTGTATTCCATTTGGCTACGTGTTAAAGTAGCATTGCATTGCCAAGAAACCAAATCGGTATGATGCAATTTTTTACTTTTATCTATGGCTATTACTAATAAAGACACGTATGCAAAGCTCCACGCGTTTACACGCAACTGTACGCATCACTCCAATCACTTAAAAAGTCGTATTATATCGCTTATCGCCAAAAATAATTATAAGAATGTGCACCAGTAGCTGCAACAGCTCCAGCGTAACCACTGCATATTGAAGCTGAGCGCCACTAACTTTTCTAAAGTGATTAGAGGAATGTAGTATATTTAGGGAATTTTGATTTTGAATATAATATTTATCATGCATACATATTATTCACGTCACTTTTTTGGGCTAGACATAGTGAAAATAGTTCAATACTCGACAATAGACCTAGAAAACTGGCTTTGATGCTAATAATTTCCTCCTTGCATTGAGATTCAACATATTGGGTCACTGTGGGCTAGATTCCTGTAATTTCATACTGTAAAGACGTCTACATATCACATAGCCTTGCAAACGTGCATTGCTTCTGCAACATGCATGCACTGCTTCATACGCAACCTCTTGTTCTTAAAACTCCTAATATTCCTCCATTCTTTTATTTCTTCTCCACAACTTTCTTTCACCATATTCACCCATGACTTTCTTGGTCGCCACTTACTCTCAAGCCATTCACTTCCCCATCATAAGTCAGGATATATATTCAACTCTCGTCCATTCTCTCAACATGGCGAAACCAACGAAGCACGCTCTTCACATTCACCTCCATACCAAAGCATCTATTTTTCATTCTTTCATCACCTACGGTTACATTTGATCACCCATTCATTTGATTGTTTTGGCACGTAAAGAGTATATTGTCAAACAGATAAATGAAATAACAAATATTACGACCGAAAATATCTTAAATCAAAGAAAAAATGTTTACACTAATAAGACCACATATCAGAAGATCATCACAACGTCATTCCCTTCAATGAGGTGTTGGTGATAAGACTCGTTTGGGCATCACAGCAGTGCTCAATGGTCAAAACCATTATAAAAATGTATACTGTAAGTGAGGCCATCAAGTAAAAAGGGTGACGAAAATACTTTTTCTAGCAAATTATACTCTGAAGGCTTCTACTTCTAACAGTAGGGTGGCATAGTTCAAAACAGAGGAACTGAACGTGCTACTTTCGCGGTCTTTTGCAACGATCTAGCTTGGTCTTTTGACACTCGAACGACAGTGTTGAACTTTCAGTAGTTTTCAGCTGTAGATTACACAGGTAAGAGAGGTCTGCATATCGCACAATATCATAGAAAAAATTTATCCCAAATCTGGTGATTTAATTCTTAGTACATATGGAATTCTATAAAATATCGAATAATGTACACAATTAGAAGCATAAATATAAGAAAAAATATTTAAATCCTTCACTTCCAGTTTAATTCACTCCATTGTCTTATCTAATGCACTAAAACTCGAAGCATGGGAAGGAGCAGGCAAGAAATGAAACCCGTAAAAATCTACCGCATGTCACAAGATTGCACGGCGCATTTAGCGTCTGACTATATCATACAAACTTCGCATTCCAATCACATATCACATAATATCGCATTCAAAGCGCATATTACATTGCTTTTCTTAACGCATTTGCGTATGGCATCGCAGGAAAATACATCCCTTTGCTTTTTAGTTCAATATCGAATAGGATACCTTATTAATACTGCATCCCGCTGTCGATACGTCATGATATAGCGTAGGCCTACAGATAACCATCCCCACATTCCCTCCCGAAAAGGGCCTCTCCTTCCGCCGATCGCAGAGCCGATGACACAATCCGACCGGGGGGGGGGGGTAAAAAATCTCCCCACACTCCGTGTATTAGCCTTCCCCCTTTGCTTCGCCACCCTCATGAATCAAGTATGAGAATCGGCGTGCAAGAAGAGCGGGGCATTCCTCTTTGCCGTCCGGACGCGATGTGGGGACTCTGCAGCAGGCCCGGAGGTTTCGAAGACGGGGGAGGGGGTTTGAGGGGAGTTGGGGAGGGGTCGTCCATCGCCAGGGGGACAGCATCCCCTGTCGCCTCCATAGGTCCGGAGGAAGAGCGAGGTTCACGGGGCGCGCGTGGGTCCGTGTCAAGGGGGCTCGTGAGGACAAAGGCTAGAAAGATTATCGGAAGCATTTGCTTCCCAGGTCGCGACGGACGAGTTGGCAGCGTTTCACGGTGCGGAAATGCATTGAACTTTGCCCAACTGTTTTGTCGAGCAAGTTTAAAGTCCATAATACTTGATAAACTCAATACTTTCCGGCGTTACTCGGTGGAACTTACATACATGAAGATGCCATAACTGGCGAAACCGGTGGTACCAGTAAAACATTTTTTGTGGAGCTTACAAAGTTATTGTTACTGTTTACTCCATAATACTTTCTCTTATCTCGGCCAGACTGATGTTGCACGCATGTTTTATCAACATTAATAGTTTCGGGTCTACTCGATGGATATTATATTGCCCCTACATGACATTTGATAAGTTTTGACACCATGTCCAAACTCCTTTTGATTGGCTTTTTGAGTACCAAGCAAACGTTCAACGTAACGAAACAGCAACGTAACGAAAATTATTGGTTATGGTTTTAGACTTGAGGCTTAACTCATTACATAGCTCCATCTATTTCACAGGTTTATAAAAGCAATAAGTTTTCTGACAGAGCTAAAGCCCCGTGATGTAAACCTAAAATATCCAGATTCACCGTCTCTAAGCCTCTATTCCCGCAACTTGAGCCGTAGGAGCAACCTCTACGTTAGACATAATAAAAGTTACATCACGTAGTAACAGCGTGGAGCAACGTATTTATGCATCTCAAGGAAATTATAGTTCAACTTATTATCTATTATTATATTATAAATATATATTATATATTATTAAGTATTATCTTAGATGTTTTTGTTATATGTGTCCGAGAGCACTATATAATAATAACTGGATGAGCGATATTGCAAGGAAGGAATGAGCTTAATTGTCCTTCAGCTAATTATTATATGTGAATACCAAGGAAATGCCTCCAAGCAAACCGCAGATAAAATAATCTGCTATTGAAGTTTCGGAGGTGAAGCTGAATAATTGAAGCCATTAATCTTCCTTGAATAAGTATCGGTTTTCGGTATGCGAGCAATTCGCGCCCCTATCAGACCATTGATGAGTCACGCTGAATAAATTTGCACCTCACATCCAAACATCGTACTCAAATTCTGCACGAGATCTTTCAGGCAAATAACGCGCTCATCAAGCGAGGAAGAAGTTTGATTACAATGTTAAAATCTAGTTTCAATCTGTCGTTCCTCCAAGACTTTATCACGCCATCGATGCGGTATGAAGTTACCTCACGCTTAGCAATTCATATGTATCAGCTCATCGCTCCAATGGCTAAAAACATTTCATGTACGAAACTAAAGCGTGGGAGTTAACACATAAAATAATTTTCCACCACTGATAAATAAATATTGACGATGTTTACCCTGAAGGCTAAAGAAGAAAAATACTTTACCATTGAATTGAATTCTCAAGACCAGAATCAATGATTTCGAAAACGTTGATATTATCGTCCATCAGGATGTCAAATAATAAGACTTAGTGCGATAAATTTATCTTTGAATATATAAAGTTACTAAATGATTTTCACAAGCTACGAACCAATTGTGCAATTACTAAAAACGTTAAAAACTTTCTCTATTATTACTGTCATTAATAATACAATAATAGTTGAAATGTTTATAGAATTAACGTACATTTAACCACATTTTGTGTTACTATTCAAGAAAGCTACAATAATAAGATAAAATTATAGTAGGTAGCTCACTTTTATGGATTAACCAGAATAATTTATTTCATGTTCCTCTTTGTTATAAAATTCAACAAGCATTTAAAACATTTAAAAATATTTAAATTGATTAAATTAAAAACTACAGGAAATTTTGTGGCAACAATAGAAAAAAAATAAATGAGCTTTTTCATGGGGAAACAACACACGTGCAAGCACTGCCAACATTTGTTCACATTTGCACCGTCAGTCTTCTTTTCAAATGTTTTGGTGCCTTAAAAATGTGATCATATGCGCAGTAATTACGTGGATTCTTAACGCACGGCTATCGCATCAAATTATTTCTTACGTAAGCTCACGAGTAAAAGCTGAAATATTCTATGACTTGGGTGAATCTTTGTAATGTGCGATGCTCACGGCATATTTCACTTGAAAACGACTCAGATCAACGCTTCCATCGAGGGAAAAATCACAATTAAACGCCCACCTTGTATCCAGTTGTTGAAAACTATCGGTCGAATTTATCCATTGATCCCCCATTACAGGATGCCGCTGGAGTCGATGCGTTCCCGACTTTCCGAAAACTTCCCCGATGGAGAATCCCGCAAGAAGAAAAAAAAAGGACTTACACTCCCCCGAAGTGAACCAGAAACTCCACGCTTCTGTGTAAACATCCCCGATGTGGAGAAACACGATGCATTTCCTTTCGCCTTCACGATAAACTTTGCCGAATGCAGTGATTTTCGCAGTGTGGGGAGGGAGCGACGCGGAAGGGGAGAAGGAATCTGATGTTGGGGCAAGGAGAAGAAGTATCACATCAACAGTGCAACTCTTAATTGCAGGATGCACGCGCGCAAAATTCCCTCTCCCTCCCCCCCCCCCTACGCCGCCCCTCCCTCCCCCACGATAGGAGCGTTCCGGAACGGCGAAGACACGTAGGGAGAGTGAGAAAGAGAGAGAAGAGGTGCTTTCACGGATAAAGGGATCGGAGCCGTTTCAATTCATTGAGGCCGGCAGTCCCACATATATTCTCGCCTTTTCTCCCCACCTCCTCTTCCCCTTCCCGAATACCCCCCTCTCTCTTTCTCCCTCTCTCTCTACACCCAAATCAATTCCTCCTCCACTCTTCCCCTGCCCAGTTTCACTCTTCCTACTTCCTCCCACCATACACTCTCCTCCTGCCGTTCCTATCCCTCGTCCTCCTCCAACATTCATGATCTACATCGTCTTTCGTGATTCGAACCACGAGCCTACGGTTTTTCGGGTCAATCGGCAGCTCACACAACGCCACCCAGGCTTCTTCACACTGGTGGCTATTTCTTGACGATTGAAAGGATCTAAACTTGACACAACATCTAGTTCCCTTAAAGTAGTTTGAGATAGACTTTTCTCTTTTCAGGTTGGGTACCATTTTAAAATTATTTTTTCAATTAAACTGATGATATCAGGCCTGACCCCGTGGAAATTATGGATATCCATGATGATAAAACCACCTTTATTATTTCCAAAAAACTTTATTACGCTGGCACGACGCGCGTTTCACCACACCGTGGCATACTCAGGAGCATTTAGCGTAGGTTGGGTGGGAATATATAGCCTGGGCGTATGCTGAGGAAAGGAGAGGGGGTGGGTGGGGAAGGGGGAGGGGAGAGGATTTCCGTTAAGTTTAAAAATGAGTACCAAAGAGACTATGAGTTTCTTGGAAGACTGCTAGGTGACTCCGATGGCTGGGGGGAAGATAGTGTTAAAGAGTGCGTGAGTGGGATATCGTTCAAGAAGCGCTGGGCCATGCAGAAAAAATTGTGCAACCTTCGTACTCACCGATACCCTGTGTGTGTCCCTCCCCTCATGTACAACGAAAGTGAGTTAACTCCCGCTCGCCGCACCGTGAATCTTAGTGGTATCGTGCTAAAAAATAATCACCTTACCCTTCTAGAAAAAAGGCCCCCAGGCTACCGGTGAACCTCAGTGCCCTTAAAAACCTTGCGGCGGATTGCGAAGTCGCCTTTTGCAAATAAGTAGTTGCCATAAAGCGGAATGTTGCTGACGCCATCACTGCAAATGCAGCAGAGCCACTCAAGCCGAATCACGGACGCTGAAGGATCTCCGCGACTTCATCGATTCAGAAGACCTAATAATACAGAAGGCCGATAAAGGAAATGCAGCAGTAATCCGGGAGAGAAGAGACTACATCACTAGGTGTGACCACTTCATCTCCACAAGCAACATGACTTCAAACTACTTACACACTTCAAAAAGTCCCCACGCCGTCCTACCAGAGTGTCGGCCAGTTAAGTCGGCACTGTCCAACTGCAAAATTTTCAGCAACCGGGAGAAATTTCAATTAATTCAAATGAATCCCCTCCCCCCGAGATTATACGGAATGCCAAAAATTCACAAACCAGGAATTCCTATCGGGCCGGTAGTGTCATCTATGTCAGCTCCCGCTTATAAACTAGCCAAAAAACTAAACACGCTGTTTCGTGACTATACTTCTTTCATCCCCAAATTTAGAGTAAATAACTCCATTGAATTGGCCAATGAACTCCGCAAAAGAACCGTACCTCCCAACGCCAAACTGGTGTTTTTCCAAATTAAGAACCTATTCACCTGCGTACCGGTGAAAGAGACATTTAAATTAGCCCACAATGCACTCAAAACTGCCACCAACGTAGAGACCTCGGCCGCCAAAGAAATGTCCGCTCTTCTCGAAGTCATTACAAAGCAAAATTATTTCCAATTTCAGAACAAATTTGACCAATTTACAGACGGACTTACAATGGGTTCACCCATATCCCCCTTACTAGCCGAATTGTTCTTAGACAATTTTGAAAATAAGCTTTTCAGCAGCAGCAACAACCTCTGCAAGCACGTTCACTTCTACTTCCGGTACGTAGACGACATCCTTTGTCTATGGACTGGTAATGATAGAAAACTGGACCTATTTCTTGAATTCCTTAACTTACACCACTCAAGCATATCATTCACCATAGAAAGGAGCCATACATGCATTATACATTTCTTAGATTTAAGAATATCAATCCTTGGCGGAGACCACGAATTCTCTATCTTCCGGAAACCGACCACGCTATTCCAGCAGATTCATCCCACCCCTACTCACACAAACACGCAGCTTACCACACCATGATTCACCGTCTAGTGAATATACCATTCGGGGAATAGAACTTCATCAAAGCTCTAACCACCATCAAAAATATAGCCTCCAGGAATAGGTACGACCCCAAACTTATTGACAACCTCCTTCAAAAGAATAGAAGACAATTGACGGTCAAAAGCCTTACGCTCCTAACCCCAATTCCCTCGACCTCCCACAAGTGGTGCAAACTCCCCTACATCCCCAACCTCTCCCACAAGATCGCTGTACTGCTTCCCACTCACCTCAAGGCAGCCTACTATACCCCAGTGAACACGGGTAAATATCTAAAAAACGGCAAAGACGAGCGCCCTTTGTTATCCCATTCCGGAGTACACAGGTTGTCGTGTGATACAATAAACTGCGGGACAGTGTACGTAGGCCAAACCGGGCGAGCAATTACAACCCGGATGAAAGAACATGAAAGATAATTCCGGAATTTCGACCCGAGGTCAAACTTCGCGAAACATTTATATGAAAATGATCATGTTGGTGACTTCAACCCAGTGGTTTTACACAAGATAGGCAAAGGTGCAAAACTAGACGCCCTCGAGCAATTAGAAATCGCACACCACAGGCTGAGCAATGAGCATGTGTGCAAAAATATATGGTTGAAAACTCCTCCACCCTCCTTGCGCCATGCTTAGTCCAAAATGTGCCGCGATCGAATCTTATGTAGGTGGCGTTGCCCCTACCCTAACTGCCTGTCCCCTTCCCCCCCAATCATGCTCTTCAAACGGTCAACCCCGACAGTAGCGAGTCCCTTTTCCGGTGTCTTCGTCACACCCTCCCCCCCTCCCTCCCCCGCCCACTCCCTTCCCCTTCCATCCCTTAGCCTCGTCTCAAATCCCACCAAACACTAACATGAGACCTGCCCCCCCTCCCCCCTCCTCCTCTCCGGTTAGCAAGGACATATTCTCTCTCCCCCCTCCTCCTCCTCCGTGGGGTGTGACGAGTGAGATGCATAGGGACTAGTGTTTTTCCTGGTGGTTAATTTTTAGGAGGTCATGGCAATGACAGTGTTTTATTTTTATCTTTTTAATTTATAGTATACTATTTTAGTCACCATTATGATGGGCACGAAGTACTTCTTGTATGCAGGTGATGAGTGTCGTGTGTAATCTGTTTTATTGTTTGTGTGGATGAATATTTAGCAGGACACTGCAATGACAGTGACTTAATGTATATGATTTTCAATTTTCAATGTTTTCACCATTCTTACAATGGACAGGAGGTACATACTGTGTGAAAGTGACGAGTGTGGTATATTTAGTGAAAAGTAGTTTATATTAAAATTAGGCCATATAAACTCTAAATAATTTTGTTGGTTCGGGAAAAGAATTAGGTTTTACTTGTTTGTGTAAAGTATTAGCCGGACACTGTAATGACGGTGATTTTTTAAAAATGTGTGTGCATTATGTATTTTCTGTTAGAGGTAATTAGATCTTTCCTCTTTAAGAGGGTGGTGACGGCGGTTTTTAAAGCGCTTGGTCCCCAAATCCTCCTACACCATGCACCTCTTCTTACACCCTCCACCCCTTGCAACTCCCCCTCACACCCCTAAAAACCCCCTCTAAACACTCCACCCCTCCCCTTCCCCCCAGCCGTCGGAATCGCCAAGCAGCCTTCCGAGAAACCCATTGCCTCTTTGGTACTCATTTTTAAACTTAACGGAAATCCTCTCCCCTCCCTCTTCCCCACCCCCCTCTCCTTTCCTCAGCATAAGCTCAGGCTATATATTCCCACCCAACTTACCGCTAAATGCTCATGAGTATGCCACAGTGTAGTGAAACGCGCGTCGTGCCTGCGTAATAAAGTTTTGTGGAAATAACAACGGTGGTTTTCTCTAATTTTTTCAAGTTTAAATAGGAGAATGAAGAATGAAATATAGTAATAATAATGACGTAAAAGATTTGTTTTATTCACTCGACTTCCCAGCAATGAAATGTACATATTTAAGGATGTAATTTATCTATTTTTCACGCCTGTGCTTAAAACGCCATCATTACCGAAGTTGTTTTTAAGTACGTGTAAGTAATATTAATGACGCAAAGGACTTAACTCTGAGCTTCCCATCAATGAAATATACATGTATCAGTATTTAATTTGAATACTTTTTTTAACGTCGTACGCTTAATAAGCCATCACTAGCGATATTTTTTCGATTTAAAAAACCTACTACGGTAAGCGCTAAACTTATTTTGGAAAATAACTGAAAATCACACAAATTGCTCTCCATTATATTTCTGACGTGATATGCGTGTCAGCAACTCCTGTGTTTTTTTTAATAATGCCCAAATCGAATTTTCTGAGAGTGTAAGGAATCTAGGAATTACTATAAATAAAACCCTATCATGGAACGAACATATAAAAGCCATTTCACATAAGGTATTCAAGACTGTATATCAGTTAAAACAATTTAGACACCTTATTCCGACTTCCCTTCGCCAGAAATTAGTAGACAGTCTTGTTTTCCCGCATATCGATTACTGCTGTGTGGTATACTCCGACCTAACAAAAGAACTGAATTTAAAACTTCAGAGGATTCAGAACTCCTGCGTGAGGTATGTCTTTGACCTCAAATATTATGAACACGTGACACCATATTTTGAAAAACTCGGGTGGTTAAAAATACAAAACAGGCGCTTACTCAATAACACAACTTTTATATACAAAATAATAACAACAAAATTCCCCATATACTTGTATCAAAATGTATTGTACAATGCTGCGACAAATAAACGCCCAACGCGCCACATGGAAGAACTCTATGTACCCCAATACCGTTCATCTGTCTTTGGAAATTATTTCTATGTCACCTCTTGTGATATATGGAACCACTTACCCGAAGATATTAAAAAATGTAAGAATGCTATCAGGTTTAAAAATGAATATTATAAAATGTTGTTTAATATGCGTTAATGGATGTTTTACTTCGTGTAACACCTACAATGTATTATTTATAGTGTTTTTTTTTCTTTCTTGATGTTCTGCTTATTGCATTCCAATTGTATTGTAATATTGTAACAAAACTCAGTCCCAATTCAATTGAATATTGTTTTCTGCAACACCTATGAGGTTTTTTTTTCACTGCTTTTTCTTTTTCTTGTATTTAGTATTCTATGGCAATAATGCCAAATGTGTATTATTAATTTTGTTAATCACCTATGTATTCAATGATATATTCCTTGAAATTGAGGGTCTGACTCCAAATTATGTAAACATTTTATGTTCCTAAGGGACATTTTGTCCCGGAATAATAAATTTCATTTCTATTTCATTTCTATTTCTATAATGTCTATTTGTAGCTTTCGAAGGTTCATTCATTGAATTTTATTTGTGGTAACATCTCGCTCAAACTACCTTATATCCAAAACAAAAAATTGTTTAAGAGTTAAGAAGCCTGGGTAGTGTGGAATTCCAAGCATAGGAAGCCAATGGTCCGCGATTCAATTCCCGGTTCTGGTGGTGGTTTTCCTCACGCGGTGGTGGTGACCTCTTTAATTACATATTTCTTCACCATATATTTTCAGCAGTGTGAATGAATCACAATCTTCTTCCATTCAATATCCTCAAACGCCTTCCCTCCAACCCCTGCAAGCTTTACCACCTCATCCTATCCCCGTCGGCTCTTCATAAACACCCCCCAACTCCAGAGACAACTGCCACTTAAGTGTCCTTTACGAGGTCGTAAAAAGCAAAGCCGGCGACTCTCTCTGCTGACGTTTCTCCGCTGCTGGAGACTTCCGTGAGACACTCGGATGGGTGTGCGCGCACCGGGAGTCGGGCCGTGTGAAAGGAAAACACGAGGGACATCGGCCAATCCCGGCGAGAGTCATCCAACTCACTTCGAATTTCTCCTTCTCCACTCATCCGACACACGAACTACAGCTTCAAATTACCCTTCTCTTGCACCACGCGCTCTTTTCGATGAGTTTTCATCCGCTTTGCTCCATTTCTGAGGCGAAAGGCTGATCCTCGTTTCGCCAGCGACATCTTAAGTCCTTCCTTATCCGTATCGGAAAACCTCAGTAAACCTTGCTATTCGCCGCTTGCTCATTCAACGAGATATTTTTATTTTTAGCCGCAATCGCACACATGCTCGGTCTAGGCTCTCATCTCCGAACTGTCTACACCACTAGCGTAAAAACCTATGCGTAAATATTATTAAATACTTTATTCCTAAACATTGCGTGTGTTTCGGTCAAGTAACCTATGACGGTCGCCTTCTTTGCTCAAAAACCAATAACAATAATTCTCAAAAGAAAATGAAAAGAATAAAGAATAAACGTGTGTGACGAATCTATTTGTTAGAAATAAGATGAAGCCATGGCAAGATATTATTATACATGAATTTCTAAGGACCTGAGGATGCTTTACGATGAAATGTGATCAATTTGTAAGCCGTACAGACATTTAAACTTACTGAGGTGAATGTTGAATGTTTTGTCTTAGTTCGTACCAACAGAAATTTGAAAAGGAGATATTCCCCTGTAATTTATCTCAATTGCAAATAATCATTTACAGGAGAAACACAATGCTTCTAAGCACTAAGAGGTAGTTTGTTCCTTTTTTATTAAAATTTTTGCCGTCAATTTTCAAGATAGTTTTCTCCATGCCAATGAAATTCTGATAGTAATTTCGCATTTAGTTTACCTATAGATCCTCCCATAGTGTTTTTCTCCGCAACTCAGCGCTTCTTTCCACTCGAATATTGAAAAATACAACAGTACCTTTGCAACTTATCGATTGGCGGACGGTCATACAAGGACAGTGGAAAATCAATATATTTGTATAAAACCTGCAGTTGTTTACTGGCAAATGAAAGTGCGGGCGAAGAACACGGAGGCTACCTGCAGCTTTAAAACCGGATCCGCTATTAGGTTCCCATTCCGCCCTCATCACTCTCTCCCCCCTCCTGATCCTCCTCGCCCTCTCCCTCTCTCTGCTCTCTCAATTGAGGACCTTTCTCACTGTGCCTCCGAAATTTCGTCCTCTCGCCCACCCTTTGATGGCTGAAAGCGCTCCGGGCAATCGATAGTCACCAGCCAAGAGAGGGCGTCACTCGGAAATAAGCAACGGTGAACGCGGCCCTTCGCCGCTCATTTGCTGACGCGAATCAATTGCTGTGAAAATCGGAAAGATTTCACGGTCGCGTCGAGTGTGAACTTTAATGGGCTTTTACTACTTTAACCACACAAATACTTTAACCACTGTGCTATAGCTTGATTGTGTAGTTCAAATTAATTGTAACGATTCGGACTGTGGAAGCTTTGTAGCGTTTCTCCATACAAGATACTTCGCGCTGCTCGGTGATGCAAATAACTATTCTCTACATTTATTAAGAAAATGACCAAAGATGAGGGTCTGTAATTTTGTTTAATATATTTGTTAAATAATGACAAAAAAGCAAGTAGACTACATTAAAACAAATATGAAAAACTGTTTCATCTAACTGTTTCATTCTGAAGATTTCGTGAGAAAATTGAGTGTAAACCATTTTTGCGAAATTAGTGCAACTTTGACCTCATGTAAATTGTAAATTGTTGAGTACTAAGGAAAATACATTGCGCCATCGCATGCACAGGTCTTTTGAAAATATTTATGAAAAGTTTCAGCTTTGTGGCTTGAAAAAAATCACTTTTTGAATTTTGGCTAGCTTTTTTTTATTTCGGCCCACTGTGCGACGGTTTGGTGTTAAGGAATTTTCCTAAAACCTCATTCGAATTTAGTGCCGTTTTATACTCTCTGTTGTTCACTTTTGGTACGAATTCGTTCCCATGTTGCCACTGCGCAACCTTGCACTTGCAGAGTGTTCTGCTGAAACGGAGTCGGCCTACGGGATGTGCTTTCCCTCCACTCACAGACATCAGCTGTTAGCCCAAGGAGCAGGGTCACGATCCCTTCTGCTCGCTCGCTGTCTCCTTAACTTGGCCTCGTCCGGTGCACGCTTTCCCGCTACTGATTGGTAAAATAAAAAAGTTTTCTTTACTCGAGTGAATTACCTTTTTTCTTTGAAACACTCTCTTTTTTTTTATCCATACTTTTGATAATTCCGGAGACGTGGAGCAGGCAGTATTGTTTGGAAAATGCAGCACTGAAAGGTTAAAAATTGAGATATTAAATAGCATTTTCAACTCAAATCATGACGGATGCATTTCCTTAGTTTAAATGCTCATGGCAGTCAAAGATAATATTTGACCTGAGTAGAACTTCCAATAAGAAAGCTGATAACTTAGACTAAGCCTCCCTTATAACGCGCCATCAATAGCTTGACACTCGGCGTTGAAAAGGGGCATGACGTTTCATCTTGGGAATTAAACTGTAGCAGCTGATAACGCTGTATCTTCCCACACCTGAGACGCTAGGTTTCAATCTATGCACAACATGGACCTTTCCACGATACAACGTTCCCTAATTGATTTCTGAGTGAAGACTGAATAGAGACACAAGATCAAAACGATATCTCTCAGATGGAGCCACACTCCGGATACACAAAGAGCCACTGGTAGACAGATGTCGACACCGACCGGGCTAATCATAGGCGAAAACGTCCATCAATTCATTTGCACGGAAATACCCAGACACCTGCCCAGTATTTAGCCGCGCTGCATCTCACCATGGGCAAATGTTTCGTATTCGTTCGGAAAATGTACGCCCAAGGACATCACACTGGGAGGCTAGAGCGACTTTCCGAGATGGGTTACTGGTGTGCCGTTAACTAGACGCGTCATGAATACAAATGGCATGAGTGGTTCAGTTAGATCCAAGATATAAGCCCATCAATCAACAGTCACATACAGTTTTCCCTTCTAAGGTCGCGTAGTAAGTATCATTTACGCGGCCTTTAATACAAGTTTTATTTGGAGTATAAATAAAATAAGCTCACTGCTAACTTTGTGGTATTCCATTATGTAAAACGAATTATTTAAAAAACTTTTACAAACCACAGAAAAATATGCACTCTCATACAAACGCGACCCGGGTTTCGGCGCTGAGCACCATCACCAGGTGATGATGGTGCTCAGCGCCGAAACCCGGGTCGTGTTTCTATGAGAGTGCATATTTTTCTGTGGTTTGTAAAAGTTTTTTAAATAATTCGTTTTATTTGGAGTGATTATGCGAAAAGTAATTGCCAAACAAATACAGGATGTAACTAAATACCCATCCGTCTTTTCAGTAGAAGAAAGGTGTTTAAACACAGATTCGACGAAAAGAACGAAAAAATAGAACAAAATAAAATACCATGAGGCTGGAATCAACATTGAAAAGATCTCCAAGTTTGTGGAGACTTCTTATCATAAATTGGTACGAGTAATTTCTTCATTTTACGTTGTTTTAACCTTTTGAATACTAAGGGGACACATTTGACCCAGATAATGTATCTGTTGTAAAGGGTTTATTCACACAGTAGAAACTAAAATTCACAGAAAACGTTCTTACACTATTTCAAACACGCAAAGGTCGTGATTAAATGTTATGCGTGAAATTACTAACTGTGTCATTGACAATTTAAGTCATTGTGATAATCTTGCTAGTGTTATAAGCCTTCTTCAACAACTAGGATGGGAGTTGATTTCAGACCGTCGACTAAAATTTAGACTCAGTCATTTATGTAAGTTGCAAAACATTTATTCTCGGACGACGTTAATAACATTTTACGAAACCTAAAATACCACTGTACATAACATCATGAGAATATAATTTGGCAACTAGACTGCAGAACGGACAGGTTTAAAATGTATTTTTTCCGCGAACAACAAGATAAATAACAGCAGCAAATGAGACTTTAAACTAGGCTTGCCCGTAAGTAGTGTAGCTAATAGATGATATTCTCCCTAATATTTGTATCCGTGTCAGCTAACAGCGCGTCATGCTTGCTTCTGGTGTAATTTTTGCATTCATGTGGATTTATGTAGTTGCAAGATACATGAATACAAATAGTTTCTCTAACAATGATGGCATACCGATAGTGAATGTATGTTGGTGAAATTTTATCTCCTGACAAGTAATTGCAGGTTTATAACCAATAGTTGTAGCTTCATTAAGTTTATGACGGCGCAGTGAGTGCATGTTGGCGATAACTCACCCCCGGCCACACACATTTTAGGTGGCTGTATATGTAGATGTAATGTATATTCAAAAGTTACATGTAATCATGAATCCCTTCGACCAAGTATCGCTGGAAAGTACCTTGTTTGCTACTCTGCCGTCCACTCCTATCTCTACACATTTCTTCCACGTTCGAGACGCTGATTTCTGTGGGACGCGCTGGAGTTCTACGCTGATGCAATTACCCCGCGGAGACAATTGCACGCACGTTGCACATATGGGCGATGGGCACCAACGAGAGCGTCCATTTCTTCTCCCTGACACGGCTTGACACGCAGTTGACCCGTGAACTTGTCCCAACCTCCAAGATGGGGATTGTAGTGTGACAAATTGAGGGAATAGTACCACGAAATGCGCCCAAAGATGTGACACGTGACGGTTGCGGCAAGTGTTGGCCACGAGAGTACAGGATGGTGATGCCTGTTCTCCATTCCTACCACGGCAATTCCGAATACCTATCGTTCCTCCGAATTTTTCAAACGGTAATCATAACCTTTTTTTGGAATGGCGAAAAATACACGGTAACATGGACACTTGTCTGAGCTCAAGTATGGAAAAATTAATAGAAGGTAGAAGCATGGGAAAACAGATGCACTGTGAAAATATCGATGTGTCTACACAGAGAAAATGTGTTTGTTCAAATGGTTTCGTTTGCCTATTTACGAGCTGGTTTGGTCACGAGAAGAGGATCGTCTCTTGGCAAAGAAATATTGAATCAACTGAAAACAATGAGAAATAAAATTAATATCTTAGCCTTTGGCAAAAGTCAAGAAACTACCAAATTCTTGGGATTGTTTGCAAACTTCGTCGGCTCCTTTTTCTCCCTGTTCATAATACTATGAGCTAGATTTTCGAATTTCGCAGTTTTAATCTTTATATGGCCATAGAGTTATCAGTCTTTTAAAAAAATCACTTTATGCAAATGGTATGGAAGAAAAAAAATTGAGCGGAAAGTCATGTGTGCCAGCAAATATCGTTCGTCAATTCTCTTATGAACTGGATCCTGGAAACTACTATGTCACTAAACGAATGAGATACCGTGTTAGAACGCCAAGTGAATTACGTGAGCAAATATATTTGGTTACTCTTCGACAGTATATATAAATGGTACGTAATTGAAATCTAAGAAAAATATGGGCAGGAGTTCGTAAGCCAATACATAACGTTAGCCAGTATTCTTGAACGTGAATGCATAGAAATGTTGTTTACAGTCAAGTCACAAAACGGAGGAGTGAAAAAGGTAAAAATAGCTACTTGCAACACATGAAGGCTACGAAAGTGAATCCTTCCACAGCAAAGACGTTAGATTAGGTTTTTAATGATAACATTCATACACCAATTACAGTAGGAAGCCGTAAGCAGATAAATGTTTTTCGTCAATTTTTCAAAGCAAAAAAGAAAGAGATATTACTAACTACTGTATCACCAAAGAATCACGTTACAATGACAGCATAAAAGCTGGTCTTTGCTTAAGCTTCGATAGAAAATCCAACAAGATGCGGGTAAAGAAAACGAGGCACAAGCCAGCTAGAGGGAACCGGTCATCTGCATTGGCACCGGTATTTTTGGGCGCATTTGTGCGCCGCCAAGCTAACGGGGCCGGCCCAGTCGTGTACAACACCGTGCGCGGGACAATGAGGATTGACAGGTGTAATGGAGCATCATGTATTCCTAGGGTTTGGTGCGCGAGGCCCCGGGGTCTTGCCCGGCAGTGAGCGTGTGGGGGGGGGGAGGCCGGGGGGAGTTTGGCAGGGGGTGTCAGGGAGGAGGGAGACTTCGGGGGGGAGGAGGAATGCCGAGGACGCACCCCTGCCGGTTGGCCACGGGGACCAACGCTCCCACCGTCCCCGCCGTCTCCTACCACCTCCAAGCCCGTAACTCAACTACGCCGGCCGGATCAATTCAATCATTGGAGTGATGAGTCCGATTATCTCCGCCTCCCCCACGAAGCGACACTGCCCGTGCGGGAAGGGAGTGTTGTGTATGTGCAAGGGAGACTGCTCGGCTCCAATCCATCCTCTCCCCCCCCCCCCGTTCTCATTTCCCAATTCTCAGCCGAGCACGGAATCAGTCATCTTCACCACTCCCCCCTCCACCCACTCCCCCCTCCACCCACTCCCCCCTCCACCCACTCCCCCCCCCCAATCCAAGTCTCCCACAGAGTAGTCCTTCTTGCCTAATCCACGCGCTGCCTCACAGTGTTGCCAAGTTAGCGAAGTTGTCACTAGCTTTGTCTTTTGCGGCAAAAATTACAAATTTTAGCGCCTACCCACAAATATAACAACTATTCAGGAAAATTTTACGTGTGAAAACTAGCGACTTAGGAGCAATCGCGTTCAGCCATACGTCGCTGGCTGAGTCTCCTCACCTTCCCGGGACTTCTACCAACAAATAGCCTTATTTTACTTTAAAAACTGAATGCACAACATAATCGTTACTTTTAACATAATCAGTGTTTCCATGCTACCGAGTTTTACAAGTCATTTTTGGAAAAACATTAATTTTAGCGCCTGGCGACAAAGCTAACTACTTTTCAGGAGCACAACTTTATTTGACGACTTTATTTATTTTAAGACTTTTTTTGCATAAACATTGATTTCACAACAACACCGTTATTTTTAACACAATAGTGGTTTTTCGCTCGTCTGCTCAGGCCTTACTATAACGGCACAGAGAAAGGACCCACAAATTCTGTCCACACTTGTGACACAGTTAGGGGAAGTGGGAGTAAGAATGCCCCTTTTCAACACTTAGAGCCGACTCTTTAATATGGAATTTTCCAGAATCCTCAAACAGTTTATTGGGTTCGTAAAAATATCAGTAAAAGTGTGTTGTTATGAGTTATTGGAAAAAACAATAAATAAAAATTAAAATATCAGTAAAATGCTTAGATCAATGCCATACTTTTCAAACATAGCACAACAAACTTTCCCTTTTATCTCCAGGGGGGGGGAAATCAGCTTCCTTTCTGACGGCATATTCTTCTAAAATCTCATCAACGTTGAGGGAAATTCCAACATAGTAAGTTGGAGGACTCATCGCCCGATTTGGTGACGGATTTTTGGCCACTTGCCTGCCCCGAGCGCAAATCACGCTGGTCACGATATAGAGACATATTATATAGCACTGTACGCCTTAGAAAAGTACCATTTGACTCTGTCATTCTTCCATATACTTAGGAACATAATTAGTTGTTAAACATCCTATAAAAGCTCCACTGCCAGGCGCTAAAAACCCCATGTCCACACGCCAGCAGGGAGTGCCTAAAATAGTACCGTTCACTTATTAAAGTAAAAATTAAGACTTCGACGCGGAAAAGCCAATTTTCAGGCTAACAATATCTCATTTTTCATGTCTATTCCCGTTGTTCAGGCCCGCTTTCGATTTTCAACACTTTTCCCGTTTTTTTTCGATATCCGTTGACCTACCGTTTTCGATTTCATGGCATTTTGGAGGAAATTATTAAAGCAGAGACCACTTAACATGCATATCCCCGAGAATTAAATGTTCTTAAAATGTGGCTACCCCGAAAATGGGAATGGCGTGGTTGGTATGTCAGTGCGCACATCAGTGCGCATGTAAGTTAAATAAATATACACTTTTACGAGGCTCTTGATCCGATTTTCACTGAAAACAGTCCAGACGATGCGAAAAAGGAAATTAATATGAAAAAAAGGCTCTTTAGTCTAAAATGAATTTTTTTAGGGTGCAATTTTTAATGAAAAATGTTATTTTGATTTTTTGGCGATGTCATCATAAGCTCGTCATCATAAAAATCATAAGCTCGACGCTTACGGGCTGTTTTGTTGAGGGGGGGATTAGGAGGAAGTGCGGATGGCACATGTGCTGTGGGCCGCCGGCGAATTCTAAATAAGGCGACGAATGGACCGCGCTTTGTGGGATTTTCGGGTGCCAATTAAGTTGGATAAACCTCAGCCCATAAAAGGGGCGTGGTGATAACGAATAAATTTCATCAAAACGTAAACTTTCCCACACATTTTTCTCACATCATCGCTTTTTCTGTCAACATGGCCGGGCTGACGACAAATCGTTAAACCGGAGCACGTGTTCCGTCTCGGAAAACCACGTCGTGGATAGAGACCCGAACGACGAAAATTGTCATCAAATGAGTGTGGCTTGACAAGTTGGGAAATCTCACATCGAAATTGTGGCGAAGCCAAATCACCGCATAAACAGTTGGAATCGAGACTATGAGGTCAACCGCGAGCGTGAAAGTACCAGCTTCGACATCGACTACGCGTTTCCTACGCTCCGATGACCGGGGAATCGATTAAGCACGTAGAAATGCCGAGGTAAGTCAATCAGACGATTCTTACGCTTGCTGCAATCACATGTCAGATTAGCTTAGTTATCCGAATCACCTTAATGAATTATGTGGGATATAAACTTTACTTTCCTCCATTAATGCCTATATTTGACACACATCATACCTAAGAAGTCCACACGCCGGCAGATAATAAAGCTTTGACCCCTAATCTGCGGAAATATTTAGTGGTTCACTAGAGATGAAGATGATGGCCAACCCGGAAATACTTAACCTAGATTGAGGATGAGTTTAATAATTGCGTAATAATAAATTTTCGGAATGCACCAATGAGCTTCTTAAATGGTAATCCTCTATGCGATGTGGGGAGCTGATTGCAGCTGGCATAATGGCGTATGATTGAATTTCTCGCAACAAATGGGCTATAATTTTAAGTACCCACTAATTTGGTTATTAGCCCCTTGAAGATACTACACACGTGAAATTTGATTACCAAATCCGGCAATACAAATATTAACCATCATTGGACTTTCCAAATATCGTATTATGAACCGCAGATTAATGGATTTTGATGGAAAATTAATGAAAATATTACGCCAATGAAATTACTGCGGGAAAATGCGGGAGTTATTAAGCAAAACAATTTCCAACGGCAGGAGCGATTTCTCGATTATTATGTTATGCATTTTCATTACATTTAATGCTATAAAAATAATGAAATATTAATTTTTTTAAATTTAATTACGGAATTATTCATTCCGGTATTAGCAAATTATTCTGAGTTATAATAATTACTAAATAATAAAAAAATATAACAAATATTTTCACATATTAAAATGGCAAGTCCTACGTCCATGCTTACAAGGGAGCACCATGATAAATGGCTTTGCTTAGAAATTACCAAGAAATATTGCAGATATGGAAAGCAAGATAGAAAATGTGGTTTTGATAGCATTGATACATATCAAATATTCTCACATAGCCTCAAGATTGGGTAGCAAAGTAAAGAACGTAAATAAATTAATAACAAACGGAATTAAAAAAAATAACAATCTCATTACACTTACTGAATTTCAGACGCATTATAACACGGTAAAAAATGCCTATATTAACACCTTACGCCTTGGCTGAATGGTATATTTAAGCGCATATAAAATTTAAAATATATTTACAAATATAGTGTACAATACAACCACTAAAGGTTATCTGGCAAAGAGAGATTGCATAATGCAAGGAATAAGAAAAATACGCGGAATACTCACCATTCAAGAAGACGTGAGATGAGATTAATTCAATACAACACTTAACGTAGGCGAAAAACGAAAATTTTGAAAAAATTGTTATTCTGAGTTATCGCATTGAGAAAAATTAAATGGGTCGCCCTTCTATAGACAATGAATAAGACACTAAAAGAAACACTATTACCACTTAGGGAATTGAGGTGATTGATATTTAGATGACTGATTTTAATCATCGGTTATAAATAGCCTATGATTTTGGCATATCTAAAACGTAGTGAGTGTCGGCACGTATTCAAATCCTTGTCTGGTAAAGATTTCACTCTATTATCTATCCCTAGGTTTGATTATTTTGCACGTCAATTAATTTCACGTGAACTCTCAAGTGAACAAACATCAAATGAGAAGTTTGAACTCTGCCCTTACGCGAAATGCGATATCTTCTATGAGAGGAGAGTAACAGCAAATCATTACAAGGGAGAACACCCTTCAACACCGTCACTGCACATCGTCGAATTACGACGGCAGAAGCCATGCGGCAAAGAAGAGCGCCCACGCGTATTTTAGCACGAAGTATTTCATGCCCCGCGCTCCCCTATGCTTAACTCGATCAGAGCAACCCGAGGAGGAAATTCCTGCTTCTTCTCGGGCCGCATCATTCCTCTTCGTTTATCAATAAGCCGTCCGCCATCCGTTCCGCGTCCCTCACCCCGCAAACACGATTAAATACCACCGCCGGGTCGACGATAATTCTAATGGAATCCACCTTCTCAACCGCCTCGACGACGAAAAGGCCAAACACCTCTAATCATATCTTTTTCTTCTAGTCTTCCCTTTGTATCTCACGTGACCCCCACTACTTGCCGTCATTAGTTTTACGAAGATCAGACACTTGAGGAATAATAATTACAAATTTATGATTTAATTACCTTCCAAATGAACATTTCATAGAAATGTGAGTCAGATGGATACTCGTTTACGAAAGGGTCTCATATTCTCTCTCATCCCCCTCACTATCTGTGGCTGCACGGCACAGGCAAAGTTAATGCATATGAAAGTCAATATTTATAATACCGGGGGTATTAACCATTAAACTTAACGATAGGTTTAAAACTAGGTTTAAAACTTAACAATAAAATGTGATAATTTAACCAATTATACCGACAATTACACTAATTTCTTTTAAGCATCCTTAGCACTGATACGGGAGCGTGGTGGCCTAGTGGGTAGAGCACTTGGCTACTGATCGAAGGGTCCCGGGTTCAAATCCGGGTGAAGCCTTTGGACGCCTCCGAACAAAAAAAATCTTCGGAGTGCGAGGTGGCCGAGGGAAAGGAACTGGCCCTGAATGTGTGAAATTCACACGCCTGTGGCTTAGTCCCGGGTGAGCTCTACCCTCAACTATCCAAACCAACCTTCGGCTTGAATCACTGAGTGAGTGAATACTGATACTCTAGAGCACTCAGCCGTCCCACTCTACTTTATATCGAGAAATTCGCTTCGAAGTTGGCAGAGTATACCTTCTATAACAAATTATTCATTGTTTGTAATACAAAAATTCGCTACCAGAATATTTCTTAAATGAAAACCTGTATTTCTTAATTTAAAGTTGCAAGTGGGTCGTGTGAAAAGTGCCCGAATACCAAGTGCTCGAACATGGGCGATCAGTTTTTAAGCGCCGAAAACCTTGACTTTTTGCAAAACAAATTACGTAAAAGTACATCTAAGAGAACGAAAAAATGATGATGTTCATAAATACACTTAAAAGTTAACAAGATTTTTAGTTAATTTTACTACATTAAATTTGGTTTACTCGAGTAGAAGATAAGAGCATCTCATACCACAGTATCTCGACTTATTTATGGAGACATAAGACGAAGCATTGTCACCTCAGTCACCACCACTCTGTTCACCCAGCGTGCTCCAATCTAGCACCAACCTCGCTTCACTCCACCCTTACTTCAACTACTCCCACTGCATTAAAGACTTATTCTCAAACCTCCCCTGCAGCTTTATTACATTTCCGCCGAAGAAGGAAATCATTCTACTTTCAAACGGATTCGCTGTTAAAGACGGCACTGCAGACAACGCCGCGACACGCATCTTTATCGCGACATTCGGGTGGAGATTTTACAACTGCAAGCTTACCAACTTTTCTCCCGCCGGAACGACGCGAGAAAAGCTGGCGAGGAGGCTTGGCAGGCGGTAAAATCCGTGGACTCCCAAGACTTGGTTTATGGCCGAATGCCTACGAGATTATCGCCAGTTGATAAGAAGCCATTACTTCAGATATTAACGCTGTAAAATCCGGCGGAGGGGCTATCTCATATAGCGCGGCTAAGAGCGCACCTGCAATGAGCATTTGATATTGCTCATTTCCCAGAGATACTTCGACTCCCACCCCAGACTAGAACTTGACGTCAATTACAGGGCTAAATTAACTTTCTCGTCGCCCAGAAAATGGGTCTCTGGAATGCATAGCTTCACCGCGTAAATTTGCCGTCGCAGTCGTTACTACGAATGGAAGAAGTTAGGTAATTTCAAAAACACTTGAATAAGTCTCCCTTCATTTGGAAGATTTACTTGGCATCTGGCTCTTCACATTAATTACTTGCGTAACATTTTTTATTTACAAATGTATGGAAGTTAATAATCTCACTTGAAGACAGAAAACGTTAAATTTCAGCGTGTTATTATAAATATCAGTCTTGCTCGTCTAAAATCTCTTTTTGAGCTCACAAAAAATTATGACACGCTTATTAGCAAATGAATTTTATGAAAGGAGTTGGAGCCACACTAGCGCCAAATAAAAAGTAAATATAATTTCGTGAATATTTATGGCCTTCCAATACAGCGTCATGGCGGCCATATTGGTCGTATTAAGTCGGTGAAGTAAACTCTAGAAAGAAAATTACTTAATCAGCCATTAATGAACTACGGGGTCATAAGCAAACCATTTAGCTAACCACAGGGTTTGGAGTGCAACTTAAAACTGTTCAAGTGGCAATTCAAAGTCACAATGTGTCGCATATGAATGTGAATAACTAAAATAATAAATTTACTTCCTTATTGCTGCAGATTACGTACTATGCTATGCTTACGTCAGAATCATACTCTGAAGAAAATTACGCGTTTTTAAGGTCAAAGATTAAAAAAGTCAAAAATGATGAATTTATAAACAACCCTCAGATAAACTTTGTGCGGCAATTTCTTTTTGCACACGCCGTAAATAACATAAATTCATGTGCCCAAGTGTTGATCCATGAGCAATGATGCGTAACTTCACCGTCGTCACACTAATAAGCTATTCATAATTTTGTGGGACTTGAGTTACACCTGGTGTTTACTTGCTACAGTGTTTCCCCAACAAAAATTACTGAATAAAAACCAATATGTGATTCTTTCGCGCCACTTCTGGGAATCACCGAACATGGCTCCAACAACATATAAAATCTTCTACTTCCCTCAATCAATTACTGAGCTATATTATGTCGTTTTGTAGACGCCGAGCAGAGCCGATGATTTTTTTCCGACGAGCCGCACTGCGTGCACTTTGAATTGAGCCTAGAAAAGGACAGCTTGGCCTAAAATACACGAAGCATGCGCGTCACAAAGGGATGGGCCCGACTCGTCGGCGTCATCCTCGCCGTGCCTCGTGACTCGCTCTGAAATGCACGGAGCCCCACGGGGCGAAAAACACCTTCCGCAGATCCGCCCCGAATACTCTAATCCCTGCACCGGAGGAGGAGGAACGGCTGTCAAAAAAGCCATGAGTCGCGACACAGAGATAGGGAGAGAGAAGATAGTATACACTGGGGCGGTGGTGCATCTCGCGTCTCCCTCCTTTCCCATCCACCGCCACATGAGGACTGCCACGTCGCCGTATGCACACCGGCTGTGCCACGAGACCCTCTTCTCCATCATACCCGCGGCCCACTCTCAAGAGTTACACTCAGATATTATGAAACCTGAATTGAATTTTATGCTCGGGAGGATATTAACAAATGCACGGGAAAGAAATCTATACTTGTTTGACCTACATTGGACTCGCAAAATGCCTCTCACAGGTTTAAACATGAGCACAGGTTCGTCCAATGACGCAGATTCACGATCGGGCAGGCAAACATTCGTATCGATTATTTTTGGATACAAGAAGTGCATTGATTTGCGAGTGAAAAATGTTTTCAAGCAGCGTTATTATCGCCTAATTTCGTTGGATTTGTTTCCTCGAGCAGCTCCACCGCCGTGTTTGAATACATTGGATTTATTTAATGAGGAGAGTTTAGAATTTTTTGCAATTTTTCATATTTATTACCAGCATGTTTATGTAATTTATAATTATCTTCTTGTAGAAGTTTTCAAATGAACCGCAAGACAATAATTATTTTAATGGCTTCCAGTATTGATTTTGATACGCTAGGCTACAAGAAGAGTTAATTACACACTGGAATTATTCCCCGGTTGTGATATATATTGACGGGAAATACATTTATATAGTAGACGAGTAGCCACGGCAGTAAAGGGAATCATTTTAATGGTTTTCTTGAATGAGGATGAACATAAGACAAGAGAAGAAATGCTTACAATTACCTTGAGTTTTCTCCAAATCCTAATTATCTCACGCAGAAGATAAACCAGAGAATATACAATAAAACCATGCAATGGCAAATGTTAAAGAGTACGTGAAGATACATTGAGAGATAGTTATAATATTATTAGTTTCTACAACAGATTTGAGGGGAAAAAAATGTGTTCAGTTCTTGAATGCCTTTAAGGTCATGGCTTAAAAAAATTTAAAGCGTTTTGATGAAGCAAACTAGTCAGCAGAATAACTACAATTACCTTTGTACATAGTGTAAACACCCCTTAATCTAAAACAAGTCTTATTCGCTGGTTGAAAAAAGGCAGAATTGAAAAAGAGGTTAAAATATCAACTTCTATTTTATTATTGTCATTAATCACATCAAGTCAGAGAAAATATTCGATAGGCTTAAGGAAAAAGACGGTGGGAAGTTGATTAGATATTCATGAGGATGTATGAGATGATAAGCTCATTTTAATTCACAGAACACTTACTAGAAGCAGAAATTTCTTAAGTAATTAGTAAGTAAATAAATGGTTATATTAGGCAGTGAAACTGTTCACATAGATATTCGATGATATTAGGAAGAACTAGCCAAAGTTAAACAAATTTTGAAACTCTACCCAGCAAAACTAGTTGACGATAACTAAATTTTACTCCGGGCTCATAACATTAGTGAAAACATCCTACTGTATTGTATTATGGTTGTTTCACAGATATAATTAAAAAATAGAATTTAAAATATTTTTATTTCTAATTCCATGAAAACGGATTCAGGTTAAAATAAAGCTCGCAGAATGTTGCACAAAATCATGTACGAGGGAAGGACTGAGTATTATGACCGTGTAAAAACATTTGAGCATGACGCTTTAACAATTCAGTTACGGGAAATTTAACACCCGAGACGCAACAAAAGGTTGACGCCAGGTGTGCCGGAGACAGGCATCCCTCTTCATTTCCTTCGCCCAGTCTCCCCCTCTCGACCTTCATCCATCATCCCGACCGAGGGGATGATGTACACACAATGCACCCTAGGGGTCTCTGCGTGACTGCGGAACCCTTTCATTCCACGTATCTGGCTACGCGTTTCGATTACACCGCGCCATATTAATGGCTCACATGAAAGTATTCCGGTGAATAATGTAATCGCCGAAATCAAGAGATTATATGATGCCCGGGCGACAAAAAAATAAACGCTCCCAAATGATTCTCACGTATTCGCGGACGCCATTTGAAAATAAATGACAGAAGACAGTCGACGTGCACGTGCAAAGCGGTGCGAGAATCGGGAAAAAAATAAAACTCCCCCGTCGCGTTATGGAAATGGATACGTCCGTGCCTAATGCAAATGTAAAAGCCCGCAAGCGTATTCCCGTTGATTTTCACCGCAAAAAAATAAATACCCCCTTCGGGAAAAATGACTGCGAATCAAAATAAAAACCGATGAGAAACGATTTGCTCCATCGTAAATAACTTGAAATCGGTTATATATCAGGGAATTTATGTCCCACAAAAAAATTATATATGGAGTGCGATTATGCGGAGTGAGTCAATTATTTCCGAGTTTCGGCGTGTGCAGTGAGAGTAATTTACTATATAGATGTGGCAAAAGTTGCTGGCGCAGGCCAGCGTGGTAAAGCGGAGAGGTAGAAGTGGAAGGGATGATGGGAAAAGACGGAAGGGAAGAGAGGGAGGACGCGAGAGAGAGACAGTCATTCTCCTCGAGAGAACTCGAGATAATCAACCTACCACGAGAAAAAGGCACGACACAGAGGCAGGCTTGTAAAGTGGTGGAAATAACCCATCGCAGGCTTCACCAGGGACCCTATATTGAGGTTTCATTGTGCGATGAGTCGAAGCGGGACGGCAGGTAGTCGTGGGTCATCTCACTTCATGAAGCGCTTGTTGTCAGCTCGGGGCATCTCGCTTCATGAAGCGTTGTCAGCAATTGGAGAGGGTTACAGACTGACCCTCCACACCAAACAATCTTCTTCCCCAGTTTCCCAGGATTTTCAAAGTTTCGAAGCCCATGTCCCAAAATTGTCAGGAACTTTGGCAAGAGCTATATTACTGTGCGTCCCTCGTCCTTTCCGCTGAAATAAAGGATCTTAACCGGGTGGCTAACCATCGCTGGTTAGGAAACGGACTTAGCGGTGGGGTACATTCCACTGTGAAGGAAAGGGGAAGGTGGCAAGACCACAGTGCGACTATATGTACATGCATACATACAACCCTGGCGGGGACTAGCGAACAAGACGGTGTTTCGTTGGTTATACGGGCAGGAATTCTCGACGGTCTGCCCCCGCGACATCTGACCCTTGCTCCCCAGAGGAAGGAAGAGGGTGGTATGGCTCGGTCCAGAGTGGATCGAAGCACGATGGATCGCCCACCCTTCGTGGACACTTTGCGTTCGGGAAAATGTTTCACGCGAACCTCCCGCCATACTGACCACTAATTAAGTTCGACAAAAATGGTACTGTATGAGAGGAGATCGTGTTGGTGCGGTGGCCACGATTTAGCGCAGAAGAATGAGGTAGTATATGAGGATAGGAACGGACCACAAACACCTGTGTTATCGTCAGAATCACTTAACTAAAGGTGTGGGGCGATTTAGTCTCGCCAGCAAAATAAGTTCTACACCTACAAATTAACCTGTCATCCGCCGCCGTGGAGTATGGCAGGGGGTGTACGGGCACCATCCATGAGATAAGAAGGGAAAGGGGAAAAGAGAGACAGAGATGAGGAAAGAACTGTGCGTAAAACGTTTGTGTTTCGATCTATTTTCGTTATAATAACTAATGTTGCGAGGAAAGAAGGAATTCTAACCAAAGAGATCGGTTGCATCTCTCTCTTATTGTATCTTTTAATAGCTTAAGAGATATGTGGGGTTAAAAACTATCCTCAGCGTTGTACTGAAACTTGACTCATTTGAGGTCAAGTAAACTAAGCCTGGCGTAGAGTCAACGAGTCTCCCAACCTAGTCCTATTTGAACTCCAGTGCAGCCTTCACAATCAAACCCGTTACGCACTAACGTCGAGTACGGCCTTCCTTTTTAAAATATTAACCCTCATGAATGTTACATGGAGGGATTCAGTGAGGTTGCTACGGTAGTTTACATAGAGTGCAGCAAGTTAGTTGAAGAGTAGCGCAATCATCATATTGACACTAGTTCAAATCTACATTGACATATCAATCCGAAATTCAAAAGACTTCATATTTCAAGCCTTCAAAGTTAACAAGCAAAAATATTCGCATTAAAACCTAGCATGCCGCAGGAAAGAAAATACATTCCACCCCTCTTGAAAGAATGATCATCCCTTCGTAACTTCGAGGACATTTTTCAGGATCCGGCGTCGGTCCACGCAAAAGCGTTTGCTTTTCTTCAGTCATTTTATCCAATTCGTCAAAAATTGTCCCTCTCCCCTAAACTCAGTGGTCCAAAATAAACCAAGGAGAATCCATTAAGTCTGCGGTACTCCCCAGGGTGGGAAGACGAGTAGTCAGAATGGACCGGTGACTCCCACTCACGCTTATCATCTCAGACTCATCTCCCTGGAAAGTCTACGAACGCCCACACTCTAAGTTGCCCGGCGTTTATTATATCCCATGCCGGAATAATTATTTATTCATGACCATTCCCCGATAGATTGCAAAAAAAGGTAATCCTTACAAAACTTAAGGAAAAGGATAATAAATTAGTTCTTGAAGGATATCTTTAAAACCCAGAAGGATTGGACACAAAAGTCAAATCTGGAAGTTTAAAAATGTTTGAGAATCTTTCGCGTAAACATTTAAGTACTTCCTCCACGAACGGGTGAAATTAATGCCCATATATAATTTTCCATGAGAAATTAATAATTTCACAGTTTGGAATTCTATTTTGCCTCACGCAGCATGACTTACAACAGTGAGTTTCTACTTGAATGTCAATGAATGAAAGAATTAGATAATGAAATCAGATTAATAAAAATACCTTTTCCCGAAATTGGACTGTCCAAAGCGGATTTTTAAAAAGGTGATATTAATGGACCGAAATTAATGATATCTATATTTTTTGCAGTATGATGCTACAAGCTAGCTTGTTAACATTATTCGGCCATGCACATTGTAATGAAATTAACATCACTTCAGTGTCCAATAATGCTACTTCACGAGTACCAAGCAGAGAATGACGTGAATATATGTCCTAAAAGCGTTGTCTCGTAAAATGTGTTCATCAGTAAATACGGAGAAAAAGAGCTAGTGGTTTCACTGAAAACCAATTAATATGGAGTATGAAATTTTTCAATTGAAATTCAGCTTAATTTTATAAAATGATGTACATGGTCACAAAAATGAATGTTGGTCAAATCGCCATCATAAAGTTATATGATCAAGTTTGGATTTGGATTTCGAATTTGACAACGTATTTTAATGGCAAGTTCAACTTGGTTATCTCGATTTTTCGTTCGATATTTAAAAAAACCTTTAGAAAGGTATTATGGCTCATAAGAGGACAGAGATGCACATGTATTCAATATTTGATGGTGGATATTACCTTAGGAATCCCTATGGAAAACCCACATACTAAGCTAAAATCCATAACCAGTGTAACGCTAGTGAAGCAAATAATTAACTATAAAATAACACCCATAGTTATCCGATGGATTTCGTATGACTCATCTGAAATATCTTTAAAAAAGAACATAAAACTCATGTTTTGTCTTAAATAATTTCAATACAGACCAATAGCTATCAATAGTTTAATGAGCAAAAAGAGGTGAATAACCAATGATTAATTCAGCATGATCATTACTGATTAAAGTTTGGTGGCCCATTACGAACGTGAAAGAGGTATTCGTACATTTGATTACCTAAAGAATAAGCCACGAGGTATCGAAGGTAGGTGGAAAGTAACTTTTAGATATGAATTCCGATCCAATACGAAAAATAGACCAGTAGGGTTTATAGCAACGAAGGCTCCTCCAACAGCTACAAATAAAAACATTAATATCCGCTAGCATGATATCGTGGGATGCGGCACCCGGGAAATAAACGGGGCATCCTTTATATTTCAGCGAAGACGATAAGAAAATATCACCGTTTCCCTCGTTCTATGATTGACTATTATCCTCGCGGGCTTTCTTCGGCAGGCAGGCTAGAATTTCCAGCAGGGATGGAGAAAGAATTTCATGGATAGATGAATGATATGGCTCCCTTGTTCCATTGAAAAGTCCCTTTGAAAACAACCAATGAAACCTCTGGAAACCTTCGCCTCTTAGCTTGCTCAATTAAAAATATTTATCGCCATCCCTTCACGAGCTTCTTTTCTCTGTCGCGATAAAAGTCGTATTCCGTTTTAACACATTTTCAGTTTCTTTGACAACGCGGCCTTTTGCAAAATCCTTTCAAATGGTAGTGTTTTATTGCTACTCAATTAAAAAAATGCTATTGAAAATTAACCCGTTATGAACTTCACGTTGATGGACATGGGACTGAGATTAATCAGGGTCTTTTGGCAACACCTCTGCGTAAACTTCGTAGAAATCCTTCATAAGAAGAAAACTAGAGGTAGTAGTAACAATGCAGTCACTGTAAAAAGTATTTTTGATTTTTACTCAATAAATAAAAGCAATAGTGGGCATAATTTCCTCTTATGGCGTTGCCATTATTTCCTGCAATACTCATAGCCAGGTTATCCGGTTCGGGGTCTCCGACGAGCGGTGACGGATGATGAACTATAGCCCATCTCATGACAACCGCTATTGAACTGCTTTTAATAAAGCCTAAAGCTGGATTTGAGCTCGCAATCATCAAGTTAGTCGGTGAGCACAAATGACGCCAGCTTGAATCCCACCTCGGGCAAGGATTTAGTGTAGCTCAATAACGATTCGCAGAGGTAGATTCCACTTCTTCGCCGTACGATCTGAGCCGCGAGAGAACGAGAAAACATCTTCTCAAGGGCAATATATTATATATCTTTCATAACGAGAAATTCCTCTGGAGTAACTTTCACCACATTCACCTGACTCGAGTGCTCATCAATAATTGAGTAATGAATCAGAATATTGATTTGCAGCTGCTCTCCACACCACGCACCTCCCCGCTAACCGCTTCATTCCTACATAATTATTAAATTTGACGTCCTTAATCATTTGCCTGATTTAGCTCATTCTTGGCCTTCCGCTGCAATCCTTCCCTTTCATATATCCTTCCAGTACAAATAGATCAATAGGCATGCGTGTCTCAAAATTTGCCCCACAAAGTTTGCCTCTCCTTCTTTTCTCTCCTACTTTTTTCATTATACTTTCATTCTCTCCAACTTTTCATAAGCATTCTTCGATAATGCTTCTGTATTAGGTATATTTATTTATTTGGGGCATCATCAAAATTTAGTTAGGTTCAGCTGGATCATTGCCACTCTCCCATTACCCTTCTTAGCGTTACACTAGTTCCACCCACCATCTTTCCCTTCAGCTGAACCAATTTGTGGCTTCACTTATTTATATCCAACATGTCATCCCTTCAACTTCCCCCTTTTGCTGCATTTTTTTTCCAGAGAGCTCATCAGTTCCTCATCTTCTTTTTCACTTATGATTACTAAAGATTTTTACCTCTCTTTGTTTATAAACTAATTCGAGAAATTATTATTTTCATTTGAAAAGTAAAAATCGAGTGTGGATAAAGGAGTGGTTTCGTTTTCCGTTTTTCCTTTTGTTTATTGGCGAGATAAATTCATAGGAAAAGATTGTGTTGACCAGACTGTTATCCAAAAACACTGAATTAAAAGATGAATAAATGAAAGCTCATTGACTTTAGAGATTAATTAAAAGTTTTCCGACATTATACCCATTATCATTCACTCCGTACGCGTACTTCGCCTCCTCTTGAACTTCCCTAGCAACTATCTCCACACCCCTTGCATTCCACAAATTAATTTAAGGGATTTAGGCGTAATAACATGGTTTAATCATTACGTGCGGATAAAACCCTTAATTACTAGCACAAGTTCAATTGAAGTTGTTCTTTTTAGGGAGAAATTACGCATCTTTTTACCGAACAGTAATTCCAGGAACCCCTTCGCTCTACACGCCAAGTACGTCTTCCTTTCGGTCCACCGCACATTCTCCATCCACACCCACCTCTTCTACGCCTGCAGTCTCTTCTCGTTCCCCCAGGGCCCTAATTTAGCTAGAACACATCATTTTACAAACTGGGATCTCTCTCTTTCATAAGCTTATCTTAACGTCTCCATTTTCTAGGTTCATATAATGTTTATTAGTGACATTGCATAAATAAAAAGTAAAGAGACGAAATATCACGTTAGAGTACGCCTCAAAACCATGCAAGTGGAATGAAACGGTGATAATACACAGACTGCAAGCGTTCACTAAAATAAATGAAAAAAATGACGCTGAAATAAGTTCCGCAGTCCTAGTTTTTGGCAAGTACGATATTTCTGATATTTTATTGCATAATACGTTAATAACATTTCAACCAGCCTGGTAAGGAGCCCTTTTCTTAGTACTATCGCGGATCTTAAATATTTATGCACATGAAATCAGTTTTCCCCTGAGATGGCAATTAAATTTTGATAGTAATTTTCAATACTTGTAGCCATTTCCATTTTTTTTTTCGAAAAACCCAGTAGACATTTGCTGATTTTTAAACGCTATTTCCGAGTAATTTCGCCATGGCAGCCTCTATTTTTATCGTCAATTATAGGCGTGCAATATGAAGAGCATTGTATCAAATTTTTGAAAAAAGACATTTACATCGTTTCAAGGTGGAACCTCCTTTACCAGAGTGGGGAAGACCAAAAATCGCATTGCAGCACGCACCAAACTATGGTGGGGGGATATTACCCAGGGAAATCTAGCCCTCTAAAAAATAAGGATTTCCAACGAATGGAAAGCAAAGTTGACGCGGAAGGTCATAATTATCAGTTTCCACTAAAAATGACAATAAACGAGCTGCTTAATAATAACGTTCCCGAGTCTCCTTTACACCTTCACACGGCTGGTATAGTAACACCCCCGGCCACACGCCCATGCGGCGGCTCACAAGGTAGTATGTAGATGTAGTTCATGTGGATGAGCGTTTGAAAAAAAAACTTTCGCGATGTAACGGTACGGAAGCGAAAGTTAATTGTTTCCCGCGGCTTGAATGAATCCGGTAGTTTGCGCGGGGGAATTCTCCTCGGTGCTTGACGTCTCATCTCGGAGCCGAAAACGGTAGAAGGTTTGGCTAGCCGTCGGATGGGGAGTTATGGGGAGGGGTGTCTGAGGCACCTCGCCACGAGGCGCCGAAGAGAACGGGCCGCGTAACACACAAGGCGGCAAAGCAGTAGGAAGCCGCCGCCGTACCCACCGTTCTCGCCTTACAACACTCGCCTCCCGCACCGACAGACAACAGCGCCACGCGGAGGCATCGACGAGCGGCTGAAGTCCCACGCACCAACACACACAAGCTCCCCGCACAGAATCCTTTTGATCATGGGGCGTTGAACCGCCTTTGTGACACGACGCTCAAGTTTTCCACGCCAAAAGTTGTAGGCCCGTGCCTCAAGGCACATTAGCAATTACAAAGCCAAATATAATTATCGCTTCGAGCGCGCCACGCGCGCTCACTGCAGCTCACAGTGGAGGCGGTCGGGAGGCAACATCCAAAACTTGGGAGCCATCGGTGGAGGATATATGTATATACTTCGTAGATGTATGTCGGGGGAGAGATGGGTTGAAGGAGAGCGATGTGGGTGGGGTTCTATCCGGTAGCGTCGCGTGCCTCATTTTTCATTACGGGTGGAATGCACCCGAACGTTCGCAAGAATGAACGCCTAATATTCTGATCTCAGCCTCCAAAATATTTATGTACACACAAATATAAAAACGTATTCTCGGGGTTGTTTCGAAGCAAACGTCAGTTGACCCATTAAATCATGTTGCTGGAAAAATACTTTCTTCTTTTTTTGGAGTGCCACCGCAAATTTAAGGGAAGGCAATCTGCAGAAAGATGAGGGTAATGAGACGCCATTGTTATGGTATCTCTTCGAGGATCCCTAAGGAGAAAACTTTTTGGCCTAATTAAATGTAATTTCGAACGGAAAAAATAGAATCACTGGTAAATGGGTCCCTTACTGAGACTCATGTGCCAAACAATTTTGAAATATTTTCGTCACAAGTACTCTCAGCACAAATCAACGCTGTAGACGGGGAAGTAAACCCTAGATGTATTTGGATGACCATTGACGGATCCTCATTCAATGTACAAGTATCTCCTTAGTCCCTAATGACAATTAATGCAACGTTTTTAATTAATTTTTCATTTCACGTCTTGCAAACACGATATTCATAGCCATAAATTGGGCACTCGTGGAATACTTATTCAGAAATGTTCATAGGATGACGTTGAAATGAGAAGGCAATCCATAAGTTTATAGGCTATTAGTAAAGTAATACTAAACTTTAAAAAGCTAGGGTAAATTCCACATCTTTTAGCTCCATAAACTCAGCGAAGTATTCTCAAGTATGTTGTTGATAATTGTCTTATCTCTGAGGGATAATAAGTCAACCCTGCATGAGAATTGCTAGACTCGTAGCTAAAATCCTAAATTAATGCACCAATGACAGTTTTGACGCTTGATGAATTTCATAGCGTGATGAAGTTTGCATTGGAGCAAGATTTTGAATATGATAACAAATTTTCATAAGACCATGAGAATAACAGCAAGCAATCGATCAAAGCTAAAAATAAATTGTATCCTGGGGGACCCTTGCTGAATTTCGTTATAGATATGAAATGACCTTTCATATTTCTTTGTTAAAAGTCCACATTTACATGCTTAAATTGCCATTTCTTCAGAAATAATACTATTATTTCATGAAAAAATCCTGATAAAATCAAAAAGTTAAATTTAAAACGCTAAA
The DNA here is from genome assembly GCA_963573305.1 of Pyrrhosoma nymphula. Lineage (NCBI taxonomy): Eukaryota > Metazoa > Arthropoda > Insecta > Odonata > Coenagrionidae > Pyrrhosoma > Pyrrhosoma nymphula. The sequence goes on along the minus strand of OY754332.1, from coordinate 10,188,291 downwards.
TTCCAACCTTTTCACGCGATGTAAGTACAAAACTCATGGAATTCTACGGCCGCGAACCGCCTCCACCAAGCCTTTGATCGAGGAGGTAAAAAGCGCATTCTCTCCCACAAATAAAGCGGTGCTTTAAGGCTACACGGCATAAATTTTCATGAATAATCTACCGGTTGTAAACGTTCGCCGTGAGCTCGTCACTAATAGCGACCAAAATGTGCATCCCGAGCATAAGTCGGACGGCAAGTTACACCCCCTGCTCTGGAGAACTGCTGAAGGAGACAGGATTGAGGAAAGGTCCTTAAACAACCCTCGTGCCTTTTTTATGGATGGGCAATAAACGCATCTTAATGGACAATCTGCCTAGACAATTTACCTCGTGCTCTTATCTTGCGCGGGTTGTTTCTGCAGTTGATGATGCACGTAATCCAGTAACCCACCATGCTTTTTAAGGAGCACGAAACCATTAGGTATGGCCTATATTGCTTAGTCAAACATTCAATGCTCGTGGCGGGAGGATTTTAATGAGTGGAGTGAAAAATGTGGCGCTATTTGGGAAGGTACTAATTACAAGTCCTGATATGAGTGGAATTAGGTTCATGATTTCAGACTTCACTGTAAATTATACCTTTAAATAAACAGTTTTTAAAAAAACAACTAATATAAATATCTACGTTAGGCAATATCTGGCGAGATGATGTAGAGCAACATTATAAACTCAAATTAATAAAACTTAGTTCTTCCCCATAATTTCCATTGTACAACGTGCTTCAAAAAGAGTGATTGTACCTTAAGATGACGCTTAAACACGTTGAAATGCGTTGTAAAATAAGACATTCTGGAGGCAGGACAAATTTTCTCTATTTTCTTTTATGAATTCGTAATGAATATAAATTTAATAAAAAAGGGTGACCCATACGCAATACCTGCTAAACCATTATTAAAAGACCGTGGTGGGGAATTGCGAATAATCTTATTATAAATAAACTTGGTAGTACGAACAATCATATCACAAAAACTTGGCATTAGCGGCAGAAATGGAGCACAAAAGAAATTTATTTGTCGTAGGAAACATTTATTTAGTTTCTGTTTTAAAAATTACCCCTACAGAGCGCGAAAGATAAATAAATGAAGGGCTCCAGCATTTTTCGTGCAATTTGAGGTAGATATTAGGGGCCAGGGGTGTTTAGACTCCTAAAGGTTCCCGGCAGCTCCCCCGGTGATATATACAGAGTGTTTTCGTCTAAGCCGTCTCTTACGCGGGGTCACCACAAAACCCATCCGCCCAGTTAAATGTGAACATATCGCTCTGTCACTAAACGATGGGGAACCATTAAATAGGTGGTCTTTCCCAACCCTACAGTAATCCTAGGGGCATTAGTTACTTTGATCCCGCTCCAAGCACTGCACTTCCCGGGCATTTTTTTCCTAGGCCTCTATTCAAATTTCCTTGGCCATTATCTCCGTAAGACACACAGTAGCCTTTAATAAGATCCTAATTTTATCCTAAGGCCTTAGATAAGACCTTGGGATAAAATTTAGATTAGTTCTGAGTAATTTTGAATCCGATCATTTTTCTTACGCCGTGAAAAATATTTTACGAACCCTATATGTTCTTAAGTTGGCTACGTTATAAACATAAGATTAGTGAATTAGACGGACGATTAGTAAACGGAAGGGTCCACGATTTCATTCTTTTGACGAACGATTAAAGATTGTGTTATCTATCAGTAAGAGCTTTTCAGCAGAGTTCCACAACAGAACCTCTGTTTAGAGAGTACTTTTCTAACCACTACCTATAGCATGCATCGTATGTCTACTTTATTTTTCAAACTTCTTAAACCTCAGCATAATATTGGCATGTGTTGATTCAATTAACACTTGTTTGCTGCAGCATAATTCCTAAAATTTCATATAAATCACTATCACTGATACAGATATATGGAAGCTGCAAGAATAATAAAGGGGGTACATTTTCTACCTCTCATTAGAATGTTTGCGAAGAGAAGTCACCGGAATAAAATGATTGGAATTCGTAAATGATGGCCTTCTTACAACTCCATAAATACATAAATTTATACTCATCATACCATTCCCTTTGCGGTTAGGCAAATTCGAAGAACTTAGCTAATGCTGATAGGCATAAAAAACCGGTTCTCTTTAAATTATTTCCCCATGAGCAACAAACATCTCCATAATCAATATAATAATGGTTAAGTGATATATGAAGAGATCTCTAGGCTTAAAACATATTTCATCGACTTAATTATACGTAAATTTAGTGAGCAAAAAATACGGATACCCTACAAATGTTCTATGTTCACTGTATAATTACACAGAGGAATTCTTGCATTCTGGCCATGAAAACTTCCCCACTGGATAAGATAAAATCCAATCTCACATTTTCGTAAGACAGATCAAGTCCAAGTCTATTCAGTACCTACTTTCTCAGGTTTAGTCTCTGGTCATTTAGATCATAAAATTTTAACTTGTATTTTTTTGCAAATGCAACATAAGCGACCTTAGCCCAATGAAATATTTAAAATAAAAACATTAAATATCAGTTTGCGTTATGACTCTATCGGCAATGCTGAAGAAGTCAATTTAGAAATTGGACATCAAGGGCAGTAAAATCGATAGTAAATATAATTTTCCTGTGCCGTTCAACCACTATTCAGATTAATCAATTATGCCATCTCAGGAGAAATTGAACTGGCTCTGGAATTATACAAATGATCATGGAATATCCTTTTTCAAAGGTTACTAGATAGTAAGGCTAGACTGTCTATAATGAGCTTATGGAAGCTTTTTTTCTGGTGGATCCTTTGTGGCATACGCATTATTAACGGACACCATGCAGGCATAAAACTGTGGGAAAAGAGAGGTCTACGGAATAAAGTATGAGGACAGAAAGCAAATATAAGCGGTATGGAAACATCCATTGATACATAGGAAATGGGTTAAAAGGTTTAAGAAGAAAAGTGAATTTATTGACGGTTAATGGGAATTGGTTGGGCTTCCATTAGATTCAAGTTGAATTAGAGTAAAAGTTGATTCAACGTCCAATTAAAGTCTGAGAAGTAGAGACGGTGATCAATCATTCATACGAGATCCAGAATGGCAATGACCATCAGTGCCAGTCATTAATATGGGGATCTGTCACTTTTTCTTCGATTATGAATCATGGACAGTTTTGCAGGATAAAATTACAGTAAAACATATAGGTATTGAAGAAAGAAAATCGTGCTCGCTAATTGAAAACTCGTGAAGTATATTTTATGGCAAGACTGAACGAAACACAAACACAATAAACGGAATGCATAAAAAGATCTTTATCATTTGTGAAATGCATCACTGGTTATTACTTTTTAGAGGAAGTAACGAGTTGGGTCTCATTGCGGTTTAGTAAAATTAAAAATAACTACGATGAGCCTAACTGTTACATTTTTCAGAAAAAAAACTCTTACGTAAATAATAAAGCATATGCATTAAATTACCAAAATCTACTCTACCAACTATTAGGCGTACTCTACAGCTTTATAAGTGAAATTTTTACAAATATAATTTCTAAAATTGCAAATTACTTCCAGAAAAATATTTACTTGCGCACTGGTGTAGTAATGAAATTTGCCTATTCCGAATCCGCATTCCTATAATTCCACTACATGTTCATATCCACCAGAAATTACAGTGAAAAGACATGCTTTGCGTGAAAGTGTTTCTGGCTGAGAGTTATATGCAAACACACTATTCCTTGCGTCATACACTCGTGAGTTATATTTATAATTGAAAGTGCATCAGATATTTGGATGCTACGATCTCCCTTTGCAATGCCTACAGTAATCAAAACAGAATATTTCTCGTGGAAATAAAATATTAATACAATGCAAATACGATACCACTCAGGAACATCTGGAGCCAAAATAAAGCATGACTTTCCTCCACATATGGTACTTTAGTGTTTCTTTACGTGCTATGAGACCACTGGGCTAACTATATGATGCTTCTTTAAATAGCTAAACGTCAGACTTATCCATTTATGGATAAATGAGAAAACGTAGTGAACTCCACAGATAGTTATCTGTGGAGTTCACTACGTTTTCTCATTTATCCATAATGGAAAACTTCCACCATATCTCGCCGGAATTCATATCCTCTATTATCCATTTATATTGCTTTTGGCAGTTAAATGCCAAAAGAGTACCGCGATGTTCCATGAAACCAAACTGCAATACTCGGGGGCGCGATTGTGGTTCTCCTTAACGAGTACTCTGGCGTTAACATTATTTTCCAATTGAGCTCATAAGAGCAGTAATGTGATTCTCAAATGTGGTTAGTTGCTTGCACCCCATCAGTTCTGAATTGTTTTCTTTAGGTGCAAAAATATTTACGCACAATTTAAGAAATAGAGAAAATAGAGGAAAGGTAATGCAAGTATGAAAATATTGTGAATGAAAATTGCCAGTCCTTTTCATTCATGATGTTATTCCACAAAATCAAGCCTGAAACAACAACTTTTATATTGAAATATTGCTTGAAAATAATTATTCATTCCTAATACCAAAATCAAAATGATGATCAAATAAGTTAATTATTTATTGTGACTGTATTAAATTAGATCACCAGTACGTCATATATTTATTTCTCTCGGCCTTATTGTTTGTTTTCTTAGTTAATTTTTATAAGGAAACTCATTTTTCACATATATGAGCACAAAAAAGAGCTACATACCTAATTATAAAGTGTAAAATTATTGTAACCACAGTCGTTGAGGAGATCAAAAATTATAACATTTGTAAAGAATGCTGTACGAGAGGAATGAAAGAGTTAAATCTCAAGTTTTAAATGATGGAATACGTTCTCAGGACAGAAGTTGAGCGTTTCTCCTCTACAGTGGTTTGCGTTTTGGAGAGTGATAACGACAACGTGGGAGAGGGAAAAGTGATCCTACCCCAGTTGCGACATGACCCTCACATTCGTAAGCACGTCATACGTGTTTCTGCCCCTGAAGTCAAGTTAATTCGATGCCATCAGCCTTTGGAGCGATGACGCTTATTGTGCATGGATTCACACTAACCTCGGAGCGGACGCATCCACGCATTTCTCGGGCACAAAACACGGTAAGAAATTAGCTTCCCGATGGAAAGCCGAGGGTGCCCTTGAAGAAGGAGTGCCCTTCTGCCAACGCGATGGTGGGGGAGCGACGTTTGTTTTACATCATTAAGGCGGGACGACCGAGCCAGGGGCGCGAATCGAACCTATGACCTCTCCTGGATGAGCCGGAGGGAAGGCTACAGTATTGGGGTGATCACTCGGGCACCCAGAATATAAAAGAATATGTCCTCGGCTCCGGGACTCCGGGGAGCAAATCGAAGAGGGTTCGTGGGGAATTGGAGCCGGGTGCGGGAGAGCGAAGAGCCGGATGAAATGAGCGGCAGGGGGAAGTTGTGAGAAAAAGCTTGAGCCGGCGTCACAAGAGAATGTTTACCGTGCGATCTCAGGCGTGAAGCGTGGCGCTGTGGTAACTTAACTCGCGCTTGAGGTGGTAGGAGCGGTTTGTAGTCAATGTACATATTTGCGTGACACTTTGCACACGAGTTCTCATTTGTGATACTTATGGATGAAAGTGAAAAAATTGCATCACATCGATTTGTTTCTTTGGCAATTCAATGCTATTTTAACACCTTACATCAAATAACATATTTCGCAATAATTTTATTACCTATGTACCGATTATCTTCTAAACACGAAATAATACATTTCTTATTATTATAATAGTCGTTGACGAAAGGCACCAAGGGATACACCGGTAAATCCGACGGACGAAGTACAGTACTCAAGGTTCACTCGTCATAACAGGGAAATAGAGATCGGGATTCCATTGAAAATGGGTTTTCATTAAATGGTGCTGCGAATATTTATTTAATCAACACTTTTTCCAGCTTTACGGGACGAATGTAGCGCCATTTTTTAAAATAATGCTTCTTCATTTCAACCATTGCAGTGGTTTACTTGTTACTCAGAATATAATAGAGATTAATGTCTTAACTTCATATCATTCAATTCCCAGAAAGGCTTCGTTCCCAAGCCGATTTTTTATTTCAAACTCAATTTGCTGAAAAAATAGCAAAGAAAAGAAAGACATTTTTTGTTCACATCAAAGTAAAATTACGTTTCCGGTAAGTTGCCAACAAATGAACCGAATTACATATAAATTTATACCCTCCTTAATAGGGAATCCAGGTTGGATAAGGCTACTTCTAATGCGAAAAAAATGCCGCACCGATTCTATCAAAAAAAAAACGCATGGTTTCCACGCGACGTAACGCGTACCAGATCCCAAGCAAGCGCGCTACGCCCAGCGCAGGGAGAAGTTCCACGAGACGCATCCTTCATGGAGAAGAAAGAGGGGGAGAAATGAAGAGGATAAGGAAGAGGAGAGAGCAAGGGAATGGAGATTAAAACGGAGGAGAGCGGAAAGAAATGAAGGAAATTTTTACCACGAGCATTTAAAAATGCCGTGGATTTATGTCCCACCTCTTAAGTAGGGTTCATTGGGGTGGGTGAGAGGGAGGGTATATTCATCAAGGGGCGGCTTGGATGGGTTGAACGGGGTGTGGCATGGGCTTTAGAGTAGGGAGGGGAGGCTATAGAAAGGGGAGAGGCAACTTAAGGTGGGGGGTAAACCAGGGTCGGCGGCGCCGCCCAACGCGCGTGGATAAAGCCCCCCCTTCGATACCACCGAGCACTCCCTAGGATGAGCCAGCGAGAAGATTGGGTTCCACACTTATTAAGCGGGAGGCAGAGCTAGGTGCAAAGGCCTCCCGGAGGCTAGGCTAGCGGGAAGGGGTGCCTTTGACTGCACACACCATTCGAGCGAGTCATCGACCGAGATTTCGAGGGATTTACGGCGGGCGCATCGACGTCACCCGGCGTCGCGTGGTGCCTCGCCCGGCACGTCAATCCGAAGGCCTCCCCTAAACCGATCCACTGCGGGGGGGGTTGGGGAGGATGGAGGCGTCGACAAGCGGATTTTCGAACGATTAACCGCGAGCGATATAAATCGCCTCTCCCCCATCCCCGATCCGCCCCGCACCAAATAAAAAAAGGCAATCCGATGCGATCATCTCGCTGATTTAAACGCGGAAAGTGTGAGGGGCACGTCACTCTATCGTCAGGTGAGCAACTAATACGAACGTCAACACTCTTACGCTTTAATGCGATCAAAGTAATGCAGAATAACACCATCAAGCGAGCGCCTAAGCGAGTATTTGGCACCCAGAACAGAAAAAAATAAAGGGTAAAACAAAACACAAAGGAAAGCAGTACGCTTCGTTAAAAAAATGCAATGCCGGTATGGCGAGGTGTTCACAGCTGATAGAATGATTAAATTGGAAGCCTACACGCTAAGGCTTCGATTACTTACAAGCTCAGATCAGGTTGGTTTCAATGTAACACGGAGGAGATGATTTTAACCAAACAGAATAACTGAAGAACTGATAGACGGGACTAAGCAAGAGGTGTATACTACAGTAGTATATACATGCAGTGTTTCAGCCTATTTCATCAGAAAGAGATCAGGGGATGCACAATTAAGAGAGGTTTCCGTCAATTCATTTACCATTCTATAATGTCTCATCCACTAAACAAATAATTGGAGACAATTTTGTCTTTGAACTACCATGATTTCCCCTCCAAATGAGCCCAAACCCCGCACATGAAACATATTAAGTACCAATTATTTCGAATCCTCTTCAATGGCAGCAAAAAGATAAAATATAAACATTAACAACAGTTTATGCCATCAGTCTAATGAAAGACATGGGATAAATTGGTAGCGATGTTACTTGGTGTAATGCACTCATCACGAGGATAAAAAACACTTGACGCTTTTTATTCTGCTGACCTAACCTGCCTTTTTCAATACTTGCTTTCGATGACCAGCAATAACATAAATCGTGGAAAAACGAACACGTTTTTTTATCCTCGTGATGACGGACGCTCAGGTACAAATAAACTTCACAGTGGCAGGCTTTACTTTGTAGAAGTTACTTACACAGGGTGTGGCAACATAACTTCCCTTCTTCAAAACGCAATGAAACCCATTTTATGAATCAGAAATTTTTTATATTTTTATAATGTAGGTTCATATTTAAAGTTTTGTTTTACACAGTTGTTCAAATCAAATCAGGTAGATGACGCCCCCCATTGTCCATACAGGGAGAAAGCCGATTTATGCCGTTTGTCATGACCCTTACCAGCATAGCAGCGGGTATGCTGGCAAATTCTGCCCAGATGTTGGCCTTCAGGCCCCTAGTGATTGTTTCTTGTGGAGTTTCTTGAAATCCTGCGTTTATGTCCACCATCCAAGGACCCTACAACACCTGAAGGCCAATATCCGGGCATAAATTGCCAACATACCCGCTGCTATGCTGGTAAGGGTCATGACAAACGCCAGAAATCGGCTTTCTCAGTGTATGAACAATGGGAGGCGTCATCTACCTGATTTGATTTTCAAAACAATGTAAAACAAAACTTTATATATTTACCTCATTATAAAAAAAATGTAAAAAAATCTGATTCATAAAATGGGTTTCATTGCGTTTTGAAAAAAGGAAGTTATGCTGCCGCACCCTGTATTAGTACACGTGGTTAAGACAGAATTTGTGCTTTTCTACAAAATGTTTAGTGTACGACGCGTTTCGCCGCTTTACGGCATCGTCAGGTCAAGTGAACAATACAGAAGTTTGTTATTTTGTTGTCCGTAGCGAAACGCGTTGTACACTAAAACTTCTGTAGGAAAGTACTAAGTTTGTCTTAATCATGAGTACTAACTCAGGTACAAAATTTGTCAAGCGGTCTTAACCACGCATAAATGCACGATAGGGGGTGGATTCTTATCTATGTGACTCATTAATTGCCATTTCTCGTGAAGTCAGAAGATCAGCTTCTCATCGATGAAAGGAACATGGTGGTGATAATGGAAATACGTGTACAAAATATGTACGGAAAACGAACTATATTGCAGGAGAATTGATGAGCATCAAAACATAAATTAAGAAAATCTTTAAAAGAGACTAAAGCCAGCTACTAAAATACAAAAATAAGCATACTTAATCCTTAATTTACTATAGGTTGATTGATCAGTGGGCCTTTGGACAGTTCCTGCCTTCCCATATGCGTGGCTCATCTTCAAACGTTCCTACTCATGACTATCCATTTATCCACCAAGAAATATTTCATTGCATGTTTCGTCGTTTCGGTAATTTCGAGAGCATAAGATACAATATCTATCGAATAGCGAATAGAAATCGAATATCGAAGTAAATTTATAGAGGAGTGAATTGTATGAGAGGAAGGAGTCGACCAAGAAAGTCGTGGGTGAATGAGGAGGAAGATAATCAGAAGAGAAGGAATGCGGAGTCTTAAGAACAGGATGGCGTGAATGGAGCAATGCATGATGGTAACTGAAGCAAAAGAGGCCTGAAAGGATTGGGAAGTGTGGAAGGAATCATTAAAGTAGAGTCTGCTTTGCAAGCTGACAACCGAGAGTCAAACGTTTTTTTTACTGTGCCTATCACGAAAGAGAACGGCGAGGTGGGTATGTATGTGTGCTTGTGATTATTCCCTGAGCTAGTCATATTTTGTGCTCTCCGACATGAAAACTCTTCTTCGTCCTCCTTCGAAGCTTCCTCAAGACTCTTTCCCCTATCTCTTCCTCCAACATACCGTTCCCTCTCAATGGGCTGCTCCCTTTACTGCCTCCCACGAATCTCCTACACTGATTCCCTTCCCTTTTCCAAGCAGCTCGAAAGTGAGCTACGAGTGTGCACCGATTGAGGTTGGTGATTCACGTCAGAGGACTTTATGGGAGGGTTTTGGAGACGACGAGATGGTTAGAGCCTTCCCCGAAAGGCAATCCATTCCGGCTCTTTCCGTGGGCACTCGACTTGTCCTGCCCCGCGCTTTCTTCTGTGCTGCGGCATCCACTTGCGGAAGCCCGCTCATCTCTCCCAGGCATGCGACGAACAGGCCTCGGTAATTGGGCAAGAGGAAAGGGAGGATGCTGCACGGGAGACGACGCCCAACGATTGTCACAATGGCCTACTGAGAGGGGAGACAAAGGCCGCGTCCGGAAATGCCAAGGGTTTTCAATGAGGAGGGGAGGAAAGCTGAGGTTAGCGACGACAAGGGACTTGGCGGAAAGGGAGAAGAAGGACCTTGGCTGGAGACGAGGGGATGGATGGACCAGTTGGACGGATATGAGAGTGAAAAAGAAAAAGGGAGGAGGGGGTGGAGATTGGGGGGGAGGGGCAGGAAAGGCGAAGAAAGAAGCCGGATGGCGAGAGTAACTATTAATCTCCATTTTTAATTGCGAAAGTTCGGCTCATTAAGATTTGTCTCAGGGAAAGAGTACGGCTACTCGACTAGGCCCTCGAAATTTAGAAGGAGACGGGGAATATCCTACCTTCCAAACCCCCTTCTCCTGACCCTTACGGAGATGGATAAGGATATCAAGGCCGGATAAGACCTGAGAGGATGCTAATAAGGGACAAGAGGCTGGACGGAGGAGTGGAGGCTCAGGTTGATGGAGTGGGATAACGTGGTTTTCGACGATAAATAAACCTAGGACGCAAAGATAAGGGCACAGGATCGCGCGACCGTGTGTCTGTGTGAGGCCAAACACCGACAATTTTTCCTCTCCACTGAGCGCCGTAGACGGATACCTTTGTGCTACAGCACTCCGATTAACGAACGCTACCCCGAAATCCAGCCTAATTAATTTAAAGCGTAAAGAACGAGAGGGACCCAAACTTCAGCTGCATAAGGCTCCAATGAATTCCCTCCCACCAAGGTTACGCTCGCAGCGTATTTAGCCCAATAATGCTCGCTGGTGTTCCAGGTTTCAAGCATTTTTCACGACCATTTAACACGCCTGAGGTTTCATTTAACTTGATCAGGAATCCCAATAATCCACGAATTTACGCAATATGGTATGCGCAACACTGTTCCAGCCATCAAATCCATTTTGACTTGAAGGAATGCAAGACGGGTCACAGAATTAAAAAAACCACTCCTGAGAATAGAAACGGGTATTTACCAGGATTTATTTTCAAGAACAATACACGCAACATACTTCTGCAAAGCGATTGGCGAAGCAACTAAAATGAAATGGCGAAGAATGACTTAATAACTGCACCACTTCAGAAGGGTTCTTTCGTCAACGGCGAGAAAACTAATGGATGTGAAAAAAGTGTCTGTCAAGTCCATGTTGCCTGTCGCCAGAATGACGAAAACGGTTCATCAAGTCAAAATTAACATAGAGCTAAATAAAATGAAAAGGGATAATATGCTTGGAAAATATCATCACGTAATAATTTTTGGTTCGTAAAATGTTTCATCAAAATATCACGTGATATCTCAAAAACACGTATTGAAAAATGAACTCTAACCCCCCAGAAGAGTTTATTTGCGCCAAATGCTAAGTGTGTGTGAGAGAGAGAGAGAAACTGACGCAAATGATTTTTCGTAACCTATGACACGAAACTGTCTTCGTGAAGGACGTAACAATACACAAAATGTCTCAATAAGCCTTTGAAATCCTTCATGTTTAAAAATTTACTTCTAGAGGAACTTTCGTAGGCACGTGTGACTTGTAAGATGTGCCATCGCTTTGAGGAGAAGGTTATTAAATAGGTCTGCGAAATAAGTGAAGTCAAACTTCCAACCCATAAAGAGCCTCTTCATCACCCTCTAAGCCTCTTTTTCAATGCTGTGCGGATCATGGAAAGGGAATCCTTCAAAGGTCGGCCACTTATCAATTATGAGATGTTTAGGCTTCCTTCTTGCGAGATAAGGCTTCAAACAATAACGCGTAAAATTAATTTCGGCTAGCCAAGCATAATTCGAAAGCGTACATAAAACCGTTCTTTATATCACCGCTCACAAGGTCCTAAAACCTACAAGCTTTAAGAAGGCAATACAATGAGTTAAATACGCAAACAAGATTTCTGAGGACCAAAATAAAACAGCAATGCCAAAGGGTTTGAAAAATTAATTTTTATGAGGAAAAGTTGGAAGGTTAATACAAGTGCAGAAAGTTTCTTGATGTAAATTTTATAACGCTTCCGGCCAGTTCTTATCAAAGAAATTTTATGCGTCTTCCTGCTCACTTCTGTAAAGATATTGCCGACTTTCCTTGTTTCTTCTATTAGTTTATCCCCACTGAATATAAGAGCGCCGATATAAACTGCTCTTCCCGAAACTTGAAGGCTTAAGATGAATATATTTCATGAAACAGAAGGAGAAAACATCTACCTGAGGAGGAAAGAACATTATTCTGGGAGGTGTTTTCGGTGAAAATAGGAGGGGTAGAGATAGGAATGAGTGGATGATGAAAGAAGAGGAATGGTTCCGGTAACGGATGCATATGAAAAGAGAGGACTTCGTTGGTTTTGACATGTTAAAAGAATGTATATGAGTGGAATAATTGAACAAATACGGGATACATAAGTGAATGACGTGAGGGAAGATGTATACCAAGAAAACAATTGGTTAATATAGTGGAAGAGACTCTCGAGAGGAGGAATAATAGGAATCTTAAGAAAAAGAAAGTGTGAATGAATCAATACATGAATTTGGCAGAAGTAAAGGAGACGTGCGGAGATAGAACAGTTTGGAGGAAAATGTTAAAATCGAAGTCAATTTTTTAGGCATAACGCCAAGAATGAATCTAATTTGAGAGAGCCTACTTCGAGAGGGACCGGCGTGATGGGTATTTATGCATATAAGAATACTCACAGGCTCTCATCCTAGTGACATTTCAGCTCTCAGCAAGAGATGATTTTGAGTCTCTGCACGACTCGTGTATCACATGGGGACATCAACCTACTTTAATTACAAACTAAGACGATTTCGTCGAGTCAACGTTCTCTCCTCCACGCACCCTTTAATCATCTTTAATTTTAAAGTCCCTCTACACACTACTAATCTCACCGCCAATGAATGGACTTCCTCTCTCAAGAGCTCTACCTTCTTGATTAAATTGCCCGATTTTACACAACCGTCCGTACATCCATCAACGCTTTAATTTTTCCTCCAACATCACCCGGTATAAAAAAACCGCGCATCGAGGTGACCAAACCCATAAATTGCTCTCCGCTCCATCATCCTGCTCAGCAAACCGTGTCTTGAAATCCGTCAGAATCAACCTGTTAATCCCCATTAGGATCCCCGCCTTCATATCCCGCCCCCATTCTCCCAGCCCGGAGCGGTGAATGCAATCGGAATTTATGAGCCATCGGAATTGAGGAGAATGGAGCGGATTTATTGAATCAGACCGGCTAAGAACCCTTCAAGTCAAGGGAAAAGGGGGCTTCTTCTCTGGCCCCTCTGCCTCACCGACGGGGAGGCTCGACCGCCCTCACAGGGTGGGGCCAAGTGGGGGTGGGTGGGTGGGGGGCGGGAGGAAGGGCGGGGGCGGACTGGTGCCAAGAGAAGACGCAGATGAGAAAAGGATAATTTTTTTTGCCGGCGGTGGTGGATGGTGGAGTGGTTTGGGCTGCGAGACACCGTGATGCATCGACCGAGACGGACGATACTTTATTCGCATTACATTCCATTCGATACTATCGTCGTCGTATTTTCGTTTTACAAGCTTCGACGGCTAAGGTCATGTCGCACATACCATCCACCACTCGGACGGACAAGAGCATCACCCCAATAAATTCGAACCGAGCCCAACGAAGCTTAACTTCGGTGACTGATCATCCGATAGTCTTTCCAAGCTGTGACCTGTAGCTTGGAAATATAATACGAGATTAATGCCGGTCGCAAGACTATTAAGCCATGGTATTAGTAGTTATAAAATTCAGAAAGTTATGGTACTCATTACTAAAGTCGGGTAGCAGGAAATATGGCTTTCATAACTTATCATCCTATAGCCAATGCTCCGGATGTTTAAATATGGTCATTCCGCTGATTAAAATTAATTTACGTTTATCGTATGCAAATAAATTACTTATGCACATTATTAATAATCGACCTGAGTAAATAAACTCGTCTTTCACTTCATAACAACACTTTTATTAAGTAATTAAGATTTCTAGTTTTTCATAACTCATCCGCCACCTAAGTTACTTATTGAACTTATACGTATGAAACTCCTTTGTATCAAGGCAAATAGGCTACGATACCATTTATTACACCAATGAATTCATTAAATATATCTGTGATCGGCTTCTGTGATCGGCTATAAGATGAGTGTTTCTCCGGTTATGGCTATTGAGTTTGGACTGATCTATCGGAGGGTGCACATAATTTGCAGAAGGATGCGTTCTGATTGTTTTCAGTGACGTTCGCTTTTTTTAATTTAAATTTTAAGAAGATTTTAGTGTGTTTATTCTGCGATTAATTTGTGATGCTGTTCGCCCACAGGAACATCGTTGGGAATATTACTCCACATGGAAATGGTTAATTCTTTCGGTCTGGAGTCTCTTTTATAGTATGTTCCTAAGCATGACCCACCATTAAGTTTTTCTTAAGCTCCTCATGTTTTCTGCCTCATCTCATGCTTCCCGAAATTCTTACTACTCTCCTTCCTATTGTGTACTTACTAAATATTCTGCCTCCCATAATCATCGCAGCCAGCATTCCTTTCCCTCTCAATACTTCCGCTAACCACTGCTGTTGCCCTATCTGTATTTCAGTTACCAACCACCTTTCCTTCCCTATCATGTTTTTTCAACCTCATTGTTTTTGGGAAATATATGATGCGTCATCGGAAATGATGCAGCATGGGATTAATATTAGCGTTATCCTACCCATAAAGTTAGGTTTACATTTACGGTGATAAGATTATCTTCTGATCTTATACGATCGTAGACCCATACCTCCTTAAGCGATTATGTTTTTCAGATAAGCATATGCCCTACCTCACTTCATCCCACAAATGGATCCTAGTATCTTTCTTCCTCTTCCCCGCTTAACCAACATCTTCTCCTTTATTACGGGCTTCCGAATCCTCTCGCTCCCCATTGCCAGCACCACCCACTAACTCGGCCTCATCCTTACTCCAGCAGCCACCCCACCATCGCAAGGCCTTCTCAGTTCATCCCCCTTTCCGTCCATCGAACCTCGTGACATGTTAGGTTGGCTAAAATTAAAATTGAAAAAGTTTTTCACAATCAATGCATCATTCGATGTGTGGTGAATCGAAGTGACATAGACGACATGCGTTTATGAATTGAATACTATTCTTTGTGACGAAACGAGGCGCTTTTACAATCATCCATGGTAGCACTATGCGTGTGATTTTATAAGTCGTCATTCCACGACTTTGGCATCCCATTTAGTGAATTTAGCATGATTTTCTGTGTAGTTTTAGCGACACAGCATCAAAGCTAACAAGCAAATATTCACAGAATCAACAAATTTGTAAATTTTACAAAGGATTTCATTCAATACTTATTCTTAGGTATTGAATTAAATCCATTGTAAAATTTACAAAGTTTGTGTTGATTCTGTCAATATGAAATTTTACAAAGTAACGCCTGAGAATATCGCGTTCAAGCAAATATTCCATTTTGTGCATCAGCTTGAATCATGAAATACTATTAGGCCTGGTTTTATTTATCACGCCTGGTTTACGTTGACCAAAAGATGATGTTGCCGTTTCGATAACCTGATTTAACCGAGAGTCTGAGTTTTGTACGTTGCATAAAATTTTAGTTGGATGACGTAAATGTAATCGACGTGAAAACGTATTAAAAAGGACTTCATACCGTTAAACTATTTAAACGTATCTTATAAAACAGGACTTTTTGAGTACACCAAACTAGTTACGCGACATAAATGCGAAAAAAGCGACGTGATCACGATATTCGAAATCACGTGAAGCGTGATACCGTGCGAAGCGCTTTAAAAATCTTGGGACGCACACCCACGAGCGAAGCAACCCGTCTTTATCGATGTTCGACTCTGAAATCGCAATGCGATGCTGGAATTCGGAATATTGCCCGGCCGCGCGGTAGAAGTGGGCGGGGCACTACGTGGGGAGGAGAAGGAGTGGGGGCGAGAGGTTGGAGGAAATAAACGGCTCACCGGGATATCCTCCCGACGAAAAATTATCCCTCCCCCCCTTCGGCGGTCAGGGAAACGACTTGTAAGGAAGAGGAGAGCCCAGGGTTTGAGACTCGGGATGGTTGAGGGTGCGGGGATGGGAGATGGAGATGTGGGGGGTTAAAGGGTTCTCCAAGGGTACAAGGCTCGTGGGTGGGCGGGCAAGAGATTTCGTTAGGGGAGGGCTTCAAGTGTAGGGTGGAGGGGATAGGGAAGAGGTTGATGGGTTTTCGGGGAGAAGGGCCTACGAAAAGGGAGCGGAGGGCGAGGAGAGGACGGAAGACCCGTGCCGAGGACGAGGGAGGAGAGTGGAGGCAGAAAGAATGGATATGCAGATGGCCGGGAAGAACAAAAAACCCTCGTCCCCGCGATATTCTTTTGCTCATCCCTCGCTTCCAATTAAGCCATTTGCTCCTCTGGATACTCCGCCGGGACTCTTTCCGCTCAGTTCTCTCGTTTAAACCTGATCCATCCACTCACTCCAGGAAAAAGTGTGCGAGTAGGGCGGTCAACCCGGATGTCTCGAAGGTTACTTAAAAGAAAGATTCCAGCCCGGTGCCTCGCTTCAAGGCCGGCAGAAAGTTATACACCAAGGTGGATAATTTTAATTCCCCAAATGAAAGGATTAATGCGTCATTGCTCTGTCACATTAACAAGGATCAGACCTCTCCTCAGGGAGACTCGTCAAATTCAAAATCGTTACTTGTTGCATGAAATACAAGAGAAAGTTGAGGTCTCGGGAAGGAAATTGGCCCCGCTTATGGCAGGGAAGATTACGAAATGTAAACGGAAGAGAGGTTGGCGGAAATCAATTAATGCAATTTAAGCATTTACCAAACGATGTCCTGGTGTAATTTTAATGACCATTTGCTAACGCAGACAAGGATTTAAAATCGGAGAAACTTATTTGACTACTTGAATTATTAAAATAAATTTTTATTTGCATAGTGTGATGAAATCCATAGCAAATTTAAACGTTTATAATGTCACAACTCCTTTTGCTACAACTTTTCTTTTTTGCTTTATTTGATAAACTAAACAATGATGTTCTCCAATGCTTTCTTCACTTGCGGAGGTAAATTTCTTTCACTAACCTTTGAAGAACTTCTCACTTCCTCCGAAATAATTTTCCTGTGATGAACAAGCAATGTCCATCCATCTAATACCTCCACATTCCATAAATACCTTTGAACACACATGTGTTTTCATATGTCACGTGCTGATGTTTATTTTACTCATACAATGATGTGGGGGAATATTTTTCTTGTAAAAGTTTTCTACAGTTTTCTCATTATTCTCACAAGCTGTCTATGGCACAAAAAGATAAAATAATGTTGTCATTAAATAATTATAATACGTCTACTGAGCACTTTTTAAAATACACTCCAAAGTAAATATTTCCAGCCTGTAATTTTATTGAAATATTACCAAATTCAAATTCCTAACTATTTGTAAATACTGTGAATGCATTAATAGCCCTGGTGAAGCAAGGGGTAACAGCATCTATTATTTCTTAGCCAAGACCAAACTAAACTCGTTCCCAAAAAAGAAAAAAATAAATTATTAACAAATATCATGACTCTTACCCTGGTGAAAATGGTCGAAAAAAATAAATTAGAGTATGCGAAACCATGGTACTGTGGGGGATGAACAACACACGCGGGAAGAGAAAACGTGAAAGAAGCAGACCGAATAAGAAAGACGCGAGAAGTCTTCGCCGGTAACGGAAAACCATTCGGGGCGAGCCGTCTTGACACCCTCCACGACGGCACATATGCGCAACATTCTGTGGGAATCCCTCGAAACCTATAACACGAGAGGCTGTATCGTATTTTGCACTTTTATTCGCCGACGGATTTATTCGTGAGGGCGGAGGAGGGAGGGAGAGCGGACGAAAGAGGCGAAGAATAAAGAGATGAGGCAACCGAGGCGGGATGAGGTGAGGAGAATGGAAACGGTGTTGCCAACTCGGTTTCAACCGCGGATTCCAAGTGAAACATCGCAAGTTTGTTGCCGTATGTAAAAGGATAGAAGTCACTAGTTGTCTCGCATGATGGAAATGCATTTAATACATACTTTATACTCAAACAATTTATTTGACCTTGAACTCGCCAGCAGAAAGCCATAAAAAACAATGGTGCTATGATTTATATGCCATTAATTTTAGTATTTTATTGACATTTGAACTATTTTTAATAACTTATTCATTTTAGTTTCTACTAACGTATGATAACACAATTTTACAGGTGTTTTTTCGAATTCTTTAAAACGTTTTGGAAAAGTATAATTTTAATAAATCCAGTCAAAGAAGATTTATACTCCCACTACCTCTTGTTGTGTCACTAGTGTAAGGAGAAATGGAGGATCCCTTCGTTTTGTCACGAGGAAAAGGCCTCAACAGCCGAACGAATCAGTATTATATTAAAAGTAGCAACGATGTTGAGCAATCAGATGTAAAACGAAAAAAAGCTTAAAGTCACCAGTATTTTCGTCAAATAATTATGTTGTTATTTCTTGGAAAGTACTTATATTGGTCGCTCATTCCTTGATTAAAGTAATTTACTGGCTAAGTAGGTTGTATTGAAATTCAGAGAAAATTTCACAGATTTATACACGTGCAGGGTCCTATGTAATGCTAATATTACTTTTTTTCATCTCCACGTACGTCCTACGCTCCTATCCTTCTTCAACCCGCTCATTATACAAATTCTCTTTCTTCCCCATCCCCGCTTGCCCATTATCTATCCCTCTATCACGGCCTTGAGCCCCTCATTACATCTTCCAGCTCCCTATCATGCCTCACCCTAATCTCATCCAGACGTTTCCTCTCCTCACCAACCATGTCAAGCACATCCCCGTTTTTCTTCCTCTTTGTCCACCGCACCTCTTCCATCCTCCTCCAAACCCACATCTCGAACGCCTCAGGCCTATTATCGTCCTCCATTCTCATAGTCCACGTTTCTGCCCCATATAACACCGCACTCCATGTAAAGCTCCTCACCAGCCTCTTCTTGATATCCTTACCCAAGGTCCCCGTCATCAGCTCCCTTCTATTATTCGCTTCATTCGCTAACGCTATTAATCTAGGCGCTCAAATGTATATTTCGCTTCCAGAGGCTCGTTGAAGTCGCTTTATCTCGTGACAAAGTCGCCGTTACCTTGGCAGCTCTGGGTGGAGGTGAGAATGGGAGGCGTGAGAGAGAGGTGGTATTGGATTTGCGGGGTGCAGCTCGGAGTGGTTTGGAGGCCGGAGCGATTTGGGAGCCCTTGGACTGAGGCGGCAGCGTTTGGGGTCGGGTGACGGGATCGGGGCGTTCTCAATTGTCATTGTGCGACGCTCCAACATCGCACGTAGCGGGAAGAGAGAGCATTGGCTTCCGAGAAACCGATTAGGTAATTCCCATTGCGGTCATGAAGGGTCCGATGAGGACGGAGAGTCGATGCTCCTGTCCCCCCTAGTGGCCGTGGGAATACTCTCTCCGGGCCCTCGCAGGGCACTCACGATCCAAGTGTGCCGTGGAATTCGACGGGACATCCCAAAGCAACGCGCAAATGCGCTCCTGGCATCCGGAAAGCATCACGAGGGTTGTTCGGAGAGTAGACGTTCGCGGAAATCGGGGATGATTTCCCTGAAATACCGGAAAAAGACGGTCCTCTTGAATTGATGGGCTTTCTAATTAGTCCAAGTATCTGCTGCTTTTGGGCTTGTCAAAAAATAAACGCATGCTCGGAGATAATCAAATGTCAAAAGTAGCAAAGCGGCTAGTGATTCATCCTGGCTGGGATGTATTAAACATATCATATGGTGAAACCATAGCGCTCGTACATGTTCACAATTTTCGTAATATTTAATTACCAATTATGAGTCAATAAAACTTATTTACCAGTACAGTTGAAACTATAGTACGGCCTCACCGTGGCTGGTCAGGGTTTTCATCATCCAACTGTCAGTAATTTAAAGTAATTGTGATTTTCGTAAGGTAACTTTCACCATTGTATTCTAGTTTCTTTTCTCTCTATTGTAATTTACTATCCTCTCTTATTGTAAAACATTAGATTCTGCCGGGCAAGGGTCTGCCACGATGGAAACACCAGTTCCCGGTCAGCCACCGAAGATAAGCATCGTTGGGCTCGGCTCGAGTTTGGAGGGGTGATCAACAGTATGTGCGAAATGACCTAAGCCATCGAAGCACGTTAAACTAAAATACTACTGCTTGAATTCTGCTAAAATAATACTCTCAAAATGTTTGTAAATTTACCTCAAGAGTAATTGCAATATAGTATTTAAAAATGCATATTATTGTCATGATGTAGCAGTTAAATGAGTATTTAATACTTTAAAATATTTTATAATAAATCTTCATAAATATCCATAATTTCCACGAGGTCAGGCCTGAAATCATCATTTTTACTCCATAAATATGCTAATAATATTTATGTAACAATGTATATAATCTATCACTATTAATATTCAGACAAACCTTAATTTGTTGCAATATTTTCCAGTGTTTAATTTGGAAAGGTTTTTAATTGTTACACCATAGAGAATCAGAGCATTAATGTATTACAAACATGTTTCATACGACGTAGTCTTAAACCAATAAGTTTAAATTTATTATGTATTTGTTATTTTTAATTTACGCATTTTAAAGATACATGTCTTATTCAGAACATATAAAATACTTTGAAAAATTGAGTAATATCATTTTTGTTGGTACGTGAAAGTACTTCAAAAAGTGTAGTAAAAGTACATATGTGATACTAACAGATAACAGGAGAGTGAAATATACAACCACGGAGGAAAGAATAAGATCAAAGATTTGCTGAATAAATTTAATCAAAACATGCATACTGAAAGCACACTGGATAAAATTGTAAAGGGAGAGCATATTTAGCCATTTCTTCATGGAAATGGATTGTGTGGAAATTTTGTGAAGTGGAATAATGGAAGAAGAAGCTAAAGACGTAATTCATTCACTGATATGAGGAAATCGTTATACACTACGGAGCAATGTAATTGAGCATGAAGAAAATAAAAGACCACAGGAAGACTAAAAGACATGAGGGCCCGTATGATCCAATTTTGACCTGATGCTATAAGAACGAGATCCTAAAAAAACAAAATGCCAAAATTATAGATTCGCAACAGCGTATGGAGAAATGTTGCCATCGCTAAGAAATTCGATTTTCGATCTGCTCCGGTGAGAGGAGAGTTGGGGAATCCTTTTTGGATGCTACCCAATCTTTCATCACAGCCCGGCTCATTATTTAGCTTCCCGGAGGACAGTTTTGCACGTGCGTTGGTGCGCGTCAGCATCAACTGCGGAATAGGATGGTGATTGGAGGCTCGCGGGTGGGATGAGAATTTGCGCTGCTCTGCTTTTCATGAAACACCCCGCTGCTTGATGAGAACCCTCCAGTAGAGTACGCTTCTCGGCCAAAAATATTTCCGGCCCGAGCCAGTAAATCACGTGGTGGTAAGATAAGCCCATTTCTTAAATCAATGTAGTTATGTCCACAATTCCACTCATTGGTTGTCGTGACAATTGTGTGGTGAATACGTATTTGGATCGCATTTTACTCCACAGTAGGTCAGTCAATAAACATTCCTGCCACACTATTTTTCTTCACACTGTTGTCCTTTTAAGCTCCCCAAAACTTACTGATCCGCTTCATATTAAAAACTGCTAAAAGCGTACAGAAAGGTTCACACAACTGATAGAAGAATTAGGTTGGGAACCGTTAGAGACTCGGAGACTACTCGTAAGGCTTGGATTACTTGAAAATTTTCGACCAGCTGAGTTTACCCCTTGTAAGAATGTAATCTCCTGAGGTACCTAATTTTACTCCTTTTTTGCGATCAACCTCTTTTAGTTCTACGTAAAGGAAATACATGTATTTAATATTAATTAATAGGCGAAGTGAAATTTACTCAGTATAAACATTTTTTCAACAAACAGTAATTTTCCCACTTCTTACCTTTTATAACGATGTTAAGTCTCGAAACTGGTCATGTATCAAGACGTAAGGGTAAATATTTAGGAAACGAATTTAGTGTTCTTTGCCCTAAATATTCCCCCACATCTTTAAATACACCTTCCATCCATTCACGCTACCTTCTCTTCTTCTGCCACCGTTAATTGTATTCCACACCACCATACACAACACCTTTCTCCCTCACTATCCAGTTCATCTCCTCCATTCCCAACACTGATCCTAAAATCCTCACGTCCACGTAAATATTCTATCCGCAAAGACCAAATTTCTAAACCGCTCAACGCTACGTTTCCCATTAGAGATTTAACTAGTCTTCTCTTCGCCTCTTTGCTCAGATTCCCTCTCACCAATTCTTTTCCCTCCGCAAATTCTTCCTCACATCTGGATGATTTGCCACGAAACGCGCTGTGGCCGGCGAAACGAAATTTGGCCACTTCACGGGCGTTCCGTCAAATTAATGCTCCGGTGGAACAACTCCACCGGTCTAAAAAAAAAAAAAGGAAGCACTTCAATTACAGGTGCAATGAAGCGAAAAAGTAAGTCTCCCTGCTTT
This sequence comes from Pyrrhosoma nymphula, assembly GCA_963573305.1. Lineage (NCBI taxonomy): Eukaryota > Metazoa > Arthropoda > Insecta > Odonata > Coenagrionidae > Pyrrhosoma > Pyrrhosoma nymphula. The sequence continues at coordinate 10,165,631 of OY754332.1, read as the reverse complement.
CCTGAAATTGAAATCCGTAGTATTTCCTTATCCTGAGCCGTTAGGAAAAACGTTGTGGGAGAAGGTTTCACTGCCAATTGAATGACATACACAGGATTGAACTCGCCAATTGCTAGAATTCTGATTGGGGAATAAATTCAAGTACGTAAAATGAGCACAGCCACTATATCGTTTCATTCAGTCTGCGTTGCTAAATGTAAGTAAGTATAGAGTCGGCGTATATTTAGAGCTCAAAATAGCTACCAAACATTCCTTTCAGCTGAGTTATACTGTTCACTCTCTTCCATACAGGTCCAGCAAAGTATTGCGCATTTTGACACGTTTTTGACTCAAACCCGGTTATATAATGAAGTTTAACTGCAAGACGAGGGAAATTTTTCGTTAACTTGATGCTAGATGAGGGGTTTTGTATGAGACTGCTGGTCAGTTAAAGTGAGCGTTACCGATGATAAAGCGTATTAACTTTGGTTTTCTTAGCAAGGAAATTTATATTCAGAGTTTAAAATACCTTTTTTTAACGTGATAAAGTTTCACTTTTTCAAAAATATATATATATGTATTTTTTCACCAATCTTGGACACAGCACAGCAAATAAGGATAACCAGCACAGAAAATTACCGCCTCTGAGAGTGACGGTATCAGACATTAACACCCAAAAGAAGAAGAAAAGGAGCCAATGGCGGTACGGTATATATTATAAATGCATGGGCAGCTTGGATTAAAGACCGCAAGCTACCATACCGCTCCGAAGTAACTTTATGATTATCATCCACTTCCCTGATGGAGATATTCCTCGCCGATGGGATTTGAACCCACCACCTCGAGGTTGGCAGACGAGGAATTCACCCCGCCACCACCGTGGCCCACAAAAAAAAATAGATAAAAATAGGGTGGTGATTAAAGAGAACCGGAGACGAAAGAGAACGGCGCAAAGGGCTGAATCAGGGGAGCGGCGCGGTGGGAAGCAGTGTGGGAGGAAGATAATTCCAGGGATCGGGGAGCAGTGAAGGAAGAAGAGATTTCGAGGTAGCGGGGAGCATGAGGGAAGGGGTAGAGTACTCTAGGGACAGGGGAACATTCGGGGAAGAAGAGCATTCGAGGGAGCGGGGAGCAGTCGGGGAGGAGGAGCATTCAAGGTAGCGGTGAGCAGTCGAGGAAGAAGAGCATTCGAGGGAGCGGGGAGCAGTCGGGGAGGAGGAGCATTCAAGATAGCGGTGAGCAGTCGAGGAAGAAGAGCATTCGAGGGAGCGGGGAGCAGTCAGGGAGGAGGAGCATTCAAGGTAGCGGTGAGCAGTCGAGGAAGAAGAGCATTCGAGGGAGCGGGGAGCAGTCCGGGAGGAGGAGCATTCAAGGTAGCGGTGAGCAGTCGAGGAAGAAGAGCATTCGAGGGAGCGGGGAGCAGTCGGGGAGGAGGAGCATTCAAGATAGCGGTGAGCAGTCGAGGAAGAAGAGCATTCGAGGGAGCGGGGAGCAGTCGGGGAGGAGGAGCATTCAAGGTAGCGGTGAGCAGTCGAGGAAGAAGAGCATTCGAGGTAGCGGGGAGCAGTCGGGGAGGAGGAGCATTCAAGGTAGCGGTGAGCAGTCGAGGAAGAAGAGCATTCGAGGGAGCGGGGAACAGTCCGGGAGGAGGAGCATTCAAGATAGTGGTGAGCAGTCGAGGAAGAAGAGCATTCGAGGGAGCGGGGAGCTGTCGGGGAGGAGGAGCATTCAAGATAGCGGTGAGCAGTCAAGGAAGAAGAGCATTCGAGGGAGCGGGGATTCCACGGGGAGTCGGACATACGGAAGGTGCGGAGAGAGGGAAATCGAAGGAAGGACGGGAGAGATGGGTCGCCTGGGGAGGAATCCGCGCCGAGGACGGCAGAGAGAAAAGAAAGAGATGGCACGGCAGAAAAGGACGCTCGGGGACGGCCCGGGGGCCGGGCCGAGAGCCCCCGCCAGGATTTGCCCGCACAAGCAAGGGAGGAAGGACGACTCTCTCCCACTTGGAGAAGGGGGTGGGTATATTAATGTCGCCGGCCGGGAAGATGGAGATACGGTGCAGGCGGGCGGACACGGAGGAATTGCGGAATGGATATGTGTGAGAGCGGGCGGGAGTGTGGAGATGCGAGAAGGGGGAGAAATGAATTTATGGTCGAGCCGGGGGATATCTCGGGGTGAAGATAGGCCATGGGCGCGACCCACAAGGCTTGTGCTCTGTCACTCGCCGGATACGTGTGGCGCGGGTATAAAAAAACACCCATTTTAAAATTTCATCGGTGGCGAGCGGGAGGTGCTAGTCGTGTGGGATCCCGCGGAGGGATTTTGCGGTCACGGGGACGGCGTGACCCATGCGCGCGCCGCAGGACACATTTTTAATGGATTATTGCATCGCCTTCCTTCACGGCCACGGTGACACTTCGCCTTCCGCCACGTGAGAAAACGTGCCGGGGCCAAAATCAGTTGGACTCGCCATTAAACATTCAGATATGGAAACGGATTGGTGAAAATTACTTGACCCGAGGTTGCTTGAGTTATGAAATCGACGGAACGTGCAGCTCCATCTTCATTAAGATTCCGCGTTCTCGCGTTGAGATCAGCATATACACCCGAAATAAAATTATCCATTCTTGTAAAAACAACTACTTATGGTAAAAAAACAATTCAGTAAACAAAAAGGTCATTGCGACTTATTAAAACATAGTCCGCCCACTGTGATCAATTCCAAAATTATAAAATACAATCACTTGATAGTGATTTCTGACGGCTGCATTCTTTTGGGTGTTTCACCCCGTCTTAGTTTTAAAGACATCAGTTTCGCCTGCGTTCCAGCAGGCGTTTTCAGTTTTAAGTGGCGGTGCCGGTATTGACTAACAATTTGTATTGAACTATAGGGATTTCTACTCACGGTGCGGTTATTTCTACGGAGATAATTAGTCCTCTCCATCTATAAAGTTTAATTAAAAATGTAGTATCTGGTATAGTAGAGCCAAATTCACACATTCTCACATTGCGACGCTGCTCCGTCATCAAAAAATTATCATTTATATGGGATACACTTATACTACATTTTCCCAAACGTCAACGCGCATCCGGCTAAATGGAGAACAGAGTCGGGCTCGGTTCGCCCAAAAAAGCAATATCCCTAATCGCCCTTCCGTGAAACCCACGTGTCAGGTGGGGAGCTCACACACCGCGGCCATTGTGAAGCGCAAGCACCGCGAGCAAAAAACGGGACTGCTCGGAAATGTGTAACTCTGAACTACCTCTTCAGGCCACATCTTCAACCGGATGAAAAGGTTACAAGCTGCCGCGCAGTTTTATCACCTCCCATCAATTATTCATGCCCTTGCCGGGAGAAAAAAAAGGAAAAATACCACGGTTGCGGGCGTAAATCAACTTGGAGAGGTGTGGGGAAAAGAGGCACATTTTATCGGTACGAAAGATGTACTCGTAAAATGCACCCGCAAAAGCTAACCCCGAACGGAACGCATCACAAACACTCACAGCATCTCTCTCTCCCCCTCTCTTCCCCCGATCTCGCATTCAAATTCGGACTCGAGGAGACTGTGTGGAGGTTGGCCACCAGTTTCACCGAGATCATCTCTCTCCCGGTGAGAGAGTAAGGCACGTCCACAAGGTTGGTTTACATCGGCAAGTGTATTGCGCAAGTTACCTTCAGCGACGTTTGACGTAAATTGCTCGCGTAATCGGCTGTGCGAGTCCGCTTGCAGAACTTTTTAAAGTTTCGGGAAGTCGCTCGCAGAAGCATATTGTTGCCAATTTAAACAGCTGCCAATATGTCCACTAGCGTGTGAAAATATTTCGCCCAAGTTAAATTGCCTCTCTTAGCTCCGGAATATCTGGCGATTAAAATAGGTACGGTAGTGGCGCTTCGGTCGGACGAGTCACAGTAAATAAAGGGTGATACCATCTTATGATTGGTGGTGCATCGAAGCGACACTTTCTTCCCACAGCAATTTAAATGCCCACCTGAGAGGGATTGAAGAAGCTGCGAGTGAAAGTCTCCCCAAGTTCTTGCAGAAGAAACTTGCGGAAGTAACTTGCCATCGTAAACCCACCCTCATACCCGTGTGAGGGCAGCTGGATTCCGGTCCGTCCACTTCGGCCGCGAGAGGACGCACGGATGACTCCGTGCCGGCACATGCAAATCCTTCCTTCCGAGTGTGTGGGGAAGGCCTCTCGGCCTCTTATCGTCCGGCACCCTTCCCATTCGTCGAGCGGTGAGAGGATTGGCCCATCCCGCGACCACCTCCTCCAACCTCTCCTTTTGTGGATCAATTCATAAAGCGGCGAGTGTTGCCATGGGGATGAGACAGAACCAACCCCTTTCCCCCGAAAGGAGGACATCGCCCGGCACTGTACGAGCCCGCAATTTTTTTTACGGTCATGGAGAGAGGAAGTATGGAGAGGAAAATGGACGACTGCGTTTTCGCATGGAAGGTGAAGGTAGGAGAATCGGGTCGTGGTTGAAGAAGGGGGACGCCAGCAGGGTGTGGCGTCCAAAGGGTTTGGAGGCGGAGGAAGGGTGCGGCGGCGTCAGCGGCGGGGAGCAGGGACGACCGACCGCCCGTCCGCTCAGGCGAGAGGAATGGCTGATAGTGAGTGAGATGGACCGCTTGTACTTCCGAGCGGCGGGCGTGACTGGGCTCCCAAATGGTTGGGAAAAACGGGTCGGCGCGGGCGGGGAAGAGGTCGGGGGGAAGTCAGGGTGGGGTGTTAAGGAGGGGGTTGCGCGGGAGAAGGAAATGGGAGGGGAGGTGCGGGAGGTGGGTGTTCGCAGGGCGGAGGGAAGACGACGTTTTGAGGAAACTTGAGTGGAGAAGACTGGGAGGGAGAGAGAGGTTCGGGAATGAAGAGATGGGGGTGGATGGGTGGAAGAGACGGGGTTGGGTTGCTGGGGGAGGGTGGAGGCGGAGGGAAGAAAGAGGTTTTTCGGGGTGAAGATACGAAGGTGGGAGGGAGGGAGGGTTTTAAGCGAGGGTGGAGGTGAGAAGAGAGGGTGGGGTAAAGAGGAAGGGTTGAAAGTGAAGAGAGGGTCTCGGAATAAAAATAAAATATGTGTAAAAGACGTCTCTGTTAGGTTGGTTCCCACGTAAAATAACTATAATGCCGCTTTGTTCGTATTCTGGATACCCAAAGAAAAAATAAGTTCTCCGTTTGATGGGGGAAACAAAATACTACCTCCCAAAGCTATTTTTTTTAGCAATTTGAACTTGAAATTACGCAGTGTTGAGGTAGTTTTAGCGAGTTTTTTGTCATAACAGAGGCTTTATTCAGATTTTATTTTTTAATAACAACTGTAAGAAGCGTGACGTAGATGCTGTAATATTAAAGACGCAAAACCTTTGTATTAGGTGACTAAAATTTTAATTTATTAACTAAATATACAGCTTTAAGGATTTAACTTGGCTCTTTTGATATCGCCTTCGTAACCTAAAGTTTTTTAATGGTTCGTAGCAATTATTACGGTGAGTAATTTATTTATTTTTGAAAACAACTGAGTGAGGATATGGTCTACATAGCACTGAATTTCTGACGCCATCATTACGTCAGAACCTCATCATTTTTTAAACGTAATCTCTCTGGAGTGCATCGCTAAGGATATCCCTTGGATAACTGATGGTATCAGCCGTAACTTTATGGAACCTTTATCCCATCCCATGTATCCCATGTAAAAAGGTGTCTATATTTTGGCTAATATCTGGAAGCTTAGTACGCAAAGTGGCTGATATTTTGGTATAAATAGAAAGAGAAAATTATTTTCTGTATGATAAGTCCCAATTTATTGAATGATATGCGAAGTGTAACGTTGCTTGAAACACCTAGGTTACGAGAATGGGTGATAAGCGGAGAGAAACAATATTTTTCTACCAAATATTTTTACACCATTATCGCAAAAACTGCTCAAAGAAATGAAAAACCACCAAGAGTGTCTATACTGATTGGCGATATATAGCTATAGCGATTGGCGATGGGATATTGCGATGGGATATTTTAATTGGAAGAGATTGGCGATAAAATTAGGGAACCTGATTATCTGCCTACTTGAGTTATTTGCAAATTATTGCAAATATTTAGGTCAAATGCGTTATTTTATTAGAAATTGCACTGAGGTCGGTTCCTGTCGCAGGAAAAAGTGTTCATTAAAATATTACTTTACGATTATCTGCATACTTTGTACTTTCGATTTGTGTATTAATAGCCAAGACATTAGGGAAAACGGCATCTTATAAGTACCAAACTACCGGTTGGAGATCACCGATGTTGATTCATTCCGTATGAGTGGAACCTCCTATAGAGAAATTAAATCCTCAAAGACCTTTAAAAGATTCCAGTTTTTACGTCGCAGCGTACCCACGCTCGGAGTCACGAAAATGCCGACAGGGTTAAAATCGAACCCGCGACCCCCAGAGTTTGCAGGCGTGGACGTAGCGCCACTGAGGCCGTTACGATCGGAATACGCGGAAGTGAAAATTAGGTGAAGGGGTCAGAAGAGGAAGTGGTGAGGTCGTAGGAGAAGGGTGGGGTTAATAAATAGGAGAGGGTGTGCGTGGGAAACATGGGATGAGGTGAAAATAGGGGAAGGAAATAGCTTTTGAGGGTGAGGATCTGAGTTTGGGGGGGGGGGGGGGTGAGAGAACATTGAATGGGTCGACGATAGGGATTGGTGGTGAAAACATAGCGTGAGGTGAAGATAGGGAGCTGATGTTAAAATTGGTTGTTGGGAAAGATAGGGCGTGTGTAATAAAACAGGGTGAAGCGAAGATGAGGGAGCATCCCCATCTTCACTTCACCCTGTTTTATAATCTTAAGTAGGCGTTGGAGTAAACAAATAGGGCATGGGGGTAATACAATAGGATGAGGTGTAGATAGGGGTCAGGTGAACATAGGGATAGGGATTCCAGGTGAAGGTAAGGACGACGATGGTGGTTGTAGGTGAAAACATGGGGGAAGATAGGGAGATGATGTTATAATTGGCGATGGGGAATAATAGGGTGTGGGGGTAATAAATTAGGGTGAAGTGAAGATAGGGGTGAGTTGAAAATAGGGATAGGTTTTGCAGGTGAAGATAGGAGCGATTATGGAGGTTGGTGGTGAATACATAACGTGGGGTGAAGATGTCATAAGCTGTTGTCACAGTTGGTGATGGGGAAAAATAGAGTGTGATCGTTAAACAATAGGGTGAGGTGAAAATATGGATAGGTTTTGTAGGTGAAGATAGGAGCGACTATGGAGGTTGGTGGTGAAAATATAACGTGCGATGAAGATAGGAAGCTGATGTTATAATTGATGATGGGAAAAACAGGGCGTGAGGGTAATAAAAGAGGGTGAGGTGAAGATAGAGGTGAGGTGAAAATAGGGATAGGTATTGCAGGTGAAGATAGAGGCGACGATGGGTGTTGGTGGTGAAAACAGCACGTGGGGTGAAGATGTCATAATTTGATGTCATAAGCTGATGTCATAAGCTAATGCCATAATTGGTGATGGGGAAAAATTGGGCGTGGAGGTAATAAAATAGGGTGAAGAGAAGATGGAGGTGGAGTGAAAATAGGTGTTGGAGTGAAATATACGGCACGGGGGTAGTAGAGTAGGGTGAGTCGAAGATAGGAGTGAGGTGAAATAGGGATAGGGGCATAGATGGGTGTGAAAACGTGGTGTGTGCTGAAGACAGAGAGGAGTACGCGCCCTTTCCACAACCGGCGCACGCACCTTCGTATCCAACCTGCACACGTTCCCACTATATTGGCGTTACAGGCGTAATTACATTCTGCTCTCACCAACAAAAGGCTGTGAGCAAGGGAAAAGCACGAAGTTAATTTCGATCGGAATTGAAATTTCCGCATACAGGACACCTTTTGCAATATCCGGAATGGTTTCAAGCAAGCGAATCAAGGAATGGGAAAAATAGAAAGAGAAGTAATTCCTTGTTTCCACCGTCATCGCACGAGCCAGCGTAACCAACCGACATACATTCCCCTCAACTTTGAATTTAACCAGGAGGGAATCGCAAAGAGCAAGGGAAAAGCAAGCAAGTAGCGTTGCCTCACCCATGACACCTTTTTCCACTTTGTGGAATGGTTTCCAGAATAAATGACACATTTCTCTGATTATTGAGCAGAATAACATTTTGCCTTTCCAAATTTTGTTTTCCGTGTTTGACTATGGTGCTTCCGGTGGCTGGGGCAGTAATCGCGGGTAACTGAGTGCACATTTTAATAATTTCTTAAGTAAAAATAGTTCTTGGACCATATTTAATCAAAATGCATCTGTTTATGGGTTAGAACGCAATATTCAGGTGGTAACGGAAATGATACAAGGTTTATATTTTCAAATATTTCCTTGTTTAAGCATGTTTTAACTAGAGTTTTCAGCGTGGCATTCAACATTTAGAACAAATTATATCTTTTGGAATATGTTTTTTATTCTATTGTTGGACTTAGCGTGACACCATGATATCTGTCAGCAACAGTTATAATAATGAGAAGTATTTAATTTCGCGTATAAATGAAAATATGAACATATGTGCAATCGAAATACTACAAATTATGTGGCATGCGCTGTTAGTCTGCGTATTGAAATAGTATTGAACTGTCAAAAACCGAATTAGAATTAATCAATTTCTTTACTTCTATCCATAGAGATCGCTAATGAAAACATAAACGCCAAGTATACACAATTCTGTGCATAAAATTGATCCAACCACCTTCAGAGATGACGTAAGGAACCGTGGGTTGGACCTGGGACCAAGGCAGTGAGTGCAAGGGGTGAAAAGGAAGCCAGGGGTGGTTGATAGTTGGCGGCTGAGGGGGGGGGGAGCCAGAAAAAAAGGGATGGGGCACGGGAATAGACCGCGTGCCGTGACGCCATTTCGTACGGAATGGAACCGCACCCCTCTCTGGGTCATTTCCACGACCCGCCCGCCGACACCCTCGCAACCCCTGCCACATGCCCCTCCTGATCCGCCCTCGGGGTGCCATGCCAATAGAGACAGATGTGCGCTACCCTCGTCCTCCTCTCTAACTGCAAAGAAACTATTAACCCGTTTCCCCTCCCCGATCCCGCGCACGCGATAAAGAAACGCTCTTCAAAAATACAGATAACGACGCGACGCCTTGAAGCACTTACAGCGTGCTCACATCCAGAGTAAGAACACAAGAACTAAGACGGTGAATCCACGCGAATTTGAGTCTTAGCTCTCCGCCTTTCACTTGAATGCGATGGCATTGACTCTCGTTTTTTGCCATTCAGAGGATTTAGAATCATAATTAACGAGGAATATCTCCAAAACAATCCATTCAATAATATTTCTGCCTTTATCCGAAACATATAAAGCATGTTTACCCTTTTTTATCAATACATCGTAGTATAAATAAGCTCCTTACGCTGCAGCTTGCCATTATCTGGAACTCCTCTTAAGAATCCTCGTCTTGCTTCAAAAGGATTATGTTTGTCCTCCTTCAAGTTTGAGGTAGCTGGAGCTGCCATGACTACTAAGCCTCACGACTACCGCGCCTCACAGAATTGATTCGCTAATCACCCTTTCCTTACATAACCAAGCTCAAGCCAAAGCTTTATTCAAAAGGATAAAAGTGTGACCATAGCAGGAGAGAATTTATGAGATTCACCCGTTGCAGAACGGGGAAATATATGCGGTTTATATCAGTTACTTTCCTAAATAGAATCCACTGCAACTATGAGATAGAATCATGCATTTAAATAATCACACGATCTCCACAACAGTGAATTACATTGACGAGTTATTAGCATGCTTAGCTGTACCTTTTGCAGCGGTGATATGACGATGGACATAATGGTGAGTAATCAATCAAACATCCTCAAGGTGCCATAGGTTGTTCTGAAGCGTTACGTCTAAGCCGCGGAAAAATGAGGAGATATACCCGTTGCACAGCGGAAGAATAATGTGGTTTACATCAGTTTATTTTCAACGTAGAATCCATAGCAAGTATGAGATAAAAACGTGCCTTAAATAATCATCCGAACTCCACCACTGAATTTACATTGGCACTTATACGAATGCTTAGTAGTAGCATTTGCTGCGGTGATATAACGCTGGGCATGATGTTTAGTAATTAATAAAACAGCCTCAGAGTGCCATATGTTACTTGTCACTTCTGCTTCAATCTAGAATGCAAATACTTTGGAGAATCGTGATAAAAGTCACCGATTTAAAGCCACATGCAAAGTGCTGGATCGTATTTTATCCTAAATGGCATGGGACATTAATTTATCCTTTTAGCTAAGGTAGTGGTGAATCTATGATCTCGCGGGACTCAATAATTGATCGGATGTTTTTCCGGAGAATTGAAGGGTAAACGGCTTGATAAAACACACTTTGTCGATTCTACCTATTTCAAAATGAATATATCCTACGAAAGATGAATATTTTAAACACAAAGTCCTTGCCCACTAGCTATAGCTCCAACTAAGAATTATATTGCAAGAAAGAGACTATAAATAAGATTATTGGTTAGACTATTTACTATTGGTTTTATTAAATATAATATTAAAAATACATTATGTACCTCAATTTATAGCACATATATAGGTACACATTTAATACAATAATTTAAGGTTTTCATGAGGAATATAGGTACCCATTAGAGGACAAAGTTTTCTAAACTGGAATTGACTGCTTCATCGTATAAAAGTAAATTTATCAGACAAACTAGAAAAAATCATACAAATAAAATAAATAAATATAAAAATTCCATGTGTTTCCTGTACACTTATTTTCAGGGTGTTGCTTGATCGAAAATACAAAAAATAAAACCACTAGATGAGTGTTCAGAGAAATGTGCGAAACGATAGAAAATAATTTTTATGGCATTAACAGAAATCTTTTGCAAAATCAGAGAATATGCGGGAATAACAATTAATTAACCAATTTTTGACAAACAATCTTTTTAACCCTTCTACAACTTTTAATAACCAAGCTGCTACCATTTTGCGGAAATTGGTTTCGTTTTTACCATTGCATTGTCAGTAGGAAGGGAACAGAAACTTCTTGATCACGTATGATCGATCAAGTATGATCGTCGAAATAACTAAAAACTCAAATATGCTAATTGATGACTGTTCCCATGGTGATGTCTCAAATATAAAACAGTTGAGTGAATACGGAGAATAACACTAATTTTATGGTGCAAAATTAAATATTAACTTCGTAAAATTAACTTTCAAGACACTTTCGACGTTTCATCCACGTGAAATATTCATAGCTTCCAGTGAAACATTGACGTCACTCTCTCTATCGTAAGCGAGCTCATTCACGTAACGCTTCATCAAACAGCTTAATATACGCGCTCAAGTACGGGTTGATTTAAGGCAGCTCACTTGAGCATAGAGGATACGAGTCGGATATGACGGCACTAAAAATTGCAGGGAATGTGTCTGATACGGCGGGATTCCAGTTAACCTATCTGAAACTTGCTCCCGATGTGCTACGTATGGACATCAGCCTCTAAAATCCATAAAAATTGACGGGTATGTCGATGGACGTGGCCAAAATTCCCCAGTTTTAGTGTCGAAAAATATGACGAATTCCTAGATTCCCGAGTCGTTTGCGTGACTGCCTAAAAAAATGGATGACCGCTACGGGGAAAAAATTTTGCCGGGGATAGTTTGAAAAAAAAACACTGTGGAAAGGATTGCCTGGGGGGCAATAAAAGAATTGGAACAGGACAAGGAACGGACAAAAGTCCTATCGATCATCAAGGTCTGCGAATTTTACGCGGCTTTGGGAGCAGTAAAGCTTCGGGCATATATTTGCGTTCCCCCTCCGACTGTGCAGTGCGCACGGCAACAGGCAGACGTTATAGAGACCGCCCAAAAAGGTGGACGAGGAAGCGATCGGGGTTAATAAAAAATGTAAAAAAAAGTCCCGTAAAAGGAGGCTATTCCGAACTACAATTATATCGGAATCCCATCCATTCCTCTCAACACACAGACACGTATACAAGCTCTCTCGGCTATCGCAGTTTGAAAACGTCGAAACGTGCAGGGGCTGGGGCCGAAAGACAATGCAAACGGATCACGGTGGACGGAATTACCGATGGTCAGTGAGGTCGCGAAATATGTTCGAATTCGAGTGAATTTTTCCAGAAAAAGTTCGTGAATGGTGACCGCAAAAAATGCATGAAAGGAGACCGATTAAAATGCGTGAAAAAAGACCGAAGGAAAAGCTCACTACAGCATACCCGTTCGCTCCTTTCTGACCGGTCTTCCCCTTCTGAGCCATGTTCCAACGCTCCCTAATTGGATTCTCTGCTTTTGACGAGGTTCCTTCGTGAGCCCTAGGTCTCATTAAATGCGGATTCATCTAGCTGCATCGAAAATCTGAAAGAACGCGATGAGCATTTCGATATTTATAACTCTACGGGTTCCAACTATGTGAAACCCAGACGAATTGGAGTCCAGCCTTATTTCCGAGTACAAATTCTGCATAGGTCACTTCAATTATCTAACCATGCGTTTTCAATGCACGAGATTTAACAAAAAATATTGCACGGTAGTAGCGTAGAAACGCCGCCTTCTATAGATTAAAAGTTGAAACGAAAAATTTGAAAAGTTTTATATAATAGCATTTATTCCCTGTAATCCATACGAGGTCACCTGCGGCGTATGTAAAAATTTAATATTTCCAAATTCCAGGACTTGATTCAGGGAAAATATCGCCAATATTTGAGTCTCCACAACATTTCAACATCTTCGGCCTCGGTGGCGGCAAGTTAACGTCCTCGCCAGCCAACCTGAAGGTCGCGGGTTCGAATTCCGCCTGGGGAGGATTATCACCTCCCAGGTTGTGTGTGCTGTGTTATATTTACGAGTCAATTTGTAGCTCAGAACAAAGTGATTATAATAATTAATCTCCGTGATTCGTAATGCATGGAGTTATTTTTCCAAATACAATATATTCGTTTGACCAAGCTAATGTCATAAACACCTTCAAGGGACCTGCCAGCGAGGCATCTACTTCAACACACTCCTTCTGACAGGTTGGAATAAAGCATGGCTGATTCGGCTAGTACAATACAGCTTCGATACAAAAACCAGTATATAACTCTCGCAAAAATTCTAGCGCTGCACAGTGAACAATTTGGGGACATAGGCTACCGAACTTTCCAAACCATGTGAAACAGGGAAAACAGTTATTTGGTTTGGAGAAAACTTTTCTAATTACTACCTTTAAACCGATTCATGAATTGGGATGACTCACCACTACCTCCCGTCCCGATTCGAAAAGTCTCACAATAAGACCTCAAGGTAGGGTTCCTGGTAAACTCATAGCCATGGGTTATTTTAACCACCGAGCTTGCGTGCGTGTGCCTCGTGACTTTTTTGAAAATTAGTCTGGTCCCCTTGCATCACTCTTTCTTGTTGCCTCCCTCACTTATCCTCCATCTTTGTTCAGCCTCCGCTAAACACTTCTGCGAGATATACAAGATGCAAGCGACCAGCACAGGTTACGGAAGGGATGAAGGATAAAGACAATATTGCCATCATTTCCGGACACTAACCTTTTTTTCACGCATCTCCATCCACACAACATCTTCTGAGTTGCTCAGTACACCAAACGTCAAGTTCTTGCACCTAAATGCTGTTCAAATCAACGTAGAAATATTGAAGCCTGGGCCGGGGGTGTGGGCCGTGGATTGACCACGCCAGTAAAAGATTCTTGGGTCTATTTGAAGTCTGATGGAGTTTTTATGCACACAATTTCTACAGATTTGTGCATCAAGCTTTGTCAAAATCGCTCAATAAGTATTCTCGCGTCAATTTTTTTCTTACCGAGGGCCGATATTGTATCCTGCATGTACTACAGTCGTATACGTAGGGAGCTGAAGGCTGGAGTGGCCGGAAATCGGCCCCTCCTTGAGAATGGCATACTTGAGCTTTCGGGAATGGGAGAGTTTATCCTGTTCAAGTAATGGATTATGCGAATGAGACTCTCGCGCGCAATATGCATAAAGCCGGAAAACGTGGTCGTTACGTGCGAGCGGGTTCCACGTAAGCGGTTGGAGGAGTCTACCAGACGGTGGGTGGGTGAGTGGGGGGGGGGGAGAGCGTCAGGGAAGGGGAACGATGAGAGGAAACAATTTCATTCCGGTCCACCAAAATAATAAGATGAGCACTTTTATTCTGCCGATAAAAATAAAAATCACGTGAGACTTTCTCTTGCGCAAGGAAAAAAATTATAATGCAACTGTATTTTAATGTTTTAATACGTATCAAAGGGAAAAATTGTCGTCTTAAAGGCACAGATTGACTGCAGCAAGTGTTAATCAATTCCTACTCTACCGTCCTGCGGCAACAAAATATGGCATGGAAAATGGATATCATGTAGCAAAGTACATATTAAATAAACAGAGTACAGAGTAAAGATAAGTCTATTTTCTCTGAATGAGAGAATTTTCGGAAAGGGTAAATCTTGAGAAAGCTTTAACTGCGTTTTTAACCACAAAGAAAACTTGTCCTAACGAAATAGGTCTATTATCAGCGAAAAGGTACATATTATGATAATGACTTTTTTTAACGCTCAGTTTCCTGACAATTGACTCAAAACATTTACGCTATACGTATTATTTAATATTCATGGATTTTCATATTCAGTATTAGCTGATAAAATTTCGTCATAGTGGTGATATTCAAATTCGCTAAGCGGTATTTTGGAGCTAATGCCATCCTTCACTTCTCTTAAAGCTAAAACGCGAGCAGTTTTGAAGGATAAGTCCATGGAGGGTATACCCTAAGTTTGTGATTCAGAAATATTTTTTTGTTAAAGACCACGACATCTAAAGAGTAAATTTCTCACTAGAGAGCAATCGGCGTAAAAATGAGTATCATTTTAAGAAAAAAAAACGAAAAAAAATGACCTACGCAATTAGATCTCACATATTATTATTATTCAGATTTCAGAAATTAGGAGCGAAAAAGCAACGCCAATATAACCTTCGATTTTAATGCGTGCATGTTCTCATGAGAGAGTATAAAATGCTATAAGCGAATAGTAATATATCCTCGAATGATTAGTTGGTGTGTATGGAGGCTAACGAAACGGAATGCATAATTATAATTATATGAATACAAATAATATAAACAAAAGTGCTCGATATTGAAACAGTATGGTCTTGCTTTATTTTTAAAACTTGTCTAATATGCTGATTTTCCCTCGCTCGGCATGAGAGAAAAAGTATTTGTATGGGAAATCGGCAGCAAAATTTAATATGCGTATATTGGCATAAAATGTATTTGGAATTTCAGTATTGTTCACATATTGAAAGTTTAGTACTGAAACCTTCTAAACCTGGCCTAAAACGTAGGTACCTTAAAACCAGATGTAGGTGAACTATTTTCACAGCGTATTTTCTCTGACCCAGTGTAATAATTGGACAGCGGAGTAGAATGGTTTACTGCACAGAATATTCCTCCCTTGCTTCGTATCGGAAACGGGTAACGTCAGCTAGCGGGGATGGTATGGATAGAAAAGACACTTGCAAAGAATTACTTTGAGCAAAGGTAAGAAATAGCGAGATAGTCATGGTGGTTGGTTAACCTCGAATGAAAAAAATATGAACAAACGTCACGTATCACGTGGATGTAAGCTGGCTTGAAAATTTGGAGAGGCAAAACTAGTCACTGTCAATTTCTATGCTCAAAAAAATATCTTTAGTTCAGCGCTAGGCATCAGAGTGAAATAATTCAATTGCTGCTCCAGAATGTACGATGAATACTGAGCACAAATAAACCAGCCATCACAATGGGAATACCTCATTACAAGCCCAAAAGACCAAAAGACCATCGTATCGGAATGTATTCGATCTTAAGCTTTTTTTGGACCACATTTTTGCTCCTGAAAAACGGTTTTTGCCTCTTTATAATTTTATAAAAATTGAAGATTTCAGAAAAAAATAAATTTGTTTACAGCATTTTTTCTTTAATTTTGAAAGTATTTTGCTGTACGGAATTCGAATGAGGTGACTGTTCCAAAATCGGCCAGCTGACATTAAGGCGTTATTTTTTTAGTCGATTGAGCTTTAAGTCGACGTGTCTCAAGAACTGAAATAAGCTTTCAGCACTAGATATGGCTATTTGAGGTAAATATTTTTCGTCCAATGTAAAGAGCATCATGGTTAAATGAAATTATTTTTTTTCTTTTTTTTATTTATTTATCGCCAGCCCAAAACTGCTTACTGGGATCCTACGGGCGTTTAACAGCAAACACCACTGGACATTTACGAACAGCCATGTTCAGTTGGTGATGTAAAATCCAACAAGGCGGGTCTCAAACCCGCTATCCTAGGGCTAGTAGCCGAGAGCTTAACCTCACCGCCAACCGGGGCCGACATATTACCTTCGAATAATCCAAAACTCGCTCTAAAAGTGTTCGATCAGAGAATTTAAACTGCATTTTTTCCACCATGGCTAGACTTAAGTAAATTTTGCCTGCGACCGGGACATTTTTGTATCCTTTGGAAACTGCCGCGCGACAACGGGCTTTCAAATGTTTGCCAGATGAGTCGGAAAAACACCTCGCCTCAATCAACGTTCCGAGGGTCATGGCGACCCCCTCTTCCCTCCTCCCTTGGTGTTTCGACGTCGAAGGGGAGTCGAGCTCTGGAGCTCTAATGGAGTGCAAGAGGGGGCGTGAAAGCAGAGAGCGAGAGAGGGCTCATTGTGGATGGTGGGAGTGAAAAATTGACAACGACGCGAAGGAACGCGCGAGCCATTTGAACCCGTTCACCTGAATCCGTCCTCCCGTCAAGAGTGCAAGCAAGCTGCGTGCTCACAACACAAGCTGTCCAGGCAATAGAGAATTTTTCATGTTATTAAATTGAAACACTACCTGCACTATGACTTCAAGGGTAGCCCATATATGACTAAAACCCAACATATAACCGAAATTGAGCTTTTGCATATTTTATAAACAATAATAATTATGAAAAAAAAAAAATTTTTATATTTTGCTTATATTATGGGAGTAAGAAGCGCCACTACCACTGCTTCGCTCGGCTTCGGACGTGAGTTCACGAGTTTCGCGCTATGATTGGAGGAATTTTTACCATATTTCATCAAATATTTACGTACATCTGGGATGAAGGAGTTGTAGTTAATAATCTCTACTTTCAGAATGCGTGTATTATATTCAAATCGGGCCACTCAGGTTAATACGGTGCAATTTACAAAATAATGATATAAATTGTTTATACTGCAATTATAAAAAAAACTAATAACGCGAAAAACTTCATCTTCCTGTATAAGCTGTCACTTCGCAAAAGATCTGCGCTTAATATTGTAAATTAGCAAATATATGAATTATAAAAAAGCTATTTTTTTAGCGTTTTCCGACTTTTCTCAGTGAAACATTTTCCGATCATGGTTTATAAAAAGCCATTATGTAGGTTTTTCAACTTTCTACAAATTGTTCATTGGAAATGACGCGATTCATTCAATATTTTTCACAATGTAAGCAAAAAAATAATTTTTAAAATCACTATTATTGTTTATAAAATACACAAAAGCTCTATTTCGGTTATATTTTGGGTTTGATTCATCTATGGGCTACCCTTGAAGTAATAGTTCAGGTAGTTTACTGTTAAGTTTAATAACAAACACAGCATTTTTTTCTCTATTGCGTGGGCTATAGGGGGAGTCGAGTACTGGAGCAGTGGCGTGTACGGCGTGTATAGTACTAGCTTCTTATTTTGAGGGCCCGAGTTTGAATAGCAGAAATTGTGGTATTTTTTTCTCCATGGAATTTAAATCCAGCTATTAGAATTGAACCTCTGTTTCTAATAACCACGGAGCATTAATATTCTTAGCTCCATCAACATCAGCATCACTCGTGGCCATGAGCGGCACGACTGATCTCCCTGGACGCCCCCTTAAGATGTGGAGCAATACTACGATCTTATAGTATAAAACATTGGTTTTGAATACATCTATGACATACTAATAGCATAAGTTTACCTGATTTTCCCTGCGATTTCCTTCACCTTATAATTTTGCTTTTTATCACATTAAACTACTTGTGACCTTCAGTATAGATATCGTCATTGTGGGAACAATATCGCCTACCTGATATTTTTGAGAAAATTTGTTCTTAGTTGCTATCGAAGCATCTAGAGATAGCATAGAGTTTTGAAATATATTTAGGAAAAAACTCAGCAGGTAGCAACTATAAAATAACTGTTTTACGTCCATTTTTTTGCAAAAAAGGACACAGTTTTGGTCAATGCCGAAATGTCTCTCTATTTTCCGATAGGCGGTATTATTCAGTCAACAACGATGCATCAAATGAACTGAAAAATATTCAAGCCAAACATTTACATTTGAAAGGTAATTTGATTTCACATAACCGATGACGTCTAAAAAACATCCAGAAACAAATCATCGATAGAAAAAAGTACACATAACTAAGTCCAATAAATCTGGATGAATCGTTGTTTTTTCATTTTTTGACGGAAATTTCCTCAATTCTTTTTCCTCATGAATCAGGAATTTTTATAGTTATATCGCTCTTAGAGCATAGTAAGGAATAAATGAAATGCAATAAAAATTAGGTGATAGTTGGCTTCTTCATTTTCTGCGGTGTAATATCATTAAAAGCTATCCGATTTTAACTCTCTGTGGTAAAAGCAGACATTTTCCCATAAAGAGCATGCTAATGACTAGGTTTTAATCCGTGGTATCAACTAAACTTTATTGAACGCCTATGAATAAACTAAAACTACAATTTTACAGATTTTTACATAATCCACAGAGCACCAGATTTTGATAAATTGTGGTTACAATTCCTCCATTCACCACTACCTGAGAATCCCAGGCTTAAGACGAAGCTATGTGGCTAATTTCATTATAATACATTCCAGGTGGTTCCAGGAACATCGTGAACAGTCCGTGAGACGGTTGATCAGTTTTATTATTTATTTTAGATTAATTATATTTAGACATACAACTATTGAGGAGTTAATGTTTTTCAGTTGGTCTAAAAGTGGTCTCATGTCTCAAAAAAAAAGAATCTCAAGAGAATGGGGTAAGGAGAAGCAGCTTAGCAGGAGCCAAAAGGTTTCAACGAGCCACCCGTGTTTATTGGGCCCGGGCCCCGGCCCTGGATGTAGAGGTGGAAGAGCTGCGAGTCCCGATACGTGAGAATCGGTTGCCAAGCGGCGGCGAGCGACGAAAAGGATTTGTGAAAGGTTAGACTGTTATCTTAATGGCGGTGCGGTGAGTAGCGGGTGGTGTGCGTCGGAGGGATTTGAGGTCGAGGATTGGGCGCTAATTGAACACAGCAAGTACCGAATTATTCTCTTCGCATTGCATTTCCGTTCGGCAGGGAGTCGCGGAGAGGCTGGGCGCACGAGAAGCAAAGCGCGATTCTCTCGGCTCTTGCGGTGAAGGATCAATCGAAACATATTATTCCCCGAATTTCTGACTGTCTCGAGGGATTTGCACAACACGAGGAGGGAGTGCGAGACGCAAGAGAAACGGAAAAGTATAAACACGACGCTAATGGTGGATTATAGACGCCAGCAGTTATTAATATTTGGGGAAAAACTCCGCGAGGGCAATCTGGATCGGAGAATTAGTTTCGCAGCACCGAAGCACTCGGTTGAAATATTTTCTTTATCAATTGCGAGGAAATGGCGTGACGCTTTATTTTGGAAACTGCATCACAGACTGAGAGAGCTTCCGCGTCCAATTACAGCTCCAATTGTTGAAATTATTCATCCTCGTGAACTAAATTGTTAAATGTGACAAAAAAGTAACCATTGTGTGTGCTTTGTCGTGGTAAATATGCGGGCATTTTTTGCTAGCACCGAGGGGCATACTTAGAGGCACAGAGGCTCTTTTGGATATAACTAAAGTGTTTTCGGCAGTAAAGCGCTGAAATTTCACTGTAATCAATGGAAATGCCATATTTTTAGGTAAAAATAGACAGCTGAATTTAAATGGCTGCAAAAATTCTCCTGACTTCCATATGAAAACCTGCCATTAACCTGAGTTTTTTGGAGTGTTCCATTTCGCTCTAAAATAACCTGGGGGGTATGCATGTCAAAACCGAGAGCAATTTAATGCCAAGGAGAATGGGTTTCCCATTAACCCTGCGGAACTCGCGTTGAGCCTCTGGGCTCACCTAGTGTTTATTACCTTAATATTTACTGATGATAGGTCACTATGGCACTGAGATTCTCTATACCTTTTCCTTACGCTTTTAGTAACGATTTACAATGTATCTCGTTCACTCACTTGCCAGGCTGGAACAGGATATTTGGTTTCACATGCGCGCAGTCCGAGCCCCTCAGGCTCGAGTGCTCAGTGTTCACGTTCCTTTTTAGATTCGCTTTATTAGAACTTTATTTTACGCTTTATGAGTTAGTTGACAAAGTTTATGTCATTGCAGCAAGTTTTAAAGGCCTTTGTATCCTCCTTCAAACTCTGCCTTATATTTCGAAGGACACTATCATTCAGAGAGTGTGCCAAAAGTCAGAGGTACTCTCTCCGCTATAATTTCCACCGCGCTAGAGTTTCCGCCGAAAAACCGTAAATATCATTTCATCTAAACAATCATTGATCAACCATACTTCTAATAAGAAAAGTGCCATTTTTTGCATATTTCATTGTCTTTATTGTAAAAGTTTACGACTTTCAACGCGCTACCAACAGTTGTGGGCTCATCCTTCAGTAATGGCAAAGATAGTGAAGTACGATCCAAATAAGCCATCAGGCGTTAAAGAGATCATGCGTCTACTTACTTAATGTTTAGATCCATCTAAACCTGAGTCGTCTGATGCGGAATTTGAAAATGAGGAGGATAACGCCGAGCAAAGGGAAGGCAGCTCCGAGATCAGTGTTTCTGCTCGACTACTGGGTGTGGACAAAGCAAAAATGTGGGTGACCTATGCGCCACCTAAAAACGTTCGAACCTCATAACATTGTTCTACAATTTCCTGGGGTAAGAAGTCAGGCTTAAAATGCTGATTCTGTGGTGTCTTGTTGGCAGTGTTTTTTTGATAGTGAAATGCTGAGAACCGTTGTAAAAAATGCAAATGTTCAAATTCAATCCGAGATCGCTATAGTCAAGATCGAAAAGCAAAGGAGACAGATGTTGTTGATATCAGGGAATTATTTGACCTTCTATATTTAGCTGATGTTCGTAAAATGATTCGTCTAAACTGCTGACATTTGGGCTTCTGCTAAGACAGGGATAGAGATGTTTCCAGTTTTTATGGCAAGAAAGAGGTTCCATTTTTTGCTACAATGCTTACGTTTTGACGAGAGACACCACAAAAGCAGAAAAAAATTAGACCAGCTCCGATTCGTGAGATATTTGAGAAATATGTGAGCAATTACAAAAGTGCTTACACCCTTGGTGAATACACTACTGTTGATGAGAAACTTGAGGGTTTTAGAGGTCGTTGCGTATTCCGGCAATGCATCCCAAGTAAGCCAAAGAAGTACGGGATTAAAATTTTTGCAATGGTAGATGCTAGGGTTTTTATGCTCTGTACTTAGAAATTTGTATTGGAAAGCAACCCATTGGACCGTATTCAATCAGCAACAGTCCTTCTGATGTTGTGAAGAGTTTATGCTCCCCTATGAGCGGTGCTGGTTGAAACATAACGATTAACAATTGGTTCACCATTTTTGGTTTGGCAGATGATCTTTTGAAATGCAGAATTACCATGGTTGGTACTATTCGCAAAAATAATCGAGAATTACCTCCCTGCTTCGTGCAAGCAAAACATCGGCCAGAAAAATCAAGCTTATTTGCTCTCCACAAGGATTTTACTTTGACGTCATATATTCCAAGAAAGAACAAGAATGTTCTCATAATATCGACTATGCATCACAGCAAAAAAATGAAGAATGCACAGGAGAAGAAAGAAAGCCAGATATGATAACTTTTTATGGCATGATAAAATAAGGAGTAGATACACTGGATCAGTTATGTGCAGCATACAATGTTTCAATAAATACTAGACGTTGGCCGATGATAATTTTGTACGCTATGCTAAATATTGCAAGGGTAAATTTCTACATTGTTTACCTTGGAAACAATTGAACCCGTATTTGAAATATAGCCAGACGTACCTGAGGCAGTTGTTGATGGCGCTTGTTGATGAACATGTCAAGAGAAGGGGGGGCATAAAAACACTACCAAAACAACTAGGGGAGAATATAAAACGAACCGGGAAAGACAGAGATAACGAAGTGAATTCAAAGGTATCGAAAAATACAGAACACCCAAAGTACAGCGGTCAAAGAATGAGGTGTGGAGATTGTGGGTCAAGAAAAAACAGATTTACAAGGTACAAATGTGAAAAATATGGAAAGTGTATTTCCTTAAACATGCAGATTTCTTGTGCAGTGCATGCCTCCAAAATGAAGTTTAGAGTGGACTATTTCATATTTTGTCCATGTTACATTCTAATCTACTCGCTGCGCAGCAGTTTCATGAATGTGTAAATCAATGACAAACGTTGCGATTGTATTTTCATTCCAAACCTAAATGCAGGTAAAGTTAAATAAATATTTTATTATTAGCTACAAATGGAAAATTTAAGTTTATTTATACGCAACGAACCATTTAAGTATTGTTACCTGATAAAAAAACGCAAAAAACTGATAAATAATATCGGTTTGCCTAGCTGAGATCTCAAAATCAGGAATGATCCTGACAAGCTCAGCGCGAGCACTCGTGTTCCGATAACAGGCGAGAGTTCCGCAGGGTTAAATGTAGATAATCTTAGACAGCCCCCAGGGATAATGGAGGTGCACGATAAAAACTGCTATATAACGGTATCACCTTTGAAGGGCTTGGAAGGCATCAAAGCAAAACGCGAAATATGATACTTAACGGCTGATTTTTGTCAAATATTTTTAAAAAATTCACTTGTGCTAGAGGGAAGCGTTTACTGGCCCAAGAAGCACAACGTTGGGTATAAAAGGGATTATACATCATCAAAAAAAATTGAGTTTTGATTAAGTATTCTGAAATATAGAAGGCAATACTTTTTTCCGAAATACATATCATGTTATGAAAATACTTCTTCAAAATTACGCACAATGGATGGCGTGGAAACACTACGTCATCGAGAACCTGGGGGATAACGTCACCGAACGTTATCTTACAGAAATATGACGTATTACTTTGAGTAGTTCAGGTTGTATTTCGTAATTTAAAGAAAGTATCGTTAAGATTTTCTTTGCAGAAACAGCGCACTGGTGCTATTTGATCCAAGCTGTTGAAGTGCAGTTAGAGCAGAGAGGTGACACCTTGCAGTGACTTCAAGCAATCAAGATACCGTTTTGGATCACGCAATAATTTCAAATGTTATTTATTGCTCTTTTGAAAGGATATTATTAAATAAGTAAATTTTATTCACATACTCTTGTCAGGAAAGTAATCTCCTTATTTGATCCGAGTGCTGCTGCCCGTCTGCATGTGGTAGACAGTAAGGGCGAAATCAATTTAGCCGTTGAAGCACGAAAAGTGATCACTGATCAGTGGTACATCAATGATTTCATTGAAAACAAAAGATTTCCAGCGCAAGGAATGAATGCATTACTCATTCATAGTTTTTTTGCATTTATTCGCTTCCGAACGCTCCCTCGTTTTTTTTCTTAATTTACGTATCCAAATAGTTACCTCATTTTGCCGTGATCGATATATATTCCTCCACTGTCCACGTGGCCAAATTCATCCACAACAATGCGATTTCTAATATATCACATTTACTAGGGTCTATTTTACAAATGAACCATCAGTGGTACCATCAGAACCACCAGTGGTAGTGTCATGAAAAATGCCAAAAATGTTAACAAACCTATTTACTCTGCCAAAAATACAGAAGAAAAACTGGTGTTAAAAATGTATCTACTGAAATAATTTATCGGCTGAAATAATTTGGGCAATATAGAGTTACAGTACCCTGGAACTTTAAACTTTACAGTAAAATTTAGGGTAACTGTGCTATAATGTATTATGGTATACACAGAGAACTCTTGTAGGAGGAAACACTTGAAAATATCGTCAATTTTTTTCTAGTCACACCCATATCAGAGTAAATTTGAACACAAATCCTCCAAAAATTCTTTTAAAATGATGACCCCAACACGACTCCCGGCAAAGCAAATTCAAAGTTTCTTTCGTATTAACCACGGACTCCCGACTGATGACGGTTCTCTCAATTAAGGATTCATCAAATACTTAGTAAAGTGGTTGCATTCATGGTAAGGTGTGACAGCATCTCTTAGACTGTGGATGCTGAGCAGAATCTTACTCATGTATCATCCTACACCGTATTAGGTATGAAAAAGTGCCGGAACTTGATTAATATTACAACATCATCCACAAATAGTAAACGAGACTAAAACTAGTATTATACTACTCCATAGCAATAAACTTCAATTAAACTAGTTTGTGCCCGAGGTTCCTAATGTAAAAGCGTCAATATCCCGTCCAATAAAGTCGTAGCTAAACTATCAAGTTTACATTTTGGTGAATGGTGCATGAGTCCCGGTCCAGCCTAATTATGTTTCCCTGTGACGCAATTTTTATTAATTATGTTAAGTTGTGCATAAATTTTACAAATAAGAGTACTTCAACGGGTAACCCCCAAACCACAACGAGTCACCCACAGGCTACAGGCTCCTCGTGCATTATATGGAACAAGTGTTCTTCGTGATCATCTCTTGATGCCGACAGAACTTCAGGGAAAGACACAGCGACGTTCATCAAATTTATAGGCGACAATCACACACTAGATCTCCGAGATCTTTTCCGGGAACGGAAACATGTGTGACCTAAATCGTGAAAGATTGTGCCAGCACCTAATCGTCCGGACTCATGTACCAGAACACCTCCAAGTGGAAGCCGGGCGACATATCGGGCAAAAGCAGTGGCCGACCCGAAGAGATTAATCGGAAGGCGCATTTGGCCGGTAATCGGATGATTTGAGAGCCGATATCGGGGTGAGCGAGCCGGCGGTGAGTCCCGTAAGTGACCGTGAGGGAGAGCACAACGGTTGACTCCGTGAGCGAGTGATTGGGTTTTAGCCCTCCAAAATCTCTGCTCAAGCGAGCGACCCTTGCCCTCGAATCTCAATGACCAACCTTGTCCGGATTACTGAGTCAGTCAAGTAGTCACGCATCGCTGATTGAATGATCGTTCCTTGATGAGGTGAGAGTTGCTGAGAGCCTCCGATGAGGGAAAACTTTCCCCGAATGCCTTTGGCTTTATCAGTCAGCACTTTGCATTTCCCTCATCGATTCCTTGATAGCGTAGTTGACTGCTTAGACGAAAGAGTGCGTTTTTCAGTCCGTGGCGCGTTCTCCGATGGGGTTAAAGTTTACGAAATAGATCTTTCGCGGTTGAATTTAATCAATAGGTCGGCATTACTCTTTCGTTGGGGAAAACAGTGTTTGTCCAAACACTGCGTAAGTAAAAAGAATCGAGCAATATTGAGATGAATTTTAAAGTTAAGGATGGATTAAAAAAATGAGCTATTTATTTAAAAATAAACTTCAATTACGGTCCGGGTAACGATGTGCTACATCAACATCAGGTTGGGAAATGATGATGTAACGCATCAACAAATGGGTCGTAATTAAAAAGATCCTATTTTTGTGCAAAAATAGCGCATGTTTTATTCCATCCATATTGATATATATGAGTAGCTTTAAATCTTTGCTCCACTCAGAAAATTTTTATAAATGTCTCGTTACCATATCGTAATCTGAAATTTTATTTAAATTCCAGTCCGTGAAGATTTCATAAAGCGATCGTGAGCAATAAATTCTTTAAGGCAGCAGTATTGCCTATGTAATTATATGAAAATATGATTTCACAAGTAGACCAAAACGTATAATTCATTAAAAACAAATACATGACACTTAAAAGGTTGAGATTTCACCTAAATAGTATCCGACTGATATTAGGTATATAATGGCTGGCTGGTATATTACATTATTGCAAATTCTATATAATTTACATTGTGCTAAGAAGAAAAGAAACCGAAGATTTTTTAATTCAGGGTAAGTTATTGTTTACCGATATGAAAGCATTAAATGACAAGGAAAAACCCGAAGTAAATGTACCCCGGATATAAACTGGCAAAACTACAGCTCCTGTTTGCATAGACAGGTATAAAGTTGCTAGCACAACCGACACGTGATTACTGGAGGAGCATATTCAGCGATCAGTTCAGATAGGCATCAAACTCGATCAAAGTCATTAGGGAAACGCTTGATTATCTGTTTGCATATTGATCTCAAGTATTTTTGGATATCGGTTATTTTTCCTGATCAATGAAAAGTGATAATCCTGCCAGAGAAAATTGTCGGGGATGGAGGGCTCAGGGGTCACGACTAAACTAATGAGATGGAATCATCTGATAAAGGATCATTGATCAAATGAGAATGGTATGGAGGACGATGGGAAATCTCTGTCCGATAATGCAACTTCCGCAAAGAGCCAGAAGCATACTAACGAAGTTGAAGACTCGCTTCATGACGCACAACGCAGTGCAAAAACAGAGAGGCTGGTTGGGTGAAATTTCAAAATAAAGGATTTAATCGCCCAAATTATTATGTAAAAGACAGAAATTTGCGCATTATTAATACCGTTCATTGGGCTTTTCATTACAAAGATGCAAGTAACAAATTTATTAAAATGGGATCTTAGAATACAGCTTTAATGGCTCAAATCCCTCCCAAGTAGCAATAATTGCTTCTTCTGACATGGAGTAATTTTTATTGACATATAATTAGCTTTGATAACAAATTAAAATTGGAAAAAATAAATTTTGCGTAAAGATGTAGGAAAAAATATTTGCGGAATGAAATAAAAAAATAAATAGCTTTCAATTGTATCCCTTCATTTGCTTAAAATGTTTTCAATACCATGCCTAAAAAGGGAATAAATATGCTATTAAAAGAATAACGTCAAAAGTAAAAGTCCTAAGTAACTTTTGGTGAGTTTTCATTGCATTATCTTCGTTGATGCTAAAGGCAATTGCTATTGATGTTTAAGATATTATTTGCGGTATGTCAGGTGATTCCACGTTTGGAAATCTATAAAGTCACACGAAAACGACTAAACTTAAGTTTAACTCTTACAAATGGTTTTATTTTGCGGTATGTTACTAAATCCTACTCTGCAAATGTTTCATAAGTGTTATGAAAACTACTTAATTCAAGATGTTCTCTTTCAGTGGGATTTAAAAAAGTAAAATTAGCATATTCTACTTTGGAAATGTTGCAAAAGTTGTCCTCGACTAAAATCAAGTTTTACCCTTTCTAAAGACATTAGTTCACGGTGTTTAAGTCGATCATTCTTTGGTTTTGGTTGTCTAGACTTTTCATATCCGATCATAAATAAATATATCCTTGATGTAATATCCATGCAAAATTTAAATAAATATGTTCCTTTAATTAAAAATATACTCAACAATCTTTTCGTAATGATCAGTTCAGGCAATTTTACTATAAAATTAGGAAAAAAGACGAAGTCTGAACCAATGTATTCATTCAGCACCTAAAGAAGAGTGCTCAGGGCTGATCAATACCAGGAATAGAAGACTGAAAGATATATACGAGGTATATATCGTATTCTTATTCACTTGGAAGAGGGATTGAGCTCAATGAAATTAGCAATTTTGCATGGCTGTTGACGTATTTTTAATAATAGTAAAATTACTGGGCATCCGGAGATTCTAAGGTGGTAAAGAACCTACCCAAGTCAATACATTTCTACTGTTAAAATTGAAAGAAAGCCAACTTCATATTGAGTTCAAGTGACTATGCTACACTACTGTTAACAATTGACAGTAAGCTATAAAGTTGACGTGAATAATTCGAACTGCAAACCAATTACCATCACATAAGTCCCATTCTATGAAATAACATCAAATTTAAACAAAACATTCCGCGGGATATCCAAAAGGATGTCAGCAAAATTTTATGCTCTCCACGAAAAATAAATTTTCATCACTTGACTTCAATAACTCGGAATTACGAAAATCACATTCAAACGAAAGAAATTCCCCGTGGTATCCAAAAACATGACTCTAAAACCTTACATCCTTCATGGCGAAAAGATTTTCTCCGACGCATAAAAATTACACTCATGGAATAAGCAGGGGCTTCTGAGATGAAATAATGCCAAGGTTTATGGATGCCCTAAAACATTAATATCTTTTTTTTGTCAGAAAATAAAACCCACGAAACTCGACGAGATATGAAGAAATGATTTTTTTTAAGCGACGCACGTCTGGGAGAGTTTCACTTAATCCACCTCTCAAAGCGCATGGAAAATGGAATGCCAACGAAAGATAAGGTTGAAGGCACATACAAACACACACACACAAACAGTGCGACAGCCATTAAAAACGGCGAGTTTAAATAAATCGTTAAGATAAAATGGCCGGGCGTTAGAGCTTAAATAAAATAAGCGAAAAAAATGAGAGATGTGATACGCTTCAGTGGGCACGTGAGGGTGAGTGCCCTCGTTATATGGGGGGAGTGGGAGTCATTTCATCCACCGTTACGCCGGCCATAACGCCTCGTTTCACTTACGCAAAGCGACCTCTCATCTGAGAGGAAGAGAGAAATGAGTGACACACCGGCACACGAGGGCGGCGTTGGGTATACACCTTTCTCACGCAAAAACACGCGGACGTGAATGGGCGGATGGCGTCGAAATAACTTCGGGGTAATAAAAAATAAAACGAAGCAAAATCTTGCGCGGCACCGAAAAAAATGGGGGAATCGCATCTTTACTTGCGGAGGATGACTAAGTGGTTGTTTTCCTCAACGAAAAAAATGTAAGTACCAACATACGTACTCATGGCGTGAATTAAAATCCCACACTGGCTGCACGCTTTCAAGGCGGTGAGCTAACTCTAAATTAATGTCAGCGTAAGATTAGCGCGAGTTATAGTGATAGCGAAACATGGTGGCAGTCGCATGCGCTTGAGTTACGTTAAGGGGAGGAAGGATCGTGCGGATGGGGTCGGCTAAGGAGCGGAGGGGAGAGGTGAGTCCACATGATAGGCAACGCTGCCAACATAACTGCATTCAACTGGAGAGGGTGGGGAGGAGTAACAAGTGCGTTGCAATATGATGAATACAATCAATTCAAAGGTGGATAAAATAAACTGATTATATTCGCAACCCATCAGAGATGCTCATCTAAACGATTGGATTAAGAGCTCAAGAGGGAAAGATATTTGATGTGAATAACAGATTTAGAAAGCAAATGTTTGCTACCCTGAGAGGCCTAGTAGTCAAATGCGGAGACCCCTGCCCCGTGCTGAGCTAGTTCGTTGTGAAGGGACTATTCCCCTGACGAAGTCGTACTTCCCAACCGCGACCATGTTTTGGCACCACCATCGCATTGTCTATGGGCAATCTCGTGAATATAGAATACTGGATGGGAATCAATGGCCCGGATCTGTTGCCGGAAATTCCGCAGGCTAGGCTACCGCGACTGAGGCGATGGCAGCGCTGTAAACAATTGGGTATTGGTAGAAATATTGGCGGCGGTTTAAACTGGCCACAGAGCGAGTACTAAGGGTTATGTTCATGATTAATCGGGTAAATGAATAAGTATCTCTTCAGGAAGAAAATACTTATTAAATTTAGATTGGATTAAATACCTATGCCTTGAAGTAATAACGTTAATTCATAAAAAATCCTTAACTTCATATATTCATTAATATAAAAAACCGCTGTAGATATCCGGGAATTCCATTATGGTCAGGGTTGTGTCCTTTGCAATAATTGCAATTACAAATTACCTACCTATTTTCCTACGGATCCAGTAAGAAGAAAGGTATGGGTATTGAATTGCCGGCTGGACAAGTGGAAACCTATTCTTTATGCCTATGTTTGCCGTGTTACCTATGAAGAATCGGAGTCTGAGGTCATTTCACAATTTTTCTTGAGTCGAATGGAAGACTTCAGCCCGGTTGTCTAAACATATTCCCAAGAAGCATGTCATTGCCTATTGTCCTCGCAAATTTCATTGTTTCATCTTACATATTAAATGAGATATCCGTGGTTTTTTTTATCCCATGTCAGCCATTCATTTACATAGAAAATTTGAACTCCCGCTGCGATCTGGATTCAAGACGGCGGATTACATTAGTTAAGTGCGTGTCATCACCTGGGGTATAGCGACCTTAAATAACCATAGCGACGCTAACGCTATCTACCAACTACCCACAGTTAGAAATTGGAACTTCTATAGGGTGCGGAATTTACCGACAACAACGCTTACGGGGGATTTACACGGGACATGATGGCGGATTTCCACCCAGTATCTATATTCATGGGCAATATCTTCGTTGAGAAAATGACTTACCATTTAACCTGTGCAAAGTCCCTGGAAACATTATCGTATGGCTTGATCAAACTTGAATTATCGTGAAATTCACTTAAGGCCGCGGTCTCGTAGTCATTTTTTTGCTGTATTTGTCAATCATTTGTTGAATGCACGTGTTCATCGCGGGAGGATAGTATGACAAGAGGGAAGCAAATCATGGCGTGGGCTATCTATAGTATCAAAATATCTATAACCGATTTTTGGAGCTACGCGGGCGTCAAACGTCTAGCGCTCGCTATTAATTCATTAAGCGAGAACAGATGGCGTCAAGTCCAAACGCAAATTTCTTTTTACGAGCACTCTTTAAGCCGTGACGTTAACTCTTCACGTTAAGCGCATAAGTTAATTTGGCGTCGTTCTTCACAATGAACGGGCATTTGCTCGGTCCCGGCCGCCCTCGCTAAAAGCAGCCGAGCCAACAGAGTCGACATGCGTGGGAGGCAAGACCGCGGGGTTACTCTCCGCCGATTAATCTCGGCCTTTTGAAGGATAGTGCCGTTTTTATTTTTGCGCGCGCGGGCCGGGAGTTTTTCGGGGACGGCAATCCCGTTTTGTGGGGGGAGGGGACGGGAGGAGGAGAGACTGACCGTCTGCAAGTTTTTTTGAGGTCAAGATACGCTCACTGGCCATTTATATCGACTCATAATTGAAAGCCGGCGGGGGTAGTAGTGGCGGCGGGACCAGACTCTTTCCGGCGGGATGAAACGAGGAACTTTTTAATTATTCTTTTTCGAAGGGTCAGCAAGGGGGGGGTGAGGGAAACCATATTTGATGCCCATTTAAGCGATGAGGTCCGCTCGCTTGGGCTTCTGGGCGTGGAATCGACAGCGACGGAGCGGCCCATCAACCCCAACATCATGCACTGGCCCGACATTGATGAGAAGGGCTTGTGTGTTCTCCGGCTATATAGTTTGATTGGCTATCCCCGATGAAAAATCCGTTACCAGGAAATCGTTAGAGTTTATACATGTATATGCACCGACTTGAAAGCGATATTTCAATTGGGCCTGAAATCTCCGTGTATGTTCAAATGGAGCACCCATTAAATTAAAAGAACTGAATCGATAATTTTTAACATTTGATTTTGACTGTGATAGAGGAGCGTCAAAACGATTTTCGATTTACATAAAAACGGTTTTCAAGTAGCGTAAGACGGTGGAACTCGGGCAGAGTGGAAACGGTTTATTTAAATCAGTTGGGGGGTAGTAATTTGGCCGACAGGAAAAAGTTTCTTCTTTGCGTATGGGCATTGCATCAAAAAAATAATATCACTGGGATAATGTAACCCCATCAAATCCCAACAGATTTGTCACATACCTGAAGACGCGAGTGGGTGATGATGAAGCATCAGTGCGGGTACAAAGGCAAAAAAAGGCGCTCCCAATCTATTGTCAACATTATCCTTGATGGAAGTAGAAGTACTGCAAAAAGTATGCTAAAATATTTTGAGGTGAAATTATATTTTAACAGAATGTTTTATATACACTCACAGCAATATTTTATTTCAAATCGGGAAGCTGTGAGCTCCAATCCCATCCGATTGGGAATCAAAGAATCAGAAATTTAATATCATGTGTCCATCCGTATGATGTTTTATTACAGAAGATTTCCTACAAAAAGAGGATTTTGAACCGAGCTATTCAAATCAACTACGCATAGAATGAATGAAACTCCTAAACTATTTGTCTTTTTCCACTCAATACAAAGTTCCTTCATTCAGCTAATGTACATGATACTTCTGTAGGAGAAGAAGCTTCACAGGTTCTCTAAAATAACGAGAGCAATATGAAAAGACTATTTCGACAGCCTTAGGTTAAATTGAGTGGAATATAATCATGATAAAGATAGAGGACTCGCAGGTTTCGAAGACTTGGAAAAATACTAAAATAACGAATGGTACCAGATCTGATGATGTAGGCGATTTGAAAAAGATATCGGTCGTTCCTTCAGGTAAAAGAATCCGTAAAAGCTACAACACATAGTCTACTCCCTGCATCATCGATTTAAAATAGACTGAAACGCTACGCAGCGAAAAAAACGAAACGTGAAGACGCAATCGGATCCGACAGCTTCGCAAAAAGCACTTCTACAGTGTTGAGGTTAGGATGTAAAAAGAACAACTCACTCCCACCAAAATTCAAACCCTCCCTCAAATTTAATTCACAAAATTTCATAAAGTTTTATCCACGCACGCGCTCACCGCTCGGAGATGGAACCCGACGGCGAATACAAAAAATCGAGAGTAGGGAAAACAGGGGTGGCAACTTGTCAAATTTGGACGCCACTCCGCGACAAAATGCTCCCTCCCAAACTACCGGTCCCGGTTCCGCGCTGATGTACAAATCCATTTAGCAGACGTCGGGGAACGACGTGAATGAAAGCGGAGACGGCAAACATTTCGACCGGGGGATAGGAACGTCCATGCGACAGCAACCACACACGTCGCCAAAGGGCCAACCCCCCCGGAAATAAATAAAAGAAGATAAAAAAATAGAGAGGGGGAAAAAGTAAAGGCGCGTAAGATGACGGTCGTGGTAGTCGCGTGTTGAAGCCATCAGAAAGACATAGAGCTCACCCTGGAGTGCGCCGTATCTGCAGACGTTTACGACGCGCGCCTTATTGGCGCTGGGGTCGTTCCCTTTTAAAGCGGCGAGAAGAGAGGTGGGCGGTGAGGGTAGGGAGGAGGAGGGGGGAGGCAGGCGAGGGGTTCGTGATAGGGAAGGCGGAAACCCTTGTGAACGACAGAGCGTTGAGACAAATCCATAAAAAAGGCCGCGCGGGAATAACAAGGGAGCCCGTGGGTGTGACTGTCTGCACCGACTCGCGGGCTACGCTTCTGATGCCGGAGAGGGTATGAGTGCGTGGTTTGCACACTGGGAAGATGCAGTGAGGAAATAAAAGAAATATATTAAAATACACGAGCGGAAAATAATAGGAATTCGCATGAGCTCGAGGGACCCGCGAGGAAAAGAATGTAATGATATTCAAGAGGGGAGCAATTGACAAGGAAATTAAAATAAAAAAATTATCCAAATCGTCAACGAAAGCAAAGGAATTCTGAATCCTAAGCATGCATTTTGCTCATTCAGGTGACCATCGTCAGAGTGAGTTTAAATCACGCAAACACGCACGCGCACCTGGATGACCGAAATGCATGCGTAGGAGTCAAAATTCATTCGATTTTGTTGACAATGTGGAAAAAACTTTAATTTAAAGTAAAATAATTGGCGAAAGTAGGTTCCTGTGCGAGGCTGTGCGATTCAAAACGAATACTCAACCTTCCTGCTTGTATTATATAAAAAAATACTGCATTCACTGATCACATTCCATAGCTATTAGTGATACAAAATGTAAATACAAAATATGCGGATTATTCCATGTATTTTTTGATGAACACTTTTTACATCTATGGAATCCAATTATAGCGCCATTTACCAAGAATTAACGTATTTTGACTACAATTATTGCAGTAATTTTCCACAAACTCATACAATATGATAGAAATAAAACATTGATTTATTATCATTCCATTTTTTGATTGAATTTGCTTCTCATTATTAGTTTTCGCTAAAAAGGCATTTATGCTAGATGGAAAAATTTTTCTTTTACACATACTCTTGTATTGAGCAGCGTGTTATTTCAAGTCTAAAGTGCAAAAATATAACATCAAAAGGAGACAAGACACTGTTTGTTCATAAAAACATGTTCACAAAAAATATTATTTTTTATAAGTAGCTCGAATATGAATTAAATGAAATAAGCGTCATTTAATGATGGAGCCATCTAATATGTCACCTATCCTCACATTTACCATGCAGTTCGACTCTCAAAACTTTTCGAATTTCTTATACACCATCCTCACTGCTGTATGTTAGACATAAAACAATTTATGGCAATTATGTAATTTAGAAAACGTCTATTTTCCACAAATTCACCCAGCCTCGCACTTCTATCAGTCCATGTAATTTAAAATTTAATTTGCGAAATATAACCCCGCGGAAAAGTATGATTTCGTCGTTCACATCACACCGAGTACACTTTTTCTATGGACAGCCAGAATATGAATCAAATGATATGCGAGTAATTTTGCGGTGAAACCACTTATGTACAGTCCAAAGAAACAGTGAACATAAAAATCAAAGCTTTTCAAAATTACCCTGGTGAGATTCCACCCAAATATGCATAAATATAAGCAATAAGCTTTTCGAAAATTCTACTGAGGACCCGAATTTAAGGCTGACGCAGACAAGACTATTAAATGCCTCACTGCTTCGGTGGATACCTCCACTCAGAGAAAATAAGGGAGATATACACAAGGAATGATATGCGTAAATACTTCTTTATCCCTCGAAGGGTTGGGTACGAAACAGAACTACGGAAATGCACTCAAATTACTCGCAAAGATATGCACACAACGCAGTTTTATGTACACGGGACTCTTTCTACATTCACATTAACACGAAACGACCGATTGCCTCGTACCCTCAGCCACGGGCCATTCCGGTGGTGTGCAGGGCACATATTATAGTGTTATAAATGTAAAAAATTTACCATTGTATTAAAAGAGTTATTCTCGTTCTTTTTTATGTCTCCTTAAATGCTCAGCCTTTCCACAGAATAACCATTATGTTACTAATACCTTCCTCTATTCATAATTTACGTAATTCCTGCCAACGCAGTTCGTCTGACACCCATATCATTTAGTTAGTACTCCATTTACACTTCAACTGGTAGGCATCAAATATTCATGTCTTACTATCTTCCTCAAATAACCTAACCTAGTCGAACCGGATAAGAATACTGCTCCTGCTGATTAGACAACAAGCATCATATCATAGCGGAAGCAAAAACGAAGGATATGAAAAGAGAGGATATTGCTATGGGGAGTGGATGTTTGCCTGAAGATGTGTGGCATGGGTATTGGACGAGGTAAGTGGTTACAATTTAAATATTAGACACCAAACTATTCACGCCCTGTGTGTCTATTAAGGAAACTATTCGGTCGTAAACAATCGAGCGATACTAATCCCACCGTTCCCAAATTTCACATGTCACCTACCTTGGCTTAAGATAATCGTTTTTAATGCAGCATAAATGTAGCAACATTGGGTCGCACTGTTTGCATAATTATTTCTCTGCCCTCTCATTTTATTAGAACTTTCGCATGAAACCTGCTCGAGATTGCTACTTCTCTAGGAAACCAAAAAATGCCAAAACGGACGGAAATGGATATAAGAAGTGCCCTTTTACAGTGGAAGAGTATATTTCCTACAAACTGGCACCGTATGTAAGGCACAATAAGGTAGTCTCCGAGGTTCACCATCGTGGTCCCCCAAGTCGAAAACCTTTATTACCAACTTCAAATTTCTCAAACTGTTATTCACAACAACCTCAACCTCTCTATGGCTCTTAACTCAATTGCTTCGATGGACTTCTCAGCGTCTTTCAATCCACCTTTGTTTGAATCACAAACATTGCCCTGAAACCTGGTGCAGACGATTTCCCGCCCTCTCCGTTTCAATGCAAGTATGTTAATAGCGTTGCATATCATGTGTTGTCATCAACCTTCTGCTCCTTTGCCGATAACTTCCACACCAGATATCTCCCCATAAACCACGCTTCAAGTCCGTCCAAGGCATTAGCGCATTTAACAGTTAAAAATGCAGCCAATCAGTGAACAAGTTCAATGCCATCCGAGGAAGCGAATCATGTGACCGAAGAATTTAAGCTTATGGTCTTTGTTTACAACATACGGTTGTGAAAAAATGATTTACTTTTCATTACTTTCTAAGTCAAATCAGTAAATTTCATAGATTCACGATATTTTAAATGTTGTTTAGTGTTGTCTTAAGCAATTCGGCGTATTTTTACAGCAATGAGGACGCTGTTTTAAGTTTTGATTTACATAACACATTTCACAACTAGGATTGCTGTGCTAAGGTTTTGACTCGTCTCTGCTTACTTCAGTAAAATGTTTCATTATTTATAGTTTGATAGTTTCTCAATGCTTGATCATGAAAAAAACAGACGTTTAACATCGACTAACATGACATCGAAAACATTCATACCGGCGCCGTGAATAAGTCACGTCTGCCGTACCGAAGGACCATCGCACGCCGTAAACCAGGGGTCTCAAAATTACGGCCCGCGGGCAACATCTGGCCCGAAAGACGATTTTATCCGGCCCGCAGAAGAATTGCACGATAGCGCGCCGAATAATTTGTGCTTGCATGGACACTACTTGTACGTGAATAGCCAAGGGTCTGTGACACTCACATATTACTCCAATGGTTGTACATTTCACCCAGAGTACTCTAGCGATCAGGCTCTAACTATCAGCGCGACAGGTATATACTCTTTAATTGAATATCTGGCAGATTTAAGTTGGAAATTACCTATTTATTTCTCAGGGGAATCTTAAAAAGTTAATTGTATAATCAATTCTGCATCCTGAAAAATTCTGGAACCAGACTGCAGCGATAATAATGCCGTCCAGTCCTTCTCTTGGCGTTTTCGTAGTGTACTTTCTTGGCCATCTTATTTGTTTACTTACGGTTGCGATGGCGATGTCTCTCGTGTGGTCCCAGGCGTATTTTAAATGTACCATGATAAACGTCTTACAACAAAAGGAATAATTACTGCATTTTTTCACAAAAAAATAAAATATTTATGGCAAAAGCATACACTTTTTATCTTTTTCACGCATACGTATTTTTCCATTTGCGCCTGAAACAATTGGCGCTAGTATTAATCCATACGAGATATCGCAATTCCGTCAGACCCTTGTGAATAGCGTTTCAAAATTAAATCTCAGTTTAATTAGATTTAAAAAACACAAATCACAGTATCATCATCCATATTAATGGTTTAGTGATGAAAATATGAGAATTTTTTGTACGTTCGTCGCCATATGTATACGTTGATTTCATTTCACATAATCTGTAATTAGTTAATAAAATTTTCTGATTTCGACAAAACTAATATCTAGAGTTTTTCATCCGTTTTTTTTCACTACGGCCCGTACAAAAGTGTTCAAGTACCCATTGTGGCCCTCGTTACGTTAAGTTTGGAGGACACTGCCGTAAACCGATTGGTCGTAGGTTTGAATGATCAACTGCGCTATCATCTTGGACGGACTCTTGAGCTGCGCGCTGACTGCCACCATGTCACGCCACCACTGTAGCAGGGGGAAGATGGGGTGCAATACGGGGGGGGGGCGGTAGAAGCTTGCGAGGTGGGGAGAGGGGGGGTCTGGGGGACGAGGTGGGTAAAACGGGGGTTGCAAGTGAGGGGGAGGGATGGATATTCGATTGGTGCGATTTTATCGGAGTCAAATGGGGCGGGGACTCACCTGCTACTCCCGCCGCCGCCGCCAGCAGTAATATGGGAAGGCTGCTCCGCCACATGCTGCCGCCTCCGCCCTTCTCTCCGCCCGCTCCTCCGCCCCTCGCTCGCTCCTCCAAAGGGGTGGCACACACGGGAGATGTTTCCCCGCGTGGGAGTCAAGGGGACGTTAATTTCTTCCGCCTCGCAGAGCGAGAGACTCCCCGACGCTTCCCGGAGAATGCCTGCGGGAAGTGCGAGGAAAGAAGAAGAATGAATATCCGACGTTTTCAAAAGCTGAAGGACGTAATGCACTCGGAGTGATTTGACACTGGGAGTAATGTATGGGATTTGAAGAGCGAGGAAGATAGTCGGCGGGGAGTAAGGTTTAGCTCTTCATTTCCCGGCAGATGGAGCGAGATTTTTCTCCAGTTATTTTAGACACAGTTTTAGATTTAAAATGAAAACAGTGGGTAGGAAAAATTGAAGTATTTAAAGTAATATTAACGACGTGAAAACTATTTTTCTATTATTGAAGTTCTCAGTAGGTAAGTCACAAATTACATTTTAAGAAGATTCAGGCGATAACGTGAGGAATTCAAGCATTATGATTTAATAATGAATGTATGAAAAATCCATTCCCTGGGAATTTCCCTATGCAAAGTGAAATGTATTCAAGTACACTACGAAGTTAAAACACAGATCCTTGAGATTTATAAAATCTTCTCAGCACAAGAGAGAGTGTGGCGCTCTAAACGACGCATTATGGTTTAGCAGCATTCAAGAGGTCTCATGATAATTATACACTCTAGGCTATCAGCATTGCACGGAATTTATTTTCGTGATCTGTGTAAATGTTTCCTTTACAAAACTGAAATATCTGGAAATTGAAAAAGTACCTCGTAACACCTTGGTAAAATGAAGAGCATATAAAAAAGCTACGAGATTGGTGTTTTTAGAAGAGTTTTTCAGCGAAATGCACCCTAACTCCCAACTTTTGATCAGATGGAGAGTGTGGTATAATACATAATATCTAGATAATAACATACATAATGGCATACATGCATAATAAATGATAGAATTTGATTAAGGTGGCTGGTGCGGCAACCGTGATTCACGAAGTGCACATTTTAATACTTATCAGGTATGTCGAAAACATTCTTGGACCATATTTCACGTAAGTACATCTGTTTATACGGTGGAAATCATCAAGCGTCCAATAATGTAAATTATTCAAGAATAATATTTTTTAAATTTCGCCATAATTAAAGCGCTTGTCATGACGTGGATTTTAATTTGAAGTTTAAGCGGAAATCATACGCTTTTTTTACTCGGCATGATACATTGACATGTGTTAGCAACAATTGTAATAATATGAAACGCATTATTTCGCATTTAGGAGAAAATGTTTACACATCTAATCAAATTATTTCAATATATATGCCATGTGACATAAGGCTACGAGGAAAAAATAATATTAAATTGCTAAGAAACCAAATCGTTTCCAAGCAGTTTATTTCATTTTCATCTATAGACATTACACGCGCTGTCCTCGCGAAAGCTTATGGCGTTGCACAGTAGACGATTTTGGGACTGGAAGAGTCTATTTTCTAAAAACCGATTGCCGCGGGTGGAAGGGTTGCACCGGTGGGCAAATGTTTAAATTTTCTTTGCCAAAATTGAACTTTGTCATATGCCTTCAATGAATTTGAATGCTCCCAGCTATCTGCCAGGGTTATGGAGCGGGCGTCGTCCCTTTCTACCTGAGCGCGCGCCAGGGGGTCACGGCCTGGGGATCTCTGGCAGATGACTCGGAAGTGGACTTATAGTAGCAACAAGTGTTAACTATTTTCTACAATATTAAACAAAAACAAATATCGTATTTCTTGCGATTTTCTTTTTTAAAATAAATTACGGAAATTATACAATTTATTTTTGCATGAAATATATATGTTCTCTCTGCCTCTCTAGAATATATATTCTTATATTTCCACTCTTTTTTTGTTTTTAATGTCCCATTTAATCATCGAATATACATGTAAATAGTTCCAATTTATGACATTAGATCTTCAAGTACTTTTTATTTTCTTATTTCAGTGACTGAAATTTTAGCTAGTCGTATTCAAAGTACGATTTAATTCATTGCATTAGCTAAGTAAAAGAAGAATATAGAATGCACTGTTATTTCGTAATTTTATTTTGTATGTCTTAAATCTGGATTACAGAATTTCACGCGGCTAAAGATTTTAGCAACGTTACTGAAAAAAAACGGAATTGCACGAAGTTTGGTGTCTACTCAATCAGCGTTTCAGCGGAATCACGACTATATTTGTTATTGTTTATTAATGTTGAAAAAATGTTAATGCGTTTAAAGTAATTGAAATGCCCAGCTGTGAGTCATCGAGTAAGACCATCTATTCCACAGCCCGGGCCACGGAACGGAGGTATGGCGGGGAAAGGTCGGCTACCGGGCTACCTGCTCCATGCTCCGCGAAGAGTCGAATTGTCCAATACGGCTCGGAATTACATTTTTACGCTGAGACGCTATGTTGGTCATTCTGCCAGCCACGCGCTCACTTTCCCCTCCGTTCCTTTCCTTTACCCCTCCAACACATTTCACCCCCTCTGTTCTGCGCATCTCAAGGCCGTAAGCTCTCGCGAGGACTGAAGGTTACGTGTGCAAAGTTTCACGCAAATCTGTACAAAAGAAAAATTACTCCTTCCACCTTAATTTACGAAATTAATTCATCGCAATTCTCAAGAGTGACCTAATTCACGAACTTAACTAATGCATGATTCGGGAAACAGGTTTCTTCTCTACGACAAAATGCTTCCTCTCATGCTTGTGATTTTGTCACGATTTTTTATTAAAAACAGTTTTTCCCATAAACTACCCGCCACATTCTCCGATTCTGGCATCCGAAGACATTTATTCCTCAAAACTGAATCTGCTCATGAAATTAATCACACTATCCAATATCAAATAAAGTCAGGATTGGAGTTCAAAATCTATAGAGTGAAACATTCCCGGTCATTTGTACAACTGTACAAAAAAGCTGTTCATCGTAGATGATGGGTCATGTGCAGAAAAATTGCGAAACTTAAATAATCTTTATTTTACTCCTGGTATTTAATTTGTTCAGTCTGAAGTCTTTTTCACAATTGGCGCAGAATTAATGCACACATTTTGTAAATCGTGAGTAAAACGTTCCATGCAATGTCTCCATGTAAAGGAAAATGGCTCAGAAACTCACCAGAGTAATTTACAAAACTGCACATGTGATGAAAGGAAAGAAATAAACATAATAAAATCCCCCTTTTAACTAGGGCTTAGAGTATAGGCTGTTTTGAACGACATTGAGAGCACTGAAATCAGTATTGAAAACGCATAACCTAATTCCGAGCTTAAATTGAAATCTATGTCTCGAAGCCCGTTTACATGATGCTAATTTCAATGTGCTCTGACTCTGTCGGTTTACTGCTGAACTATGCAACCAAAATAAAATTCACCATATTGTTTCAGCATAAGCACTATATTGTTTACAAAACAAGATCGAATAAACATATTCTCGGTGACAGTTCCCACAATAGCTCCAACGAATATTTTCATAAATTCCAGCTACACCAACGGTACTCCCTCGAAACACTTGACTAGTTTGCTTGCCTCTGATGGGTCTTTGGGTCCCAGAATTGTATGGAAAATAAGCGGTCAAATATTTTCATTACTGACAATCGAATTCGATCCTTTCATCGGATGCGATTTCACCTTTCACTTCACCCGGAACGATTTAAGACATATTGAATTCAGTTTGGTTTTTCACGATAAAGTAAACACTGTGTTAACGGGTTGGAGCAACTTTTGTCCATGCACAGATTCTTGTGAAACTTGGCCCACGTGTTCCAAGTTGTGACATCTGTTGACATTTTTGACAATAATTCCATATAAACGATTTGGTTAATTGACAATTTAATGCTATTTCAACGCGTATCCTGACTGGTAGATGAAAAATATTTTGTAGCAATTCGATTAAAAATGTGCTGTTTTTCTTCTAGACGCGAAATAATTCATTTTAAAATATTCAAATGACTTCTAACAAATATCAATCTGCCACGCATTGTCCGAGATTCAAAAAAATATATTCAAATAAATTCTTCGCCAATATTTCGAATGCTTCACCGAAAACTCAAGTCATGCCGTGCTTTAATTGAGACAAAAACGCTAAGTACAATTCATATATCAATCACGCTACTGCATGTATGCTGCGCTACACCGCATGAACAGGCGTACTTCAGTGGAGTGTGGCCCCGGTATTTTGTCGGCTCACTTGAAAAATTATTCACCCACGAATACCACTCAAGCCACCTAAACAGAGGACCAATCACGAAAGCCGAGAAGAGCAAACACCTTTGGACATTGCGGGTAACCGCCTCGTCTGTACACTTCATTTCGGGTCGGCGACGCTTCCCCTGGACCCAACCTCTCCTGCCATGAAATGCCGAAAATCCACCCTGAGGGTTAGAAGTGGAGAGACCGAGTGACGTGCGAAGGGGAATGGGAAGAGATCCGACTCCTTTCCCTTCCCATGGCCCCCTACGGGCCCTTCCAGCCCCGGGTCCTATATGGAAGGGATGAGAGAAAGAAGGCGAGTGTGTGTTTGGAGTGGTGTTGGGAGGGGCGTAGGGCAGGGGCTTGTGTGTGTAAGGGGGGGAGGGATAGGCTGTGAGGATTGGTGGCAGGTGGTCCCTTAAGGGAAAACCTAAAGCCGCATCCAGGGCGATCAATTTCGTGCTGAACAATAAGACGTGAGCAAGAGAAATAGGATGGATTTCTCCGACCGTGAAATATATTCGTGAGGATGTTTGGCCGGAAAGTGACGGGATTCATGATCTGGGGGGATTGGGGAGTTGAAGGGACGGAGGAGAGGTAGGCTTGCCCTGCGTTACGGATTCCTTTAAATGCAGACTGACGAATGCGTATCATAAATTATGGATTAAGAGCGAGTGGTTTTCTTTGAGAATCACGCAAAAGAAATATTAATATCACCACGCAATTTTTCAACTTACACTGGTATCGTTTTGCGGTACTGTTTGTCTAAAGCAAAATGAATCGATACGATGATTTTATGTGCTACTTATATTACAGTGCATGTGGAGTGTTGCCGTGGATATAACTCTGAGATTGGATGAAAATATTGCATTTATTCTAATTCTTACATAAAAATGGAAAGGTGAAAAGCTATTTTAGGCTGATAAATTGTTAATAATTCTGATGAACTACCACGTAATTTATTTTTTAGTAAAGGGAGAGGGTATCTATAAATGAACAATCAAGAAAATGTTTATGGATTATTTGACAACAAGTAAACATATAAAATAACACATATTTTCCAGGAAACGTTTTTTTTGACGCTCCTCGCTCACGAACAGAACGAAGAATGAGCGTTTCAATCTATTCCTGAAATCATCTTTCACGCGTATGAATAGGCAGTTCAATTTATCACCCACCACGACGTGGAAGGTCAACGGGTGAAAATGCAAGCCGTAAATACATTCATACAAGGTACCGTTAATCGAATTACTGCCGATATCTGAAGCTTATCGTGTCTTCCGGCACATTTCTGTCGTTGTTGAACATGACATAAGAATGGTGAGCCATTCTCTATAGTTTCCTTGAGCTCACGTAGTTTGCCTGAGAAATGAAGTGTCGTGAAAAAGGAAGGGCAAGCAGTTGTTGGTGAAAGAGTGAATGACCATGTTCCGTGTGAAAAGTCGCACCAGGGTACGTAGAAGAAAGGCTATGGCTTTTAATGGGAGTGGATAACTGGATTATGCAATTGAAAATTCGTCAAAATGCATGAAGATTCCTCAAGGTAGCTATAGAGGTGGTAGAGGGCAGGGTATTCAGGTGGACTGCGGGCCCTGGTAGAAAAACGGCGCCACTTGCTTGGAAGCCGGTCGAGGAAGATTGTGATTCCCGCTTCGTCGTTTATCACGGTTATAAAAATTCTTTACATTCTTGAAAAACGGCTGGATTGATCGTTGAAGGATCAATGCATGATGCACTTGATATTTGATTTTTGTATCACTTCCCATTATATCTATAAATAGGCACTTCCCTGAGAACGGCCTTGCTGGCGTGTGACTACGGGTATTAGGAAGTCGTGAAACTTAATGAAATTACCGTGTACCGCTCCGTTGAAAATGGTCTAATTGTAGCGAAGTTAGCGAAATGTTCTCGTCCATATGATGTCAACTTTATAAAAAAACTCTAGCTCCTTTATCTATATTTTAATCGCCGAAGCATAAAAACAGAACTTCTTTTCTACAAGCTTGCAACTGTGGCTATGAAAATCCAATCTTTCTGAAAACGCCTATTTGGGCGCAGTATTCACCTCCCTTAAGATTCTATTTCCTCGACGGCAAGGGTCGCGAGCACCAATAGCATGGCTGGATGCCTCACGGGTGATAAAAACTATGGTCGAGCAAGATGACGCGAAATCCTATAATTGGAACACTTTATATATATTTTGCCAAAATAGGGAGATAGTTCACTTTGAACTTCACCGCTCACATGGAATTACTCTCCGGATACATAGCTAAATCCAAATTAAGCCGATTCCTCATATTACCTCGTTATTCATTCGTGACAAAGCTTCTTCACAATTTCCCATTTGATGCGTTTTTGAGTCAGTCGTGCATACGCAACGGTATGGCAAGATGAGATATAACATAAATAACAATTGAGATGCATCGTTTTGTCCCCATGATCAGTTCGACAACCAATATTCACGTACGCAAATACAGTTTTTAATTGGTTCCGTTGATACCAGGTGCATTAAAGCCGTCACAACAATGCAAAGGTGACATTTCAAATAATAATTCGCCTCTAGTC
This sequence comes from Pyrrhosoma nymphula, assembly GCA_963573305.1. Lineage (NCBI taxonomy): Eukaryota > Metazoa > Arthropoda > Insecta > Odonata > Coenagrionidae > Pyrrhosoma > Pyrrhosoma nymphula. The sequence goes on along the minus strand of OY754332.1, from coordinate 10,121,007 downwards.
CATGGGAGTGAAATCGATCGTATAAGCAGGGATTGCGCGAAATTACTTTCGTGGACTCATTAACGTCATTCATGAGTACTTCGAGAGAAATGAAAGCAACTTGCGCATTGCACTCGAAAAGTGAAAATAACATAACTCCTCGCATTCTCCTCATCACACCGTAACGGTTATTTTATGAATGTTCATGGGAACCAAGCAGGCAACGGGTATTCTATTTACCGTGAATAACCACTGGATAACGTTTTTTCTACGATCGTAAGCTCTCTCGTCGTTCCAATAGGGGTCATATAATATGCTTAACTATTTGGAAGAAATTGTTCACTAACATAATATGACGACAGTCTGCGGTATATTATTTTTCAGTATGACGTTCTCCCAATCCATATAAATGCAAAAATGTTACATTTGTGCTTCATGCATGCACTATAACTTTATGAAAGAATTTTTGTCAAGTTTTACTCGACCAGGCATATGCGAAAATGAAGACTCTAGGTCCAGAAAGTGCAATGGGAAATACATCCAACAATATAAAACTCACAAGACATTTCATTGCTAGATAAAAGTTACGCATGTTTATTCACAGAGGTTTTCTGAACAAATATTTCAATACAGCATTGACAGAGCAAAAATAAGTTCAATGGAAGATAAAATGATAGAGGTTTCTCGTTCATCAAATCGCAAACTTAATGAATGAAAAATCAACCCATGTGGTATCTATTAAAATCACTCGTTTTTGCAACGACATTTATCAAGTAACTCCTCTGCAACAATTTATTTTTAACAAAACGTTTTCAAACCAAAGAGAGAACCGCGCACACGCGGTTGAATGCAATCATGGCGTATTCCAACGGATATGAGTGCAATACCTCCGCAAGGGAAATAAATAAACTAACTCCCGTCCATTTGCAGAGTAGCGTCAGTTTTCATTTCGTTTGATCGCCACGCCGCGATTTGCGCGGGGGATGAAAACCAGCCGGATGCCGGAGGAGGAGGAGAACTTGGACATTTTTATTTTCAATTCCAGCCGAACTAGATGATCTCGCAAAAAAAATCAACGCCATTAACACCGCAAAGCATGTATAAATATGAATTATAAATTAATCATTGAACACACGCCGAGACTTCGCTCTACATCTTCGGCGTGGCATCCGTACTCATACCACCGTGCACCCACCCACCAAAGGATTGAAGATCCCGAAAAAATATTGTTGACGGAAGATGTGAGTGAGAGGAGGGGCACGTCTTGGCGGCAGAGACGGAAAAAATAAACCCAACACGCAAAAAAAAATAAAAAAAAAAAATATGACAAGCCAACAAAAAGTAAACTCTGAAGTCTTACCATCGCTCGTTAATCAGAACTTGGTAACATAATAATGACACGGCGGGGCACGGTTAACGAGTTCTCCTTTGTCCGATCCAGCAAGGAGAGAGAAAGATGGAAGAGAGAGTATGGCGGGTGGTACTGTGGGGGGGGGCGGGCGGGCGGAGTGGTCGGGTGGGCTGGCTGTGGGTGGGAGTCGTGGGGGGGGGGGTGAAAGACCCAGGGGCCGACGGCAGGAGGAACGAGAGAGAAAAAGATTTCGCGGAGAGATTTCTTTGCTTTTAGATTGCTGCTGCGCCTCCTTATTCAACCACCCTCCCCTCCCCCCTCCACCTACCCTTGCTACTCCTCCGATCCGAAGGCAGCAAGGCGCTTGGAAATATTCCACCTCGTGCGGGAGGGGAGGGTGGGGAGGAAGGGGTGAAGCCCAAATATCGGACTTCTTCTTGTCTCTCCGGAGTCTCTCCCCCCCCCTCCTCTCTCCGATAACCCGACTTCCCTAACTCCCGCGGTATCCCAAGTGGCTCTGGGCGATATCCGAGTTTTTGGTATCGCCGTGCGACATTGATTTTATATCGCGAAAGACTTGACGCACCCTCACCGCTAGGGAATCACGAAGACTACGTGTTATAGCACTACATTTCAACGGTTGTCAGTGGTGGTAATTTCTATGATTGGTTTGATGCAGCTCTATCATTTTTCCTTCTATCAATAGATCATGCGAGTTATAGGGTGATACGTAAGAGGAGGCTGAGAGAAGTACAACCCCGAACTGATATATATTCAAAAAACCTTTTTCTTCACACACCATTAGTGGCTACAACAGTAAAAGAGCGAGACACTTAGGTCCGGTTCCACAATCACTGGTTTACCCTCCAGCTGAGTAACCCCCTATTTCCACGTTCATGCGCAACGAGTAAATAGTGAGGATCTCGCCATTTCCACGGGGAGACTGATTTTTCCCGACTAATACTGTGGATCCCGCTTTTTCCCCGTTTAACCCTTATCCGGGCACCTCAAATCTCTAACGTAACCGGGCAAGCTGGGCCCGTTGGACCCTCCTTGTTCATTTTTTTTTGCTCATGTGGGTTAACCTGCCAGCAGAAATATCATTTGGATTTATCAATTAATGCCAATTTATACAAATCAATGTTTTTAAAATAATTTTTAATGGTCATAAATGAAAAATTTACATGTCAATTAGTTACAAAAATTTGTAATCTGTAATTATAATGATTCATTCTTCATAAAAATGATCTCTGGTGGAAATAATTTAAATTCAGAATCAATTTACTTAAGAGATACAATATATTAATATATACTTGTCATACGAGTCACAGTAACAACATCAAAAGTTATTATTAGGGAAAAAAACAAAATTTCATCAACAAGCCCAGAGTAGGCTACCCATCAAAAATGTTTGCACTTTTTACACACACGTTTTACGACACTATGTTCATTGCACACCGATTGTTCACAATTGTTACATATTTGTTTTTGTTTACGATGTTTAGAATATGGGCATATATAACATCTCTTTTTTGTTATATTAGAACTTGATGAGTGAGCTGGCTCAGAAATTCCTCCATCAAAAATGTCCTTAGCCATAATAATGCTCCTAGACAAACCCAAGTTAGATCGTCTTTCAATGTGGACCTGAACCAGGCTCTCGGATATACTTTGAATAAATAATCTCCTTGAATAATGTTTATCAGCATTCCAATTTGGATGAGTATTCATCCACACCACATACGCTGCTACTCCACTCACATCCAAGCCATTCATGAAGAACGCAAAAGGCCAACGATTTGTGCGCCTTTTACACATGTACCCAAGGGAATCGACTCCACCTTTGGTGCAGTTCTAGTGACTGATAATTTCAGGTTTAGCATTGACGTCCTCCATAATTTTATTAGTATAGTGCATGGTTGATAGGAGAACTACCTACCTTCTCATTTTGGGTACATTTGATACTAAGGTACTATTTTCGGTGAAACCAAACAATGAAGAACCAACTTCACGATTTTTATCGGCTTGAAAATTGCCTGGAATAAATCGTTTATTTTTTTACAGTTCCAACAATAGTGAGGCCATTACTCAGAAGACTCTGTGTGAGCTCCATATCAGTGAAATAATTGTCACACGTTACATTTCTGTTCGTGTTTTGGTATGGCTCAGTTAGGTGCTGCACAACTCTTTGACCCAAACCAGGCAATGCACTTTCCCCTCCCTCTTTTCCCAGATAAGGCATGGAGTTTAGAGGGTAAAATGTTTCTGAGTCACAGGCCCACCAAACTTTCATACCATATTTATCTAGCTTCGAAGGCATGTATTGTTCAAATGGACATTTACCTCTGTAAGGAATGAGCTGCTCATCTACAGTGATATTTGATCCTGGCAGTTAATATTTTTTAAAATTTGAATGTAGCCTTACCCAGACTTCTCGAATTGGGGCGAATTTATCTTTCTGACGCCGTACTGATCTCGTTGCTTTGTCATCAAAAGGGATAAATACTAGCAAGAATTTGAATCTTTTCAGTCCCATGGTAACCCTAAATATAGGCGGTCCATACAATTGACTCCGGAGAACATCATAGTTCGTATGGTTTGAACGCTGGTGGCCTGCTGTAAGAAGAAAGCAAAAAAATGCTCTGATTCCAATACAATCACAAGGCTTCCACGCACTTTTTAACTTTTTTTATGAACTTACCCGTTCAGCTTCCATATTTGTGAACTTGACAATGTCTACCACCAATAAATCATCAACAAAGAGTGAAAAAGCGTCTATCGGGCTCACTAAAATTTTCCCTGGTGGTAAGACTACTTTGTCTGTTTGGCCCTATATTATGTTGTGAGCTCTAGCTCGCCCCACTGGAAATGGCTGAGAATTCCATACAGTGCCATCCTTACCGAGAAATGAAACCGGTCTTTCAGATTCTGCCGTGGCTTCAGTGTCCGAGAAATATTCAGAATCATAATCACTCACTTCAGATGCAGCACTTTCATTGTCTTCTTCATTGGAACTCTCCTCTTCGATTGGCTGGTAAACCAAATAATCGTCACTCGTTTCTCCTACGTTCAGCAGTTTTTGTATGTCATCTTGAGATAAAAGCTTTTGTCTAAGAAAAAGATCTAAGAAATTAAAAAAATATTTTAGTTCATAGAACTTCTCTAAAACTACAAATTACTTCCATAGTACTTTCGACCATTGGAACTTACCTGTTCATATGGTTTCTTCAGGTTTGTGAAGGAAACTTGTAAATATCTGCCGTCACTCCGATGGCCGTGTTACTTTTACGCAATGAGAATAATACATTGAGGCGGTAGTTCCGTATAGAAACAAATTTTTTCGGAATCAGTTATGTGCAACAGCTTATATGCCTTCACGTATGTTACTCAGTAACACTTTGTCAGCACTCTACATCTACATCTACGATGTACCGTGCAAGCCACCACTAGGGTGTGTGGCACGGGGTGATTCCACACCAGGCATGTACACTCGTCCCAGAACAAATCAGAACCTCGCACGCTCCCCCTGGCGCTAGGCGCAGGCCAAAAGCAGCCAGGTGAACAGTGCGCAGTCCAACCGGAAACTGGGAGAGTGATACGTAAAAGAACATGCAAACATTCAGAGAAATGCTATAGACACATCTAGTGGTTAAAATTTCTGATACTGTTAATTTATGAATACTACAAGATGCTACTTCATGCAAAGAACAATCCTTCACCAGGATTTTCCAACCCTAATGCATCGGTGAGTGTCTAGTGTGCACCTTTCTCTGTATTCCCTTTTCACCTACCCCTAGTATCTGCCCCCATGTTACCACCCATATTACCTAGAATGACATTCTGCGTACAGAATCTAGTTATTTAATTTACACTAATTATATTTTCCAGCCTTGATAGCTAAAGTAAACGGCTTGATTGAAGCTCACACAAACTGCATGTATGTGCACGTCAGCATCCAAGTGCAGCGTGTTGCATGCTGGTGAACACACACCTCCTGCCATACACAATTTCGTTAGCTCACAAGGGGCTATGTAGATGTATATTTGAATAGTCCAAAATAATACTTGTAAAATGACAATATTTTACTATTTATATTAACCTTCTAATGATGTGGAACTGATCGCGTATGTGAAGGGTCCATCGGACCCAGCTTGCCCGGTTACGGAAGGAAAAGTTAAAATTTACCATAATCAATGAAGCAATATTAAAAAAAAAAAATTTTTTAATTTTTCTTATACTATTTTTTCGCATGAACAAAGTCATAGAAGTTCACAGCGGAGGAATAGTTTGTTCTCATGTTATAACCTGAAATAAAGGCAATAGGGTCCGTCGGACCCATCTTGCCCGGATAAGGGTTAAATAAAAAAATAAAATCTAAATAAATATGTTCTCGGTAAGAAAACTGGTGATAATACGTTATCCCATCGGTGCCTTATATACTCTGTTAGCATAAATTTCACTTACGCTATTTTCCTCTACCTGTTCTATTTTTCTCCCTTTTGTAAGACTGGTTGTCCTAATACACCCCGCGACATGCCTCTGCGGTGCCTCGTAGGGTAATAGGTAGGTGTAAATTCTCTTTGTCTCTCTTTAAAAATTTATCTCACAACTATATTCATTTAAAATTTTGTTTACTTAAACAGCACTAAAATTATTTCACAGACTTTCCCATGAGACATAATTCACGATTACGACCAAAGCTATCCAAGATATAATTGCTGAGCAATATTATTATCGTTTCCAATAAAAAGCCACGTGTCGCATATCATGCTACTTCACGCACTGCGTGATGTCACATATTCCGTGATACCTTAAGACGAAACCACCATCACCAATCATCAATCCGGTGATGGATAGCGGCAGCCTTACATTTTCTCTTTTCTTTTTGCAGAAAAATTAATGCGTAACTCGTAATTGCAACATTTTTCACAATTTGTCTAATGCCCATCCTGAGACTTTCTCGGCAATTTTACCCAATAAATCTCCTTTCTACATCTCCTTCGTTTAAAAAATTTTAAGAAGGCTGTTGCGTCTCAGTATGTGTGCAATGAGCTGGTTTCTAGTGCTAGCGACATTCAAGTACGCCGAATTATGTAAGTTTCGCATCTCACTTATTTGCCAAACCCTTGAAGGAAAATGATATAAGCATGAGTGCATCATTATTTTTCTCAAAGTATTCACACCGGTAGAAAAAAATCACATGAGATCGTATGCTGCGTATCACAATGTGAAATATTGCACAACTCTATTGATAAATGTCGCAATTTGATATGTTATGCGCTTCGCATATCGCAGTCAATGCGTTGAAATGTTGAGCAGACCTATAACAACGATGAGTTTCACCTGATCGCAAACAAATTTCGCTTGAAAATGGTAACCGAATCTCATATCACCCCATAACGCACGCTAATAACGCGTAGCATTTATCATCCTTGGCACACCTTCTCATCACATCGAATATCGCATAATACCTGCCACTGGACGAACACTCGCACGGCCCGACGGATCTATATCGCTACGCGATGCACACCACATAAAGATCGCACATCGAAGACGATGCGTCGCAATGTCGCGCAGGCCTAAAATCAAACACATTCTGATCCCGATCCCCCGGGGGGGTCGGAGGCTTCCCCCCCCCCCGACCGCCGCCCCCGCACGCTTGAGATTGGAAAGATAGTCGACGGGGGAGGGTGCAGTAACAGGGGTGGGGATGGATGTGAGCTGCCCCCTAGCCCACCCACCCGACCACGGCGGGCTCCTACACCTCCTCCTCCCTTGACCCCGTGATCTCTCTCCCCCGCTTCTACTCATCCCCTTCGCTCCGGCTGCTCCCCAGCGCTTCCTTATTCCACTTCCCCCGTGGCAGGGGCGGGGGGGGGAGTGGGTCCCCTTTATGTGTTATTGCCCGCTCCGTATTCCCCAACCTCTTTGCCGCCGGCACCCAACCATCGAGCCATCTCGCGACACCGCTCCAAATAGTGAGGCGACGAGTATATGCCTGGCCGTCTCATTGGGATGTGCATCGACAATGGGAACACGATACACGTGAGGTATCGCAAGGCGATATTGAGTCACCGGGCTATGTGATCTACGGCCTAGTGATGCCAATGCAGCATGCTCTGTCACGTGATTCCTGCGTCACACTTTCTTTCGCTCGCGGTGGTTTTCAATCAAGCGCGCAACTTCGCTTTCTATCCATTTACCGCTTTTATTAAGAAAGTTGAACATATATTTCTATTTACTCCAAAAATCCACCATACTTGCCAATGTTTTATGCAAAAAGAGTGCATATTCCTAATCATCTTGAAAGTAAAATAAAAAAATACATATATTTCTATTTATTAGGATAGCAGAGAAACAATACCGATGTATGATAGGGGTAGACTAACAAAGTTATTGTTAAATGAGGTGAAGGCGACTCTTAAGAAGAGGAGTATCAGGATTATTATGAATAGGAGAGCATGTATGAAGCATTGAATGAATGTCGCTGAAGCAAAGAAAGTTTGCAAGGATAGGACAGTATGGGGGGAGTTTCTGAAACCGAAGCCAGTTTCCTTGGTTTGACGGCGAGAATTTATCTCCTTCCAAGACACCTACCCCGAAAGGGTACTGCGTGATGGGTAACTAAATATGCTGTATGTACTTACGGTGGTGTATATTCATCACCATATTAATTTGATTTAGGATCTGCGATACCATAAAATATACGGTATCAATAAATGGGAGAAGGATTTAGGCTGGCGTGGTAGTGAGAGTGATTTTTCAACGCACGGTTTTGCGCAAAACTTTGCAAATGTGTTTTTATTAGTAATATGTATGCATAAAAGTGAAAACATGACATAAGCATTCGATTTTTTGGGAGCTCAATATTATTTAAACACGCAGTCTTATAGCAGACGAAATAATTTGGTAATAATTCGATTACATGTGTACAGATTTTCTTCTAATCGCGAAATTATAGATTTCTTATCATTATAACTGTTGCTAAGGAATATTTTATGGTGTCAAACATAGCCCAATACTTGAAAACAACTAACTACAATATAATTTCATCTAACTTAGAGTGCCGTGCCGAAAACCAGTCACAATATTAATGATTGGATACCGTGCCGAACACAAGAGTCTATGATTAGATATGCTATAATTAAAGAAAAAAATATAATTCTTGCATCGTTTCCATTACTGCCTGTATGGTATGTATGAAAATGAGCACTCGATGACCAACGATTACCCCCCTTCGGCCGTCTTACATTAAAGGCTCCCCATCCGGAAGAGTATGGGTTTTAATCCCGGCAGTGGCAGAGATTATTTCAGAGAAGTCTCGATCCCAACTTGGGTGCTCTGTGGAGAGCATCTCGAGTGCAGTACTACATCCGTCGGATGGGACGTTGAATTTTGTCCACTTGGTGCCTTTCATTGGGAGTAGGCTATCGCCGACGCCGTCTTTCTTCCATCCTCCCTCCATTCTCCAAGGAAGTATCCTCTCAAAAACCTTCCCGCCTGTTGTAACGGCGCAGATGACCTCAGTCGCCGATCACCTCCCCCAAATAACCAAGCGACCAACCAGTGATGACTGATAGTAATCCATTTAGGAAAGCAATAAAATACCAACGCAATTTAATGCATTGAGGTGTAATGTGCGATGTGTGCATGATAAAAATGTGAACCTTTCCAGCGATTATAAGCGACGCTAAATGCAAGGTGCCAAACTTGCACTTTGCGTTACAATTCCAAAGATTTTATTATTTTCTGTTGTATCTCAGGTTTCAAACGTATCAATTCATTCCGCACATTCAACCGGTAAGAGTAGGATTTGAGCGAACGGGCATTAAGGAAGAAACAAATGTTCAGTATAAGTTAACAATACTCAATTCACATTTAAAAACTTACGTGCCAAGATATGATCCCCGTGATAGTAATTCGATTTCGACGGGAAAATGGGAAATAACGTCGTATGCGATATCATCTAACTAGTGGTACCATGCGATATGCATCGCATCTTATTCGGGCTAAAAATGCAACATCGCAAGGACCGACCAACATTTGAATACCATGCAGAGGTAGCAGCGAGGATCCCGTTCAATGCGTACTCTTGAAAGCTGTAGAAAAAAAATGTTTTCCGTACTCCTTTCTTCACGATGAAAATCATGGTATCAGTCGCGGGGCTTAACTGATATTTTATATACACTCTTCTTACGCTTGTAAGGCTGGCAAAAATGTCACGAACCAATGCCGAAGTGATATGAGCGTACAGCCGCCTACCAACTATATGGATGAAGGAAAGGATTCATTAGTGAGGCGGCAGATACAAGAGTCAGTTGCGCTTTTCTTATTTCTATATTAAAAATCCTCATTTCCATCTCCCTGCTTATAACTTGGGAAGGAAAAACAAATAGGAAGTAAATTTGAAACGTGGAATGCTACGGTATACCCCTTCACCTTCCTCCCCTACTTGTCTTCTGCAAGCACAATATGGTAATCTACATATCCCTTACACTTTGCAGCACGGGATGAACGAAGAACCTAAAGAGGTTCATACAGCCAGGGTTGAAATAACAGGGAAATTGTTGTAATAAGAACAAGCAGAATATTTTCAGGTGCAATGTCTTTATTTAGAACCTTTAAAAAGGAGGAAAGAGATAAATTTTGCACCCATTAATCGCCCTACAGATAACATTTCTAATACAATATATTTTCTATCTTTACGTCATGCTTTTGCATTATTGCTTCGTGGTTTCTTGTTGAAACACTAAGACTCTCCGATGAACTAATTGAAATACAGTTCAATACGGAGCAGTGGAGTATACAAAATTGCTGAATGTAATGATAGAGAAACCTTAATACCATGTTGCGGCGTTTACGCTGCACGATACAAAAGGTTTATGAAGGGTTCTGCGTCGGAAAAAGTTGTATTCAAGGCGAAAAAAATCACTGGAATGAAATAAGCAACATGCGTTTTAGTAGATAATGCTTTCGAGTTACGCTGCTATTTGAATCATGTTAGGCACTACGTTTCTCTCGCCTTGCAGCGAGCGAGACTTGCAATCCACATCAGATCTACGAATAGCTGCGAAAACCTACTGCAATGAGTTTTACAAACTATATAATTTCAACTTTTAGTGGTAACCTTCACTACATTGAGATCTAAAAATGCATAAAATAAGCAAAAAATACAATTTACCGTGTCAGGTGACGATTAAAAATTTACATACGATTAGTCTAGCAGTGAATAAATATAGGAGAAACTTTTTGTAATACACCATCACCCTCCCGTAGGAGAAACAAGATATATATTAAGACGCTGTAATGTAAACACAGTCTCCTTACGGTAGAAACTTGCATAATTTTATTTCGGTAATTTTTTAATTGACCGGTAGATAAATTTTCCAACGCAGAACAGTGAATTGTACTGTCTAAATTGTATTAACTAAAACTCGTAAAAACCAAGTCTGGAAAAATGGGTGGACTAAAACTATTGAAGTACTGTCAATTTCGTTGCAAGGAAAATCTCATTACTTTTACTTTAAAGTTTGGCTCTAAATGCATCATTTTTCCCACGCATGAAGTCTGCATGACTTCTAGAGAAATAAATGTGTCATCCATACCCTTCTTTAATCGTAAGTTGCCGTGGTGATGTTGCGAAGATGTTTGTCCCACCAAGAACCTCTTCGACTTGAATACGTCCTTTAGAACACGGACGAAACTATTATCATCAGAAACAACAATCGGTTTGGAAACCCGTAAACGCATACATGTGCACAGGAAGAGATACAAAAGGAAAAATGGCAAAACGTCATGACGACCATGCCAGAAAAATTCTTATTGAAGGTCAACCATTTCACACGCCTGACGTGTTGACAACTGCTCGTGCAATTATATTTGGTCGGTGTTGAAATCTGTGCTTCAACGGGACCAAAAGAATACCTGCCCCCGAACCCTCTCGTGTCCGTATCCATCAAACATCGTCCATTCCTTCCATTCCTATCGCAGCTTTCAGGCCCATTATCTCTTGAAGCGAGAGGTGACGCAGGTCGCAAGTACAGGGTTGCCGCTACACGCATACCGAGACTGTGCGACATGGACAAATGTCTTTGCAATGCAATTCAATTACATTATAACTGTTGGTATAATCTTCCGGTTAATTTTGGTTTAAATGGAGGAGAGTATAAATTATCCACATTATAACAGGCGCAGACCGCTGTCTACCAACGCACTTTCTTCCCTAATATCAGCATACGTCCCACCGATCTTCATCAAATGTAATCTCTTCCTTCCCCTTCCCCGCTTACTCAGCATCTTTCCCTCTATCACGACCCTCTTCGGCCGTCATTACCTCCTCCAACAACCTACTGTGCCTCCTCCTAATAACCTGCATAATTTTTTCTCCTTGCCCACCATACCAAGTACTCCCTCGTTTATCTTCCTTTCCGTCCACCTTTCTCTATTCTCCTTCGCACCCACATCTCAAACGCCTGCAGCCAACTCTCGCCTTCTTTCCCAGAGTCCACGTTTCTGCTCCATACAACGACACACTTCTCGCTAAACTCTTCACCTGCCTTTCCTATATACCTTAACCCATGGTCTCCGTCATCAGCCCCCTCTCCATTTGCTAAGCGCTCATTTCGCGAGTGCAATGTTTCTTCAAATGCCCTTGGCATTATGCCCATTTTTTTCACGACCTAAGTAATTAAATTTTCAATTACACAGCTCCGTTCGTTGAAATCTGTTTAGAAAAGGATTGACAGAAAATTATCTGTTGGTGGGAGCACTACATCAGCAAGTGCACTTGAGAGCGGAAGTCTCATGTTCGAATTCCAACAGGGGCGTCAATTTTCCATGGGAAATCTAACTCTTACTTGGATGCAACGAGAATTGGACGGTAAAGTACAGCACTCTATCCGCAGTGGAGGACTTTGGATGAACGGTTGCAAGGAGGAAAATCCGTTCGTGTATTTTGGGCCACCTGAAGCTCCAGTACATGCACTGCCTTACGGGATTGATTCAAATTTATTAGAGGACCAGCATGAATGGCAGGTGAGCACAAACCATCCCGCACCATGTCTTAGATTTCCATTGGCCTGTATTGATGGTTCTCCGATATTTTTCCCCCCTAAGTGTTCCAGGTTTTCTCGGAGCCGCCCGGAAACATGTTTAGAGACCGAAAAAAAAGACGCCGCTTCGCCAACCTCGACTAAGGCAGGAAAAGACGAATAACTTCCCAGTCAGAAGGGTATTTATTAATTGCATTTGCAATGGAAATGCTGACCTACAACGAAGACCATTTCCTACATTCATAGGTTAAGCTATTCTTGGTAACCAAATAGCTCCGTACGACCTCGGGTTTCATACAAATTTTTCAAAGGTCATTCTTGTTAGTGAAAACAAATCGCTCAGCATAACTTTTCCCGTGACTTAATGAGCGGAGATGTAAAACAGTAATTCTTTGAAAGTCTATGACGTAATTTGAAGGCAAATATGACCCTACAAAGAGCATACATGTGATAATTCTATACATCATGTATTATTACGAAGTGTATTATGCCAAACAATTATGTTAGTTTATTCACTATGAAAAATAATCTCCAGGTGAAACGTTTTTTGTGCGTTCTAAGCAATGAGCCCCATATATTTTGAATTCCCTTCATGTCTTGAATTTTTGGCACAGTAAAAAAGCCTAACGTGATTCATATTTTGTCTTAAAAAATATCAAATACAAATCCATGTATTTTTGCTGGTTATCTGCGACAAACTTGTGAAAAATTGTACCCCACAACTCTATAACACGGAAATTGATTACAACACTTGTAGTTCACGAAGTGTTTTTCTAGTATGGCTGTGTCACTATCTACAGGAATGCATTTGCATTGCTATGGCATAGACAAATAAAAATTAAAACCATTGCGTGGTAAAGACGACTAGGTACGAGAGGTCCACAAAAGGATATTACCGCTGGCCTATTTACGATTACCTACTTATATTTACTATTATCTACTTACCTTTTTATTATTCCAAAGTAATAGGAAAGAAGTGGATGACAATTTACCAATTTTTATAATGACAACATAGAAAGAGTAACGGCGAAAATACAAAGCTTCATATCTGGTATCTTATTAAAGTCACCTTGAGGAAATAATGCGCGTTAATAACTGTCCGTGAAAAAAAGTTTTATAGTCCAGGATTTAATTTAGTTTTACCGGATTCCCGGAGGGACCTGAGAAAATGTATAAATACCATTATTTGCGTCTATGTTAGTACATATTCCTATTCAGATGGGAAGTTAAAATGGACGGGCACTTTAGCAGGCAAAAGACATCTTTGAAAACTGGAAAAGGAAATGGAAGATACAAAATTGGGAATTAAGGTTGTGATCTGACAAACTCGGGGGTACTACTTTAATCAAGTTCGGCGATTCTGAATACCGTTTCAAATAAAATAGGAGCTCATCAACTACTCCGGCTTCCTCCGTCAAAACTCCATCTCCTAGTTCTTCCTCACAGACTCTAAAATCTTTCAACGCAGTGAATCTAAAGTCTCCGAAGTTTTCCACCGCTGAGAAGCAGATAGTTCGAATCTTCTTGCTTCGCTAAAAGCATCGCATCTCGCTACTTTCAAAGAAGATACGTCTCCATTTGAGTACCCTTTGTTATTTTTAATTTAATACGAATCGTGGCTCTCATCTTGCGAATAGTAATTATGACCAAAGTCCCAACTTACTGGAATAAGTATTCAGTGAGTGAAATCGAATTTAAGAAAATAAATCTTCACGTTTTTCCCCGCATATTTCTGCACGCTTTCACGTCTTCCGCGTTCTACACTTCTTACCACTGCTTAGAATTCATGGGAAATTTTCAAGGCGTCATTACAATCCAAATTATTTTTTAAGGCTGGATGGAGCGGGAAATTTGAGCAGCATAAATCGTAGATCACAAAAAAAATTCAATGGATTCTTATTCCTTCCGTACGGTTAAAGAGCTTACTATGGAAATGGAAATACCATATTCACGATGCTGAAGAGCCTATCCCTTCATCTAGTTTTAAATGGTCCTGAAACTAGCGGTGGTTAATCCGCATGAGACATCATGTAAATGAAGTGATCAATTCTTTGGTTACTTTCTGCAAGTTTAATATTTCTCCATCATATAATACATATTTTTCGTCAAGGTCTAGTATTTATAGTTAAATGAGATAGAACTGGCTATTACTCTCTCTGTTATCTGTTTATATCTTTAGGGAAAACGAAAAGTATTCGAAATTAAAAAAAAAAATTCGCCCATCATATAGAAGACTGCCATTAATATGACTGGGCATTGGAAAGAAAACTAACTACAATTTTCCTTAAAGAAAGTAATCTCTTGTCAGTATAGCTCATGGGTAGTAGTTGAATTTGGCAAAGAAAAGATTAGAGGCCCATTTAACGTGATAAAAATGATAAACGACGGTATCTAAATGGAGAAAAAACCTGATGGATGTAAAATTCCTGACAAAAGTAAAAGAAAGGAAGGCTTGTGGAAGGCACAGACAAAAAGAGAGGAAAAATAGAAGGAGAGTGGTCAACAGTTTGCCAAAGACTACAGAAGAAGGGACTCTGGAATGAACTACTAAGGAAGTTCGGAAATAAACTAATATATTTATAGGAAATGGAATACATCAACCAACGCATTAACAAATAAATGATTGAAGGGACGTGTCAGAACCGGAGAGCTGATAGGGCAGAAAAGAATATATGCTAGAATCATCGTTAACTTGGTGATTTGTCAACGGAAGCAATCAACCTTTCGAACTTTTCCTTTTTAAACAATTCAAAGAATCACCTTATCTTTTAATACTGTATATACTGAAACGTGGTACGAGGTAAGAACAGCTTACAACACGGGTTACATTACTCGGGTTACTTAGTAGCTCGCTACGCAGGGAAAAGCATTAGGTGATTTCTAGGGCCGTGAAGTTAGATTAAGAAACACAAAGGCTCTACAGCAAAACGTGGCTAGAATTATCAAGAATCTTATTACTTTCAAACCATGAAAAATTATCGTGAAGAATTATTATCTCTGGTAGTTAAAAAAGTGAAAGAAAAAAATATCTGTTAATTTTGAAAAAAGGTTCTTGAAGTTGTAGGGACTGTATATTAGAATTCCTGTTCTCCACCTTATACACACTGCTGCAAATCCAAAATCAGAGTATTGTTTTCGATGTTTTTTGTAATCTACCGCTAAGAGACTGATCAAAACAATGATACTCACAAAAGTTCGGTTACTTAATGTTATTGCACGTGCATATCCTCTGAAATATTCCCGGATAAATAGGAAAATAGCCACGGCAAAAATGATTTCCATGATGAAAACAAGGAAAACAGCGGAAATATTACTGCAACACTATATGAAAATAAATTTTCGTTTTAATCGAGGTTTACCACAAAATTTGAACTGAAGTTTGAAAAACATCTATTATTAACTTCGTGATATTTGGTTTTATTCGTACCTAATTTCAACGATGTAATTTGATATCATATTGAAATACCCAAACCCCTAAATGAAACGTATCCAGGTTAATATATAATGCCTCACTGCAGAACTATCTTTAAACTGATAGAATAATAAAATCAGTACAAAAAATGAGTAAAAATGTTTTAAAGAAAAAAGCACTATTTATATGATGTCAAAACAAGTTTTCAATAACTAAAAATCAACATTTATTGCAATAAATGTCAATATCAATCATTCTTTTGCGCTTTTTGAGCAGTAAATAGGATCAATCAGTCAATAGATTCGCAGTAACAAATACATTTTAAAACCAAATTACGCTAAAAAATTGACAAGTAGTTAAATGTAAAAGGGGGAAGATGGCGAAGATTTGTTTTGCATTGAAATTGTTTCCGAAATAACGCACAGCGATTAAAGCATAGAGCTGCTCTCACATTGAAGTAGAATGATGCTGGGTACCACATTATGCTGATACGAGTGTATCAAAAGCGTGACAATGATATCGGAATGATCTATTCAGTGCAGTCTAAATCCTTAGGATACTCTCGAGTGTAGGCTTTCGCAGCTTACATAAATATTTTCGGATTTTCCAAATAACTTCAAAATGTTTACTTCAAAATCACGCACATGAGACATAGAAATTTGAATAATTACTTATGAGGCTGATGAATTGAAAAAAAGAATAATAAGTTTTAACATATTCACGTTCTTGGCATTCGTATGGAATAAATCGACGCAAAAAAGTAAATTTACTCATGTATTCAGGAGTTAGGTACTCCTTTTTAATCAGAACTCTTAATCCTTATTTAAGCTATTACATCTTTTCGCACCATCAATTCATCGTAAACCCACTCGATAGAAACAACTCAAAATTTTTGAAGTGGCAATTCTCGACGAAAATTTCAACATGGCCGATCCTCACGTTATCAAGCCAGCCAAGTTGAAAAAGGTGAGCGCGCTCTTATTAATTTTCATCTAAAAGCGAAGCTTCCGTGGGAACTAGGCCATCGGCAGAGCTAAAAAATAAATACGGAAGACGGAAAAAGCTATGCACATGATCCACCGCCCGCGGACGAAAAGAATAAGGAAAAAATTCGAGAAGGCAGGTAGGCACGAAATTTCCGGAAGACATAGCAGAGTTTCCCCTGATTATATGTTTTGTTTTGTTCCCCGCTGGAAAGCATAAGCGGGCAATAAGCGCCAGTTTAATGGTGGTTCTTTGCAAGCGATCTCTTTATGATGAATTGAATCAAGTGGATCTCTTGACTTTAATTGCTACGCAGTCGGGTTTTCGCCTGAAATTATGAGCCGGAGAAAGTCTTTGACTACGACTGCCACTTAAAAGACAAATAATACACCGATGCAGTTTCAAAGAGATTCACCTTTAATGATCAGCTCTTGATACTTTCGCGGTTGCACGCTAGCAGAGACCACTTGCCACCCGAAGACGGGCGAAAATGTTTACTCTTTCCCTAGCTGCCAGCGACAGGATGCGGCAGTTTTTTTCTTTTATTTTCGTTTCAAAAAACGTTTTAACAATTAACACGCCCATCCCGAGCGTCTCGTCACTGAGGAGAAAGGATATATATGGGCCTCTGCCCTCTCGCCCTAGGAGTCTATTCCTTCACCTTCTAGAGAGTAAGATATTCTGGGCTTAATGTAGTTGGTCCTCATGATGACCCGAAGTGTTTGACGAATTGTTTTGCTTCTACTTACATGCATTGCCGAAAGTTCATTTTATTTACTGGACTAATATTTATCATGTATTAGTCAGTAAAATAAGTGGTTTAAGAAAAAATATTAAGTTAATATAAATATAAGAAATGAGCATTATAATGAAGAAAGAACAAAAAAATTAAAAAAAATGGTTTTGAAAAATATTGACAATACAGAAAATTAACGACAAAACAGTATTAACTCAAATAACGATAAAATGAAAAAAAAAATGTAAAAAAAGAGATCACATAATCGGTGAAGATTCATTCCAGTGATGATAATTAATATGGTACCACAAGGGTGGTTGGTAAAAATATATACAAATGTAAAGGCAAACACTCAATAGGGAATTCTGGGCAAACCTCCTTTCCCACGAGAAAGATGGGTTGACCATCGAAATTTCTGGAATGCCCTAGTGAGTGTCTCCCCATAAAGGTTTTTATATTTTTATCCGCTACCCTTGTTTCACTATATTATTATAATTTTTATTTGAAATTTATTTAAAATTCTTCAAATTTTGTTCACAACTTTAAGTTACAATATCTCGCAAGCAGTAAACACCTACAACCATTACATATACACCTGCCATTTCGCATGCTTCGAAGCAACTGAGCCGCTCGAAGTGGTCTTTGCCCACCGGTACGGTAATAAGAAAGGTGGAGAATCATCGGTACTGACTTGCACCATCCAATTTATGATGGCTGGAGCAGTTGTGTGCACACTCAAATAATTTTTTTAGGAAGTCGAAAAAATATTTTGGACTACATTTCATGGAAGTACATCTGTTTATGCGTTTGAACTCATCATAGGCAGTGTTGAAAATTATACAGTAATTACCTTTTAATTGTTTTCCTTAACTAAAGCATGTCATGACTAGAGTTTTCAGAGCGGTATCTGAAATTTAGACGCAATTATAATGAAATCTTTTGTTTCCAAATTTTGGACTTAGCGTGAAACCATGACATTTGTTAGAAACAGTCATTAGTATTAAAAATGCATTATTTCGCATTTAGAAGAAAACATGTACTAATGTAATTGAGTTATCACGAAATAAATGTCATGTACCATAAGGTTACGTGTTAAAATAGCATGGAATAGCCAAAATACCGAATCGGTGTAATGCAACTTTTTTCACTTTTATCTACAGATATAACTAATAAATTGGGCTGGGAAAGTTTTAAGGAAAGGCGGACGGCATATAGGCTAGTCAACCTGTTCAAGGCCTACAGAAAGGATAATCAGTGAATTAATTGCTCGAGCCGAATCGGATGAAATAACAATAATTTTTAAAATAAGGGTACGAGGGCAAAATCCGACACAGGAAAATCTTGCTTTGTTAACAGGACGATAGAGGAGTGGAAAGCCTTACCTGTTGAAGTCTTAAATCCTTTCCCAAAATGTTATCTGGAGTTCAAGAAGAGACTTCGCCTCACAAATATTAAGCGAACCAATTCATAATTTTGATGTGAAAAATGTTGATCATTGCGTGTGAATTGAGCATTATGAGTGATACATGGACCATTACCACCAGACCAATGCCCAATGTAATGCAACTGGATAAACAAATAGATAAATAACATGTACGCAAAGTTTCACGCAAGTCTGTACTCAAACAAAAATGTCTCTAGCCGCCTTAAAGGCACACAGCGAGAGCGCCTCACTAATTCATCATTCTCCCATCGACACGCAGAACACTTCTCGCAGCCACTCTCACATTCACTTCAGCCGACCGCCGACAGCCGACCGCCCGAAGCCCCTTCAGCACTCCCACCCAACCCAAGCCGCGTCATTTGCTCTCATTTTTGCCCGCACATCGATTCCTCGCCATTTTTTCTTTTTCCTCCGCGCACACTTACATCTCGCCCATCCCGATCGAAATCTCACCCCGTGAGAAGCCTCTTCCCCCGATCCCACATGTCCCATCCCCCCAAAAACCCCTCCCCCAAACGGCGCGAATCACCCCCTCTCTATCCCTACCACCAGCCTCCTCCACCTCCCCCAATACCCCATCGAACTCTTTGAAACTCACCATACATGCAGTGCTGAAAATGATACTAGAATCACATTTTATTTTTTTTCCTTGACTAAAGCATGTTATGACTAAAGCTTTCAGCGCGGTATTTGAAATTTAGACAAAATTATATTGAAATATTTTTATTTCGAATTATGACTTGGCGTGATACCTTGATATTTGTTAGCAACAATCATAACTATTGCCAACGTCCGCTATCTCAGTTTGCCTTTCAAAGGACCGAAACCCATCTCTTCGCGATCCAGTCCACCTTCCCATCCTCCCTCCCGGCCCGCTACTACGACTCCAGCCCGCAAAACGTCATATCAATCCTCAAAAACCGCCGCAGCCCAAACCATATTTCGATGCCATCCAATGAATCTGTGCGATGCTTAGGCTTGGAGTTTTCACATCCGGATACCGTTAAACCAGTTGGTGAATGCGGTTGGATTTGCCAACAACCAGGCGTTTGTTAGTGAATCAACCGGAGGATTGCAGACAATAGTGGATGCAATAGGAAATCGGTGCGTGAAATATGGAATGAGGAATCATTTAAAGAAAACTAAAGAGTTGAGATTTTCCGGGTCAAAAAAAGTGAGGATCAATCCCCCCGAATAATTCTGTGACTCTAGCCCACAAAATATTGCACCAAATATCCAAACCACCACGGCATCCCATATTTCGACACCACCCTAAGAACCTGAGCAATATTTATATTTGTTTTCTTTAAATATCTGGCTGACGTCAATTCAGCTGGTAAAAACTGTTAGATTCGCCATATACTACGAGTTGGTTATTAAAATCATCCAGAGAATTGCAGATATAAGTAGATTCATTAGAAAATCAGTGCGTGAAATAATGAATGAAGATCAATCATAGTAAAATTTAACTAGGCTTGTGCGATGAGTCGATTAATCGAAGTCATCGACGATGATTTTAGTCATCGCGGTGCGTTGACTGTAATCGATGACGATGAATGTCATCGACCATCGATGTCGATGAGTCGATGAGAATCATCGATGCCGATGAGAATCATCGATCCCGATGAGTCGATGAGTTGATGCGAATCATTGGTGTCGATGAGAACCATCGATGAGGATGATCGATATCCTTATATCACTAATTTATTTTATTTTTTTCCATTCATTTGAACGCCTTAGATCTAAAATGTATGTATAAAGTATAAGCACCAGCTATTGCGCCTTGATGACGATGGCAGGGCCACAGAAGGATGTTTGGAATTCATGTTTTTCCTCAAGTTTGTGGTAGACAATACAGAAGTAGCGATCACGTTCAATCACAGTTAATACGAAGTAGCAGTGGTAGAATTGTATTCGTTGGTTGCACTGGTGCAGTTGGTAGTAGTGGTAGCAGCCTGAGCGAAATCGGCTAAATTCACCGAATTCACAGTCACAGTGATTTCGATTATTTAGTCACAGGCTGTGATTGCCACTATTCAGTATCGGTGATTCAATCACAGCGATATATCGCTCATCACTACTGCACAGTTCATCGAGAGTCATCGATCATCGTAATTCATCGATCATCGGCATTCATCGATCATCGACATTCATCGATCATCGATATTCATCGATCATCGATATTCATCGATCATCGTGTACACTTAACACGATGACCGATGACAGCCATCGTCATCGAAACATTTCGATGAAATTTTTTCATCGAAAATCGATGACCAAAATCGGTCATCGCACAAGCCTAAATTTAACTGTAGAGATTTTCTAGGAAAAAGAAAGCCAGGCTGACGATGAAAGTAGACGGGTACAAACTGTAGCAGGCGCAGGGTTTCAATTACTGGGGTAGTATGTTGTAAGAAAATGATCATAGTACCGTATTTCTCCGAATATAAGCCGCACTTATTTCCCCGATTTTGAGGCCCCAAAATCGGGGTGCGACTTATATTCGAGGTGCGGCTTAAATTCGAGTACTTTCTTAAAAAATCGTAGAAAAAATGACAGATTTTAGCAAACCTGCCATTCAGATGACGCCAGCTAAACTCGCCTAAGCCACGGGGAAAGTAAGAAATAACGCTGAAAATGGTCAAATTAGTGCATTATTTATTCATATATTAAAGGATAATATAGGTAACATTGTGTCACAGTTACATAGGTAATGCAAAAACAGATATAAACTCCTAATACCTAATACTGTAGGTAGTACGGGATGCAGTAAAAAGGGTGCGGCTTAAATTCGCGTATTAACTTTTTTCCCTGTTTGAGACCCCAAAAACGGGGTGCGGCTTACATTCGAGTGCGGCTTATATTCGGAGAAATATGGTAGTAGGATAGCGTTAGCAAAGAATCTGTTCAATAATAGGAGGGAATTGGCAAGATTCTTGAGAGAGAATATTTAGAAAAGACTGGCGAAAAGATTAGGATGGAGCGTAGCGTCATGTGGTGCATAAACATGGACTCTAAGATCAGAGAGAGGTGTTTAAGATGCGGAAGTGGAGGAGGATGAGGAAAGTGCAGAGAACGGAAAGTAAGACGAACAAAGAAGTGCTTAACATAGTGGTTGAGAAGAGGATACGCGTAGAGAGATTAACATCAATTAGTTTCCGTGATTTTAGCCACATTCCCAATAAAAAAATCTCATCTTCCCAATGAGAAAAAATATCAGCCACTTAACAACATTTTTATACATATTTGCCATAAAAGTACTGTCCATTTTACATGGAATATGATACGGGTATGCACTCTAAACGGACATTATTTTAGAAATGAGGAATACCTAACGCTTAGATCTCATCATAAATTTAACTGAGTGTAGTTTGTCATAATTTTCAATTGCTTTGGGAAATAAATCAATTCCTCACTGCAATAATTTTTACAGAATCGATAAAATTCTTCTGTTTTGAAGGCGTTTTCAGCGTACGGCGTGAAAAATATTAGTCATGTGAACTCCTTATGCATTATATAACCTAATTACTGAGAATTTCAGTCATTTAAAACAATTTTTTTGTCATTTATGTTACAATATTTACTTCGTGATTCTTTTTTTTACTTACATTAAAAAATCAAATTTGAATATGGTCTCTATTATGACTACGGAAAAATCTCGCTTAAACTATCATAAACTCGCCTTCAGCGGTAGATCACCTCGAATTATAAAAAAACTTTTACCGTCTCGCAGTTTTTACGTTCACGTAATGCTAGCTGAGAGTTCAGGTTTAGCAAAGAACTTCAGACTATTGGTTAGATGACGCGAGAACATAGAAAGGGAGTATCTTCATCTTTTACCTTGCGGAGAAAAACTTTTTTTTCTTTGCTCTACAACGATTGCCCGTATGCCCCTCTGCGATCCCGATAAGCCATTGGTTTTTCGTCAGGTTTCTCAGGGGCCGAACCACCAGTAACACCCATGCCCTGGGCCTGCGAAAAACCGACCCGGGTGGGACTGGAACCCGCGACCCTCGGATTAGCAGGCGAGAACTTTACCCCGCCACCACCGGGGCCGGGCTCGAAAGAGGCATTATAAAGAACAGCCCTTAAAATACCATATTACATTGCGACATATAGTTCCCATCAAAAAACACGAACACAACCCATACACATCATAACGCATGATATCGCGCTGCATCGAGTACATTTTTTCTCATGCTATTTCTCATCACAAGCCACACGTATCGGACGATTTCGCATGATACCGCATTGCCCGAGTGATCATAATCGCAACGCGATACCTGCGGTGTTTCGCATATCACACGATCGATGGATCGCAACATCGCACATCCCCGTCGCTCCACGAGCTCACACGGTCCCAAGATTTCCCTAACCGTCCAGGCGGCCTCCGATTGCCCCGTCCGAAATGGATTGCCGTCTCCCTCCTCCCCTACCATCATCCCCCTACCACGCCTTCCCATCCATCCCCTCGTGTGCCAACCGATCTTGATCCCCCGCATCACTTGACGAGGGTCCGGCGCACAATCCCCAACAGCACTATTCGCCCCGTCTGCACTCCCCCGTCACACCCCCAAGCCCACCCCGCTCAAGGCGTGAGAGTTACCCAAAACCCCGAATCTTGGCCCACCCTATCCTGCCTACCTCTTCCAAGGACTGCCTCTCCCCCTACGGCAGAGGTTTTTTTTTTTAATTAAGTACAAGCTGTTACCCCCGGTTTCTCTCGCCTCATACTTCTTCCTATTATCATATTAACCGTTTCATCGCAAAGGGGAAATTGCTGAACCTTCCCGGTGACGAACTCAAATTTTGACATTTACTAATTCTGTACGATGAAGAAAAAGATACAGAAATATGCTCTCCTTTTTTAAGTATATTTATCGTATTTGCCACGGTTACAACTTTTGGCGTTCCTCAACGTTATGTTGATGGGAAGGCCGTGATGTGTTGGTGCGTAACTTGCTATTGAGTTCATAATTTAAAGTTTAGAACATATTTATGTCTTGGTACACATTGCACTCGCATTAGTTACGCTCTGATAAAATACCACGAGTTAGGTTATTGAAATTCAGTTCAATTTGAATTGTTTTTAAATATTCATAAGACATAACTCATAAAGTAGAACTACCTTCTTGCTCAGTAGTACTAATGGGGAAAGAACTGGAGTTGCAACATAATTTACAAGAAATATCCGTCAGGTTTTAATTAAGAACTATTATAGTAAGCCACAGCATATTACACCCACTACGCTTTCGGTCATGGGAGTGAGGTACATTTTTTTCTAATTTTAGCTGGCGCAAGATAATTGAAGAAAAATATTCACCAGATAGGTAGTGAAACCATTCATTAGTAATTACCTTGCATTCGCCGGAGGTCGTGTTGAAAAAGAAAAAAAAATCCGTCGGCAGGAACGAAGGAAAAAAAGGAATGGTGTGTTCAACGCCATGAATAGAGGTAGGAAGGTAGCCGAGCTGAATGGTGAAATAGAAAAATCCATGAGTTTTTACTTCGTTACAATCCATTTCATCACTGCAAGCCCCTCGAACTCAGAGTAGGGATTAATAGCATTGCTTTGATATCTACATATTTCTTAGTTAATTTCATTTTGTAATAATGATCGCGTAAAAAACCGGTGACCGTTGATAAAGAGAAAAAAGCATTGTCATTTGAGTCGGTCATGTCGCCGCAAAGATTGGTGAGATATTATCTGAGTTAATTGCTGTCATTTCATTTTTACGAAAATAATGTTCTACAACGCTTTTTTCTATGATAAAAATGTTCATAGTGTAAAAACTTACGTTTCTCTAAGGTTAATTTCTAAAACCCTTTTACAAATAAAAGAAATGAAAAATATTCTTGAGATATTAGTTTTTTATGACAATTTTCTGCAGGCTACAACCCAAATTAAAAGTTCAATTTTATTAAAGTCCTGAAAGAGTAGTTATTTTTTATAATGATTTCTTGTTTCATAGCGTTGCATTTATTTTTAGTATTGATGTCTAGTCTATAGCTTTTACGATATAGCTTATACGTATTTAGAATTGACGGGATTTTACGATTTTATAATTTTTGGCTCAAAAGACTCATTTTCTTGTTCTTTATACACATTAGCCTTAATTTTAATTGTTTTCAAATTACATTTTTTGCATTAATTTGATGTTAACTAATAGTTAGATTCTTATGTATTGTGTCAGATGGTCGTATAGTTGGCTCATGCATTATCGATGAGAAATCGTAGCAGCTTTGGTTTTCATACCGAGAAATTATCTAACCAACACAGCTCTCTGGATAATCGAAAAATTAAAAGCAACTAACATAAACGGTATGTCTGCATCTCTCCTCCCTTGCAGAATTTCAATTTTGCACATTCGAACGAATAAGGCCACTTCTCAACGCGAACTATTAGGGTACATTCCGTTTAGCTCAGCTCTCCTACAAAGGTCTAGATGTGCCCTTGCGATATTCGAATTAATCGAGCATAAATGGAGACGACCATGGGAAGTGAAAGGAAAGACCTTGGTTTTATGGCTTCACGAATTATTAAACGAATTCAATCAAACTTTGTGAAATTTTTAACCTTATATTTTAATATTCCCTCACTTTTTTTGCTCAAGTTATGATCCCTTTCCTTTCTCAATGAATATGCTCATAATATTTTTACTCATAATATCTATATATATCATAATATCTTTTCCAATGGGCATTGTGTAACCATTCTTCACACAGCATGCAAATTAATTCAGATATGCACACATGTTAATATTGAGGATTTATGGCTTGATTCACATTATTAGACAACTAATCCATCCTTATATTTTAATCAGCCTTGGAAGCTCCGCTTCAAGAGAGATTCCGGGCCTAAGATCATTCGGCTTCTGTTTCAGCCTTTGGAGCAATAGCGTTTCATCGCGGTCGTCGGTTCCAACCTCGCACGGTTCCTTGATAATCGGTCGGCCAACCAGGCATCGTTGCACTGCAAACGGATCCGCACCATTCTTCAATTCTGATTGAAATGAATTTGACGGTTACAGGTTACACTTCGTGTGGATAAAAAAGTTTGTACTTTTCCACACTTGATTTAAATCTGCGACTGGTTACACTGGTTGATGAGGCATATGGGGAGTGAAATGTCATAGAAAGCGTGGAAAAGTACAAAGTTTTTTAAATAAAAAAATGGAAGATTTTAAATGCTGAAAAAACGTTGATTTTTTATAACAACAAACTCCTTTGCATTTATCCATGCATAAACTACGAAAAGAAATAATTGCGTTTTTTTAAGTTTCACTTAACAATCAGTAGCCTCGAAGTTTTTGCTTTTATCTTCTGCACAAAACTCATGATTAACAATCATAACTTTTAACTACATATTTTCAAACTAAATTTTATGACCAATACGTTTTCAGTACAATTATGTCATTATCAACGTCTTTACTTTATTTACGTTCAAGGTGCTCATGAAAGCTACAGAGTACCAGAAACCAATCATAAAAATAATCGTGTTCATAGGAGAGAGTTTTAGGCATAACTCTGTGGAAATACTTAGTATCCATAGTTGAAAAGAAAGAATCAGCATTAAATTTCAACTGAACTATAATGAAAACCGATATGTTTTAGACAGCTGGGACTATTACCAAAGTTAGTCATTAACGGGAACGCCACAACGTACAGTCAAGGTTAGACAGGCGAAGAACGTCACTACGTGTTAAAACTATAATCTTAATACAATAGTGTGGATATTTGCTAGGTACTTTTCTTTAAATTTTTTCCCAAACGATTCCGAACGATTGCTCAGAAAACGAAGGCTCGCACTCAACTCAACGAAAAATAGTTTTTTTTACAATTTTTTTTGCCAGCCGAATGAAATGAAAAAAAACATTATTTCAAACGTTTTAAACGCTCATACCGTTTAATATCTTTCCTCAATGCACCCATCTCTCCACTCGGGAAGCCGTCTGCAGCGAACGACCCCCGCCCGGAAACACGAGAAAATCCACTTCCCGCACACGCACTCGTCCGAGCAAACTCCCATTCTGCCGCGCCTTTCTTTCCCCGCATCCAACACAGGCAGAGAGAGTAGCCGGAGTAGCTGAAGCCTGTCTCCCGAATGCGACTACCCCCGCACAATGGGCCACACCTTTCCGGCTTCTCTCTCTCCCTCTCTGTTTCTCTCAGGGGAGCACTCAGCCCATGCCACACCCCCCTCCATCCCTAACAAATTCCCACCTCTCCTCAATTTGCCGACGAAACTGATCCCGTCCGGAATAACGCGGAACAACATAAACGAGATTATCCACGCAAAAAACGTTGGGGGGGGGGGGGGAAAGCAAGTTTGAAAAAGAAAACTAAAAACTAATTCACTGATGTGCGAGCGATCCATGCTCTCGGCGACCCTTTATCGAGTGACCACCTTTCACTATTGAATCATTGCCAATCGCTCGATGAACCAATGAATCGTAAGAGATTCTGGGGGAAAAAGTTCGCTATCCGATCGCACTTAAAGGTTTTAATGTCTACACATTAGTATGCTAAACCGTGAGACGTCTCTAATAGAAAACATACTTACTTTTGCATGTAATGCTCACTTTTGACTAGTATACGCAACAGAAAATACTCTAATGAACTCTAATATGTAATGCCTAAGTCAATGAGTCGGCAGGAGACACGGGTATGCGCGATGATTACCATGAGATAATTGCCTTTAAAAATTAGAAAATTCTTTTGAAAAGTTACCGGATCCAAAACGAAATTTTAACAGTTTGACGTCACCACACGGTACTGCTTCTCTACTCTTCAAGTATTTCAACAGCTCGCAGCAAATCAAACTAATTCACCGTCAGCCATAGAGGAAATAGTAACGATAACTTTTTTCATATTGCGAAAAAACAACCGGACTTTTTACAAGGAAACGCGTAGTATTACTAGCGGCGATATCGTCCCGCGACGTAATGTACTGTGTTCCTAATGACATTGGTTTTCGACGCCGTCAGGATATTTTAAAGAAGAAATCTTGTCGTAAAACAACGACATTTGTTGGCAAATGTCTGATCTTGTATTTTTTAAACTTAAAAAATAAGGACTATTTTTAATCAATGTATGTGCATTTCTCGGGTCTGCACGAAATTTGAATCTGCCGACTGGGAAAAGTGATAATGAAGAGAAATCGCATTGCTACCAGTTGGATTCGTTGATTATTTTGAGAGACAACTGACGATTTATTTAATTTTCGCCATGAGGATTAGGTTGGTAAGATAGAGATTCCTCGGTAAATAAATTAAGGTAGGAGAAAAGACAGATGTATTAGGAGTGGCAACAATCATAAAAAAGGGTTAGAAAAGTAGTTGGGTCTCGCGTGCTCTGCTAATGTAGTAGTCGTGAATGGCGCTTGGGCAGAATTATTATACCGTTCTACTTGACTGTTATTTCATTCATCGATTCATATCATTCGTCGATTTTTCTGTTTCCGCAGACCTATTTTGGGAGTAAAAAAACTGGCTCTTAGCAACTAAAGGTAAAAAATGGATGTTTTAATCACAATGAAACGGAATTCAATATCAGGCTTTAACTTCCCAATGGTAGCGTGAGGCAGCGTTTACAAGAATTAATCAATCTCAAGGTAATGAGATCTTCTGAGGATAGTAACATAAGTTTTATTCTCTATTCATTATGTGCTTACATCCTATTTACTCTGCACTGCAATAATTAAAATCCTGTCGAACACCACTCAAATATTCACTGCGATATTACCCATTAAAAATTAATTCACGATCGTAAAATCATTTCACCACCTTAAATACCACTTTGATATTTTAAATACATCCCCCTTTGACGATTGACACTACACACGATCGTCAGGCGGCGATGACAATCATAACTCGCTCCATCTTGAGGTAAATCGATCTCATCGGGAAAATGAAACACGTCCCCAAGTCGCGGCCGTCAACATCCATTTCATCAAGCGTCGGGGGCTCCAACTTGTTCGCCACGGGTTATTCATATCCCGGTCAACACCACACGCAGTCCTCGAAATCGATTGTTTGTTTGGCGCGGACAGGGTGCCGAGTGGAACCAAGGGAAGGGAACTAGACGGCCGGGAAGAATCGAACTTCTCCACCTAAAAATATTCATTTTCATGTCCACCTCGTAAGTGGCCACGCTGGCCACCATCCCTCATCTCCTTCCCTTTTCCCAACGCTTTAAGCAGAACTCATCACAACGAAAACCTGCAATGTAAATCTAAACTATAACTTTTTCCAAAATGAGCTCTAAAGCTCATTAAAATAATCGAAAGCTCCATGATGAACCGCCGTGGTGAAATCAGTCGAAGAAACTAACTTGGGCAATATTAAAAGAACTTCGGAACTGGCCGCGCAGTTACTTTAGCGGAGTCACTCGCTGATGGTCACACAATTGTGTGAAATTCACATTGAAAACATAATTTGCCTGGACTGGGATTCGAACCCAGACCCCTTGATTTCGCGCCGAGTGCTCAAACCAGTTAAGCTACCCAGGCCTGGGTAGCTTAACTGGTTAGAGCACTCGGCGCGAAATCAAGGGGTCTAGGTTCGATTCCCAGTCCAAGCGAATGATATTTTCTCTGTGAATTGCAAACAATTACTTGCTAAAGAATATCACAGTAACTTCCATCAGTGGGGAAATGCATAATAATCGTTTCTCATATTCAGTTAGTGTACACGACAACATATACAATCAATATGTAATCCATATGCGTCAACCGCAGACGTTAAAAATTGCCTTTCATTTGGGCAGAAAAATTTGAAAAAAATCACGTGATCGAAAACGGCTTCTCGATGGGATGACGTCACCGCACGGTATCGCGTCTCTTATATACATGTATTTCAACGTGAAGGACAAAATGATATTAGTTCCTTGTTTTATGTAACTATAACGATAATTTCGTCTAGTTAAGAAAAACAACGCAGACTTCACGACAGACTACACTACTAGTTACTTGTTTTTATGAAAAATTACGATAATTTCATCTGGTTAAAACAAGAAAAACACGAGAATTTTCACGAGAGATTACATCGATTTTCTGGAGGCGTAACCGTTCCGCGGTAACATTGACTGGTTTCCCGATGACGTAGTGTTTCCACGCCGCCAGGCGCACGTAAGTTTTAAGAAGAAATATTCTATAACACCACATTGTATTCCGATAAAACTCAAATCCTCTTTATTTAAGAATGCGTACTTTAAATAAAAATAATTATTATTAAATAAGGCATTCTCCCAATTGACGGGAGAACATGTAGTAGCAGTAGATATGGTGTTAGGGTGCGCCGGCGTCGATGGTTATTTTGCACCACGAATAACCAACTAGTGTAAATAGTAGTTTATTAATAGAAATTCTTGTGACTGCTCCAATTTCAATTACCACTGCTCCTTTTAAAAATTCTACAGCTGGTATCTAATCTTCAATGGATCGCTTTATATTTACTGCATCTCGCCATTAAGTTTCACAATATTATTGATGAGTTGCAACCACCAGAGTAAGGAGGAATCTTCTCGTCGCTAAATAAAAAAGAAGTGTTTCAATAAAATAAAGCCAATTCTTAGGTGAGTACTTCTCTTCTCAGCAGCTGTCCCTAATGAAGGAGAGCCGTCAACTAAGGTGTCAAACTTGACTGCGTGCAATTTGTTCCCATCAACGTTTCTTCATGATTGCCTTCACTGGCTTAATAAAATGATCCTCAATGCAGCTATTCAATCGCAAACCGTCACGTAGGTAGACAATCTGAATAACATTCGACATGAGTCCACATTTCGGTTCTGTTCACCTCTAGAATGCTTACTGTTGGCTAAACAGTCATGCTGAAATGAATGAACCATGATCGGAGAAATCAAATTGGACGAGATATAAATAAATTAACTTTTAGTTACAATGTGACCTTTTAGTTTCACAATTTCCACTTTCTCACGAGCTCATTCTTCGCCCGTCCCAGCACCCAAGAGTTGTTGATAGCCGTCATTCCCCACAAGCCGTCTGCTACGATCGATCACGTACCTTGTGCCGTCATCTTTCTTAAAATCTATTGATTTCATGTCCCCAATATTCGGTTACCATAGCTCGGGAAGAAATAATAGTGAGTCATGGGCAACGAAACAACATTACAAGGACGTCTGGGATGCACTATATATTTCAATATGTAGGTGATGTCCTTGAATTTAATCTAATTTTCGGGGACTTCAGGTAGTTTGAGCGAGATATTTCCCTAGTCATAATGGAGGCCATATTCACATTTTATTTTTTTTATTTCAGCATCTGTAAGAAGTATGAAGTAAATATTGTAATATTAACGGCGCTTATATATAGTTTTAAGTCAAACATTCACAGTAATCGAATAAATATATCCACTTAAGTCTCTCTATTGACTCATTTTTTCACGCCATACCTTCCATACCATACCAAGGTGAAAATGCCTTCACAATAGATAGTTTTCTTTTGATTCTGTAAAAATAACTGTGGTGAGTAATTGAATCTATTTTATAAATAGGTTAGAAAACATACAAACTACACATCGATAGTGTTTTAACGAAATCTTGGCGCTAGAAATTCTTAATATTTTCAATATTCTCCCTCCGGAGCGCACAGCCGTAATCTATCCCATGCAAAACAGTTGTATATTAAAACATATTGCTCAAAAAGTAGTTTGGCAAGGGGTAAGTATTTAGATATCATTGAAAATATGAGTATTTTCTTTAAAACGAGGTTGAATTTACGAATTTATCAAATTATTTGTGCAGTGATATCTCACTCTAGCTTCCATAAACCTCGTTTCTCCACAAACTCCGTGACACTCTCGATAATTCCACCTGCCCTCAATTCCTTACCCTCCACTGGGATAAAGACGATGAAAAGCTTGACAGTTTGGAGCCCGGTTCCTCATTATGTCATCATTAAAATTTATTGGGTAATCGCAAGAGCCTAAAATTGGACATAGGATCAAATGACGCCATAAACTAAAAAAAAACAAAGTTGGTACACTGATAATCCAATGTGAATTCGCTTAATAAAGGGCAACATTATTACGATTAATGAATGAAAATTATTTTCGAAGCACGGGGAATAAAGGGTCGCCTCTGGGATTGCAATGTAATTAAAGAATATTGCCTCCGACCTTAGTCGCAACCGCTAATCAATTTCCCCATTTAGTGGGGTTAAAGTTCTTTCACTCCACCGTGAGTGAAGTCAAGGGGAATGTGTCCGTCAATATTCTACGATGAAATGAAAACACTCGTTCTGAAGTTAACTCTTTCAACGAAGTCTTTCGCTAGTGGAACGTGAAACCAGTGCTTCATGTGAGAACGAACTTTGCCTAGAGTTTATATTAGCAAAAAAATTACTAAATTTTGCAAAGTCTTGCGCTAGTTGTTGCACTTCGCGCTAAATGTTTTCGATTTATCCTCGAATTTAATTTTCCCGAAACCCTGGATCATTTACAGCAATGATAAATACTGAAATGGGCTGGCATTGAAATGGCCATTGACAGAAATCCATCAAGTTGAACTTCGAGTAGGGGTTGGACGCTTCAATTTGTCTCAAGAACTTTCACATTCAAATATATGTGCAAAGCAAACATATTCCAATTTTTTCATCAATTCATGAAAGACAATTCATTTCTTTGTAATGCTGCACTTCTAACAACTAAAATGCTAATTATACCAGAAAGCAAAATCATCAAAATTCTCGATAATACGATCCGTACCAAGTTTCCTAGTAATTTATGGAGTAATGCTTTGATGATGTGGCATTTCCAACTTTGAGCAATTCTGCATCACTTTTGCGTCATAGATTAATTCCAAAGATTTTATTTTTCAGTGAGAAATGGAATACCTCTAATAATGCCGGCACGATAAATGAAGGGTGAACTTATATTTGCCAAATAAAGAGGAATAGAAATATCTGGCAATGAATAATTTTATCCATACGTAATTCCTAAGGCTGATTTCAATCTTTGTGATCCTTTTTGTTTTTTTTAACGGAAGCCTTGAATATTTTTTCTTAGAGATGGCAATTTAAAAACTTAAAATTAAAACATAAATATAAAAACTCAGAAATTGATATGAATAATACATATCTTTTATTTCTTTGGGATATTCTGTGATTTTAGGACAACAATACTGTGGCATGGTTTTCATGGGTTAACATCTAAAAGTGCAAATTATTTACTTAGTTAAGGTGGCTCTATACCGCGGCTAAGAAGCTCGTTTCAGACGTTAACCTCTAACCCAGTAACGGCTTTGCCAT
The DNA here is from genome assembly GCA_963573305.1 of Pyrrhosoma nymphula. NCBI lineage: Eukaryota > Metazoa > Arthropoda > Insecta > Odonata > Coenagrionidae > Pyrrhosoma > Pyrrhosoma nymphula. The sequence goes on along the minus strand of OY754332.1, from coordinate 10,087,784 downwards.
GACAGCTGGAGACTCGCAATTTTTGTCTTCTCTAGATGAAGAGTCATTTGTTGATTAAAGTGGAGTAACTTAATCATGAAATGGTAGTGTTTTTTTATAAAAATAGCAAATCTTTGGTTTTTACGAATTTTTTTGGTAATATACCGGGGCACGTTGCGAAGGCTATATTCCGAAATGAGGATTTTCATCCCACTTAAATAAAATAACCGTCTTTCATATTCGCAAAAAATCAACAAACATTGAATCTGTTTTCGTCTTAAAGCTATAGTAATGTTAAGCGTTCAAGCCTGCATTGACAACGGAGTAGACCTTTTCCATCCCCACCCTAGAATAATAGTTCCCCACTCCATTTTTGTCAGCGCCGCCTTCACAGTTTCCCGTTGGGCTTCTACCACCATACCAGTAGGCGACCACAGGCGGCGACCGTCGGCTTGGAAGTATAGACCCACCTTAAGGTTTAATTAATAGGTAACATTTACTTATACCAGCACACAAATTCAAGGGTTCTGAATAGTAACGAGCAATTGCCACCGTAACAATTACCAATGGAAAAAAAATAAGAAGTTGGGCTCATTATTATTAGGCCAAGTCAAGAAAAGAATTTTAAGAAATTATATTGATATTAAAACGGCGTAATTTTAATAGGAATAAAGCTACAATTTTTTAACTGATTAGAATTAATGCATCATATATGATTGCAGTCAAATAAACCTCATGGAGTACTAACAAAAAATTTCAGAATGTTTTATAAAAATCTTTAAATGGAATATAAAATACATTAAAATGCAGAATGATAGAAATTATTACACTGAGGAATCGTAGACATACTTATAGCTTCCAGTGTCTTTTACATTCTGGTTCTTAATGGACGCATGCAATTTTGCTGTGAAATATTAACTGTACTGCATACTGTCAATAGTTCGAAATAGCAATTGTGTCGAATTGGGAGAAATGAATTTAACAAATGAGTGACACTTTTTTCAAAGCTATAGGTACATTAGCACAAAACATGAAACAAGCCAGTTTTTCACGACCGAGAGGTGCCGCCGAGGCTTACGGACAATCGCGTTACGTGCAGATGAAAAAATCACAAGTTCTCGCTCAAGCGTGTTATGACGGACGACACTCAATTATTAACAGAACCGTAGGAAAGTAAGGCTCCCCGATATTGATTTCGCATCCAGCAGAACTGCCAACGGCGAGCGAGGAAGAGGTAAAAAAAAACGACTCAGCTAATGCTGATTGACCAATATTCTGTTAACTATTCATCTATAGGATTCTATTCCCACACCCACTCCTGCATTCCCTCCGATCGGCACCGCCTCGGAAAACTTCTCTCCCGACCCGCCGAGTCCTCTCCTCGCCACAACACCTCTTCCTACCTCTCCGACTCGCCTCTCCGAAAATTCCGCCCGCCGATGCTCAATTATTTATGCGTTCGGCGAGCGCGTGGGACGACGCGCCCTAGCAGAGCCTTCTGTGCAAATAACCGCCGAGTTCACGGTGCTCTTCAGCCCCTGGCTGGGGCAGCGGCGTCCGGAGTGGGCCCACCAGGAGGGCTTCCGGGGACCTACGGGAAGAGAGCGCGAGGCGGGGCAGAGAGTAGACACTCGAACACAGCGTGACCCCGTTCCCCGACGGGTCCTCGTCGTGGGCCACCTGATTCGGGAAGTTTTATCCGTGGATGCGCCGCGGACAGTTTTCATCTCCCTGCCGACTGTTGGAGACTTGACTCAAGGGTGCAGCAGGGTGTTTGAGTGCTCAGCTTGGGTGGAGGAGGGAGGGTGGTCTATCCCCGTGCCACTTAGCAGGATGATAAAGGATATAACCTAGTGCAATAGTGGAGGACGGGTAATGTGAAGGTTGCTATATGGCGTTCAATATTTTGTTGAAATTATAGGCTATCATGGATATTCGTCTCACGTGTTAAGGGGCAATTCAAGTATTACTTAAGGCCCAATCTTACGTAAGTTATCAGACATTTTTGAAACCATGGGCATCCATAGTGAACTATGGGCGATTCTATGTCGAAATGCGCAAAAACTGACCTAATCACGGATATCGATAACTGTTTTTGATATTTCGCGATTCGTTTTACGCACAACTCGCAAAACATGTGATCTTTGAAAATGTGACATCTCCAAACCAATGAACACAACGAATTGGTTGTGCGTTTTTCTATAGTTTAGCATACATTCAGGCGTACGGTGGCGGCGGTGATCCTAAAAATTAAGATTTTTTTCTTCCAACCCCCTCCGTCCCCAAAACGTCTAACGTAATACTTGAATGGCCCCTGACGTCCATCAAGCTGGAGGTGCAATGTTGCCAACAGCAGCTGTAAAATGAACACATGGTCATGTAGTATAATAACAGCACGTCTCAATTATGCAAATATTGAAATACTACCCCTTATCTACGAGTATAAGTCAAATTCTTCCTTTCGGGCCAAAAATATAGACTTTTAAAACTTTCGGGACAAAAATATCGAAAACATTCGTGACTCGAGTATAAGTTGAGGTGAGAAAACGGTAATTATGCGACATTTATGCAATACGATTGGCCTTTTGGAACGTATTATTATCTCAAAATGGAAGTACCAAGTACATTTGTCTATGGTAGGTCCTCATACGAAACTTAGAACGAACATCTAACGCATTTATCGGCGAAAATTCTTCGTATATTGGTACATTATTCGATAAATATGGTTTTATTCATCTGATACGCAGAAATATTGACCCCAAAAAAGTCACCTTATTAAGTGAATCGAATATAAGTCGAAGGTATATTATCATTGGCCGAAAAAAAGAAGATATTTCTGGACTTCCGCTCGTTTATATAAGGTATTCCCTGAATAAAATTGCAAGTTTGATGAAGTGCTGGAAATGGTTGCCTAAATAGCCCAAAGGAGACCGCATGGAGCGTAAGTTTGGCAACAACGCTCTCCATAAGGCCAATACTGTCAACTAAATGTTGATCGCTCTATCGCGTTGGGGACACGCCGTCAAGCTGGTGAGAAATAAACGGGCCCTTCTTGACCTCGACATTATCATAGACGTGACGTCAATGTCTCGACTTTTATATGGCATTTCTTTTCTCATTTTAAAAGTTGTGGCATCAAAATTTCGTGATTATCGGTGCTCGAAAATTCCAAGGCCTTTCTTTCGCGAATTTGGCATCAGATTGGTTTTATAAATTACGAACTACCATCGATTCGATCATTGATTTGTTTCATCTCTCAACTCCATTTTACATTCAGCTCACTACTCCATTTATTTATAATTTAGTACCTAACTCATTTCTTCCCCACGTTTCGAAAACAACATTAATTTTGAAGATGAAAATATGCGTCAACATTTTTGAAGTGATAACTTCTTTTGGCCCGTTGGACACTTTAGGCATGGGGGAAAAAGAGCAAATCGCGTCACATACCGTACCATAGTTTTTGCTTCGGCGACGTAGTTCCAATACCGTCGTCAGACGTCAGCACCGCTGTCCTAACAGTGCGCATAACTGCCACCAGATGGTAGGACAAGCGGTAAGCGGGAAAAAGTGCACCGTTTAAATCGCGGACCATATTTCCCTGCTCGTACTCTTTACCAAATCTTGAAATTCAAAGGTTATTAGTTACTTTATTTATCATTAGCAATAGTTTCGCTCCTAGAATTCTGTAGAAATAATAATGAAATAAGTCCAATTATTCATGAGAATAATATAAATAAATGGGAGAAAATGATGAAAATGAGGAAATGGTGATTGAAGATGTAACCAATGATGATGAAAATTGTTAGTTAGAAATATAATTAATATAAGAGATATAAATGAGTGTTATATTATTCAGACGCATTTACAATACCTATTTTACAGATAAATACCTATTTTGTCAACAAAAAATAAAATTTACATAAATGGAATATTCATTTTAAAAATTATTGTACCTTATTCTCCTTTTTTATTCAGATATATTTGGGAATATAAATCGATCAAAGAAGTTTTCACTTCCAGCGTGTGGTCCTAACCCATTTAAGCCCACAACTGTGCACTCGGTAATACCTCCGAATGCCCAGAATTCCAAAATTGTGTTTTTGGCGCACAGGAATTTAATTATGTATTTAAATGTTGCACAAGTGACATATAAACTCCAAAAATTTTAAATTTTAACCGTTAATTTTTTTTTTCTGATGAGGTCGAAAACGACCACTTGGGCTAATGGGGCATAAAATGACACGTCAACTCCCACTTTTCCCAAATATCTTTTTCTGTCGTATACATAAGAAAACTCATCATAAAATTACCTTTGCTAACTTAGGGCTTTATTTCTTTCATCCAATATTTAAAATATGATGATAAATATTTATATTTTATTGTGGTAATAAATAAAGCATTTACCATGTTAGGGGACATTACACGTTACGTTTCACATTCCATTACAGTTTTGTTTTTACAATGAACACAGTTTCATCTTGGTTGACCAGTTACCACCAAATACCTCCCCAATTCTTTCTGATATTAACTTACTCTACTTTTTTTAATGGACCAGTGACTTTCCGTTTTGTACCATAGGTTTTTCAGAGTTAATAAACGACCTAGCGTTAAAACTCTAGCTCATCCCACCTACTCACATATGACCTACTGACGAGCTATGCATTGTTTACACAAACATCTATGGTCCAAAATAAATAAGCATATATCATTTTTTAACATGTATACCTATCTGATTATTGGGAATATGATATCCATTTGATACACTCCACCCATATATCTGTTGCACATTTTAATTATATTTGGCTCAGCAATCTCAATTTTTCGTTTTCTCTCAAGGAATATCACGTTGCTTTTTATAAAGGCTCTATGCCAAATTGGTTTGAGAGAAGTAAAACTGCATTGCTATCTTTCCATTCCACTACGATAATTTTTCTTTATTTTTCAACGCATTTGCCAATCGCTCCTCTTTCCATTTTATCCATGTCCTTAAGTCCATGTCTGATATGATGGTGCATTTTTCCGTTCGATTTTCACGAACAGTACCAGTAGCACCTACTCCTCTTTCTGAGAGTTGTGGTATTACTTTAGGGCTGGTAAAAATTGTCAAAAAAACATGGAAAATTAAAATCCTGGATATGATATATTTAGTACATCTACAAAACTGAAATGTACACACCCTCCAAAGCCAAATTCATTCTTATTCTGGTCATTGGAAGAATATTTTCCCTGATATTACATAAATATCAGACAGTACCCTGATTTGAATGCCAACGACCAAGCTTTACAACCAAAACTTTTCCTTTTAAAACTGCTTGCACGAATAATTTCCGAAATATTTTATCATTATGGATTCATCAGTTGATGCAAAACGCTCTAATGGAGATAATCGTATGAAAAATTCATTCACGTCTAATTTCAAATTATCGCAAGCGTGAAAATTGCGAAATAGTTCATCAAACTGATTCCGTCTCATGGTGTATTTCACAAGCATATTTTCGGTGTCAGCTCTATTTTCCCAAGGAATTCTTCGGCGAGGGCATGAATTGTAGCCCGATATAAGTAAAATCCCTCTGAACGCATACATACCATCACTAGTCATATGGATGATATTGTTTTTTAGAGGAATACATTGATGTGTATTACACCAAATCCTCGAATACTTCTCGATTGAGAAATATTTTCACGAAGTCGATTGGCTCGGAATATTTCGAAATTGTTAGAGGAGGAAGGAAATATTTATCTACAGGCACTGGTATAGGATGCACATCACCGATATCCCAACTTGACTCACTCACTTGCTTTCAGCTTCTTAAGAAGTTTTGCACTTTCTACATAATGAATGTCATCACACTTATCATCACGTTCACCGAAAGACACTTCCGCCAGAGCCATCAACTGATTACGGTTCAATATATACGGATCGATATCGTCCTCCTCTCCAGAATCTTCATCAGTCTCAGCTGAAGTTTCGATTGGAGGCAATGTGCACAAATGGAATCGGGAATATCATCGCCACTCAAGCGTTCACATTTCTCTATTTTCGAAGTTTTATGATTGTTTCTTGGTGGTGAGACATTCCCCTCTAAACAAAATAGATAACACGTGCATAGTTGTGGGTATATGAGCATAAGAACATAAAATTAATAGGATGTACGGCAATCAAACTATGTAACAAAGGATTAAGAGAATTTTAATCTTTCAGAGCGGTGGATAGTCTCGAACCCACGGTCAAAACCATGGGCCGACAAATCATTCACCTCGCGATTCGCTACGATAAATGAGCAAGTACAGCATGTATGATAAAATGGTGCCAGTGGGATAAAATGGCACCCTGGTCGTTTTCGACCGCCTGGGTTTAAATGGGCTATGCACACCCAATTTTATTTTATACCTACCTTAGTATTGTCTTACCAATTCATTGTTCAATACTTCTTTGACATTTTAAGCATATCCACTTGCCGATGAAATTTTTTCCATTGGTTATTCAAAAATGGAGACTTCAGGCAATTTTAACGAGATGAAAATCAATATTTTTTTAGCCTGCCTGCCGATATGTAATGCAATGTTTTGAGTGATACAATTTAGTCCTTTGGCAGGACAGTGGATAACATATACAATGATGAAATCAATTTTCAAGTGTCATTTGTGTGTTTCAAAAACAATGTTGCGTTTTCGCAACCTTGGGCAGAAGCGCTGTTACTTTGTCCTTTAAGCTAATCTGCAGGTGAAACATAAATCAAGGCGCTTTCAGTAATTGATGCCGCTCTTCTCTGAATTTTTTGTTTCGTAGTTTGATAAGTCGTCTAGACAACCGTGTTAATAGACTTAAGTCCTTTTGGACTTTCAAGAGGTGTTTATTTTCTCTTCTTCTGCATATGTAACAATAATCACGTTTATGTGATGGAAGTACTAGCGTTTGTTCCTCCTATGTGGCGTATCAAGACCGCTGATAATTAATATTCTGTTCGTGTCCCAGGTAAACTTGCTTATTTAATTTCTTTTACGCTAATATTCACAAGAATTATTTTGTTTTCGGAAATGTTTCACTTCAAATATTTACTTAAAATTAACAATTCCCTTCCCTAGTTGAAAGAAGGAAATTCCCTTCCCTATATTGGAAATGAAGAAGTTCATTGGGATTTTATTGCATACTGAATACAATACCCGACCCCAGTTGCGTTATTACTGGATGAAACGCCCTGAATATGAGTGTCCATTGGTTAGAAAAGCAATTTCCAGAAATAGATTTGTTAAAATCAAAAAGTGGTTACACCTCGCAGACAATGATTATCTCGACGTTAATGACAAACTTGCAAAATCAGACCTTATTTTCTCAATATAATCGCAAATGTTTCCAAATTTGGAATATTTGCGCATAAACTATCCATTGTTGAGGAGATGGTGTCTTGCTTTGGAAGACATTCGAGCAAAATGTTCATAAAGGGGAAACCCATTCGATTTGGCTTCAAGACATAGTGTCCGGCGTCAGCTAGTGATTATGTATTTCACTTCAAACCTTATGCTGGAGCGGGCGACAAGTACAACACAAATGCGAACGGTGGGAAAGAAATAGGGTTGGGAGAAATATTAGTGCTAGACTTGCCCTCAGTCGTTCGCTCCCCTAGAGAGCATAAATTGTTTCTTGATAATTTTTTTATGAGCCTTAGCCTCTTGAGCCTCTTACGTGAGAGGGGATATTTTGAAACGGGCACAGTTAGGGAGTTGCTAAATGCCACTTCCAAAAGAAATGAATAAAAAAAAGAGAAAAGGAAGATATTTTCACGCCATTGACAAAAAATGAAATATTTGTCGGTCAGTGGGTTGATAACTCTGTTGTTACAGTTCCTACAAACTGTGGTTTTTACTTCCCTTGAAACAAGCAAAGTGCTAGGATCACACTCTGAGAAAACACATTCCCATACCCCATAACGCATGAATATAATCAGGGCATCGGCGGAGTAGATTTCCACGACAATGGTGTTTCGAACTGCTGAATAAAGACGAGGGGGAAAAATAGTGGTGGCCTTTCTTCGTAAATGCTCTGGATATGACGACTGTCAATGCCTAGAAATTTCACAAATGGTAACGGGCCAGACAATTTCACAGCTTGATTTCAAGAGCTATGAGTGCTATCATTTCTTCAGGCAGGTGATCTCGAGGAAGCCATTCCCAGAACTGGGGGGTGATTTATTGATGAAGAAGAGAACTGTGAAGCAACAAGTAAAGTGGACAACAAAATGATTATCTTCCAGATGATATTGGAAAACATGGAGTGAGTCACGTCATTACTCGGTCCGAAAACTACAGCAGACGGAGGTCTAGGCTTTGCAAATCTCAAAGTGTATTTATGTGTATGAAGTGTAACGTGCCTTTCCACTAAACTTGTTTCAAAACATTCCACGAGAAATTATAAAAAAAGTAGTGCTAGGACAAAACATTGGAAATATATGTCTTAATTACTTTTTTCAATATTTTTGAATTATTGGTGATTGAAAAGTATAAAGAATTTTTCATTCCTTAATCCGAGGTGAAGTTTGAATTTTGGTCTTGGTAACCTCGTTTCTGCCCAACGTTGCGAAAATGCAACATTATCTTTTTTAACTATCAAAGGTATGAACAATATCACGCCGTATTTTGTTAATTTATATCCCAATTAGTGCTCACTATCTAATACGCGGAGAAAAAATAATTCCTTCATGCCTTGGGAAGAAATGGGGTAAACACTCATCATAATTTACTTCATGCATTTCATCCTTGACCTTAATCAGTAATTCATATCGTTCATTAATCCTTCCGTAATTGTCTTGAAGAGTCTCTTGTGACCCATAAAGTACCCTATATGTGTATTTCCTATGCTTCTCAAGGCTTTCAGTGAACACGTTTTCTTCCCAGTTCATAATAGATCTTCGTAAAAGATGATTTTCAATGTCCATTTTAGCCTTATCATTCTTCAATAACTCCATATATCCATTGCTTCCAATCTTCTTCGAATCTTATTTTTACTTCTGCTGCAAACATCCAAGTTTTTCCGCCCTAATAAGAATATGTTAAATTCAAATTTTTTCATGAAAGTACATTCTAACTGATTTAATATTAGAAGCCGTCAGTAGATGATCAATAAATACCTATTTGTTCAGAAATATCCTACAATGGAGAGATATTGGGAATTACACGCATCAATAAATCTTATTCATGCTTAATAATACCAAGAATTCTCTATTTATTCCGTTACAAAGCCCCACTACATTACTTCTAATTAAATAACTTTGAAAATCGTTACTTTTTATAGCTTTTTTGAGAATAAATTTAAATAAAAATAAATGAACGGGATAGTTTTAGAATTCTCATTTGAATATAAACATAAAACAGATAAAACAGCAACTTTTCAAATATCTAGTAAGCTCTCAGTGAGCTGTTTAATACGGGCCGAATAAACCAGTACTGCCGACGAAATTGAACATCAGTGATCTGCTGGTCGAGGCTGTAGATATTAAAAGGGTTAGCTGGAGGCATTATGATGCACCAATTTTAATAGCATTAAAATATATAATTTAAATAGGCTAATATGCCGTCACTTCTACATGCTTCATATTAGATTCAAATGTGCTACCATCATAGTGTCCTATTTGCACTCAAGATCTGCAATATTTCCTTAACCAAAAGTGCACAAAAAACGTTAGCTATTACGAGTCTACCTCGGTATTACCGGGTATATTCTCCAGAAAATGATTAAATATTGTTTGATGAGTTACACTATTTTCAGATACTGATGATAATTTTAAACTCGGGAAATTCATCTGTTTGTATATATTTCCACGTGTTATAAGAACAATAATGGAAAAGATTTGATAGTGAAGTTAAACGTTTTATTTGACATATGCATCCATAGTAAATATGCTGGCTAAAGAAGACTGCCGACGTCATTGATAATTGAACTTTTGGTACATTCAAGGGAGAATAAAATTTTGAAAAAATATGCGGAAAAGATATGGCGTGTTATTGTATTGATTATTTATCAGAAGTAGGTATGCAAATGTTTCGGAAAATCATTTTTAAAAATTCAAGATATTACAAACCAATAATTAGGAATTAGGAGGAAGCAGGAATGAATAACTTTCCTCATTTTTATTCATCAATTCTGCCCTCAAAATTCAGGAGGTAAATATTTTTTCATCCGAAAGGCAACCACTGACGTATAAAACAGAAATATGCAGATCATCATAAACTCCATCCCAAAAGGATTCGACATAAGTTATTCTGATAAACGCGAGAAGACGAGCTTGTATAACGAAGGTAAAACAAACCCATTACGAAAATATTTGCATGTCTATGTGATGTGAACTAAGTTGATGAGGGTCAAATAAAAATCAAGTTTTTTTTTCATAAAAGACTGCGGGATTTGGCACTAAATGACTAAATATTTCGTTAGATTGTTTAAACATGAAATTAAATTTGTAGCTTATAATCAGTTAGATAACAATTAATTATGATCTAATATTTTAAGTCATTTATAAACAATCAATACTTTGTAATCTCACTTGGAATGATATTTTAAAAAAGTTCCAGGTCATCAGTTTCATCATTGGTTGAGCTTAGCCGAAAAAATTATGATAAACCCTATTTACAATCTCAAATTCCTCCAATTAGCAAAAGAATTTATTGCAACGGCCCATTAATTACATTTAATGTAATCCTATCTACCTCTAATACTTAAATTTGAATGTTAAACTTAAATGCAAAGCAAATAGTTTCCTCGGTGAACTAATCCACGCAGGTATTTCAAGGTACTCAATACATTTTAAACTTAATTACGGCATGAAATATAAGTCTTAGCAATTTCTTATACTGCGCAAAATTTTCCAATACATTTCTTAGGGCTGGTACAATAAATTTAAGGACAGTTTTTTTTCGCTAAATGGTGGACTTTCAGAGAATCCATGAGGGTTATCATAATTGTTTCAACTAAGCTCAATGAAGCTCTGGCAATCAATAACGCCATTGGCTGATAAATATTTTAACGCGCAGAACGTTGAGCTTACGCAGGGGAACATAAAACAAGAAAGTACCTGAAAACGAGTTTTATGGGTAAATAAGTCTTCCGTTCAGAGGACCAATTTCAACTCATTTAAAGACATTTCCCTGGAAGGTGCCCTTCCCTCAGAAGCATTTCCAGGTGACTGTTTCCCTGAGGGAAAAGGGGAAGGCCTCCCCAGTCATCTATCAGCCATAAACACGTTTTATGAATCGATTTTCCCATCCCGGCCATAAATTGTAGCACGGGTCAGACTCATAACGCAGTCTAAACAGGGTTCCACCATTCTTGGTGACCTCTGACGCAGCGGAAGACGTGAGTGGAGGCAAGGGGCGATGTATTGATTGACAGTGGGAGGGGGGAGGTTCTCACCAGAGGCTTCGAGACTGTTTTTGCATCCAACCGATCGATTCCCGACTCAACTTTCGTTAGAGGCAAAGCACGTCACTCGAACACATAATGTTCTCTTTCGCCATTTCGTCTAGGGAATGCCTTTTGAACACTAGGAATTAGGACACATCGCGGAGAGGGTCGGTGAACTCGGGTTATTCTAAAGTGCTACATATCCGCCGCCGCCGCAAAAGAAATCATGATTTCATTTCCACGCATGCCGTTTCAAAAAACATAAATATAAACGTCGAATAATTTTACAATAAAACGCATACGCAATTGAAACTTAAATCAATACTAGGGAAACCTCACTATTCAAATGAATCGTGTTTCCAGCCATAAATATCAGAAAAGTGATGCTTCCAACGTCAAAATGCATGAAAGCAGATGATTTATCCGTATGAAATTCACTGGATCGCATTCTGTCTCGTTAATTTTGCTTAGCCATTAGAACTACTTAAAGTTTTACCCAAGCATCGGCAATTTAAGCAGAACATACGTTAAAGAATAGAGTAGATGGACCAATACCGCACATTATCGTGAAGACAAATAGATATGCAATTGGCTGATTGTGCATTATTGTGAAGACAAATAGATATTCAGAAAATCAGTAACGCCGTTATTTAACTAAAAACATTTATTCTAATATATGTGTTTCAATTAAAATATGGTTATTGATCAGAATCAATAACCATATTTTACTTGAACTTGAATAAAAAATATTAACATTTTATGTATCGTATCATGATACTCTTCGACGGAATACTGAACCATTTTTCGTATCCATTTTAAATAAAACAAAGATAGTAAATTTCCACACAGTATATTATCAACCACAGTATATTAACAAACACCGACCAAGGTTTCGGCACGTAATGCCATTCTCAAGGTACATATTTCTCAAATGCTCCACATTATATACCCCGGGATGGAGGCCAGGGGGGGGGGTGGTGGGAGGTATTAAGTCACAGAGGGGGGGGGGAATACAAGAGGAAAAGGGAGGGGGGTGGTTTAAAACAGAAAAGCCGTTGGTGGTGAAGGTCAGGAGGCATGGTCATCATATTGTCGGACGGGAGGGAGAACAAGGTTTAACAAAGGCGATCGATCATTAAAAACAACATCATTACATAACTTAGCCGGGCTATGAGTGATTTCATATTGTTCCACCCCCACCCCCCTCCCTTTAAACCACCCCCCTCCCTTTTCCTCTTGTATTCCCCCCCCCTCTGTGACTTAATACCTCCCACCACCCCCCCCCCCCTGGCCTCCATCCCGGGGTATATAATGTGGAGCATTTGAGAAATATGTACCTTGAGAATGGCATTACGTGCCGAAACCTTGGTCGGTGTTTGTTAATATACTGTGGTTGATAATATACTGTGTGGAAATTTACTATCTTTGTTTTATTTAAAATGGACATTTCATATTTCCACAATGTCAAGCCTGATACGCTTCTATATGCATTTATCGTAATATAAAATCAGACTCACTTTTGTGTCATTATTTGCAGCCTATTTCCTAACCATTTATACGCTTCTTTAACTCACTACGCGGCGTGATGCGGTATTTAGCCCAAGGCAAAATACGCGACTCATTTCCTTTGTCGTTTGTTGATTGGTAACAGAAAATTTAATTTACATTTAAATTGCCGTATCAATAATCAGTACAGTGGGTTGCCGCGAACGTATTTCCCTCCAATGCGCCCAATATGTGAGAATAACATTAAGCAATGTAAGTGCATGAAATGAACCTGAGGGAATAAAATGCATCGAGAGGAAAAAAAATCTTCTTGAAAAATACCACATTGTAGCAAGTACTAGCTCTTTAGAGGTATCATCCATGTTACTTTACAACAAAGAGATTATGAATTAGTCCCAGCAGTTTATTATGCTGTGCATATTATTAGTCCCAGCAATTATGCTGTGCTGAAGTTCTACCACAAAACAACAATATTAAACACATATGAAACATACAATAGAACATAAATAATTGTAACATACCGTAAAACGGATTGACTGGGAGATAAAATATATAACTGCAATATAGCAAAGAATAGCGCACTGCATTATGAACTAACGTAAAGTTGCATGGCAACAATATACTAAGATAATCTTATTACAGTGGGATAGAGCTATATAGACTGGATAACAATGCTTAGTTATTTACATTTTTGCCACGAATATCAATATTTTTCTTTATGAATGAATATGCATTTTCCTTCATTACAACTATAAATTCACTTTTTAACCCCGAAATTACTTTTAAATTTGTTTATTCAAAACTTCCAACTGCGATGAAAGTCATGCATGCGGCGAACTCGAAGGATACACTTTTTTAACTCTATAATTATATACCAATTACTTAAACCGAAATGAAATCTTCATAAAAAGAAAGTTGAATAAACATTATAAGCCTCCAACGATAAAGAATTTGTCATCGAAATAAACCCCACTCCGAACAAAATGAAACAGCTTAACAATCCTGACCAAGAGCAATATTAAAAGCGAAAATAAAATCACAATCGCGAGGACGTATAAAAGTGCGTGCATAAACATAAATACATAAATTTAAAAAAATACTTGGGAAAAGCAAGAAAAAAATATTTAAAAAGCAGTAGCCAATATGGCGGACCCCCTTCCACCCTCGAACGGGAGCTTAAAGGGAAACGCTAAAAAGTGGTGAGACATCGAATGATGAGGGCAAACAGTAGTACTCCCGGGCAATCTAATAAAAATAATGAAAGAGAAACAAGCTTTCTTTCTATTTCTTTTGGAACGAAAGAGATTAATTTCCAGGCGAAAGGGAAGAAACGGAGTGGGGGGAGGGGTGGAGCCGAGGGGGCCACGGGGGAGGGGGGGCTGAGGGGGGGAGGTGAAAAGAGAGAGAGAGGGAGTGGGGGTTACCCCCGTCAAGCCCCCCCTCCCCCCCCCCCCACCAGCCACGCGGACGAAAGTGGTACGAATTTTGGGCGAGGATTATTAAGATTTAATATGGAGGAGCCTAGTGGGCGATATAGGGTGGGGGTGGAAAACGACGTGTGTACAAAGTGTTGGGGCCGGAAGAGAGTAAGGGGCTCTAAGGGGGGGGGGAGGAGGGGGGGAGGGTGGGAACTGAGGACACTTTAGACACAAGAAGAGGAGGCGGACGGGGGAAATGTGGAGAATTGTTTCCTGCCCCGCGCTCCCTTCACCCGCCAACTGTGTGCTTAAGGCGGGGGAGGAGAAGGACAGTAGTACTCAAAGGGTTGTTGGTACGCTCTGCTACAGGAGAATGGAGCGTGTAACCCAGCTGATGGAAAGACTACATTTGAGAACCACTATAGACTCGAATATTACACGCTAACGCTAAGATTACTTGAAGGATTCAGGGATCACGGATCCCTGCTGGTGGGATCTCGGTTCTTTCCTTCGTATTGTCGTTATCGGTCTCCAAAACGCATACCACCCCAGAAGGGACTGCCCAAAGGCACAGCCGTAGGACGCACTTCATTTATTAAAACTAGTGATTTGAAGCACCTGAAAACATTTGATAAATGACGATCAATTTTCACTCTCATGAGCGCAATTGAAATATTCCGATAACGCGAGCGCACGCGTTATGGAAAACCGTGATCGTGCCCCCAGATCAGGCGAATTTCAGTGTGCCATGGAGGAAATTATCTCAACCAAGCGATATATCTCTAAAACTGATCAAAATGACCAAATAAGAGAAATGCTATGCCACACTGAAAGGTACGAAAATGTCGTCCTACCACGCAACTTTATGGACTATAACAATAACAGAGCGAGACAAAAAGACAAATCTAATTATATAAAGTTCACTATCATATTCTTTCCCTCTCCTTATTCATTTTTCAAATCTATTTCATACCATTCCCTGCAACACGCCCCTGGAGCAGTCCACGGATTAATATGTAGATGTAGAATAAATCATCGAACCACGCTGTGGCAATCACTAGTGTCAGCTAAATATTTTTTCATATATATCTATGTGGCTGCAGCTGTTCCACTTTGACGTTTCTTCAATAGCCGCAATGACAGGTAAAAACATTTCTTCAGTAAAAAAATAAAAATACTCCAGCACCTTAACACTAAAGCACTCAGTTGACATGTAAATTCCCCTTCACCCTCTCCCTCATCCTATGCCTATCCCTTCCCTATTACCGCCCCTTTTCATGGCTGGTGTCCCTCCAAACCCCATTCACACGCCTCTCAAGTACTCAAGTTGGTTGGATTTCCAAAGTAAGCAGGTTTAATTTACGGATTCATGCGATCATTTGAGTAAGTTCATGCTAAAATTAAAGCAAGCATTTGGTACTTTTCCACATATATTATTTAAATTGCGGCGCGTTTCGATGTCTCACAACATCATCATAAAGAAATTGGTATTACAGTATTAATGTTCTAAAGAGGAACCCAAGTATAAAGAGGTAGTCTGCGTCAGGGTGTGGATGGGTGGGAGGGGGGTTGGAGGAATGGGGTTGAGGGGCTAACTTGAGCGGTAGTGCAATAGTCCCATGTGTTGGAAAACCGGCAAATTCTGGGTGGGAAAGGGAGATTAAAAGGTTAAGCCAACAGTGGTGAATGGTTTAAAAAAAAGAGATGTCGTTCATGACTACTTCTTTCTTGTTGTTTTTAACTCCCTCCAGTAACTTTAGAACGTCCAGTGTTCAACCTTTGGGTTCGAAGTGGAGAGTCCGGAATCCAATGGGTATTGTGTGAATCCACTCCGTTAAATGCCTAGCTATAAGCGATGACGGGTTTGCCGTTCCCACGTCGTTGAAATGTTCTTTGATTCCGGTTTTAAAGTTCCTGCCCGTTTGAACAATATACATAGCCTCACACGTGTCATATTTAAGTCTATGCAGAGCACTGATCTTGTCATTCTTGCCAAGATTGCCCTTCGAATTGCCGAGACACTTGAGTAAATTTAATGGGGAGTAAAGGAGCTACTATAAATTCGTGTTTGAGGAATCTGTGGAAAAGTACAAAATTTTTACTTTAACTATAGGTAGGTAAAAGTAGGACCACGAGGTTCTGCGACCCACAAACCTAATCCTTATGCTTGCTGCCACATGGGTATAGGGCACCAGCCGTGCACAAGGGAGGGAATAGGTAATCGGAAAGGGGAAGACGAGTGAAATGTGTTTTTGAATGAGTGTGTTTAAGATTCCCGCTCCCTTTTTGCTGTATCTATTAAGAAAATTCCGCGGTGACTGTGAGAGTCAACAGAATTATGAATTCCACCTCTTCACTTGTATTGTTTAAAAAAAGCCCTGCTGTCCTTGGCCTTCTCTATTAGAAAACAAAATTAAGGTAAAAATATGCACATTATTCAACGGTTATATTTTTATTGTACATATCCAGCCAAGGGAGCTCTTTTCACTGAAATAAACCATTTTGACTTCGGTACCTGGAGTTATTTTCCAATAATTTAGAAAGTAAGATGGGCAGACACCTACATTTCATTACCATTCATTTTTGACGGAGGATTTGCTTCTTATAAAAGGTTTCCATGGAGATGGAATTTATAATAGAGAGAAAGGTAGTATTTCCCCTATGTTTGACCCATCTTCTAGTTTACGATGAAATGGCTTGGAAAGTTATGATTTACTTATCCATATCAAACTAAGGACTTGCTTTTCTTTACGTTGCCAGAACATGAATAAAATATTTTAGTCATCTTAGTATGAGAGCAACTAAATGTTTTTTTTTGTGATTAGAAAGATGTGTTGGATTTTATGAGTGACTATAGATTATGCGTCGCAAAACTTGGTGGCACTCGTCAGCTGCTTGGGACCAGGTGAGAGTGGTGGAAACGTGATCAGAGGATCCAATGGTCCCCTGCATGGACTTCTGGTGGCTCTCCCGTTCAATTAGTCATTCAACCCTCGCGTGCTTTTCTTTTGCTGACCCAAGTGGAAACATTGAACAAGTAAAACGACTGCCAAAATTCTCAAATTCAGGAATCTATAACTTTATTTAAATCGCTGCGCTAATAGTATCATTGTAACTTAATTAAAATTCGTTTGAGATCTCGATCTGAAAATATAAAAATGATAATTTCTAAAATTTAAGCCATTGCTTTCATTCTCGCGTTTCGCTATAAAACCTGTATTATAGTTCCTTGTTAGGATTCTTCTGGATTTCAATATTTTCTCTTGTTGGACTTAATGATTCTCCTCCACGTTGGGATGTGTGCAATCGATAATAGATTCACCAGCCGTCGTGCTGGCGTCTTTAGGTATCAAGCTGTAATGCAGACCAGCAAAAATTCTGTATCAAAACTTCCCACGTGAAGACGAATTGCTGGTGAAATTGCCGTCGATCATACACATCCCGACGCGAAGGAGAACCCCTGTGTCCCAGGTAAGGATACCTGCATTACGATCTAATGTACTACTTCCTGCACATCCACTATTTCTACACAAATTTGCTATTTTCTTAACAATTCTCTTAGAGCAGGGGTACTCAACCAGTGGGGAAATCACCCCATAGAGGAACTTATGGTGTTCAGCGGGTATCGGTTACACTATTCAGCTAAATATAATGCTTTGTGTATGATATAAGTTTTGTAAAATTATGATTTCATTTAATTTATTCATTTACACAACATGAAAATAAATGTGTATACATCTACTCATTCATGAAATATAAAATATTTTCAATATTTTTCGTCCATTTTCGTCCATGCATCCTTTGATTTAGACTGTCTAGGGTAGGGGGTATGATATTCTGTACTAACGTGGAAAGGCGCGAAATAATCAAATAAGGGTTAGATCCACTAGCTAAGAGTGATGGAGGTCTCGCCTCCAATAGCTGGGATAGTCGATAAGGGGGAGAGGAAATGTCACCGTCTTTAATAAGACAGAAAACTTTCCGCGAGGGACGTCGGAGTAGGAGAAGATATCCCAGTTTTCACATATGAGTACTGGCGAAAATTCCACTTCCCCTCGTGGAAGAACTCGGCGAATCCAACATCCAATTCCGTCTCCATTAAATTTCAATTATTTCTCCACTCATTCGGACAGTGAAAGGCAGGTTTCTGAAACGTCTTTGGGCATCGATAAACGCCCATGAGGATTAATGTTGCCGAGAATGAACGTATCACTTCCTCGTCTCCTATACGGCGAACTCTTGAATGCCATTGTTATTTCCTACACTCCATCGTACGCACTGAAATATCATATTTTTCTTGGTGCCGGTATAATATTTCTCTTCCATCTCACCCTTCCAAGACGACTGACTCAGCATTCGCAACCCATTTCCCAGATCCCTATCTGCTTCCCCAAAAACTAATTTACTTCCACCCGCAATATGTATTTTCGCCGTACCCTCTACTTTGTTCAACTGATATAAATCAGGGAAAATATTAACAAAAAATTGTATTGAAACACCATTTTACATCGAAAGACTTATTATTGGATGATCATCTATTGTCGAAATATTTTATTTTAGTTATCGCGAAGAAATGTACTCGTCACCCAACACATTTTACTGAAATTACGACAGAAAAAAATTATAATATTGTTTTAGAGGGATAGATCGTGGGAACTCACGACACAGCTTTCGAAGTACCGAACATTGAACAGTAAGTTCATCGTATTTTTAACGAAGGATAAAGTATATACTTTCATTTGGCCTCAAAATGAGTTATAAAGATATACCAAACAGATGAAAGAAAGGCGCACAGTGGGCCAAAATCAAAAAAAGCTGGCCAAAAGTCGAAAAATGAAGTTCGCGCAAACCAACCAAAAACAGAGTATTTATATTATTAAGCGTATGCTCTTTGAGATAGGTTACTATACAGAGCATGGAATACGCCATGAAAAATTTTACAGCAGGTCAAAGTAGAGCATGTCAGGGTGATTTTGGCGACCGAAATTTTTCTGTGGAAAATAGCAAGATATAAAGCTTTATTAAAGAGTCATTATTTGTTATGTAGGTTTTAAAGTATTTTGATCCTCAAAATTGACCTTTATTGCATGAATGGAGATAAGGTTTGTTCCGTTTTATTTGTTTTTTAATATTTTTATAATTTTTCAAAAATTGTGCTGTTTTTACATTAAATTTTATGTTTAACGTTAATTATCGTTTTTATGGACATCAGGCTACACTTATTTGCACTGTTTGGTAGAGAAAAGAATATAGAACAATGCTCAGAAGGAAATTTTTGCAATAACTTGCGACTCTAATTTTAACAACAATTTTTATTTAAAACCACCCCGGCCACTCGGGCCATAGTGGCGGCCACTAATCGGGTCTAAGCGAAGCAAGTATACAACTTCCGAGCAAAAAGACGACGGAATGCCAGTTCAATGACATTGATAATTTGAATAGATGTTTAATGAATAACTTTTCATATTGATTTTTTCACATTCTACTTAAATGGCTAAATTCAATGTAAATCTTGTCGCAAATTGAAACTTCTCGCTACGTTGGCGACTGGCGATTCCATGATGAGGAGGTTTTTGGGACGTTTCTCAGCAGAGTTATGGGCTAAAACATCTTTGAGATGATTTTCTATGAATGCAGATTTCGCTTAGGCATCTTCAGCAGGCTGTTGTTGAGGGATTTAGGGGAAGGCTCGTGGTCATGCACGTGCAGCGGCATGCGCCCGCGCCAGCTGGTTGAGGACTTGCGTCCCTCCGTGCTTGCTGGCTCCACAATGCTGGTTTTACAACCTTGCCAATAATGACTCTTTTCTACTTCCCTTAATCCATTGGTAGCTATCTCAAGTAATGCTTTTTACACCTTTTTTTTGCCTCTTTTTGCAGACTCTTGGCGCCACTTGTTCCGCCAAAAGGAATGCTTAGTTAGTTTCCTTAGGGGTTTTCTGGTTGTTTTCGCGTACCACATACATCAGTTGTCCTAGAGCGATCGTCGAGTGAACATCCACTGTAAGTGACTGCACTGTGACTGCACTGTGGTTGCACAGATGTACCAAAACCAGGATGTGGCACCACAAACGGTGGTAACACAGTTAGATGCTGCTTTTCGGACCCTAAATTATCAGCTAATATTACCGGTAAGAGAAACTGACGACTATTTCAAATTAAAGAAAACATCGCTGCTGAAGTTTAGTGAGATTTTCAAGTTAATTTAATATTTTTCAGGGCTTCATGAACAACTGATTTCAAGGTTTTCAAATATTTTGAAAGCAATTTCAAGCAGTCGAGCACTAAATCACAGTGAGTTCAGAAAATAAAGTCTAGCAACAGCGAAATTAGACGTAAAGCACTATGCTTGGTATTATATGCCACCAACGGTGCACAAGCTTCTGATTCATGGTGCAGATTTATCCAAGAAAGCAATTCTTCCCATCGGTAAGCTTCCAGAGGATGCCTTGGAATCAAGGATTAAGGAAATTAGGAAATTCCGGCATCACAATACGCGGAGGATATTAAGAGAGGCGACTAATAAATATATATTTCGGAGATTGCTGTTCACCTCTGATCCCTTGATATCTTCAATTTCATTTCAAAATAGTAAATCGAAGGATGATTTAGATCCAGAAGTGAAAAAACTAATTGACTATGGGAATGACGAATGTGGAGATGAGAGTGATGACGAGTCATCAGAGGATGAGTGACACTTTTTATCAATATTATTATTAAAAATATTTATTCAAGTTTTTGGTAATAATATTATTGAAAAATATTTGTTTAATAATAAAATTTAAATAATAAATTATCATGGTCTCTGCCTCTGGCTCAAATTTATGTTGAATCCTGATCCCAGTAGTGCGAAAAAAGTATAGCAAAATGAAAATGACTGGAACATAGCCAATTTCATACTAATTTTGCAATAAAAAATTAATTAAATATTTATTTTTTTATGAAAATGTAATCTACTTAAGCTATAGCTAAAAGTTGTAGACATTTTAACTTGATGCAAGTTCATTTTCATCGAGAAACATATTTTCAACTCCTCCCATTCCGTTGCAGTAGCCATAATTTGTTTAAATGTATTATGCATTAAAATTTTGATGGGACAATTTTTTTTCGGATTTTATAGCTCCTAGCATTATTAATTACAGTATTTTGATAATAATCGCAGGAAATTTTGAATTAAAATTAGACCACTCAACCATCGAAATTAAGCTGTCATTGCATATTTAATGTTTATGCAATTAATAGTGATGTATCCGTAAGATATATTGAAAAAATAATGATAAAATCATGTTTATCAGCCCAAAATACCTAAGAAATGCATTTCATGTTGCATATGGACTGGTAATTATTAGAGTTATTAATTTTGGCCAGCTTTTTTTCAGTTTGGCTCACTGTGCGACGATCATAATGAAAACAACGTTACAATGATCAACTTGGCTCAACTGTTACTAAAAACTTGATTTAAATTTTAAAAGTCAATACATAATTACCACTTGCTGGTATTTGAATGCTGTTTCCATCTTTATTTTATTTAAGTAGAATGTTAGTGAGTTCAGTTACTTATCATGTATTCAGTATTACAATCTGATATCAAACGACTACGTAAACACAAAATATGGCTAAACGGAAATACTTATATCATGTCTTAAGTAATCGAATTTCTAAAACCAAATTCGTAGCGATAAAAATGGTATGTACACACAAATATTCAAATAACGAGGCTGGTATCTTTTCCACAGATAAACGGACTGATTGCTTCTTTTCGCATGTTGTGATGTGATAATGTAGATAAATTGTTTTAATCCTAACCAAGTACGAAGATTTTGCTTTGCATTCCACTTTATAATTCTTTTGATAAACTATGAGGATTATGAGGAATGAACTCACGATGTAGAGATGGATTTTTGCAAGGCCAAAATTTGTTCCATTCCCGTCGCACGACTCTCAAAGAACCGATAAGGACCGCTTTTTCAAGAAATTATCTCTTTCGCTGCCAACGATGCTTTTTGCGCGGGCGGCGGAAGAACGCACCCTTGGGGCGCGATTATAAGCGCAGAGATTAAGTAACTTCGGCTTAAGATAGAACAAGCCTTCACTTTACATCTCGCTCCGGCCTCTTCTCACCCCCCCCCCCCAATTCACATACTTTGTGACTTCCCTCTCTTTGACCTTTCTCTCACTGTTTCTTTCTCCTCCCCTAAAGCCCGTATGAACGGCGAAATGAACAGCCCTCACTTTGATGGGAAAAAAGCGGACCAAAGTCACACGCTGTATAGGTAAGAGTATTTTTCTCAAAGCTTTCAATCCCCTCGGAAAACCAATGTGCCCGTATTTCCTGTCAGTCAAACTGATTTCGCATGCATAAGAGTCCGCTTCATTTTAACCATCAGGAGGGTGCGCCAAATTCACACTCCATTGTGGCTGCTGCTTTTTTGCCGCAAATGTTAAGGGCATTATTTTACTCAAGGACATAGTAATCTTCAAAGTAAAAAAACATTTTTTTAAGGTATTTTAAGTTACATCTTTTATAATTGAGCGCAATTACAATATCCTTAGGCGTCGACGTCCATATCTTGGCCCAGGTTACCTTACCATCTCACAAATGTTTTATTTTTACGAAAATGCATCTCGGAGAAAATTAAAAAAATGAAGCATTATAAAGACGGTACACAGTTCGATTCTACGATAGTTGAAATTATATGCGTGTTAAATAACACTGAAACTCGCAAAAGTGAAAAAAAACATCACTCCCAAGGTAGGGCGAGCAAGCGACAAAATAGCCGTAGACATATCACAAACTTTCCAAAGCAAAACAGATACTTTTACGACCACGCGTTGCGTGGATGATTTACCTAATAGTAAAAAATACTGCCTCCGATCATGCGTGTATACGAAACAGGCACCAAATACAACCAGTACCAAACAGGCTAAACTCAGAAACTAAAAGGTGCAGCTTTTTCCACGGGTACGCTCATAGATGGGTAAAACAAGTGATTGCTCTGAGAACCACAGGTAACATTCGTAAATGCTTGAACGGATTTATAGGATTTCTTGAACGCTATTCGTAGTAATATTCCTCACGACATGACAAAATGCTAAAGGTTAGATGAGTCCTATATTTCATTGAATACGAAATGGAATTGAACAGATTGGAATGGAATTGAACAGAACAAAGAAAAGGTTGTAAAATAAAAAGCTGTTACTTAGAATTAAAAAAATACTCAACAAAATTAGGCACCTACAATTAGTGAAGCACAGATGTAAGAAAATATCTCTTAAAAATGCATATACATTTATCGAGATTAAACAATATATTAGAAAATGGAATACAAGATTAAGACAGCTTTGAAATAACGCTTCTACTGGTTATCGATAAAACGAAATATATTTCCACAAGGTTTAAAGTTAAAAAATTTAAATAGATCTTCATATTTGAATTGTACAGATTAGAATGACAAAAAGCGCAAAAAGTCGAGTTTTGAATCTTGACTCTACTCCGCGAGCCCTGGTCGCGGCAGGTTAGAGTCCTCGCCTGCTTATCAGGGGTTCGCGGGCTAGAATTCTACCCGAGTTGATTTTTCACCGGTCGTGGACATTTCTGTCCAATTCTGTTGGTATCTCTCAATATACAGCATTTTCAAGATTTACAGGATTCAAAAATGTGAGGATCCAAATGCCACATCTTTACCAAGCACTATGCACTTTAAGTATTAATGTCAAAGTGGTGGTGAGTGTTATAAAACAAAAAGGTTTTGTACAGACTTGCACCATGAACATAATATTTTTAGCGATCAAATCGATTATAAACATAACTCTGGGAGACAAACAATTTTATGCTCTGGGGAAAGAAAATGAAATCCTGTCCACCTGCATATCTTGGTTGCTTTAGTTTTCGAAGTTCGACATCGCAAGCCGGTATTGCTACTCCGGGAGTTGCGATGCTCGTAACTTCTGCAATGCATATGGATAGGAAGAGCATAAGCTATTGATTTGTTATGAGCCAATTTCATAGCAGGGGTAGAAATAAATGCTGCACCGCCACAATTTTAATATTATTTGCTGGAATTTAACATTTTCTAGAAGTAAGATGAAAGCGGAGCTGTACATCAAAACAAGAGGCGTATTCGTCATTTTCTGAGCAAAAAAAACCTAACTTGTTCGCCACAAATTTCGTTACGCATTCGCGCAAGTATATTTCAGTGTAAGGTACCTCAAAACTTAGATTGTAAAGAATAATGCTACCGAAGTATTTATCAAATAAAACTAAATCCACAGGATGAGAGTTTAGAGTCAGCGAACTAATAGGGATTATCTATGTCTATTATGGATTTTGTTATTTAACAATTATCTGAGTTATGTTACATGTAAAGCAATCACAAGAAGTTCATAATTCAATCAAGTTTCCAATTTGGACCGAATATTACTCGTGAGTTATGCTATTAAGACGTGCGGATGTTTCTAAAAATGACTATAGTTAAAAATACCCTCGAAAATCAGCATAAAAGATACTACTCGAGTAAAATTTGTGCATAAAGATGCCTTAAGTGCAACTTATGCAACGCTATGGATATGAGACTAATTCAACTTTTATATATTGTAACATATGGGTGCGTTATTGATCAATATCTTGAGCATCAAGTACAAGCAGAAATCATGATTTATACGAGAAAAGGCACCCACAAACTTGAAACATTACTAAACTACTAAATTTACGCAAATAGAGGCCATCAAACCTTTTCTAAAATGATGAAACATTCATTTATCAGAAATAATGTATGTAGCTCGATAATCATAGCACTCATCCGCAGTTTTGGAATTATTTTGCTGAATAAGTAATGGACATGGCGGAAAGTAAAAAAAATAGCTATTTGCGTTGAATTTGAAGCAATCACTGATTTTCTTCCAACTTAGAAATATTATCAATATCCTGGTTGGAATCTCCAACCAGGACTGTGTGATGACGATAGTTGCTAATCTCATGAATAGGCCTATAACAACCACACCACTTGAAAAAAATCATTTTTTCATAGCAATCGCAGAATTTTCATCATTATACGAAGTAAAGCGATTCCGTGAATGCGATTCTTACATGGGTTTCCCCATTGCTAACGAGTCAAATTTCTCCTTATATCTGGTATATTCGGAGAAGAAGTTTTCTAGTTCAGCATTTCCTTGGATCTTAGCCATTTTCAGTGTCTTTGACATATCGAATGGACCACTCGCAACGTTGAAAAATAGTGAAGCATAAAAATAACCGAGTGGCCAAATCTAGCGCAAGTCCATCCTGAGACCAAAAATGACTGCTAATGTTGAAACTTAACAACTTGAATTATTTCAAATAGGCCTCACAGAAGGAACATTAACGTACTGCACATATCATTCATTTGTGATCCGAGAATTTCTCTCTCTTTTCTGCGAGCAATTGGCACAATGGCTTTGGGCTCTCGGACCCTTTCAGAACGCCATGGGCTGCTTTCCGGCGTTCCCCCCTTGGTCACCGGTAAGAATGCCATTCGAACGTACCAACTCCGAGAACTCCTTCAAGCCTCCCAAAGATTCCAAAACATTCCTTCCCATCCGGCCAACCTCAAGGTCCCCATTCTGTTGGAGGACAACCCACCCACAGAATCTCTCATCGGCTCGAGTAGGATTTTGGTTTCTATTCATCATTCCCTCTTGCCATTTGTCTCATGACCCTCCCCCAAAGCCCCCCCTCCCCCAAAGCCTCCCGACTAATATCCCCTATCCCCACCCATTGTCCTCCACTAGTCGCTCCAAACTCACTCAAGACATCTCCCTCACTCCCTCCCTAATCCCAGTGGTACCGAATACACTCTCAGAGCCATCCGTTCAGTCTCCTCACTTCCCAGCCAAAGTCGAAACCTTTGTGTTGCTCCGAACGGGGATCGTAGTTGGCGAACTTTGGTCACTGTGCCAGGGATTACGGTCTAAATTTATGATAAACGGCAAATGCGTGTGCATCAACCGGGGTAAACACAATGAGTGGCAGTTGGCATGGATTTTAAAATGAACTGCATGCTCGCATTGTGACTGAAATTCGGAGGAGACGTGTTTTTAATGAGATTGTTACGTGTTAAACGCGATATTCTCCGGCTTGACTCGGTGGAAATTTATGATGACAGAAACAGCATAATATCTCCGCAGTTTTCATATCAGGTTTATCTGTTGTCGGCTAATTTGATCGCAAAGGTGACATCGTCAAGTGTCGCGACATCATCCACCGGTTAACGCTGTGACAAAAAATAAACCTATTGCGAAAATATATAATATTATGATATTGTTTCAGAAATCCTCACGTACATAGCATGAGTATAGAATAACGGGACAATAAATGCAACCTTTCTTTGGTTACAAAGAAACTTAAATGTTGAGTATACGCAAAAATCAAAGTTGTTAATGGATACGCAATGCAGAAGACTCTTGTTGTCAATTACCATAGATTTTTTCTCATCAAACGAGGTGCAAAGAGTGCGAATCTTATGCGCGTATTAAAGAGTAGAAGGGCATAAAGAGAAAAAATCATGTAGTAGCATAGTGTTAACGTAATTGCAAAGAGTTTTTTTGGGTATTAAGATGAGGGAAGCGACTCTACACATTAGATTTGAAAACGATGACACACTTTCAAACTAAAGCCGTAATTTAACAGCACCGAATACTTGAACTAATTTATTCCTCAAACGTATTCTAATTCCCTTTCCATTGTCCTCATTTATTTCATTTTTTTGGAAAATGCTAATCGCGTACATTGCAGCAGCATGAGCTTTCTATTTTTGAAGCAGAGATAAAAAAAACGACAAGGATTACATAAGCCCGTACCGAGATGGTAATTATCCGTCGAGTTCATATTGTACAATCCGTGAAATGTTCATAGACAACACCGTAACACTTTTGGTTGCCTCCATATCCTCGGGGACTTGACTTCCAAGGATTCGAGGAAAGCAAAACGAGCGCGTTTCGGCGGGTGCATTTATTTCTACCCCTCATTAACGGGTTTTCAATCTAATTATTCCCTAATCCCTCCACAATTAGACTTTACTACGAGACCCGGAGTTCACGGCACGGTGGCAGCGGCAACGCGTGGCGCCGACCTTCCCCATCCCTCAACGGGCGAAGCCGCCCTGCCGAAACTCTCAACTACCGTACTCGTCCCCGCATTCCCTAACAAGGCTACATACACCCTTTCTATTTTCACACTAACCAGCACACCGCACACCTACACGCAAACATAAAGCAACCTTCAGTTGAAACAATGACTACAAAAAAAAATTAAATAATTTCGTCCCCCGTCGCCAAATCCTCCGGTGATTTTGGAAGGCGAGATATAGAAAAGAAGTTCAGAATGGAGCTGCATTCTTCACATTTCACGCGCGTCACACGCCACGCGCCGTCGCGGCGTCATTTGGCACGCCATCATGCGCCGCCACTACGCTCGCGCACGCCCTAAAGCAGCCGTGCCACGCCGCCTTTGAGGAGACAATCCTTCCGTTAATGAGCCGAGTGCTTTTAAAACTGCACTCTCTCTAATCGTAAAAAAAATTCGCTTCCAAGACATTCACGTGTCTCCAGCAGAAACGGTTTGGCGAAACTGCATAAAAGTGTTGCGAGAACGATGGTTGGTAGGTTATGTGGGATAGCGACAGACAACTGAGGTTACTCGTACCATACTGAGGGGTTACCTCAGGGAAAAACTGAGTGTCTCAGATTCAGACCTGATGGAGTGGAAGGAATCCATATTAAATCAAACGCAATTCGCGGTTTACCGCAGGATTTTAAATTCTGCTACGCGTTTCAGTTCACGCAGTCGTCTTCAGGGACACACAAGGCCTGTCTTGCACCTAAAGTTACTCTGCGAGTTGAAACGCAAATCACAATTAAAAAATCCTGGTGAAAAGAGCGAATGGAGCTGATATAATACTCCCAAACAATCCTCCCCGCCCACTCCGCCGATTCAAAGCGCAGGGGGGCAACCGCGCGGGCCTCTCTTCTTTGAGGAAAGCGAGCCTCTTTCCCTAAGCCGTACCAATCTCCACCCTCACATTCCCCAAACACCTTCCTCCCCCACAACCTACCACCCCTTCTCCACTCTCTGGAATCCTTCTCGGCAATCTTCGAACGATTCACGCCCCCCTTCCGAAGTGCCCCCCCCCCCCTGCTCTTTCTTGCTGCCATCTCGACGAAACTTCCCTCCTCACCCACATATGCTATCATAGTCGATAAATTACCTCGCCTCGCGGCCCAACTTCCACGGAATTATCCAGAACTATACCCGGTGATAATCCCTCGAGTGACTCTTTTCGAATCCTACCCAGAAAACTTACCCCACCCCACCAACACTGCCTTCAATCGAGTTTACCGGATCTAATTAATGTTTGTTGCTGGGTGGGTGGACTTCAAGACGCGAGAGACCTTGGTGACTGCTGGTATCGCACGTCTGTTGAGTCGGTAACGAATGGAGACGAGACGGGTCGCGCTGAAAAGTTTTTTCATCCCATTCCGAGGAGCTTTGAGCGCTATAATTTCGGAGAAGAGTCGTGATTACTTCGTGGCATCTGGAGGGATATCTTTTTCAGCATTTCTTTCTGAATCAAGCAGTAAAGGCAACGAGCTCGCATGAAAGTTTCGCGTCATCTGAGATAATCTATGCCTTTTCATGAAGCTTGCTAGCTGGGAAAAGACGTTTCTACGTCTGTACCACCCTGCGAGAAGCCGCAGGGGGGCGTGGCTGTTCGTGTTTCAACACCAGCCATGGAAAGAGAAGGAAAAAGGGAATAGACTATGGAAAAGGAAATCCAAAACACTTAGTCGAATTAGCTTCTCGAATTCAGAAAGAATAATGACACTTTGAATAGTGGCTTCGACAGCATGCCCATTTTTCTTTTCTCTGGGCTTCATTGTCACAGTGCAACTAACAATTAAGATGATGCTCTTTTCTCTCTTTGTCACTTGATCAAATTCCATGGTCAGAAGTCCTTAGCTACTCAGTACATCCCCGACTTTGGTTATATTCTTGTAAAGAAAAAACCTAGCAATTCTGTAAGGATGGTACTCCAAACACAATAGGCTTATCCTTTGACACCACTATTCTACTCAAAGAGAACGTTTCTCTACTCCTTCGAAGCATTCAATTTTCATTTCATTGACAGCTTATAGAAGATCATATATATATCCTTTGTTAAATCCATCGTCACACTTTACTTTTGATTGAGTAAGAGTGAGTATCGGGGAGATGTGAAAAAGCTGCTTTACAGCTTTAAACTGGATGCGGCCGGTGATGACACACCCGGGGAGGGCCCACTTCGGGGCGAAAGCGGACGTTTAAAAAGCATCCTTTCCTTTGATCTGGAATATGTGCTTTAGTCAACTCCATACTTAATTTTTAAATGCCTAAATGAGAAACAGGACATAAAACCTTTGCTTTTGTGGTGAAATATTATACCTTATAAGACTTGGCAGTCTTGTCCATTGGAAGAGAGGGATGATGAAACTGAACTATATGGGAACGGAGTGCCACAGTGTTTTTCTGTTTTTTGGTCATTAAGGGTGCGAAGGAAAAAATAGTTTTTTCCCTATCAGCTCGGCAGTCTGTCTTTCTTGATCTGTCGCTTATATCAGCTATTGAGATACAGGGCGGGATTCAAATAATATCTACATAAAAACTTATCTTCTGGCGGCATAAATATGTATCCACCAACGTTAAGTTTCACTTCTCACTTGACGGTCAGATAGGATGCGTTTATGTTCTCTCCGGTTCAGACAAAAAAATGTTATCGTATTGGAGGTGAAATACTACATAACTCTGTGGAATGAAATTTTTGCATGTACACAAAATCCACTCCTACCTTGACAAGGGCAATATACATCACTGCATTGCAGATCAAATTATCGCCTTTGAACACAAGACTTGAATAATATTGTCAGCCCCGGTTGTGGCAGAGTAAAGTCTTTTCCTGCTTACCAAGGATCACAGGTTCGGGTCCCGCCTGGGTGGGTTTTCACCACCTAGGACATGGTTGCAAACGTTTTTCATTATTATATGTTAAACTTCTCGATGTAAAAGGTTTAAGGTTAATAAAAACTACATATATTTTCAACGACGTAAAAGTCATATTTTCTCAGTGATAGTGTTTATGCCAGAAATGCCAGGTAAGGCATGCTATTTTTACATTTTAGCACTCAATTTGATTTTAGAGCTAAATCAACAAAATATTTACGATTGGTACGCTAAAGACTATGAAACATTTTTGACCCAGATTGGGTTTCTGAATACATGACGTCACTTCAGTCAGCAATAAGCGAAACGAAATAAAGAATCCCGATTACCGAAACCGTAATTAAACTGAGGTGGCAATACTCATTCGAGTTCCGAATTACTTTCTCATACTCAAATATCCAATTCCTTTCGAGTGTTTTGGAAAGCCAGATTTAATGCTTCGCGGCGTCGATGTTTGATGTTTACTCGCACGGGATCTTACGGGGGAACACACATATTGCCCTGGGATCAACCGCCTCGAAAGTCTCACTCCAATCCATTCAGGACCTTCCCTCGTCACGCCGACGCAACCAAAGGTCAAGAGAAACTTGGGCAAGTGTCAAACGAGGGGTGGGCGAGGAATGTATCCGCGTGCAATACAAATCCCTTCATTTGGGCAAAAGCGCGAGGTAATTACTTGGGAGATGGAGGCCGGGGCTGGAGAGCCTCCCGGCTCCCGCGATGGGTAAATATGACGGCAAGATGAGCCGCTGCCACGTGCAATTCCCCCGTACACCCTTGAGACCCCCCCCCCCCCCCACCGCCTCCTCCTCCACCACCGAGAACGAACGAACGAGAAAGCCTCCTTCCAGCTCGTCTCGAGATGGAAGTCCTTATCGCCCTAAACCCGAACGCCTCCCCAACCCCACCATCACATCATCCCTTCCCGCTACGCATCCATCTCAGGCGGGTAAAGAGAGTGGCTCGTTTCTTCAAACCCCGACCCCCCCCCCAACCCCCTCCACCCCCAGTGAACACACACAGATCCAACCCATCCTTCGCAAGGAATCGCACACGCTGGCTCCCAGAGATTCCTCCAACCCCCGACACCCACCCCCTCCCCTCATCCCTCCTACCCCCCCCCATTCCCTTTCTCCACTCGCAAAACCCTTTCCGCCTCTTTAGACCTCAAATCCCCCAAGTAGTATCCGACTGAAAACACCACCCTCCATACTCCTTCTCCCTTCCTTCTAAATTTACTCCCCGGATCCCTCGCCTCCTCCTCCTTGAGACCACTTGGCTCCTTCTCTTCCTCCCCCTCATCCTCCTCCCCTCCTCCGACCCTAGTTTCCCTAATATTGCCCTATCCTCGGCCAACCTTTGCCCGTATCCTCTTCCTAGTGCCCCTTTACGTGCCACTCCAAAAACCCCGAGGACCGAATCCCGATTCCTCACGATGCTTCCCACCTTCTCCCGCACACTCAAAGGCCGAGCGATATTCGCATTACAACGTCGAATTTGTGATTCCAATTCCGTGTTGCCAAACACATGCTGTGTCGTATGGCAGTCTAGTCTAGTCCGGGGTTTCGGTATACGTTTTAACACTGTCCCGGGCAAAATGCCGGTACAGTCGTGGTCAGGAGAATGGTAAGGTAAATTAGAGGGGGGTGGGAAAATTAGAGTAAGGAAGGAAGAGACATCAAGAGAAATTAGTGAAAAAAGGAAAGAAAATGGGAAGGTTCCACAGATATTTTATTGACAACCGGTTTCGATACAAGGTATCATCATCAGGCCGCCCCCTGGGTTCTTATATGTAGGTAAAATGGAGCTAGGAGACTTTCTGGGTCAATATATCGGAAGATGGGATGGCTTTATGAATACCTCAGAGTCAGGAGGGCCTGGCAGGCTATTGATTAGGTGAATGAATAATAGATGGCAGAGATTTTTAGGATTCTCATTCATTTTACATTTCTTTCTGGGTTGTTTGAGGGAGGTGAAGTATGTGTTATGGGTAGTTGGTGAAGGTGCATGAATTGACCAGTAATTAGGAACTCTTTTTCCTCCCTCAACGCCTCCTCTTCC
This sequence comes from Pyrrhosoma nymphula, assembly GCA_963573305.1. NCBI lineage: Eukaryota > Metazoa > Arthropoda > Insecta > Odonata > Coenagrionidae > Pyrrhosoma > Pyrrhosoma nymphula. Next base: position 10,055,414 of record OY754332.1, on the reverse strand, counting down.
CTTTCCTTTACTTCTAACATCTCTGCCTCTAACGTCATCTTTCTAGACGTAAACGTCTCCCTCTCGGACCGCAAATTTAGCACTTCCGTTCATATCAAGCCCACCAGCCAACAACAATATCTCCATTTCAATAGCTGCCATCCCACACTAAACGGTCCCTCCCCTACTCCCTTTCTATTCACGGCCACCGAATCTGCAACAACCCTGACTCCCTTGATAAATTCCTCACTAACCTCCATCAATCTCTTCTTCGCAGAAGCTATCCAGAGCAACTTCTCAATAATAAAATTCTCAAAAAACCGCACTCCCCCAAACTGCCCCAAACCAATAGCATTTCTAAACACAATATCTCCCTCTGTACCACCTACTTCCCTGGTGTTGACTCTCTTAGACGCATTATTAAAAACCTCTACCCTATCCTTTCAGGCAACTTAACCACTTCTAAAATATTCCCTCAATGTCCCTCTCTCAGCTTCAGACGCCCCCCCCCCCAATCTATCCGCCATTTTTAAAGTCACCAAACCCCTGTCCAAATCGCTCAAACCCACCAAATCCCCTCCCACCCCGTGCAACCGCCCGCGATGCAAAACTTGCTCCTTCCTCATCACCCAGCCCTTGACGGACAAGTTCCTCGCTTTTCCCCTCCCTTCTGTCCTCTCACCCTCTTGCATCACACCTAACATTGTCTACATCCTCCTCTGCCAACACTGCCCTTCTTTTTATATTGACTTATCCACCACTCCTCTCAACATTAGAATGAATGGGCACCGCTCGTCCTGTAACGATTGCCCCTCCCTCCCTGTTTCTCTCCCTGTCGCCATTCACGTCTCCTCCCACAACTCCACTAGCACTTTTAGCAATAACACTTTTAAAGTTGGTCTACTTGCTTCGCTTCCCCCTTCTTCCTCTCCCCTTCAGCTCAAAGATCTTGAATCTTCTTGTATCTTGATCCACCAGGCTTTCTCGCCCCCTGGACTCAATAAATGACACTAGCTTCTCCCTCCCCCTCACTTTATCTCTCCCTGCTTCCTCCACTCTCCTCTTCCTTTTTCTCTCCTTTATTCCTCTCTCCCCTCCGCTCGCCCTCTCCCCGCTCGCCCTCTCCCCACTCTTCCTCTTGCCCCTCCTTTCCTTCTTATACCTTCCTCTCCCCCTCTTTCCCCTCCTTCCCTCCTTACACATTCGTCTCCCACTCTTTCCCCTCCCATACCTCAATATCTCCATTTCTTCATTCCTACTGTCTACCCTGAGAAAGGTGGTCACGATCCCACCGAAATATCGGAAGTTTAAATTTGTGAGTGTCCTTTTTTCTGTCGCTATATATTTATCGGCCACCCTCTTGGCATATTATATATATATATATATATATATATATATATATATATATATATATATATATATATATATATATATATAGGACACTTCTAAATGAGCTATTTATGGATATTGAGTTATTTACGGATGAATTCGTTTGGATAATACCAGGGGGCAGTCAAGCGGACGGTTCTCTTGACCCAGGTGAGAAAAGGGGCAATTTTTTAATTTTAATAAAGATGGAACAAAAATGCTGTATTTGTGGAAAGATTATAGTGAAGTGGAATTTCACATCCCATATTATAAAGGGCCACGGTGTGAACACCGACACCCGCTCGATCATTGTTCGAGCATTGTTGGGACCGGATCGAATTCAACTATCCGACGGAGAAGGTGCTGTGCTTGTAATTGTTCTCCACATATCAGCCCAAATAGGAAATGAAAAATCTCCGGTACTGGATTGCGGGCCGTTGGGATGGAAAGTAAGTGCTGCAGCTACCACAACAAACCCGTCCCCCTTTCTTTCTCACTCTCTCCCGTCCAGCACACCACAGTGCAAAGTACGAATTCCAGTATACCGCTGCGATAATAATTTCGTGTTGTCAAACGTCCTATAAATCGCACATCGCATGATCACGCACACTGCATAACATTTATCGCGACGTGGGATGCTGTACCTATCACCAGCGGTCATACACCGGAAATGAGTTTTCTACAGCTCTCCAAAACACTCCTCTTCTAGAAAACTGGCGCGTTCCCTCACGAGACTTGTTTTGATATTCCTCACCTTTCATAATAAAAAAAAACATACTTGAACTTTTCTATTTTTTTAATTTTTACGATGAGTTTCGCCGACTTAACGCATCATCGTGAATGAAATAACGGAATTCCGCCTGCTGATAGAATCGCAGTTTTCGAAATAAAAAACGTAATGGACATTTTGTGCCTGGTGTTACCGAAGTTGGCGAAACGTGCATAAAATTTAAAAAAGCGAAAAAAACTGCATGTATTTTGTTTTCAATTATGTTTACTAAGAACATCTTTTAAACGAAGCCTGATACACTAAAGTTCAGTTTTTCAGTCCCTCAGTTTTTCTGACATATTCCATCCATTATGACATATATCTAAACCTAATTTAACGCTGTACAAAAGGAGTTTCTTGTATATGTGACCCAAATTGTACAAGATGCTGCCTAATACATCCAAAGAAACTATTTGCTTTAATAAATATATGAGGTTCATTCAAAAACGTATAGACTATTGATAATATTGAAACCTTATTGCGAAGGGTCTGTTTATTGTGTATATCATGCTTCAAGTCATATTTGTTGTATTTCTATGTTGTAATGCATATTTTCCAGCCACTACAGTTGCTATTTTCTTTACGCACTAAAATTCCTTTCAATATTTTCTTTATGCACTTAGTAATTTTGGTTCAATGTTTGTTCATTTCCGCATATTAGAATATGTAGTTAGCCTAATTACAGGCTTATTGCCTCACAGGCTACCTTACTTCCTTGAATGTCAATAATAACTGTATGAATATATGTATGGAAGAATATAATATTATTATATTATTATTAGCTTCCTCAGTAATTCTTCCCATTTCAGTTTCCTTTCATTATTGCTTCCAATAGGTTTCCACGCCCCGGAATATCTCTGACCAAGAAAACTATTCCCTTTTAATTTGCAGAGTTTTCGTAAAACATCTTTTCTCTCATTTCCCTTTCGCATTACTAATTCATTGGCATTCCTCTTGTAAACAAGAGAAGGACCAGCAGTCCAGTATCTAGTTTTCTTAGATTTTGACCAAATTAAAAAAATAGCCTCGGAATAAGTTTTATAAATCATAAATCTAGAGAAGCACTTGAAAATGGTTTTTTCCCCACAAACCTTTATTTACCTATCATATTTTCAGCGCATGACCGTCATTTTCAAGGACTATGATGCTTTAGTTTTTTCCTCGAAATTTTATTTGTACGAGTGATCAGATTTGGCACATAACGGTAAACCACATAATTCTCACCTGATTATTAACGTCTGATTACTGCTGGCTTGATTTGTCCCTCGTTTACTACAATATTTACTGAGCTAACGATAACATGTTTCGCAAAAATTGAGCCAATTTTCTTATGATATCTGAACCCATGTATGATCTTGGAGCTTACTGGTTAAACCCTATTACCTACGATTGCATGGGATTAGTTAACCCTGTATTAGAGTATGGGACTAAGACATAGCACTTTATCCTTTCAATGAGAATTGAACTAAATTTAATGGACATGTTAATGGTAAAATTTCGGTAACAACAAAACAATTATTTATTAATCGCAATAAAACATTAAAGAATGATTCAAGTAAAAAAAATGGGGAATAATGTGTTGTAAAAGACTAATAAAATTGTGGTAGAAAAGTCTACACAAATGCCAAGGAAAATATAAAATAGAGCATACCATTGTGCTTTAAGGCAAAAATAATTGTTTTATAAATAAATAGAAAACAAAACTATAACAAATTTATGATTTATGTAAACTATTGACACAACCATATTCATATTAAAAATATCGGCCGTTATTTTTTGATTAAACATGAACAGGGGTCAAATGATCCCTTCGTGGTTGGAGAGGTTGGGAGAACTCCAGCGGCTTTAGTATTGAATCATCACTCATTTCATAAGGTACGTCACTCAGAATAAAACCACGTAAAATATGAAAGCCTTAGAATAAAGAGGCTATGTTGCTCTAAAAGAACACTTACAGCATTGAGTTGTAGGTGGGCATTGCCACGTACTAACCACAGATAAGATCATGCAGGAGATAATTTTATGACGTTACAAAATCGATTGAGCACACCACGACTGATCGTAAAAGTGAAAAGTCCTCTCGAGCACGAGGAAAGCCATCCGGATAAAGAGACTGGAGGAAACTCACCCCAAACGGGGATCACTCAAAAAAGAAGCACGCGGGCCAAAAATTTAATCAGACCCGCGTAAAAACGGACCTCACCCGCTTCAATCAGGTACTTTGTCTTGAGAGGCGAGTCGCGCGCGAAACCACATTGAAGCCTGTGGGGAGGAGAGTTCCACCGCGCGGCCATTACCTGCGGGGGCCAGCATACCAAGACCTTTTACGGCACCCTTTTGAAGGGCTAGGGTCAGTTGATGTGAGACGATGGGTATGGACCGGGAGAGGGTGGTAAGGACGCCACCTCCCCGATCCCTCTCACTCGGCCCTTATTCCTCCCGCCCCTCATTCATCTCGGCCGCATGCTTGATCCTCCACATCCCCCAGGCCCTCTTCTCCCACCCCCGGAGAGGAGGCCCGGCCATCAAAACCCAAATGGACTCGGGGGCAGGAATATGAACGAATGATAAGCGGCCCCTTATCCCTTGGCAACCGCGGTAAAGTGCGTAATTTCCTACTTTGCCGGCCACTCCCCCTTCTTCCCCCCCCCCTTAGCCCGAGACCGCCACTCCAGGCTCGGGTCGAGTTCTTGATCCCCGACCTTCGAGATGAACTCACCCTCCTCTGTCGTCCATATATGAGAGCTTCGGAAAAATTTCTCTTCCAAGCCTTCCGCATCCTTCTCTCCTCCCTCCGCAGACCACCACCCCTCTTGGGAAATATTGCCTCCTCTGGTATGAGTATAGGGGGTGGACGACGGACCCTGACGAGACCCTGGCTATCGAATATCCTGCGGTGCCGGGGGGGTACGCAATCTACCCGAGGATCTCGTCGGACGCCGTGCCCTGTTTCCCCTGAGCGTGGTGCGTGGGGGCTTTGTCACGACGGGGGATGGCGGCCGGGTGGTGGACACCCCCCTGAAATTCCCTTCGCCAACCTCCCCATGTCCCGCGAGCCTGCCAGGAAATTACTTGCCCAGAAATTATGCCGCTGCTTATGCTCGCACGAAGGAGGAACCGTAAGAAGAAGAGAAGTTTGCCCCAAAGACGTCAACGCTTGCTCTGAAATTTCATCAATCCAGCCGGGATGCCTGTCATCGTCACCGCCGCAAAGTGCAGTGAGGCTATGTGATAATATAATACTCCGGCATCACACTACGACGTAAACTAAGCGGCGCAAAAGCCATCATTAATCACGTTATAAATATCTGAGGGAATATGGTGGTAGCTGTTGGACACCTAGAGGCCACACGCCTCGGATCGTATTAAGGCAGAATTCCAAATTGTAGAACCTTGACAATATTGAGAGTGTGACGTCCAAGCCTAAAAAATCACGAGTTTCAAATGATAAAATCGGGATTTTTCTTGGCTGCCACGGCAATATTTCGTCAATGTCGAGGAACGTTACTTTTGAACCTTCCTCAATCATGCGCCACGCTAAGGTTACAAGAATAATTCCGATCACATGAGCTCCATATTGATCCGTAAGATAATTTTTAAACATTAATTTAAAATTCATAGCCAAATACAGAAGCTACGCGTGCACACTAGCGCGCATGGTTTTGAAGATAGGGAAACAGGACGAAAACATCTATTTTACATATAACCGCGATGAAATTCGTATACAATTATATCTTGGAGGTATAACTGGATAACATACCCGACCGGCAACTAATATATCAGGGTGCGCATCCCGGTCAAATCGAATTATTTTTTGTGATTAATATCAACCGTTTAGTGCAAAACGTCGGTTTACGTTTGCATCACAGTGGAATCGATAATACAGGTGAGCTACAATGCTGAAAAAATAAATACTGCTACCTTTTATTTCCACCATCGCCGAATACAATAGTCACACAGCCAGATAATTCCGCCAAATTACAGCTCACCTTCCGTTCCATCTTTGTCTGATATTCATGCCTCTCTGTTCAGCATAGTTGACCTAACTGTGACTCTTTTGGCTGTTGTACGCGGACTGTTGTATGTGGAAGCAAAATAATACCCTGTTGCTGGCCTGAAAACTCAGATTACGCAACAATAATTTACAGCTGGGGCTCACCTCCCAACGGATGAGCCACTAATTCTATTCCCGCAACTGTGTCTCTTTGTGAGCACCGACGAATAATCACCACCCCAACTTCCTCCTCTATCCAATACTCTCATCTACCCCGCAATAACCCGCCAGCAACTTTGAACCACGATCGCGGCCACCTACAGAGGGCACACCCGACAATTACAGCAATTACATCCACTACTTAACATGCGCCCCTGGGAAGTAATGTCAATATTATTACTAGGTCTCCCTGTGGTCGGGAGGCGGGGAGGTTTCACGCAGCAGCTGAACCGAGAGGATTAAACGGGAATCAAATCCTTCCCGTCATTGACTCGCCGATGCGAAACCAAATCCACCGAGCAACGGCGGAAATAGAGTTGGGGTTAAATGTGGGCCCCGGCAGTGAAACGCTGGATACTTCTGTGATCACCTACTGGGCACGCTTACGGTAATCGAAAGGCAGTAGTGAGTTGGAGATGCCCCGTTGAGACTTTACGCTAGTTATTCATTTGCTGGAGGGAAGTTCACTTTTAGAACGCTAGCAAGTCATTTATTGCAGTCATCAACAGCATAAACATTGGTTCATTAGGGTTCAACATTGGTAAACCATTTGACTCTTTTCTAAAGGCTTGGTTTGGCTTTTAGAAAGCCTGTTGTGTTGGAAATTTAGGCAACCCTTATCAAAAACATTACATCGCTAACAATTTTCATAGTCACAACAAATATTTCAATTAAATGGCGAGGAGTAAAATATTTTGTATCACGCATATCATATTCGAAATGCAGTTTATATTAACTCAAAATGCTTAAGCAATGATATTTCTTTAAGTATTTAACCTAACCCTAGAAATCTTTGTAGCCACGACTGTGTTAGTATCCACTATTTGTGCTGGCTGATGACCTCTACGAGTCGCACACTCCTGGGACGTGTATCAACTGGATTAATTTAGAAAAGGAGAGGATGTATTTAAAATGAAGATGGGTTAATACAGGAAGCTCGATCGGGGGCTTACGCAGCGAATGGTCAGAGTAATTTGTGCTCGGGACTCTCATAGGATAAGGGACCTTATTTATTTTCAAGATTAGATGAAATACTCAATCCCTCTTCATTTTGATAAAATACTCAAAAACAGGAAGCTAAAATGCAATAATTCGCAAAGAGGAAAAAAGGGATTCCGCTGAAGATATTCACCAATATGGCTGATTAGTATTTTTCTTAATATAATACTGAATACGAAAACTTCTTTATGAGAATAGAATCCTTCATGCGTGTTACTATTTCTTCACTAACCGGCAGAGGTTTCCAGCCTCTCAACGACGGCACATAATTGGCTAGGGGATATTGATGCAGCTGGCGTACTAATCTCACACGTGGACAGTCCAAATTTGAATTCGGTTTGAGCAATTTGAACAGTATCGGAGACTTTTCCGAGGAATCACAAATCCCCAGTTTAGTGCTACAAGGAGAGCGTTTCAGCTGCACCACACCGTCCGTCAGCTTGGACACAAACTTTGGATCTCATGTTGCCAAAAGTTGAAAAGTCAGCTAATTTCGACGCCGGGTTTCTCCCTTTCTACTATTTCCCAAACAACTCTTCCATTACCAGCCCACCCACCTACCTCAAATAGCCAAAATGTCCTCAGTTGTCAGTGGCCTCCCCAAAAAACTCATTAGGTGGCGAGTTGTATGAATGTCAGCTACGTATGGCCACCGTTTCAACGATAATTTATTATTATGAAAGTTCTCAACCGGTATAGGTAGGTTTCAATGGAAGAGAGTAAAATTTCTTTAAATGTTCACAGGCACAGACCCCTGTCTACCAACACGCTTCCTTTCTTCATCCAAGCATATACCTCTCGTTATCCCATCCACAAATCCTATTCTATTTCTTCCCTTTCCCCACTCACACAACAATCTCCCCTCTATTACATCCTTAAGTAGCCCGTCGCCCATCATTACCTCTTCCAACCACCTACTCTGCCTCTTCCAAATCTCCTCCATAAGTTTCCTACCCTCACCTTTTTTCGTCTTCTTTTCCGTCTACCGCACTTTCTTCATTCTCCTCAACATCCACATCTTAAAACGCCTACAACCTATTCCCTTCTTCCTGTCTCAGAGTCCGCGTTTCTGCACCATACAGCGTTACACTTCACATTAAACTCAACGCATATTCAACCATGTTTTTTACCCTTTTTTCAATGACGCGCCTGCAACAAGGGTTTCCGCTGGTTCACGGATCCGCAGATTGGGCTGAGTGGAGGTCGTGGGTCAGGGACGAGAGACTGGGAGATAGCGGCGGCGACCCGATAGACGTGACGCAAATGATATATCATGCGACTGAATGAGGAGAGAGGAAATGAAATCACTTCCCAAAGATATGAGGGTTATATGATGAGTGGTGCACAGGCATCACCGAAGCATTTCCCCGGCCGTTTCCACGATAAATATCCATTTACCAAGCCACGCCCCGGCAGATTCCCGACCCCTGACCTCCCTCCCCCTTTTCACGAGAACCGAAATACTCCCCAAAAAATAAGGGAGAAAATCGGTTGAGAAAAATGGAGCCCCATCGTCCGACTGTTACCAGTCGGGGGTTTTTATGACAAGGTGGCAGTTGTGGAATGGGAAGCTGAGTTGGGCCTGATCTGCATTACCCTTTTTTTATACTCGGAAAATATCGACATTTATAGTCGGGGCAATCGGTTCGCTATGTCAGTGACAACTATCCCCTGGGAAAAAATCCTCATATTCGTCCCCTTTGCGGTTTTTACGGCTGGATTGATTGTCGGACCTTTTGACACATTTGAAACGCAAGCAGTGGAGGTGGGAGAAGGATGACCACGGTAGGGATAGGGCGATATTCGATTCCCAGAAACGCATTCTACTATAACTTTCGCACTGAGTAGGACATAAAATATATCGCCAGGTAACGCATGCTAAATGATGTTAGATATAGCAAAAAGGGAACTTATAGCCCGTGTTGCACGTGGCAGGATGCATAATATTGCATGATCCTCACTCATACATATGTGTAAACATTTCCTGAACTGGTTCGCTACTCGTCTGTCCTACTCTTCTGCATATTCTAATCCATAGGGTCAATGCAATTTCAATGCATTGGATACATTATGCATGTAGTGGTGACGAAAGACTTCCACTCCGTGACGCAAGTTTGGCTCGTTGCATTTACCGACTTAATTGGACACCGAAATTCCGTATTCAAATCACATGCATATCGAATTCAAATCGCACATTTAATTACTTATTTAAACTAATGCTCAATGGATATCGTATATCACAAGCTATTGCGGGGCTATATATTGCATATCCGAATGCCATAATCTAGGAATGCGGTATCTCACGAATATCGCACATTTCGGTCGATATATCGCAACATTGAAGATCCCTTGGAAAGAGCGAAGCGAGCGAACGGTGATGTTTGGTCACCCTGAATGCTTATCCACTTATATTCAACGACAAAGAAAAGCGGATCGCTAACGACAGGATCATATCAAACATTAACCACTGTAAAAATGCTGCAATAGTAACGTGGAATAGGTTCCATCTTTTAGCCGCTGGAGTGGAATTCCCTCAATTCACTTCATGAGCCAAAATCTTTACCAATTAGTTAAACAGAAGTACATGCCCAGATGGGAAGGGACTTCTTAATGAATGGACAAGGACATGGCTACTTAGGTTTTTGATGATGGGCCAAGAAAGTATTATGAAATATGGCGCGCGTAAAGAGCATACATGTTACCACGCTTGGAAAAGGGAATGGGATGGACAGCACCTATGTCTTTGAAATGAATATAATACTAAAGAGACACATCCACACGCTTAGAGACCTATTACCACAATCTACGGCATAATCTTTCAAGAATTAGAATTCGATTACAATCTCAGTATCCTATATCATTTGACGGGACTATACCTGTATAAAAAAGTACGATTTTAGAGGCTGAATTTCTTGTGATCTATGGGTTATCTATAAAAGATGTCAAACTGACAATATCAAACTGATTTTTCCTCGAAGCATAAATTAATTGCAAATTAAAAGCCAAAAGTGTAAAAATTCATATCGATTCGTAAGAATTTTACTTTCAATGCAGTTGGGACCTTAAATATATTCAACTTATGCTACTTTCTTGACACATGATTAGCGGGCGCAGTTATTTCTAATCGGCTCTCGACTTGATAAAGTAAGCTCCCTGCTGGATATCACTCACGAGAGTCAAATTACTTTTATTCAACCCACATCAAACGCCGACCTTCACTCATACCCGATTTCCACAAGAGGCTGAAGCTGTAAGACTTTGACGTTGATTCTCTTGCCGGCCATGATGCATCAAAAGAGCAGCTACAGATTCGTTTCCAGAATGGTAAGGTTTAGTGCCTTGCAAAACGGGGAGAAATGGCCGTATTTCACCGGAACAGAGATTTCTACTCTAGGCCTTTTGTACGCTAGCGAGGAAGCACATGGCGAGCGGACAGTCCCAAAAGTTTTCAGCAGTCACGTTCGAAATCATTTTAACTCAGAATTCTTTGGACTAAGTCACTTTCAGTGCTCCCGTGTTGCACCCATATTTTACCCAATATTTCGACTGTAAACATGAGTTGCACTCTGTATCATAATGGCACACAAAGTTTTATAAATAATATCAAACTAAAACCAAGCAAAGGCAAAGCATTTCATTATGCATCACATTATTTTTACTCCACAAATCCTCCAATATCCTCAAAATATACTTATCTTGTAAGTCTTTTGGAGAAAATTGAAGGCGGGAGTCTTCAGGAAAATTTGGTCATATTTGTTCCTCTGTAAATATTTCGATATTTTTCTGTTTTTTTAATTTTTCGACCACTAACCACTGTTCAGTGAAAAGAGAGAGTCCAGGATGAGGTAATGGGATGGAAGAAGACACACTGTGGTGCATCAATGATTCTCCATCTCCTTTTTTTATCTCCCCTCCGTAAGGTTCACTATGTTTCTTTTGGTTGTCTGGTATCTCAAACGCTGTGTGCAATTTTCTATATTATTGCCATCTATTTTATATTACAAAATGAATTTAAAGAAATTTACAATAAAATAGGCCAAAATAAGTTAAGTTGAGCAAAAAAGTGCGCAGTACCTCAATTCATAACTTGAACCTCAGTTCTGCATCACCACTGCTGAAAAGCTACTTTCATTTAGTAGGGAAAATGTTTCAAAATAATTAGAAAAGTATGAAAAAACAATTTATGTAGTCACCCATTAGGGAATCCTTCCGCAATAAATCAAGAAATATGCAATAATGTTCATACATGGGTGTACGCCTTTTTGTTTCCCAATGATCCCCTGCTAGAGGTAAACTGGGAACTGTGAACGTAGATGGAATCCATAATGAGCTCTCTATAAGCGGCGATAGGGTTCCTGATTTTGGGTTATCTTTCATGTTGATAAGCTGGGTTGAAGCCGTGGTAGCAGGTTTCTTATACTTCTTACTTGAATACTCGGTAGCTTTATTTGTACTATTTCATTCGGGAGTTTTCTCTCCTATTTCTCCATACTCCCAAAGCTCTTGTCTTTTATATTGGCCTATAGCTAGGGCTAAAGGCCAATATAAAACGTCCTCATACGTCCTCATTTATGCGGGCATGTCCGTATTTTCGACTTCTAGTGTATCGTCGGCGTACATTTTTACGATTTCTGCTAATGTCCGCATTTTTTATTTTTGGGAAGTAAGATCATTTGATTTTTGTTTGTATCTCGTATCACCAACTAGTTATGTATATTTTAATATCAATTATTGAATTACAACGTTAGCGATCTGTTAGCACTGAGCATTGGTGTGCTATTTTCTATGTACAAAAACTTAAACGAATTGTTGATAGACGGTACTACTGGTCTACCATGGGTTGGAAATAGTTCGTGTTTGGCTACCAGATGGCTCTGTGACACGAGGCAGGGGTTGGGGTGATGGCAGCTGGGGGGGAGGGAGGGGTGCACCGCAGAATATAGTTGTTTGACAGTATATAATTCCATGAATAATGTTTCATTTGGCAGTCCTTCGAGCGTGTTGATCAATCCCGTTGAGGGTGTCCGCATTTTGGGGTTTCAAAATATGGTAACCCTAACTATAGCAAGAGGCTAATTTGACTCAATCTAATGATTTCCTCATTCAGCAACAACAGCAAGCTAATCACACACTTCAGATGCCACCTTGAATCCACAAAAAGTAGGTACTTCATAAGGCGAGAACCTTCATTTGAAGAAATCAAAGCGTACGGATCGCCATATCGGATTCTAGTGCTTTACGGCCCTAACACGCTTAAGGGACTGTAAAACACTCACGTACCGTCCCTCAAAGCTATTTGAAGTTGCTACGGATTCTTCAAGGCTCTTCAACTCATTATGCATTCCATTTGCTTTATGTCGTGGCGCGCTTGTCAGGCAATGGTGCACGACCAGAATGTCATATCAGAGGTTCTAACGCACGAGGCACGCACCAGTGTTTCGAGCCTTGTTCAGAACAGGCCTAACGCGTGTTGGCTGGCCTGTTCCCCACCCTCCACCCAAAGAACCAGGACCCAGGGCTACTGCCTGTTTAACGTGACACTTATTTCAATAATAAAAAACGAACTCAATTTAGCACTCTCAAAATTGGATACTGTAAGTCTCGGATAAGCACTTTCATACGATCCAGTTATCCGTTTCAATTTCAGAATTTTTTCGACGCCGTGGGGTAAGCGCAGAAACTTTTGCATTTGCTTGGATTGTTCATGAATACACAACAATCTTTTTCGTTTTAGACAAAAACTCCCCACTTTCATACGCTCCGATAAATCTTTAAGTATCTTCCCTGGTACAGAGGCGTTTTTGCAAGTAACAGTATAAAATCAGGAAGCCTGAGTGGCGTGGTCCGGCAAGCCAATTTCGCGGTTCTCTTCTCGATCAGGATGGTATTTTCTCCTGGAAATGTCTAACTATTTCGTCGTCACCGCTTAGAAAAGTTGATTACGCTTTGAATATTTCGAATGACTTCATACCTTAGTTTTATGACGAGTACAGCATTCAAGCCCGAGGCTGTAGGTTTGGTAACCAGGGTGGCACGTTAGAAACCTGTCCACCGCGATTGGCTCGGATATGATCGCTGCTAATGAAGGTGGTATGTCTTGCTTGGTGCGCCGATAAGCTGGACACAGAGGAAAGCGGGTAGAAGAGCTCGACCCATAATATATATCCCACTCGAGTACCGATTGCAGAAGAGCTTGCCACTGCGGAAAGCGGCTTTGATAATGAATGGCCGGAATTAATTCCCGGCGGAGGAAACTAATAGTAAAAAAAATTGGATGAAAATCCTTCCCGGGGAGTGAGCGGCCGTAAAGTGTTGGTGCCTGGGAGGCTTTGATGCCGGGCAATCGGTTTTATATTTCGGTCGACGATCGAGATGAGAGTCGCAGTTGAATTGCCAATTGCTGCCGCACCCAAGTGATATAGTGGCCCTTTATTTTTTGGGCCCCAAGAGCGGAAGAAATACGGCTTCCTCGGCACTCTCTGGCCCGGCCGGAAGAGATTTTTTACGTTTCAAGTCCCCATTGCCACCTTCGTTTAAAAAAAAATGGAACACCCAATGCCGATGCTTCATGTAAAATTGATAATACACGTGATGGAGAGGCGCGTTATTGCACAAGTGTCGGACGTATCTTCGGGGCATTTTTTTTGTTTAGACTCGGAAGGGGGCAAATGTGTTGTCAGCTGAAAGTCGATGCCGGATTAATGGCCCTCATATCAAGAATTGAATTTAGGATTCGGATGGCGGGGATGTCCTCTCTCGACGCTGAAGAGAGTCCGCGCTTCCAAATCGAACTAGACGTTAACGATGGGGTCTAGTTTGAAATTGACGCAAAAAACGACAGGAATAGGAGAGGGAGCATTGCCCCATGGCCAGGAAATAGTCCACAAATCTTGAGAAAAATGACGCTGGATGTGTCGCAAAAAGAAAATAAAACTAGAAAAGGTCGACGACGAACGGAAAAATTGAATCTAGAAAGAGTAGAATTCGGCTAAATTAAAGAACTGATGCATTGGCGTAAGAATGGATTATTTTGTATTCTGTGGTGGAGAGAATTTCTTCAAATTCTGTTTAAACCCTCCTGCTGTCTCTAAAAATAAACGATTAAATATAATTCACGCTCACAAGACTGAAAATGAAATAAGAAAAATATCCCTGAAGAGTTAAATAACGGCTACTTAAGCTTATCTGAAATGGAGCTAAGCGCGTGCTCGAAAAATTGGTCTCACATCACTGGACTATTTCCCAACTGTGCTAATACAGAAATAGTAACTTCATTGCAAGCAAGGAAGCTAATTTATTTATGTGCATCACATTGACAAACTAGAATATTCCCACTTCACGGAAAACCACATTCACTAAATAAAGCAACAATAACTATATTTTAAAGGCCTAAAATATCTCTGTTGGTATTATAAAAATAAATCTTTTCTCATTTTAAGTAGACAAGAAAAACTTCAGTGATGGAAAGGTATAAATTTACTGAATAGAAGAATGTATTTCAACATTAAAATTCCTTCGATTTAACAAAATTCACCCCCTGTTACCGGCCCAACTCAAATTCATTTGCTCATTTTTGCCAAGTTGCACACTTCTTATCCTCTCATTGAAAAGTCAATACTACAACAACTGTCATTACGGTATTAACTCGTTATCGACAGTAGTCTGTCTTGAGGATAAGCAAATAACAGCAATGCTCCGCAAGATTAAATCTTTCGGATTGAAATAAACAACAAAGTAAAAGCAGCATATCAGTTTCAAGGCGAAGCTGGGGGCATGAGCGTTCTCGCGCATTTCAAGGACAGAAAAAATGAACGCTTTCACTCGTATCTTTATATAACCTTCAGTTTTCCTTCATTAAATGAAAAAAATAATTAGAAGATGATCACTCATGCGTGAATTTTCGTGACCTTAATTGTAATTATTTATTACAGGACGACTGACACTCTGCCTCCATTGTAATGAGAAACTTACTCCGGTGGAATTTTAAACCTGCGTTCTAAAACCAAAATAATGAGCACTGAAAATTAAGTTTCACAATAGGACTTGGTTTCCTTCAAAGATTCTCTGAATACCCAGAATGAGGTGAGAAAAAACAGTTAACATTTGCGTGATGACAAATATTTAAGCGTTCACAAGTAAAATATGCTAACCTGCTCCATGGATCATTAAAATAAATGACATCATATACCTGTGCATAACCACTTTTCCACATGGTACTACATATTTTTATTTGAAATAAAGTTCATTAAACTAACACGCCATGAAGACAAACATACACATATCCTGCCGGTGGTTATTATTTATTGGTAATACAGAGTGAATGAGTTTACACTATCAGAGAAATTCAGAGGTAAACCATTCTGTGCTAACTTTCTAAATATTTCACTTAATTCATGACGCATTTTATGAATTGTTCATAAGTAATAAATGTCGTGCATTTTTCTTAAATAACCAATTATATTAGCAAAGCGAGGTGGCAGTTTCCATGATAAACTTCATGAGTAAGCATGAAGAACAAAGCAGCTTCTCTCCACACACACGGGTTAAAGCATTAGAATGTTCTTTAAATTACCGCATAAAATATTTGTTCAAAACCGATGAAATCGGTCGCCTCTTGGTAGATAGTAAAAGTAATGCAAAAAAATCATTCAGTTATCGCTGAAACAATTCACGTATCGGCTGAAACAAAGCCAATACGAGCAAATGATGACGGAGTGTGACCTCCTCGGACACTGTGCCCCCTAGAGGGCACATAAAACAGCTATTTTTATGTGTCCTATCCCAGGATATTCCGCTAGTAATTTGTGCCACAAAGTGGTGCATTTTGTAAGGTAAATGTAGCAGCACCATTCCAGAGCACTCATTCATGCAAGAAGTCAATGTTTCATGTGCTATAGTCATAGTCAACATGGCTGATTCCCAGAGGACTCGTTTTGCTCGCACTGATGTTAGAAATCATTTTATAATCATTCCAGTTTTTATGTAATTTCTCCTGTTTGCTATCGCTTTGACTTTGCTATGAACATAGAATATTTGCACGATAGCTATTCCTTCCTGCATTTGTGATATCTTCAGCTCTTAAAGAAGTTGAAGCAATTGAGGTATAGGAGAAGTGAGTCGTGTTGCACTCAAAGTGAGACGAGTTTTTCAATGCTTCCCTCAATAAGAGAAACTTGCTTGCAAGGACCTAAAGTTAGACCCAATTTATTGGATCAGAAATCTGATCACCTTTGGCGTAAACAATGTTCTTAAGCCTAAATTGAAACACAGACAAAGTAATCGTTTTACTATTTGCACCAGCCATATGAGACAATGAGTTTTGATAATTTTGTGGCGGAAAAAAGACACCGATTGAAACTTCGCAGCTGAACCGTGCAACTTCGCCGCCGATCCCCCGACTCGACAGCAGGTCAGGCGTGAAAGACGCCTCCATCTGGGCTTACACAACCGTAAACCACCCACACTGCCCCTCCGAGAGAATAAAAAAGGGATGAGCGGCCGAGAAGAAACAAAGGGATGACACAATGCACAGAGCGGTGTACGGGGTGGGGTGATGGGATACGGGGGGGAGGGGGGAAGAGGGAGGGGGGAAGAGGGAGGGGGGAAGAGGGAGGGGGGAAGAGGGAGGGGGAAGAGTGGCGGGTGGAGAGAGAGAGAGAGAGGAAGTGAGGCTTGAGGCTTCCGCCGTCGAATGAAAGGCCTTCGACACGAAGAGGGAAGAAGAAGAAGCCCAGGAAATGCGTGGCGGGCAAACATGCGGGAGGACGACATCACATGGGAGGGAGGGAAGGTGGGGAGGGGGTTTAAGTGGGAGGTACTTCTCACCACCCCCCTCGAAAGAAGGGGGGTGGTGAGAAGAACAAGGGATGGGAAGGCGTGAGGGGGAGAGAGAGGTGTGGCGCAAATGAATGATGAGGCCACCACGGTTGCCACTTTTATCGCCTCGCGTTACACCGTCCGTGGCGCCTGTCGACAGCAGAGGTCATTAGCGTCAGAATGTGGGATACAGAAGGGGAGGATTCGCAACCAAAAGCGCACCTTGATTTATTTTTTAAAACGCAGAGGTTGGTTGGTTCTTTCTCCATCTACGTGCAACTCCACGAGCCGAAGCAGGGGCGAGGGGGGGAGGCTAAGGCACAAGCCGAGAGAAAGGGAGGAAATAGGAAGAGGACGTGAGGACGGAAGTGAATTGTATGTCAGCGTACTAAGTGTCTCGCTATTTTTTGTTGAAGTCATTAACGGTGCGTAGAATGGGTTTTTGTACCTGCCAATTTGACAGGGCATCTCTCTCATTTTGTCGCTTCTATCAGTTCTAAGATACAGTGCAGGGTTAAAATATTGTACTCTTTTATCGTTCTGGCAAATGCCTCATCTGATCTGCCTGATCTGATTTTTTCAAGTAATCTAAGGATTCGTTCACAGACACTTCACTCGGCGTAACTTGACTCATTCTTGCTCCGGTAGTGAACCAGAGCGCGAAATTTTGAACTAATCACATTACTGCCCAAATCGATCATACAATCGATTGGTAGTCATCTCCCCCGAAACAGCTGAATTGAGGAGTAGTATTAATAGTAAATAGTGCGTTGAACTACAGAAGCATTAAAATGGAAGGTTGGCTGTACAATTGAGGGTTATTTCGCAATATCTCGATCAACTTCTCCAAATTCTTTCCCGCTTAAATGTATCCACAGAAAATTACACAACAGAACCACATTTTCAATATGACTGTTCGTGGATATATCGAGTGTAGCAATCGATTGCTATCCGACTATCGATGGCGCATCTGGCCATGTTAATGGCTGGAGTTAAGAGAAATTTGAGCTGGGCCCAACTCAACTCCAGGCTACACCGAGTCGATCTAAGCCGCTTTATATCATATTGAACTAGCAGACGTTATTCTCAAGGTCCTATCTCCGGCGTTGCGTCAAGTCGAGGCAAGTTGCGCCGAGTAAGGTTGCTGTTAACGAGGGTTAAACCTGGTGAGTAGCCTCCACATTTCCTGCGACTCACAGTCTAGTCCATGCATCAGCCGTGAAACACTCAATTCGCCCAGAGCAGTTTTTAATGAGGCGTGCGGCTTCCGTTTGTATGTTTTCATTTCTTGAATCAAATTGTTTAATACAGGGCCTTAAATGCATGCAAATTACTCAAGATGTTACCTGATGGGAGCGAAGTAGTTAAATCATCTTGGATTACTCAATCAACTAATACCAGCCTCCAATAATTCATTCAACGGACTGCTGCCTCCAATAACTTGTTATTTATAAAAAAAATAAGTTTACTGCCAGATAAGAAATTTTTTGTGTGACTTCAATGAACTAATATTGGTTCACAAAACAGTAAACTCACAAAACAGCCAATGTGAGTCATTTCTATTCTCATTTCTCCCAAAACGAAGGCTATCGTATTCAAGTTTTCAACCCTGCGTTGAACTGAATCATTTTATTTTGGAGACAAACTTTCGGAGGCGTACGGACGAAGTTTCAACGAGTTGATTCGATTTATTTCACTCTCGAGCAGCTAGTTTGGAGGAAAGAGGATATTCATCGACTCTAGAGTTTGACCCCCTGAGGCACTAAAGGAAATTACAGCAGAGGCACGGCGCGCTATCTCCTATTCCTTACCACTTGAAGTCCCGTTCACTTATCCATTAATATTGAGCTTCCTTTAGACGGCTCGCGAGGCCCTGCCCCTTAATTCTCCGTTCACACTACCACACGCTGGTAACTCATACGCTAGCGGAAACTTTGCCGTGAGAAAGCAGTTTGAAGCTAACCTCAGTAAAGCGTTTTGCCACAATTAAGTAAACAGTGTTTGCCGCTGGTCGGGCTCCTGTAATTCGTGTAATGGAAGCTAGTTGAAATGCATGGTTTGAATTTCGGTATCAACAGAGAGATGGGAACTTTTTCTTTATAATGAGTCCAAATTGATTTGATGTAGCGTGCTTCACCTTAAGGGTAATCATGAGCAATATAACACCGCAGATAAAATTCAATGAATTTGGCATGATTATAAAGATAATGCTCTAACCCTGTATTTCTTAAAATTACAAAATATCAGCCGCTTGCCGCACTGCTATTAAAAAAGAGAACTTTGACAAAAAGAATAAAAGCAGTTGTCCTGGGATTAGATCACGGCTGCGCGCTCCGGAAACATGATACTAAAACAAAAAAGGAAGTTGTGACGCAAGTATCGTGTCAGAAATGAAATGGTACACAGTTAAAATTTTTTCATTATTATCGTAAAAAATAAATTTATTTAACACCGAAATGATATTTATTAAATCTTGAAAAACCTTCGGCTGTGAAGGCGATTTCATCTTATGGTGTCGCGAATTATTTGAAGGCTCAAACAGGAATACATCTTTAGATGATGAAATTTTCCCTCGTATAATTACAGCAAAGTTTTTCCGCCATTAATATTGCAATATATACTTCATGCTCCTAACCTTCATGCTACTAACGACGGACAATTAAATAAAAATAATATTCAGATATGATTGCTATCGCCTGTGGAAAAATCTCGCTCACAATACCCTAAGTCGCCAAGTTATCCATTATTCATGCCTTTTTGTGCGAAAGGAGCGTAATTTATCCACACATCCCCCCCGAGTAAACCGTGTTAAGTACATTTCTCCGTGGGGAGGGATGATACGAGGATGCGGTCGAGATGCGGGAGGAGGCGGTAGGGGGTTCTAGACCTCGTCGCTTTTACTTCCATCAAGGCCGCGGGGATGGTGTCGGGGGTGGGGTGTCGCAAGGTAGGCGGTGCACCGCGGTTTCCGCAGGAGGACGAAGAAGCGAGCGATCAAAAGGGATTGAATGGGGCCGGAGATGAATGGCTGTTCGGCGCGTCATCGCCCCATTCATCACTCCCTCGCGTGCGGTCAGAATCTGTGCGCGCTTTCACGGAGTGATTATTACCCCCACAGCGCCACACCCACCGAGCACATCTCTTCACCCGCCGCTCCTCCCCCGCAATGCATCACAATGCCGGAACCATTTATCGCAACAATGAACGGGGCCGGATTTGGCGCGGAAATCTTGGAGAACGAAACGGTGTGATCGACAAGTGAATTTGCACCAAAACTTTCGAACGGGTGTTAAGTTTTTCTCACATCGCGAAAAACGTACGGCATCATTGCCGATAACGATAATGGCAGATGAAGTGATCTTTTGAACAGAATGAAAAAGGGGGTGGCTATAACGCGTCTTTTACAGATGTATCCCATTCTCACTTCTCTCCGATGAAACTATTTCTTCAATATTTTTCTTCAATCTCTTCCATTTCAAAAGAAAGAATGATCTCTTCAGTTGCCTCCTATCATGTAAGCGTAGAAGCATTTCAATTTAATGTGTTCAGATAGCTACGGTAATCCATCAAGCTTTAGGCCGATTTTAAAACTTAGGGATAGAATTAAAACAGCGCCTTAGACCAAATTGACCATAAATTATGCAAACTCGAAGTGAAATCAACGATCATTAACTTTGGCGACTGAGCGGATGCAGGTTTTTGAATCTTGTCACACGATGGACCAAATTAAATGACCCATCTTATGGAAATGTTGCAAATTACGAAAGTTAAATTCATTACTACGCATCTCAACGAAAAGTTTACAGTGTAGAAGTGTGACATAAGGTTATATATCAATATGTCTCACACATTAATTAACACAAAAGGGTGAAATGACTTATGAGACTCCAATGACTCCAAAGATTTAACTTAAATCTCAAATTAAAACGCAAGTTATGCTCGTTCAGGGCTCTTTTTTCACCAAGTGAACATTTATATGTTTTTCAGTCTTCAAAATTTTATTATCAGTCTTTTAATTTCACCAAAATTTATTTATCTGAGGTTGACATCTCTCAAAATATAATGATAATTAAGTGTGCTCAACATTTGCGTAGTTGGAAAGATAAAATCAAATGGCCCGTTGATACGTTGTAGAGTCTGCTCCGATGTGTAATCAGGATGTTCATAATTAAAACAAGGTTACAAGACGACCAGTCAGCAAACACATTCCAAGGATAATGCGCCTTTGTTTCTCAATGCCATTCTGAGAAACGGGGTCAAGTGAGGCCAATGATTTTCGCCGAGAAAGAAAGGCAAGCTTGAGACACTCTTCTCCCACATGGTATTTTCGTCGAGTTGGAAGCTGGTCAATGCCACTGAAACCTGGCCAATGTCACTGATCTTCTACGGTACTCGACCTAGTATCTTCGCAGCAAGAAAATTTGCTTCAACTTTAAGAAGTCCTAGATTATGGTAAATGCTAAACGCAAGAGATAAGGTTGATTATACCTTTAACAGCACCAAGTATGAATCCCTAATGGAAAATAACCTGTAATATTTAGAAAATATAATAAAAATAATTAAAACATTGATTGGTCTAGATCAGCAAGTGACAAAAAATTGGCGGTTATCACCAAGTCATAAAATTACTCTATCCATCCCACATAGATTAATTCTTATATTAAATATTTTGTAATAGATGAGCTCACCTTTGAGGAACAATTAAAACGTTTGCGATACGGTATGTGAATCTTTTGAAACGATACAAATGTCTAATTCTTGACGACAAGGCTGATTTTATGGATGAGGATTATGCGCTCCGGGCAGTAATTTTTTCCTCGCGTGGAATCCATGTGTTCTAGGCATGTAAACGAGGTTCCTTTCCACGAACTACTCGTGATCGTACAGGTCAGGATAACCTTAGGGTGCACAAAGGTCACATCTGGGTATGACGTGCAGCCATATGATATTTGGTCGAACGCTAGGAAACTGCTCCATCATGTGATCATGCTATGTCAGTGATGTTAACATTACCTAAATACGAAGGTGAAAATTGGACATACTGTCATCTCTACGTTCTCGTATTGAATTCGATCACTCTACCACTCATTACTAGAATAAACCCTAAATACTTTCAGTACTACATTGATATTTACTTGATTGGCATAAAATTACAGTTTTAAATGAATTTATTTTGATTTTTAGAATATTTTCCATTTAGACTCATGGCTCGACAAATGAGTGTGCTCCTCTCGCTCCTGTCAATTAAGTTAGAAAAACTGAAGGGCAGTGGAAAAAAAGGTCGCATATGTTCATCTCCAACGCATAAAACAATACTAGCCCCCGAGAAAAAAACAACTTGAATTACATGCAAGCTTTCACGTGGTTGCCAGGACTCAAATTGCATGACACAGTGGTGCATTCAAAGGCTGGCAGAGTCCCCAACTGCTCATGCGAAGGAAGGGAGACTATCCTGCAGGGTTTCTGACAGAATGAATCACCGAAGCCACCCCCGGCTACAGCCTCGGGGGCGGCGACGGAGGCCTTCAAAGTGGATTGATATAACTGGCAACCCGCTCTCACGAGGAACTAATAACACGTCTGATTCATCACACGCGGCACCCCGCGGATACGCAATTGGGAAGCTTTTATAGCGCTCGGAGCCGTCAAGAGTATCGGCGGGAAAACAAGCGACTGTACTCTTCCAGCCCACCAGCTCCCCCACCCACCCCTGGGGAAAAAGCGCGGGGAAAAAACAGCCGACTCGGAGAATTCCCGCGTGATTAACGCTATCCTTCCACCCTACACCACCACGCCGCCAAACCTTCCAACAAACCCATCCCCCAATCCTCTCTCTCGCACAAATACGACCACTACGAACGCCGTCGAGTGTTCTTTACAGCACCCCCAACCCCCCCGTCGAGCTCAAAAGAATGAATAAGAAGAGAGAAAAGGAATAAGGAACGGCAAGGCATGGGGAGGCGAGGATTTTGCTAGTCGGGTCGCCTAACCCAACGGGATGAAAATGAATGCTTCCCGGATATTGGCGCGTCCCCAGAGAAGCAGCGGGTAAAGGTGATGGTGGGAGGGTGAGAGGTTTGGGAGGTGGGCGGACGGCAGGAGATCCCAAACAAAGCGGGAGGCAGAGGGAGCGGTTTGATGCTCCGGGGGCGTCTCTTATGAAGGGGAGGCGGGGGCGGGAGGGAGCGTTTGTCGCAGGTTTTTCTCGGGTCGGAGAGGAGAAGGAAGGTGATGAGAAAAAGGCCTTCCTTCTCTCCCTCTCTCTGCCTTCGTTGTTGAAGCTTCCTTTT
Organism: Pyrrhosoma nymphula; assembly: GCA_963573305.1. Lineage (NCBI taxonomy): Eukaryota > Metazoa > Arthropoda > Insecta > Odonata > Coenagrionidae > Pyrrhosoma > Pyrrhosoma nymphula. Next base: position 10,031,980 of record OY754332.1, on the reverse strand, counting down.
GAAGTTGAAACATAGGGCGGCTGAGGCGAGGCCTGATGGCCCCTCGAATGTCTTCTCTATCCTCCCCCGCCTCCACTCCACCCCCACCACCTCCTGGCACTCGACGTCCGCCTCGCCCAAGGATTAAAGTAAGAGAATGGGTGCGACCGCACGGCGGGATAGCTCAGGGGAGTATCGAAGCCAATAAAAAGCGCAATCGGCCATATTGAATGGATCAGTCGCGCAGCTAAGGTGGCCGGAGCGGTAATCGTTGGGTAATTGAGATAACATATTAATAATTATTTCAATAAGTCTACAATAAATTCATAAGCGACATTTTATTTAAGTGCAACTGTTTGTGCGCATGAACTCTTCATACCGGCAGAGATGGAAATCATACAATAATTATATTGTAAATGTTTACTTTTAATTAAGAGCATGTTACGACTAGTGTTTTTGGCACGGTATTCGAATTTCAGACGAGTTTCAATTGGGATACATGGGTGTTTTTCGAATATTGGAATCGGCCTGACATCTTGATATCTGTTGGCACTAATTTCATTATGATTATTACTTTGAAGCAAGCCTGCACACATGTGACGAACGAACACACGAATCATTACGTGATTAATGTAATGTGCCATAAGGCTGAGCGTTAAAATAGTATTCAATTACCACTAAACCAAATCGGTATGATGCAACTTTTTCAAACTTTTATCTATAGCTCTATCTTATAACTTTATCAAAATAGATATCGCTGATGAGAACACAAACGAAGGCAAAGTTTCACGCAAATTTGTGCATAGTCAAAAATCGCTCCAACCACCTTAATTCGTGGAAAACAGACGGATGGGTTAAAGAATATTTGCGGTGCCGTGATGATTCATCTAAACAAGTGTGAATCGAAAATATTAGACACAATTTGTAGCATTTCTATTATTAACGTGAGTCACAGGTAATGTAACGTTCGCGATTTATAGACATCGGCAGAGAAGTGCCACTTTCTTCTCTTCGTTTATTTTCCTTGTATTCGATGAATCAGGAGAAGAAACCCCCGGTATTAGTTGTGCAAAGGATCATAGGGTAGAAGAAGAGCAACAACGACTTAAAGGAGTTTGCAGGGGACAGGTTTGAATGGAGGGCTGAAGTCAACCAATCTTAGGATTGAACGACTAATGGTGAGGATGGATCTATGACGGATGCGTGCCACAGGATACCAACGGTAAATTAGCAATCGGCCATATTGAATGGATCAGTTATGCAGTTAATACGCGGAAAAGGGAGGTATTTGAGAAAGATAAATGTTCTGCACTCTAGCAGCATTGCCAACTTGACCCAGAGAAATGTCAACATTGCATGAAGTAATATTGCTAAGTAATTATCTTATTAAATATAAATAAGCAGTTTACATTATTACACATTCAGGTCATAGTTCATTGCACATTCTGATCGGACGTATAAAAAATTGAAGTAAAATTATATATGATACTATTAATAATGGTTTGTGGAGCCGATGTAACAGCCTTTGGCCACTCACGCTTGGGAAACTGATACCAATACCTGATCGGATGTAGAAAAAAATTGAAGCAAAAATATATATGATACTATTAATAATGGTTTGTGGAGCCGATGTAACAGCCTTTGGCCACTCACGCTTGGGAAACTGATACCAATACCTGATCGGATGTAGAAAAAAATTGAAGCAAAAATATATATGATACTATTAATAATGGTTTGTGGAGCCGATGTAACAGCCTTGGGCCACTTACGCCTGGGAAGCTGATATCAATACGGCAAATAATAAGGCCCCGTTTAACTATTTCTGGTTAAATATTTTTGCTGTATGGAAACCGATGTTGATACCATCTCCCATCAATAACTCTCACATATAATTTACTACTGTTGAATGTAATGTACAATACCCGAACTCTCATACAACACCGAGTTAACGTAGAAGTTGAACCGCCTTGCAGTTGACGTTAACTAGACATGAACATAACATGAGATTAAAGTAGTTCGATCGAAATATCACTTCACATAAATTGAATGAATTAGGTTTCATCATACTTATATATAGAAGTTGAATGGTGTCTGTCTGTCTGTTGCTCAATCACGCACAAACTACTAAACCGATTGAGCTGAAATTTGGCATGTAGTGAGAAAATGTATCTAGGTGTAGCATAGGCTATATTAAAATCCCTAGGGGCCCCCAAAGGCCCCCCTGATGGTCCCTGTTGGTCCATGCTAAGCATTGGGTTCGGTGCAGTGCTTTCATGTTTTGCGTTTTAAAATTACTTTCATCACAGATAGAGGACTGGAGTTTTTTTTATCAAATGGCTGAATAAATGAAGTTTCTAATTCTTTCAATCGATTTTCTTTTACGTTTCTTAATTGTCTGAAAATCATGTTATTTACTGAAAAATCTCACATTTTTCTTTGAAATCAGCAATAGCATATTTCATTGACAACCAGAAATTTGATTTTCAAAGGATATTCACGCCTTTAGCATTTACGTTTTCCTGCAGGCCCATAAAAGCGCGTAGAAATAAAATCTGTATAAGGGTCCAGAGTCCCAAGGGCCCCATGATAGATTGCTTCGGGGGGTAATCGATAAATTCAATGCAATTTTACAACAAGTATACTCTTCAATGTCTTATCTCAAAGTAGCTCTCATAGGGGCACTGCATATACATGAGAGAACACTTACGGAGTAAACAACTCACATAAAGGAATTAAAGGTGCTTGAATATTGACGTGCAGCGAGTAGTAATGGTAATACTGCCTCTTTTGCTACAACAAACACGGCGTTGCTTATTATCGTTTAATACTCAGACGTATTACACGTAGTGGAACCGTCTGCCTCTCATTACGATTGTGAACAGTGTTGTAGACCAATTTGCACATCATAAACGTTACGAGTTTTTTATATATGTTTAAAAGTGTTAAAGAGCAGAACTTACATTCACTCAATCTTCGAGTTGCCTATTCAAGACTCTCACTCGCCACTGTTTCCCATCCTTAGACTTACAAAATATATCCATTAACATGCCTAATAGAAAAAATAGTAATCTTTCGAAAAAATCTTCTAAAGCAGGAGTAATATATTTTCTTTGCGAGAAAATGAGTCCTTGCAAGAAAAACGAAAAAAGTTAGACTCGGATGCTCAAAGACATGCCCACCAGCGATCTCATGAGCATCTCCCCGTGGTGTTTCTCGAGTTACGCTAATAACCGCACAAATTTCATCCAAACCCAACCTACGGACTTGTAAACAGCTATAAATCTGGTTCAAATATTGACTCATTTGTTTCGAAAATTCAATCAGTTTTAAGATGGTGGAAATTATAATGACGTCACTACATGCTTCTTACCCGAAAGAAGAACGGAAATTCTGCGCAATGAACGACATCCGTGCATGAAAATCGGCAATTGAACTAAGAATCACCATAGATTTTTTATTTAGCAACCAAAACCAATGATTATGGCTTTATATGATGCATATTTGATTGTATGTCTTTTCTGTGATTAGAGATATAAAACTGGCATGTAATTTATATATTTATATATGTTCAGTAGCAGGTTAAGTACCTTAAGCTCACCACCATTGTAAAATTGGTGCTCTTAGGGGTATTGTACCCAGAGCAAATAAATATTATTATTATTATTATTATCCTTTATGCCGAAGGCGTAGTCCGGGCGAGAGGAGATTCATACGATAAATAAACATGGCTGCTGCTGCAAATGTTCCTTTGTCAACCGCTGGATTGTACCCTAATCTCCAATCCTGATTAAGATACTCAACGCACATATCAACGTTGAATTGTGAAACTCAATTAAATCATTGAATGCAAATATATTTATGTACACAGGTTTATCGATCAAGCTAATAACCACTCAAAAGACGGCTCAAGAGAACGGGAGGGACGAGGTGACCATTTATCATCCTGGGTGAGTGGCCCATTTTTGGGTTTACCGTGCATAAAAGAGGACCAACCGTCACTCATCTCTCCGTGCTCCTGGAAAACGGTCATCCTGTCTACTACACGAACACAACATACAACATAGGTTACGAACTCCTCAGATGACCATGCTGACAGTTTTTCTTCAGGCTTTGTGGTTCTCTTATAAAATAAGTTCAATGTTTTTCACATCCGTTAAATTTCAACGGATACCTTCCGCTAGTCGTAAATAAAAATATCTCATTTTTCGAATTAGAATAAACTATCAGGCACTCACCATGATGCATTTTGAGGTATTTACCAAAACATACCTGCCATTTTCATGGGAAATGTTACAGGTATGCACTCCAGCGAGACTTCGTTTAAAAAATGAAGGACCTTTTTTAGAAGGAATTTTATTTCTGACAAAAATATATCTCGTCAGAAATTAAACAGTTTAGTTTTTGTGCTTCCTCAACTATTTAAAAAATTAAATCAACTACTCACAGCAGTAATTTCTACAGAATCGCAAAAAATCTTCGGTCGTGAGGGCGTTATTAGCGTACGGCGTGGAAATAATGTGTCAAGTTAAAATCTTAAACATGCACGTTTAGTTTATTACTGAGAATTTCATAAATTAAAACAAACTGTATTAATTTTACAATATTTAATTCATGCTTCCTACAGCTGCCAAAATTTAAAAATAAAATTGTCTCTATTATGACTAGGGAAATATCTCGCTCAAAACACCTCAAAGAGAGTTAAAATACAAGTTGTAAGTGCGGGTTAAGCAAAAATAAATGAGGGACAAAAAAACAATGCACCTCACCTAAAGTTGCCGAGTAAATTTCTCGGGACGGCCGTGTTGGATTGGTCACAAACAAATGCTTCATTTTCGCACGTCGAGGCGCCATCCACGTTTTTAACTTTTGGCCTCGGTCCTCCCCCTTGCCTCCCCGGTCCTCCCGCCCTCTCTCTGAATACCTCTTATTCACAACTCCTGTGCGAGGTATACCTTTGGCATCACATATTATGAACACGTGGTGCCATAATTTGAAAAACTTATATGGCTAAACATACAAAATAGGCGCTTACTTAATAAGGCAGCATTCACGTACAAGTTAATAACGACAGGTCTGCCCACACATTTACACCGGAATGTACAATAGTACAATGTACCGGAATGTACAATGCTAGAACAAATAAACGTCCACCATATACTATATACTACACTATCGAACATCTGCTTATAGTAGGTCTTTCCATGTCACCTATTGCGAAGTATGGAATAACCTTTCAGAAGACGTAAAGCAATCTGAAAATGCAAATAAATTTAAAAAGAAATATAATGAAATATTACTTCAAGTGAACTAAATATTGTGCTACGCCGTATAACATCTTATGTATCTTTATGATGTTGCCGTTTTCTTAAATATCATGTTGGATTCTGTGATATTAATATACCTTGCACATCTAGCTATTGTATTATTTGCTTGACTCTTAAGATATGAGTGATCATATATGTTCCTAAGGGATACACTCGTCCCGGAATAATGAATTTAATTTTCAATCTTCTACCTCTCCACTCCCTGCCCCGTCAGTGCCTTGGCGGGGCCCCCCTTGCCGCTTCCAACCCCCCCCCCCCCCCCCGTATTATCTTCCACGCCTTTTTGTCTCCCCCCTTGCCCTTGACGCGGAGCCGGGCATTACACTCGCGCGCGGATCCCAAAATCACTCCCGCTCCTGTCGCCGTAAATTCAGGCACGAGCCCGCGAAAACCTCTTTGATCACCCGTTGCACGTTTGCCACCGCATCACATCTCAATCGAGGATCACCTCACTCGGCGACTTCGCCTGTCAAAACATATGCGATGCATCCCACCCCCTTTCGTGTGCACCATTCAAAATTATATTGCTTTCGCCGATGTTGTGCCACGGCTACTGGAGGACAAAAGCGAAGTACCCAATAAATTCGCGTGAACTACTGCAAATCCGAGTAAAGATACGTACTGAAGTGTCATATTAATGAGAGAGCATACCTATATTTCAACGACTACGTCCTCCAGCCCAGGAATTTGAACGCAGCCCCACCAGCGTGGGGCTAAATTATTTTTGCTTCAACAATTGAATTCATTTTAAGTATCCCAAAAAAATAGGATTGTGTTGCTGCCTTCACTAAAGAGACGTATTCAGGCCTAACTTTTGTAACAAAATCATTTAAAAAACGATAGCATAGTATTTATCCACACTAATAAATTACCGAACATGGTTTCAGAAAATAATTGCCATTTTCAATATTGTCTTGAGAATGTCAATGAATAGTAAAAACCATGGTCGGCAATGAATTATAGAGTAGATTGATACTAAACTAGCGTTTATAAATAAAACATGATATTTTATTTTCTGGAAATTTTTTCTCCTTTATTAACTCTTCCACAAAAATGGCATACGAATATAACGGAAAAATATCATTTTCACTACGGTTCACACAGTTTTGATTAAAGTCAAGGTAATTTTCGTTGTATTTTTTTATGATCGTGGGCAAAGATACGATTCCGCTTACGCTATGAGAAAAAAACAGGCGCGTCACGGATAGAAAAAATGAAAAATTTTACGGCACAGCCACCTTACAGAAATTACCTTTTTCCTCTCCCACCTGACTTCACGTCACTTTTCGAGCGCCACATCTCCATCCAACTAGGTCGCAAAACCCGGGGCCATGCACGAAGTAATTTTTACACGATCTCCTATTTCGCTCAGCACCACTGCGGCGCTTGGCGTCGCTCAAAGATCCCGTTATCTTGCCTGCGGGCGGCGGCGCCGTGGATAAACAAGTGACGATGGCGACCCGCAAGCTTTGAGCTTACGCGAGTTTAGGCATAGTATGTAGTACATTCAATAACTGTGTACGTTTTTATGTAGATTTCACTCAAATGATATTGCGCACAATGCGCATATCGACAAGATGGGTGTGTCAGATGATTCCTTTGAAAGAAAACATGCAGTGCAACGAAAATTACCGTTGGAAGAACACGGACACAAGCCGTAGAAACAGGTGATGAACTAGAGACAGGTACTGAGGGACGGGTTTCGCTTTACTGTCACCCCGGTGACGCAGTCCGTACTCTTAAGTTCAAAAGTCACGCAATGCCCTCAGCTCCACAGCCTACGTTGTTCGAAATAGCTCTTTTGCCTTTGTTGTCATGTGATGGGATGCATTTAAAAGAAAAACCTGAATCGACATCCGCAAGCACTGTGTGCATCGTTCAAATATTACTTCACATAGAAGTGCACCAGCTGAATACGAATTTTGAGGCGATTATTGCTGGTGCTATCTTGACAACACTTGGCTAAATCCAAACCTGCATAGCGCTTCAAAAGCCAGCGCAAGAATGTGTTGTAAAATTCCGAGAGAATTAAAAATAAAGCAATGGTTTAGGCAGGGTAAATACGAATCATCAGAAGTACATACCGTGGAAAGAAAGCAGTATGGGTTGGGTAGGGTGATCCGAAGTTTACGCTCAAGCACGTATGATGGGGGTTTTGGCGCCGTTAAAGTTCCTGAAAAAGAAGCAAATAAATATTATTTTAATTTATATATTGCGTACATAGGCTGTCATTTTGTGGCAACAAAACTTTAAAATGATGTACTCAGTCCATCATTAAAGAGAAAAGCAGTTTTAAGCTACAAAACCTGGAAGTATTTTTTTTGGCATTCAATTACTCTCAAGCATGCTTCTTTTGAAAAAATGCTACGCATATGACATTTCATGTGATAATAGTCCGAAGTTTTTCAGTACTTACTCGTAACTATCAAAGTTGTTTCATGTTTTTTTCACGGCAAGCATTGAGCATTTTTTTAGGTTACATATCCATTTTGGACAATGTGGCGGTTTTGTAATACATGACTAACATTTATGTAAATATAATGTTAACTCAAGGTGTCCTAAAAATACATTTTGCTCTTGGCCACTTACCGAGGGTATTATCGAATATGGAGCGAATAAAAATTGGGTATAGAATCTGGGAAATATTTAATCACCAGAAATCATAATACCACACTCACTATTTTAAAACAAATTCAAAATTTATGGTACGGGAAGGTTAATTGTCTTCAACCTGGAGTAAGTTTGGTTGAAATCACTGATAGTACATCGTCTCAAACTCTGGTATCTCGATTTTTGCACGGGTAGTAGGGAGGATTATTCCAGCTAGATCTCTCATAAACTGAATGGCATTCCGTTAGCGAGCAATTTTACAATGGACACCATATTGGTGTGAAGAAAGAAATGACTTTTAAGGCATTTTAAATGAACGATTTCGAAACGTTGATCACGAACTTGCTGGCTAACAAGTATGACTGCTATTATACTCGCTGGGCTACTTGATTTCATAATTGGTGAGGCACTAGTTTTCTACTAGCTCCCAGTAGGACCTAATAGCCGTCGACCAATCACTTTAGCTTTTAAAGTCGCAGTGCGGTCTTCAAATTTTTCAATCAGCGCCTCACTTATTCGCGGGTGTTATGCACTCTTTGGCGGTGAATTTAATGTGCGGTGAAAATGTCTTCACAATCTCTGCTATTACTGCAGCAGCCAAAAGTCGCCATCTTTCATGGAAATTTTCCATTTTATTTTAACAGTTCGCAACAGTATGTGACAGTACCGCTTCGTCGCAAGCACAAGTTCAATGATCGTGTGTAACCTTCTTATCACGGTTTCGTATCATAACTGGGTTCCGTCCTCAACTACAAGTACCAGCTTGCATATACTAGGTCTTCCGCTGGATCAAGTATCGTGTGAAACGGGCTAAGACTCCTAATATTCCTCCTTTTTAGAGTCCCTTCTACCACATTAACCCATGACTTTTGCGGTCTACCTCTTCCTCTCAATCATTCATTCTACTACTATAGGTATCTGTTTCATTATTCGACTCTCTCCCATTCTCTCGACATGGCCAAACTAAGAAGCACACTTATTTCATATATGTCCATTACTAGCGAATCCAGCTAACATTCTTTCATCATCTACCCATTCCTAGCACTTATCCATCCAAAGTTTGCCGAAAACACTTCCCAGGTACTCAATACACACTGCATTTAGCCTTCGTTGATGCTTACCCTGACATACCCAGGTTTTGCTGCCTTATAATAACGGCAGTGAAACCTGGGTACGTCAGAATACGCACAATAGATTTTACATATTTTATTTTATTTTGGCCTTCGCACTTAAATAGAGCTCATGATGAACAGTTAAAACCTGTACCATTTTCACTCTTTTTATTTGCTTTTATTTGCTAACGTAGGATTCAAAACCTTTGTATCGCTATCAGGGTGAAAAATGTATACCTTGTTCGGCAAATAAAACAGGTGTGAAAATAGTACTTTTTAATTGTTCATCATGTGCGTTAGAAATTTTCACAAAGTGACGCCTCATGTTACTTTTTCAAATTAAGTTCACAGTTAGTGAATAATTTAAAAGTATTTCAACAAAAGGCAAAGAATTTCAGCTACATGTTTAGTTGGTGTTTTGGTGTTTTGCTATTGTATTATTTTGTCGGTGACTAACTTCACACCCCTTTTGAAAGAAACTCGATTAAAGGTTCCCATTCCCATTGGCTTCTGTCCTCTTTGTCGTCTCTCAAGCTCTTAGGCCACTGACATTCTCCCACCCTCCTCTCAGCGTCAACCTCATTCCGGAAACGAACACCTGGCCTCCATCCCTCCGGACTCCGAGCTTCATAAAGTGCGAGGCGAAAGGGGAAGAGTAAACAAACACCTTCACCGCCACAGCTCCGGAATCCTTCACTGCAAAGAGCGGCTTCTGAGTTGCCACGAGGAAAGGCGAAAAAGCGTAGCGCCACTAAGGGGTTACGGTTTCGTTTTCCATTTCCCCTGCCTCTGATGTGGTACGCATTGCGACCGGTAACACTCCGTAATAAGTACGCATGCCAAAATCCAAATTTTCAAAGAGACGAGAGGCTAAATTCAGAAGATTTGGGTGATATTTCGTGGGATTCAAATGCTACGGGGGGAAAAAATAGGTGCAAGTTTCCACAAATAGATAAAACTTTAATCAAGAGCTAGTTTCAATGTCTCTACGCCATCTCCAGGTGATGATGAAATGATATTGAAACCTAGGTCGTAATCAACTATAATTTTACTCATTTGTGGAAATTTGCACACCTATTACTCATCCAAGATGAAAGGATTTTGCACCAGAACTCATCAAAGCATTGAGCACAAATTGTTCATCGATTCCATGACGAGAGTTGGAAAAATATATAAGGATCATAAAATAATTATAAACCAGCTATAAACCTTTGGGATGATGCATTTAAAGCTTTCCTCTGAGTACATATACCTTTTGTGAGGAATGACATAAAACTTCAAATGATATACGACTATATCGTTCTGGTTTCATACTCATTGAACTGTGGTTGGAGCAAGGAGGTTAACATGAAATGGAGGAGGCATGGCCTTGAACGCTCATGGACAAAGGGGAAGCTATAGTCATTTTGTACAACGCTTTAGTAGGCTTTAGTAGGCACTAAGTTAAACTACGGTTTGATATGCTGGGGTGGGGCCCACAAGACGACATTGAACCCTGTAGTAGTACTTCAAAAAAAGTTAATTAGAATAATTGCCAATACAAATCGTTTTGAGCATCCTTACCCTCTGTTTGTTAATCTTAAGTTATTGCCATTAAGATACATGTTTGTTTACAAAACTTTAAAATTATTTTTTGCGAAGTGGTAGTTTTCCAGCAATTTCTGGAAACGAGCATGGATATAAGTTACGTAGGAATTGTAATTTTTGAATTCCTAAGCCTAATCTTTCTTTATTTAAAAGATCATTTCTTTATTTAGGGCCTAAAATTTTTAATAATTTACCTTGTACAATTAAACAGATAAAGAGCATAAATAATTTTTGTAAAAAGGCTAAAGATTGGTTGTTATCTCATAATGATATAAATGTTCTTTTTTGATGTGTGTGTGTGAATATATTTTTTAAATGTATTATATAATAATATTTACTATTGCATTTTTTCTATTTTGTCTAAAAAAAAAAGTTATATTTTTGGTCAAAAAGTTTTATTTTAGTTTATTTGTCAGTTTCTGAGATGAACATGTAACAAAAAAAATTTCTTGTATGCTCTATTTATTTCTTTTTGTATCTACATTTCTTCATTATATATGTTTTTTGCCACGTGTTATATTTAATGATATATATTTTTAATGTATTTAAAATTAATTATTTGGTGTGACTAGCATTGTATTAAAATCAAGGATGGTAGCTTCCACACTGGTGTTTTTTATCACTGAAGCTACCTAAAGCTCCTTAATTTTTGTTATAAAGGTTGCACATTAGAATTTGGAGTGATAAACTTATTATTATTATTATAAGCAAGAAAAGGGGTACATGGGAAGGGTTTTGTGCCAAGTAAGCGTGTTCATTTTTACGTGGCACTAATCATGGCATTACTAAGGGCTTTTAACTTAGATTAAACGAAAAAAATACGCAACGACCGAAAACGTAAGCCAAAGTATATATTTCGAAAAAGTTCCTGGCACTGCGCAGTGGAACTTTTTGGGATATGGTCAACGGAACTTTCAAAATCCTGCGAACTGGGGGAGGAAGGTTTAGTGTGTAGAGACAGTCTGAAACCCTCTCCAATCGCTGCCCACACAAGAGGTTCATGAAGTGGAATGACTCACCACTACCTTCCGTCCCGTTTTGACTGTTTCCGCAATGAGACTTCAAGATAGGGTCCCTGGTAAAGTCACAGCGATGGGTAACCACTTGACCAGCGTGATTGTGCCCCATGCCTTTTTCGAGAAGTAATTTGGTTCCCCTGCCTCACTCTCTCTCGTCTCCTCCCTCTCTTCCCCTCCATCCTTTCCCTTCACCCCTTCCACATATACCTCCCCTCCTTGCCGCGCAGGTCTTCACCAGGAACTTTTACAAAAACTATACAGGTTGAACTTCTCTGTCTGTAATGGCGGACTTTACTTCAAGAATTGAGTGGAATACCATCTTCATTTTTTCTAGCCTCCTTGGGTTAGATTCTCGAGTATGGTGGAGATTTTTCAATAGAATACCGATATCTACTTGGGAGCAACGAGGAGAGTACATCAAGGGCAGTACAAGTCCGACCGTCCGGATGTTAAACTGCGGACCTCTCGGCGTTAATAGCCAGGAGCAAGATAATGCCGAAGCCAGGTTTCTCTCCAGCCTTCTCCAAAAATACTCCTCAAATTCTCCAAATAATCGTTCCAATACCATCCCACCTAGCTCTTCTTAATGGGTAAATTGGCATCAGTAGTCGGTAGTCTTTCCAAATAGCCAACCATTCAAATGTTCACCCGATACACAGCCAACGTAATACCTCAAAATAAAATGCGAATAAAAACAGCTTCACTTTATAGTGCACTGTCCTTGATGATGGATTAGGCAAATGAAACATAAATGCCCAAGCTGCCACGCCGTCGTTCTCAACATTTCTCCTCGAATAGCCGGGTATAATCGTGACTACTCTTTTCGTCTCAACTGAATAAGTAATTTTAACTCAAAACGCACTCAATAATGGGCTCTTTGAGAGTCATACCTTAGGGCTGATATTTCCTTTCTCACTCCAATGCTCACTCGAAGATGGCGTCCAAATAAGCATAATGAGGAACACTTCCACCATGCAAAATATATGGGGCGCAACGCGAAGCAGTTCTATGGAAACGGGCACCGTTTCGTCTCGTCTGTGGTTCCTGCCTTCACAATAGACTGGTGTTCCTCCACCTTACGAAAGACTCGTCTCTGTTACCCAACTCGGCTAATGGTGTTTAGTCACGCATCTCTCAAAATAGCTTCCACAATAACCGACATCCAGTCTCCAAAAATAAAATCCCTAAGAGGTAAATTTATTCATTTCCAGCGCCGATCCTTGACCTTTTCAATGCATGGATAATACATTTAGATAATAATATAAGATAATACCTGATACAGAATATGAACTGAAATGCGGAAAATAATGGAAATATCTTGTTGCTGTGGTAATTTATGCCTTCCGTTTAGTCTGAGAAACATTCCACTTTACCTCAGGGTAATCAAGACTGAGCTCTAAATGAACAATTTACGATGCTTTTACTTCATGGTGTCAGAAGACTCCGTGACGTATGTAACGGATATCCATTGTAATAACAAAACACCGTACTTTTCCATAGTTCATTAATTTTTGTGACCGGTTTCGCCAATATAAGGATTCTTCTTGGCCAGGATATATTCCGTCAAGGTGTATCCAGTCGCAAGAATGAATAAACTATATTAAATTACATAGTTTTACCATTGCAATAGATATTTATGCTCCTTGGGTGTCCTGAAATCTAATATGGCTTCGCCATGCTCGCTTAGTAACATTTTATTTTCACCCATCAATGTATTTTCCCCATGCGCACATATCAACTTTGCAACTCGTTTCACCAGTCAGGGGTCTTATTCAGTAAGAACTCGACGCGGTCGAACCGCGGAAAATTCGTTGGTGTGACGTCAAAGCCCCCGGCAAATCTAAACGTTTGAATGGCCTTATTTGAAATTTTCATGACTGTGACGTCAAAACTTCGTGAGTGTCGAGACTCGGAATTCCGACGCCATACAGAATAGCCCCTCAGGGTTCGCATCCCTATAAGACTAATCTCCTCCAATAGCTGCTGCCTTGGTACGGGGAATTTGGTTGCCACATGACACTTGAGAAGCCCTCTTGCCACGCGCTCAGCAATTTCACCTTACTATAAAACTCGCGAAGAAACTTTCCCTCTCCCCGAAAGAAAACGACATGGGCGTTGATTGGAATTGGCGATGTAGGACGTGAAGGCGTAATCGCGTTTTACATACTCACCCCTCTCCCTTCACATCACTCTAAAACACGGACTAAGGCCTAAAAAGCACTCTAAAGTCTGTCCAAGATAATAGCGCAGTTGACGGTTAGAAATGCAGCCGATCAGTAAAAACATTCAACGCCGTCTGGGGAAGTGAATCAAGTGACCGAAGAATCCAAGATGGTGACCTATGTTTACATCATGTGATCGTGAAAATATTATGTATTATTCATGACTGTCTAAGCCAAATCTGCATATTTTATCGATTTGTGGCATTTTCATCTTTGTTTAGTGTTGTCGTAAGTTATTAGGTGTAATTTGCCGCCATGATGACGCTGCTTTAATATTAATAGAATAGAAAACAATGGGGACACTGGGATTATAACTAAATTCTGTTAATTTACGCATACGTTTTCTTAAGCTAGTTAAGATTGTTTAAAAATGTTTCATCATGAAATAATCACGTTTATCATCGTATAACATGACATCGAAAACATGAATCAAAATTCGCATCGGAAGCCACTCATCCATGAGGGCATCGTGACAGCGCTATGTGCGGCTAACCGAAAGGCCTTTGCAATCCGGTACCCTATTGGTCATTGGTTTGAATGCTCAACTGCGCTATTATCATGAACGGACTGTAGTAGTCGTAGTTAACCTTCCATTTTTCACTTTTTCTCTCCGCGCTATGTGTCTCACGGCCCTTTAAGCACACTCTCCTCACCCACCGCACTGTAAATCTCTCCGGCCCTCCCCACTCCTTCCCCCCGCACCCCAAACGCGAGCGCGGCCAATTACTTTCCCGCCAGACTCCTACAATATTTTCCGCCGACTGCAACCACCCCGTATCTTTCTCTCCTCCCCACCAATCTCACCCTCCCTCCCCCCTCTCACCACCCTCTATCCCACTCCCCCTTCCTCCTCCCACTCCCTACCCACCCACCTCCCCATCAACTTATTTCTCCCCTTCCCGCCTTTTCCCCCCATGCCAACCCTCCCCGAGCTCGCTAAAATTGGGCGCCTTTCTCCGAAAACCCCGCGGACAGCTCACGTGTTTTGCGGACGTGTCACCCGAACATGGTAGAACTCGAATGGTGTATGGCGACCTTCAAGGTGGACCATGAACACCGTGGATAGCCTTTAGTGTTGAATTTAGAGCGTCGCATAAAGAGACGTGATCGGGTCAGTGTGGTGGCTAGAGTACTGGCTCCCCATCGCGAGAGCCAGGATTCGAATCCTGTAGATGGCGGAGATATTTCAGTGTAATAACGATTCCTACTTACGTAGGCAGTATGTAGAAATAACTTCAAGTGTAAGTCATTGTTCCAATCCACCTTATAGCGTACTAGCCATACTTAATTTTTCCGTAGATTTAGGAAGTGACATCACAATTTTACCAAGTTCACGACCGCGAAATGACTGATACGGGATGGCATGAGGAAAGACTCACTAGCCTGTCGTACCATTCGCAGTAATTCATCATCTGCATCTACGAAGTACCGTACAAGCCACCACTACGGTGTGTGGCACGGGGTGATTCCACACTAGGCATGCAGCACTCATTCCAGTACAAATTGGGACCTCGCCCGTTACCCCAGCCGCTAGGTGCAGATCAAAAAGCAGTCAGGAGAACAGTGTGCAATGAAATCATGGCGTCTTATACGGCAAGGGCTGTGAACATTGTGAGAGCTTCATGAGGGCGAATTCAAAAGCATGTTTTGATTTTTCTGCCATTTATTTTAGTTAAAAAACTTTTCCCGTATTTCCACGTATCATTATGAACTTTCCTTTTGGTCGTAAACGGTCCGTTTTCACGAGAGATGCTGAGGCGATGGCTGCTATCACTCATTTATTAGACGCATTTTCCCGCACATGTACTCAACAATCGGTATATGTCCGTTCCTTTTCGTAAGTACGGCCCAAACTCATACTGAACGCAGTACATGGTATATATCAAGGCAATATACATGAATTGGAACGCGGTATAAGACTGTTCATCGGATGGGACGTTAAACTGTGGTCCCCTTGGCGCTTTTTGCTAAGAGTAGGCAAATACTGACGTCGGGTTCCTCTCCATTATCCCTCCGTTTCCTAAATAATCCCTTCCCTTACCAATCAATCTGTCTTCAATTTCACAAATGACTCCAGTTGTCGGGCGCCTCACCAACTAACCAACGAAACGATATATTGGCGTCCGACACCAGAGATACTAATCGGTTACCGGTCTATGATGCATGATATGACCACAGCGCCATAATGATTTGGGCAGATTTCTGGGATGAGTTCTTGTACTCAGCATGCTGTTAGAAATTCTAGAGACTTAGAACAGCTCTAAAGTGGACATTTTCTGAACTTGGCACATACCTCTCGAGTCATCTTGCTTGTCTACCAATGCACAATGCGCCACATTAAGCATTTTTAATAAAATAATTATGAGCAAATTTTATAGAAAAGTGCTTTGAACGGTTTTAACTTTTTTTTCTGCAACCTCCATTATTCCACCGTAAGGAGGAAAATAAAACTTTCTCAATAAAATATTGGCCTTTAAAGGCTTAACTTTGCATAAATTTGGACAATAAACGTAAACACTAGACATAAAAACTTGTCCGCAGCCAACATCAGGAATACTTATACAATTTTTTAGCCTTGAATTGTATACCCAGTAGTATGTTAATCATTTCAATCGCATACAAGATTGTATTTAAGTAATGGTATTGAGATAATCGCGTTTATCGGTATTAGCTTTAGAGCATCCCAAGGGTCACTTGGTGGAGATATTTAGCGTTCAACAAGTTGAGTAAGAAAATAATTGATAATTCATTCAATTATTCAAAGACTTGACAATAGAATATAGTACGAATATCATTGTCTATTATGTAGAAAATGTGGTTATAGCTGAGTCTTTTCTTACTCATTATGTTTATTGGTATGAATTTTTTACAACGCAAAACCCTAGTGGCCGCGCAGAGTACTTTTGCCGTTGTTCATAGTCGAGAAAACCGAAAAAGCTCATTCTATTATAATTATCGGATGAGATGTAAAACCGTGGATCACTCCGAGACTTTCCAGGCTAATGTCCTTTTTCTGATTTTCTTCGCTACTCCTTAAATATTCTGCCTGAACGAAACGACCATCGGGTTTATATTGAAGAAGATGACCTGAGTTTCTCTCCTAATGCCTCTCCTCCGTCTATTTGGACACGAGAGCGAAGGCCATTATTTGGATTAAATCCCCAAGGATTACATCCGAAATCGGAGATCATCGGCCATGGGCCCTTAATCTCGACCACCTAGAATGGGTGACAAGTGTCAAAATGAGAAAAACCCGAAGAAATGAAATTGATACCATCCACACCTACAAAATACCCTGTAAGCCACCTCAGGGGTGTGTGGAAGGGGGTGAGTAGTCACCAACATGCATTACACTATACCCTAAAGTTAGTGTAACTACGACTAATAATGCATCAGCATAACTCGCTTATGCTTGTCACGAGGCGAAGCCTCACAAGCATGCAATACACTACAGATATGCTCACAATTGAGTGGGACCGTTAGTATAAATGTATTTTGCAACTATACAAATGGAAATACACTCAGGTGTTAAAAGTATTATGTTGCTTTTCTTAGAGCATTTGGCAAGTAAGTTTTAATTTACGGGAAACCTAAATTTTCAATAACAGCAGAAAAAATTAGACATGCATGCATTTTGGTCATCTAGGTCACTGTAATGCATGCAAATTAGTCTGAATTCCTCTGCTTTTATTGACAATTTGGATTAATTCTTAACTTACACTGCTTGGTGGCTATACCCAAACTAACTTGCAGGCGTAACTCAAAATATAGTCACAATTAGACCGTACCTCCATTCTATTAATTTCACTGAAAAAGAGGGGGAGTCCAATGCATTCATTTGTGTCCCAGTTTAGGCGAATGTTTATTTCACTGAACATTTCGCACATGCATATGCAAGGCTGAGCTGCGCAGAAGAACGAACCGGTGTAAATATGTACAAGTAAATGCATTACGCATGCATGGAAAAGGTCAAAGGAAAACATCACGGATGAAAAGTCAGCAGTATGGTGAAAATATGTTCATTGATGCCAAGGAAAGTCGTTTGGTAAATGTTCGTTTTGTCATTTCATATAAGTCTGTATAATATAGAGAACACTGCCGTGTGAGATTGGGAGCAGAATGAAACGTATTTCAATTACAGTGATGTTGCGCGGGTTGCGATTTTTTCGTTGCATTAAAATTTGCCGAATATACGGTTCATCAAATGATACCGTTTTCTTCGTATCTCGCTTCGCTGACACGTCAATATGGAATAGAACATTCGATCAAGTACTTTTTGCTGAAATAATTTTATCAATAGGCGTGTTGATTTCCTTCCACGGCCGATGTCTTTCCTCTGAACATTAGTCACTTAGTTCCATAGAACCGTAATTAATGCACTCGTTACAACATTAGTGGAAAAGAATTTCTCATGATACAGGATTAAGACTGGTATGAATTTTTCAGTAGCGCAATTCGTTTTACTGTCCACGCCATTGAAATTGTGCATTGAACTTTACACAAGGGGCCTGAATCATTTTGTCTATAGGGCAAATATGACATTAGATATTTTCAATTTTACAAAGATCTTTGACCCGGCGCACGAACACTGATAAGACATAATTCTAAATTATGCGCTTTATGCAACATTAATGGTGTCATTACCGTTAACAATGGGGACTACCTCCTCAATTGCCGCGTGAAACAAGCCCATTGCACACATCCATTTCAAGGAAAAACTACTATTGAGTGGGTAATGTTTTACACTCACCCCAAAAAATGCCAACGAGCTTTTAAGCTGAACGTATTCAAGGCCGTTAACAACCAGTATTAAAATCGCGTGGACTGAAAAAGCGCCTCTTATCCGTAATATGAAAAATTTAATGGGCAACTTACGACCGGCTGGTTGAGGGACAGTAATTCCCGATGCAATAAAACTTGTTTTTATCTATACCCTCTGCCTTTTGCATATGAGCCCATGAGAATTAAAAGTGCTCACTCTAATATTATTTGCAGTAAAAAAAGACAACGCCCAATAAAAAAATACACTGCAGTCGAGCCAATTTGAAATAGCTAGCAATGCATGGTAGTCTAATATTACTGTCAAGATTTAAGTCATAATTGATAGAAATTGCACACGCTATGAAGTTATAAACGTGATTCCGTGGTCCCATAAAGTACAACGGTAAGTATTATTGCTCACGAGCCATGAAGCAAACCGCTAATATCGTGTTTCTATCACGAAGACGATATCACTGGATCGAGATGAGATACTCCAGGATAAAAAACGCGGTTTATAATGAAATTAGGCGTTCATGTATCTGACATGGGTGAAAAACAATGTGGGAATATTATAGGAAGCTGAATAAAAAGGAAATTATGGAACTGGGAGCAATTTATTGGGCGCCCGGAATGATTGAACGTCTCACGACCTAGCCGATGATGGCCGGGAATATTGGAAGGTAATTTTTTCTCCTGAAATTCTCATTCAATTTCAACTCTCATCGCACTCCGATTAATTCGATAGATTACGCCCGATGATGTGATACGGCAATGTACGGGGAGTAAGGGGCCTGCACCTTCGGGTGTAATTACGCTCTTCGCCGGGGAAAGTCATTGGACCTCATTCGACCAGTTTTACCCTAGGGATCTCGCTGCAGAAATACACGCGCTCACCCCCACATCTCTCTTTCCCGAAAGACGCCGTGACCCCTTACACACCGATGACCGCAATTCCATTCCATATACCTATATATTTGGACCTTCAGAAGAGAGGGGAGAACTATCCTTTTTCCGCACATCGTTGGAAATGCGTTCGTTGGCGTTTGCGTGACGTTAATGCGGCCATTTAAGCCCCTTACGGTGGTGTAACACG
Source organism: Pyrrhosoma nymphula (assembly GCA_963573305.1). Lineage (NCBI taxonomy): Eukaryota > Metazoa > Arthropoda > Insecta > Odonata > Coenagrionidae > Pyrrhosoma > Pyrrhosoma nymphula. The sequence continues at coordinate 10,012,273 of OY754332.1, read as the reverse complement.
CTGATCTTTCCATTAAGCAAAATCCCTGCACGGTCATTTTTTTATCTTCGAAAGAGGGCCACAACCCTTTTCGGTATCGGTAAGCAAGTCGGGAAACACATTACGCCGCCGTGCGGTTTTCACGGGAGAGGCGGATTTTTTCGGTGGCTTGAGGAAACTATCCCCCTTCTCAAGCTCCGAGCCTCGAAACAAGCAAGGACTGGTGTGGTGGAAAGAGTGCTTGCTAATGATCAGAAAGAACACTTGGTATTTTCCTCAGAGTTATGTTGAGTTTCTACTCAATGAAAATTCTTTGGAAAATGCCAAGCGTTTATTTTCTTCATTGAAAATTAATTTTCGCGTTTTCACGGCTGAAACCACCGATTTTATAAGAGTAGGTACTTGCATCCCATTCCGAGGAACCAAATTGTAATCCTGGCTGTGATGGATAATTTTTCAGTGGAATCCCGATTTTTCTTCGGGTGTCGCACGGAGATCACTTCAGGTACATCTCTTTCCGTCCTTTGTGTATGACGTAAAACTGTGTACCCTGGGCTTCTTTCCCCAGGAGATGCTAATTCTGACGAAGAATGTCTCTACCCTCTTTCTCAATTTCCCATGTTATTTTTACCTTACAAACCTACCCCACCTGTCATCACTAGTACCTATAAAATGCCTTGATTATGAGTGGCCTTTGAAGGCAACTATTACCAGTGATACTCGAAATAAAGCGTATAATCTACGACAGTGTTAAGGCGGAAGTAACAAAAACAATCTACTGTATGGGTGAAAAACAAAACTTTGGGATAGTAATTCCTAACTAACGATTAGTGGCAGTAGTCGGGATTGTACTTAGGAGGCAACACAACATTTAAAGGCTTCTCATAAGATTTCCCACGTAGAGTTATATCTTTCAGGGGTCGAGTAGTATTATGACTGTGTCAGAGCGAAAATAGTGGGACATTAGGACCACGGGTTTTCTCCAGAGCACCCGTGGAAGACTTTTGGTTCCTCGGTCCGGTCATTCAAGCTTGTTCCACTTTCCCAGACCTCAAGATCTTTGCTCATGTGTGTGATCAAGTTTTGCAATACCGATCAATTCCGAAAAATAAGCATGACAAATAATCCTGTCCTATCCTCCTGTCGAAAGCATATGACTCCGTTAATTAATTAGAGACCGCATTGCTCATGGTAAGCACTACTACAACTTTTCATCCAAACTCCATCGATTCTCAATTGAACAGATTGTTTACTATTTATTTTTTGGCACTCATAGAACGAAATATGCAAATTAATTAAACCTGGTTTTGAGATAAATTGTGAATGGAAATTATTCAAATAAAATAATGCATGCAGTGTTACTAAAGCTTGTCGTTAATATTGAGATTTCCCTTTTTATTCTCTGTTTTAGGGTACAAAAGACCTGACCCTTTCCCTGCTCTTCATATTGGAAACCAACCTGTTTTTTTTAATAAATTATGTGTACCACGGAGTTAGTTATAAGGCTTGCCACTCACTCACCTCCGTGAGAGGAAAAACAGACTTTACTTATCAGCTCACTATGTCTTTCCTTCCGATTTGGTTAACGACAACGTCAAAGTACGGAATTGTGACGGAAGAAAGCGGTTAGTTGAAGAGAAGATTCACTGAAAACTAACCTTCAGATTATGACATAATTTAGGATGCTGGAAATATTGGATAGGCAGGAAAAAATAAGCAAAAAACTACGTTTTCCGCTCATTGGCATCATTCTTTGAGCCACGCTTCTGTGAGCGCGCTACGCCACGTTTGCTCGTAGAGGAAAAGGCACTGCGCATGGAACAGGCTTGGGAGTCCATTTCGCGTGCCAATGACGTCACGGGCTGCGCTCTCCAGCCATCCTTTCAAGGGCCCATTAATCCTATCGACGCTGATCACTCCATCACTTTACTTCGGTTTCGTTCTGAACTTGGCCTTCGAAGCTGGATGATTTCATCATCATTATTTCTCAATGTTTTCCCCTCAAGGTCAACTTTCCTCCTTTCTGTGCCTCCCCCATCATCACGCATCCTGTCTGAAGAGCCTCAGCATGATATCTTCTGCCATCCCATCACGCTACACTCATTACTGTCAAGAGCATCACATGCGACGCTTCTCTCCATTCCAGTGTCTGCTTTGCCAATATCTTTCGTTTAATATTTGCTTGAGAACGAAAACGTGTGAGTGTTGAAAAGTCAGTTTATAATTATTTCCACAGAGGATTTGAATGCTCAATTAAAACAAAAATACTCTCTGGTATTCCATTTCTCCAGTCTTGTAACTTAGCCTTGAGCTTTTGCTCTTAGAGACACAATGACACGAATTAGTCTCCGGAAAGTTGTATTAAAGGAGTATTGAAACTTTCTACGTAAACATCTAAGATTGAGAAAGCTGGTACAGGTTTAATATTTCAAGAACCTTTGTTTTTCCATGTCCGTTGAGATGTTATCGTGTGATGGTGAGCATTTGTGCGCAAGGCTTTGATTATCCATTATGAGCAATCAAAACCTCTCCAAAGAAATGGCAAGTTATAGCAAAGTCATAGTGGATAAAACTGTTGAGTTGCTTAATTGCTAATGCTAGTAACGACCACGACCTCTTTGAGGACAGATCAATTTATCAGCAATGAAATTATCTTAGTTATGGATGCCTCTATCGCACCTGATGTGCAACGCGTCTCTCTCATGTTTTTAAAACCTTTCCACCATCTATAATTGTTTGTTTTGATTGCTTAAGGAAATAAGTGTCATACTTTACTCATAGCATCTCAATTAAACATTATTTCAATCGTATGTTATCGCTGATCCAACAGAAATTAACAAGATATACACGTTCACGTTATAGACTTGATATCATGCTTCAGTAAAATAGAGAATTTAACAACTTCTTAGTGCATAGTGAATGAAATGAAACAGCTTTCATAAGTCAATGTCCATAGAGGCTACTCTGTGTTTTATTTCAAAACAAAAAAGTCATGTATCAGCATATTATTTTGTCGTTAATTTATAAGAAAAAATATTAATTCGAGTAGCCAGTAAAATGTAAGGGAACTTGTCAAGGTTCACATGTATATGATTTTAAGCAAAAAAGCCTCAACGTCTCCGAGATCGTTTTCGTATCTACAATCACAAATCTGATATGAGCTGATTTTAAGGTACCAGTGTCTATAAATTTTGAGTTCTATCTTCAGATAATTGGAAATCTACTCTCAACTTGGTGAAGTCATTGCCCGACGATGATTTTTTCCTTATTTGTCAGAACGATTGGCGATATATTTTTGTATGGAGCTAAATTCCTACGCTCACCTTATTTTTAACATTACCAAAATATAATGTATCCTTCTGCGATCTATAACATAAACCCTTGACGCACATATCTTAATGAAGCTATCTCATACACTATTTCCCTCACTGTGCCACCCTTACGAAATATGATTCCAGTCAGACTGGAAGTGTAATAACCAGGATTGGAATTAACATTTATAATTTTAATGACTCTCCTTGCCAGGAAGTGTCGCTAGATAAAAATTCATTGATGTATCAGATTATATAGTTTGCTAAATGAGGAGGAATTACCTCTAAGTATACTCTCAAAAAGTCTTCGAGTGAAGTAACACTCCAATAGAGAGTGAGGTTTCCCTCCAGCTTCGAGACAAAACTGCACCCCTCGTATCGAGTGGAACGTCACTCGAGGTTTTGAGTGAAAGATTCACTCGAAGCGTCGAGTGATTGTTCGAACGCTTTAGCGAGTAAAATATAGCGAAAAAATATTTTTAAATGGTAATTCGAATATATGTAAAAAAAAAAAGAGGCTAGTGAAGAGCTTGATATGGAGTGTGGCGTTGTATGGGGCAGAAACGTGGACCTTGAGATAGGAAGACGAAAATAGGCTGAAGGCTTTTGAGATGTGGGTGTGGAGGAGGATGGAGAAGGTGCGTTGGACGGTAAGGAAGACAAATGAGGTAGTGCTTGACATGGTGGGCGAGGAGAGGAAACTTATAGATGAGATTAGGGGAAGACAGGGTAGGTGGCTGGAAGGGGTAATGAGGGACGATGGTTTGCTGAAGGCCGTGATAGAGGGTAGGATGTTGGGTAAGCGGGGAAGGGGAAGGAAGAGAATTGGTTTTATGGACGGAATGAAGAAAGGTAGGACTTATGCTGAGATGAAGAAAGAAATATAAGAGGTAGAAAGGGCACAGAACGTGTAAGAGTTCGTTGGATATTCTCTGACTTTCATCACAACCTACCTCTAACCGGTAGATTACTGTAATGAATGAATGCGAATATGAAAACAAAATTTCTAAAGATTTAAGTGAAAATAGCTATGAAAAAAAGAAGAAAAATTATTTCCACAGCAAAGGATCGAACACCATACCTTCCTCTCCTGAGTCCACCATATGACCCCTGGACTACCAGTTGCCGAATAGTTTAAGCAGATAACAAGCCTTAAATGCTATTTCATTTTTCTAAATTAATTGACTTTTTTATGGGAAGGAAACGTGGTTAAACCTAAACTTATAAAAAAGATAAATTTCAACAAAAATTTAAAGGAATTCAAAATATATTGGGAATAAATGTAACAGAAAATTAACCTCTAAGATACACAAACACACATTATATATTTTCAACAGGAACGAATGACCTGTGGAATATTTCGTTTCGGTTATCATTCGTTGTGTTATCATGATTATCTTTCCCTAATATTGCCGACCTGCCATCTCTCATGACTTATGTGTGCCCGGAATGGTTATCTGACCGGAACCCTCGATTCGAGCGATGGTTCACGTGAACGTTGGTACGTTGGGGTAGTTCACTCGTGCCGTTTGAGAGAAATTCTCAATCAAAGGGCACAAGTGTAAATGTTTCACTCGAACGGAGTGATTCGATTCGGCTTATTCCACTTACGAGTACGAGTGAAAGAGGCGTTCACTCGATGCTCGTGTGACAGATTTCACTCGAAGACTTTTAGAGACTAGGATGGGATTACTTCGGTATTCCTTAAGTACCTAACGCTACTTCAAAGCGCATGGATATATTACTAAACAACATTCCTCATCCTCAATAAAACCCCAAACGAGCTGAATCGCAGCAATAATTTCAAAACACCGGCCAACGAGCGAAAAACTTTGACGTTGACGCAACGATCGAATGAAACAAGAGCATCTTAGCCATCGATCAGAGAGAACCGGAATCCATCTGCTCCACATGATAAAAGCCTTTTTCGCCTCGTCCCTGCAAGTCCCCATTCATCTTTCCTCGAACCTCATCAGGCATTTCGAAGTGCTATTTGCATGAAAACGACGATTCTCACTCCTTTATTTGAGAGACTTTCCCGCCGTGGGCCGGCCGCCTCGAAACTCAAAAGTAACTTCCGACTCTCCTCTTTTGCGACGACAAGGATATCCCATCGATACTCTGTGTCCCGCTGCTTCCACATGCTTCGCGCGTAGCTGAGTTAATTTTTATTCCGGGGTGGGTTGGGGAGGGAGGGTGGGGGCACTTCCTGCCAGCCAACCAAAATTGTCATTCACCTTCACTCCACGATTTATCGATCGTGCCCATTTGGGTAGTTCACTGCAGAAGTTCGCCGTGGCCTGTGTATGTTCACTAATAAGTGAATCAATCTATTCAGCATTGGAGCAGGCTACGCTTTTTCTCGTTTTCTCACCTCGATAGAGTCACTTTCAGCCAAAAGGCTCATCAAACTATTCTTAGAGTAAAAAAAATGTGATTGACTGGATTGAACTTTTCTTGAGAATTTTTGATGATGATAACTTTTCTTCTGGGGTGCCTTATTTTACTCTTTTTATGTTTTTACATCCTGTATCGTGGTTGGATCGGTAAAAATGTGTTATTATTGCAAATAAATCCTGGAAAAGGATGGGCCATCGCTGCAATCTTTCGGAGGAGGCAGTTGGACGTCCTTGCTAATAAATATGTTTAGGGTACAAATACTTCCTGCGCGAGTCACTCAACCCCTATAATATTAAACACTACCTAAATTTGTGTCATTATGATGTGTGCATGAATTCAATTGAATTCAAACAGGCCATATCTGATTTACAACGAGGAAATTGAATTTATGGATGGGGAAATGAAAAATAACTTTGTGAATAACACTTTTAAGGTTTTATTGACACGAACTGGGTTTCGACACTGGGTGTCGTCTTCAAGTGAAATTACCATTTCTGTTTTAGGTTATATACAATTAAATGGAATGGGGGGAAAGAAGTTGAAGGGAGGGGAGGTGGATATGTAGTTCATAGGGATGGGCTGAAGGGTTGGGTGGCTGATAGGTGGGCGAGTGTTGAGACAGGGGGGGAGATGGTGGTCATAGGCCATTTGTTTTTTGGGGATTAATTCGGTATCCAACTCCCCACCCTTCAACTCCTCCCCCCCATTCCATGAATATGTATTTATATTAACACAAAAGCTGTAATTACCACAAAATCAAACCTGATATAGTTTCCTCTGTTTTTAATAATATTGCCGATTTATATTTGGTACTCACTTTATACGAATATTTCCATGACTACCCAGAGCGAAGTGGCGAACGAAGGCAAACAAAGGAGCTGCCGTGGCCCTAACCTTGGAGGGAATACTGGCTAAGGGACGATATAGTACCTACGCATTGAAGACACAGGATACGGTATAAAATGTCAATTTTGAATAAAACAAGGTATACTTGGTACTTATCTACTTCATTTATAATTCTGCATGCCTATTTTTTAAACTCAAAGCACATAAAATAAAGACACAAAAATAAAGTTTGCTTTTTGTTCAATTACCAAAATGTGGTCCCCGGCTCTGTCATATACCTTTGGGTCTCCTAATCCGGGCACTCAGTATGATACTTAATTAGTAAAGATGTCGAGCACTCCATGCTATGTAACGAGCATCGTATCATATTACGTGTTTCAGTTACTTCACGGTCTTATATGGTGCACTAGATTTTCTGGATTTCATGATTGGAAATAGAAGTATTTTCCTTTTTTTGGAAATTAAACATTTTTCTTTCAGACAGAGTATATTAAGAGATAAAAGCGGGTATGATACCTTGGATAAAGAATTAGAAACATATGACCCATCAATAACGTATCATGAAAACCGGTCCATTTCGGGACATATCCTCCAGCAAAAACGAAACTTGAGCTGAGTGGATTCTCCAAAACTGATGTGAAATCAAAGCATGAGCTCCAATATTGCGGAAGCTAATTGCTGAGCACAACGACCGTGGGCTGTCTCCACGCCTGGAAAGACTCGCAAATCAGCGATTGCAGCCAATCGATATCATCACGCATATTGCATCCCATTACCGGCCCGAAACATGCGGCCTCACGAGTTAGGGGTGTGAGCCTACATTGGACGCGGTGGTGCTCTGGTCACTCGTTGTCTCAGTCCTTTGCTCCGCATGCCATTCCGTGTTCACTTATGTTTACTGCGAAACCCTCTCTCCTCCCTTTCATCAACTTGTGCCCTGTGAGTTACAGCCCAGTTCCATTGGATTCTCTGGACGGAGTGGAAATTGAATCATTTCGAGGGCGATCCCAAAACACAATCCCGGGCACGGTACCGAAAAGGAATCGTCAAAAGTCTGCCCACCGAGATTAGTGATCATTTCGTCAGCGTAATGGGTCACGTAGAAAACGGCTCCAGTGGAGCCGTTTTCTACGTGACCCATTCTAGCGATTGGGATCAAGCGTATGTACCTTTTGAAAGAGAAATCCCATGGAAAAAAGTGAGGTTTTTCTGCTTCCTCCGCATTACGTGGCAGATAAAAAGTTTGAAAAAAATCCCGAGTCGCTCATGAGGACGATTTTTACCGGCAATGGCGACCATATTTTTTACTGCTTTTGAAACGTTCAAATTACTTTTATTGCTTTTCTTGATTTCGCGGCACTTACACCAAGGGCATTATACTTATATGTTTTTTAATAATTATCCCGCGTCCTTCGTGACCTGAAACGTGCAAGTGCGCAATTCATGAAGAGGTGTTAAAATGGAGACACTCGCATGAGTGCGTAAATATGGTGGGACTCGTCAACAGAGCAGCTGCGGAGGATAAATGCCACATCTGAATCCTCCCGAGGCTAGGTATTTATAAATTATAAGCGTGCCATTGCCAAAGCTATCACAAAATTAACAACTGTTACTAGATAGCGTATTCCTTGCTGCTCATAATTTACATATATATTTACCAATTTGCAAATGTTAATAATAAAAATTTATTTATACGTAACAGCTATAAGCGTGTGGCTACCAAACCTATGATAAATGTTACAATTGTTACTAGAGACCGTATTCTGTGCTACTCATACTTGACAAACATTTACCAATTCGCCATTTTTTATAATAATAATTTCTTTATGCTTAACAGCTATCGCCAATTACAACCTATTTTAATATATTGAGGATCCAATAATATAGCTAATTAACTCAAATTTTAATGGTTTTGTGTTATCTACACATCGAGTTACGCGTCTATGAGTTACCCAAGTAGTCACTTTCAAATGCTACTTTTGGATAACACAACGATGCGCCATGAGTGACTTACTCAACAACTTCCCATAACCCAACACAAGGAGATGAAAAGTTGTATGCGTACAAATGTAAAACCTTCACTATCTCAAAAAATTAGATCTTCAGTTACCCAGTTCTAGTATTGAACCCACGATATATGGACCAACACCATTTAACCATGCCCTGGATTGCCTAAGACAACCCAGGCGGGATTCGAACCCACGAACATTGATGTGGCAGGTGGGGATATCACCCTGCTACAACTGAGGCAGGCGTTTTACAAGACGAAGGCAATCTGGACTGCGTCACAGAAGTACCGTTTTATAATTCAAACTCTTTAGACACCTCTTTACAACTCAAGCCGCAAAACGCGGGACTCGGCATGATATATTAATGGAAAAAGAAGAATTCCAAAGGTCGTAACCTTAATAGAGCACTGAAATGGAGGAAGGAAGGTCAAAAATAAAGTGTAAAAATAGGAAAGATACTTGGATGACACGGGATTCAGGGTTTTTCTTTTTTCATTACTTAAACGGTCGTAGGTACGTTCTTTGCTCATTATGTATCAACTTTAACTGTATATATATGTACAGACTATTCGGACGTTTCAGCTGTCCAGCAAGCATTACATCTAGGGTTTGCTATTTGGATAGTTTTAGTTAGTTAAAATTAATCAGAACCCCAAATATCTTCACTCACAGAATTTTGGGAATCCAGGCAAAGGTTGAAAATATGAAAACTGCACCGTAATAGCAATCAGGGTGCATCCAAATGAAGGGATTCCCAAATACTTCACTAGAAATACAGGTGGAATAAACGCCAGGGATGAAGTGTTTTGTGTATGTCAATTTTGAAGGTCACATTATTAATAAAACTGATGATATCAGGCCTGAGCTCGTGGAAATTATGTATATATATGGTGAGAAAACCACCTTTTTTATTTCCACAAAACTTCATTCCGCTGGCACGACGCGCGTTTCACCACACTGTGGCATACTCATGTGCCCATGAGTATGCCACAGTGTGGTGAAACGCGCGTCGTGCCATCGGAATAAAGTTTTGTGGAAATAAAAAAGGTGGTTCTCAACATGGTCACATTACTGTTTTCCTATCCCAAAACATATCAGCAAGTTAATAACGTCACCATTTAAAACATTTCCCTTAACTTCTTGTGTATTCTTTGTAATTGCATTCTTCCAACTTAAAATATTTTGAAATTTTCTCACCTGTATATTTTTTAAGGGTATTAGCAACGAACACTGTCTCAGGCATAAGGTATGCTCTAAAGAAGATAGCCAAAGAGAGCGAAACGAGCTTTCCACAGAACTAATTAATTGGCAAAATACTAAATTTAATTTAATTCAATCTCTGCTAATACTATAAAACAGTATCTTGTTTGCATTGGCTACCAGTGTGATTTATACACGCATGGGATAAAAGAGCAATACCTTAGTACGCTTTGCTGGAATAACATTTTACTAAAATATAGCCCTGGGGAAGTAAATTAGATTACCTAATTTAACACCTAGAAAAGTTACAATTGTTTACAAGGTACCCCAGACTAACACCTACGGATCAAAGCATGCAACCCAAATTAGAAGGAACGTAAAAAAACAAGTTTTCCTATAAAGTGTGCATAAATTACTAAGTAGGTCAGCTTGAAACCATTGAATGTACGTAAATTAGTACTAAATTCAGATACTTTTAGTCATTATATGGAGGATAACAAATAAGGTTCATAGATATATCATTCAGCCAAAGGAATCGACCACATCCCTCAGTACCGGATTAATCTGAAAAATAAGACGAGCACTTCAACGAACATAGATGTGAATTTTAGGTTCAATATCTTAGCACAGAATAAAAGTTTAGATTCACAAAGCAGCTGCGAAACAGAAGAGCCATCAAGATCATAATTAAATTATTCAAGCAGGGGGTAAAGCGATTCTTGGGATTTTTATTGGAGCGGGCAATTTCTTTCTTGTCAAGCGATAAGCCAAATTAGAAATTTACCCAGCTCTGGTTTACCCACTGCCCAATCAGTAGAACCATCGCCATGTGAGTTTGCTCCGCTGAACATGCGTAACAACTCGCGTTCGCTTATGCAGAAGGCAGAGCGACATCCGTCTCAAGCCTACCGGTTTCCCTCATTATCCCAGCCACCCCCTAGCACAGCATATGGGGAAACGTATGAGGCGAACGGGATCATTAATTGACCCCGAGTCAAGGCCTTCGAAAGCCTGAAACCGGCCGCGCGCGCGTGCACGCAAAATCCTAGCGACACGAACGTGTAGAGAGGCGGCTAATTATTGGCGCGGATACAGCCTTCTATACAATATTAAACCACTACAAGGGAAGAGAGGTGTTCATAAAAGTCATTATTGGCCGTAAAGTGGCTTAAAATTTCCGAATTATCAAAAAATAAATTATTACAGTTGAACTTACGCCCATTTCCAAACAAGCGAATGAAGGCTTGCAAGATATAAAGCGCATAAACTTCAAAGAACTAATAGGCGAACCAGCGTTAAGTAGAATGTCATATATATATATATATATATATAAATGAGATAGTGGGAAAAGGGCATTGAGTGACAAAATGTACGAGAATGATGTTTTTTTGGTGGATGAGCGTCTCGTTTTGTTTTTGTTGCAGACATAAATGGTGGAAACAAGTTAAAGTTAATAGACATATTAATAGAAATCCACAATTTTATGTAATATTTTATTCTCATGTATTGATGCGCATGAATATAGTTATAGGTACAAGGTACTATCCAAACTTTTCCAGGCGATTAGCTATATTGCGAAAGTTGAATGGTATTTTGAATTCTCACTATATTTCAAGTAGCTTGAGTTGCTTATGTACCATAGAATTCATTGTAAATGCAAGACAGTGCATATCAGCAAACATGACTGTATATAAAACTATTTCATATGGATGCAAGACTCTTAATATAAACCAAAATAATTAAAAAAAATATATACGCCAAAAGGATAAACTATAGTGCACACATCACCGAAATTCACTGCAAGAGAAACACCTTTTTTTCTCGATACCGATGCATCCTTGTACATTGTTGGCCTCGAGTAAATGACCGTGAAGTCTCACCAATAACGTCATAGGTGATGAGTCAGAATTTTAGCACATCCATAAATAATACCCGTACTTTCAAAATAAATAATCAGCTGGCCGAGAAGGTATCGCAAGTCGTAATAAATGATTCTCAAAGTTCCTGAAACCTTATTACTCTTTGATTACACCTTTCGCGGCAATTACCAATTCTTATAGATGCTCATGAAGGAGGCCATAAGAAAAAATTAAGTAAAAAAGGTGCGAGTAAAAAGACACCAAAAGAAACCAATTAAAATTAATTTCTGCCACTGAGCCGACTGAGCGGTGGAGACTGTGCGTCTCTGTTTCACTTACGTTACACGGGCATGAACGCGTCCCAAATAATGGATGTATACTTAGCTTTTTAATGATCGTTCTGGTGTGAGCCCATGACAATGCATAGTCAATATCATCAGTCATCAACCGGCAGATTGAATTGATACGACTCTCCCTTCTCTCCATTCTCTCTTCAGCTCATCACTTACCGCCTTCATTAGTCCTCTTTTTCGTATCCTTAGTAATATGTTTCATGTATTAATTCCTCGGTTGGTTGGTTATTTGGGAAGAATACCGACAACTGAGGTCATATGCGCCATCAAGGACAGGTTGGTATGTTGGTAAGGAAAGGATTATTGGGGAATGGAGGTAGGGTGAAGAGAAACACGGCATTGGCGTTAGCATGCTCTAAACGGAAGGTACCAAGGAAACCTTGGCTTAACAGTCCACACGACGGACGGAGTGCTGTCATTGAAAGGTTCTCAATACAGCCCAGACACAGTGATTGAGATTCCATTGAAAAATATCCGCCACCGCCAGAATTCAAAACTCGGGCCCTCGGGATGGGAAACTAGTACTTTAGCAACGATAGCAACACCATTCCAGCACCACAACCATTCAAAATTTCAAAGTGATTAAAATGTAAGAGATATTCATCTATAATAACTAGAGTAGGTAATTTTTATTTTTTGCGAAATGGAAAATACATCCGACATCGTTGATGTTTGCGAAATAAATGCGATTATATTTGCGAAATGGGTGTTTCTGTCAAGTCCTGGTAGTTCAGCCCCTGGGAAACTTGTTGACAAGCAAATGGCTTATTAGGATCGAAGGGGCATATGGACCACCAGATTCGCCCGAGAGAGCAAAAAAAATGTGACAGGATGTCACCAGTAGAGGATGTCATTGCCACACTTGAAATGCTCTGCACAAAGCGCCTCAGTATGAATCGGGATACCACTTATCTCCGCTATCGTCTGGATTCGTACCAATGTCCTCGGGAAGCCAGTACTCTAGACATACCAACCCTATCCCCTTCAATCATTGGTCTTCCTTAGTAATCCTTACCATTCAATTTACATCCCATTATCATTTTCACTCGTCTGCTATGTCTCAGAATGTGTCTGATAGTAATGTCTCATGTATACTTTGGAGTGAAGGCTTTCGCAGTGGCTTGCTAATTTGCTGAAGCTCATTCTTCCGGAGCAGCTGTCAATGTTCATTTGACGACAGTTTCTCCTCCGTTACAGGAGGCGTATTCAGGTCGAAGAAGGTTGGCTTTGACCTGAAGATACCTCCTGTAACGGCGGAGAAACTTTTTTCAAACGAACATGGATACACGCAGCTGCTCCGGAAGAATGAGCTCCAGCTAATTCTCTAGTACTTCTTCGCTAAATATCTTCTCTAGTCCACGTGGGACTCCTTTTTTTTAGCGATTCAGTCCATCCTTTTTGGCTAACAATATTCTTTGCCAGCTCACATTGCCATTGTTTGCCATCTCCTTTACCCTAGTTCTCTTATCGCTACAGTCTCACGGCCATGTTATTTCATTCTCCATACGTACGTTTCTTGGAGTGCTTCCTAAATTCGTAACTTGTAGAGATAGCAGTGAAAAGACTCTCCTTCCAACATAATGCTTTCTTTTCTACACAACTACTATGCTCATTGTATTAGTCTTGCTTCTTTCATCAAAGATAGCAATATTCGTTGCCTACATTTTTTGCTGACCAAGTTTGACTGGGCTCCTTGATTTCTTCCAGTAACTATTATTTTCGTTTTTTAAACTTCTTCCAGTTTTATTTATTCATAGTTTTTTCCCATGTAGTAAAAAAATCTCACAGAATCTTCTTCCTTTTTGAGCAAGAACAAGCGTAGCTTGCTGAGTTATACCCCGTGTTCATGCGTTACTGTTGTTATTATTTAGAAAAAAATACACACCAAGAAGTAGGTAGTTTTTTGAGATCATCCAACTATTAGCACTTCATATTTGGCGCTAAATGAAGAAGAAAAACAGTGCCAGGTCAATTACATGAACAAAAATACAAATCATAGCGAGTGATAATCTCTTTTAAGAGTTCCTCCCGGAGGAAGTGATTTTCTTTCAAAACCAGACAAACAAACTCATTACATTTTTCCCATCAAGAGGAAGATCGTTTGGTATAATTCTTCGGAGAGGGACGTCATGGGAAGCTGCGGCTTTATCGAGATCCTGGCGTGAGGTCGGACGCCCGGGGCAACGATAATGTCTGGAAGACCCAAAAAAAAATACGCGGACTCCGCGCTCACTTTTGGCCCGGGGAAGAAGCGCATAAATTTTCCCGTCAGAAGGTGAAGAAAAAAAACTGAACGTGGACGTGAAACTGAACGTCGGCGAACTGAACGTGGACGAGCTTCTACGAGGGGAAGGCTGCCGGACAAAACGCCCCCACTGCGTCCCATGTAGTCACGGGGCAAGGAAAGAATGGTTGGGGCTCATATATCATCGTTCCCAGTGCTGTGTTAATTTCCTCCAAGCAGCCGGGGCAATTGGAGGACTGGCGGTGAGCGTGGCTCGTGCGGTAAGCACAGGTTGGCCTTGGCTCCGGCCGAGAGAAGATTCGAAATGAGAATCGGGTGGAAATCGTCCGCAGGTGCAGAGATACATCTCCCGTGGCGATATAAAATCAAGGATCGTAAATGAACTAATTCCCTCGTTCGTGCTGAAGTGCTCTCTTCCGACGCCAAGTAATAGGAGGCTTTGCTTCTAGAAGTACCTACACGCCGTTCAGTTCACGATGACACACACACACACACACACCGTTAACGGTCGCGATCGTTAGGTTGCTATCGAGATGCGAGTTCGAAAACTACTTGATAACGAATTTCGCGTTTGCCTTATGATTTAAGGTCAAAGGTCAGGCAGTACGGTATAACCTAAACAGTAGGGGTACCTACCTTAAAACCCTAAATCTATAACTAACACAGAATGTTCACATGGTGTCCACCGAGCCGAGAGGAAAGAGCTCTCGCATGATTCCCAATTTTCTCGACCCAAGGTGAGATTACTCCAGCAAATGTTACGTCAATATATTTATCTTTTCACGGTAAACCTGTTAGCAGTTTCAGAATTACGTAATAGGGCGAGTTTTTATGCAATTATACACTCCATAAAATCGTAATTACGAACTATTATCATAAAATAGCTTATAATCCACGCTCAAAACGCTATACGCATACGCATACGCATTCGAGCAGTTGAGCCAATCTACGATGAATGTGCGGGAGACTGTGCACATTTTAGCTTTGCCTGTAAACTTAGGCACAATTTTATATTTTAAAGCGCGATATTAGTGACATTAACTCACAGGGATGCTCGTTCAATGTCTGCAAAAGTGAGGTAAAATTGAGCAGCCTATAACATATCTCCTCCTGCTCACCACACTTGAGTTCGGCCAAAGCAGCTTCGGTGATGAAAACCTTCGGAGAAAATATATGCCTCTTGCATTAGCGAGTGCCTCATTCCCGCAATCAGAAATCGTCTGAACCTTTGCCATGGTTCTCGTCGTTGGGTAATAACATATCAACAAAAATATAATTCTCCAAGAATATCTATTTCAATTATTTTCTTATACCCAATGAAGAATAGCTAGTATATTTTAACCAAATACCGATCACTTAAGTACCATTTTTGATACAACCATTTGCTAATGCTAATTTTATATTATTTTTGTGTAATGAAAACATTTGACCGAGAGTATCCGTGCAAGTAAAGAGGCTTCAGATATAACATTTTACAAATCGGCTAAGTACGTTACCGTTATATAATGACAATATATTTTTCAAAGTGAATTTTAATTACATGATACGACATGGAGACTCCAATGGGGTTCATTATCACATTTCATATAGTTTTTCTCATTTTTAAAATAGCATCAAAACCGAGCACTCTCCAACATACGTTGATTTTTAATCATCCATAGGGATTCACGCATCATAGCAATCGATGATAGCACACGAAATCATCGGAAACGACGCCCGGATACTTTTTATTCGCCTACTTTGCATATTTTCACCGCGGTTAGATATTAGAAATGAAATATCAAGTTTTTTCATATCTTAAGAATAACATGTTAACGCGGCAAAGAACTTAATTGTCACAAGCAAGTGCCAGCCATAAGTCATAATATTGCACAGCTTCATCGAATAACTCAAAACCTGATGATGGTTTAAATCTGAAACGTTTGGTACATTATTTTAAAATTGGTGAAAAAGAGCTATTTAGTGATTTTTTGTTATTCATCAAATAAGGCCAAATATACATTTTAACTCCAACAATGTCCACAGTGAATGATACCAAAAGTGACCAATCTCCACGACTCCATAAATTACACTTCGAGTCAATGAGGAACTACGAATCAGTAGAAGAATACGTGTTGTCTCGATCAAGTTAATCTTGTTTTGGTCACCGCAAGCGAAACATATGGGTTTCCCATAGACCTAGCAAAATATTGCGCAAGCTACACAAAAGGGGATTTGAAAACGAGCGGACATCGAGAGGCAATGGAGGACAACGCAGTGAATTACCGTGGGCCGGACCCCAACCAGTGTTACTTAGCGACGCCGAGAGCGTCCACTTAATACGCGACGGCCACACAGAAGGATTAAGACCGGAACAAAAAGCTTCGAGAGAATTCGCCGAGAAGTCCTTTTGCTCGAGGTAGAATCCCCATTCCCTTTCAGTCTCGTTCCAACCGTCGTTTTTTGCAAGTTATAAGGACATAAGTTTGGTGAGCGTTTATCAAGCGGTTCATTCCCTCTCAAACCACTTTGCCAAATCGAACCGCACCCTGAGTCGACCTCCATACCCTCCTCTCGTTGATGGTTAAACCCTTATATAGGGTAGCGAAACATGGTGGCAGTCACCTGCATGAAGTGTGGTGTCAATAAAGAGAAGGATTGTGTGGAAGGGATTGGCATAGGAGCGGAGTAGAGGGGACAGCACGTGGTTGGTAACGCTGCATACATTCAACTTGAGAGGGTGGGAAAGCGTTTCACGACAATTAATACGATAAAATCTAAGCTCGATGGAAAGACGATGGTACATATTGTATGTAACTCACCGGAGAAGCCCATTTAAATAATTCAATTAAGCATGACAGAGGGCTAGAATGTTAATGTGAATTAGAAATTTTTTTGAAGTTACCAATAAAGATTTACGACCTTATAAAATCTGGTGGTCAAACACGGAGGCTGCCTTTCTCCCCATTGGGGAGCCACTTCGTAATTAATGGACTATTTCACTGAAAAGGGCGTTTTTCCGCGACTGCCACTAAGTATTGCTACCACTATACATATCACATCTACCTGCTCCACTATGCTATTTTCTGTTAAGTAATCTAGTTAAACAAATATTTCCATGGTCCAAAAAAATAGTTTTAAAGGAATGAGAGAGAGGAGCAGTTAAGATATAACCGTGCGAACGATAGATGTCGAGTGATTTTGCACCCACTATTGCCACATTCATACCGTTTTAAACAAAAGAATATTTAGTCAAGGATATTGAAGTGTCAAATTTGCCAACAGCGAGCTAAATATCACTCGATACTAAACAGTCTGAATGTTTCCTAATATATACCCAGGGTGGGACTAGTTGGTGTAAAACAGTCAAATTCTAACCCCCTTATCTCGTCCGATTCCCGTAAGACAGGCATCCTCTCGCAAGCTTCCGCTTCCATTGACAGCATCCTCAGAATCCTCTCTACATGCCGAATCCACTTTTATTACTGATTGAGCATTTAAAAGTTAGCAACGAAGGTTGAAGACATTGGGAGCCCTAGTTTCCAATACGGAGATTACCATTCTCCCCCGTGTGGAGCCATTTTTCAAGGAACGGGCTCTTCCTCTTAAAAGAGGATTTCTTACCTACAGCCACCATGTTTCGCTACCTTTATACCCCCATATCAGGGCTCTGCCTCCTCCCGCTCAACTCTCACCTGCTTCTTCCGAGTCACATCTTGCGCGCTAACATCGCTCCGCACACATTCGACACAATTCGCCGGCACAGAGGGCGGAGCATTTTATGCTCCATTACTTCGCTTTCCAACGGGGATCCACTACCTACTCCCTACCACTACACAAATTAATGGAGCTGATCGACGAGGCTGGAGAGAGAGGGAGACACGTGAGCAGAAAGGTGGAACGGATGAATAAAACATGTTCAATTTATTCCCCTGCAAGTAATAAAAAAATTACTTGGGAATGAATAAAATCTTGCTAAAGCTTAAAAATGAAAGTATTCATCGAATGTATGTTTAGCGTATATTGGCTGTTGTAAGCTTGTCTGGGAAAACATTTTTGCAACAACACTGGATGAAAAACTTCTTAGGAAAGGAAAAATCATGCTATGATTTAGGGAATCTAAATTTCAATGAGTTTAGCGAATTCATGGTTTAGCGTCCTAAGGCTGGTTTAAGAGAAACTTGCAGAAGATTTTCGCTTTATGAAAAATGCCACTCTTCTACAGCAGAAACGTAATGGGAAGTGAAAATATACCTAAAACTTAAAAAAAGAAGTTTTCATCAAATTCTTGACCTAGCGTCAATTAGCTTGTTTAAGGCCTGGTTTAATAATATCCATGGAAGCATTAACGCGGTATAAAACGTTCCACTCTTCTATAGTTAAGCTTCAAGTTAACGAACAGTCTGATTTAAAAAAATTAAATTACAACCCTTGAATAGTAGTTAACCATCATCAAAACTCCAATTGACTCACCACGAAAACCAAGTTGGTAACGCGCTGGTGTGACAAGTGAAAGGTCAAGGGTTTGAATCCTTACGAGGGCGGGAAAGCAAAATAACCTTGGATGTTGGAGTGCTACTAAGCCATGTCTTATGGAACCATGGAACTGCGTCAGAATTACAATGTGGTACAAGAGTTACGACAAATGTAAAAGCGAAAAAAATTCACCCATAACTATAATCAGAGAATTGGTGGAACCATACGGTACGATAGCACAGGGAATGCTGAAGTAAAAAATACGCGCATAGTGCCTTGTTGAATGGATAAGTTGCGTACTTCATACGCCAACAACATAGGTATCTAGGTAGGCGGTACATACGTAGGGAGCGGAATAGCTGCGGTACCGTTATGATTTGTCTATAAAAATTGAAAATGGATATAATTTACAAAAAAGCACTGAATTATTCACAATACATTTTTATGGACATTGCGCGCGGTGGCCATGCTAGGTAAATCATTTTTCGCAAAAATGTCTTCACTTTCTTGAGTCAAGACACCATATACTTTTTTCTTTAATATATGCTTCTAAACATCTTCAAAAAGCCCAACATTTGCTGTTTTATCATTACCACGTGGAGATAGTGAGTGCCCATTACCCTGAATGTTCCTTCTCCTCCTAGCCGTAAAAAAATACTTAAGGAACTGCATCACGAGGGCGTGAGCAAGGAAAATGAATATAACAGGCACGAAAAAATCTACGCAATGGCGTTCATTCAACGATGAGAAAAATAGACTGTTAAATACTGAACGCGGCAATACAAAATCCCACCATCGGCTCAAACGGCGACGCTGATTTTCACGAAAACGCTCGCCGTGCCACGAATACTTTCCTCTTGGTGAGTCAGGATAGAGAGGAAACACATTTTTTTCGAATTTTAAAGTTGGGGAGTGATAAAAAAATAATAATGGCCCTAGCAAAAGAAATAAAATCAAACTTTCACGACGCATGAGAGGACTTCAAACGAAATGCCACGAGAGAACCGCTTGCTCTGTGTGTCCGAAACGAAAAGTCTAAAAGAAAAATTTAGCGAGATTTAGCGACATGACAAAAGGATGAAAATTCAATACAGAACGAATACAATGAAAAAAAAAAAGAAAAAATCTGATGAGCACGGCATTCACCTTTTTTCCGCGCAGCCTGGCTCACACGAATTCGTTCAAATTCTGGGGAAATGAAGGCAAAGGACGTCCCTAACTGAGTCATTCCACTGTGAGCGTTACTCGGCATTGAATATCCAGCGCGCACGTTTTAAGCCGCGCCTTGCCGAATCTTTCGCAGCGATTCCGACCGAAAACCGATTGGGACATGACCGAGAGAGCCCGCGTTCCGGAAAGCGACGAACCGCTGAACGCCCTGCTACTCTCTGTTTCCCCTCGACTCCGGGAAAACTCCTCACCCCCTGGGGCTGCAGCATCCCCGTCGAAAGAGATGGGAACAATTTTCACGCGCCTACTATCTCGTCTCGGGACCTTTGATTGCCCCTTTTTATTCGCCGATAAACTGACCGGGCTAGACATCGCATTCCCTCACCCGCAGGGCACAAATGATTGCCTCAGTGCACGGTGACAAGTCCCGATAACCGCGGCTCGCGTTTCCCGCTGGACTTCTCATCAATTCCCGACAAAATTCATATCTTTGAGCGCCCTTCACCTGTGATAAGCTGCACATGGTTCCAGGCGAAAGTTGAAAAGAAATGCAAAGTTTCTAAATCATCATCGTCAATGGTCATAAATCCAAAGATTGGTTTGTTGCAGCTCTCCACTTCACTCTCCTAACAGCCAACCGTTTCATTCCTACACAATTCTTCACTTTGACATCCTTCATAATGTATTCCAACATTGTACTTTCTTTGTAATTATTCCCATTTATCATCCATCAATAATTGTTTTCTCCAGCCTATTGTACCAAAAAATGTGTCCAATAAGTTTGTCTATTCTTCTTCTAAGAGTTCTCATGATACTTCTTTCCTCTCCAACTCTACGCAGAACTTCCTTCGTGATTCTCTCCATCCATTTATCTTCATTATTCTTTGATGACACTATATTTCCATTGCTTCCAATCCTTTCTCTGCTGCTGTAAATTTATTGGCTCCTCTGCCATATGCGATAAGAGCATGCTCCCACTTTATATTACATTTTAGCAATGTATGTCGTTAATTTTAGGCCTTTGTTACAGGTTGTTAGCGGACTCTTCTTCTGGTGGAATGCCTTCTTTGCTTGGTCTATCCTGCTTGCAATTTCTTTCTTGCTTCTTCTATCGCTAGTAATCCTGCTTTTCAGATGCAAAAATTCTTCTACTTGTGCAAGTTTTTTGCAGCAGATTTTCAAATTTTTCTCTAATATGTTTCACGTTGGTGAATATCTCTCGGGAGAAACGTTTGTATTGTCCTTCAAGTGGCTCACCGTTGTGGTAAAACTCCATTGTAAACGTCATTTAATAATTCTCCCCACTAGATTACTGCAACACACTATATCTGGAGAACAATCTAAAGCTACACACAGATAAGAGACATACATTCACAGAGAAGACACGCAGAAAAATTCTTAAAGCAAGCTGCGCTTTTATTTATATGAACTATCAACTTGAATTTCTTCAAGGTTTCGACCATTATCGTCATATCTCTTTTTTATGTGCTAGAATTGCCATATCACTATAGTCCTCGCAGACGCACAAACATGAAAATCTGTTTAAATGTATTATCACTCGTTTTCGGCACTCTTTGGTTTAAGTTAATGCGCAGCAAGCATTTGAGTTCAAAGCATGGGGTACGACAGGCATGGAAGTACAACTTTGGGGCACCACAGTACGATACACGTTAGCAACAGCACATATGTAAGGTGGGGCATTTCAAATCAATGGGAGCTATCCATTCGCTGCAGGGCGCTAATCACTTCGCGACACAACTATGCACTTACCTTCCAGTCGTAACAGACCCTGCGCACCGCGCAGCACTCTTCAAAACAGATCGGGATCAGAGTTTATGCTCACTTAACAAAAAATTACAACGATAATCGCATCTTCAATATTTGTTTTTGTGTTAATTTTCCGTCCAGGCGTCAAACATGAACATCGAAAACTTTTTAACTAATCTCTGATAAATGACTTTCATATTCGAATGATTATTTGAATGAATTCGCTAGCTATACACAACTTTTTTATCGTAAAAAAGTTTTCTTCCTTTAAAATTTTATTTTTAAATTAAGTTTGCGTGTGCTTATCTGCACTGACACCAACACTTTGAATGGAAAGCTTCAAATAGTTGATCTTGGCCGCCAGCATTCCGCGTGAAAAATAATGTATCATTCTATCGAATCGAACGCGGCCTCCGCATCCCTTAAAGACCAGTCTTCTTCTCGTGGTTTACTCTGGATCATCTTCCCCACACACCATTCTAATGCCCCCCTCACATTCGCCCAGCAAAGTTGAGTTCTTCCCCCCACTCAGCGTGGAGGGGGCAGGGTTTGTAGGAACTCTTCCCTATGATCCCGCAGATGAAGTAAGGCGAGGTTGACTGCCTCGGGGTCATTCCTGAGGAGAGGAAAGGACTCAGCGCTGGATCCTACTGAGGGTCGGATGGGAAGGGCAAGTTTGGCAGCTGAGGGTTTCAGGGGTAAATACGTGGATGGGGGAATAATGACGCCAAGTGGCGCGTCAGGCTAGGTCATGTACCCTGCCATAAGCAGGTGGCAGCACATGACTTTATCAGCGTGCTACTGGAGCGGACGAGGCGGCAGTTAAAACGTCACGCGTCTGGGAGAGGCGATCAAAATTTTTATTACCCGGAGTCGATGGCTTTTGCATCGTCTGAGACGAATAAAAGGAACACCCCTTTGCATCGTATTTTGACGGCACATTATCCCGTTGGGGTTTGGAGCGGAGGAGGATACGATGCCAATACGCCGATCGTTATATCGGAGGCCAGTCCGCGACTGAGAGAGTCAAAACAAATACTTTAATTCCACCTTTACACTTGCATTGTTGGAAAAATACTGCTTTCTCTGTTTGAAAAATACTACCTAGCAATTTAAAAACAAAGTTTTGATGCAAAATCACCATAATGTTTGAAAATAAATTTTAAGAGTACTTTTTTTTGCAGCCACAGGGTATGAATATAATGCGATTTCAATTGAATAACCTCATTTTCTCTTGAAATATGGCAGTAATTTGTAATAACTAAAATATGCGATAAGTGGGTGCTCAAATTTTATCACCATGAAATTTTCTGGGAGTATATGCTTAATGAATGAATATTCTAGCCCTCGGTAGCATAACTGGCTTAAGCACTCGGGGCGAAATCGAGGGATTCTGGTTCGAATCCTGGTAAAGGCGAATGATTGCTCCTCCGTGGAATATCGCACTAACGGAAACCATCTTACTTAAGACTTTAGTTACTGATGAGGTAGTGTTTGTATCAGTTTTTGAATTACCGCAAGAAGTAAAACACTTTTCATTAGCCGGTGCTAAATACTACGACGGGTAGACAAACTAACGCACGACATAGATCATCGAATACTTGATCTATACGTATGCATACAAAATCTATGACAGTTTACGCAAGATTGTGAAGGAGAAGGGAGACCGAGAGTTCATGAAATCTTGCCTTGCACGTGATGAGGGGTGGGTTAAAAAGTGATCATAAACGCCATGCGTAATACTTGACTGAACCATAACCTATTAGAAAAGGGCAAATAATGAAGGATGTCCAAGGGAAGATCTGCGTAGAAGTGAACCGGTTAGCTGACGGGTGAGTGGAGTGGAGAACTGTAGAAAACCAATCTTCGGCTTGACGACTGCTGATGATGATGAAGAAAATACCTGCCGGCACTGAAGGAAAATGAGTATCTCAATGGAAAAAGCACTGTAGAAGTCTCCTTGGTAGCGGGAGGAATTTTTTCCGAAGATATATTCACTGACTAATCCAAAGTTGCAAGAACTACCTTCGCTTTCCAGTAACTCAGGAATGTCATCAGTGGAAGACCCGTTTTTTGCAAGGCAAAACAAACACAGACACATGATTTGTCATTTTCTTCTGTTGTCGTAGACGCGAGTGACTCGAACCTTAACTCTGGATGCTCTACCATTTGAATCGATTCGAGCGCTGATTTCTATCGGGCTCAACGTCACACCGACTTAGATTCATGTTCAAATTTCGCGTTGCCGAGCGGAAATACCGAGGTGAAGAAATTGATGACGTTTCACCGTCGATAGAGGGGGTGGCAAAACGGGGTCTACTCCTTCCTGCCTCCGGGGTTAGGGTACAAAAAAGACGATAGGTGGCCAAGAAATAATGTCGCCCGCAGTGACAACTGCCCCGGTCCCCGCTCGATCAGGGCCTGATGACAGCGAATCCGATTCCGTTCCGATTTTTATGCGATTAATAACGATTTTACGATTTTTGATTAATAACGATTTTGATGCAATCACGAGCTATCTACTGGCATCCCCGGAAATTATTTCTGGTTACACGAATTCTAAAGCAGATCCATTCGCGTGATACGATTTTCCCCTTTCTGATAATGGTGGTAATAATTAAGGGAGGCGACCTAAAACTAAGGTCATTTGCGCCAGTAAATATACGAACTGGTAGGACAGCAGGGTAACTGCAAATAAGGAATTGAGGTAGTGTGGAGAGAGACCCGGCGTCGGAATGATCCTGCAATCAATAAATGACGTAATGGATTCTAAAGTATTACATTTCATCCGAAGTGACAGAAATAGTATAGTGGTTGCAAAACACGGTGGTATTTTTCGCGGAAGGCCCAATCATTAGAAGTTTTATAGTGGTAGTGAAACGTGCTGGCAGTTATTCAAAAGGCCCGTTTCAGTGGATGGGTCTATTCCCAGCGAATTGACTCAACACGGGGCGTTAAATTGTCTCCGCGTTGGACTATATTTGTTCCTAAGGTCGCAAACTTTCATTGTCCACTTCAAAATGCTTAACCAGTTGCTAATTGGCCAACTTTCACCTTCACAGCTTTCTATAGCTCTTAATCCAATTGCTTATTAGTGCTTCTCCCTTGCCTTGTGAACAATATCAGTGTATCCATCCAGCTTGTTTGGATCGTAACTTCTGTCGTTTAACGCACTGCCGACACTTTCCCGCCCTTTCAAGTTAAGGTGCTGGAGTGATTTTTACGTACAGATTTTCGTGAAACTTTGCATAACTGTTTTTATTATTGATATATATCGATTAAAGTAAGAAAAATTGCATGCTACCCATTCGACTTCTTGGCAACTCAATGCTATTTCAACACGTAGTCTTTATGTCTCATGACATATATAATTCGAAATGATCCAATTTCATATGCATATATTTTCTCCTAAACGCGAAATAATACGTTTCATATTATTATACTGGCTGCTAACACATGTGTAGGCATTAATCCGAGTAAAAAATAGATAAAAAGATATTGTTTTCTCTTAAACGTCAAATTCGTCGCCGAAAACCCAAACGATAACGATGTTTTAATTATGGCGAAAAATGTTAAATATAATTCTTGCATCATTTACATTAGTGCATATATGTTGGTTTGTACCGTATGAGCAGATGTACTTCGTGAAATGTTGTCCAAAAATGTTTTTCGAACTACTTAAAAATTAATTAAAATGTGCACTCAATGACCCACGTTACCTTAAATGCGATTGTTTTGGCGTTGCGTTGCCTACCACGTGCATTCCTCTTCCCTCGGCTCCTTCCTCATCCACACATCCGCCCCTTGCACACGAGTCTACCCCTCCTTGACGTGACACATCGCGCAGTCTTCTGCCACCATGTTTCCTTACCACAATACTCCTGACTTTGAAGCGCTCTTCTAGCATGAATTGATCGTGCGTACGCTGGAAAATAATAGATTTCAGACACCGTAGGAGATCTAAGCGGGATCTCTGCGCGGAAAGCCGATACTCTAGCCCGATCTCCAAATTTTAATTTTGATGTTATGAAAATTAACCAAAGCAATGAACACTCTCAATTTGATCTAAGAATGTGTTAAGATTTTAACCTACAGTTAATCCTTTTCTATTACAAATCAATTTCCTGGGACGGCTGTCAATCTCCAAACAGCATTTCTCTAAAAATGTCAGTGTGTTTCAACGATGAAAAAAAATTTGAACCCGATGTAAATCCTCAAATTTTACCTTCTAAAAACAATGAGATCTTTTTATACGTTCCCTTTTAGAATAAACGGAAGAACAATTTGGTTCCATTTGAATTCCGTTATTTAAACAAATTGAAAACTCATCCAAGTTCAATTTTAAAATGGGAAACATTTTTATGAGAACAAAAGTTTCAACAAATACTCCTAAACCTTACTTGTGAAAAAACAAGATATTTTTGTTTAAGAAGGACAGTAAGACGCAATTTTGTTGATTAATTGGATTCCAACGTTGACATGATATTCCTTCATAAAAATTCCTGATATATATCTCAGAATAATTCAAGTAATTAAGCATCTCATATTTCATTGCAGTTCGGTTTTAAGGAACTGACTATAATTAGTGCTTCTGTGACGTCATCCTCCATTAGGATATCCTTTTTATTTTCTTTGGCTTTTAATTGATTTAGGATTGGTTGAGCTCATAACACTTACAAATTAAATAAAGAGTTTAACTTTACTACTATAGGCTTCAGTAAGTAGAAGTTTGGACGCTTATTATTCATCATTAAAGTACCAAGTAATTTTATTTCGTTATGAAATCTAAATACAGTAACTTGTTTTTGCTTCCAATTTTGACTGGGGTTTGCTTCCAATTTCGCAGACTAACAGCTTTGAAATCAGGCTGCAAACTGAAGTTCCCTCGACAGAAAATATTACCACATTACGAAAAATGACAATACCAACTAGGTTTAAATCCACAGAGTTTTTTATTGATACAACTAGTTTAATACAACATCAGGTACTTGACGCCGTAGCATTGATACTAGTTTTACCAATAAAAAACTGTGGATTTAAACATAGTTGGCATTGTCATTATGCGAAATGGACTTCCGCAAAGTTACGCCTGAAAAGATTGAATTACCAAATTAAGTTTTATTACAGGAGTAACTGTGGAAAGTGACAAATTTTCTGAAAAAAAAAACGGGAATAATATATCCTTTATCATTTCCTGTGTCCTATTTACAAAAGAAATCTATTGGGCGAATTAAAATCACAAGTCCAATATAAAAACTATTTCAGTCAGATTGCACTAATAAAAGGGAGGCCAAAGTAAAATAACGATTTTAACTAATTGAAATCTCAAACTCGGAAAAAAGTAATTAAATAATTCCAAATTAACTCAAGAAAAATTTCTGGTGGAATTTATCATTTGAATTTGCGTGGACGAAATTGCAACAAAAGTTTGATTTCAAAAATGAAAGAGTCTTCCTTTTAAAATGTGCAATCAAACGTGAACAAAGCATTAATACAATTTCGTAAACAAGGAAATTAATTTCAAAACTGTTTAGCGATCCATTTTCAATCCTATCAAGGTGAAATGAAGGGAAAAGATAATGAGAACGGGCATAGCAAAGGCTCTTTTATCATAAAAACAGTAAATAATAACGAGACGATCAATTATAGGAAAGGCCGCTGGTTTCCTTAAATGATTACCTCTGGCATTTTTTTATAAAGGTAAACGGAAAGGAACACAGGAACAGAAAGGAAGTGGAGTTTCCCTCATCAAATGTATTCAAATCGATAGTGTTCTTTCAGGTGAAAAATCGATCCACTTAAACGGTTTGTTACTTCTTAAACCCAAAAGAGCGTAGCAAAATGACATCCCGACTAAGAATCTTGAATTTCAATTTCATAGAGGGAGTTTTCATTATTTAGAACGAACGAAAGAATTAAAAAGAGTTTTTCAAAACCTCCGGAAAGCAGTCTGGAAACTGCTTTCGTCAAACTTAAATTTCGTTCCCTGTAATTATATACTCTACGACCAAAAAGTAATTATATAATTCCAAATTAACTAATAAGTGTTTTTCAAAAACTTTGGACAGCAGTCTGGAAACTGCTTTCGTCATACTTAAATATAATTTCCTGTGAATGTACGGCGTCATTTAAAATTCAAAGCAGAAACTGCGTGAATTTTGATGCTGCAGGATGAGAGCATACAAACATGAACACGAAGAAAAGAATGTGTGAGGTTGAGGCTTGCTGACAGCATAACACGTATTTCCTACCGGTTTGAAAAAAAGTTGCTCTTTCAGTGGACTCCAATGTGAGCAGTAAACGGCCTAGTTAGTTGACCCATCCACGAAAGTAAAGAAGCTCTTAAGCTATCGAAGGTGTACGGGCAGCAAAGCGGGCTGGATTAGCGAGGTGGCTAGAATTATAGCCTTCTGAGCGGGGATTTAGCCCAGGGCCAAATCCCTGAGGAGTCGAAAATTTGCTTAAAAACCCTGATAGAATGTGTTACCCTATTACGCCTCCAAACCATTTTAGCTATTGGTGGACCTCTAACTGAATCCAACTAGAACTAAGATGGCTTCCTTGCGTAACTGCTTGCGCACCGGAATAGCCAATGGATGATTCAAGTCCTAATTCCAGTCTAGCCCGGTGATTTTTTAAATAATAAATTTCCATCTATTCATGCATGCCATTGAAGTAGGTTCACCATTTTTATTAATAATTCAAATTTCAAACAAAGCCATGAAGTCTGAAACATTACGTTACTCTTTAGTAAAGAGGAGCGTAACAAATATGTTAGTATGCGTAATAATGAGCAAAATAAAGTGGTTAATATGCTATAAATGAAGGCTGTCCACTATAGTTTAGCGTCTGTTTACTCAGTTAAGTGTAACTTTAAATGCGATTAATATTTTATACCCTGAAAAAACAATGAAAACACTACTTTGGTGAATTCATTTTGCAATGGGTGTTTGTTTATATCTTAGCAACAGAGCCCAAAGAGCAACCGGAAATTCAAACAATTGAATGAAACAAAATTCCCTGTTACTTGATGGTTAGTACATTGAGTGTGTGTGTAAGATATTCTTGTAATTTCTCAGTTGCTTAATGTTCAATGTAGCTACTTATACAACCAATTGCCGTCACTCATGAGTGACACCCGCACTCAGCGTTTACATAATCAATGCGCATGCAAAATATGTAGATTTATTTAGACGCAGACAGTATGTAATTATTGTAAGTGATACTTTACGGCGTTTGCTGCCTATTGACGTCAAAATTAACTTACATGGTGACGTGACTTTTTCAACGCAGCGTCGCACTATGTCCTTCTAAAGCGTTTGATCGATGAATTGACGTATTAAATACCTATCGACTATCGAGACGACTATCACTGAGTCGCAATGGGTTTTTGAGGAATATAATTGAAGGAAAAATAGAGGGAAAATTCAGAAGAGGAAGGCCAAGAGATTAGTACAAAGGCCAGGTGAAGAGTGAAGAGTAAGTACCAGTGAGTAAGGGAACTGGCATTAGACAGGGAAAGATGGAGGGCTGCAATCAACCAATATTTGGATTAAACGACCAATGAATGAATGAATTGTCAGTAAAGAGTATTTTTTTTAGATATGATAATTCAATTTTAAGAATAAAACAATATCGGTGCACAACCCTATTCTTTGACTTTGAGGCGTTCGAGCAGGCGTCGATGGAACGGCACGGAAACAGATTGTTGAACCATATTGGGTTGGACCATAGGATTCCGAGAACCACAAGTCAAGCACGTTCATTTACGGATGAGCATCTCAGGGTAGCGAGAAATTATGTTTTTAAAGCAGAGGCAGCTGCGGGAATCTTAATGCGCTAATTCGGACTCGGCCATGAGTACCCGACGGAGCGTAGCAT
The DNA here is from genome assembly GCA_963573305.1 of Pyrrhosoma nymphula. Lineage (NCBI taxonomy): Eukaryota > Metazoa > Arthropoda > Insecta > Odonata > Coenagrionidae > Pyrrhosoma > Pyrrhosoma nymphula. The sequence goes on along the minus strand of OY754332.1, from coordinate 9,982,798 downwards.
GGCAAGGGACCGACTCACTTTCAGCCTTCCTCGAGAGAGCGCGGTTGTATCAAAGAGGGAAGCGACAAGAATCGTCTGTCTCCCATCCTCCCCCCCCCCCCCGCCTCTCCCACACTGCTCTGTCCGTGCCGGCGATTAAACTTCCTTCGGATCCGTCGCGAATTCAAGAACCATTGCACGGGTTCCTCATCGCGGCGGAAGAAGAGTTGATGTTGAAAAGGAACGCTTGTCTCGACTGGCTGGCTAAAGAACGCGGTAGGGATGCCTCACGCTTCCGCAGCCAGGGGGAGTTTATAAGGGGAAAGGAAATCGGTCCCGTCGTAATGGGAGGAGGATTAAAGGCGAGAGAGATGATGGGTAGAAGGGGGAGGGAGGAGGAGCAGGCAAATGAGAACCTCTTCAAGATGATGAAATCTTGATCTTCCGGGTGCCTTAATTTGGAAGGGAATACTCCTTTAACTTCGCCTCAACGTGCTGCGGAACTCGGAGTACTAACTGTGGAACTGTTTGGACATTTTCGTCCGCGGCATATGCGACGGCCATAACGGACTACTAGTGGCTCCCAGTTAAATCAAATCTTAAGGTACTTCCACCGTATAATGACGTAAATTTCATGTGATTCATATCCTGGAAGCTTACAGCGGAACGAGTCCTTTCTCTGACATTATCAGCAAAATTCTACCACTACAGGCTATTTTTTCGCAAATCGACCTTGAAATGAAATGGGTTTCAATAGGAGAATGGGAAAATAATGAGGGAAAATAACTTTTTTCTATCTAATATTAGTTCCATTTCGCCAAAAAAAGTTCATTTGAAGCAGATACTACCGGAAAATTGAATAAAAATAAAACATGCGCAACTAACCACCCCATTTTTTGAGTTATTAGCTAATAGCATCAATTATTGAGGTTTAAAATCGGTAATTCCGTAAAAATGGAACTGAAGTTGGATTCTACGACTATGAAGAGTCTTCATTAAAAAGATACTCGTGGAATAAAATGAATATCTGGTCAGAACAGAGAAAATCTGTTTGAAAACCCAAGGTACATTAAAACAAATCAATCCACAATGACAACAACAGTAGTCCTCAATATCGCACTGCCTAAATGAAGCTTAAGAGACCCCAATTTTTAGCATTGGAACAAATTCGAAGTTGAATTGTTTCTCGCCTCTACCTAATGGACGGTGGAACAACCCTGAAGAATGAAACTTCTTCAGTCTTATGTCTTGCGAATTTAAATGACATTGCGTTTCTCAGGCATTTAAATCGCTAAAAAAACAATTCTTGATTAAGATTGAGTGCTTAGTCCGTTACGCACATGCTAACCAAATTTAACACTAGAAGGACGGGATGGGTCATTTTGACCCATAACACGTGTTCAAAATCAAATTGAACTACTTCTTTGTGACTAGATTCTTTTTAAATTTTGTGACTTTGTGCATTTTTACTTATATTTTACTAATATGGAAAGAAAATTTCGTTATTGTTGTTTTTTAATTTTTTAATTGATGTTATACCTAGAAGGATGGCTATGGGTCATTTTGACCCATTACTTCTTTCTATATTGGAGGGATGTGTTCTCACCATCTTTATATCCTGTATATATTACTGGTATTTATTGACATCAACTAAAATATATCAGAGCACATTTGGATCAGAACTTGAAGCATTTATAATTTATTTGAATGTCATTCGTCGATAGCGGAGCTCTTCTGGTTGCAGGTTACCAAAATTACGGAAAACTTTACTTTCACACCGTCTTTGAATTTGTCTTACAATTGATATCGCCAGAGGAAAAGGATTGAAAGTATGTCAGTTTTATTAGGCCGTTGTATAAATTATTATCATATTCATAATTAAAATATGTAGAGTTAAATATGACAACTAGATGATAGGAATGTGATCAGCATTTCTTCCATTCCCAGAAAGGAAGGTTACAGCGGCCAGTAGTACGAAAATGGAAAAGAATGGTCCGGATAATCGATCACCAAATTGTTTTGACCACTCACTAGAGATACACATTGTTGACTAAATGTTTTTTGCCACCGAAGTGTCGGAAAACTGCTTCTGAAAGCGGTCAGGGGATGCGTGGTGCTCAAGTTGTAAAATCATTTCCTAATCCCCTATTCTTTAGCTTTAGGGAAAACACTCCGTGGGATGCAAAAGAGAGGAGGAAATAGTATTGGCTCTTATGAGAGCAGAAAAGCCTGCTGCTTTTGTCTCTCCTAGAATTAGTGGGTACATTCTCCGGCGCCAAAAAACTCACCAAACCTTCCGTATGCTTTCTTTCTGCCGTCGGCTCCTTTTATCGCAGGTGGCCGTGTACTAGATACCTACCGTAGTGGCTGGCGGGGAGCGTCATTCACGTACTCTTAGGACCGGGGGGTTTTCCCGGAAAGGAATGTGGCTACCAGGCGGATAGTGGAAGTAACGAACAGAAAATAAAAAATAGCACGATAGAAGTTGCGAATAGCAAAATAAGCAGAAAGAAATATATACAAAGACTGGTTGAAAAAGTGGTGGGGATACCAATTGGAACGAAAACCACATATTCTCGGGAAACGCACGCTACTACCCCATAGGGTTAGAAAAGAAAACATTGTCAAATTTTTAAAAATTGCACAAGGAAAACTGCCAATATATGTCCTAAATGCAATAGAAGTGTTTGTGGAAACTGTGCAGAATCAATAACTATATGTGTAAGTTGGGCAAAAAAGTGATATTACATCGTTCCAAATATATATGTATATGTCTGTGTATGGATGTGAATTATATAACTATTTTTATTTGAAAAAGGTTATGGAAAATAAATTTTTATCAAATGAAAGGATATTTATCAAAATATGCACAACATTCAGCCAGGTGTCTTTATTTTCAAACTGAAATGCTTAGGAATAGCCTAATATAAGCACTGCTGAAGAGGATCAGCTGAAATAATTTTAACTGTAAACAATTATGTAGTAAAAATAATTTTATTGCTAATAATGTGTAGATAAGGCCTTTTTAATGCCATTTGTGTAGAAAATAAAGTACTGGGAAAAAAAAGTAGCTATTTGATGCTGAAAAATTTTATGGGTCGTAACGACCCCTGCCAGTCCTTCTAGTTTGTGCAAAACTCCCGACCTACTAGTGTTAAATTTCCATACCTCGTTAATAATTGGGCTATTAATTGGGCTAGTAAACTTATAGGTTAAACTTTATGTTCATGGGGGGGAAGAAACGACAATGTTAAGAGGATCGTTCTGAAACCCCAGAGTATCCTTTGACTCGGTATCAACTCAGTCTCAGAAATCATAATCGGTAAATATATTTTCTGCAAGGGGGGACCAAATACAATTTTACTCACACTTGAAAAATAGCTTGAGACGGTACTGGACACAATATATATATATCGGAAACAGCATTACCTTAAGTTAAATGCGAGATATCACGAGGACGCAGCTTGATGAATCTTCCGACGGCCTTTGATTGACACAGGAATCTATCTTCACGTAACACCGCTGACGGGACCAAGTTACGAAAGAATAATCCTGTGGCCTCCAGAGGCTGAGCACCGGGCTGCACCGACGGAGATCAGTGACAACTAGAAATGAAGGACAAGTCATAAACACGTTGATGAGAACAATTTCTCATTGACTAAAACTTCGCCAATGACACAGTTTGGGTAGTTAAAAAAATGGCAAACTCAAAACAAAAAAGGCAAGACAAAGTCGGTGTTCATTTTATCAATATATTTTACCTGCCTCTACGTCATTGATGAAAATAAGAAAATGTTGCTTACTACAGGTAATTATGTTTTAAAAATTGTTCCGTGTACAAGTTATAATGACGTTAACCCATCGACTATTTAAAGGGGATGAGAGAAATTGCTGACGCTGAATAAAACTTCTATAGTTTGCGATTTGTGGCCGTAAATCTACTTGCCGCAAAGATTCTGGTGCGCAAGATCAAAAGTTGGTGATTTGTGTACTCGTAAATCAAGAATTTGAAAGATTATTTCATCATACCTCTATCTTAGACATGGACTTTTTGAAAAAAATTCGAAAATGAATATGACCAGGAAAATAAATATATATTAATTCATTTTTAGGAAGAATTAATGTGATGAGGAAGCAATGATGCAAACCCATTAGAGTTGACAACTATATTAAGGAACATGCCATTAAATATTTATGCCAACTAAGTACATGTATTGGCAAAGCTAAAAATTTTCAAGGAGAGAGGGAAGAGAGTTTCAATAATGTTTGGAAACATTGACAGCTTTATTACCTTTCAACAAATGTCAATATTGGTAAAATAAAATTAATATTTACCTAACCGGTGATGGTGGAGAAAAACAATCACTTAGCTATCAAAAAATATAAAATTTAAACCAATCCAAAGATGAGATGTCTGTGGTTCATAAGAAAATATTTTGCCGGTTTCAAATTTAATAAAAAACAGATTTTACTTAAATTTGCAGAAAGATTATTATAATTATAATTATTATAATTATTATAATTGTTATAATTATTATAATTTTTAGACAAGAGAGAAAATGGCGTCAACAAGATTTGACTTTTTAGAAAGAGGAGTAGGTCAACAGTATTCAGATACCATGTGAGACTTGTCTTAAAAATCAAAAGGAAATTGTAATACTGACATTTTCTATCAAACCAAATGGTTGAAGTAAGCATATTTTAATAAACTATCTTTGCCAGAAAAATATTTTCAGAATTCGACACGCAATGCGTTGAATATGCATACATACAATTTATAACGTCATTACATAGGTAGTGATCATTTTATAAAAATATAATCATTTTTACCATTAAACGGTGATTACAAACGGTCGGTAATCCTCGAGGTAAGCGAAAGTGCGCAAAACCGCTGGTATCGGCTGTTGTCGGTTGTCCTCGTGAGGAATGTGCAGCACTAGTTTCAGGTATCACACGAAACGACACATCGCAGGCGTACCGTCACATACGGCTTCGGGGCTCATGACTCTCCGGACGCGTGTCCTCCTGACGTTTTGCGGCCGGTGTTCTGGGCAGCGAAAAAATATTCTTTCGCTCTTGAGAGCGTGTTAACGTGTTGAAACTAAAACGAAACGAAAAAGAAAAATTGAACTCCAAACCACAAAACCGTCCGGGATTGGGAAAATGTTTATGGATAAACTCTCGCCGCGTGCGAATGTTCTGTGGACGCGTGTTGGAAACGGGAAAAATAGATTTTTTTATTCCTCTCCGTCGGAATCGACGATTGTCTCTGAACGTCATTTATATCATCTGCGAGCACAAAATGAATTTGGCTACATTGGGCGGGGACTACGTGAGTGGATTGGAAAAGCTTCGGCTAACAATCTGCATTATTAAAATGAAATCACCCTGCGGAGCGCGTCCCGCATTCGTTATTACGCTGGAGTTTCCGAGGATTCATTAGTGCTTTGAAATACTTCAGTCTCTTGATTTTTTTTCGGACGAGTACGAGTTTGTGGAACGTTTAATACAATATTTTTATTTATCTGAAAATATTTTTCAAGGTGCAAAATTTGCGTTCTCATCGCATTGTATTGCACGGAGGTATATTGTGAAAGAGAGCGGCTTCACCTCGAACAAATGAACCCGTAACTATAACTTTCCACCCCTTTTGGCACCCTATGTAGACTCGAAACCTCTGGCATTACCCGATTGTTCTTTTGAAAAAATATTCCGCATGTTTGGGAGGCCACGTGACTCTCACAAACGAAATTCGGATGATCACGAGGGCATCTTCAAATAGTGAAATGGCCAGGGATTCCGATGAATGCCTAGGCTCAAACAAAAAGCAAAGAATACGATTTTCAGCAAGCGTGATAGACTTCATCAATGCCTTTGATGCATTGTTCATGGAGGCTTAAGTATATTTCTGTTTCAATACCATGCCCAAACCTCTCTACGCATCATTTTTACCATCAAGTACGCTTGTAAAGCTATTGTAGATCAGCCGTAAGCTCGCGGCTAGGCACCTACAAAGGGATTAATTGAAAGGATACCGTTAAGTCCTCAGACAAAGAAAGAGTGTAATTACACTTCTCCCTTGTTTAACCTCATTTGGAATACGCCGCTAGTATTTGGGATTCTTACGAGGCTGGCTTCATCACCGATATAAAATGCGAACCACGGAAATCAATCAGGTACGTTACATTTAATATAATGTACTTGCTCAAAGCCTACTATATCGAATAATATGGTTATCGCGATCAGACTTTTACAATAAATGTAAACTAAACCTTTTAAGTCAGAAGCTCGTCTTTTTTCGGACTTCAAAATATTTTGCGAAGCCCAGCAAAGTGTAATGGAATTGGACTCCCGACCGGACAGGTTTAAAAAGCCACTTCATACGCAAACAATAGGAGGATGGTGGCAGTTCCGATTTCAAGGCATTAATGGTGAATACACATTTTATTCGACTGGTAACCTGGTAAGGAGAATCGCTAAATATAGCTTTTGATTAGCTAATACAAGTAAGTATTAACGTCACCTCTCGTCACCATACTCAAACAATAGGAGGATGGTGGCAGTTCCGATTTCAAGGCATTAATGGTGAATACACATTTTATTCGACTGGTAACCTGGTAAGGAGAATCGCTAAATATAGCTTTTGATTTGCTAATACAAGTAAGTATTAACGTCACCTCTCGCATACCCGATAAACATTCCTAACATTCACAGATCTATGCAAACATTCATGCACTAAATCCATTATCCAGTTTAGTCCAAAAAAAACTTTCGCAACGTGCGTTGTAGTGTACGTTAGGTTAAAATTCACCACGGCTACGAACCCTTGAGGTGGAACCCACGGTGTACGGATTTAGATGCACAAGGGCCCGGCCTTCAGGAGCTAGATGCTCATTTGGCATGGAGGCCCGGGCAGGTGACGAAGGCGCACGAATAACCTTGAGGGATGCGAGCACCGCGGGGACTAAGGACGAGAGGCGCATTTGGAGTCGGCGAAAAACCTTGACCTCCAACGGGAATGGAAGAGAGAGAATCTTCAAGAGCCGAGAGCGAGGATGGTACCGATTGTGAGTTGGAAGGGCCTTGGGCCGAGGGCATTTTTCCGGGCCCCGTGGCTGAGGGTGATGGCAGAGGGTGTCCGAGTGGAATGGGAGGTGAATCCTTGACCCTGCCACGAGGAAGAAGGCGAAGAAACCTTCGGCGAATTCATGATCGAAGAGGCTGGAGATGATGACGCGCCTTTGCAGTGAAAGAACGACGAAGCTGAGCCAATGTATAACTCTCTCGTGCCTCGACCAATTCATACCTGCTTCGGTGTACTACTGCGTCCAATAAAATATCAACACTGGCAATTCATAAGTTTTTTAAAAGGATGAACACATTCCTGCAAATTTATCGCATCAAATAATTACCATTATTCCTTGAGGTTGACTAAGTTCATTCCAAGCATGACCAAATTTTTGCGCGATATTAATTTATGAGTGAATGAGCAAATATTTGGCGTCAGCTTTGTGCAAGCCAATTCTGAATGCAAGTGGAACATGATATATATTTGCATGAAACTACAAAAAGGTGTAGAATAGGTTAGAATAGTGTTTTCGTCGTTAAACTATTTTACTTAGCTGTATCAGCCATAAAAATAATGATAAATTATAAAACACGTGAATTAAGGTAAATTCAATCATGAACAACTTCCATTGTATTAGTTTTCGATAAAATGGGATGAACGATAGTTATTCGTATTTCATCATAAAAATTTCAACATGTAAAAAAAACAAAGTTATGGATTTGAATTGCATTATATTAGTTAGTGTTGATCGATAGTAATTTTGAGTGATTAAAACATTATCAAGCTTTCCGAAAAACTTTTAAAAAGATTAAATACTGTATAGACCGACAACTGGTTTGCGATGCAAAATTCGCATAAAAAGATGTCGGAATCGTAATATCAATAAAATTGAACAATGACGAAGAGGAACCACAAACTCTCAGAACATGTTGAAAGAACTGGGATGTAATGTAAGAGGTGATGCTATTTGATGCAAATATAAACAAAAGGGGTGCGTTTAAATCCTAATGCAACACTTGAAAGATGGAAATAGCGAAATATTTATATTAATGGGAAGTAGTGTGTTCTGAGCTTCATGAAATTATATGGAAACGACGTAAAATATCGGCAATACCGATATACAATGTCCAAATATGATAGTGTTGTTCACAGCAGTATTGTTTGCTTCGTTATCAGAAATTGAGTAATTTGAAAGTGGATAACTTCCTGATTTATCATACCTATAGGGGCGAATTTCCAACTCTATCCACATAGTATATTTTTAAAGATTTCTTTAGCTTTTCTAGTTACATATGCCTAGAAAATTAACCATAGAATGAAAAAAACTAATACAAATATGTATTCATTTCCAAAAAGAGCAATAATATAATGGTAGGTATCAATTACATAGAGAGATATTTGATCCCTTTCAAACAGGTGGGTATGAATATAAGAAAAGATGTGATGCCACATTTTCTTAAGAATTCTGTTTGATCCTGATTATAACTTCCAACAATGTTATTTTAATTTTAATTTTATGTATTTTTAATTTGAGTAAGATTCATGATACAAAGGATAGTAAAAAGTTGTGCCACTAAACTTGTCTACTTGCATTTAACGAGCTAATATATACATAAATATATATCCGTGATCTTCAGCGCCTCCTGAATAGCCAAAAGAATACGCATATTTTTTAGCTATATAAAGATATTTTTTAATAATATCCCAGTAGTTTATAAAAACATTGGTTGGCGATAATATTACAGCCAAACAGGTACTTCCCTTGATCGGTGAACACCGCTCCGCTCCAAAGCAAGACCATAGTGATCTCGCTGGGCACTCCAAGCATCGGCTAACGTTGAGCACACTAAAATTTTCTAATATCGTGCGCAAGTGCGTAATCATTGGCTAGCATTTACAGTAACTCTTTCTTCGATAGCGAAGCACTTCAATGCACTACCGCAGCAAAGTGTATTTTAACATGGATGACATATTCTCGCTGAACAGACAAGGTGATAAATTAGTATAACATAATTTTAACGTATCTCAGACGGACAAACAAAACATATTTACCATTTGCTTGGTTCCAGTAACAAAACGGAGGACATAAAAACAAATAAATATTCAATGCCAAGACTAGAACCTGAAACCATCATACTTTTAACCATCTGTTTTACCCCTGGACTACCTCCTTGTGCCATTGAATACACCATTCTACGGATTATAATGATGGTAAAAAAATTAACCTCGTTATTTGTTTCAACTATTGGGTGCATAACCGCATAAGTGGAGTGATTTGTTACTCACTATTCTAGGGATACCTACATGCAAACTTTCAATCAAAATCCGACGCTCGTCTTATAAACAAACGCCTTTGTTAGTCTCCTAAATTCCGTTTCGCCGCAAAGGAGAAGAAATGACGGGAGAAATGTTTACGTTTTGCATTCACGAATTCGACGCGACGTATGCGCCGGCGGGGAGCTACCGTGGCCACGGAAGTGTTGACGGAAATCCGAGAGAAGGACGCGAATGAAGGTGGTTTGAGCGAAAAATCACTTCACCTAGAATTTGACGAATGTGATCTCATTTTAAAGAAAAAAATGCCATCTATCCAATGATATAAAAATATATACCCCTTGCCACACTAATTTTCGAGCAATTTGCCTTAGAATATGAGTAATTAACATGGGATAGATTACGGCCATGCGCTTCAGATTGCAGATGCGCCATTACTTTCGACGAAATGTCCCCGAGGTATGGTATACTGCACCATTTGGTGACCTCTTCCCTACCTTTGGCACAATAAATTTGTTTTATGGCAAGCCGGCTCACTTTTTTCTTCCACATCTGGTCTATTAAACTCCCCGGGTACCCGTTGCTGGTCACTATATGTTTGATTGTATCCAGTTCCTTCTTCTTGTTGGCTTCTGACATGGGAATCATCACTAGTCTATGGAGCATAGAGTGGAGGGCGGACATTTTGTGCGAAATATGGTGCCTTGAAGTACTGGGTATGATATGGTCAGTATAACATTTTTTCCTATAAATTGAAAAATCCAACTTCTGATTCATTTTTCGTATTTTTAAATCTAGATAATTTAGGGAGCCATCATTTCGTCGAAAGTCAACAAAATCATTCCCAAAGATAAGTTAAAATCATCATTCTACAGCAGAGTAACTTTGGGCAAAGTGCTATGCAACACCAAAGACAAAATAAGTGACATGGAGCATAGTGGTGTGTACAGACTGGAGTGTAGTGACTGCAATTCCTATTACATTGGTAAAACAGGGAGGAATTTTTGCATCCGAGCGAAGGAGCACCGCTCATGTTACTTAAACAACAAGGACACCTCCCACTTTGCTAAACATCTCCTTGAGTGTGGCCATACCAGTGAATTTAAGCCGAAAATTCTGCACAGAGAGAGGAACGGACCCAAATTGGACGCCTTAGAACAACTAGAAATTCTTCAAGGCCAAACCAACCCCGACATCAACTTAGTCAACGACTATTTGTACTCTTGGAATTCCCCTCTCCTTAATTTGTTTTCCCCGCCTCACCATCACCTTACCGATTAGCCCTACACCCTTTTACCCCCTGCCGCGGTCCGGGAACTCGGATGCTCCGACACCCAGGCCTTCCTCCCCTCCCCCCCCCATGATTCACGCACCAGCAACCCAGCATTCTGCCTTCCCAACCCCTCCCCCCCTTCCCCTCCTCCCTCACCACCCCCACCTTTTTCCTTGTCCATACCCCTATATAACATGAGAGGACTTTGTAAACTGTGCCAGATGATGATACACTGTATCGAAACCGGTCGCGAGTGAATAAATTAATGTGGAACTAGCAAAGTTTTATTCTTTCCTGACAGTCGAAAAACTTTCTGTTGTGAAGGAATTTTGTGCAGACGACCGGAAATCACACGATTCAGTTTGGCAACGTAGCACGGAATTATTTGTAAACAAACCGTCTGATCACAAGTAAAATTTTGCATCTCTAAGGAGATATTATAAGGTTTAGCATTGCTGACGTTAATTTTTTCCTATGAAAATACTAAGTACACAGAATACACTATGTAAGAGCGGACGACGATCATAAATAAATGGGATTCGCAACAACTTTACTGCTAAGCTAGGTCGCTCTGGACGTCGACTGCTAGGTTTTTGGTATTTGCCTAAATATGATCACACATGCTGTTATTTAAAGGCATCAGCCTTAAACAATTTCAAAAATATCCTATTTCTTTTTAAAAACATGCTTCCGTAATATCCTTGCAATCGGAAATGAATGTACACGCAGCTATATTCCCACTTTCGTTCAAAGTAGTGAATAAAACCCGTAGGATATCGTCACTGTCTTTCGAAACTAATACTTGAAATATATTGCAATGCTAGTGACGCCCAAAAGTAACATGAATTAATAGCCGTATTTTATGGAAAGGTACGTATAATAACGAACTATCCACAGCAACCTCGCGGAACACGAAATCGTTGCCCTTGCCTTTAATCATAGGTTTAGAATGTAGAAATGCCATAATTAATTTACTCCTAGGCAATTTCAGATAACTTATCTTCCCATATTATTGTGAAACTAAATCTATTAAATTTTCACCCAAGTACATTAAAGCTGCCAAAAATCTCGTTACCCATTCCAGCTCAGAAACATACGAACTGCAATTTTAAAATGATGGAAAAAGTTTGTCAGTTTAAAAAATGTGCTCCACTGCAAATTCATATACCCTACCCTAGTATCATGTAACTGCATCTCATAAGCTAAAATTCACACAAGTGCTGTACTTCCCATATGAATAATAATCCAACCGTGCCTCAAGTAACTAAATACCTTTTGTCAAATATTCTTGATTACATTAACCAATCTTGTCACTCAGTAATCTAATTATAATTTCAAATGAGTAATAGTAAATAACATTACTAGTATAGCTATTGTACTTATTTTATTTATCATTCAATCTTTCCCTAAGTAACTATCTTCTATCAAATTTGCTTTATCTTGTCAACCATCCCAGTATTTCAGTAATTTACCACAATTTCCATAGTCTAATTACCAACCCAAAAAAATTAACACTGTTGCCAGGTGATGTGCCTCAGGTACAGATTTTTTAATGGTGAAAATATGTTAAAATATTGTTCTATGGATACACAATTCCTTACAGTTTGGTGTATTGTCTTTTCAATTCAAGGATATCGCACCCAAAGTTTGCAATAAAAACAAAAATTATTACGCAAATGTGAAATAATTATTTGTGAAATTACGGTTGGTGATATCAATAACAAGTCAAGTCAAAGCCTAAAATACGTTCGTTTAGTTAATTACTGAAGTTTTTAAAGATAAAAACAAACAATTTGTGTCATAAATATTCACAAAAACACTACACGTCTCTTACAACTGCTTAACTTTTAAATTTATATTCAAATATAGACTTTATTTTCACTTGGGAACTATCTCGCTGAAACCACCTTAAGTGGGAGTAAGTGGACAAAATGTGCGGTCATTGATGCCGTTAGGCAGGCGGCTACAAAGAGAGGTGAGGATTAGGGAGCGGTGGACGTTTCGACACAAGTACGCGGCATCCGGTTACGCTTATCATTATTAAGGTGGTTGGAGAGATTTTTGTTTACATACAGATTTGCTTGAAAATATGCACATGCATTTGCACATTAGTGAAAGATAAAAGTAAAACTTTTTAATGATACTGATTACGTTTCTTGGTAATTCAATGCTATTTAAACACGTAGCCTTATGACACATGACATATCTTTCGAAATGAAACCATTGCATGTGTACATATTTTCTCCTAAACGCGAAATAAAACGTTTCATATTATTATAATGGTTACAGACAAATGTCAAGGTATCAAGCTGAGTAAACTTCAGGCAATAACATATGGTTTCCGCTAAGTTTTGTCATCCGCGCCGAAAACCCAAGTCCTAACAATGCTAAGAGTAAGGCGAAATTTTTTAAATATATTCTTGCATCATTTATTTAACTGCATGAATGGTGATTTCCATCGTATGAAAAGATGTTCTTCTTCTTCCAGTGCTCTACAGCACTCTACTGGTGTGGGCCTTGGCTTCCTCAGTTATAGTACGCCCCCATTCGGCTCTCCTTGATGCTTTCTCTCTCCATCTTCCAATCCTCATTGTCTTCAGATTTCAGATAAAAAGATGTGCTTACGTAAAATGTGTGCCAAAGAGTTTTTTTACTTGAAAAAATATTTTATATTCATAAATATTATCAAGGACCACATTCTAGTTGAGTACATATGTTAATGCGTTGGAACTCGCCATACATACAGTAATGGAAATGATAAAGGAATTATATTCAATAATTTTCTCCGCGAGGCTAGTAAAGGAACTTTCCAATGAAAAGAGTCAGCACAACCTCCACCACGTTCCAGTAACACTAAAGCATTGAAAGCCTTCTACGATCAGTTGTTATGAATGGTGATGCTATTTCTAGAAAACAGTCCGCATTATGTCCGATTGCATCAATGCAAAATGTAAGTTTGGCAATAAATTAAGGAAATTATCAACCAACTCAAGTTTACGCAATTGGATAAAGGTATAATTTATATTTCACAAGGAACTGAGAATGTAATTCACCCCAAAAATCTCTTGAAAAAAGTTCACAGAAGAAAAATCAACTTTTTTCATTAAAAAGCATTTTCTAGCACCAATAACTTGAAATTTTAAAATCGTCGGGAAGGTGAATCATAATTCATCGCCTTGAGCAGTGACCCCTAATCATATGTTTTCATAATACCAGTGTAAACATGCACTAAAACAAGACGTTGAGATGGAGTTATTTGGATAAGATAAACACAAAAAACTGACTTTCATTTGAAGTTTTTGGAGAAAAAAATACTTATAGATTTAAAACGGAGGTGAACGATTAAGTAAAAAAGTTATAAACCTCAGAAGAAAAAAAATTGAAATTTTCGCGTGTCTGGTATTTTTAAAACATAGAAGTGGAATTTAAAAATATTTATTCTTTACTTCACCGAAGATATTGAGCACTTTTTGAATAACCGTAGGAGAAAATTCGCTATAAACCACATGCATCCGTATTATTATTGGTATTTATCAGTATGAAATCGAATTAAGTTATTAAAATATGCTATTTTTTTAGTCACACTCCTTATGTCACCCCAGAAATAATAGTCTTGGAAGGATTTACTTCGCTTTGGAGAAACAAGGCTGGACTACATGCACATAAAATACAGTTAAAATATTGTGGAAGTGCTCTCAGTTTCAGAATTCCTAGCAACTTAGTTCAGGATCGCGAACAAAACCGCGTCATTCCATTAAATGGCTCAGCGTTTTGATAACATTTTTATAAGAACATCATTTCTGAAAATAGCTATCAAAACATTTTCCTTCGTGAATATTTCGTAAATCGGTAAGCTACAAAGTAACTTTAAAGACTGGCCCGACCAGTTTACTCAACAAAAATAAAAATGCATGCCTAAATATCAAAAGTTACATACATTTTCCCATATGCATATTAGCTACCCAGCTATGCGGTATAATAATTAGGAAAATATATCGAGATTGTTTTGAGGAGGAAAAAAGGCAGGAGCTTCAATTAGATAAGGACTTAACTCCTTTGGAACGGATTAATGAAATGTGAGGGGCTATAAAAAGATAGAATATGCTTAGTAATGCGAATGCATATGCTCATTCACATTATGAAAACGCGACAGAAAAAAAATATTAGCAAATAATAATAGTCAATATCGTCATTGAAGTACGTGAATGTTTCGACAATCATCAATCCGTATGATGTCTGAGAGGAGCCCCCTTAATTATAATCCCCGAGATTAAAATATTTCATGCATTTATGGTAGTGAGCAGCTGCTAATCTTGCGTCAATGCAAGTTTTTCGGGTACATTTTGATCCCAGTGTATCAAAAGGGAAAATACTTTCAGTGAATGATGGATTCGTATCACTAACTCACACCGTTCCAAAAACAGTTCACCTTTTCCAGATAGCCGACCTTTCATGACCA
This sequence comes from Pyrrhosoma nymphula, assembly GCA_963573305.1. NCBI lineage: Eukaryota > Metazoa > Arthropoda > Insecta > Odonata > Coenagrionidae > Pyrrhosoma > Pyrrhosoma nymphula. Next base: position 9,967,744 of record OY754332.1, on the reverse strand, counting down.
CTTGAACTGTTAATCCCGATTATTGCCTCTAAAACCATCACGGAGCCTCATGTGAATCGGCGCACGGAACACTCCAACGTTTCCAAATTCAATTTGCACAACTTCTAGCCCCTAAGATACACGCTAATCTCAACGTGGGTGCATTCCGTGGACTGGAATAAGCCAATTGCAAAGGGGAATACTTATTTTTCTCTCTTTGGAAATAGCTCATACATCAACGGCTCATTCAAATTCATTCCCGTTTATACGAGATACTGGGTTGAAATGTTTGCAATTTGGGAATTACTCATGGGATTTGTTGGGTAAAAAATAAATTCCCTGACGCTGAATGGAGCGAAGGCTTTCAACGCGCTTTCGCTCACTACTGGGTCAACTTGCAGAATCACGCCGAGGGATACATCCCATCTAACTCCAAGAGCGGCAAAACTGTTGGCGCCGCCTCGTCCCGAGCCTCGGAAACAAAAGCCGAGCGTATATACGTGTGTGTGGAGACACCTGGTGATGGTAGGGGCATGTGCAAGGGGGATCCTTTTAACTGATTTTCCCATCCCACTCCTGGTTTCATTTGCTACCCGATGCCCTCCAACTTCTGTATCTCAATCCAGAAGCAGTAAATATTAACGGCGATGATGTTCGGGTGGACCATCTATATGCATATACACGTAAAGAGAGAAAAGATGAAACAAGTAGTCGTGAACTGCCTCTATGCAAAAAAAACGAAACCTGCAGTATTCACCTAACGCGTTCAATCGTGAAAAAGATTAAATAATGTTTCGAGAACATCGCGTAGTCGCTCTAAGGGGAGAAAAAGAATGACCGCCAGAGAGAATGGGTGGGGCGTGGGACGAGTTTTAGATTTTTCTCGGGTTTGGAATGCCGGGATAGGTGACTTAAGGAATGACGTCACCTCGATCGGTTCGTTCGCATTCGGGAGAGAGGGAAAGAGATCCCGCATCGCCGCAGCGTGGACGGACTTCATTTCTCGACGCGTCTCTGTCGCTTATCTATGGCGCGCGCACAGGCACACCCTCTTGCCGCGCAGTCAACCCGAGTGACGACGAATGACACCCTCCTCGCCCATCCCCCTTTCTCACGCTGTCGCTTCCATTTGCCTGATTAAAACTCAAATGCTTGACGAAAATGTAACAAAAAAAAAAATGAGTGAATAAAAACGATTCGATAATCCACGGCGCGTGTTTTTATATTTGGATCCGAATCGCGTGGAAAAAAATGCGAGGCGGCTGGGGGAATTCTGGGCGGCTGAAAATGCAAATATTTGACTTATTGGCCTGGATGATTTTTCTGCGATAGTAACTATTACCTTTTACTCCACCCACAACTGAGGTCACGACTGATGCACTCGTCACCGTGAGCCCGATAAATTTGTGGATTTTCCGTCTCTCATGAACTATGCTTTACATTTGCGATTACAAGGCTTCATGTTCATTTTTCCGCCAGCCATTATGGTAATTAATGGCAGACTGTAAGAGGCAGATATATCCATACGCATTAGTTTGCTCACTATCTTCCTTCTCGATTGTCAGGTCCATCATCCATTGGTAGTTCAATCCTAAAATTGGTTGAATGTAGCCCTGAATTCTTCCCTATCTAATGCCAGTTCCTTAACTATAATGTATTTCCTCTCATCTGTTTTCCTCTTTATTTAGTCTGTGTTTATCCCTTGGGACTTCTCCCTCCATTTTCCTTCAATTACACTCTTCACAGACACAATACGCCTCAGTGTGTACTCAAACCATCTCGCTCATCTTTTCTGTATTGTTCCACGAGCTCCTTTTCTCTAGTACCCTTCTGTAAACTTCTTCGTCCCTTAATTTATCCGTACATTTGATCTTCAGCATCCACCTTCAACACACGGTTTTGAAAGCTCTTAATCTTCTCTGGTCTGCTTTTCTAATGGTCCATGATTCCGACACAGAGTTCCATGCGCCAAAGGAAATCACGCCTGACACCTCCCCCTTTTCTCCACAGGAATGTTTTCACATATACTATTTCCTCGGTTGTTGACATATCTTCTTTGAACAGAATAGTTGCCTTTTCGTAATGAACTTATCTTATCTTGGGCTATTATGGGCTTGATATGTGTTGTACTTCTTCCGTCCAAAGTGATGCTGCCTCCAAGGTAGAAGAAGAAACCCACAAGCTCTCCTCTTTATCGAATGTATATTATGTGTGACTCTGTATTTATCTTCTCTCACCCACATTCCAGGATTTTAGTCTTATTCTTATTTATTTTTGTTACATTTTTAAGTACTTCCGGGCCATAAAAGGTTAGAGCCATATTCTTAATTCAATCCCACTTACAATTAGAAGGACTTGGATTAGTTTCTTGATTATTTTTGGTGAAGTTTCCAAGTGCGGTCATTTGTGAATTTGAGGAACAAGAACGAGTGGAGGATTAGTGCAGAAAAATTCGGCGTCGGCGTCAGAATTCTCTCAACAAAAGGCGCCAAAGTGTCTACATACTAACATGTCCATTTTTAATCTGATTCTTCTAGTAAAAAAATAGTGACGAGGGCTTTCAGGTTGCGTGCCTCAACGTTATCTTGAAGGTACATACACGCGTAAGAATGTCGTATCCCAAATTATCCTAGGGCATCAGCCTGCCCTGATGAAAACACTGGTGCTTCTTCGCCCAGCGAAGTTAACTATCGAATTTAGCAGGGTAGTCCTAACATTTGTCCAAGTGGCCCCTGTCTGCAAGAGACAGGCATTGGGTGCTAAATGACTTTAGCCGTGGTGGAGCATGTAAGCATGTAAGTACTTCTACTGCAATATATCTCTAAAGGAGAACGGAGTGCCATATTTCCTTCAGATTCCTGGTTTTCTTCAGGTTACACAATCATTTTAGAGTACATATATAATTAATTACTTCGTGAAGGATGAAGGTATGGCTGACCACAAATGTAAACATGGCTAATTACAAAAATCCAAATCTCCATTTACATATTACCCTAAGAGCCAGCCTATAGGTGTATGGCAGGGACTATTGAGGCAATCATGGAAAAAGAGAGAAGAGAAATATGGTTTGGGAGAAGGCAGGAATGAATAGTTACCTCTCTAGTGTTACAGTATTGCTCTCTTTCTGTTTCAGTCGTGAATCGGTTCAGGAAGAAGGGGTTCTTATACATAACTGTTAAGGTTCACCCTCTGAATTTTGAGGCCCCGGGCGTTACAAAGCCCCGTATGTGGCCCTAACTAGCGTGCATATGCTTCGCCGCAGTGGTGTTCTTGAATGTGTTCAACAGTGTAAAAGCCTTTTCAACTCATGTAATGAGGGTAGATTGATATCCGAAAAGGCAAAGTAAAAGTAGTTTCATCAGAAATTTTCTAAAAGTCTTAGAATTTTGTGTAACCCCTGAAATCAGTAGCAAAAAAAACCAATTCATCCGATGAAAGTTACATTGTTTGCTCGCTCATAGCATTTTTTTACCAGGAGCACGACTCAACTCTGAATTTTGTTTAGTTAACGTTCAAAATCTTTAGTTAACGCTCAAAATCTTTAAAATGATTTGTTCCACGGTGAGATGTCGCTTTTTATCATTTTTTTCTTAAATTGGTTGCAGCGATTTTTTCTATGCACATATTTGCGTGAAACTCAGCTTACGTGTTCTTATAAATGACATCCAAAAAAGTTTAAAAAAAATGCATTTGACCCAGTTGGTTTCCGTAAATTCAATGCTATTTTAGCACGTAGCCTTACTGCACATGAGATACATGTCGTAATAATTCGATTACATGTGCACAGATTTTTATCTAAACGCGAAATAATCCATTCCATACTATATTAGTAGTTGCTAACAAATATCAAGGTCTCAAGGTGAGTAAAAGATTCGAACCAACATATTTTATTATAATTTTCACCTACATTCCGAATACCTAGAAGAAAATTATAAACAGCATAAGTCAAAACATGATCGAATAACGGAAAAATGCAAAGCGTAATTCTTATATAATTTCCATTACTGCCTGTGAGTTCCAGCGCATAAACAGATGTACCTGAACGAAATGTATTCCTTGAATGTTTTTTGACTTGAAAAATTACGGAAAGAGCCCTCAAAGACCCAAGATTTCCCGCTACAGCCAACATAAAGCAAGTAGAAGGTAGAATTTATGATGAGAAAAAAAACAGTACAAATTCCACTACTTTTTATTGCTGTCGACCGGTTTCGACGTCTAAAGCGTCACTATCAAGACAAACAGTTTTGTTTTGATAAACATGTTTGTCTTGATAATGACGGTTTAGACGTCGAAACCGGCCGACAGCAATAAAAAGTAGTGGAATTTGTACTGTGTTTGTTCTCATCATGAATTCCATCTTTAATTTCCACCAGTATTGTCACAATCGATTAATTTGACAAGCAAGAGGTGGCTACAGTAAATGATACGTCTCTGCATTACGCTCAAGCCCCGAGTTGACAGCGGACTTCAACTGAACCGTTTGAACTCTGGTGAGCGACTGCTGCTTACCGAGAGAGGCTCACGTCTCAAATTTGCCCCTTTGCCGTGACGCGTTTCATTCTCCGCAACCCAACCGATGGAGCAGCCGCGGATTAGCGCGGCGCTCGCGTGGGTTGAGCGTTTACGCGGCGATAGGCAGCCCGTGAATCGGCGCACGGCGCGCCCGGCACGGAGAGGCTCCGTTGCCGGCGCGGTAATCGCCTTACACTCGGGGCGCGAAGACGGTGTGATCGGGGGATGTGGGCTTAAGCGAGTGCTCGCGTCCTCCTCGCACGACCCACGGGAGTGAGATATGTCCCCTTCTGCGGCGAGGGGTGTGCCGTGGGAGAGACGGAGGGTGCCGTGGCTCCTACGATCGAGCCGGGCGAAAGCTGCGGGTTTAGGTTGGGCGGTGAGGAAGGGCATTGGAAAGGGGAGCCAAGTGTGAAGGTGATAGCAGGGGGAGGTGGATGGGGTTTGTGGGGTGGGGGGGTTGGGGGGGGCGTGGGAGGCGGTGGAGCGGAGGCGAGTGTAATGGAAGGGATCAGACCCATATAATCTCCAGAGAAGGAGCTGGTGGTGGAGGCAGGAGGAGGAGCAGAGGGACCCGGGCTGTGAGTTGTGAAGGGAGCAAGGGTGACGGGGCGAGCAACAAATACATCCTGTCTTGTCGATTCTCCGCCGGCAGAGGGGCCTTAAGGGGCAGGAGGATGGGGGGTGGAGGGAGGGAAGGGGGGCAGGCGGTCTCAGGCAGAGTTCACGGGTTGGAAACTTAAGGCCTCCGTCAAGTGAGGTATGTGAGAGGGGGAAGGGAGTGGACACGATGGGGTGGCGGGGTTGGGAGGGGTGTTACGTCGGGGGCAGGTGGGGAGGTGTGTCGGAGGCAGAAGGGGGATGGGTGGGGGCGAGAGGGAAGTCAGGTCGGGGGCGGGAGAGAAGTATTGTTTGGAACGAGAGGGAAGGATTGTTTGGAGCGGGAGGGAAGGATTGTTGGGGGTCGGAAGAGGTGAATTGTTGGGGGCTGGAGTGGTGAATTGTTGGGGGCGAGAGGGGAGGATTGATGGGGGTGGAAGGGGAGGATTGTTGGGAGTGGAATGTGGGGGTGGGAGGAATTGTTGTGGGCGGAAGAGGTCGATTGTTGGGGACGGCAGTGGTGAATTGTTGTGGGCGGGAGGGGAGGATTGTTGGGGTCGGAAGGAGAGGATTGTTGGGGGCGGGAGAGGCGGATGTTAGGGAGGGGAGGGAAGGATTGTTGGGAGGGGAGAGATGGATTGTTGGGGGTTGGAGGGAAGGATTGTTGGTGGCAGGGGGTAAGATTGTTGGGGGCGGGGAGGTAAGTTTGTTGGGGGCGGGAGAAGAGGATTGTTGGGAGTGGAAGGGGAGGATTGTAGGTTTGTCGGTGGCGGGAGGGGAGGATTATTGGGTGCGGAATGAAAGGGTTTCAGGTTTGTTGGGGGTGTTAGAAACGAATAGTTGGGAGGCTAGGTTGAAGGACTGTTGGGGCGGAAGAGAAAATTTTGAATGTGGCCGGAAAGGATCAACTGAGGGTGGGAGAGGCAGGAGGGAAGGATGGCATTGGTCGGGAGAGGAGCATTTTTAGGGGTGGTAGGTGAGGACTGTTTGGTGCGGTATGGACGGTTTGTTGGGGGCGGTAGGGGACGTTTTTGAGGGGAAGGAGGAAGAATTGTTGGGGCGCGAGAGGAGGTGGGGTCGGGGGCGGGAGAGGCACAGTTCGACGTGGGGTGGCGTGAGGATTGCGCGGGACACAATGAGACGAGGGGCCCGGGGGACGGGCGACAAATTTTTCTGTCACCCGAAGAAGAGGCGGTGGGATCGGACTGGATGCGTCACGAAATAAATAACCGTAATTAATAGAGACCCCTTGCCGCTTAAACACCTTAACAAGACCCCTTATAAATGTGTAATCGAATCAGTCTCTAAGTCATTAGAGCTATCTTATTTCTGCTCACGACCCGAAATAGCAACACAGAGCTATATTTAACCTTCAGATGACATTGGAGATAAGAATAGGGCTGTTGTAAGTAGGATTTTGAGAGAGAGAGACCTGATTCCATTTGGAGAGTCCTGATCCCTATTATAATTTTCTCTATGCTATTTCTTGACTTGGAGAGACGCAGTGTCCATTCTATTTTCTTCTGATCTTCCCGAAAGACCTTCGCTTGCAATCTCCTGTTAGCCTCACTTCGGGCAGTATCTATTTCTCCCACTTGTCCCGAATCTTAAAGTATGACCATTCAAAAGCTTTTGGTATTCGTTGTTGCTTAAACCCCTCCCACTCCCGATCAGTAGAGAGCCAAAAGGGGAAAACATCACGTGTGCTCCTTCAGAGCGGAAATATTGTATAAAAGGCTACCGCGAGCACAGTCAATGGTCAATCGCCAATCGTCATAGAAGTGTAGAAGCTCTGAGCGACCCACAGTGCGCAGCCCACGTCAAGCAGCCACTTTGGGTAAGATACTGAAGTCCCAATCTCGATAAAGTACTCTCTCTAGAATCAACTCTTGCTCCCCGTAGACGACTCATTTTGAACATTTTCTAAAATGTGTGTTTGTGTTGTCTTTTTGTGTTGTGAACTGTCCATACTAATTGCAATAAAACCAGTAAATTCAATCTATATGTTCTTATTTTGCTGTTTTCGACGCCTAGGCAAGATCCCAATACCCGTGTGACGTCATCTAATGACGGCTCACACATCAGCGCCTTCAATGTTGACACCCCTTTTTCACATTGAGCTCTCCTAGGGCTCGCCTAGAAGTCTCCTTCTCAGTACTTGGGGCATTTCACTGCAACCTATTTCCTTTCTTGTTTTTATAAGACTTTTGGGAAGAAATCTTGAGCACTCGCATTTCTATGAAAAAAATACTCATTGAAGTAGAGGTTTTGGTATGAAAGTCATCAAAGATCTATCTATATCGTATTATTTAAAATTGGCATTGCGCTATAAGTTACAAGGAAGAGCTGCCAATACGGTTTTGAGGCAAATTATGTAAATGAATTGCCTTCAATTACGGACCAATTTCGAATGGACTAACGTTTACAGTATTTATGAACAGAGGCGCGCTCATTGGTACACGCAAGACTAACGCAAGGGTGAGTAAGCAAGTGATGAATTAAGGTTTATATGCAAACCTGATAAATTGTATTTAAATTGATGTTTTGGCCCCATGGTCTTAATTTACAAAGGCTTTTAGGGGCAAGGGGAGGCTCCTAGCTCTTTTTTTATGTGAGTTTTTCTAATGTAGAGATTGAGCTAAGTACAAATCAGTCAAATGAACTGTATTTTTTATTTCAAATTATTAAACTGTATTATATACAAAGTTTTGATAATCAGATACTCTTTCACTGAATTAGGTAATGTTTTGCATTGTACGTACAGAATAAAAATTTCTCTACAAATCTCCATGATAAATACGCGCAGTGGTATGTATGTCATTGATATCCCTCCTATGTGGTGTCAATTCAAGCATATATATGTGAATTTTCTGTTTTGTTGTCATCGATTTTGCAAAATACTTTTCTATAACCCTCATACTAAGGTGCTCCACATTTTCTCGAATGGTTCAAAACAAATAAAGAGTTCCCTATTTATCTAAAATGCGATGGCACTTTCAACACTGGCTTTCTAAGACAGGCCTGTGCCGACGTCGATTCCATTTCATTGATTTCATTCACTCTTTTCATGCTGTTTATGTAACTTGTGATCATTTTAATTTTAAAAACTGTATCTTTAAGTTTCATCTTTCAGTTCACTTTGACATGCTATTTGGAATAACAAATGGCATACATGATGAATAACTGACCCAACAAGGGATAATGGGACGCGTTGGCTTCCTTAGCATCAGGCCATCAAAGTTAGCCCGATGGGTATGGGATCCAGCTTGCTAATCCAGATTATTTCAAGGCCAATGAATGCCATGGAAGTAATCACTTTGCACTCTATCTTAAGGGTAGATATAATTTAAATCGTGTGTGTATCCGAGCAACGCTTTTCCACACACATGCAATTGGACATTATTGAGTAATTGACATGGCGTACAAATATTCGAACCGTACGTTACTGTTTGTGTCTTATGATAGGCTGATAATGAGGTCTTAGAAAAAATTTGGGTAACAATAAATGCTCAAGGAATATTCGGTTCACTCAATAAGAATCAAAGGAACGAAGACGTCCTTCTTTAGTGACCATACTATCTCGACGGAAGATTGATTTTTACATAAATATATCAATAGGCGGGAGCCATTTTCAGAAACTAATTTTTATTCAATTCGCATTGCCTGCCTCAAACAAGAGGTGCAAATGAACCTGCTATTTATTTTCAAAACAATTTTTCGAAGCTGAAAAAAATGGAAATGTTGTTTGCTTTCCGTGAGACCATAGGGGTAACCACAACAACCGGTGTACAATGGCTTGATCAAAGCAGTTTTTAAATCACTCCAAAACTGTAGGCCCACTGTGATAATTAACACGGAGTTTTTCAAGCACTGTGTAACAACATGAAGTTAATTTATCTGTTAAGAAAACGAGCAGGCCAGGCCAATGGTATTGAATACCCAGTTACAATCTCCTGGGTCACTGAACCTAAACGGTGATAAAATAGAAAACTTTCTCCACAAAATATACACCCCAATGAATATAGATAATATTTTAGTTTCCCATGGCCTTTACAATTAGCGGATAAAATATACAGCATCGTCCAACTCCAGAGGACTTAACAGAGACGGTATTGGTTAGTCTAATATCATATGCGGATATTTAGGCAATGGCGTAGCAATTCTTTTTCGAGGAAAAAATGTGGCACAGGATATGACATCAGCAGTTGGCAGTTATGTACTTAAGGAATTCAGCTTTTAAAATTGACCTTGATTGGCAACAAAACACAAAATTTTCACCACCGAATATGTCATACTCTAGCCAAACAAATTTTATAAATTAATATCCCATGGCCAACAATAAAAACCGGCATAAACACTCGGTGCCGTCCAGCTTGAGCATTTTACAGAGTCGAGACGTTCAGTTAATAACCTAATGCTTATATGTAAGCACGAGTGTAGCAATTCATTCTCAAAGAATAGACTAGGCACAAGATGTGACATTACCAGTAAGTATGTGCTTTAGGTGCTCGGAAAAAAAGAGTATTAGAGCACGAAAATTTTGGTTAGACGGCAAGGAGATAAGAGAATGAGCTTCGGGCTGGAATGGAATGTCGTAAGGCTTAACGGAGCAATAAAAGAAAGGAGACATTTGGCTCATGCCCTAAGTAATGACAAAGAGTGGTGGTCAGTTGAATCGTTCTCCTCGCCGAAGGAGGAGGCAAGCTAGGAATATGGGAATGAGCAGCGTTAAGGCAGCCAGCAAACGCATGCTAGCACAGCCCAATGTCTCCCACGTGCCATTCAAAACATGGTTCCATCCTAAATACATGAAATTGTATTTTTTTTCTTAACCTTTTAACTGGCCGACTTCCCTTGTTCGGAAACTTCCTAGTTTGCAGCTATGTCCTGCGGAAAAGCTGCGTAAGGAAATTCTCTCGCGACCACATGAGTCGAAACAAACGCCACATGCCATCTTTATCCTTTTTATTGTTTAAAAATTAGTTTATTCATTGATGACATGCCTTATCAACTGGAAATTAGAACTAAGTTAATGAATGCGTAGAGTTGTAATACGATGAAATTTCCAGAATGCGCATAGTGGCTGGGGCATTACAGGGAGATTTTCGCCAAAGAAGAAGGAGTTGAGCAATAAGAGAGGAATGACGACGGGAACCCTGTGCAAGAATGTAAAGAAACGGTCCACAAAGAGTATTTTATGGAGAGTAGTGTTGTATGGCACAGTAAACTGGACTCAAGGAGAAGGAGGACGAGAATAGACTGGAAGCGCTTCAGATGTGGGTGTGTGGTAGAGAATGGAGATGGTGCGGTTGACAGAAGGGAAGACGAACAATGAAGTGCTTGATAACGTGTGTGAGGAGAGGAAATAACTTGAGAAAATTAGAGGAAGGCACAGTAGGTTGTTTGGGTCAGGTAACGAAAGGGGAAGGGATGCTTACGGCCGAGATAGAGAGAAGGATGTTGGGTAATACGGGAATGGGGAGAACGACGATTAGGCTCTTTGGACGAGATGAAAATAGTTAGGAAGTATGCTGAGACGAAGGAGGAAATTGTGTAAGGGGATAGAAGCCTGGACCCTTAGAAACATTGAGGATTTTCACTCCCTTCCATTCGAACCTACTTGAACCGATAGAATACCCCGATAATAATACTATTCAAGCCCGAAGAGCCAACCGAAGCACCATCCATATTGAGTTACGGCATTTTGTCTTCAACAGTTGCAGATATTTCTAAATAACTTAAAGACTAGAATGGTTTTAAACCATTATTTTTTTTTATTTGACTTGGATGAAAAATTCCCTTATGCCAGTTTAAAGGAAACGATATTTTAAAACGGCAATGGTAGTATTTTCACCTGAGTACCTTAAGTTTATCATTAGCCTCAATCATTTTGAAAACTTAATCGTTAAAAATTAATAGAGCGGAAAGGTATAATTTTGTCGGCACTATCTGAATGAGAACTCCTTTCTTCGCTAAAACGAAGGACATCACGTTCACTTCAATCCGTTTAACAGGTAAGGAATCGTCATCTTGATCGTGACGTTTTCGCAAGCCAGGAGTGTACTCAGTATAGGAAACATAAAAATGCAATCAAGCACCGCACTTAAACATTCTTATCCGGTCAATAGCAAGTTATTATGTATTTTTATCCAATGTTGATGAAGACTTGAACTGGAGAGAAAGAAAGAGCGAACTTCAAGATTGCATCTTCCGTACGAGTAGAGAGACTCATATGAATACGGTCAACGAGAAACTGCTAAAGGGAGTATAATAATAAAATAAAAATACTAGACGAAGTGAAAGCATTACTGCGTGCGGTCTCATCCAAGTTCTCGTGACTGTACCGCACGCGACTCCTTACCTACTAATGGAGATTGTCTCGAGCAGAAGCCGAGAGCTACTCCCACCGCACACCGCCGCCCACCGGCCGGGACCAACGGTGTGGGTTGGGTTGTCCAGGGGATAGAAAACGGGCGGGAAGAACTTTTGCGGAGTATATTAAGTTCCTTGGGGGGGGAGGGAGGCGGGCTGCTAAGACCGGTGCCGTGTAGTAGCTGGCGGGGGCTTTCACGGCAAGAAACTAATGGATTCGGCGCGGGGGATGTGCTCCGCTCTCCGCCGAAAAATATTTTTGCCTCGCTCCTCTCCTCTTGCCGCTATCCACTTTTGCAGTCGCAAGGCACTGCGAGAAGGGTGGAGAGGATACCGGGGGGTGGGGGCGGGACGGGGGTGAGCGGACTTTGAAAGGGATGGTCCAGCCGACACGTTAGGGGATTACGGAGGCGGGGGAGTACGGAAAACGCGCGGGAGCGAATGTTGCTTAATCCACGGTGCCTACAGTTATGCTAGTAGGTCTAATATGTGGTATAGTGGAAGGGAAACGTGTGGCAGCCGAGGTCTCTTTTTAGTGAATGTGTCAATTGTCTACAAACTAGCTCATCACCGGACAGTATGGTAATATACGCGTTTGGCAACCACGGTTACCAAGGCATGATCAAATCAGGCGTAACTTTGTGGAAGTAAGTTATGTTAACCCTTAATGGCGAAAAAAAATAAACCTTTTACTAATCCACGCAAATTTATTTCATCGATTGATATCAACGGTTCCAACTTCACTTTTTAACCGTTGAAATATTTTGGTGAAATAAAATTGTGTCGAACAGTAGGCAAAAAGTTTATTTTATCCACCATTACGGCTCCCAAGGTTGCAAACGTTGGCCAGCTTCAAAATGCTCTATCCCTTGTTCACATCTGTATCTCTATGAGTCTGAATACAACTGTTTAAATGACTTCCTACGATCGGTTGCAAACAATTTCATTCATTCTTTGGTCGTTCAATCTTAAGATTGGTTGACTACAGCCTTCCATCTTTTCCTATCTAATGCCAGTTTTCATATTCCCTTGTACTCATTCTTATGTACTTTCCACTTTTGTTTGTTCTATGTATTTATCCCTTGCCCTTCCTCTTGGGACTTTTCCCTCCACTTTTCGTTCAGTTACACTCGTCATCAATCAAACAATTCACGAGTATTTTAATCAACCTTTGTTAGAATCGTAAACATTCCCCTGCAACGACCGGCTGACACGTTCCCACCCAATCTGTTTTGGTGCAATTATCTTGGTAATGTTGTCTATCATGTGCTGTCCTCACCCCTCCGCTACATATTCGACCGCTTCCACATGAACCTTCCCCTCCTTGACGTCACGCTTTGTGCATATGACTGCCACCGAGTTTCGATACCGCTATACACAGTTTTGAAGCTGAGGAAAAAGGAAGTACCGCATGGGTACTTTTAATTTGTTTTTGAGACAGAATTGAAGGAATCCAATCATGTCGGGCGATTTGTGGGAACAGCATGTCAGTGAATGAAATAAATTAAACTAGGTGATGTCCACATACAATTTTTAATAGTTGGTACAAAGAGTTTTCCACGCTCGGTACCTAATGATTACACTCATGTACACACTCGTTCTTCGTGCCATTATATTGTATAAATGTTCAAAATTATTTTTTATTTTATTCATTTAGAAAGAAGCGAAGGCTTCTGTTGAGAGTTTGAAGGTATCCTTGTACCTATCTGTTTCACGGACCGTTTCTCGTTTTTGCCGCGGTTGTCTATCTTAGAGATGTGGTGTACGCGTGGGTGAGGCAGCATCCTCTGCCTCAAACTAAAACTCGTGCGATCTGAACTTCTCCTTCAGCCTTGCATGTAATCCCCAGCGAGGCTCCAGCGCCCCCCAACCCAATCCCTCCAATGTCGCACGCTAACTCAACCGGCGCGCGCTCAACAAAAGAGTTCAACCTTGGCGGGAGCTTAAAAAATGAAGTGCAGAAAAATATAAAAAAACCCAATGGAAAACATTATTTTAAAAATCATCCAGGATGTGGTGGAATATCTTCTGCGCGCTGTTTTGAGGAGACAGAAATGGATGAATGTAAATTTTCACACGGAGCATTGCCCTCACATTGCCCTTCATACTGGGATTTAAGGATACTAAAGGGGAGAAAATGGGCGTAGGAGATTGTAAGAGAAATGGGAGGAAAACTGACGTTTATTGTGGAGCGTTAGTGCCCACATGAATAGTGACGAAAGAATTGACGCACGATAGTGAAGTCAATTTTGTGCGAAAACGCGTTCCCCTATCATGGTTATCAAGCACAAGTTTTCCGTATGAAAACTGCAGCGCTCTTTTGGAAATTATTTCCATTTTGCATTTTTCTGAATGAATGATTACGAAAAATCGACAATTCCTTTATTATTATTACTTAGGTTTATGGCGCATAAATTATGCATCATCCATTCAATATGGCCTATAAAGCATTTAAATGGATTTTAAATTCCCCAGTGCTATCATACTGTATGGTTGTATCCATCTGCCACGACTCCGCTACAAAAATCTATGTATCCGGGATACCAACAACACGACTGATCCATTCAATATGGTCAAAAGCGCATTCAAATGGCTTCAATATTCCTCAGTGGTATCCATCTATAAGGTCCTGTCTCTTTTCTTCTTTAATGTGAGATTACCTCGCTCTGTTTAAGACGTAGGTATGAATGCCGCGTGTGAAGAAAGATCTGTTACACATATCTATTCGATTGCAAATATACTCAAGGGTAGCAATAAAATAGTTAAGGTTAGAAAGGGATGCTACAGTCTCCCATTGTTTATATTGCAGTCGTGGATAATTTGTGGGAAGGAGCCCATCTGTTGGGCAGGGTATCTCTTATTTTGTCTGTTTGTTCACCTTTACGGATATAACGTGGGAGCAAATAATATATCCTGCGTACCTACATGGAACTCAGTCTGGGTTCTCTAAGAATCTTAGTTTTTGCGTGTAACCTCCGATGCTCTAGTGGTTTCCAACCCCGTCCCACCTACCGAGTCTTACCGATAGATGTGCGCTGTTGATCCGCCGGAGGTAGCGTCGAAGAGATTCAAAAAGAATTTGAACCCGCCATGAGCTTTAAAAAAGCACGGAAAAGATAACATCAAAATCTTTCAAAGTGAGGGGTGATATATCATACCCTCGCCGTTTTGAGCAGATATAATTGAATACACGAACGGGTTTGTATTTACATTCCATCCAAAGGGCAACTACAAGGACATGTGGCAGGGGTTGTTAAAACAGCATCCACGAAAAATAGAACGAATTGGAGAAATGAATGTGGATGGAAATAGAGTTGTTTTTGTTGGATTAGTGACTCGATTTGTTTCCGCTATAACTATCTACTGGAACGAGGGAAAAAGGATTTTTAACCATCTGTTCAGTAGTTGATATGTCTATCTACATCTACATACTACCCTGCGAGCCACCGCGGGGGCTTTTGTTAGGGGGTTTTTGAACACAATTCATCGAAATGGGAGGGAAGAGAGAAAAGAAGTAGGAGGTTTGTCAGCAAATTCGATGTTAATGAAGTGTCTTAGTTTAGGCGATTCAAACTTATAGGACTCGACCCCTAATGGTCCCACGGAAGAGGGACGTGGGGTCGCAAGAGAAAGAGGAATCATCTATTATCATGAGAGATAAAATATGATAGATCTATTATGTCGATCATGTAGTTGGTGACGTCCGTTTACGGTCATGTAGTAGCATATAAACATGTGCGCATAGTTCCTAACTTATATACGTAGTGGTAGTGATTGACCGTCGCCTACATTTGTGGGGTTGCGAGTAAAAAAAAGTTCGGAACCCCTCTCTTCTTAGGTCTTAGTGTCTTACTCAGTAGTCATCAACGGCACAAAGAGAGAAAGATGTTTTGTGCCCGTCTGTTTGACAATGTCCACTTATTGTGACACTTCTATCAGTTTTAGATGTCTAATTTTGGGCTAAAATAATATCCTCCCGGACTTCCTGAAATTTGTCAGATATGAATGTTCAAAGTAATCTAAGCCAAGTGTGTACGTAGCCTTTGAGTCTCTAGTGGATCTCTACCTAGTCCATCTGTCAACTTTGTCGCATTCAGTAATTCCAAACTGACTAATGATCTCTCGTGGCGTAAAAATATTCGGGAAATTACCGGCCAAGCTAATCGTAAATTGGGATTTGCTAAAAGAGTACTTGGCAAGTGCGACGATAAAGTTAGGGAGATCAGTTACTTCTCCCACGTTAGACTCCAATTGGAATACACTGCCAGTATTTGGGATCCTTATGAGGTAGGCTTAAAAACCTAGTTAGAACGAGTGCATTGAAGATCAACAATATACGTTAGAGGTCGTCATGATAATCTCGTTAGTATTACCTACCTTTTACAGCAACCGGGAGAGTAATCGCTTTCAGACCGCCGACTAAAATTTAGTTTAAATCCATTATATATGTTACAAACCAATTTGTTTTCCGATGATTGAAGAACATTGTAGGAAATACGACATACTAAGGTAAATCAGATATTACGAATAAAATTTTGGAACTGGACTGCAGAACGCACAGATTTAAAAGTTCATTTTTCCCACGAGCGATAAGAGACATCTGCAAATGAGACTTTTCACTAGGTTTTCAATAGAAGGTGTAGCTAGTTAGTGGATTTACTCCATAATACTACTATGTTTATCTGCTATCTAGTACTAACAGCACACCATGCGTACCTTCAGTATAATTCCTGTATTCTCAGCATAGCTTCATAATATTGCATGCTTTCTTCAGTAGTTTTCAGCATGGCTCTTGAATCTCTGTCCAATTATGTAGCAGCAAAATACTAACGGTCCTTATAATATTGGTAGCATACCTACAGTATAGCGTGTGCTTGTGAGGCTTCGCCTCCTGATAAGCATTTGGGATTTATGCTAATGCATCAATAGTCGTAGTTACACTAACTTTAACAGGATATTCTGTAATGCATGTTGGTGACTGCTCACCCCCTGCCACACACCCTTGAGGTGGCTTGCGAAGTATTTTGTAGATGTTGATGAATTAATGGTGCGTGGGAATAAGGTATTTTCGTAACCATCCACGTACCTTTTTTTTCCTTTTTATCTGTTCATACCAAACTGGTGCCTCTCCATAATTTGTGTTTTTGCTTGCTCATCGCGTGGGGGGAATCAAAAAGAACTCGACCCCGGGATCAGCTTGAAAAAAAAGTGATTGCATAAAACAAGAGGAAAAATTGAAAATTAAAAGTCCTGCAAAAAAGGGTGTAGGGAGGTGGGAAGCGCGATGTTTCGAGAAGAAACAAATGAATGAAGTCGAGCGGCCAATGTAATCGATCGGAACTTGCCGCTGCCCTCTCGGACTCTCCCCTCGCTCTTGTTTTGCGTCAAAACAGAACTCCCGAGTTTGACTCGCGGGGGTCGCCCCCGGGGGGTTGAGGGTGGGGGGCTCGTCTGTGGAAGCGGGAGGGGGAGGGGGTCGTGCCCATCACCCTGGCCTACAAAGAAAACCTCTACCCGCGCACACATGTGACCGCTGTCACTTGCAGACAAGACCTATTTTTTTAGAGGTCCTTTGTCGTTTCCAGAGATGAATAAATGCTTTTCGTATCCAATTATTTTCCTCCGTATTTATTTTTTTCGTGCTTTGCACGACGAGTGGAATCAATGGGGAAAATATCTGAGGGATAACCAATCAATGAGGTCTGTAATCGCAACGAGTATTTCATTGACGCAAATCCCTTGCTGTCGTTATTGAGTTGATATTGGCTTCACTCAAGGCGTGGTTGGAGTTATTCGGTGAGGCTGACCCACGGACTCAGTCATTAGCGCCGTTTTAGTGTGCGTAGTTATGAACTGATAAATTGTGGTATAGGGCGCGAAAGAATGAATGTGCTATCCCATCCTTCTTTTTTCCCCAGTCCCACTCCTCTCTTTAGCTCAACCTCACGGGGTGGTCTCGGAACCGACTGAATCCTCAAAATACAGTGTTTATGAATCCTCTGCCCCAACCACATCCCAATCCTCCTCCTCCTCATCCCTCACCAAACAACTCTTCAACCATATCCAAGTGACCTCCAATCAACCCCTCTCCCCTACAAATCTTTCCCACCCCCCTTCCATGAATTTGTATATGCATTGACATCCAAGTTTGTATCCCTCACCTAAAAGTGGCATTAAGTGTCCAAACTTGGGTCGTTTCAATGAAATTCACAAAAATGAGTTCACTACGTTACCACCACATGAATGGTCGGTTCAGGGTGAGCACCATCAAGTTCGACGATACCTGTGCCCGCTCAGAGACGTCCGGGTGGGAGGAAGACGCTTAAAGTGTAGACTTCATCTATTATTTATATTCCAAACCAATTTATTTTATGATAACGTTAATAATATTTTAAGAAATCCGACACACTGCGGTAGAAACAGATCATGAAAATAAAATTAGAGAACTAGACTGCAGAACGGACAGATTTAAAATGTCATTTTCCCCGCAAACGATAAAGAGGCCAAAGCAGCTGCTAATGAGACTTTTAACTAGGTTTTTCGATAGGTAGTGTAGTTCTTAGTAGTAGTAATACTCCCTAATACCTGTATTCTCCTAGTGCTTAGCGACCTCCCATTACCTACCCAGTCCTTACAGGACGCCGTGCATGTTTTCTGCATAACACTTGAATCTCTGCCCCTTTATGTAGTTGCGAAATACATAAATACTAACAGCCTCTATCATTGGTAGCAAATCTATAGTGCAGTGCATGCTTGTGAGGTCTCGCCTTCTGACATGCATTATCGATTTATGCTAATGCATCGTAGTTACACTAGCGTTAGGGTATAGTTTAATGCACGGATACTATATACAGGATTCGCGACTCGGCCACGAGAAGCGCTGTTTTCTGCTGTCATTTCGCGAGATTTTTAATAGCTTCCAAATTGTCCGCATCGTAGCGCTGTAAAGAATAGGGATCTATTTATTCCCGATATTCTCCATTGCTGGAAGTGCAAGTGCATGTGCCTGCTTCGAGTTAAATCGCTGTAAACAATAGTTTTCCATTTGAAAGCCGGTGAGTTAAGGTTTTTAGAACTTAAGAATGTCTTTCGCAACTATGTTCAGATCCATCCCGAGTGTCAGCGCCGCGAGTGGCAGCTTAGGAAACCTAATAAAATGCGCGGGTAGTGGTAGCACTTGTCGTGCCCGACTCGAAAATCCTGTATATAGTATCCGTGGTTTAATGCATGTTGGTGACTACTAACCCCCTGCCACACACCTTTGAGGTGGCTTGCAGGGTATTTTGACGGTGTAGAAGACTCGGCGAGCCGCCGTCAGCGGTCGAGGGTGACACATCATTGTCAGCGCCATCACATGCGCCCTCGAATCTCCCCGCAAAGGTCGTGTGGAAAATTCCTGCCCTCCGGCAAGGGCGTCGTGAGCGCCCGGTGATGAATACGCGTACGTACGCGCACGAACACGAAGCGCTGTTGTTATTATCCCTCGCCCCTCATCCCCCCCCCATGGTCGCATTTGCACAGGCTGAATGCAGTACGCGTCTTCACGCTCTCCTCTCCGCAGCCTGATCCAAACACGTCAATTAAAGTTGAGACGTTTTAACGAGCGCGTGAAAAAGTTTGATTTGCACACACACGACACTCATCAATAGTCATCGCTCGCATCGGTGTTCTGTTGCCAAGTGAAGTGCGCCAATGGTGTGGATAAGAGTGAGCGTTTGAGAGCCACTGAACAAATATAACAGATGCAACGAATTGCCTAAATTCACCACTGCGATAAACTATGATAAACTAAACAATATGACTACGGTAGATCAGATAATGAGAGTAAAATTAGGGAACTACACTGCAAAGTGGACAGATTTAAAATGTCTTTTTTCCCGCAAACGATAAGAGACTATAACAGCTGCCAATGAGACCTTTAGCTAGGTTTGTCAATAGGTAGTGTAGCTCTTAGTAGTAGTAGTAGTTCTCCCTAATACTTGTATCCTTATCTGCTACCTGGTACTTACCAGCATGCTGTATATGTTTCCGCGATAACTCTTTAATCTCTATTAGTATTTGTAGCTACAATATGCATAAATACTAACGGTCCCTCTAACATTGGTAGTATATCTGTGGTATTGAGCATGCTTGTGATGCTTCGCCTCGCGAGAGGCATTAGCGATGCATACTAGTGCATCATTAGTCGTAGATACACTAACTTAAGGGTATAGTGTAATGCATGTTGGTGACTACTCACCCCCTGCCATACACCCTTGAGGTGGTTTGGAGGGTATTTTGTAGATGTAGAACTGATTTGCAGAGGACAAGGATGAGTTTCTCGTCTCAAACTGGTATAAAACATGCATTAAAATTTTGCTCAGTGAAACTTTTGAACCAAACCACAATAATGCGCCAAAAGAAAACTCCAAACACCAATGATAAAAAGAATCGAAAAAAACACGTCATTCTGTCCTTGGACACTTTACGAGAAAGAATGCGCACAAAATTAACTGTTTGGCACACAAGTTTTTGAATAATTTGCTCTGGTTGATTAGTGTATAATATGCATTATCTACGAGTTACGACAACCGCGGTAGCCAGGCTATTAACGTTCCGGCCTAGCATGTCGAAATTTGGGGGTTCTCTCCTCGGCCTTAGGTATGCTCAACTTAGAATTGAGTTATTTAGTTAAACCATTGAGTTTTTTAAGAATAGCGTCGTAACGCACAAAAGAAACATGGCTATCGCACGAAAGTTGTTCACAGAGTTTTAGAAAAATATAGTGCTTTTTTGTGCGTAATTTAAATTTTGCATTTTTATAAATAAATTATTACGGTACTATGATAATTTCACCCTAAACTTTTGATGATCAAGGCAACTGATGTATTCAATACGTCCGATCACACTTTTCAATTACTTTAACATTCCACGATTCTATTGTACTGTGTGGTTCCATATATTCTCCCGTTTAATCTAGGAGGGTTAGACACACCCTTGGCTGTTGAAACACCTCGGAAAGTCTACTTCCATCCATCAGCTTGGAAATTGCGCAAATATTTCATGGCGAGAAACTCCCTAGGAACAGCTGTGAAGTGAGAATAAGCAGAGTTGCTTGCGTAACAGTACAAGTTTCCTAAAGGGGGAGGCAGGCGAATGTTCTCATGCTTTTATATAATTTCCACTCCTTTGGGTTTAGCATTGCCAAGAGACTAATACGCGATTGCACTTTGAAATAAATTGGCCAATAGTAGATAGATAATGACACCGCTTCGTAAATATCAAAGCGTAGGATCTCCTTCGCAGGAGAACGTGTAGGTGTTGTTAATTTAATATATTAATTGTTGAGAAAAGAAAATATTGGGTGAAAACATTCACTATACACTGCAGAAATCCATAGAGAGTAATGTAGGGGAGGTAAATGTAGATATCAGGGTCAAGGTGTATTTTCTTAATGGATCTTCTAACAAGTCTTTGAATGACGTTACAAATTGTCAAAATTATCACTCTAACTAGGCTAGGAGAAAAAAGTTTGCGTCACTGACGGAGTAAGTTCATTCTCCTCCCCTATTCATCAATGAGTTCCATCAATTGACGCCAAATACAATTTCATCACGCATTTGCTTCTGAAAATCGCCACACTTTTCAAGATTATTGTCTACGGTCATAGTACAAAAACTACCGTATTTCTCCGAATATAAGCCGCACTATTTTTCCCGATTTTGGGGCTTCAAAATCGGGGTGCGGCTTAAATTCGAGAATTTTATTAAAAATTCGTAAAAATGACCGATTTGAGCCTACTGTTCACGCGGACGCCAGCTAAACTCGCCTAAACCACGGGGAAAGTAAGAAATAATGGTGAAAAAGATCAAATTGGTGCACAATTTACTCGTATATTAAAGGATAATATAGTTAAAATTGTGTCGCAGTGCAATAGGTAATGTAAAAACAGGTATAAAATTCTAACGCCTAATACTGAAGATAGTAATGGATGCACTAAAAATGGTCCGTCTTAAATTCGCGTATTAAATTTTTTCCCTGTTTGAGACCAAAAAACGGGGTGCGGTTTATATTCGAGTGCGGCTTATATTCGGAGAAATGCGGTAAAGTTTTACTCTTTCCGCTACGTTTCAAAAGCAGTCTCATTATCACTAAAGTCATAAATTGCTGTATTGTAGAATTAAACTTCGAAAAATTAATAAATGCATACAATTTGACAGTAAATTCATGTTTGATAGCGTATATATATATATATATATATATATATATATATATATATATATATATATATATATATATATATATATATATATATATATATGCATAAATAAAACAGTGATACACTAAACAAACACAGAAACACGCAAAAAGGACACTCACAAAATAAAACTTGTACGTTTCGGCGTCAGGACGTCATCGTCAGCGTATATATACGCTATTGAATACTGAATTTTTGTCCATTTACTTTCTCCCTCTTCCTCCGACGCCTTTTATTCTCCTCCCCCACCCCCTCCCAACTTAGCAACTTTGTTGCACTCCTCTAAACAGCCAGGCGCAATTCCCTACTTTGTTGCATCATCATCCCCCCCTCTAAACATCCAGGCGCGACACCACGTGACCTTTCCCGTCCCTCTTACACTCCCCCACCCCCTCCCAACTTAGCAACTTTGTTGCAGTCTTTTAGACAGCCAGGTTCAATTCTCAACTCATCCCAGTTCACCCACACCCCTCCCTACTTTGTTGCACTCCCCCCTAGACATATAGGTGCGACACCAGTGCCCATCCCCGTCCCCCCTCCCCTACACCACAACTTCCCCTCACCTCCCTTCTTTTCCCGCTTCCCTTCCCCTACCTTGGAGCGGTACTTCTCAAATTTTCTACAGCTGAAGAAGGGCCTACATGCCCGAAACGTCCCAGTAAGTCCTCTCTCTCTTTTTACTTTTCTTTCCCCACCCCCTGTCAAGTGTTTTTTTTATTATATTGTGGCCTATTGGCGAAATTTTCGTTTCGTGTATATATATATATATATATATATATAATGTCTTGGTCGAAAATTGCTCTCGGCGACGATGCACATGCATAAAAAAACAGTAACACTGTAGTACAAACAGTGAACAAACAGTATTACTGTTTTTTTTTATGCATATATTGTGGCCCGTGACCACACGAGTAAGGGGAAGGGGAAATGGAAGGAAAGGTGGGAGGAAAGGAATTCAGGGACGGGGAGGCGGGGAGGAAAGAGGGATGCCGACTAAGCTTTTGAGCAAATGGGTTGGGGTTCATCAACGATCGCGGGGTTTCGAAGTGACTTAATGCATAATGGCGAACGGATGGTTCCGCGAGGACAGGTTTGTGGGCAGAGACAGTAAAACATGGAAATATCCTTTTGCAATATCGAACTATTTAATTCAGAGAATAACACTAAATACTAATCTAAAACTAAATTTAAACAAAACAAATTATGATGCGTAATAATTGCAACAATACATGGCGAACATTCGCAAAATGTCAATCAAATGAAACAGTTTTACCCTTCAAGGTCCTTTTTCCCATTTCGAGAATCACTAGGGAAAAGTTACAATATTTTAACGGTTTGAACTTAACAATTTCTACAATCACGCACCCTCAATTGAAAACTAAACACATTCACACGGGACCAGGGGGGAAAAACACGGGAATAAATATGACGACAGTACGAAACTTGGGGCACTTTCTTCTTGGGTTGGGGAATCTCTTCTTTGAACTATAATAGGACTATTCTTCTTGGATTGGGAATGGGGGGCTCTTCTTTGGTCTAGGAATGGCCGTTTTAGGCGGGCGGGATATAAGTGGTACTTATCGTTATCGGGGATAACTGGTGCAACTGCGGCGGCGCTGGCAATGATCGCCCCGTGCTCTGCACGTAGCAGCTGATGATGTAGTTGGTTTTACTTGAGCGGAGACAGGCGACGGCGATGGCCACGGATTCCTTGGGACCGCTACTGGACACGACTTAAATTCAGCTTCCTTATGCGTCGGTCGTCTCTCCCTTTCCGTTCCTCGTCCGCACAATGCGTCTCTCTCGCTCTCCAACCAATGTTTCAGCCCTCCTAATTTTTGGGTGTCAGCCGCCACCACAAGAACCACCACATGTAAGTCAGTCCCGCCCCGACCATCCTCTGCCATTTATATGCGCTAGCGCGCGGGGTGAGAAGGGGGGGGGATAGGGGGATAAGGGGAGGTGGCTTCACTTGACGCAGGCCGCATTATATTTCGAAGCACAGTCACTTGCAAAGCATGAGCGGTGGATGGAGGGGGGGGGGGAAAGGGAAGGTCGTCCGCCGAACGGCGGAGATACACTTAAGAAAGGGGGGGGGGAGAACGTGGTGCAGGGAACTCACACACTCGAACACACATGAATCATTCACTCACACAGCGATGACCTTAAAATTAACACAATATACAGCACAAAACCGCCTCTTCCACAAACCCATTGCAACCGTCCAATCGGGAACGGTTACAACTGCCTCCCTCTCCCAGACAAAAAATTGCCGCTGGGAAAAGACACGGGAATTTATTTGTAAAAGAAAAAGAAAAACAAAAGAAAAACAACTCCAACCCTCACAAAATAAAGGGTGGTAAAATAAATCAAACTTTTAACGCGTCCCACGCGCTGAAATCTTAGTCAAACTCAAAAGGAAAACAAAAGACTATAATGTCTCGGAAAAATAAGGAATCAGGTTGTGGAAATTGTGGACGCCAATAACATCTCCCTCCTCACTTCCCAGCTCACACGCGTTTCGTGCGACCACCCTGCGAATAACATACGGGCCTTTAAAAATAGGGAAGAATTTATGAAATAGTTTTAACTTCGAGTCGGACTGCTTCGGAGCTTTCAAGAGAACCCTATCTCCTTCCCTGAATTCGTAAGTTTTCGCCTTCTTAGCGTTTTTCCGCTTCCTACCGGAACGTCGCAAATTTCTAAGAACCAATTGAGTAACCCTACCTGGCTCCGGCTCGTCCCCTTCTTCTTCTTCCGGGAGCATGGCATAGGGCCGTCTAGGCTTAACGCCGAAATGGGCTTCGTAAGGTGACATTCCGATAGATTCATGGGGGATTTCGTTAAGCCATTTATTGATGAGGGGAATCACCTCGGGCCAACTCGTATGCCGGTCCGCACAATACACACGAAAAAGCCGGGATATTTCCCGCATGATCCTCTCACTTGGATTCGACTGTGGGTGGCGAATAGAAGAATGGATTACTTTAATCCCTCGGTCACGTAACGTTCTACACCATACTTCACTGGTAAACTGCGTTCCATGATCAGTAAGAACCTTCTCGGGTCTACCACATTCAACAATGAATTTATTCATTAAGTGAGTTAAACAATTCCTACTGGTAGGTTTATTAATAGGATAGACTCGCACAAATTTGGAAAAGACATCCACAATTACAAGTACAAATTTATTGCCCGCCCGGGATTTCGGAAGGGGGCCATACAAGTCGAGGGCGTACAATTCCCGGGATTTAGAGGGTATGATATTCTGCATGGGGCCTGCAAATACTCTATTAGGGTATTTGGTTTTCTGACATAAGTCGCATTGGCGGATTATTTTTCTAATGTGACGTCCCATACCCTTCCAAAAGAACCTTTCCCTAAGGATCAAGGCGATCTTCTGACTTCCAAAATGTGCGAACTTAGTGTGAGCATGTTTAATTAATCGCTCTGCCTGTCCGGACGGGACCCATATTCGGAACTCGGGCCGATCCCTACCCACTCTTATATGAATAATTCCCAGTTGGTCTTCAAACCTATCCGATCGTCGACTAATATTACGGAAAGAAGGGTGGCACCGGGGTAATTCACCACTTAGGAATCGAATGACCGGACCTATCCTCGGATCGTCCGCCTGGGCTTGTCTCAGTTCTTCATCGTCTCGCCATGGCGTGACCTCGATCCCCAATTCAATATCAGCGATAACAAACTCCCTATCACCCTCGGTTGTTCCGCCCGTCTCACAGGGATTCCGGCTCAAAAAATCTGGACCAACGTTCTTCTTCCCTTCACAGTATTGAATATCGAACGAAAACTCCTGGATCCAGGTTGCCCATCGCAGCATCCTACTGTTTCTAAGATGACATTGATTCAAAAATGACAATGACTTGTGGTCCGTTATAATTGTGAATTCTCGGCCCAACAGAAAAACTCTGAGCTTCTGTAACGCCCATACAATCGCTAGCATCTCCTTTTCCGTTGTAGAGTATGTGAGCTCCGGACCCCTGAGGGTACGGCTAATTAGTGAAATAATACCATCTTCACCGTTTTCCCTTTTTTGGCTTAACACGGCTCCAATCTCTACTTGGTCAGCTTGGGTTTGGGCGTTCAATCTTTCAATCCGACACTTTAGATCACTTTCAATGGCACCTATTTCCATCCTAACCTCCCCAACCTGTTCGCCTATTCTTTTCTCTACGTGCCCTGCAAGTTCAACTCGGACCTCATGGATTTCCTCCCGGAATTTTGCAATCTGACCCGAAATCCTCTCTTCCATTCTAGCATTATTCTCCTCCATTTTTTTATTATTCTCCTCCATTTTTTTATTATTCTCCTCCATTTTTTTATTAATGTTCTCTCCCATTTTATTTATATTCTCTCCCATTTGTTTCATAAACATCATCATGTCTTGCATAGTACAGGGGCTTTCAACTGCCACTGGGCTAACATCACTCTGCTCGACTCCCGGCATATTCTGCGTGACAATGTCTTCCTCCCCACTAGACACTTCGATTATGCTCAACGGATTATCCTCAACCGACTCCGCCTCATCGTCCTTCGGGGGTTCCCTATAATTTTGGAAGCTACTGCCCGAGTAAGCCATGCCGCCGAAATTTAACACAGAAAAAGGAAAATACACGAGAGAAAATGAACATACGCTATATTTAAAGTGATTAAATGCCCGTACGTTAAATGCAAAGGGTAACACGCTTAACGAGGTCAAAATCTCGGCCAACGTTAAATTGAAATACAACGAATTGCGAGTGAATGCAATTAGTTCAAAATGTCCCACAATGTCAAATTCCAGCCACACGTTAAACCCATCGTCGAATGACAAGCCCCACGTTGGGCGCCATTTGTGGCCCGTGACCACACGAGTAAGGGGAAGGGGAAATGGAAGGAAAGGTGGGAGGAAAGGAATTCAGGGACGGGGAGGCGGGGAGGAAAGAGGGATGCCGACTAAGCTTTTGAGCAAATGGGTTGGGGTTCATCAACGATCGCGGGGTTTCGAAGTGACTTAATGCATAATGGCGAACGGATGGTTCCGCGAGGACAGGTTTGTGGGCAGAGACAGTAAAACATGGAAATATCCTTTTGCAATATCGAACTATTTAATTCAGAGAATAACACTAAATACTAATCTAAAACTAAATTTAAACAAAACAAATTATGATGCGTAATAATTGCAACAATACATGGCGAACATTCGCAAAATGTCAATCAAATGAAACAGTTTTACCCTTCAAGGTCCTTTTTCCCATTTCGAGAATCACTAGGGAAAAGTTACAATATTTTAACGGTTTGAACTTAACAATTTCTACAATCACGCACCCTCAATTGAAAACTAAACACATTCACACGGGACCAGGGGGGAAAAACACGGGAATAAATATGACGACAGTACGAAACTTGGGGCACTTTCTTCTTGGGTTGGGGAATCTCTTCTTTGAACTATAATAGGACTATTCTTCTTGGATTGGGAATGGGGGGCTCTTCTTTGGTCTAGGAATGGCCGTTTTAGGCGGGCGGGATATAAGTGGTACTTATCGTTATCGGGGATAACTGGTGCAACTGCGGCGGCGCTGGCAATGATCGCCCCGTGCTCTGCACGTAGCAGCTGATGATGTAGTTGGTTTTACTTGAGCGGAGACAGGCGACGGCGATGGCCACGGATTCCTTGGGACCGCTACTGGACACGACTTAAATTCAGCTTCCTTATGCGTCGGTCGTCTCTCCCTTTCCGTTCCTCGTCCGCACAATGCGTCTCTCTCGCTCTCCAACCAATGTTTCAGCCCTCCTAATTTTTGGGTGTCAGCCGCCACCACAAGAACCACCACATGTAAGTCAGTCCCGCCCCGACCATCCTCTGCCATTTATATGCGCTAGCGCGCGGGGTGAGAAGGGGGGGGATAGGGGGATAAGGGGAGGTGGCTTCACTTGACGCAGGCCGCATTATATTTCGAAGCACAGTCACTTGCAAAGCATGAGCGGTGGATGGAGGGGGGGGGGGAAAGGGAAGGTCGTCCGCCGAACGGCGGAGATACACTTAAGAAAGGGGGGGGGGAGAACGTGGTGCAGGGAACTCACACACTCGAACACACATGAATCATTCACTCACACAGCGATGACCTTAAAATTAACACAATATACAGCACAAAACCGCCTCTTCCACAAACCCATTGCAACCGTCCAATCGGGAACGGTTACAATATATATATACTAAAAACATTGAAATAATCAAAATTTTCGATACATATGCTTCCAAACAAGACCACTGTTGTCTTAAGTTTCCTCATTACGTTTTGTATTCACGTGCAGACAAAATGGAACATACGTTTAAAAATTTCTGTCAGGCTTCTTAAAAGTTTTTTTTCGTATAGAAAGACTGAATCACCACGCGTGGTCGCACTCGATCGTAGTATAATCAAGCAAAATTATGAACATCCATATTGAAATTTTCTAGCTATCGAGTTCATTTGGAGAAGAAATTTAAGAGTATCAGGTACCTTTTGTAACGGTGTTGACGTGAACCTATCAAATGGAGAAATTTTGTAATGTTCCACAGAAAAGGAAATCCAATCAAAATGATCTTTGATGAATACATTTGCCATTGAAGGTGGCATTAGTTACTAAAGATTACTAGGGGCGGATGGTAAAAGAGGCTGCGGAAATCAGGCTTAAGAAGAAAACTTTCATCCGAGACGACAGTTTCCAGCTTAGCAGTGCAAATAGGTTATATTTTCCACTAATGTGATATCTTCTTTCAGTATTATTTGTCCATTTTTTTGAAGATCCACAACACAAACAAACCGATTAATGTATCGAACCCAACTTAGGTTATGAGAAACTAGATCATTGCAAGTAATGACTCATCGGAGGCCTGGGAAAGCCGTAAATACTATATTTAAATCGATGCTCAAGGTTTTAGATCAGCATTATTGTATTTTAACAAGACGAAGCTGCAAATCCAAGATGCATTAAAAGCCTTTTTTTTACTACACAAAACATTTTTCAACAAAAACTTTCTGTCAAAGCCATTTATAGACATTCACGTAGCTGCTGCATTCTATGCTACCTTCTTTACGTTATGGCTGGCTCTGAATCCACAGAGAGCAGCTTTGCCAACATTTCTGCGTATGATTTCGGTGTACTAATGCATGTAAAAATGCTGGCTCATTACGCTTTAGAAAGCAATTAAATGTACCTTAAAGCTCCAAAATCATTTGAGAGACAATCACAGAGATAATTTGGATTTTAAATACGTAAGCAGTGACTGCAATGTTCCCAGTTTTTCATTGCTATGGCAGCAATATTTTGCATCCTTGATCACGTATGCGCACTTTTTAAACGCAGCCCTGAAGCGGCTATAAAAAGAGTGGAAAGATGAAAACAATCATAAACGACTTCGGAGAACACATAAATAAATGACATTTTTCTGGCTCGACCCTCATTCAACCTGAAGAGGATACCAGATGACACTTTCGTCACGCTGGTGTAGACCACCACCATCACCCAGTGAGAACTCTTCTAAACTTTCACTGGGATAACCTCAGATCCTTCAATATTTGTCATCACCTAGGATCACGTTCCGTTTCATTCATTTTGACAATGACAATTTTATTTATCGAAACCTAGGTCGCTGGAACTGAATAACTCTTTGGATTTTTAAAAGTTTATTTCAGTAACATTTTAGAAATTATAATGGGGAATTTTTTTCACACCACAAGCATGACATGGCGGGATAATTCCGATTGAAAACATCGATTGTTTTTAAATCGGGTTTGGTTCTATAGATTGCCGCCCTTTCCCTTCTCAATAGCACTGCACGCTGGTTCAACTCTTTCCATCGGAGCGAGTGTGTGTAGTTCCCAGGAATCAGCTGAGCCAGCTCAAGGCCGCGCGTCGCCACGAGGCTTAAAGATCACGTGCGTCTACCTAGAGAACATAACCAACGGGATGGGAAAATTATGACTCAGGGACTCCCTTCTATGTGTGACAGGGCCGGTGGGAACGATACATTATCCCACAGCCAGTGTCTTTTGATGCCATCCAATTCTTTTGTTGGCGGCACAAATATTTAAGAGGCGGGAGGAGGTAATAG
This sequence comes from Pyrrhosoma nymphula, assembly GCA_963573305.1. Classification (NCBI taxonomy): domain Eukaryota; kingdom Metazoa; phylum Arthropoda; class Insecta; order Odonata; family Coenagrionidae; genus Pyrrhosoma; species Pyrrhosoma nymphula. The sequence continues at coordinate 9,937,943 of OY754332.1, read as the reverse complement.
CATACATTTATTTCGGCATGAATTGGAAAGTTTTGGAGAGGATTTCAAGGTAAGTCACAGGTATTGCACGATTCCGAATGTCATGGCTTCATTGCTGGACGAGTGTGCGGATTCCACTTCTGCACGACAATGCCAACCATCTGTCGATAAACGTATTTTAGAGATAAGTGGCGTTAAAATCAAGGCCTTGGACACGCAACCTCGATGGTAAGTTTGAATTCAATATTAGATGGATCATAACATCACCGAAACTATGATTAAACATTCTATTAACGCTATTTAACTCCCAAAAATGTCCCTCCCGTACTTGACCTGGGTAACCTCGGCTGGTTTTTTCTTTTTCAAGAGGGCTACAATGAAATTTCCAGCAATGTTATATGTAGGTACTCTTGCTTTCCTTTGGATATGATGGTGGGTGATTTTTTTTTAAGGGAGGGGGACGGGATATAACTTGCTAATTAGAATTGGGGACGTCTCATCCCTGTTAATGTACATAAGGACAATCGAAAATGCATATGTACCTTGATAATGACTTTGTGTGCCGAAACTATGGCCGGTGAAAATAAAAAGTAAGGAATCCACAAAGTGATAAATATATACACCAAGGGGATAAAGTCGACCATGAAAAGCTCATTTGCCCTTACTAGGATTCGAACCAGGACCTCCCAAAAGTGCATTATAACACAACTGACGGGTTACTGGCAATCGGCAAATCGCGGTCAAGGCAAATTAATTTTTTTTCCACGGCGGATTCCATTCCAATGGTGTTTATCTTTGCACCCGTGCGCATGACTGCGCACCACACCATTTGTGTATTTTCGCATTGATTGGAAAAAAGCGATAAAGCGTTTAAACCTTGTAGGCATGAGTTTATAACGTAACTGCTCCAAAACTGCTCATTCAATTTTTACTTCAGCCGCATCAGTATTTTATTAATTTTACTTTAAATTTAATCCATGCCAAAACACTATTTACAAATTTGATTTAGTTCCACGAAGGAAAGCCTGAAACATTAACTTCATATCAAGAACTTAAACTTTTTCAGTGGTTCGACAGTTTTACTGACTCGGAGGGTGTCAAAATATGGAGAGTGTATTCCACTGCTGTCTTCGTGTTCACCCGATCCACGAGAGCGAGCGAGGGCGTGGACACGCGGCCGCTTGCCGAAGGCCGAAGGGGGACGCCAAAGCGGACCTGGTCATTATAGAAGATGGTCCCTGCCATCCCCTCGCGCCCGGACCCACCTCTTCGGCAGTCTCCGCATTGCATCCTGGAAGTGGCCACTTAAAACGCGAAAGTGCGCCACTACGACGCGTTCGTCTCCAACGGCCTGACCCCAAGGCTTGCCCGCGACATGGCCGAGCAACAATACTGCTGATCCTTCTCCCGCCCCCGCCCCCCACACAATTGAATGATTGCCCCTTCCGTGACGACCCTGGACCCCAGCCACGTCACGTCGGCACGTCACGTCGCCCGGTCGGTCACTCGGATACCGTCGCCAACCGTCGCGCACAAAACGACACTCGCATATCATCATTTTTTCTCCCTACATCTATTCCGAGACCACAAAGCGGAGTTTCAAGCGCTCCTTTTTCTCTCTCCCCCTCTCTCTCTCTCTGCGTTAGTAGACTTAATACCGGACAGCGTGGAGTGCAGAAAAAGATTCCCGTTCGCCGCAATCAGATACGTATTCACTCTCAGCCGGCCGATGCGGTGCTAGCGGTGCACGAGGCGGACAATCAAAAACGGAGTCAACGGGGAACTTGGAAAAGCTTAGGGATCCACCGGAATCCCTTAGCCTCGCGAAACCTCACGCCGAATAGGGACTAATATTGTGAATGAGAAGCAGTAGCTTTTGTAATTCCACATGTATTTATTAGAAACGACTCAGGTGTCGACGTTGAAAGTCATCATCAGGTCTCATCACCTGATGATGTCGTGCAACGTCTAAGCCTGAGTGGTATCTAATAAGTGCATGTTGGATTTCAAAGTTACTGCTTCTCATTCACAATGCTAGGTAAATTCCATCAAGTCACGCCTGAGACAACGAGGAGACTAAAATCGCTAATTGAGTTTCAACCATCCTCTAAAAATGTTGATATGGTCTAAAGGCTTTAATGGTTGAGCTTTTCCATATTATCAATAGAGGGGATTGAATGTGGATTTTCACTAGAGAAGATATAGACACACAAATATTCAACTGTATTCAAACCTTGGAGGTATTTTTAAGTGGTGACAGCTTTCAATTTTAGTAGTGCACTATTTGAAAATGTTGGAGAGTGTCGACACCAGAGGCTGTCACCATAAATCTTATTTGGTTGAAAACTAAATCCTCTTCATCTACCGCAAACATGTACAGAAAAACAATGATGGTATGGAAAAGAGATGGAATATTCTTACCTGATTCTATCATACTAGCTATTCTCTCTCTTAATCTGCGCATCTCATGATCACTATTAAAGAGATTCGTGAAAAAATGTATGCTAAAAGAAGATGAAAAATATATTATCTTTCCTTTTGAGTGTAAATATATGTTCATATGATTGCATTTTTTATTATAATGTATGAATTCAATTTCCTTGTAGTCGGAAATTCAATTTTTCTTATGCTGTTTTACATAAAAGTTTTGTTCTAATATGTCATATTCTACGTGTAACTAGCCCCAACCGTTAGTCATATGAGGTTGTCATCTAATGCCACATTTTCCTATGGAGTTGGGTCCAGTTTTTTTTAACCGTCACTGATCCTAATTGTGTCACCGAATGTTGATGTTTACTCTTCATGGGTTCACATCTGTGAGTGTGATCAATTCCACACGCACCTTTCCATCATTAAAACCTCCACGAGTCACACCACTTCGCGTCGCACTCATCAGGTATTTACAAAGGGAGGTCCATCCCGGGGTAACGGCATCATATACTAAATACAAATCGGCCACTTTTTCTCTATTTTCCCTCTCCGCTGAGGAGGACGCTATGCTTCGAGCGGGAGACGCCGATTCTTCTCACGGCTTCCCGTGAAACGATGGCTTCTTCCAACCGTCGGAATCTCAAAAGTCAGCGAAAAATCAGCTCGATGATGCCTAACTAAGTCTCGTTTTCATGCCGTCGCGCCAGCTGGCCCTCGGAATGAAAAAAAGTCAGAGCTAGTAGCTCCTGGTACCTACTAAAGAATAAACTTAAAGAATAGAATGGATGAAAGCAATGTGCTATGACACCATACGGTGTGATTGCAGATGGCATTATTGAGCCCATATAGGTCACATTGAGTGGATAATTTATTGATTTATTTATTTATTAAGATATTCGAAAACAGCCACAAATGGCCTTTTACATTGAGTATATAATATTAATATATTATATACATAACAATTGAATACAAATATTTTTGCAGTTGATACACCAAAAACATTGGCATTTGTGACAGAATTGTCGAGGCGTAACGATATATCTAGAGAAATTCAAAATGGAAAAATAACCCACTACTTTTCACAAAATTTCTGGCAAAATTTCGCGTGATAGTCACGTTAGGTGGATCATTATTTAAAAAAAAGCAGCCTTCACTTTCCTGCGTCGTGACGCCATCCATTCTTCTCTTTAATTGTATACTTTTACGACTCCCCCACCACCATTCGAATTCTCACCCCATCATCATCTTTCTAAGTTGAAGTGCATAAACATATAGAAAAGTTCATCTCTGACGATTTTCAAGCCGACATGGCAAATTTTCCCTTGGCTGGTTATTTGGGGCGTTGACCGAGAACTGTGGTCCCTCGCACCATCAAGGACGGACGGGTAGGTTTTTTATACGGAAAGGTTTTTTACAAGAGGAGGTTTTGGAGAGGAACCCAACGTCGACATTAGCCTGGTCTTAACAAAAGGCGCCAAGGGAAGCAGAGTTTAACATCCCATCCGACGGACAGGGCACTGTAATTGTAGTATATAGCACCCTGGGATCGGGGTTCCACGGATAAATCTCTTCCACAGCCAGAATTCAAACTTGTACCCTAGGGGTGGTAAGTCAGTACTCTAGCCCCCACAGCTATTCTATTCTTTGCGTATCTTTCTAACCCTACACTGTTCCAATAGAATAGTAACGACTGAAGACATCCGAGAACAGAAAACAAGAAAACCAAACGCCGTCGAACAGAGTTCCAAGCATTATGTATTCCCATACCCGAACTGATTGGTACAAAAGTTTCTTCATCCCACGTACCATCACAGGCTACAACAAAAACAGATGGAGACATTTAGGCATCCCATTGACACACATTACAATCTCGTTCTTTTCCGCTTCCTATTCCTATTTTCAAACCTTTTAATAAATGGTACCCTAACACCCCATGCCTTACGCCCTGGCGACGGCTCGCCGGGCTGTATGTATATGTATCAAGCAACCTTTTGAGGAAACTAATGAATAGCCATTATTCGTATCGATTTAATGGAACCAAAATAATATTTTACATGCGTAATTCAGAAGTCACACATGTGGATTCCTTCAACTATCCGGGAAGTACCACCACGTGGGATGAAAGAAGTACAACGAATAATAAGCGTAGAGCTGCCGATGGCAAGAAAGCGTTCATGATGAAAACACATTACTGTGGTCAAAGAACTAGCGTGTGTGGAACTAGTATTACGAAACGTAGTAACTACGAACGAGGAAATAGTATATGTGAAGACATTCATGTGGAGTGTGGCACTCTATGGATCAGAAACATAGACCATTGGAAAAGCAGGCCAGAAAAGATTACAAGCAATGAAAACTGGAGTAGGATGGGGATGCTGAAGATTAAATGGACGTATAAAATAAGAAATGAAGAATAATACAGAAGAGTAGAAGAGTAAACGACCGTGAGGAACACTATAGAGAAAAGAAGAACCAGATGGATTGGGAACACCCTGAGGCACAATTGGTTTGTGAGGAGTATAACTGAAGGAAAAATAGATGGAAGAGTCCTAGGAGGAAGGCTAAAGGATAGACACATAAGCAAAATAAAAAGGAAAGTGCGTGAGAAGAACTACGAGGGAGTAAAGGAACTAGGATTAGATAGGGAAGGATGGAGGGCTGCAGATTGGTTATCTTAGGATTGATCGACTAATGATGGTGAACATTCCACAAAGATTACACACATATGGCATACTAATTTTACAATATTTAAAAATGGAAAAAAAATCAAATATACAGACTGCGCAAATACTTAGAATTTCATAGTTCAAACTTTCCGCCACAGTGGGCGAAATAGTGACAAATGGGTCATGAATCATATTTATGAGGCAACGGAACGTCAACCGCGATTTTGTCTACGGATATATGCATCGACCAGTTACGAAATAAGGACAACCCCGCAACCACATAATTGAAGCGTCACTTTACTCCCATCGACCCTACCGACTGACCTGATGTAAGCGAGCACTCGTCGAAAACAAGTGAGTCAGTCACGCGAGGTCGCGGCCGTTTATCGATCGATAGCCTCGCAAGCAATAAGACATCCTCGGCCGACGACCATCTGGATGCTCAGGCAACTTGAGTGGTGACTTCGAGTGCCCGAGAAACGTACTGGCCGAAAGAGTACTCCGAGGGAAGGACATCTATGCGTTGATTTTGCATTCCGGATAAATCCCAAGAGAAATCCCTAAATGGAATAAGTGCGCTGATCCATCACTACTGATCAAGTTACATCTCAATGCATGTTGGTCACGGTGAAATCTTCCGTCAGCCTTTAATTTTTGCCAAAATTTAAAGAAAAAATGCAGAGGAAGCTCTATTTCTTACGCTTTGAAATAACCCATATTTTACGAAAATTTAAATTGTGATTGCTCATGGTGTTCTTATTATTGACAGGTTAACATTGATTTCGTAAAATTTTTACGGAAATCTTGAGCGTGAGTAAGGGAAATAAAGTACCAAAGCTTAGAGCGTCCTGCTCCAGAAATACGCAAGCAATGCTGTTCTTCGTCTAAGTTACCTGTTATCTGCGTATGGTGAAAACCAGCCCTTGGCAACCTTCCCCTATAGTATGGCCCTTTAACATCCGCATATTTCAATCATCTTTCGTGGAGCGTAGGTAAGACTCGTCCGAATTGAAAAGCATTACTTCACGGAAAAATTGAAATTTTTGGCCAAAATTCTTTAAAGAAATGACAAAAGGAAGTACGTAAAGATATTGCATGTACTGAAACCATCCGTACTTTTAAAGAAAGCTAAGTATTTCTAGATGGGGTTGAGACTTCCAGAGGCACATGTTCCCTCGTAGATATCCGCGACGTCGAAGCATATGGTCCTCCATTCTCGGATTTCCGCCACTTTGGTTGCTTTTCCAGCTCCGCCCGTATTCAAGCGAGCGTCTTCGGGTCGAAGAGCCGTCACATTGCGAATTTGACATTCTCATACATTATCACATGTCCTTACGAGAGGCGTAAAAAAAACACACCGCGGAAAATTTCTTCGAGTACCAGAAAAACCGACTGTAATTCTCGTTTTTTTTATTCCTACACATCTCTCGTTTCCCTTTCACACACATATTCGTAAATTACCACTAGAATACAAAGGCTCGTGTAGTTAGGCCTTCTTATCCCCTGCCAGCGGGAACTATAAAAACACAGACATCCGAAGCATCCGTAAGCGTACTGTAGCTGTCACGAAGTAACTCCACGTTTCAAAAACATGTGCCGGCGTACTCGAGTGACCTCACCTCTGACACAATTAAAACCTCTCTTCCCTTAAGGCCGTCCATGAGGTCATCCGAGTCTCTCCCTCTCTCGGAATTCGGATCCTCAAAGCCCTTTCAGAAAAGATGACAGAATCGCGAAAAAAAGACTTGACTTCCAACGTTCTCCGCTCCCGGGGTCCGCTCGTTATTATATTTTTTTACCTTCGGAGAGCGTTGTAGCCCGGAGCTACTGCAGCGAGGGAAATGAGAATGTACTGCGTGCGACGAGGCGACTCTAAACGCGTCAGCCACCGATGGTCACGAGAGAGCGGGAGAAGGGCTGAAGGGATGGCAGGAGGGATAGTCGGGGAAAAGGGACGGGAGACGAGGAAAAGAAAGGGATACACGGGATGGAAGAAAGTGACGAAAGGGAGTGAGGAAGGAAGGTGGAGGGGGGAAGTGTGCCGAGGGAAAATCTTTCGACGAGTCCGAATGTTGGGCGTGAGAGTATTAATACCAAACCAGAAGACACCGAACCAAAAATATTATTAGCGCTCTTAGTGCCATCTATTTTCGGTGAACTCTCAGAAATGCCGACGGAAAGTTGCCAATTAAACGTAAACCTTCATAAAATAACAGCATTCGGTTGTAATTCTTGGAAATATTATACTTCAATTTACTTGTACCGAAATTCAAGCATTGAGCAATTGACTAGTACATTTAGATTAAAGATTTATCCAAATTTTCAATGGTATTAATAGAAAAATTGACTGCTTTGCATGCATATTGGTCATCCACGTGACCATTGACAGTGAGAGTAAAAATCTCGTGTTTACGTGATTTAAACACCAGGTCACCAGGATGAGCAAAATACATGCATAGGAGTCAAATTTCCTACTGCGCACAACTGCAATTTAGATTAATCTTTAATTTAAATTAACTTTCACGGTCTTTAATTTCATAAATCGCTCACGATATTCTCGTTTATCATCACAGTAGCTGCAAAAACAAATTTCATAAAGTCATGAAGTTAATATTGATGTCATAAGACGATACATTTTGGCCAGAGGCACTTTTCTCCTGAGAAGTGGACACCGATACATATCGGGATAGGTATCGGGCTAAAGAAGATCAAGGAGGCTCCGACGCGGCGATGTAAGTCAAAACAAATACTAATTTCTGCATTTTTGTTGTTTCTGCTTAAATAGATACTTGTTTCACCAGTTACATGCCTTAGGTATTAAAAAAACAAATATAATATTCTAAATACGTATTTTTTCGATGAAAGTATTTTTTAGAACAATTTTTCTCGCCATTGGAGCCGAATGAAGTGAAATTGCGATTGAATTGCCGCATTTTGACTATAATTACTACAGTTACTTGCATGTAACAAAAAAAGATGATTGGCAGGTGCTTCAGTGATATTATCATTAATTACCTGGCAGAATCTGCTTCCACTAAATATTTTTCCCAAATGACACATGCCTTTGATAGAAAAATTATATTTTCTCCATTTTTCAGCCATTTCCGCAATTAACACCATGTAGTTTCAAGTTTAAGCAAATTAAAGCACATTAAAATGATTTAAATTTCATTTCATTCACATTTCATTCATTTTAGTGGGTATGTAGCAAAAGTAGGTTTTTCCATTACTATCAAATCATTCCTCCAAATATTGCCTTTGAGTAAAAATTGTGAACATCTTCTGAGAATACTTTATATAATGCTTTTTTTTAAGGGGTAATGAATGTAAAGAGTCCATAGAGGAGAAAAACGATGGGATGCATAAGTAAATCGTGGAAAAGTGTGTAAAAATAAGGAGTCTTGTATGAATCAATGGGTTACATGGAAAAAATGGATTGTAAAGCTATAGAAAAATAATATTTGGGTTGATTGCTTCTGCTGATTACGGTGGCGACGATGATAACTATCTTCAGCCTTTGTCAGTAGTCCAGAGGGGTTCATATAGACTTCCTAAGACTACCAATATACAGGTTCGAATATCATTGATGCCAATTTTGCAGCTTGGCAGTTTGTTAAATTACTTCTTCACGTCCTTGGATGTTTTAGGGTCAGAAATTTTGTTTCCTATTATTCACTCTTCCCTTTCTATTGCGCTTTATTATTCACGCTTTAGCATTATAAGGTACGTTTTGCTTCAATAACTGAATTTCCATCCTAAGGATTCGTATTCCGGTTGTGACTGAGATTTTTATTGGACTCCAGATGGTCACATGATGGTGATATGTGGAGATCACTTCAAGCCTACCACTTTGTCTGTCACATTAAGCGTAAAATTGAGGACTCCTTTGTCAATTATTCTTTAAGATTAGTTTGATACCATAAATGGGTGCCTCTCCACCATTGCTACATCCCCCTGATGACGAAGTCCGGTTCTTCCTCACGTTCCCTCAACTTTCCAAAAAAATCCGTCTTCCACAAACTAACCTAGGTCATCAAGTAGCGGTAGCACAGGGCTATATGAAATTTAAAGATTAAAGTCTCACCACGAAATAGGTAATTTTTCCTAATCACTTTTAAATTTAAATGCGTTACGGACCGATGGCTATATTCTGATATTTGGTTTCCCTCAAATACAAATCTGAATATCAAAATAATTATTCAACGCACTACTACGTTTAGCACGAAAACTCTGGTACCGGACATTTTAAACGGTTTTGAAATTCAAATGGCTGCAATTTGCCCTGTAATCATTCTGGTGAGCCTTCATTCTTTTACCTTTATTGTTTTGGAAAGAAGCCTTTGTTTCCCAAGTATGAATCATACTACCTTTCTTATCATCTATTAATGAGTGAAACTACCAAACACCCCGAAATTGGTCACTTGACGGTTACGTAACTTTTATGAATACGGTGGATATTTCTTTGCTTTATTGAGCTCAAGTGATGATAAGTAGTAACAATGTCAACTTTTGATAATTAATTGACAATTGAACAACTCGTACATTAGTAGCTACTCGATTTAAAAATTTAAACTTTCAAAATGAAAGACGTAAATAGGAAGAGGACGCCCCAGCAGCATAATGGAAGGCAAATCATAATTTTCTCCTTCTTCAACTTTACTCCTTCTCATGCAATATTAGTCTCTCATGTGTTACTACCATTCAACTATGTACCCGCTTTATAATTAAATCCGAGTTGGCTTCATGACAACGGTTCTGGAAGCTATGTGAACAACTACGCCTCATTTTCATTCTTATCAACAGAAGATTAATTTAACATAACGCTGATCGTGGAACATACTCATTACTATTACTCTTCTCGACGACACAGCGTTGAAAAAATTACAACCTCCGAGCAATTTATGTGAAATCGCCACATATACGATAGAAGGCTGTCGTAGAAGGATAACCAGGCCTAACTTTCTTCCATTGTATAAATTAATTAATTACTTCCGCAAGCCAATGCGCCACCGACGAACCGAAAAACCAGTTATGTAAACGGATTAGCCGAAGAGCCCAGGAGTCTCATTGAGCACGGAATCAAATGACGAGGATCGCTAGGAAGGTATTAGGAAGGTATAGAAGGTAAGGAAGGCTAGGATCGCTAGGAAGGTAGGTACTAGGAGGATATGAAAGGGAGAAAGAGTCCTGCACTCCTAGATACTAGTGCAAGAACGCGATGAGGCAATTGAATAAGTTATTGAGCGAAAAAATGTAAAAGAGACAAAATATACTCACAAAAATCGAAATCAACTTGTGAGTGTGATCATTACGACAAATGAGAGACGTCACTGCATTTGAATGAATTAACGAAACACTTGAGAGAGCATTATAAGATCGGGGATAAGTTGGGAAGCACATTAATCCGGGGTCATGCCGCACAAAGACGGAACGACATACGAGCAATGGTGCTGGAAATATTTCGGAGCCCAAAAAAAAGAATAAAGGTGTGAGAGGGGCTGGATCAAGGATGGGATTAAGTGGATTATGGTGGGACGAGGGTTCTAACGGCTCCGGCATGCAAAAGGGCCGGCCCATTCGTCAAGGGTCGCGAAGACAGGTTATTAGGCAGGACTTATGGGGGCCCTGGAGGAGGGAAAAAAGGAAGCACACCGATGTATTGACGTTTAAGCTCCAAGGATGCGGAGAACCAGTTTGAAACCTTGAAAATGAAATTAATAAGATCGGGAATAAAAAATTGGGAGAGCCGGCGAATGATCCTCGGGGCATCGTGTTTAGCAGACACCGCGGAGGGGCGTGAATGACGTCAGTGCTGGCGGAAACGAGGGATTTACGGCCATCGTCTGATTTGAATGCCGTAATGACCAGACAGACCTTTCAAATCCTTTAAGAGGAGAAATGTTTACGCCGGAGATGAGTTCTCGCTTTCGTTAGCGCTGAGCGGGAAACAATTTCTGAGGTCAAAGTGCGAACAATGAATGGTCCTGATGCACAAACACTCACATTTAAACCATTCATCTCTCTCTATGATGCACGCTTAGCGAGGAAACCGATCGAGCTGGATGCTGCCGTTTGTCTTCGCCGTATAAATCCAAAATATTAATTTCCAATTTCAGGAGTCGATACTGCGATTTTAAGTCAGTGAATTTTACTGGCATGAACATCCAAATGAGGATAACTTACATACAACTATTTCCGTCTCAACTTTTAGGATGAAAATTAATGTTTTTAATCACAGAAGTGATTTAAAAAAGGACTATGTAAAATTCCACTAAAGAAAGTATAATTTATTTCGGAATAAATATGAAAAAAAAAATAAAATTTTCTCAACTGGACTTTTACATAGTAGGTATTTAAAAAGATGCAAAATTAAAATATATAGTTTTAAAATGGAATTGGTTCATCAAAAGTGAGAACTTACTGAACATTTTGTCTGCTGATGTAGGAAGAGGAGAAAATCCACAATCCTATGAACTTGACGATTACGGCAAGCATCTAGCTTTAGCGATAGTAATGCAAACCTCAGTATTGGTTAAGGGTTTACAGCGCTTATTTTACATCATAGCCTGAGTTTCTAATAAAAAAGTTAATACGAGCAATGCTAAACACGTAGACGTTAAAACTACACATTCCCATCTGAAGTCTATGGTTATTGAAAATGTAAATTTTACTGAATAATAAGCTCTGAGTTATTGGTCTTAGCCCAAGGTTCACCAAAAATGAATTCACTTTATGCTATTCCATCTCCTTGGTGTTGTGTCACCTCTATACCAGCAGGTTTTCTACACCCCCATCAAGACCTATTGTTTTCAAGCAGTTAATTTTTAGGTAAGGATAAAACCCAAATTTTATATTTTTCCACTAAAGCCTACACCATCCTATATATATCGTATTGACTAGTCGATGTGATTTCTATCATATAAAAGTGATCACACAGATTATTTATGCTTATTCATGATTCTCCAGATTGTCCATATTTCTTAACTTAACTCTTTACTTGGAACTAATTTTGACCTATTTTTTATTGTCTTCAACTTCATTGACCCTCTGGATACCGCTGGATACAACTATTAACTCAGGACCAATTTTACCATTTTTTAGTTACCGAACGAGGATTAGACTTGGAAGCGTTATTACCAATGATTAAGTAAAGAGGAAAACACATTCCTGTCATTATAATTGCCTTGATAATGACACTAACTTGTTTAATCATTAAAATATCAGTAAATGATAGTTTATTTAAATCAACGAAAAGGAAAACTTTGTCTAATTTCACCAATTTATTTTCCGGTACTACTAGTTTCAACGCAGCGGCGTCATCTTCAGATACATCTACATCTACATCTACATCTACATACTACCCCGCAAGCCGCCTCAATAGGCGTGTGGCGGGGGGTGTTAGGACACCAGCCGTTTACATATAAAAAGGAAACGCTCTAGTGAAATTACGCCTTGCATTTATTATAGTCCTTTATTGTTCGGGGGAAAAACGAATTCCCATACCTATCCGTTCGGCAAAATATCTCTCTTAATTTATCGTTTCTGTCGGACCTGGAAATATAGTGGGGTTCTAATATGATGTTCTCCGTGTCGCTCTGAAAGATATTTATTCTCAATTGCTCAAGTAATCTAAGCCTAGCGCGTAGTCTCCGAGTCTCTAGCAGCTCCCAGCCTAATTCGTTTAACATCTGTGTAACGCTGTCTGTACGCCCGTAGCAGTTTTTGACGAATCGCGCAGCTTTCCTTTGTATTTTATTAAGTTCCCGAATTAAGTCTTTCTGCACCGGATCCCATATGCTTGCTGCATATTCAAGGTGTGGCCGGACGAGTGCGAAATAGCACCTCTCTTTTACTTTTTCATCTGAGAATCTTCCCACAATACGCTTGACGAATCCTAGCTTCTTCAGAGCTCTGCCACAAATATTTCTAATATGTGTTCCCCACGATAGGTTTGAGGTAATCGTAACTCCCAGATACTTAACTTCATCTGTCGCCTTTATCTTAACGCCATCCACAGCATATACACGGGGATAGTTGGACGACCTCCGCAAGAAATGTACCGCCGTACATTTGCTCAGATTAAGTTCGAGTCCCCACTCTTGGCTCCACACATGAACGTTGTTTAAATCCGATGATAGAATTTCAAAGTCAGAGTGATCATTAATTTCGCGATAGATGACAGCGTCGTCAGCAAATAAACGTATTTTACTGCTAATTCGAGAGCATAGATCATTTATGTATATAATGAACAAAAGGGGGCCGATTACGCTTCCTTGTGGGACACCTGATGTCACTTTTACTACATCAGAGCTAATTCCGTCAAGAACTACTTTTTGCTTACGATCACTCAGAAAGTCGCGTATCCAGTTTACTACTATTTCGTTTAGGCCGCATGACTGTAATTTTTATAAAAGTTTGCTGTGAGGTACCGTGTCGAAAGCTTTCTTAAAATCTAGGAATAATGCGTCCACTTGTGTTTTCGATTCACCAGATTTGAAAACGTCATGAAGAAAGAGCGCGAGCTGTGTTTCACATGATCTACCTTTCCGAAAGCCGTGCTGACAGCCATGAAGGAAGTTACGACTGTCCAGGAACGTCATGATATTGCTAACGACGATATGTTCGAGTATCTTGCCTATAATCGACGTTAATGAAATTGGTCGATAGTTCCCTGGGTCGTGTCTGTTTCCCTTTTTGAATATCGGTGTAACGTTTGCAATTTTCCAGTCTATTGGTATCTTTCCTTCAGACAATGACTTCTTGAATATTATGTCTAAGAACGGTGCGATCTGTGGCGCTAATTCCTTGAGGACACGCGCGGGTATTCCCTCCGGACCCGGAGATTTACTATTTTTTATCGACTGTAGCTGTTTAGTTATCCCATCACATTGAATAGTGATTTCTTTCATCGGTTCCTCAGTGAATGAAATGACAAAATAACATGCAGTATCGTCTGTAGTGTATACACTTTCGAAGTGGGAATTTAACGTGTTAGCTTTGTCAATGTTATCGGTGACAATTTTGCCATCTTTATCAAATAACGTATCTACGGTTGAAGATTTTCCCTGAAGCTCTCTTGCATATGACCAAAAAGATTTCGGATTTTCTTCGAGTAATTCACCAAGTACTTTTTTCTTGAAATTGCGCAATGCAGTACGCATTGATTTCTTGGTTTTTGAGCGTTGTGCAGCGTAACTTTCTTTTGCTTCAAGTTCCTTCGATTTGTCACCTAACGTAATGGACATTTTGAATAAGTTGTACAGTTTTCTCTGTCTCTTAAGGTCCCTCCTAACATCATTGTTATACCAGCGAGGTTCTTTACTATCACATTTCAATTTTCGCGGAATATATTCGTTGATTCCCTGGCGTAGAATTTCTAAGAAATATTTCCATGATGCATCAGTGCTTTTGTCCTCTGTTTTAGCTACGAAGTCAGTGTAAGAATCATTAAGCATCTCGCCAAATTTTATGAAGTTGCATTTATCAAATAAATAAATATTGCGTTTCGGTTTTACCGCTGACTCTACTTCAAGTTTTAAGGTTGCAAAAATTACTCTGTGATCACTTATGCCATCAATAATATCGAGTTGTTTTATCAACCTAGGATGGCTTACTGCAAAAAGGTCTAATATTTTATTTCCTCTCGTAGGCTTGTCAACTAATTGGGCGAGTGAGTGCGTAGTAAGTGTGTTGAGTAAGATCTCGCTGATTTCCCTATTCCTTGAATTCGGCTTTATAGTGTAAGAATCCCAATTTATAGATGGCAGATTAAAATCTCCCCCAATAATGATTACACTTTTACTGTCTCTCAAAGTAAATGCGGATATTTGATTTTCTAATTGGTAAATAATATCAGCTTCGGAGTTTGGAGGTCTATAAAAAGAGCAAACATGTATTCTACTTTTGTTTCGTTGTTTAATTGTACACCATACGCTTTCTATTTCATTATCAGTTATTTTGTGGGCGGTGCTGTGTAAATGTGATTTAACTGCTATAAAAACTCCGCCACCTGTCCTATCGCTTCGATCGCATCTGTAGATTTTATATCCTGGAGGAAAAACTTCGCTGTCACTTACATCTTCAGTAAGCCAGCTCTCCGTTCCTATGACCACGTCTGCGTCCTGAAATATATGCTCGATTTCAGCGCGCTTGTTTTTAACACTACGGCAATTAACTACTATAAAGTTAATGTCATATTTTGTAGATTGAGTGTCGGTTGGTTCTTTTCCACGCTTATGGGTATTAGGTGGGCAAATTTCACTGGAAGTGCTTATTACATTTGATATAATTTCTTTCGCTGGAGTACGCGTTTTGGGAATATTGTCGCTATTTTCCGGCTGTAGCCCTTCTAAGTTTACTTGGATGTGAAAATTTTCGCAATGCGGACTTCCTCGGAGACTACGTTCGGTTAAATCTTTACAAATCCCACTAGATGACCTACCCTCTAGTCTAAAAAATATCTACAGTGCTCAAAAATCCTACGAGCCACCCGTTCAGACGCCTAAGTACCTGAAGTACCTGAAGATGACACCTCTGCGTTGAAACTAGTAGTACCGGAAAATAAATTGGTGAAATAAGACAAAGTTTTCCTTTTCATTAATAAAAAGAACTTACACAAAGGTGAGCCTGAGACTATTGAGAATAGTTTACTTTTAACGTTAGACAATTTCACAAATTGTCACCTATGTTACGCCTTGCCCTCACGTTCTACTGTTTTTCAAAGACGTATATCTCCTTCAAACAGGTAACGAACGGCCTTCCACGATGGAAACAAGGGTTCCCGCTCAGCCACCGAGTTAAACGTCGCTGGGCTCAGCGCGGATTCGGAGAGCCGATCCTTCTATTCGGCCGCACAAGTGCACAGAGAATGTTACACTACTGACGGCATGACTAGATTAGAAGCCGCTAGCGACTCGGAGGCTGCACGCAAGGCTTGGATCACTCAAGCAATTCAGATCAGGCGAGTTTCAGTATGACACGGAATATATTATGTTGACCCCTCGCTATAACTCTAGGACTGAAACGAATAAATAAGTGAGATACGCAATGCCGAAATGAGAAGTGCAAATATTTCTTCTGTCCACGAAAAACTATGATGATAACGAAACAGCGGGACACTTATGTTAAACACACCTATAGCATTCAATTCGCCTTTCTTTCTTTCCTCTTCTTTTCCCTAATACGTCCACTTTCATGCCTGGTGTCCTCACATGTCCAGCCACACTCCTCTTCGGAGGCTTGAATGGTAGTATGTGGATGAGTTTTTTTGCACCAGTCTGCAAGTGGTTGATAGCAAGGGTTAAGTGACCTTACCCGTAGAAGCGCGCTAAAGTAAATTACAACTACTACCTTATTTTGTTATTGAAAAGGGATCAAGTGCATAGTTACAGTTTCAGGCATAACTTTGCGGAAACGAAACACATGAAATAATTTCTCACTTTGTACATTCTTCAACTTTTTTACCCTTGAAATTACCCTTTTTTACACTTTTTTTCAATATTTGAAAATGACATGATATGCCGAAACCATGTTCGGTAAGAATCAAAAAGTGTGGAATGTAGAAAGCGAGAAACTAATTTAGGGATCAGGTAATAATAGTGCGAATATTCCTCATGGGGAATGAGGCTGGAGAGTTAGAATCTCACCCCATGAAATTAAGACTCCTGCACACAGACGAACTTTCACGACCACACTCATCACATACCCTCACACTCACAAGAGTAATGACATTTCGAGCGCACAAATCTTTAATTTTTTCTTTCCCTTAACACTAGAACGCCCATAGGGGTCATTTTGACCCAATCGTGTTTTTAAATTTATATTTTGAGCTCATTTTTTAAGAGAGAAAAATTTCCACCCAGAACTTTTAATATTTTTAATAGTTGTTTGCATACAAAAATTTGTATCTTCCTAAAATAATCCATTCAGCAGTTAAATTATATTTTACCTTGAACGCCCAAATGGGGTCAATTTTCCCCAAGCGTTCATTTGCGCGTTTTATCTTTCCCGAAGGTTCTTTTTTATCAGCATTCATGTTAGTATTCTGCTACTATTATTTTCATTTGTTTACTGCCTTCTCGTCTTATCTTTTTCATTCGGTTTTCTTCAAATTTCATGTCACATTCCTAAACAGATTTATTTTCTTTCCCCTTCAAATCCTCGTACACTCACTTTTCGTCTTGCTTACGTGTGGAATATTTAGTAATCACTTTGTTGATACCATCATACATATTCACATTTACGGTTTGAGGAGAATGCAATACTGTTTCCCGCTTTCGCATAGACTTTGTTGACTTCTTTGTTGACTCTGATTATCCTTCTTCGGATGACGCAGTCTTTCTCTCAGTTCCTGAAAGGGAAGTTCGTGGCTTCGTTGTCCATCGTGGGTGGCTTCACGGTTCGTGGTTTTTGAATTTGCGATGTGATCATTATTTTGAGGTGGTCAAAATGTCTCAAAGACAAACATTACCTTCTGCTAACATTCTTGTGGAGCTGAATAATATTCAAGAGGATCAGTCAGATGGTGGAGCGTGTTTATTTGACAATTTCGACGACGAGCTGATACTTGAAACTTATGAAGAATCAACAGAATCCTCAGAATGTGAATATGAAATTTATAATTTTGGCGGGACAAATCATTCATCAGAAAACAGGCCCACATAGCGTATGGAGGGGAAGAGGACGACGCGGCCACTGACCCTGTCGTGGACTTGCATGTACTTCCCCTGTAGATCACCACGCTGTCGATCGTAATTCAATGGCAGAGGAAGAATCATCTGCTGATGATGCCTACGTACACTCAAGTTGGAACCACACTTCGCCAGATGGGAGCACATGGAAGGAAGTGGCTTTGGATTCAACGCCTCGAGGACGACTTTCCACGCAGAATATTCTGAGGGAAGAGCCAGGTCCCACAGTCCATGCTAAACGATATATGAGAACAGCGTGGCAAGTTCTTGGCGTTTGTTCATAAATAAATCCATAGTGAATAATGTAAAAAAGTGTACTGAGACAGAGGCCCACTGAGTCCTTGAAAACAATGAGTGGTCCGTCAGCATTGACGAATTAGAAGCATTCATTGCAATGTAAAAACAAGGAGCTTCACTCTATAAGTTCACATTCTTGGGGATTGTCTTTCTGTAAGGACAAGATGCCTAGGAACCACTTCTGTGAAATCAGGATTTTTTTTTTAAGTTTCATGAAAAATGAAGTATATCTATTCGCTTGCAAACTGATAAATTTGCATTGATTTCCGCCGACTGGAATCATTATATGGAAAATGGCAAACTTTATTACAAAACGGGGGCGAATATAACAAT
This sequence comes from Pyrrhosoma nymphula, assembly GCA_963573305.1. NCBI lineage: Eukaryota > Metazoa > Arthropoda > Insecta > Odonata > Coenagrionidae > Pyrrhosoma > Pyrrhosoma nymphula. The sequence goes on along the minus strand of OY754332.1, from coordinate 9,919,549 downwards.
TGACGAACAACTTTTCCCTACCAAAGCTAGGTGCCAATTCTCGCAGTTTATGGCTTCGAAGCCTGATAAATACGGTCAGAAATACTGGATGGTTGTAAATGTTGATTTGAAGAATGTGCTCACTGGGTTCCCTTACTTAGAAAAAGTGGATAACCGTCCCAATAATCAACAAATTTCGGATTATGTAGAGATGTGTCTTATGCAGCCTTTTCTGTACAAAGGCAGAAATGTAACTACGGATAACTTCTTTATATCCCTGAATTTGGCTAATATGCTGAAGGAAAAATGCATCAGTTTAGTTGGGACAGTAAATCGCTCCAAACGAGATGTACCGATCTCTCTCAGTAAAAAGCTGTATTCTGTAAGCTGTATTATGGAGAAGAACTGTATTCCACTAGTGTACTGTAATGTGATGATATTATATTGACGGTGTACCAAGAAAAAATGGGAACAAATTTTTTTACTATTGAGTTCTCTTCACCCAAGCGTTATTGTAACTAATTCTAAGAAAATATTTCCAGAAACTGTGTCGTATTATAATGCAACGAAATGTAGTGTGGATATTGTTTACAAAATGGCAAGACAGTTCTCAGTCTAAGCGTCATCAAGGAGGTGGCCTGTTCATTTTTTTATAATAATTAAGGTATTGCAACAATAAATGCCGTAGTAATGCATAGAGCCGTAACTGGGAGGAAATTTTCACGAATGAATTTCATCCAACAGCTTGCGGAGGAACTCCGTTCTAATTACGCGAATAGACGAAGGAGTCAAGCGCCACCTTCAGAAGTCGATATAGATACAAAAAGAAAGAAGTGTGAACATAAAGAAAACTGTAAAGTGAATAAAACAATTTTGAAATGTCAATTCTGCAAGATGGCGACCTGTGGTGTGCTAGAAGAACTGAATACACGTGTGTCAAGTGTATGAACAAAAATCTGTTAAAATATAGTTTAAACAATTATAATGTTTAATTACAATTTATGATAATGTACTGAAGTAATATATTTTTATAATTTCTATTACAATAATAAAAAATAATCGACCAATCGCTTTTGATTTTTCGGAAAATTCCTATTTAGGTACAGAAATAAATATTACGAGTATGTTAATTGCAACAAAACTACAACAACGATAAATAAATAATTTCAATAGAGTGGGTGATATTTGTTCATAATTATGTGTCATAATTTTAAGCGAGAAAAAAAATAAAACTGAAGAAAGCAAGAAAATTATGCCAAAACTCAAAATAGATATTTCAATAAATAATTATAACGAGAAAAAAATGAACATAACGAACTGAATAAATCAATGAATGTGAAGAATTAGGGTGCTAGTTAATAAAAAAACTAAAAAATACAAACATGTGCATGCCTCGTGAGAAATATATTTATTAAATACCGTGGGTCAAAATGGGCGTTGAATCATGTCGAGAAGTCCGGGCGTGCTAGTGTTAAAACGATAAGAGATTGATTAAAATTGGTTTCCTGGTCACGCCCACTTGAAGCGCACGTAAAAACATTTCCAGAAAACACATATGACGGAGAACAGACTTTTACAAAGAGGAGTGAGAGATTTGGGGGATGGAAACCAGAAAAGAAAGCGAAGGAAAAATAGATAGGAAAGATTTGCCAGGAGGCTACACACGCACGCAGGGGGATGATGCCACATTCGTTCCACCAACGGCACGCAATTCCGCGGACATTTAAATTTACCTCCTTTAATTGGAACAATGATGAATTATGGGGACGCGGGCAGGCCGGCGAGTACGGTTTAATAGGGGTGAAGGGTGTCAGGGAGTTCGTAGCCTGTGGAGAAGGATTGTGGGAGGAGAGGGGGAGGAAGGGGAGGGGGGGAGGGGAAGGAGGTCGCAGGAGGAGATAAACCTGCACGGTGTGTGGGCGTACCTAGGAAGCCAACCTGTCCGAAACGCAAATTCGCAATATCGTGTTTAGTGCTAGCTACACCCGACGCCGGCAGTTGAGCTTGGGAGGGCAGTTCCGCTGTCCGGCACCGGTGATGGATGGGCTGCTGCCGACGGTGCCGTGTGGGCTGCTGGGATGGGAGGAAGAAGTCTGGTGGGGTAGGGCGGCCCGCGGGTGGGCGGAGTGCGGGGAAAAGGAGGACCGCTACCCCCGGTGTAGGGTGCAAAATGTGTGCGGGCGGGGTAGGGCGGGAGGTGACATGCTGATTGCCTCGTTAAAGTGGTATCAAAATCGACCAAATATCGTTCTCTCCGACGATAAAAGTCGTGGGGGGTGGCGAGTGTGATTTGCGTGGAGGTGGTGTCAAAATAGGTCGCGCACCAAGGAAGGAGATGAACGCAACAACCATGTAGATTCTACTAAAATATTCTCATAAAATAAACTTTGTATCGTTATCTTCGACGATACATGTTGGGGAATGACATGGGAGTGAATTTGGCGCCAAGAAGGTGGCAAAGTCGTCCATTTATCAGAGAGGGAAATGAATAGAAAAATGCAGGTTCAACTAAGACATAAACAAGACACCAGGTTGGAGATAAACAATTGACCAAAAGAACAAATAGAGGCATGAAGCAGAGGAATCCAAGTCTCACCCAGGGAAGTATCGCTTCGGAAACAGAATTAACTACAGCAACATTATAAAAGAATTGTATTCACGTGGACCTATTTCACATCCCAGCGATGTCGGACGACAAGAAGACGATGAGGATTGAGTCGTAATAAATGGGAGTTTCACAGAAATAATCTTGCAGCGCTTCGATATTGATTGATATTGAGTTAACCACTAATCTCAGAGATGCTATTTTTACACCATAAATATGCATGATAATTAATTAGAAATTACAGATAACAATACATATTATGACCTTTTCTTAATTATTCGGCTATCATCGCACTGCTTGTACAACTTAAATCAATAAATATGTAGCAAACGGTGATTATTGTAATAATGTTCTTCTCGTAACACTAGCTCGATAGTTTTGAGTAAGAGCCACGACTTTAGTGCTATCAATGCGAATTTAAAATTGGTTTCATTTTTGGCACGTTTAAAACTTTAACTCGACAGAGGATAGTTTAGGAACCTCCGAATCCAGGAGATTTCCTGCTTTGAAACGAAATATAATTACAATTGGTGGCGTTGGGAGGCCAAATTAGCTCAAAATACCACCTCTCACTGAGAGTGTTTACAGTAGTCTCACCACTGAGAGTGCTTAAATACTAACGCGCCGGGTTATGTCTGTGATCGATTTAATGCCGCGAAAATTACCATTGGGGGGGGGGGGGAGTAAATGTGCGGAAGAGACTCCTCGAGTTTAAGAGTTCCGGGGGTGCCCAAAGATAAGGAGTTGGAAATACCAGGAAATTTATGTCACTTGCAAGACCGTAAGAAAGAAGATTGGAGCTGGATAGGGCCAAAAAATAAGAATGAGCTTCATTTGCCTAAGTGCCTAGGAAAACAACTTTGTTGATGATTATATCGCTGGGAAAATTACTATCCGCAATAGTTTCTTGCGCTTATGCATGAACTCAAGAAGGAAGAGAAAAAAAACTGATTGCTGCAATTGAGACCACAGGCAACCATCGTACTGTGAACGGAAAAAGAAGGGTCACGTAGCAGTGCAGACTGCTCCTCTCGAGCCATTTCTCCCTCTTCCTTTTGGAACGGAACTTGGTTTCCGTTTTTTGGGGAAATGCATGAAAGTGTTATAAAGTTGTGATGAGGTTAGACCAAGCAATCGTTACGACACAATTTGCCATCATACGGATTTAAAGGAATAGTCTAAACAAATACTAATATTTCCGTCTGCATTATTTTAAACTATTCAACTTTCGCTGACTACGCTCCTTCACTGAATTAAAAAAACAATAAATAATAAATGTGCAAAATACGATAGGTCGACGATTGTACATATTTTTTATGATCGCTTTTCCAGCCATAGGAGTCGACTTCGGAGCCATTGCCAACGAATTAACATTTTTTACTTCAGTATTGCAGTTCTTCGCCAATGATTTTAATAATGTATGCTGTAAAAAGCTTGAATTGCATCATTACTCAATTCCCTGGGAGATTATGAGTTTATTGCGAAAATGGTGCACACATTGGAGAGAAAAAAATATTTACCCCATGTTCCACCTATTCTTGAATTTAATACCTTTTGAGTTAATGGTTCAGTTTGCGGAAAAAAACAAGAAGAGGTAGGATTTTGATGCTAATCTCAAAATGAGAACATTAAACAATTAAAAATATGAATATGAATAAAATGATATTTTAGTCACTTTACGGATGAACTACCTTAATGTAATGTGCCATTAGCCTTAAGCTCAGTATGTTTTCAAATAATGCAGGTAAAAACTCTCCTTTCATCTGAATGAAACACGATTGATTTATTTGGCGAAGGAATATAAAGTTTTAGAGGAATGAGGGGAGCAAAGAAAAAACGGTAGCACGTGTGTAGCGTTCGCTTGGCACGCGACTCGGCTGGCAGAGAGAGGTTGACGACTCCTTGATGTTCTGCGTCTTTGTACGACACTGAAGTATGGCACGGCGTCGGAAGGGCCGGGGGCCCAAAGGATATACCATAAGGACCCTGGACGCGGCACAGTAGACCCTATTGGGTCAATCGATGTGAATCATCCAGGCTATGTCGCTCAACATTTTTGATTTTCCTGATTTTTTGTCGTTTAGTTTGCCAAAATTTTTGAAGCTCAAAACCAGGTATGAAAAAAATGTAAACAATAATTCTTTTGCGGCAAGTGTTTTTTGACCAAAATAATGTTTTAGGAGAAAACGTTATAACTTTTTTATATGCACGAAGATAACAAAATAATTCAAATACAATTGTGTTTTATAAAATATGACCTATATTTTGTATTGTAGGTGTTTCAGCTGATGTTTGAAAAAATTGCTTGAAATGAATGCCAAAACTGCGCTTCACATCGTCAAAAACCATACTTTTAGCATGAAAAATCCTATTGAAGGTATTATTCCTTGGTTTATTATTTTTCTGCAAACGTTGTCTAGCAGATATAACCTCTGTAAAAATATAAAACCTGATTATTGTGTTTTTTACTTTATCTGATTAGTCAAAGATGGCACCTCGGACTAACATGGCAATATTTAAGGTTAAATATCTAAAAAGGTACTGGGTGAAAAATTATGAAATTATTACTGAGTGATTCACATATAAATAGAAATTTGACAATAATATAATGGTGTATGACTATAACGGCGGGGGTGCGGAAGATGTGATTCGAGCAGCTCGAATCCATCAACGGCTTAGCTTTGATGATATCATTACGATGCGGCGTTGGACTCCAAGGGAGCCCTCGCTGGATATTAAGTGTCAATAAAGTGGGTTTGCGGTAGATGGGATAGGGAGGGGGCACGGAGGGAAGGGGAGACGCATGAAGCCACGGACGCTTACCTCAAACAGAAAGAAGACGAGTGCAAGCGGAAATTAAACACCAAACGGAAGCGCAATAAGACAATCATTTCCGGCGTTAAATTTGTGTCACTCCAGTTCGCTTTTGAAATTAGGTAAACTTCATACAATCCACAGCTTAGTTTCACTTCACTTTCCGATCAATGGTATCACAATAAAAGTCATTTTCAAGGCTTCAAACTTTTTTAACATTTTTTTAACAAACATTTTTAACTCCAAAACGTGGCCGGGAAATTAAATGAAAATCGTATGTTTCGACCAACTTGAAGACATTTTGTAGGAGAGCATGAACGTATATGCTTATAATTCCACGTGAAAAGAGTGGAGCGAATAAAACATGATTGGACTCAATTCAGTTCTGCAGACGGTATGTTAAGTAATACATCTGAAGTACTCCACCAATATCATGACTTCCTGCTGGCAACTCACTGAAGCCGAAAGAAATAAACTCACTGCTCACAGACCGTGCTCGGGAGTACTAAGAAATGACCAATACATAAGATACGACCTTACCTCATTCATTTCTAAGTAATCGGTGTAGTTCACGCTCATGATTCAGATAAATCAAGTACCGTAGGTACAGTGATTGTGGAAACTATCAACCAAATCTTTTTTCATATTTATGACAGCTAGTGTCTTCTTATGTTAGTTAGTGTCTAAAAGTTGCTTTCGAGGAATATATAATTTTGACATAGGAAAAACGAAAAAGTACACTGACACGATAATTTGGATTAGCAAGGCATAATGCTGAAAAATGAAGGGGTATCTTAAATGTTCAATTCCCTCTCGAGTCTTACCCTCGATATGACTCGTCATAATAAAGAGCACGTTCATAGAGGAGGCCAAAAATATTTTCTTAAATACAACACAAGTATTTAAAATATTCAGATTAAATCAATGAGTGTTGATAATGGACGAATGATGCTTCAGTCCATTCGTTCGATGAAATACACACTTTCTTTAGCGTCTTATGCTGAGCTACAATAACCTTCTTTGCATAAATTGCCACGAGAAAAAATTGGCCTGGACCTTTTGCTTGCTCATCCATGCGCTACATATTTCCTGTGGAAATTTCTACGTAATTTTGTAACAGTAATCGTAATTTATAATAAATTTATATTTATTCGTCGTATTTTCGGAAGTTATGAATATGATCAAACATTCTTTATGTTTGAAATATTTGGCTTCAGTATTTTTTCACAGTCCACAATCTAAATTGAATCAATTGAAAGACTATGCGTAATTTCTAATTATTAATTCGGAGGAATCTTATTTGGATGCTTATAATGTGGTAACTGAAATGTTAGTTTTAATCTGTGCATTGAGCTATCAACCCTTGGAAGTGGTGGTGATAAAAAAATCGAGGAAACCAAAAAATGAATTCAAGCTCTCAAATCTGTGAATGAACATAACTAAAATTGACACTAAAAACCTAGAACTAATTTTTATTACTTTTCTTAGTATGTAACCAGCTACATGATTGTCATCTTGACCAACAAAATTGCTCTACCTCCACCTAACTTCCCTTAATTTTTCACATGCGAGTGTTAACTATGCTAGTTTTTTAATTTAAGGAGATTAATTTGTCATTTCACAGGATTAACGTGAACTAGGCATGATATCTTGGTGTGCTTTTGTGATTGTTGAAAATGGTCAAGAGATAACATCTGTATTTAGTAATTATCTATTTTCAGTGCAAGATATGCCATTGAAAACGTTCGACCTGTATATTTAATTAAAAATTGCAGATTGGTTGATTGTCGAAAAAGCAATTTCAATGAGTCCAGGAGAAACAGGTATCTCGTACACTTGGCTGACCGTAAATTAATTCTTTTTATTTCTCCATGCGATATAATTGACAAGTTGTCCCAATATCTCCCGCTAATGACCTTTGTGGAAAAGTGATAAATTAAAATGTGATGTCTGCTCATTAGGCAGGTAATTCATTAATTCATCGATATTTCATGATTTTCCATTGTCAGAAATACAAATGCAAAATACGTTTTCACATCTTAAAATCTCATTTACACCCTGTGATTTCAGGGCTTTTGGATTTACAATTTCATTACCAAATTATTAAATTGCAACGCCCACAGGTATCAGAGAAACGAATATTGCGCTGCTTTATTCCAGAGGATCAAGTGCAATCATTTGCGTAGCATTCGAAAGCATGCGTATCATTTACAAAATATTATCCCTTGATGGTAAATGTACTACTTATAGATGAGGGATTAATACAAAATTGACATTACTTCCCACCTAACCACTAAAAAAACCAAATTCTTACACCCATGAGTGTCAATATTAGGCGTAAAAATGCAGAAAATATTTGATTCTTTAGAGGGAATGAACAATAAACGCTAAAATCACCAACAAGGTTATTTCTGACCGATTGAATTATTATCCTTTTAACAAATTTTATGACCTTTCATAGATAATGGGGATGAATCATTTCAAAAAAATTCTTTACTCTGTGCGTCAAGTATTTTCGTTATCAATTTACACTGTAACCACCAATTGTCAATTGTAACCATTTAATTGTGTCTCTTAGAGAATATCCAAATCGACTGCAAAATGAATGATATCATAGGTTACGCATTTAAACTACAAAAAATTACTTTTTGATCCAATGTTTGCATCAACATTATCTTACATATAGGCTATGATTTATCAAATGAAGGTATCAGCCGGCGATGGTCACAGCTCCTTCAAATGTTTTCGTAGAATAAGACTCAGCACATGTTAAAATACATCTCTTAAAAATTTGAGATATAAAAAATAATACTATGAACGAACATATTTTCTTCTCTCAAATTGTTACTGCATAAATCTGAGGCGTGTAGTTGCACAATGCTGATGTAAGTTGAGAGTTGTTGTGTCAAATTTAACCCCTCGGGGGTTTAACGGAGATAGTCAACTTAGTGGTTCTAGTGTTAATATTTTACTGCACGTTACCCTTCCATAAGGAAAATAATTATTTTAAAAATTATTAATTATCAATTTTTCATAGATACAAGTACATTGCGTAAAATTATTCCATCGATTTCTGCATGTACCACCTATTGGGATATATAAATATGCCACTTGTGGTGAGAACCATTTGAACTAATTACCATTCACCGAAAAAATACAATATGAATCATGTTTCATTTTGGCTATCAACTGCATCCTTGCGACTGGGATGGACTCAGGGAAATGTTTAGCCCGTAAAACCGACATTCAAAGAGATTATATGCGGTGCCAATTACATCGTCCATTCGTATTTACGTTGAATCTGAATAAAAAGCTGCTGACCACTGGCTGGCCATTTATTCAATTCCGCTGATTCCATATGCATTATTACTACCTGCTCTCCGGCACCAGTTTGTTTCAAATAGATTTTTAAAGGTATTTGCGTTTTTTTTCTTAAAAAAACCCATGCTCGACTTCGTAGCTGCCTTTGCATCCCCTCTTTAAAATTCTACGGCTACACGGCAAGCTCCCTATTGATGTTACGTGATGAATACGCAAACGCACTCAGTTCCCAGAGCAAAACAAAAATCAAGTCCGCAATTTCATTGGGCACTCCATCACCTCTGCTCCGACTTCTTCTGCAGTCCTTATAACGACTTGCAGCTTTTCAATGCGACGTCAGGTCACGGGGAAAGGCTTAAAGTGGCACTCCCTCTTAACAGGAAGAATTCACTTGGGGTCGTATTGCCACTAATTTAAAGACCACGAGGGCGTACATCTAATCATTCCCGGGGGAACCGTTTGCAATCATAACTATTTAGACGTATCATCAACACTTTGAAAGCATAATTATATATATATATATATATATATATAACTTCTTGGAAAATCACTCGGGTGATAAATATATAATATGCCAAGAGGGTGGCCGATAAATATATAGAGACACAAAAAAGGACACTCACAAATATAAACTTTCAATATTTCGATGGGATCGTGACCATCTTTCTCAGGCTAGAGAGTAGGAATGAAGAAATTGAGAGATTGAGGTATGAGAGGGGAAAGAGGGGGAGACGAAGGAGTATGGGGGGAAGGAGGGGAAAGAGGGGGAGAGGAAGGTGTAAGAAGGAAAGGAGGGGCTAGAGGAAGAGTGGGGAGTGGGCTAGCGGGGAGAGGGCGAGCGGAGGGGAGAGAGGAATAGAAGGGAAGAAAAAGGAAGAGGAGAATGGAGGAAGCAGGGAGAGATAAGATGAGGGGGAGGGAGAAACTAGTGTGATTTACTGAGTCCAGGGGGCGAGAAAGCCTGGTGGATTAAAATACAAGAAGATTCAAGATCTTTGAGCTGACGGGGAGAGGAAGAAGGGGGCAAGTAGAAGCAAGCAAGCAAGCAGACCAATTTGGAAGCAAGTAGACCAACTTTAAAAGTGTTATTAAAAGTGGAGTTGTGGGAGGAGACTTGAATGGCGACAGGGAGAGAAACAGAGAGGGAGGGGCAATCGTTACAGGACGAGCGGTGCCCATTCATTCTAATATTGAGAGGAGTGTTGGATAAGCCAATATAAAAAGAAGGGCAGTGTTGGCAGAGGAGGTTGAAGACAATGTTAGGTGTGGTGCAAGAGGGTGAGAGGACAGAAGGGAGGGGAAAAGCGAGGAACTTGTCCGGCAAAGGCTGGGTGATGAGGATGGAGCAAGTTTTGCATCGCGGGCGGTTGAACGGGGTGGGAAGGGATTTGGTGGGTTTGAGTGATTTGGACAGGGGTTTGGTGACTTTAAAAATGGCGGATAGATTGGGGGGCTTCTGAAGCTGAGAGAGGGACATTGAGGGAATATTTTAGAAGTGGTTAAGTTGTCTGAAAGGATAGGGTAGAGGTTTTTAATAATGTGTCTAAGAGAGTCAACACCAGGGAAGTAGGTGGTACAGAGGGATATATTGTGTTTAGAAATGCTATTGGTTTGAGGCAGTTTGGGGGAGTGTGATTTTTTGAGAATTTCATTATTGAGAAGGTGCTCTGAATAGCCTCTGCGAAGAAGAGATTGATGAAGGGTAGTGAGGAATTTATCAAGGGAGTCAGGGTTGTTGCAGATTCGGTGGCCACGAATAGAAAGGGAGTAGGGGAGGACCGTTTAGTGTGGGAGGGGTGGAAGCTCTTGTAATTGTGGTATTGTTGTTGGTTGCTGGGCTTGATATGAACGGAAGTGCTAAATTTGCGGTTCATGAGGGAGACGTTTACGTCTAGAAAGATGACGTTAGAGTCAGAGATGTTAGAAGTAAAGGAAAGGGGAGAGAAGGCGTTGAGGGAGGAAATAAAAGAATTAAGGGAATTTATACCATGTGGCCATAGAAGGAAGATGTCGTCAATGTAGCGAAGCCAGAGAAGAGGTTTTAGTGAGCATGAAGATAGAAAAGATCGTTCAAAAAGTCCAAGGAAAAGGTTGTCGTAGGAAGGACTGAAGCGACTACCCATGGCGCATCCTTTAATTTGGAGAAAGAATTTATTATTGAAGGAGAAAGCGTTGTGGGTAAGAATGAAATTAGAAAGATGAAGAAGGAAGTCAGAGCTGGGAATGTGAGGAGCAGGGCGTTTAGTAATGAAATGGCGGATGGCAGAAATTCCTTTAGAATGAGGATTGTTGGTGTATAGGGAAGTGACATCAATAGTGGCCATTAAGATATCACCGTCAGAGGGTAGTGAAGTGGAATGGAGGCGTTCAAGAAAATGATAAGCATCTTTGATATAGGAGGGCAGGGAGTGGACAATGTATTGTAGGTAGTAGTCAACAAATGCGGACATGCGTTCGGTGGGTGAGTATTCGGTGAGTATTCGGTAGTTCGGTGAGTATTCGGTGGGTGAGTGGGTGAGTATAACTACTCCCTTTCTATTCGTGGCCACCGAATCTGCAACAACCCTGACTTCCTTGATAAATTCCTCACTACCCTTCATCAATCTCTTCTTCGCAGAGGCTATCCAGAGCACCTTCTCAATAATAAAATTCTCAAAAAATCACACTCCCCCAAACTGCCTCAAACCAATAGCATTTCTAAACACAATATCTCCCTCTGTACCACCTACTTCCCTGGTGTTGACTCTCTTAGACACATTATTAAAAACCTCTACCCTACCCTTTCTGACACTAGAGAAAGGTGGAAGCTACTTTCCACCGAAATATCGGAAGTTTCAATTTGTGAGTGTCCTTTTTTCTGTTTCTGTATTTTTATCGGCCACCCTTTTGGCATATATATATAATAAAGAATTTCCCTTTCCTGAAACCCTTACTCTGGCTCCGATACATCGACGACATTTTCCTTCTCTGGCCCCATGACGTCGATTCTTTTAATTCATTTATTTCCGCTCTCAACCAATTCTCTTCTGTCTCCTTCACCTCTCATTTCTCCTCTTCCCTTATAACTTTCCTTGATGTAGATATCACTATCTCCAATCACCAGTTCAGCACCTCAGTCCACATCAAACCCACCAATAAGCAGCAATATCTTCATTACAAAAGCTGCCATCCCTCCCATACTAAAAGATCCCTCCCCTACTCTCTTTCCACACGAGGCTTTCGCATATGCAATAACCCTGATTCCCTTGATAAATTTCTTTCCTCTTTACACCAATCCCTTCTCCGACGAGGATATCCTGAGACTCTTCTCAAGAAACGCATCCTCAAAAAACCCTTTCCTCCTAAACCAACCCAAAACAAGGAGAATTACAACATCTTCCTCTGTACTACTTACTTCCCAGGGGTCCATGCCATAAAAAAAAACCTTAAAAACCTTTTTCCACTCCTCTCTGACAATCTCACCACCAAAAACACATTACCCAAATCTCCCTCTCTAGTCTTCAGACGCCCCACCCAACCTCTCCAGTATCCTAAAAACCACCAAACCACTGACTAAACCTATTATCAGCTCCAACACCCCACCCAACCCCTGCCATCGCGCGAGATGTAAAACGTGCCCTATCCTTATTACCGACCCCCTCCCCGCAAAATTCCTCTCCCACCCACTTCCTTCCGTCCCTTCTCGGTCATGCACTTCCCACAACATTGTTTACATCCTCCTGTGCAACCTGTGCGATTCATATTACATTGGTCTCACTACTAACGCCCTCAGTGTTAGATTAACCGGCCACCGTTCAGGCTGCAAGCCGTCCTCGGCCAATGCCTCCTTCCCCGTCCCGATCCATGCTTCCTCCCACAATTTCATTTTTGATAAATGCTTCCGTGTAGGCGTATTGGCTTCCCTCCCTCCCTCTGCCTCTCCCCTTCAATTGCGGACCCTAGAAATGGCCTGCATCTGGCTTTATTCCGCTCACAATCCCCCCGGATTAAATCGCGCTCACTGACCTCTCCCGGCCCTTTTCCCCTTTCCCCTCCTTCAATCCCCTCCCGCCCCTCCCCTTTTCTCCCTTCCACATCCCTTTCTCCTCCTCTGACCCCCTCCCGCCTCTTCCCCTCCTCACCCCTCTATCTTCCTCTGACCCCCTCCTGCCCCTCCACTCTTCTCCCCTTTCCTACCCCTCTCTCCTCCTTCTTCTCCCACCTCACCCTACCTCTTGTTCCCTGCCTTTCCATCAGTATGTATCCTTCTGTCTTTGAGAAAGGTTCTATGGTAACCGAAATATCAGAAATTATTGTGTGTTCCTTATTTTGTGTCCGTGTTTAATTCCGCCTACTTGTGGCAAAGTTTAGCTATATATATATATATATATATGTATATATATATATACATGCATAAATAAAAGCTGAAGGTCTACGGCAATTAAATGATTCTTCCTCCTATACCCTTCTTCCTCATGATCCAAATCCTGATTTTCACTAAGAAATCAGCTCATTCCTCCAGGAATTCGGCCCAAGTGAAGGCCTATCCCCCTCTGACATCGCCATACTATCACCCCTTCATTTCAAAACTCCGCATTTTTACATCCTCCCGAAAGTGCACAAAATCAACAATCCCGGTCGCCCAATAGTCTCCAGCATCAATTCCCCTACTGAGCGCATATCAGCACTTGTTGACCATTACCTCAAACCCCTAGTCATATCTCTTCCCTCCTTCATCAAAGATTCTTACCACTTCCTCGACCTTCTCCACGCCGTCTCTATCCCCCCTAATGCTACTTTACTCATGGCCACTATAGACGTTACCTCCCTTTATACGTCCATCCCTCACGATGAAGGCATAAATTCATTAAAGTTTTATTTATCCCAAAGCCCAAAACCACACTTTCCCTCCACAAATTTCATCATCCGCCTAGCCGAAATGGTTTTAACAAAAAATGCTTTCTCCTTTAATAATCAAATTTTTCTTCAAACTAAAGGCGCCGCCATGGGTACTCGCATGGCACCATCTTATGCCAACCTGTTCATGGGCCATCTCGAAACCACTTTCTTAAAAAATCAAACACATAAACCTCTCTTCTGGGCCCGCTACATTGTCGACATATTCGTCCTCTGGCCTCACGGCCGTGATTCTTTATCTTCTTTCATTTCCACACTGAACTCTTCATTCTCAGTTTCCTTCACATCTTCCATTTCTGACTCCTTAATTACGTTCCTGGATATTAATATCCAAATGAAGGACAGTAAATTCATCACCTCCGTCCACAAAAAACCCACTAACCACGACCAATACCTCCATTTTAACAGCTGTCATCCTTCTCACACCAAACGCTCAATCCCTTATTCCCTTTCTATCCGCGGCCACCGGATCTGCAGCAATGCCCCCTCTCTAAAAGAATATATCGAAACTCTCCATCACTCCCTCAGAGAACGAGAGTACCCAGAGAAATTGCTTTTAAATAAAATCCTGTCTCCTACTGCAAAATATACCCCTCGGACCAAGACCCACCAACCTGACCAACTTAACCTTGTCACCACATTCTTCCCTGGTGCACAAGGGATCAAAAACATATTGAAAGACCTGTATCCAATCTTAAAAATCAATACCTCTACTTCCCTCCTCCTACCCTCATTACCCAAAGTTTCCTATAAGCGTCCCTTAAATCTGCGAGACATTCTAATATCCACTAGACCCTCCCTGCAACCCACCGCCCCCCCTCCGCCACTTTCCTCAACATGCGGACGCCCGAGGTGCAAATGCTGCTCTCTCCTCCGCCCCTCCGCCACCCCCTCCCTCAAAAGATCTTCCTCTACGGCCAATTGTACCACCAGCAACATCATCTACCGCCTTTCCTGCAATTTCTGCCCTGCCTTCTATGTGGGAAAATATAACACCCCCCTCAATATCCGTATGAACAATCACCGCCATGCCACCAAAACTCCACCTTTTCTTGATCCCATTCCCAAACATACCGCCTCCCACTCTCAAAATGTTGACGATTGTTTCTCCCTAGAGATCATAGAAGCCCTTCCTGAATCCGCCGGTAATGTTGACGTGAAAATTCGTGAATACGCCCATATTTGGGTGACAAGAGCATTTGAAAAGCCCGGGCTAAACCTAGCCCATTGAATTAAAAGCCCAATAGCCACCTCTCTCTCCCCACCACTATCCATTCGCACTTACCCCCCTTCCTTCCTCTCTGCCCTTTCCTTCCCAAGGGAGCAGAGCGGACTCATCATTCCTCTACCGCTGACGATGGCGTCCTGACACCGAAACGTACAAGTTTTCTTTTGTGAGTGTCCTTTTTGCGTGTTTCTGTGTTTGTTTAGTGTATCACTGTTTTATTTATGCATGTGCATCGTCGCCGAGAGCGATTTTCTACCAAGACATTATATATATATATATATATATATATATATATATATATATAATGTCTTGGTAGAAAATCGCTCTCGGCGACGATGCACATGCATAAATAAAACAGTGATACACTAAGTGTGTATGTGTGTAAGTGTTCTTTTTTCCGTGTGTATATTTTTTATCGGCCACCCTCTTGGCATACTGTATATATATATATATATATATATATATATATATAACGAGTTCGTGGAAAATCACACGCGATAATATAAATAAACTATGCCACAGGTGGGGCGTAATTAAATATAAACACATAAAAAAAGAACACTCACACTATACGTTGATATTTCGGTTGCTATAGAACCTTTCTCTAAGATAGAAGGATACAAAATGATGGACAGGCAGGGAACAAGAGGTAGGGTGAGATGGGTGGAGAGAGGGGAAGGGAGGGAGAAGAGGGGAGGGGCGGAAGGGGGTCAGAGGAAGAGGGAAGGGCAAGGAGGGGAAGAGGCGGGAGGGGGTCAGAGGAGGAGAAAGGGATGTGGATAGGAGAAAAGGGGAGGGGCGGGAGGGGATTGAAGGAGGGGAAAGGGGAGAAGGGCCGGGAGAGGTCAGTGAGCGCGATTTAATCCGGGCGGATTATGTGCGGAATAAAGCCAGATGCAGGCACTTTCTAGCGTACGCAATTGAAGGGGAGAAGCAGAGGGAGGGAGGGAAGCCAATACGCCTACACGGAAGCATTTATCAAAAATGAGATTGTGGGAGGAAGCATGGATCGGGACGGGGAAGGAGGCATTGGGCGAGGACGGCTTGTAGCTTGCTCGGTGGCCGGTCATTCTAACACTGAGGGCGTTAGTGGTGAGACCAATGTAATATGAATCGCACAGGTTGCACAGGAGGATGTAAACAACGTTGTGGGAAGTGCATGACCGAGAAGGGACGGAAGGAAGTGGATGGGAGAGGAATTTAGCGGGGAGGGGGTCGGTGATAAGGATAGGGCACGTTTTGCATCTCGCGCGATGGCAGGGGTTGGGTGGGGTTTTAGAGCTAATATAGGGTTTAGTCAGCGGTTTGGTGGTTTTTAGAATGCTGGAGAGGTTGGGAGGACGCCTGAAGGTGAGAGATGGACATTTGGGGAATGTGTTTTTGGTGGTGAGATTGTCAGAAAGGAGTGGGAAAAGGTTTTTAATGATTTTTTTGAGGGCATGGACGCCTGGGAAGTAGGTGGTACAGAGGGAGAGGTTGTAATTCTCCTTATTTTGGGTTGGTTTAGGAGGAAAGGGTTTTCTGAGAATTCGTTTATTGAGAAGAGTCTCAGGATATCCTCGTCGGAGAAGGGATTGGTGTAAAGAGGAATGGAATTTATCAAGGGAATCGGGGTTATTACATATGCGAAAGCCTCGTGTGGAAAGAGAGTAAATATATATATATATATATATATATATATATATATATATATATATATATATATATATATATACACACACACACACACACACACAGATATAAATGTATTCTTATAAAAATATAATATGAAAATAAAGAAGAAAGGACACAAAAATAGTGTGATCGGTGACTCATATACCACCGAGATGACGGCTTGAACGTCGAAAGTTCATGTAATTTTATGAGTCCTTTTTTCAACGTTGTGTGCCAGTTTATTTTAAACGATTTTCATGCGTGTGCACTATTCACCGTGTTTTCTTAGAATATAACTTGCTCATATCTTCGCACTAAAAGTTTTCAATGTTAAAAAACGAATTTATCGATGACACACGGAAGTAAATTTATATAAATTAAAAAATTGCATAATGCAAATTTATGCTGCACTCAAAGGCCTTACTTTTCTGAATAGTATTGATGTGTTTCGGCATGAAGTGCCAAGCACGGGTCGTATTCTTTTTAGGAGAACTAGGGGAACCCCTTTGGATATTGATTATGATCCAGTGTTGGTGTTTATTTACAATTTTATGGTCCGTTTCATTCGGAATGCACGATGTACATCAATCAGTCCTCCCCACACAAAAGTGAGCTTAGAACTTAAAAGTTATTTACAGTGACAAGGAGGACTTAGTGACAATATTTCAAGGAATGATCGAGCAAGGTTATTTTACCTTCTTGCACTCCGTAGCCGTGCAGGAAGCAGATCGCTTTCTGAATGGCGCACAAAACCTTCAACTATACCATCACTTAGGATGGAGAGCAAAATATTTGAAGTAACATTTCTCACGAATGAATACTTTCCCATCCATCAACCATTTCGCTAACTTTAACGCACACGAGGGACACGAATAATAATAGCTGCAAAATTGTAAGTATACTAGCGTGTGACATGAAAATAATCTCAGTAACCAGTCAAACAACAACGTTTGGCCTAATGAGATTCAAACCCAAAAGAAAAATAGTAACAATCCCCAAAAGAACGGAGTAGGGAGGAAAACGTTTTCCGCCAGGATCTTCCAAAGATTACCGCAACCACCAGACAAACGAGGCACATGAAATTTGGAACTATAATTAAATAAATAAACAGTAGGTACATTGTGTGCAGCTCGACACAAAACCACCCTCTGTTGGGAAACTGCGAGAAATTACTTGTTGCATGAAAGCGAAGTGAATGTCAGGTAACTTCAATGAAAATAACAACCTGAGGGATTAAATTCGAATAATGCGGAAAGATATACAAATTGATTAACACGCCAACCTCAGAAATGCGTCACTGCCTTGAGGAAAATACCTTGATTTGATTAGTTGTACTTGAAGGAGCAGGGCACGTCTGCTTTGATGCGTGACAGGAAGAGTTAACTTTCGGTTAAAGGGAGGAATATTGAATGATATAAGGGGGGAGAGGGAGGGAAGAGGAGACATGAGATGCGGAGAATAAGGAGGCGCCGGGGATATGTTGAGCCGGTTACCTCGAGGGAATCGCGGAGGCACCGGGGGGTGGGAACGCGATGGTGAGTTGGGTAAGAGGGAGTGGGTCGGAGGATACAATTGGTGTGCTCACTGGGGGGGGTCGAGAGGCTTGAAGAGGAGAGAAAGGGATGCTTTGCGAGGGATGACTAATGGCCGGGAGGAGGTAGTGACGGTGGTGGGAAAGGCCCTTGAAATTTCCAGTTGCGTCCAGGCATTCCCCCTAGGAACGGGAGTAGAGCGGCAAGCGGTTGAATTCTAACTCATACTAGAATTTTTCGTGATTTTGGGAGATTTTAAATTTGTTTAGCATTTCCTTAACAAAGACAAAAAATACCTAATAGTTAAAAAAATGAAAGAACCCTTTCTCACGTAAACACTATAAGATCATTAAGCGTGTCTGCTCACCATTGTCATCCTCAGGTGACCAAAATAGTGAGACCCGATGATGGCAACATGAGCCGTAACACGTTGCGATAATAAAGTTTCTTTCGTGGAAATGTGCCATTTCATTTTTGAAACATGAATGCCTTCTGCTAAATCCCGCTTGACACTGTAAAAATAACACGATATCAATTTCTGCGCAAATGGTGAGGCATAAACAAGAAACCAAATTTATGAGTATACTATAAATGCAGGGCAAATATTAGTCTCTCTAATTCTATTATAGGTAGCTGCACAAGAATTTCTGAATGAATATGCGAAATATTTTTCTCCGCAAAAGAGGGAAAGTTGGAATAAATTGCCAGGAAAAATCATCCACCTGGACCAGGAATCACACCATGAACCATTGGTTTGCCACTTTGGGAACCACAGCGCTTTCAATTCTTCCCTTGGCAACATCAGCAGGAATCAAGGGAACTCGAGGTTCCTTACATCCTTGATAGACCGTAAAGGCAGTGAATAAGCCGGTCTTCCGCGCAGGGGTCCACCTTTCGCCCCCGGTCTGGGAGCCTTCGCTCATCACCGAGGGCTAGGAAGGGCTGCGGGAATGGGAAGGTAAAAGGATAGGTGAAAGGGTTTTGGGAGAGGGAAGCTTCCGGCCCCATAGTCATAATTAGACTAAGGGGTAGAAAACGGAACGCGAAACAACATATAAGGCATACCGTAAAGGCAGAAAGAATATCGAGCTCCGTAAAAAAACCTTCGGGAAACGGCGCGAGAATTAAGGAGCCCGGTAAGCGTGGTGTTCTGAGCACCGGCCTAGCAACCCAAATCTCATTGGTTCGATTCTCGGTTAAGCGGTTTTTTCTCTGGCGGAAATTTATTCAGTTTCATCGCCGAAACTTATGGCAGAAGTCGACAAGTTCAAGCGTTAGGGTGGTTGAGGCGTTTATATACAGATTTGCATGGCACTTTGCACGCGTGTTCTCATCAGTGTCATCTATAGATAAAAATAAAAAACTGAATCGTATCGATTTGTTTTTTTAGCAATTCATTGGAATTTTAACACACAGTCTTGTGTAACATTATATTTATTTCGATAAAATATGCACAGATTTTCTTCTAAACGCGAAAAAATACATTTATTATTACTATAACTGTTGCTAAAAAGCATCAAGGTGTCAGGCCGAACCCAATATTCGAAACAATCATGCGTCAATGTAACCTCGTCTAAATTTCAAACACCGCGCCGAAAACTCTAGCCATTAAATGCTTGAATTAAGGAATGTATTTTTTTTTCTTCTTGTATCATTTCTGTCGCTGCCTACATGGTGACCTCCACCGCGCGCATGCACCGCGCATGGTGCGCTTAAATGAAATATGGTCCAAGAATGTTTTTTAAGACTGTCTTAAAAAAGTAGTAAAATGTGCACTTAATGGCCCACGATCGCCGCTCCAGCCCACTCAGTTGGGATGCAGACGGAACGGGCTCGCCTTCTCGCGGCTCGCGGAGGAAGGCGGCGAGGGGAGCCGGCCTAATCGGAAAGGCGAGACGAGGAAGGATCGGTGAGGAGCAAACGGAGAGAGAGAGAGAGTGTGACGGGGGAGCTGATAAACCGAAACGGAAGCCGGGATCATTTTTTCCCAAGGCCCGCTTGACGGAGTGAAAGACGTTTTCACTTTCGGATGCTCGCCAGATGCGCGCCCGAGGGTAAACGATAAAGCCGCGCTCAAGTGACGGCGGTGGTGATTCTCGAGAAGTACGAAACGGCACCGTATTACGACATCAAATACCAGAGGCATAAGTCGGTTACCGAATATTGATGCCTAGTTAGACTGTGGTAATTTTGTTCACGGCAGTTGTCCACGATTGGTTGTATTGTAAACATACGCAACGCATGAGGAGATTCCACTGTGGCAGTAAAAATCGAAACAAGTACCTGATCACGCATTTACATTAGTTTTGTTTAAAAAATACTGCTTCCACTGAAGTCTTGCATTCACTATGAAGACATGAAATCAAGGAACAAAACGGGTACTAAATTTATTCCATAAATATGTATATTCATTGAACACTTTTTTTCAGCAAAATGAGCCGTTTGTAACGTCATTTCTATTGAATTTACACATTTTCACTTCAATCATTAATACCTCAAACCTGCATCAACTCATTAATACCTCAAAACATACATTGAGAAGGTTATTAATTTTGTTTATTTTCAATTCCTTCCTGTGTTTCACACAATCTCGCATTTAATTCTACGTGACTTCAAGCTCAATTTGTGAGGTAAGGTAATATTATGTTTTTGGCAAGTTTTTTCTTTAAGTAACCATAATATGAATAAAAATTCGTTTTCCATTTCACGGTGGAACTGCTTTAAATTAATTTAATCGGGTATTTTTTTCTGATTCACAATGCGTATGAGAGTTAGTGCACATATTCATTCGTATAATATGTTCCGAAAGGTTTCTGCTGTATTTTCTTATGCTTCCCGCGATCGCAGTGTTTCGAGACCAACCTATTACTCCTACTACCTATGAGAATTCCAGTACATGGCCGATATCATCAGGTTCGTCTATTAGGACATTTTCTTGATATCTATCCAGAAATAATGGACTTTGTTGCCATGTCAAATACAAGCATACATGCGTACCTGTCACGCCAATGTCTTTAGGTGTATACACAGTCAAGAAAGTTGAATTGCCGCTGTGCGGGCTAAAAAACTGACTCCGATTCAATGACTAAAATCAGAGCCAGTTTCATAGACCGAACTTAGAGCACACTGTCCTATCCTTGCATACCGTTTTTGCTTCAATTACACTCATACGTGTTTCTTCATACCCTTCTCAGTCCTTATGTAGCATATGCTCTACTTTGTGTCATTGTAAGTTTGGGGGATTATTAAGCATCGATCTTTAACGCGGGCGATTGTATTATATTCTTTACACTCGGCACGCTTCATTATAAGCGTGTTTATGTTTCAGTAGTGTTTCGTTGGTGCAATACACATCTTATTTATCCCCAAAATGGTCCCTTCCAATCATTCATACAAGAAAATCCGGAGACAGAGAGCGGGAAGAGGATACACTCCGTGTTTTTAAGACTCCTAATATTCCTCCTCTTTAGAGTCTCTTCCAGCACATTCAACTATGCATTTCTTGGTCTACTCGCTGGGGATCAGGGGTGACCTACAATTCATTTTAGGCAATGACCCAGATCACCTATCATCAGAATTAAATCTGCTAAAACAAACAGGTTTTATAAAATTGATATTGCAGGAATGTTAAAGTTCCTCACGTACTACATTTTGACAACATTGTATTATAATCCATTTTAGTAAATATAATTTACCATTTTAAGAAGTAAACTGTTTGTGGTGTGAAATGACCTATAGCCGTCGACGCTCCCTTAAACCCCAATTATACTCCTCTTCTTAGTCTACCCCCTACCATCACACCATTCCATCAAAAATCGGTTTCATTATCCGATTCCCATTCATTCTATCAACGTTGATAAACTATTGACAAAAACAATTCTTTCATACACGTCCATTACTGGAGCATTAACTTTCATGTTAGTATATTATTTCCATATTCTCTCTTGACCCTTTCATTACTAACCCTACCCTACCTGCTTTTATCGCAAATACCTCTCAAGGCCACGTTTTTTGTGCAAGTAATATGAATATAAAAAATTACACTACATTCTTTTCACGGTGGACTCTACTTAACCATCACCGGCAGCGGCGGATGGGCCGTTCATGCGTGACGCGCGCACGTCCCACGCAATTCTTTTCTCCGCGAATTTCCGCGGGGTCCCGGGAAATTGAAGAGTAGTCCACCCCTTAACCTCAACCCACCCCTTAACCCTCGCGGAACAATTTACTACCCGAGGTGCTCCACGAGAGCACAATCTAGATGACCGGAGGGATAAAAAGTGCGTCACGCCAGGGTGAGCATTACACGTGGTCTCTTGGTGTCCAAAATTGAATCGCAGCCTGCTTCTCGCCACGCCTCAGTGAGCGTTTCGCGTTTTCATGGAGAGGGGGGGGGGTCCGTGGGGATGGTGGGGTAATTTTTCTTCACCGTCTTCCCACCGGGGATGTAGCCGATGGTAATGTGGTGATGGCGGGAGCGGTCTTGAAGTGTTGATGCCCTCGAAATTTGACCCGCTGCTCAACGTCGTGGACACGAATGGGGGTGAGCTTGGAAGGAAACCGTTTGGTACTTGCGCTCAACCCCACGCGTACTCAAGAAGACACGCAGGCGTGCACTCAACCCCGCGCTTGCCCTCAAGGCATGTCGAAGAAACGAAGATATCATTCGTGGAAGTACGTGATTATTCCGCAACCTCTCACCTGAGTATGCCGCGCATGTAACAAAACAGGAGGATTCTCCGGTCCGTGTTGTATGCGTTACAAAGATTTTAAGGGGGATCAGTTTGACATGGCGGCTAGAGAGCTAGGCTTCTCGAGGCCTCTGGTTTGAATGTCGGCCGTGGCGAAGATTTTTCAATGATCCCCGATTCCTACTTGGGTGCTTTGTGAAGAGCACATGAGGTGTTGTACTCCGTCCTTCGGAGTGGACGTTACCATGAGTTCCCTTCGGCGCCTTTCGATAAAAATAGTGAATTTCTGACACCGGGTTCCCTCCATCCATATTTCCATCCGCCAAATAATCCGTACCTTATGGCAAAAACGACTACATCTGTCGACCGCGTCCGGACAAAACCAAGCAACCAGTGTTTTTAACCTGTCAACCTTAGGCTGATAACTTTTCGCATAGTCTGGATGAAATAAAATATTTCATATTCTTAAATCCACACACTACAATTGGTATTTAGAAAACCCTTTATAAAGAAAATGTATTGTCTTCAGTTGTTATAGGATAGGATATGCATATTAAGCACGGCATATAGAGACAAATCCAATGAAGTCTATTTCCTGGGAGCCGGAAAGCTGCTTGCTCCTCTAACAGAGGCCAAAATAGTTCCAATCTTAAGACGATTCTTCATTGTCTTAAAATCTGAATGTGATCCATTTACAGACACGGAAAGGGTGCTTCACGTGTTCTGTAAATAATATCATCTAGATACCACTGGTTTTGCTCTAAAACTGCCATGACATTTATAACAGAGAAATTAAAACTAAATCTTTACATGTATAGGAATAAACATTCTCAAATTAATACCTGTAATAATGTGATTAAATGGTAGAAGAGTAAGAAGGTAAGGATTCTATAACTAAAGGCATCAAATGGAGATGTAAATAGAGATACAGAAGGTTAAAAAATTTTAGTATTGGTTTAAAGAATGGTCAATGCCAGGATTCAAAGGAAAAAACTCAACCAAGCTTCCCGAGAGTCTAATGCAACATCTCAACAACCTTGACACAACATAAAAGCAGACAATATGGTAACCGTGGAATGAATCATCTTTGATTCCACGCAGACGTGACTTATACATCCGAAATTTATGGTATGTGGCGGGATGGACAGGCCAAGGTCGCCAAATCCAATCCTCCCGGAGGCAATGATTGCTCATCACTTGCCCAGTAATAGTCCAAGTAGAATTTGCAGCAGGGCAAAAAATTACACCACCGATCACAGCCGCCAAATCCAATTAAACACCACGATCCCTACGAGTTTTAACCCATTACCGGCCAATGTCCCATTTTTGGGACGCAGGTTAAAATTGCTACAAAAGTTTTATTTTGTGTCCTATTCCCATTTCCTTTGCACTGGGTAATCATTATTACTCAATCTATCCACGTTGCTGAAAACGTTACATTTAGTTGATAATCTTTTAAACCAGATGGCTCTGAAAATTGATTTTTTTTCTAATTTAGCACGCTTCTACCTCTAGTGCTTCATACACTAAGTTACTGGTGTGTGGTGCGAGTTCATCCAACATATTTAGTCACTAAGAGTCCTGCTATCGTGTGAATTAATAATATATTGAGTACAGCGACAAATATAAGTATAACTCTAGTCAAAATGCTGCGTCCCATTTTTGGGACATTGGCCCCGTGACGAACTTTTGTGAAAAATAGCCTGTCTTTGTCTTTTCTATACAATAATTGGAATATTTCCTCTGCTAATTTATTTATTCTACATACTCTTCGTTTTATCTTTTATTTTAGAAATTATTTTTATATATTTACAACAAAAATTTAATTTTGCAATCCAGACACTAGAGCAGGAGATCAAAATGTCCCAGCAGGGCCTTGGCCTTGCAAGAAGTTACAACTATTCTTTTGCAAACAAGCGACGATGAAAACGATGTTGACGATAAGGGAAATCGCTATAATCCCTCCTTCTCCTGATGAACTGACGGATGAAGGAAAAATTGATGAAGGTGAACTTCCAGATACCATAAATCTACAAGATGTAGCAGTCAAGTTAGAAGTATTCCTTCAAAAAACCCGTGATATTGGTAATATTCTTGCTGAAGCGTCAACTTCAACATCTTCTATTCGTAACCGAAGCAAACCCGACACGTATTATGTCCCAGAATGGAAAAAGTGTTCACCTAAATACGGTACTGATATGGCTGAACCTTCCAAAAGAACTTTTGACAATCTGCAAACATTACTTGGCTTGAGTGTGGTTCAGATTTTTGAAGAATTTTTGAGGATGATTTATTGAATCTTATTGCTACACAGAGTACAGTACATGCAACTCAAAAGTATTTTTTCCACATTTCAAAGTTGATATGAACGAATTGGTCCATCCAGCGAAATCGAGGTATCCGGGTTCGAATCCCGGTCAAGGCGAATATTTTTACTCTGTGGAATATCGCACTTATGTGCACTTACGGGTGACTCCGTAAAGGTGACTACCGTGGCTAGTCCCGGTACCCTCAAAAAAAACTTTTTTAAATTTAGCATTTTTCTCTTTTGATGAGATGATGATACGATACCATGGTATGTATTCTGCCAAAATATGTATGCGATGGTTGCCAATAAAATTCGGCTATAGGTTTTGGTGCCTGTGTAGATCTAATGGCTATATTTACAATTTTTCACCCTACCTTGGGAAAGAGTACAAATAATAAAGGTCCCTTAGGATTCAGGGTCATAAATGAACTCACGAGTGTCATTCCTAATAGCGAATCCACAAATTATGAGTTATTCATCGACAACTTCTTTACAAGCCATGAAACGTTAACTGATTTGAAGAATAAGGAAAAGAAAGCATCAGGGACAGTTAGAGAGAGCCGCATCAAGAAATGTCCTACAAATTCTGGTAGCTAAGTGGCATGACAGCCCCCCAGTATGCGTTGCTACCAATTATAGTCAGATTTATCCCACACTTTGTGTAAAACGTTACTCTCAGAAAG
This sequence comes from Pyrrhosoma nymphula, assembly GCA_963573305.1. NCBI lineage: Eukaryota > Metazoa > Arthropoda > Insecta > Odonata > Coenagrionidae > Pyrrhosoma > Pyrrhosoma nymphula. Next base: position 9,893,839 of record OY754332.1, on the reverse strand, counting down.
ACAAAAAATAAATCACCGTTGTTATGCCTAGACTTATTTCTGAGTGTAATAAGTTTATGGGAGGAGTAGATTTACTGGATAAACAGATCACACTGTACAGCACAAGAATACGCGGGAAGAAATGATTGTTCCCTATTTTTACTCAAATGGTTGACATTGCCGTGGTAAACAGCTGGAGACTCTATCAGATAAGTATTCTAGAAGAAAATGTCTTTACCTGATGCAAGAAGGAGAATAGTCTTGACATATTTGACTAAAAACACTTCTGCTGCACGTAAACGTCCCGGGCCCCAAAGAAACCGTATTTCTGGTGGAAGAGTAAGCGCAGAAATAATATTTGATGATAGAAAACATATAATAGTTCCCTGCGCTGCGCTTTATGTGGAAAGAAAACCACGAGAATTTGTCGCTGCAATGTTGCATTGCATGACCGATGTTTTTCCGATTTCCATGATAGGTAAACTATTTCAGTGATCTCTTGTGGATATGCGATGAGCATTCGCTAACAGCAAATTCACTTCTTGAAGCGTAATTCTTTTTCATACCATTACAGCTTTTTATGCTTGAACGTCAATTCAAATGTCACGCGATAAACATTTTCACATGGTATTATATATATATCGATCAACTCATGGTTTTATCCCTTTCTAGTTGTACAAAATGGCAACTGATAAATATTTTTATTAGTAATTATTTGTAATATGCTTGGTTTTATCCCTTTCTATGTGTACCAAATGTGAACATGTTGTGTTTTTATAGTTTTAGCCCTTTCTTTTGTAGCAAAATGCACATTCTGTGTGTTTATTGTTCTGTAGACGCTAAATAATATTGTTTATTATAAAATGCTTCATTCCTGCAAAACTGAAAAACTTTTTCATGTAATGCAATATAGTATAATGTGACATGGTGTAAAATATAGATCTAGTTCAAAACGTTATTGTCAAAATATTGAATAAATAAGCACGTATGATTAAACGCAGTCGCATTTCTTCTGTCATAAGTGTTAATTACATTAATTTTAAGCAAAAAAGTATCCGGAAATAGTTATTTTACCAATTACTACTGATGGTCGTATTTTGGAGGGAAAGCTACTGTATTGGGCCAACGTCCCAAAAATGGGACGTAATTTTTTTTGCACTAAATATTTATATTTTTTCGTAAAACTTGGTTTTTGTCATCCTTATGTGATTGTATCTTCGAATCAAACTTTAAAAACCAAATTATATTAGTGAAATAATTATGGTCCTTAATGGGTTAAGCGAGGGGGGGGGGGTTGGGTGGGTCGGGGTGGACTCCACAAACTTTCACCAAAGAGTGCAGGCCTGAACTCGTGAGCTCGGGCTACAGAAAGAGCGGGAAGCAACAATGAGCCGAGTGTGATGACCTCACATCTAATCAACATAATTACCAACGTGAGGCGGCGCGCACTTCATCACCGTCGGACCGAAGCTGCAGCGGCGAATATGCATGAGAAGAGGGAGGTGTGTGACACGGGGCCAAACCGTATGTGTCCTCACGTTAAGGGACGTGAAAAGGGAGTGTGAAGGGGGCGGGGGGGCAGGGAGGGGGGGTAGACCCACTGCCACTTTGCCACCGCGAAGAGAGGGAAACAGACAGGGGGAGGGCAACACAATCTGTGCCGGGAACCGGGCATCCATCAACAATGGCTCACTGGGGCCTGGCTTCGCACCGATGCCCAGGAGCTGGCGATGAGCCCCGTGAATGGTCCAGCCTCGTGAGTGGAGAGGGCGGGGATCGTATAACGAGAGGAAGGGTCTGCATAAGAGGTTGTCCGAGCGAAAAGGTGACCCTTAAAACGCGCGACCAACTTCAGGCACCAAAGTCACCAGGCCCCGGGAGGAGCGTCACTTCAGTGTCCCCGAGGCCGAGCGAACGACCCGTGGTAATCTACACGGGCGTGTGCACGTGTCAAATCGCTCGGTAATATCGCTCGTGTTTTGTGCGCACGTCGTCAAACGTTCAGGGTGGTTATGATGGACCAGTTTTGAGGCGATGCATCTCCCCGCGCGGCCAATACGCGCACAGCCACTACAAAAGCTTTGAGAAGCATCAATCATGTCGCTTTCAACGCCGTCATGGTTGTGCACGTCAGATGATGCAGGGCTTCCTGAAAAGTTTTCGAAAGGGGGATCGGTTATGTGTGTTGGTCATTGAACAGGTTTCCCACCTCGCGGTTTCGATTTTGATTTCCGGCAGTGATGGAGGTTTCGTCAGCGGAGTGTGTGCTAATGTGGAGGGCATTTCAAGAGCACTACTCCGTCGGATAAGACTTGTGGATCTGTGAAAACTGCGGATCCCTCGGGACATTTCATGAAAATGGCTGGAGCTATTTTTGTCTGCTAACGGATTTGCGTGAAACTTTGTATGTGTGTTCCTATCAGCGATATCTGTATACGAAAGAAATATTTGAATTTTAACGACTTGATTCTTTTTGCAATTCTATGCCATTTAAACGCGTACCCTTATGGCACATGACATATATTTCTCAAGCATTCATTTACAAATGTACGAATTTTCTTCTAAACGTGAAATAATACATTTCTTATCATTATAATTGCTGATAACAAATATCAAGGTTTCATGCCAAGTTAAAATTCGAAGGAAAATCACATTTCAATCTAATTTCTTCTAAATTTCGAATGCCACACCAAAAACTCTAGTCATAACATGCTTTAATTAAGGAAAATTGAAAAAAAATTCTTTTACCACTTCCATTGTTATTTTATTAAATTGTTACATAATTATGGTTGGTTCCACCACATAAACAGATGTACTCATGTGAAATTTAGTTTTGGAATTTGCTTCCAACCTCTTGAACCTCGGTACGTAATCCCAAGATGCATTAATACTCATATTTTCTATAACATTAGTAGCATACACTGCCGTGTGTGTATCTAAAATTCCACCTCCTGACAGATACTTTCAGATTTTTGCTAATGTATCAAAAGTCGTCGTTTCATTAACTTTTGTAGGATATAGTGTAGTGCATACAGGTTAAAACTTGACCCCTTAAATGCACTCTTTAGGTAGCTTGCAGGGTACTACGCAGGTGTAGATGAACACATCCGTCCTACCCACCCGTCCTCGATGGAATGAATGATCACAGTTTTCGTCTCCTTAAAAAGAAACACATTTTGAACATCGCTTAGAACTTAGTTTCAAACATCATCGATTGTTTTATAAACGTCTTATCACATGGAAAAACAGAGGAAGTTTTTTCAAAGGCCGGTTCAATGAATCTCTGCAAGAACTACAACACATTTTGATAGGAATATACGGAATCCGTGCAAAATAGTACTTTAAGTCCATGCATAAACATACCTTTGTCACGATCTTTTATCCAGCTTTTCATAAGGAAAGTCTCGTTCACAGACTGCTAAACCATTGGTTTTCAGGAAAATAATGATTGACTGAATTTAGACAAAATGAGTAGGTATTATTTAAATATATATGAGGTATGCGAGCGTAGAAAATGGAGTAACCAGTCTCGACGGAGTAATTATTACAATGATGGATCCCAATTTCTTTGCATGGGAAAAAAGAATCCATAGCGAGTAAGAAGTACATGGCCTTTTTTCCTTTGTTATTCATAACATTTTACAGTCGTCTATCGGTTAAATATCGGCAGTTTTTACCATGCGGATAAACGGCCCTTTATTGTAGCATTAATAAAATATAAAAATTCATTTAAAATAACAGACATATGAAATTTTGCTAACATATAAACTTCCTGGAAGCCACAGAAAAGCATAGGGGACTTAATGAAAGGGAATGAAATAACTGGTCAGTTGAATCTTTTATTAATTATTCACATGAAAGCCTTTCACTTAAGACAGATAAATGTACGATTTGTGACATGAAATAACTGCGCTACGTAAACTTTATGATGTAACATCACCTCTACACAAAGCTTTTTTTATATGACAAGGCCTTCTGGGATAGATTTTGTTTTACAATTAAGATCTTGTCTTAAGTCTTTGCGTCAATTTTGGCATATTATGGAAGTTACAGAACATTTACAATTACATTGTACTAAATATAAAGATATAGCGTTTATATTTCACATCTCAAGCAATAGTGTGAGTAGTACAATGGAAGAAACAAAGATTGTTACTCGCAGTAACTTAATTTGGCGAAACAGTTAGTTTAATGAATAATGGTAGCTTAAACGGATATTTATTATTCTGTTCAGCAGTGACAGATAAGTGGCCTATGTTTGAGGCCACAGGGATCCCAAAACGCAAAATAATATTGGTGAAACTAATAAGAAAAAACTCATTATAGCTAATTGTTAGACTGTTCTTGACTGTTGTAAAACAATTTTACTACTTACATAATAAAATACATACACATAAAAAGCAGAAGAAACTGTTACACGCAATAAGCTACTCTGATAGTTAAGTTATATTTTTATTAATAACGGCCATTAGCTTAAAGATTAATATTTTTTGGATCAGTAGTGGAACATAAGCGGCGTCAGCGTGATGTCAGCGCGGGATCCACGACACGAAGTCACATCGGTGCGACAGATGAGGAAAACTAATCACGCCTAATTGTAAGACTGCTCGTAGTTTTTGTGAACCAAATTCACTTCCTTGAACCGTTTATCAACAGTGTCATGGCATTTTTACTGGCATTATTTGTCATGGCATTTTTACTAAATACATGAAAAGCTCTATCACAATTACATTAGGAAATACATAATCTTGACGCTATCTATTGAATTATTTATGATGTTTATGACTCACCTGCGGCAGTTCTTCATATTTCCCATGCATAGATATTTCTATTACATCCGTGCATCTTCTTCCCAACGCTTCCTCTCTATCTGACTCATGTATTTCTACCCTGGTCTTCGTCTTCTCCTTTTGCGTCTCCGCCTCCGAGGATGCTAACAATCTCACCATGCTTGACGCTTGCATCCAATCCCCCTGGTTTGCATCTCCCGCATCACACTTCACAGGGACATTCCGTCCTCGGCTCCTCTGCGCACCCGACTGCGCTTTATCTGTTCATTTGCTCTTCGGCATCCGATTCCTCTTGGCACGTTCGAAAAAAATGAACTCACGTCCCAGAGTATTGGGAGGGAAATCCGATGAGAGAGAGAGAGCGAGAGAGATAACAAGACCTTCGAAAGCGTCGCAAGTCATGTGAACGCGGCTAACTAGCAGACTATATATACCCGGCTCATCGCTATACAGGCTGGAGACCGCAGTGCGCCCTTCAGCCGACGACTTTTGCCTTTCCCCCGCTAAGGCACACGACACACACGCAAACAAGGACACGCGCTCGCGAGCAAACATTCACACGTTCGCGAGCAGAGACAGCGTGAGAGAGAAACGGGAGTCCCAGTGGGTTCATTTAAGGTGTCAATAGACGCCAAGTTACGCCGCTGCTGCCGAGAGATGGCGTGAATGAGGCGGACGCGAGGGCGTGCCATGCTGCACGGACGAGCGCGTTGAAGATGCGAGAAGAAAGGGTCCGCGCGGAGGCGTGAACATTGAAGGTTCACATGTGTGTTTTTCATTTTATTTTCGGTGCGTGGAATATTTGCCCTCCGGTGGAGCTCACTGGCGGGTTCGGCCTTGCTCACGTGGCGGAAAGGCGGAAGGGGAGGGAGGGAGGGCGTGCAGGGGGGGGGGGGGGGGGGGAAGCAGAGCGGGGTGGTTTAGATACACGGAATGAATTCCACCGGAGATTTCACGCGCGGGGATGAGAGAAATGTGGGGTGTGATTTAAGTTGACGGTTTCAAGCTGACATCTGGAAACTGCTGGTCGCCAAAATGGCAGTTCGCGGACAATCGCGGACAGATAGTGAAGAAAAATCTCCATGCTTGGATTATGTTTTTCACTCATTGACACGTTAAATATTTAGTGGTTCCAAAACATTTCATAGTATGTTACTGCATTTATTAACTTACTGCATGTTTTCTGAGACCTCACCCCATTTCAATGAACCATGTAGTGGCTTAAAGCTAGCTGTAGATAAACTTCCGTAGGATGAGTCATTTTGGCGTGGTGGCTAGAGTACAGGTTTCCTGTTCCGAGGACCCGGGTTCGATTCCCGGCGTTGTTGGAGCTTTTGACGGGTGCATACCAATCCCTGCTTGAGTGCCATGTGGAGAGCATTACAAGAACAGTAAGTACTCCACCCGTCGGGTGGGATATTAAACTATGGTCCCTCCGTTGAGTGCAAGCTAATGCCGGTGCCGGGTTTCTCTCCACGCTTCCTCCATTTCCTATTGATCCTCCGCCCGTTCTTAATTTCGCAAATGACCTCAGTTGTCCGTCACCTCCATATTAAATCAATCAGCAGACAAACAGTATCACACTTAGATGATTGGTACATTACCAAAAGAATGGTAGGTCCTAGGTCAGTGTTTTGCTTGACCTTAGGGCAGGTATTTTTTCCTGCCTTCCTCACAAAACTACTTATCAATTTTCAACCATAATTACGTTTTAAAATGTTCGCTATTTTTTCCTTTCACTTATGTCTAATCTCGCTTTAGTTTTCATCGAGAAATACCACAAGAAAATGTCAACTGGACGAGGAATCAAACCATTGACTTGCAAAACCAATGCCCAGGATACGCTCAAAGCCTAGGTTACCCAGTTCTTGCGGCAATTTCAGCAAAAAAATCGAGTTCCCTTTACCCCTGGTGAAATTGTATTGATAATCAGAATGTATTGGTGGCTTAAAGGCAAGCACATTACTTTGATGAGTCAAAGTTTCGTAGTTTGATTACCGCTACAGATGAATACTTTTCTCGTCCCAATTTTCTACGCATTTTATCAACATTTTTTCCAGGAGCTAAGAACTTCATTCACCTTCATATGGTCAGAAATTACTCTTGATGAGGCAAGGTTATTGGAGAACTTCAAATACTTTGGCTGGTAGGTTTTATAATGTGACTGGCAACGGGGAGTGTACGAGGGCAATTCTGGGCTAGCATATCGGTAGGTAAACTGGTAAGGGAAGGGTTATATGAGGAATGGAGGAAAAACGAAGAGATACTCTGCGTCAGTGCTGGTCTAATTTGAACAAAAGGCAACTAAGAGTACACAGTTTTACGTCCCTTCTGACGGACGAAGAATTGCACGAGAAATGCTCTCCACATGACAACACAGTGGGGGACGGGGATTACTCAGAAAAACGTTCTCCTTCGCAGGGGTTTCAACTCGGGTGTTAGTAATAATAGGAGGCCAGGCCTATCTCAACCACGCCAACCGAATCCGCTCCTCTTCTAACCTTCCCCCACCATAGCCCTGAGGAAGATGGAAAGTTCTTCTGTCGAAACGTCGGTTGAGATGGGGAATCTGACCCGGTCGGAAGTCCGAGAGAATGTCACTTGATTCACATACTGTGTTTGTATAGACCAAATATTATACTTCCTATGTTAAACCACAATGAAACCATTTGTACATGTTTCTCCCTTCAATTTACCTCTAAATTATATTCCTACTTATGTTCATAAGTTATATATGGATAAACTAAAAGTCTACGGGAGAATGGAAAAAGCGTCCGACACAATCACCTATTGTCCACAGCTCCGGAAAGGTATTTCTCCAATGCTTAAAAATTCAAATTTAAGATGAGAACACTGTGAATCTGCAATGCACAGCATTCCCTTTTAATCCCACTTCTACATATATTTTTGGGAGATATTCAGGCAAGGTTACCACAGAAACTTACTTTAGACGACTAACTATAATTCTCTGTTTATTCATCCTTCTCCTTTTGATAATTCGCATACTGCCAGCCGCAATTACCAGCATTTTATTTCAATGTTTCACATTTACAACCATGATGCTACACACTTTAAGAGCCCTCATCAAACACCGTGGAAAACTCTAGTTAGAAAACTACAAACAAGAAATAATACACTTGCCAAGATCTGTCAACGTACGAGGGAAAGAAATTTACTCGTATTTGGATGTATATGAAGGCGGCTTTCCTGGAGTGCGTGGAATAAAATCCGAAATAAATGAATCGACTAAAGTTCGTCGAGTTCACTTTGGACACCAAGAGAATGCTGAAGAGCCATCAATAAATTTGCATGTCTAACCACCATAGAAAACAGCAACGTAACTGCTGAACTAACAGCTATGCGGGTGTGTCCCTCAATATGGTAGAATAAGAGGAAAAGACAGCTAGAAGAAGGGCACATTTAGAGTAGGGACAACATGAAAAGTGCATATTTCATGTTAATTTCATTAGTTAAATTAGGGCAATGGAGAAAAATTGGCGATGGCTGTGGAAGAGGTGCCAAAAGGGGAAGAGAAAATATCAGGCGGGAAAGTGGGAAGAACGACGAATATAATATGTCATAAGTCATTTCATAAAGAACTTCCCCCACCATGTAATTTCCCGATAGAAAGTTTAAAAAAACTTTTGCGCAATAGGTTTATAGATATTTTTTTATTATCACTTTTTTCTCTGCAATGACGTATTTTATCAATTTCTAAGAGTTTTAATACTTAATTACCATAGATAAATGTACACTGCAAAAGAATAGATGAAAAAAGTGAGCTAATACAAAAAAAGACGCCACTATTCTTAAATTTCAAATATAAGACTTTTAACATAATTCATTGACGGAAGAAGTATGTCAAATAAAATCACTTTTCTGATAGAATAACTCACCATTTCTATTATGGGTGACATCAATTGCTATCCAGCAGAAAATTATCAGGACTCGTATCTCTGAAATCTTGGTAACATCATACTTGAATATAAAGTATATAGACGACTAAAATGCTTAGCTAACTCTCAGCGGCGGACAATGTTGGTCCTACTGAGCAGTCTTTAGTGTGACACGGCAAAGGGATAAGTAAACATTGCGCTGGATTCGCATTCACCACAAATTATGTCGTTCAGGAAAATATCCAGCGCAGAAATTCAACGTAACACGATTCACAGACAAATAACTGGTAACTCCACGTTGTACTTATTTGACGCTGAAGCTCTGGTAAATGGAAACGGAGGCTTACTAAAAATGGTAATTTTCGGTAACACGCCACAAGGGGTAAGCTCTTTTCTGCTGACGATTCATATATTTATCAGCGTATTTTTCATATCCGTCCAGCGACCCTCGAGTTACCAAGATGTATAATCATACTAAAATGCTGTAAGAGCACAACTACTCTGCTATCGATGACAATCCTCCACCCTGTTCACATCTCAAAATATTCGGGTCACCCTGAATTTTTAATAACCAGCACACTGATATTAATTTACTATCAAATACCACATAATGAGCGAGCAATCATTAATGAGCGCCCACAATTTGGATTCGCAAGTTCTGAAATTAAATTTGTCACCATATGAACATAAAAACATAAGCATCTCGAAGATAGAGGCAGATAAAGACGTGAAAGAATATTAAATCGTTCCTAAGGTCACCACTAGTGAGAAAAATTCTTGGAATAAAACATTTTCAATCTGAGACACTTCTTTTCTTATTCGGACTCATTGCCGCTCCAGGGAGCTAACTTGACCTCCTATCACCAAAATTATTTAAGCAAGCACATTTTTTTCAGTAAAATAGCCTATCTTTTCTGAATTTTGGCCTCTTAAATACGAGTAGGACATTTTTACCTTCCTTTACTATTCCTCGACCGAGTAAGATAATTAGTTTTGGAATAAGGCAGGGCAAAATGCCATAAGCCATTGCGAAATAGCGGACGAATTGATCTACGCGGGTAGTACTAAGGCTATTTAATTTTTAAAGTCTTTTAAATTGAATAGAAACAGCTTTTGTTTGTAAAAATATTAACAATAATTATTATTACATGTTAATGGCTTCATGAGAATGAAAAAATAATTCACACATTGTTACAATATCTCGATCAATTTTTCCTAAAATAAAAAAACACCCCTTTAGTGTTTCAACGATACCAGCTAATCACTCAACATTATACTGATTTCTGATCAATATAAAAATAAAGTAATATGCATTTCATTTTTATTTCCCTTGCACGATAAATATGTAATTTAAGTTTAAATGACAGAAAAATTTAACTACTGAAGGCCTTTAAGCGTTATTGTGATATTCATTATCCTTTACATCCACAGTCTCAGCGCATAAATGATACTCAAATAGTGAAAACAAATTAAATATATTATAAGCAAATACGAGGCTATCATAGAAATCATTTAAATACCTCCGTGGCAAAATTTCGGTATTTTCCGTAGAGTAATCATTGCAGGCCTCAGTAACATATAATTAATTCTCAGCCATAATATAATAATCTTGCAATGTTTCATGAGCTCTTTCTTTTCTGCTTCTCTAGGTTTCACGGAAATGCTAATTTTTTATATACTCTGCACCCTCTACAAAAGTATCGTTTCTATATATAACAACATTTTTTTCATATTATTCATGGGATGCTTATTCTACAAATACTTAAAAATCCTCATAGATTCGTCATTTCTATATCTGAACTTTATAATTCTTGATTAATTGCTTCAAAAGTGAGAGAACCTTACGAAATAAGTTTAAGTTTTTGAGAAGATTCGCGATCCAATGGGTAGATCGACTTTAAATATGTTAACAAAATTACCGCATTCGTAAACATAAAATTAACTTGGCTGCGTTTGAGGTAATCATTTCGCTTTCCTCTTTCGGCACGTGACAGAATTGATATCAGGATGATGGTTGGTTGATCAAAATCAAACCAATGCCGATTCAATAAATTATTGATTACAGCCCCTTTTTTAAAACAATTTTCGTTTCAATCAGAATAAGCCCAACTAAACGATACTGAAACAAAAAGCCTTTTGCGCAAAATGAAAGCGGCCGCAAAGGAAAATAAGTGAGAGAGTGGAATGAACAAATTGAAAAACAGCGTGACAATGGAATCAATTGCGATGAAAGAGGCAGTGGTCGTGCGGAGAAAAAATCGATCTTAGCGGAAAATTAACGAGGCAATATGATACACACATATATTTATACGTACATATATAAATATTTTCTTCCCCGATTCTGACGGAGGTGGTCGTATGTTCGAGAATTTAAAAACTAAACAGTTGGCGTTTCTTTTATTGCGTTTGATTTTTGTGCGTGGCATGCCGGGGACGTTATTCTATGTATCCATCTCCGATATAAAACAACCACTGAATATACTTGTACTTAGTACATTCCAAACTTCTTTATTTCCGACCATGGTTTTGACAACCCTTCCAGCACCTTAGTGCCCTCCCAGTTCTCAGATTCCTTGTACGTTCTGAACTTAAAACGCTAGCTAATGTACATTGACAATGACAGTGATTGTCGAAAACAGGGTCAGAAATATAGAAGTGCGGAATGCACTAAGCGCAAATTCATTTAGTGACGTGTATCAATTCCATAAAGTTACGCCGGAAACCTTAGACATGTAAATATATGTGTGCATGGATGTATGAGTACATGCATACTACATACATAAGTAGCTACACTCACACACCCGACGGAGACTACCATAAAAATTCCGCCCGAAATGAACCGAGAGCCGTGAAATACGGAGCCTTGCCTAGCACGAGCCATGTCACATTTGGCGACGAGGATCGAGTGGCTGGGGGAGGTGGGGACGGAGAGCTAAGGAGACAAGGACAGGCCTGGGACAAGAGGGCGTGTGATGCAGCAGGAGATATATCAACGGGGAGAAAAGAATGGGGAGGGCGTGAGGAGTAAAAAATAAAACACAAAAGCACAAAGATGGGAAGTGTGAGGAGGAGAGTATTTTGGGGGGGGGAGGAGCGGAGGCTGGCTTGGGAGGGTGCCCGTGGAAAAGGAAGGAAGCAGCGGCAACAATCAACGATCTTGGACAAATCGAAATATTTTTGCGAGGATTGCGGTAAGAGTTGAGCCGAAAAAATAAACTTTGAATTTGTAAGAACCCACAAAAATATTAACAAACAGATCTATGTTTCGACCTCTCAGGCATTTTTCAAGGTGTTCATGACTGAATTGTTACAACATAGGTCGGCATATAAAACGTTTTATTGCAGAACCCTTCCAAGGCAGATAATTTAACTTCCTTTGCGGTTCCACCAAGTCAAGCCAGATAATTTTATACATAGTCGAAGAAAAATTATTTGTATTGTAACTTTTATAAAACTCGCCCGCTCTGGAAATACTAAAGCTTTAGAATATTTTAGCTTTTTGTTTGTTTGTTCAAGCAGACGTTTTGAAACGTTAATGAAGAGCTTTATTTAGAGCAAGAAACGTTCTTTATGCATTTTAAACATTTAATGTCAACTTTCAGAATGGAATGAATACATTTACAGCGTTAATGTTTCATATTTTTCAAGGCCTATTTGAATTTATGTGTTTTCATTCCTGGAACTTATTCACAGATATTCCCAGACAAGATGTTATTAACCAGAGAGTATTTGAGCAAAGTTTTCAGGATGTTCATAGCTATGACTTATGTCGAAACTAAGCGGTTTCTGGTAAATTACACTGGTTCGAAATTCAATGGTTTTCCAGCTATAACAAGGTGGCAGACGGACACCTGCAAAAAATAGCAAGAGCAACGTTAAAGCTATTCAGCACTATTGGAGATCGTAAACTAAGGCACTTTCCACTGGGGTGACTTAGCTGCAAGTTAAAATGCTCCACGGTTACAATGACAGTGAGGTAAACACAAAGTCTAAGATATAAGAATCGATGTATTTTCATAAATAAAATAACTACAGCAAAAAATCGTCATGGCAGCTAAAAATGCAAACAAAAATTATAATATCAATATATAATCAATAATAATTTCAACTCTTAAAGAACTAACTCCAAATTTCAACTTTAAATAAAAAATTACTTGTACGTTTTTTTAGCACTCAAGCAAAAGCACTATTGCTAAACTTACAAAACATTAAGATTCCTTCTCATCAGTAGAGAAGGGGCGTGGCGTAGGCGTGGAAGGTGGAGAGAGGGGTGGCGGGTGGTGGAGGGTGGAGAGGGTCGCTTGCTCCGAGAGGCCAAAATGAAGAATGGAGTCGACAGAGAGGAGGCTTGTCGGGGGAGGCTTACGCTAAGTGACCAGGATAAATTGCGGGCAAATTTCTGATAGGGGCGAAGACTCGGTTCACACAACCTATTCGCACCATATTCAGTGTGTTTGGCTGAAGTGGCGGCCAAAGGGTTCGGAGTAATTGCTCCGTGGACGTCGTATTCTGATGGGCTTCCATCACGGAGGTTACGCCTGAGACCTCGGGGAACTGACGCAACTGAATCCAACAATGCAGCCTCCCAGACGACTTTCGACAAACAACAGCAGGACAACCAATAAAGATTAGACTGTACTGGGCAGGGCGTTTATAGCTCAAAGGGACTGGCCTCTATCTCTGTAGGAACTCAATCTTGTTATTATTAGCTGTATTAGCTATGTAGCTAATAGAGAAAATAATTTCATTTATAACTCAAAGTGAAGCCTGGGTGTATTGGAATTAGTTTATTGCTTTCATAACTATTGAATGTATTTCTCCATAGCTGAAATTAAACCTAAAATAAGCTTTTTAACTCATTAATCAGTGGAAGTAATTTTAAAGCTCATGCTTGGGCATACAAAAACATAGTATTTAATAAATGAAGAGTGTACCAGGTTATTTTACCGGAACGTATTAATATGGATGAGCGAAATTTTATATTTCTACTCGCAATTAGTCTTTAAGCGTATACTCTTTAAAACTGTTACTCCTTTTTATCATTTTAATTTACATCTATTATTCCCCAGGCAGTTAAGCATTAAAAGTTCATTTATGCTTCATATATAATAGCTAATGAATATCCACTTAATGTTGAGTTGTATTGATTCAAAAGAATCAAACTCGAAAGAATTAAAATTACGTAAGATATGTAATTATTCGCAAAATATAGATGACCTACATAAAAATTTGTTTTTCATTGCGTATTCCACCCTCTTGGTGTAAAAAGCTATAATAGGCAAGTAGGAACTATAGATTAAATTGGTACTATTGCACGGATAAGAATATTTTCCTCTGCCAAAATTTTCATTTTTCTTATCTACATACTCTACAACTCCTATAACTGCCTGTCCGTGGTCAGCAATGAAAATAATGTAAAGACGATAGGTAGGCAAGAAATAAAGAATTATTCTCTTTTTTTTACAGTACTGCACTAGTCGTTTTTGAATTCAGCCTCAGCACCCTCAAGCCATTTAAGGCACTTCAAAGAAAATTAAAGAACTTGAAAAGCGTTATATGCGCAAAGTTGACGACAAAAATGCTTTGACTCAGAATTTCGAGAGATTTCCACAACATCCTATCTGTGCAATTTAGAAAATACTCACCAGGTGAAAAATGTATCTTTTAGTGCACAAGATTTTCAAATAACCACGGTTTTCTCATTAATAAGCGGACAAGAAAGTAATTTTGCTTGTTTTTCCAATATTATAAAAAGGAAAGCTTTTGGTCACCATTTGTTACCACTGCTGACTTTTTGGGATAATCCTATCTTTGTTGAATTGGTTATTGACCACTTAATTAATGTATGCAATAAATTATAGAGAGTTGATCAGTTTTTTTTTAATCTCAACTTCCTTTTTTGCCAACTTTGATGATGCTTTAATTAAAAGGCGAAACGTTGGCAAAAATGAAGTTGAGATTTTAAAAAAACACGTGACCAATTCTCTATGATTTAATGCATACGATAATCCTATCGGGAAATTAGGATGGAAATCCCGACGATCCTAGATGTCACTTGACGCACATGGATTAGATTGTTTTTCATACCCCTCACTGCATTGAAAAATTTGAATTGGGCAGTGGATGCGCTCCTGGCATAAACAAATTAACTCGTGGATGTATTTTGCGCTACCATTACCTTCTCCTTACTCCATTGTCCATCTGACTCACAATTCCTCAAGCCATTTCACGTTCTTCACCTCCCGTCAAGGGAAAGATTTATAATTTGCTCAAATTATACGATTTGCTGAAAATAATCCGCAGCAACCTGTCTTATAGTGTAGTTAAACCTATAGGAATACGTTGATTCCACCGTTACGTCCTAGGCATACGGCAATGGTGTTCCCATTGATGTAGTAAGATACCTCCATGAAAGTAGCCAATGAGACAAGATCTGCCAGGAATGAGAATAAAAGCGTAGTTTGAGCAATGAACTGTTGTGTCCGGATACTAATTGATTTCGAATTAAAAATTAGTAGGATCATTATTAAGGAAACTGAGAAAAAGCAACTTTGGTATAAGAATCACAGGCAAGGTACACAGTTCCCCAAGTTTTTTGCCTACAATTACAATTATCCGTAGACAGAAACGTCTCCCAGTGGGACTAGATGGATCAAATATACTCCCATTAAAGTCGCTGGCATAAATTAACGATCAATTTTTGAAGATTACGGTGAATTACTTGATCAGAGCTAGCCGAAAATTTAAGCGCATCAAAAGGTTCACGATTTGAACAGAATTTCCATTTCTACCCCTATCAGGAAAATAAAGCAACTGAAATTGGATAAGGACAAGCGAATTTGAAAATAATTTAATATTAATGACCACATTTTTCGTTTACCTCTTGTTTTTCTCATCACATAAAAATATCCTGCAAAAGAACGATATAACATTTAGCGAAATACGACTTTCACGCAAAAGGTAGCAAAAAAGATTTGCATAAAATAAATAATTTAATTTTGATAAACTATAAATTACAATTTCGCATGAACAGAATTGGAATTTCGGAGAAACTGAACTGAAAAAAAATTAAATCCACCTGAAGAACTACTAATGTATAACATTAATCATATTCTTATAATACCATGACTAAATATAACTCACTGCATAACACTTCAATTACTTAGATATCCATATCAGTGTCTCTCGCTGTATTAGCCTCTTTGCAGCATTAGGGTCCTCGCCAACAGCAAACATGTTTATAAGGGTTCCTAATTTGGTAATAAATCGAAATATTTCCGTAAATGAAAAGGGAAGGGATATATGGCTGCATGCCGTTGAATGTAAATATGCCATTCGGTACTTATTTACTTTCTACAGTCAATATAAGACACAAGAGTTTACTCTTTGAACTCAGCCGAAAGCACGCCCCGCGAAATTCCCAACCAATCGATGAGGCCTTAAAGGAGGTTTACCTCATTAATACTCAAGCGGATTACAGCTCCAAAGTTTAATTTCATGCGAAACTCCTCCAAGAAAGCTTTTCCCGAGGCTATCTTCAATTCTTGCAATCAGCGTAAATAGTTAACCGTGGGTGTAGGTCTTAAGCCCTAACGCATTTAAACCACCCAAGGTAGAATGAAATGAGTGAACGCTTTGAGGACTGACTATAAGATTAAAAGGTGTTTCCATACAGAATCAATTTCTTTCAAACTCAGCAAACCTGGCCCACCCTGAGAAAGCACAAAAAAGACTATGATGCTAGTACAGTAGCTAGTAGGGAAGCCGTCCTAGGCATCAATTGCTCTCAGTTAAAATTGAAAATCTGAGCGTAATAATACGGAACAACTTTAAATGCTTGCTTCTGAGTTAGAAACGTTTTCGCGACCTAAAAAACTCCTCAGAAACTCAAATATATAATGCATATGTGTATTCGTGAACCGCAGATGATAATAACTGTCCTTCAAAAGTAAAAGCTTGAATAAAGTCACGTGATCAAAAACGGCACACCGATGATTTGACGTCCCCGCACGGTATCGCTTCACTTATCTTCATGTATTTCGACATGAACGGTCAAATCATGCCACATTACTGTCTTCAAAGGAAGTCAAAACAATAATTTCGTCAAATTACGAAAAACAACCCACACTTCACAAGAAAGTACGTTATGTATCCGAAAGTAATACCGTTTCACGACATCATCCCAACAAAGCACCAGATCTTTCGTCATCCCCAAAGTTTTCAATGATGGATTTTTTTAAAGTTTCAGATGTATTTTTCGATCATGTTTTTCTCGGGGTGCCGCCAAGCGTACGTAATTTTAAAGACGAAACATTTCAATAACACAACAGTTTATTGCGATAAAAACCATGTCCCTTACATAAAAGAGAACGTGATTAAAGTACAAATACGTAGTTCTTAAAAATAACGTTTTTTTCCCATTGTTTGGTAGGGCGTCTCCGATGGGTTGCAAAAATATCAATGTTTTTCCATCCAGCTTTGTTCGGATCGTAAACATTACCAATAAATGCGCTGCTAACACGTACCCGCCCGCTCAAGTTAAATACAGTAAAGTTGGCAGCGCTGCTTACCATCTGCTGACCTCTCCTGACCACTCCTAAGCCAACCCCTTCATCACAAGCCCTCGCTTCCTTAACGTCACGCTTCGTGCATGTGACTGCCATCACGTTAAGCTACCACTATACCCGGTGAAGGACGTCGCGTCCGCTGACCTCGCGGAAGACTGCTATTAGTACAACCGCCGGGAGACGCGCTAGATGTTCATCTATGATTTGTCAACTCCTTCCTGCGTCTCACCATGAAAATTTGATGAGAGGGCGGTG
The DNA here is from genome assembly GCA_963573305.1 of Pyrrhosoma nymphula. Taxonomy (NCBI): domain Eukaryota; kingdom Metazoa; phylum Arthropoda; class Insecta; order Odonata; family Coenagrionidae; genus Pyrrhosoma; species Pyrrhosoma nymphula. The sequence goes on along the minus strand of OY754332.1, from coordinate 9,876,352 downwards.
AGGAAATAATACATTTCAACGACGAATCAGCGTCAGTCGTTGGGGACAGCATCGCTATACGAGCGCCCTCCCAAATATGCATTAGTCTGCATAGTGCATTAGTGCATAGGTGTTAGCGCAATGGCAAGTTTTGATCTTCAACATTAAAATTGATGCAATCAGGCCGGACGATGTGCAAATTTACGTTTATCGATGGTAATTTAGAGAAGACGTTATTTTGTTTTCTAAGTATAAATTACTGTGCCAAAGAGTGGCCGAACGATCTTTGAGACGAAAAAAGCAAAACGCTTGCAGTTTTTCACTAATATAAGATTTAATTCGACTAGTTTCTATGTTACTACATCATCTTCAAATATGATGTAGGCAACGAAATACTTGGGAAGTGTTCTGCTGCAGGTATTATGCAACGGTTTTACCACATCACACCTGAATCTGCTCTTTGTGTCATTGGAAGGAGAAATGCTCAGAAACAACAGAGCTCGTTATTTCCAGTAGGGTTCATCAGAGCTAAGAAGATATATTATAATAAGCATTTAACGTTAAAGACCTTAAAATTGACGTTTTTTATTTGTTATATTTTGTTGGAAAACCAGATAACTCACCTGAGCTGAGCAAAATTGGAATAAAATAAACAAAACAAGAGATTAAATAGGACGCCAACGTCAAGTTGACGTGCATGGCAGACAGATTACAAGAAGAAAATCAATACGGAATATTATGTAACAGATTAATTTAAAAACGAAATGCTCTTTTATGCATAGTTTGCGACCTTTGACATTTTCCACATATGTTTAACAGGTATCAACAGGTGTTACCCATGAACATCAATCTTCTGTACATGAGCCTCTTAGAATTTATTGCCTCATAAACTCGAATTTTAAGCCTCTTTCTCTACCTGAATCTCTTTCTGTACCTCAATAATCTGGAATGCAATCGATCTGAATCGTCAACCAAAACGTTTCCTTGTCTAGGGAACCAAAGAAATAAACTCAGACCTCTCTTACCTGACCTGCTGTGAAAAACTGAGTCAGGAAACTTACTTCGTAGATTTCACAAAAAGTTTAATTGTTGACGACCAGTTTCATCGCAAAGGTGACATCGTTATGTTCTGGAAGAAATATTGAAGGGAAAGCCGGAGTATCAGTTCAAAGCGCTGCGCGCTGCTAGCATTATCCCCATACGAAAACTTTTGCCGATCAATTCGCGCAATGATAACCCATACACTACTGGCAACACCAACGACGAAGTTGGGACGCTCGACTAAGTACAAATAAATCTCTCTAGGGAGCCCGAAAGTGATTTATAATCCTCGAATAATCCTGGGGACAAAAAAATCACCCGGGGAATTTTTCCTCATATTTACCCGGAACACTTTGAAAGAAAGCCGGTGGGTCGCTAAGGTCGCCTTTCCAGTTTCCCGGAGAGTCACGAAATCATACTCTAACACACGCACAGCTAAACTTATTCACGCTTGGACGTGTGTGTGTGCGAAAGATGGCAATGTGTGCCTAGGTCACTGTTGGTGGTGGGGGCACGCTGGGTCCATAAATCCTCGAGTTCGCGTAAAACTCGTTAGGTTGGGGAGAATCGCTCACAAAACGCGGGGAAAACGGTGAAAACGCTCTTGAGCGGCTGGCTGGGGTCGGCAATTTCTTGCGACTTGACGCGCGACCGTCTCGGCAGGAATGCTTATTCAGCGGGACGGGGTCAAAAAGAGGGGCGGCCGCGAGTGATTCCCATTATGAGAGAGTTTAGTTGGTCCATTCACTTTTTTGATCCCGGAAATACACACTTGGAGGAACGTCAACGTGTCTCTAAGATGCGAGGGAAGTTTGACAAGTATGGCTGTAAATGCAGGCCTGAAATTTTGAAATTAATAAAACTCTCTCTCATATTTGTAATGAAATCAAAAATTTAATTCTCCTCGAGTACGTGCTACTTTAAAAAGTATTTTGATAGTTGGCTAATAACACTGGGCGTGCAGCGGGAGGGGCGGAAGTATCGGAAATGGGAAAATATGCCAAACATCTTTCGTATTTGAGTGATTAACACGACAGTAGATTTTGTTACAAACCCAAATGTACAATACACGGGTACATGCGTAAAAGCACTGGCAATATACACTACTTCAAAAACGTGTACACAATTTTTGAAAGTCACGAGATAAAGAACGGCACCTCGAGTGTGTTACGTCAGGGCACCATATTTTTTCTCTGCTCTCTATGGATTTCAAAAGAAAGGATAAAGTTAAAACAGATAATCGCCTTCCATTAGGAAATTAAAAAGAGCATATTCGTCACATTGATTGATTGAAATGCACATAGAAACTCGTATTACTGGCTGCGATACCTTACCGAGACCTCTAACTGCCGGCTTCACGACGTAGGGATTGGGCATTGCCTTGCTGGGTAATGTTTTGGAGAACCTGATATTCAGAATATTTGAGCAGTATTCCGAGGAATTTAAAGGGTATGGATGGATAAAATGCCCTGCTGTATTCCAATACAAAATAAATTAATTATCCGGGTTTCAATATACTAAATCATCATCAGTATATGTTGCATTACATCGAAACCCGGAGAGTAATTAAAGTTTCTTATTTTTGTGGAAAATGTGCATTTTTATTCATCCATAAGAAGATAAATAATTTTATGAAAAAGACGTTTTCGGGAGATCTATTTTCGTAAAAAATACTGCCTGCTGACTAAATTCATGGCAATGTATATTTAATAACTTAAAATTCACATGCAAATTGTTTTTAAAATAATAAAGCAAATCACTCGTTTGTGGTCAATATTGCACCCTTTTACTTCAAGAATCAGAGTGCTCGAAGTTTTGAACAACTATTTTTCTGGGGTTAGAATTAAAAAGAAAACTGAAGTCTCAGTGAAATAATATCAGAGAGGGCTTGAAAAACATTCCTCGACCCTTGGCAGTTAACTCCATCCCTGGACGTAAACCTCCCTACGCCACAATTCAGACTCAATCGACGTTGAATACGTATGGCTTCTCCCCGCCACATCATTCCGAATGGTCTCACGGGATCAACTGGGTATTTATAGGCACATTTTACGTCAGTCAGGGGTTAAATCGCCTCATTCGACACATTTATTAGCGTACACTATCTCTAACACGCTCTACGCCACTAAATTTCCCCGTTTATAATCCTCCCGTATTCACCTATTCACGCGTAGGTGCTAATGCTTTCATGATGATGACGACGACGATGATCCTTTTCATTACTACCTTACGTTGGACAAAAAATATAAATCAGGCCAAGTAGGAAAACGAACGGCATTCACGGAAAAATTAGGTTACGTAGAAAAACCAGATGATATGCACTGCATTCCCAACTCTTTATTTTGGCGGCGAGGTAGCGACAGGAGTTCTCTTCAAGCCGAGCCACGATTTCAAGAGCGAGTACTGGGGGGGGGGGGAGGAAGGGATTCAATGGAGTGGTAATTTGCGAGTACAAAAGGATACCTCTCGCAACCGAGTAGAGGAAGTTTTACGTATTACGTTACTCTAGCACGTAACGCGCGCACTGAAGAGGGGCAAGAGCTCCCATCTCCGCGTCCAGAGCAGTGGTGACTCAAAAACGCTTGAATTCGGCCCCTCTTGCCTTTCAGAAGGACAAGAGGTCACACAACGAGGGAAAAAGGATTAGCTTCCATGAGCGAGCTGGAACAGAAAAATATCACAGGGAGGAAAAATAATCCGAGCGGCTATTTTTCCAAATAACACTCACGTATTATGACGCTCAGGGCACGGACCTGTTGAAATTTTATTATATGCGCGTAACATGGTTTCTAAATATTTTTGTAGTGGTACCAAGGAATTAAAATTCACTTTTGCTGATATATTCTATGCATTGATGCGTTTGAGAGACTCCTGTTTCTGAAACTCTATGAAGTTTGAATAGGATATGCTATGGCATGTTTGAGAGCTGCCTGTTTATGAAAGAGGAGAGGTTCGTTCCTGTAGTAGATTGTTTCGAGGTAAATGAGAATTATAAGGTATATAAGATCTGTGAGAATTTTCCAAAGTATATACTTTATTTTCAAAGTCCCATCTCTTTTAATAGAGGTAATTACTGAGAAATTGCAATAATGTAGTATACCACTAAGCTGCTTTAAAAAAATAATTCACGACTTTTGAGGACTTCGAGGAGGAGGAAAATATTTGGTGGCAATATATTTTAATGAAAGCCGAATAGTATCTTAAATAATTTTTAGTCTCTTTAAGGCTTTTAACGTCCATTTTTATTTGAAAACGAGGAAGTTAAAAGAAAGTAGAGAGTAATAACACAAAAAAAAACAAAAATGAAAACATATGGCGGCAAAAATATCAGTAAATTTTTGATAAACTGAGAAAGCATGGCTAAGTGTTGCATTTTACACGTTGGGTTGCATTTTGCACGTATTGTTGCATTTGACACGTCCTTTTCCCAGAAACATATCAATACGGGTTATTCAATTCAAAAGACTTATTGTGAGCTAAACTCATTCATATTTTTGATTATAGCTCAAAAGCATAGGTGTGTATCACCCAATCCACTTCTCAATACTATATCACTACGATTGTTTGTGCGCAACTTTTAAAAATATACATAATTATAATTCCCTTTTTGCTTTTCACTTTGGCAAGTTTTTTCTCCTGCGTATGAGACTTGCAGGATATCAATTTAAAATCATTCTCTTGCATCTCAAGATTATTTAATACTTGATTTATGGCAAATAAGTTCACATAGTGATCACTTAATCGTCGCAGAAAGAGTCGATAGTTGAAATAAAAGTATTAAGTGAGATCGGAAAACGTAGGCAAGCAGGTTTTGGTATTCTGGAAAGCTTTAGTACTCCGTGGAAACCCCCAGGGTTTATGCGGCCGTGCTTTGAAGTCTGAAATCCGCAGAATGCATAAGCGTGCGAGTTCGAGCCGCCGAGTTCACTCCGTCCGAACACGCACGTGGATCTGGCTCATCATTTGTCCTGATTCCACCAATGGCGAGGAAATTCTTTTCATATACCATTCGGCTCTCTCAATATCTCCATTCTATCGTCAATGTTGACACTGTAAGAGATTTATGTCCACAAAAAGCCATTAATAATGGAATGATTCCGTGCAGTACGAAATACACGCTCTTTGGTCGTAGGGAATTGTAAGGGAGCGTGAAACATTCATCATATGGAGTCCGTAAAGACATAATGCTTTCATGTAACATAATTAGTAGGTACGGTAGCGATTTTTTTGAGTAATTTTGAGTTACAACTTTAACAGATGTAATTGCGTTGGCTGCACATTAATGGGGGAATTACATTACAACGAAAGAGACTTCTAAATATACGTTCCTGAGCTTTGTTTTTAAAATACTTCTTCAGCCTTTTCCAAGGATTGATAGAATAATCAAGAATTGATTAAGAAAATACCCAGTCACTGAAAATTTTGGTTCCATACTTTTTATAACTAGATGTATAGGCGAACAGATGAAACCAGAACATAACTTACCAAGTTCCAAAGGAGGGTTGCAATATCTTGTAACTGCTCACGGTACAACGCTTAACGGGAAAATATGACGAACGATTTTTTTCCTTCTCCATTATCAATTTCATTCAATAATAAAATGTATTCTTATGTAGATTCTCCACAACCATTTACGTGTGGGCGTTTCCTAAAACTCTCATTATTTTATATTTAAATTTCTAAATAGATCTTGAAAATGATAACGGCCCTGAGAAGATATCCTTTAAAACTCGCTCTAAGAATATCATCCGCAGGATTCTACCACAACAAATATATAACTTTATGATTAAAAATTCTGAACTTACTAGTCAAAACTTTTATGGCAGGTATTTGCGTTTTGAGACTGCATGAGCACTACTTTGGAAGAAAATCCCATGCATTGCCGGTTCAGGAAAAGTTATACCACAATCATTCGAGAGTTTTGTTTTAAAATGCAAGGTTATTATACATTTATTATATTATACGTTTATTCTGCATTTCAATTGGTCGTGATTACGCTTCAGACTGCTAATTACTTCTTAGACGGCTGGAAATAATTCATTCATGAAAAACCTAGTCATCGGAGGAAATGTCAATGAAAAACACTTGACATAAAGAGGCTCCATAGTAAGAGGAAAGGCGTATCGCCACCGCAGTGGAGGCCTTCTTCCTCATAACTAGTAATAAGAAGAGGCATACATTTTCTCCGCATGCGTAGAATTCTATTCACGCGCAGTGAGCCGTCGAAACTTGTATATTTCAACTGTTATCCCCTAGGTTAGCTACGGAATAGCGGGGTACGTGCGTATTCATTTTTAATACATGCATGCTCTGGGCTCAGGATCGAGAAAAGAGGTGTCTGTACCTATGCATGCAGGTTGAGCAGTTCCGCGGACCGGACAGCGTTATGAGTAGGAACGCTGAAAACTGTGAGGCCAACTTTATTTCAACACTAGTGAAATCCCTACGAGATTTGGTCAATTCAATATTTGCATGGTAACAAAATGCAATACATGGTAAAGGCTATCCAAAATGTTCAGTTTCGTCATCAAAACTCAGCCAGAAACAGGATCATTTCAAAACGAATGATATCTTTATATAAATTATCATAATATTATGATATTTTGAGTGAAAATCTTTAAATGAATAGTTTTAAAAAAGAGGGCAGGGATTAACTGTGGCCTCGCAAGAAAAATTCATTACCTATTCATTTAAACGGAAAAAGATTTTTTATGAACCCAGTAGGTCTTCCAGAAAATCATGTTCTGAGGTACCTCATATCTTGCACCTTTCTAAACGGACTTTCAATGCATCGGTGTGATAAATGAACTGAGGGAAATGTTAAAAAAAAGTTCAGAAAAAAATGTTAGAATAAATAATACCATGGCATTACTTTACAAATTTTTATATTGTAAAAGCACTAATCCAGAAAAGAACCTGGGTATCGAGGGTATGGGAGAGGATTACATAATACCTAAAATGAAAGAAAAAACTCATCGAACTACTGAAGAAATGCATGGACTCACTCCATTGAGACTAATAAATACATAACGCATGAATAAATGCAACCAGGGGTACATCACTCTTTCTAAGACTATATAAAGAGTCAATTATTCTTCAAGACAGTACGAAATTAATCCAGCATTTCTGAAAACCCTACCTACGCCTATCTGCGCGCATGTAGAGATTAAAGGCAGTGATTATGTAATCCATGAACCGATGGTAAAAGCCAAATAAAATTATTTTTATAAATACTGGTTTGAAAAGACTCCATCGGTAAGGGATGGATGGCGGAGGTTACGGCGCAGTTTATTCCGCAGAAATATGGCGTGGGGCTGCGTTGTCATGGGAAATACATCACTTGGTCATTCTCCATTTAGACGCGCTATTCGTCTGAAGTACATTTCCACGTCCGGGGTGAGAGGTGGATCTCGGGGCACAAAATGGCCCAGGGCCAGCAGAACCACCATCTTAAACAGAAAAAAGAGAATACGACCGAAAAATGTGCACCGAAAATTTCCTCAAAGATGGACGAGGCAGACAATTTAAGGTAGTTTGAGTGAGAAATCACTTCACCTAGAATTTGATGAATTTAGCCTCGTATTAAAGAAAAAACTCTCATCTTTCCAATGATATCAAAATATCTACCCCTCGCCGAACTAACATTCGAGCAATTTGACTAAAATTATAAGCTGCTTTACATGGGATAGATTATGGCTGTGGGCTCCAGAGGGAGAATATTGAACAAATTAGGCACTTTTAGCACCAACATTTCGTCAAAAAACTAGCGGTGTGTAGATTTCATGTTTTCTCAACTATTTATAAAAATAATCTATTACTCACCACAGTAGTTTTTACAAAATCGCAAAAAACTGCTGTTTTGAAGGGTTTTCAGCCGTACGGCGGGAAAAAAATAAGTCAATTTAGAGACTTATGTAGCTTTTTTTATTTAATTACTGAGAATTTGGGTAATATATAACTATGTATTTGCAATATTAAGATTACAATATTTATTTCATACTTCTTTCAGACGCTGAAATAAAAAAATTAAAGTTTAATATGATCTCCATTATGACTAGGGCTCAACTATCTCGCTCAAACCACCATAAGGTCCGCCTGCCAGAATATGAATTATTTAGGTTGGATAGAAGTGAGAAGATTGGTGGTGGTGTTGGAGTTTATATCCATCAAAGCTTGAAAGGCAGAGTATTGTATTCTTCACCCTCACCTTACTCATCAAAGCCCGAATTTATTATTGCTGAAGTAACAGGCTTCAATTCATCGAATTTATTATTATGTTTTATCTACCGTCCACCTAAATGCTGTTTATTTAGTGATTTTGAATGTGCTTTACTTAGATATTATCCAACCTACAATAATCTTGTCATTCTAGGTGACTTTAACATTGATGTGCTCCGAAACAACTACGAAACCTCTTACCTAAAAAACTTCATTTTTAGCAATAACCTACATTTAGTCCCTTTTGAACCTACTCACCACACCATATCCAGTCATACTTTCTTAGACCTGTGCATAGTTGACGATTGTGAAAAGGTCGTCAATTTTTCTCAATATCCTGTTCCGTTCTTGTCTGCCCACGACCTCATCTGTATTAAGTACAAGTTCTCCACCCAGCGTTTTCTCTCAAGGTCATATGTCTCACGCAATCTAAGTAATTTTGACATAGTGCTATATCAGAACAATCTCCTTGCTCAAGACTGGGCTGAGATTTTCTCGGCCAGTCACATTGACCTGAAAGTGGAGGCATTTAGCTCCAACCTACTATATTGTGTAAATATGCAGGCGCCAAAACGTATCTGCTACCGTAAACGGCCTCCCACCCCTTGGATTACAGAGGAAATAAAAGACCTTATCAAGGAGAGGAACCAAATCAGACGTGCCTACATTCGTACAAGAGATCCCCTGGTTCACAGTAAATTTAAAACATATAGGAATAAAGTTAAGTCTCTCATCAATGGAACCAAGCGCCAATTCTACTCCAATTTATTCATTAAACCCATGCACTCTAATACAGTCTGGCGACAACTACGGCAACTTGGTTTACTGCGGCAGAAGGAAGGCCTAGTTATCAATGATTTTTCATTGAACCAGTTCAATGAATATATTGCAAGTCTCACCAAGGGTGATCAGAGTGGATCAACGCATCGTATTACTAACATTGAACTTTTAGTCCCATACAATGATAACAACTTCTACTTTAAGCATATCACTCCCGATCTTCTTACGAAAACCCTACGTCGCTGCAAGTCACAATCCTTGGGTATCGACGAAATATCAATCGACTTCATAAATAAGGCTGGTGACGTCTTGGTCCCCGCCATCCTTGAAATTTTTAATCACTCCTTATCCACATCTGTTTATCCATCAATGTGGAAGTCAGCAATAGTATTACCAAATAAAAAATCGAGAAATCCCTCTTCACCATCTGATTATCGCCCCATTTCTTTACTCTGCACCTTATCTAAAGTTCTCGAAAAACTTGTTCACCAGCAATTCAGTGACTTCCTAATTAAAAATAACAAGCTAGACCCTTACCAGTCTGGTTTTCGAAAGAACTTTAGCACTCAATCCGCCCTCCTGAAAATAACTGACGACATTCGCCTGGCTATCGATAGAAAAATGGTGACCATTTTGGTTCTTTTTGATTTAAGCAAAGCTTTCGACCGAGTTAATCACGCCAATCTCCTCGATAAATTGAAACGTTTGAACTTCTCTGCCTCCGTTTTGAACTGGTTTTATTCTTATCTCACAGACCGTAAACAGGCAGTCAAGGACTCCATTGGAAACCTGTCCTCATGGTTGCCAGTTAAGCATGGTGTTCCTCAGGGGTCTGTTCTCGGCCCACTTTTGTTTGCAATTTACGTTTTGGACCTCCCAAAAACATTAAAACATTGTCGTTATATGCTATATGCCGATGACCTGCAAATTTACTTTCAATGTCACCTGCATGATCTTCACGATGGAATAGCTAAAGTCCAATGTGATGCTGAAGCTGTCTCCTTATGGGTCAAAGACAACCAACTAATCCTGAATAACACCAAATCTAAAGCAATAATTATTGGGAGCTCTAAGCTTACCAATAAAATTAACTACGATACCATACCGCGCTTAGAGATTGATAATGTCACGGTTCACTACTCTAACGTAGTCAGAAATCTGGGAATTCTTATGAATAACAATCTCACCTGGCATGATCAAGTGAACCAAATTTCCAACCGCGTAAGCAGTACTCTGTATCAGCTTAAAACCCAGAAACATGTCTTACCGACTCACATTAGGACGAAACTAGTTATTGCATTAGCATTTCCCCATTTAGACTATTGTTCCTTGGTATTTGGTGATCTTTCAGAAGAACTTAATGACAAACTTCAGAGGACCCAAAACTCTTGTATTAGATTCATTTTTAACCTTCGCTACGATGAACATGTGTCCTCTTATAGGGAAAAACTGTCTTGGTTAACTGTAAAAGACAGACGTAATTATTCGCTCAGTGTCTTTCTGTTCTCCTTATTCTCCGCTTCAGAACCAAAATACTTAATAGACATGTTTATACACCAACCACAGTCCCGAACTATAAATACAAGAAGTGCACAATCTGACCTTTATTGCCCCGTCCATAGAACCACCAAATATCATCACTCTTTCCTGGTCAAATCTACAAAATTATGGAATTTCCTCCCCATTCATCTAAAGAAACTTTTTAAACACACAGACATTCAAGACAAAACTTTATTCTTACCTTCTACAAAAAAAAACATAATTCTGTGATTCAGTCTACACCAAAAATGAACTTGTGAAACTGTTGCTCAGTATTAGTTTTTCGTTTGATTTTATACAAAAAAGAAGCTGCAACGACTTTCTTTACGGTTTTATCATTGGTTTTTTATTCACTAAAATGACTTTGATTGTAAATTCTGATTTAGAAATGTGTTAAAAAATTATTCTTCAGTTATCCAGTCCAGATTCTGTTTTTGCTTATGTTTACACTAAAAGGATTATGTCACTTTTTTCTTAATTGTATTCTTCGTTTACGTTTATTTTATTTTTATATGATGCATTTTTGATTGTATGTCTTTTCTGTGATTAAAGATATAAAACTGGCATGTAATGTATATATTTATATATGTTCAATAGCAGGTTAAGTACCTTAAGCTCACCACCATTGTAAAATTGGTGCTCTTAGGGGTATTGTACTCAGAGCAAATAAATATTATTATTATTATTAAGTGGTTTTGGGTGCAAAACCAGAGAGGGCTTTTGGTCTCCTTCACTACTTTTTTCGCTCAATTCCACACTCAAAAGTACAATGCGCACGGTTTCCGCATACAAGGCGTCCACCATCAAGACGCATGTGTCAATCGCGTCGGACCCCGAAGGACGGACAGAGGCACCTGGTTGGCGCCGACGGCCAAATTTTTGTCACGGACGACATGTTTGGCGCTTGAAGTAAAAATACCGCTATGGAGAGCGAAAACCTCCGACCGCTATGATAACAAGTGGATGTACTAATCGCAGGCACGTGTAGTGTGTTTATGAATGTTTGCGTGAGGAAGAAAACTTACTATTTGGAAATTGGCAGACTATATTAGTGTACAACAAGTATGAAAACATAAGTGTACACAAGTACGAACGTTAATGGTCTTTATCACACTAAATATTTAATAACTTAATTTTATGTGACGGAGTGGATTTACATGTGCGTTTGTACATTTATATTTTTCCTCCTACATGAAACAGGTGCCGTGATATTATTTCTTAATAGGATATTGAACATATTCATGAACATTTTACATATTTTTTACCTTTTCCTCGATTTCTCTGTTTTCTTGATTTATTTATTATCATTTAATCTATCATGCACTTTTCTCTTAATCTTTTTCTTGAACACGTTCACTACTTAGGCAGTGAAATAACGCAGTTAATTTTTTTTAAATGTGCCACTTATACACTCCATATATGTGCAACATATATACTCCGAGCACAGCCTAGTACAGCTCTCGCGAAAGCTTATGGCGTTCGGATGCGTGGCGTTTGTGTTCTCCGCGTCACACAAATTCCATTTTTTTTTAAATGCACTCATGCATGGCACAAATGCCATGTCTTCGCTTTCCCCTATGTCCCTTCTCCCTACTCCTTCCACCAAACTTTAACCCTCCACGACGTCTTCTTCTGCGCATCCGAACGCCATAAGCTTTCGCAAGAGCTGTACCGCTGCTTTTACTCCGATATAGTACAATACCAAGGAAACAGGTTTGGAGTGATCGAAAAACTGGTACAGAATTTGACCTCTGGTCATCAATGAGCACTGATAAATGGTGAATTATAGCTAAGAAGAACCGTCAATGCACATATATAAATTACTAGCATGACCTAACGTGCTGTGTTATCATTCAATTTGTATGAAAAGGGAGGGGGAATCCCCCCCAAGGCGACCTGGACGCTCAGCAAACAGTCGTGCATTTAACTTTTGGCCTTGTAGATATTTCACAATACAAGCGCCTCCAGCATTTCAGTTTCATTCTAAGCGGTTAATGTTGTGTTACGGGGATTGAATTTTCACCAACTAGCATCATAAACAACACCACCTGAATAGCTTGACCTGTCTGTGTGAGTTTATCTAAACATGCTACGACTTTCTCCTCTGTTCAGGGCTACCGTTGGGTCAACTGTGAGTGTAAGAAAATGGAATCGATCGCTTTCAGTAAATAATATGACCTTGAGTGGCCCGTCAACGTATACTAGCTAATTCTGAAGCAAAATAGCGTAGAAATATATCGTTGGCGATTGAACTAAGGTGGCTGGAGCTAAGGTTCGTTGAGTGCACATTTGGGTGGGCCAAAATTTCAAATTGTTATCCAGTTATCTCAAAACGTTCCTTCGGATTATGTTACTCTACTCCCTATAGATGTTTTAAATATATGAAGTAAAGGTAGGGTTTAAAAGGTCAACCGCTCTTTCTGGATGGCCTCGAGGAGTACACCAGGCCTCGATTTCAAATCTTTGACCTCGGTTAATGATGTAGTAGTAAGAGCAGTCATCCACGGCTAAGATTACACGGCATAATTATTAAACGAATTACCAAAAGAATGAGGAATATAAGCAGCGCTTTATCTCGTTACTGATAACTACAGATAATCACCCAGATGCAAATAAATCTACGGTGAAATCTCCATATTAACCTTCTTTGTGTTATTTGGTTAATATTTAATGTGCCGAAAATAATAATCTTTTAGATATTTTGGTAACATGCATTATTCAATTTTATTGTGTTATACTGTATACTTAAAAAAAGAAAAACCCGAAGGACAACGAGTAAGTTAGGAATACCTGCAGAAGTTACCGAACACGGAAACGATTCCTGCGTGTTGCCTGGCCACCAGTGGTTGACAATTTTTTATAGTCATTATTTTGCCAATGATAACGGCAACTTGCTGATGTTTTAACCTTATTAAATGTGCATAATAGAAGGATATACCTTCCAAAAGGAAAAAATATTGACATAAACAACTTTTATCGGATTATAAAGAAAAAACCCATTTATAACCCTTAAAAATTGTTAATTTGGTACCACTTCGGCATGAGTAGCCGGGGGTTGATAGACTACATATTTCGTATGCTTTATAATTACATGAAAATAAAAAAGGTTAACTTTTCAGACCTATTAGTTTGAAGAAAAATTAAAAATCTGGGATTTTGGCCCTACGCACATTTTAATATTTTAATAAATTCGAAAAACATTCTTGGACCAATTTTCATTTAGCTGCGTTTGCATTTGAACTAACCAGAAATTCTGTAATGGAAACAGTGCAAAATTATATTTTAATTTTATTCCTTAATTTTAGCATGTTACGACTAGTTTCTGGTGCGGTGTTTGAAATGTGGACGAAATTATATTGCAATACGTTTCTAAAAAATATTGAACTCGATATGAGATACTGATACTTTTAGCAACAATTAATAATAATAATATAAGTATCATTTCACGGTTCGAAAAAAAATGTTCTCATGTAACCGAAACATTACAAAATATATATCATGTGCCATAAGGCTTCGTATTAACATAGCACTTAATTGCCAAAAAACTAATAAGGATATGAAGCAGTTTTTCCACTTATCTATAGATATCAATAATGAGAACACGTATGCAAAATTTCAATAAAATCTTTACATTGTCAAAGATAACTCCAAACACCTAAGAGGTGAATTATTCACGTTGCACCAGTTGATAATACTAAGGAGCATTTGTATGAGATTGCATGATATGCTGCACACACTAAATATAATTTCTCAATGAAAGAGATTTTTTGACTGATCTCTTGAGAATTGGAGACGATGTCCTCGAGTTTAAAAGTTACTTCATTATCCGTACAGCTGATAGCTGTTTAGGCCTCTGAAACTTCCCCGGTGTCGCAACTCCGGTGATTTCAATAGTTTTGCATGTTCTACCAGTTGTGAAGTGGTCACACGATTAGTCTCTCGTGTAACCTTAAAGAGAGTCATTTCCGTGTATAAAATACGCTTCAATTAAGAGTAAAGACTTCAGAGGACTTCGGTAATTACTTGGCGGATGGAAAAGGCAGACTGAGGTGAATCGTGTTAGCAAAAGAGCCGTTGACTAAAATGAGAGACTTTATGATAGGGTCGTTGTGAATGGTTGTTATTAAAAGGCTGGTGAAGACTCTAATATGCGGAATAGCGCTGCACGATCAAGAAAAATAGACTCTAAGAAATGAAGATGAGGGTGAGTTGGAGACGTTTGAGACCAGAGCGAGGGGAATGATGTGAGAAGGGATCGACGGAAGGGAAGACACTTCCGCTCTCCACATGATGAGAGGGGGGGGAGAAGCTCGTGGGAGATATTAGGAGGGGGCAGGATAAGTGGATGGAGCAGGTGTAATGAGGGGATGGGGGGATAGCGCTGAGGACCTAACGCTGGAGGGGAGAATTCCGGGTAAGCAGGGGGGAAGGGGGAGGTTTTATGCGTGGAACGAAGAGGGATGTCAAGTTTGCCGAGCTGAAGAAAGAAATTGCGTCAGGAGGTTGGCTGTGAAAAAAATAGAGGGAGTATTCTTGATACTCTCGTCGGATCTTTATTTCTTGAATGCGAAATTACGTACATTACTCTCGTTATTGGGAGATTCTTTTGTTTTATTTGTTAGAAAGGTAATAGAAATGAAAGAAAGAAAATTACCCTATACATAACATTTATTCATCGAAATCATTAGTATAAATGGCTAGCCTATGAACAATTGGTCGATGGTAACTAATATTTTCTCCTTTCCTATGTTAATTTTATATTTCTTTTGTTATTAACGCCTAACTTGCGTTCTCAGCTCTCCGTAGACACCTTGTTTACTAAACTTGACCAACTCGTTCCGGAGATACAACTGAATTGAGCGCGCGCCGTGCCCACACAAGCCCACATTTAGACCCGCACAGCAGCGCTGTGACGTCACCTCGCAACCCCCCTCCGCTCGTGACAAACGATTTCCGGTAGTCGACAAAACGGGCTATCCAGTCATAGTTTTAGATATTCTGTAATCCTTAAAGGTTTTGCACACTAGGCCCTCGAATGTAAACAAATATTGGTCACGGCAAAACCTTACATGACACCTTGAACGAACCATAAGATGTTCATTTGCATTCACATCAAAATGAACGGAACAGTTTTCATAAGAGAGCAGGGTTTCTTGAGAGTTGAACTGTCGAGTGAAGAATACCCTTTCGATGTTTTTATGCATTAATTCTTTATTTTATTCATTTTCAGATTAGCCGAAATGAGCCGATAAAGCCTTTTCATTTTGGCATTACAACAGGTAAGAATGGATCTACACAAACACCCATGCCCTGAGTGGTGAGCACTCCCCTCAGGGAGGACTTGAACCCACGAACATGAGTTAGGTGGCGAGATCTTTACCCCGCTGCCACCATGACCGGTATTACGTTTGGAAGTGACCTGAAGATGAATGCTGCAATTCAGTCGAAACGTTGTCAAGGCGCCTCACGCGGCGAAAATTCCCGAAGAACCGAGCATCTTATCTGAACAACGTTGCGAAAGCCTATAACTGAAAAAGTAATTATTTATCCCTAACTAAACCTATTTTATTACCAGTGATGTGATGTAGCGAAGTAAAAGTAATCGAATTGCTTGTAACGACTACATTTTTGGTAATTTTTGCTTGTAATCGATACATTTGTCATAAAGTAATTTTTACTGGTAATATACTTCAAAGCACGCTTGAGTTGCTACATTTGAGTTATCGTTATATTTCAGTAATCCTAAGTGAAAATTTGAATACCTCGTAGATTGAACTAATCGAGAGGCAGTTTTAAATATCTACATTGTGCATCCTGAGCTGAGTGTCGGTTTCTGAGCTTTCACGGAGGGGTGACTCGCCGCTTCTCGCTTGACCCCGCCGTGAAAGAGAGAACCGAGACAACAGTTTGATTGGTACGTAAATAATTCATACATATTTTGGCATATTCAAAATTGGACCATTTAAGGCTCTGAGATTAGTATTAATGATGATATTAAAACAAAACTGTGCAACACATTGAAAATTTAGTTATTTACAGGAATAGAATTAATAGTCATTATAATTGTAATCCTACTGATTACTTTTTCAAAGAGTAATTTTTAAAAGTAATTAGTTATAAATTTCCAATTTTATTTATATTGAGCTCGATTACATTTCTTCAGTACTTTTACCATCACTGCTTATTAGGTAGACCACCTTCAGTATAACCAATGAGCCAGTCTATAGTCCTGTCCAGGGTTAAAGTGTACCTATTTTTACTGTCACGGGACCCTTTACAGCCGAGGTTAGGAGAAAGTTAAGGTATATTTCCTTGGTGTATTAGACTAGGGAAGGATAATTAAAACTAGGGCAGGATAAGTTAAGAAGGGGGAACGGATATTAAAGGCCGGTGCTTGGCAGCGGTAGTTTCTTATATACTAATAGTTAGATTATATGAAGCTAGAATAGTTGTTACGCCAATCCTTCAAAGGATGGAATGATTTTAAGTATAGCTGAGATACAGGTGGGGCAGGCAGGTTATTGTTTAGGTGGAGGATGGATGGCAGAGTTTGTTAGGAAACTTCACTTTACATTTCATTATCGATTGATCAAGGTGAGTGGACTACGTGGCAAAGACGAGTGGATGAGACTGCACGACGTTACCGCACACCAGTTCCACATTACTGAAAGCACCAACGTTTCGCCGCGTTGAAACAAAAACGAGCACGGCCGATCACATAGACGCTAGATAAGCGCCCGAGAGCACACGGCCCATTCGTGAGAACGGGACGCCATCCCCGATGGCGTTGCGTCGAGTGGCGACGGGAAGGGGGTGAAAACACGAGGAGCGAAATAATTACGAACAATGGAATTCCCTCCGCAGGACGAGTGCGTCACCGTTAGTGAATTTCCGCGACGAAATAACCGGGGGTCCCGCTCTCCCCGACGCGGAGAGAGAGAGAGAGGAGCGTCCCGAAGACGGAGTGCGGGCCGTGAGTGGGCCAGCAGAAGGTGACGCTCAAGTCACCCCATGAAGACCCCCTCCCTCCTCCTCAGCCTTAAAAGCCACCCTAACACCGCGTCTACTTCACTTTAATTTGGAGATTCTTGAGCCACCGCGTTAGGAAGAGGGAGCAGAGCAGTGTCCTCCTTGAGACATCCACACTCTTCCCCCGCGCTCCGCCACCTCCAAAGCACGCGTTACCCAGAATGCCTCGCGCAGTTTTTTTTTTACATCCTCTCGTTCTTGCTCCGCGCGGGACGAGAGTTCCGGGTCTGTTTCCGGGCCGGTCGGGAAATTCGGCCGCCCGTGCATGTTCCGTGGGGCTGTGGGTACGGAACGGGGACGGAGGGGTACGCGGTGGCGAGGGGGGCTGGAAAGTGACAGCTCGGCGAGAGCCGGGGTGGAGTGTGGGGATGTGGGTGAGACTCCCTAAAAAGCAGAACCCTAAATACGGCCTCTGAGTTACCGCTCCCGATAAAAGTGGATAAAAGGAGGGGCGGATCCGCTGTGGAAGGAAATAGCGGGAGCCACTTAGTCCGCGCCACCCTCGGAAGGAACCGCGGCGGGAGTACTTAGGGGCGGGGCTGTCCGGATGGGTAAAATCGCCGCTCAAAAAGCCAGCTGGCAACCCTTTACAGGCTTAGATCTTCCCACATGAGTCGCAGAGTTCCGTTGGCAGCCAATAAGAAACATGAAAACTGTTATATATATAAAGCAGTTTTCAATATATATATTTTTTTTTCAATATTTTGTTTTCAATATTTGTAATATATATATATATATATATATATATATTAAGAACTACGCGTTTTGACGGATTCACGTCATCCTCAGGTGTGAACTGAGGACAATGTGAAACCGTCGAAAAGCGTTGTATTTATTGTAAATAAATTAATCTCAATCTTATAATTTAAATACATGACGTCCTTACTCAGCTTTCAACACCCTAGCCATCTTCCCCCCCCCGTCTCTCCCCCCTTCCTTTGCCCAATAAAGAGTACGGCCCTGGGGGAATATATGTTCCTTCAATTAAATACATATTGTGGAACATTTTGTCTGATACTCATTGATTATAAACATGAATTTCCGCTCTATCTTGCCTGAAAACGCCAAGTTTCTTGATAGAAGGTGAGTTAGCATTCAGAAACTAAGACATAAAAAATTAGTGGGACCGTTCTGTAACGCTTTTACAGTGATCCAATGACTGCAACGCATAATTACGAGACCCTATACTACCTATAATCATGGGACCCCCTTGAAACTGACGGGGCGAATGCCTTGAAACAGATCGATGCCCGTAATGGAAGTAATGGAATTCCACCAGCATTGCGAAGTGATCGCTCTAGCATATAAACATATTTGATTTTGAGCAAGGGAAATTCTACGGGGAAAATAATCATCCGCTGGGATTGCTATTCAAGTTTAAATACCCAGGTGTGGGACATTAATGAATGGGATTACTTGAGAGGGGACTAAGGCGGAATTGGTGGATCTAAAGGATGTAGATGAAAAGTGTGAAAGAGGAAGCAAAAGAACCGAAGGTCATATCCACAGAGACCCTGCATAGAAACCCCAGTCCCAATGTCTCAACACCCTCGCATATTCTCCTACCCCTGGCGTCACGCTTTACGATGGCAATTACTACGAAGTTCATTCGTTTTGGAGTAATGCAATAATTAAGCCGATATTGGACCGAGGAACAAGTCGATGCAACGTCTTAATTTCTAATTCAAAAATATTTCATGAGGTTGCAGTCAATTACATGAAATGAATTCAAGCGTTACTTTGTGAAAACTACCGATATCCATAGTGAAATAAAATAAAAATATTTGCATTTGCTTCAAAATATATAATCCAACGAGCGTTTAGACAACCCGATGATGACAGAATAATCTAAGCCATGTTAAATTGAATTTTATAGTGTGAAAACCAAAAAAATCATTTATTTGATTTCATCACGAGAAGTCTATTATACAAAGAACCCATATGGTTGGAATCGAGGTTTACTATCCAGCGTTTTCATGTAGTTTTACGCTTTTGCTGTGCATGCATTATTATTTTCAACTCCAAAAATTGCATCGTCCCCACATTCCCCATCATCCGAGCATGCTTTCCACTCCCTGATGCCACGCTCTGCGGAGACGAGTGTCGCATAGTCCTGCGATACCCTTAATTTCCGAGACGCATGCAAGTGAACGGGGATTTTCTGTCGGGACAGTGGCTCGGGAGATGTCGGGAAGAGGAGACGTGGCTTTACACCCCCCCCCCCCACCTTTCCACCAGAATCCCAGTTGTTACTCCCCAAAATTTCTTCTTGCCTCCCAACTGTAACCCACTCCACCAACCCGACACTTATAACCAGACTCCCTTTAGCGCGGAAATGGGGGTGGGGACGACACGAACCAGGAATGTAAGTCATAAATTCCCGCGGCGACTGTGTCGCAGGGAGAAGGGACGGGAAAGTGTAAGGATAAAGCGGACTGTGGGAACAGGGTGATTTATTATTACCTCCGGGCTTTTGAAGGTTTATTATTCCATAATTGTAACAGATACAATAAAAAGGATCATATCAACAGATTACGATAATATAAAAGATTGAATTAGTTATAAGCGGCATCGCGTAATTGCAGATTTAGCCGAAAGCTGATATAAATATCGAAACATGGCCCTTACCGATGACCACAAATCTTTTTGCGTATTAGAATCCACCAAAGCGGAGTCGATTGTGACGGTACAATGAAAAATAAGTACGTAACATCTAACAGAATCACCAGTAGACATGGAAATTCATGCGTGGTATAGCATATTCTAGGGTACTGGATGCCTGTGCATTGTTAAACAAAAAGGCTGGCTTGGCACTTCAGTTGAGTCAGTCATCCTTGCGCGAGAAACATTTGCCCCAAGAAATACACCCGTGGAAAAAGTCGATTATTGTAGATGATGCAGCTAATAGTATGACATTTTCTTTTGGGGCAACATTAAAGATCATATCTTTGTGCGCCATTTGCTAAGTGATTTAGCACAAGTGCAAGAAAGGGTCGAAAAGGCAGTCACTGAAATTGATGATGATATGTTGCAACACGTGTGTCAAGAACTTGAATACTGCATTGATGTCCACCGCGTCTCGAATGGTACATGTGTTGAGCAAATTTAATGTTCGTACAAAACTTGCCGTGTTTCTTAATGTACCGATATACTATTATTATTGTATCTACATCTAAATGCTATCTTTTAAGGTGCCACAGAGGTGTGTGGCTGGTGGAGTTAGCACACCAGCCAAGAAAAGTAAGGGAATAGGGAAAAACGAGGGTGATAGGAGAGTAGTGAATTGTATATCAACGATGTTTATATATATTAATGTCAAGCTGTTTTTAATATAATCACTAATTGTGCGTGAAAAGAAGGAACTTCTGCATATATATCTCCCAGTTCGGCAGCGTATTAATCCTATTTTTTCTCTTCCATCAGTTCTAGAGATATAGAGAGGAGTCAAAATAATAACCTCTGTCACTGAGAAATCACAAAAAATGAGCAAATTTCACAAGTACCGCAATCCATCAAGTGCTGTAACAAGCGAAACTTAGGTCGTAGTATAAATTTTACTTAAGGAATTTACCCATGTTTTGTGATTTCTCAGTGATGATTCGTTTACACAAAATAACGCCTGATTCTTCGGAGTTTTCTAATATCCTCCGCATTGTACTGAAACATCTGTTATAGTGACTATGTATCTGTTATATCTATTAAACGATAAGTCTTCGTAACTCTGAAAATAACTATGAATCATCCTGTACATACATACTTACTTGTAAGGGGGATGATGAGGCATGCGGGGGGGGGGGGGAGGGGAGAAGAAGCGAAAAATATGCAGATCTCAAATTCGCTCCGTCTCCTTTCATTTTGGTGGTGTTGTCACCCAACTGGGAAGTAAGGAAGTGGTGGGGGTGAACACTGTCCTGAATGCAACCGAAGGGCGGAAGATACGTTTTTTGCACCGCTGCACCCTGGGTGACACCTCCGCCGCCGAGCGCTCGTGGGACCGAGCAAAAAGACACACGCGCGAAGGGAGTGCGGGAAGTCTGGAAAGCAGAAGGGAGGGAGAGATTCGAAGTCGCCCGCCCCTGCAGACTGCGAGGCGGCGGCGATCTTGAGGAATTCGCCGGTGAAAAGTGACTCGGCGGAGGAAGTTGCGACGGCGACGCGGAGGACAAGGATGGATGACGGCAGGGTCGAGGGAGAATGCACGGCTAATTCCCAACTGGCTCCGGCCCTTCGGTGGAGGCTGTAAATGTGACTTCGGGTAGGGACAAAAAAACAAGGGTAAAACGTTGATGGATTGGCACCCTATTGGGCGTCAAGGGAGTACTCACCCCATTAAGGTCTCTGTAACTCACCCCCTTTGCCAGAAAAATAACAACTTGGGGAAGTTCTCCCGCCTAATTTTCGATTAAAACGGGTCCTACATCGTTAACTTCGCCTACGTACTCCGCACGATGGGGTGGGGTTTTCCCGGCCGACTTTTGGCCGGCCTTCGTGTATCAGGTGGTAAGGAAAAACTGGCGTATTAAAAAAAGAAAACGACTGAAAGAAAAACACTTGCCAATGAAATACTTGTCACCATTATCCCTGGAAAATTCTCATTTTTATAGCAATACACACACTTAATTTCACGGCCATGAATAAGTTTGCCTAAATGTTACTTGAAGAGTCACCCATGTGAGTAGGACAGAAGTGGGATTGAAACATAAAATGAGCTTTAGGAGTCTTCCTTTGAATTGCTTTCTTTTAATGATATTGAATGCGGCCCAAAAGATTTTAAAATAGAAATTTTCCAGGGAGTAAATGCTTTGTATTGGCAAATTACGAAACATTCATGGTTCCGGGAAATATTTTGTTTATGAAATTTTCCGTAAGGTTTCTAATGACAGGTATACCTTTACACTTGTTTGAAACTTTACCGGGCGGCAAACTATAAAATCGTTAAACTAGTTTCTGAACACATTTAAAACGGCACTCCTCAAAGGAAGAACTTTCGAATTTTAGCTCATAAACCACAAGGCTTGCTCAATGATTAGGATATTATTACCCATGAAACTGGCACTTCAGAGGAGTAATCGCAAACATTTAAAACTTCAATGAAGCAACTGTTTCAGCCATAGTAATAAACCTTAAAACAATGAGTAGGTATCTACTATGCATTTCTATTTTTCTTCGCCATACATGGAACGCGCAAGGGAAAGAGAGCGGCAACGAAACATTTCCCAGAGCCAGCATCCCAAAATATTTGAGGAACCACTGCAGTCACTGCTTGAAAGGATTAAATAATTCTTAATCAAATTACAAGTTTTCAACAATGTAGTTTTAACTATATCAACACCCAATATCAAACAAATATCCCTATAAATGTTTCACCAACGGAAATGCTGAGTAATTATTTGAACTTTGTTTCAAATATATGAATTTATATTCGAGGACTAAATGTTTTAATAAATTTAGAGGTATATTTACTCAATAACTAAAAAAATTTAAAAATTCTATAACGCATACAAATTGGATAAAATATTACATACATCAAGCACATGTAGGTAAACGCTTTAGCGTTGTCTCAATGCAGTAGCAAATATGCATGGAGAAAAAGGCATTGTTTCAGGTTAATCCCTTATAAACTCCCACCACTGTATACCACCTGCTACCACCGGCTTGTAATTCCCACAAAGGGAAAAGTGAATTGAAAAAGGGAGAACGACATGTTTTTGTTTGATATTTTGTCGCGTTAGTTGAAGTTTAACGTCGTGTACAGGAGTCCTGGAATTGGATAAAAAGGATAGCACTTCACAAAATGTACTTCAAATGTTGTTAAATGCAGTGCATTAATAATAAACCATTGAAACTGGCATGAAAATACTTTTCCAATGAATGATTACCACGACTTTCGAAAAATTATCCCCTTTGTTAAACAAGCATACGTATTTCACCACATCCAAACCGGGGTACGCTAGCTACACGTTGCAGGCCTGACCTGGAAACCCCACTCGACTTAAAAATAACCGAAAATCGCTCCCTAGTGGTAAAGATGACTACGAAGGGTGGTGAGATGACTAAACAACAAACCAATGGAGGATAGCAAAACATCTTTCACACAGATGTACGAAGTAAGTTGTAACTAAAAATGACTTGTAGGTAGATAAAATGAGGCTTTTACACATTTTCCATTGGAATTATTCAACTTTCAAAGCGCTTAAAATCGCATCGTGTGATAAAATAAAACTGGTTACTCAAGTTGTGAGCATCAATCACGACTCATGGCGTGAGAGTCGCGGATCAGAGAAAATGCTAAACTTAAGAGATAAAAATGACGAGTGATGGATATACGAAACGGTTATTTCAAAACTTGTAAATCTACGGTAATCCATTATAAGACGTGTCTTCAATACACACTCATTCAAAGCCAGACTGTGACGCAAAATATGAATCCCAGGCGATCACATCTCATTAAAAATTTTGCACTGAGTTTCATCTAAAAAAAATGCTCTTTCGTACAACTTTACAATTCTTAAAAAATATCCTCAGCTCCGTGAACCTTTTGTCGTAGCACGGTCTCAGGATGTGCGCAAAATAACGAGTAGACACTCTTGAGCAAATTTCAATCAATGGACGAAGTCATGAGAGTTGAAAAGCTTCTGTAGCATTCAGAAACTTCACACAAGTGATAGGCACCGTGCCAAACTGTTGGAGCTCACAATCTCCAGCCGGAAAGGCACACAAAAGCTTAGACGGAAACTCACTGTAAGTTACGTATGTAAGAAGGGGGAAGATGGAAGAGAGAAGGGTATTGCCTCGGTGGAAAATGGCCCTAAAGAAAGGAATCCGGGGAAGATTAATTAGTGGGAGGCGGATAGTTTACCTTAAAAGGCTACGAGCGTCGTCGCGAATCTTTTTCAAAGTGCTTTTGGACGCCGAAAGCGCCCCTGGCGGAGGAATTTGGGGAGTGGGAGCGGATGAAGGCTGGAGATAAAAGCGGAGGCCGGAGAGAAGGGTGTTGGGAGTTGTTGATCCCCCCCTGGTGAATGGGCACGGCGACACCATGTTTACAACACCCTCTTCCCCATCCCTCCAACCCAACACCCCCCCCCACTCCCGAAGAAATCAAGACATTATAGTCGGAATGCCTGGGCGACTGTCGCTTCCATTACCAAACAGAATGTGCGGAGCTCTCGCAAAAGTTCATTTTCCAGTGGACAATTTTGGGACGTGAGCTACGGATAGCTCGGCAAGATATGTAAGAGGTCGTTACGAATATTCGATTAGTGCTCCAAGCATTATGCAACCACCAACTGGGATAGGAATAGCTATCAGATCATCGGTTAAAATTTACACTTTCAATTTCATGCCAGTTCAAGACGTTCTTTCATCTGAGGAAGTCAAAATGTTTACGAATCCCTACATTCTACGGTAGATTAGACCATGAGAATGAAATTAGGGAAATAGAGTGGAGAACGGACAGGTGAAAAATTTCATTGGTACCGCGAACAATAAAAGACCATAGATTTTTCGATAGTTATGACTCGGTTGGAAATTCGTGGTATTTGATTCAACGCGATGAAGAAGGAAAAGGAGTGAGATTGGCCGTGTTTGCAAGTGGTACGAGCGAAGTCACAAAAGAGAATGCACTCTTTCATTTAAACCTCCTTCCACCAGCTATGTATCACAATACGACCCGCTCAGGCTGAAAATGGGTTTCTGAACAAGTGCAAAAAGTACAACTTTTAACCAAGCTCTATAGAGTTGCTTATTAGTTAATTTTCTCCCTATTGATTATTAATTAATATAGCATGAAGTCATAACATTACGTCTAGTGTATGATGGTGAGATTCCACCCACTGACATGTATTTGCTGTTTTTTGTTAATCCATTAATGGTTGCAGTGTCATTAACTTTAGAAGGGTATTTAATAAGTGCATGCTAGTGAAAACCCTCATCCTGCCACACACCCTACAGGTGGCTGTCATTGTATCATGTCGAGGTATAAGACATTTCAAAATCCTATAAAGCGGAGGTAAATTGTTTTTTTTTTGTGGAGGGTCAGTAAGAAACCCTTTCTAGTTGCTGCCAACACAATGGCTCCGAGAAGTATGAAGGATGAGAATATAAGGTCCTCAGTACCCACTTTCTGCACTTGTCCATCAGCCTTACTGTCGGCGTCAAAATGATGTGCCGCTGTATTCTTAAAATGTATGCCTAGGTCTGTGTACATGCTAGTATAATTTGATGTGCATAATTTTTAAGGTAACATAATTTCCATTTTATTTGTAGCTTTTGTTATATTGCATGGTTAAAAATGTAGACACGCCAATAGAATAATTAACTCCGCACACCCTAAAATTAGCAGGTTTGTCAACTTTATGAACTTTGTAACTCATCCTAAGAAAATTACGGAATCACCAACATTAGCCTTTTGCCACAAGTTACAAGATTGAATAAAAATACATTTAAGAGCAATAGAACATTTATAAATTTTCTTTGTTTTAAATTAACGAACATTTTAAACATTATAGAGTCCCAGAGTCAGAAGAACAAAGTGGGTTCAGCGCAGGACAATCATGCTTAGACAATTTATTTACATTAAAGCATATAATGGAGAAGAAATTAGCAATAGGCAGGGAACTTCACGTCACGTTCATTGATCTACGAAAGGCGTTTGATTGCGTCCCTCTAAAAAAATGATGGATGGTCATGGATGAAGCCGGTATAAATAAGACATACAGAAATGCAGTAAAAGCACTGTACAGAGATAATCAAACGAGTTTCAAGGTAGGAATCACAATATCCTCACCCTTCTCACAAACAAAAGGAGTGAAACAGGGATGTAGCCAGGGATGTAGCTTACTTCGAAGAATCTTTTAAAAGCTATTTTTCGCCATTGGGATAAAATAAATGCAAATTCAAATTTAAGAAAAAATTATTTAACTTTTACTTAAAAAGTCATTAAACCTTAGTGACATTCTCATTTCAAAATTGGTATCAGACATCCGCCCTCTTCTGTATGAAATATGAAGAAAATTAAATTCGAACAGGTCGACATTCCCCGAAAATTAACGAAAAAAATTAACTGATGTTAGTTTTGTATCAGTTAATGTATAATTTTAACGATTTAAATTTAAAAGTTATCTCATCTAAAAAGTAAAAAGTTTTCCACAAATATGTCTGGAAAAGACTTTTTTTTGTTGCTGAACAATACTTTTACCAATATTTCTAAGATTAAAAAAAAATTGTAGAGAGTAATGTAAAACTCCTTGGTGTGTGAATTTTTATCTTTCTTGAAAGAATACTTGGTTTCAATGGACCAACGAAAAGGATGATAAAAAGATGTGTATACTGTAAAATCGATCTGGATCTAAAATATATACATAGATATATATATATATATATATATATATATATATATATATATATATATATGTATATATTAGCCTCGCTCCTCCTTAGCAAAGGTCAGTCAGAAGGCCTAACAAAAAAAGACATTTCCATCCTCTCCATTCCTCACCCCAAAACCCCTCATTTCTACATCCTTCCCAAAATCCACAAACCTAACATCCCTGGCCGTCCTATTGTTTCTTCGTGCTTTTCTCCAACAGAACGCATATCGGCTTTTGTGGACCATTACCTGCAGCCCCACGTGCACACCCTACCCTCGTACATTAAAGATACGTACCATTTTTTGAACCTCCTCAATTCCATTTCACTTCCCCATAACACACCACTTCTCATGGCCACAATAGATGTAACTTCACTTTATACTTCCATTCCCCACTCAGAAGGTCTACAATCAGTCCGCCATTTTCTAAGTCAACGTCCCACTCCTCACGTACCTAGTACTGATTTCCTGGTAGAACTCTCCAACTTTATTCTTACCCATAATGCCTTCTCTTTCAATGATCTTCATTACCTCCAAACCAAGGGCTGTGCCATGGGCAGTAGATTCAGTCCCTCTTACGCCAACCTTTTCCTCGGTCTTCTCGAACAGAACTTCCTCTCTCAAAACCTTTTAAAACCTCTCCTCTGGCTCCGATACATAGATGATATTTTCCTACGTTGGCCACATGGCATTGACTCTCTAAATTCTTTCATTTCCTCTCTCAATGCATCATCCTCTGTATCTTTCACCTCTAATATCTCCTCCACCCAAATAACTTTCCTAGATGTCGACATATCTTTATCCAACTGTAAATTTAGTACCTCTGTCCATATTAAACCCACAAATAAACAGCAATACCTTCACTTTAGTAGCTGTCACCCCTCTCATACAAAGCGTTCTCTCCCATACTCTCTTTCCATCAGAGGTCATCGAATTTGTAATAATCCGGAGTCCCTTGACCATTTCCTATCCAACCTACACCAGTCTCTTCTCCGCAGAGGATATCCTGATACCCTTTTGTATAAAAAAATACTCAGAAAGTCTTACCAACCTAAACTAACATCAGATTCAAACCCTAAAAATCTTTCCATCTGCACCACATTCTTCCCAGGCATACAGTCCCTAAAGCACCTCCTTAAAGAATTATTTCCCATCCTTTCGAATAACCCAACAACTACTAATTTATTCCCTAAATGTCCAACTGTTACTTATAAGCGTCCCCCCAACCTATCAAACTTATTTAAGGCCACGAAACCTCTCAAAAAATCAGTTATTCAATCCAAAACTCCAGCCACCCCTTGTAACCGTCCTAGATGCAAAACATGCTTATTATTTACCACGAACCAACTCCCGAATAAATTCATAAATTCTCATCTTCCTTCCGTTTCCTCATCCTCCTGTACCACCTCTAACATTGTGTATATACTTCTTTGTAAGCTATGCCCGGCCTTTTATATTGGACTTTGTAGTACACCACTTAATATCAGGATAAATAATCACCGTGCCTCATGCAACCCATCCTCCCAAAACTTCTCTCACGCTGTCCCTACTCATGCCGCTTCCCATACCACTAAATTTGATAATTGCTACAATGTAGCTGTTCTGGCCTCTCTACCCCCCACAGCCACTCCAATTACTTTGAGAACATTAGAGCAAGCTTGTATATTTTATTTTAACGCTCTCCAGCCACCTGGCCTCAACCGGTCCCATTAATTTGTAAACATCCTCCCCTCCCCCAACCTTCAACATTGTACTTATAATTTTGTAACATCTTCTCCCCTCCCAACCTTCAACTTTGTATCTTTCTGTCTCTTAACTTGGTCATGGCAACTTCACCATTTCGTCTTTTCCATTTCCCTTACCTCCATTCCACCCCTCCTTTACTTTTCACCTTTCCCCTCCTCACTGCTCTCTTCCCCTCACCATCCCAAACATTTCCTCTTCATTCTTCCTATACCTTTCGCTGAAGAAGGTGGCGGCGATCCACCGAAAATTTCAACCCGTGTGAGTGTCTTTTTTATGTGTTCTCATTTTAGTCACACTTGTGACAAAGTTTTTATATATATATATATTATATATATATATATATATAGTTTGCAATAACCTTGTTTTATTGATCTGACATGAATAATAAGAGAACCCAAAAAGTAAGATTATTTGGTAAATCCAACAGGAAACATGAATTTTTTTTTATTTTACGTTTTTTGTAATAATTTATATTACATGCTTACAGGTTCTGTGGTTGTACGTGTACGAATAACCCGGATTAGCCATGTTTAAAGCGATACACTGTTGTATTCCTGTTGTTTTATGAGATATATTTTACGTGTGCCCAAAAAAGCTATGACGCTCTCTAGGTGGTGATCTACGCACAGATGATCGTATGTCACGTACGAACGCTTGCGAAAGCATAAAAATTACTCGCACTGAAAATAATCTATAATTATTGAATACGTAAATAGACTTCTTTGGAAACTGGATAAATACAAAACATACCACAAACTCAGTATGCCATAGCGAATGTTAACAAGCAGGAATTCCCGTGTACTGCAGGACTGCATAAACACCACTTATTCGAGGGGCTTTCGTACGGCGGCAGTCGATACTGTGTCGCAAGTCGTTTTATTTTATAAACAATATAAAAAATACGAAAAATACTTTTGATTTATTTCGTATATGTAAAACAGAGCGTATAAAAGAAAAAAAAAGTTTCAGCCATCGAGGCGACTAAAGAAATTTAGCCCAGCAGTGAACGTGTTAAGTTAAATAGTTAACTACATTTTCAAAGATTAATTTTAATCGTTAGTGTTTTAAATCGTTAAATCCAACTATGTCACCAACCAACCTCAACTCCACCTTATTTTCATTCTTTCCAGAGAGGCAATCGAATAAAATGTGTCGAGAGCCCTGCACGTCAGTCACGCAGTGATGCAAGTTGTGAGCCCGAAAAGGGAACGTAGGGCATCTTCAAAGATGACGGCTGCGTGGGTCGAGTGATGAGATACCCGAGAGGACAGATACTTGGTGGGAGTTAAAGAGTGCATTACGGCTTGTGCACCCAAAGGACGCGCTCTTGCATACCCACGCATTACCCTGGAAACCGGAATGGCATTAGGTGATGGGACAGGCACCAAGCACCATTATAACGGCCGTTCTTCAAGTTGATAGCTCAGCCAAGAAATCAGAGAAAGATACAAGCTAAAAGTTTGAAAAATAAAGCGAGTAGAATTAACAGGTGATAGAGCCAGTGATCCTAATCCTCTTCTCACGATTTTTAGCTATTATTTTTTATCCAGATTTGAAAAAATATCTTTCTGCTTCGATCATCCGGTACTATAAAAAGGGAAAAGATTTACATGACACCTGGATAAAACTGGGCACATCCTGGATATAGTCAGCGCTAAAATTAAGTTTCCTCGTGGGATATTCCACAGAGGAAAAATCATTCGCCATGACCGAGAGCTATTGAGGATACCGTGGCTAGTCCCGGTATCCCCAAAAATTGATTAAGTGTCTTCGTTCAAATTAGATCCGAGTAAATAAGATACTACGGCGTTTATAAACAGGCGAGGATGCTTTATTTGCAGATAATGAGTAATGGAATTGCCAAATTGAGGAAAATTGACTGAAATTCGCTCCTTCTTCCTGAAATAAACACAGCAATGGGGGTTACAGTGAAGGGTTAGGTTACTTTAAATCAACAGGGATGCAACTGCATTCAAAGCGCCATGTACGCTGCTAGAAAGAAAACGCCCATATTGCTTACGAGGATCAGAATAAGAGAGGTTTTCGGGAACAACATCACGAGTCTATTGCCTTCAAGTATGATTCGATTGAGATCACAAAAAGATGAACCACCAAAGAAGACACCGTCGGAGTACTCATGTCTTCTACTTACGTTTTTGAAGGTTTATTATGCATTAAATCAATAAATTGGACTTAAGGAAAACATAGCACAAAGTAAAATATATGTGACAACGCTAAGTATGTGGTGTGTAGTGATGAAGGCTCAAATGAGGAGAAGTTGGTTCACAAATGCACGTAAATTTCCGAGAAAAAAATCAAATTTTCTGGGATTTGAACCCAGATACCCTAAAGGCGGTCTGTCGTGTTGACAGTTACCTTGACACCACCATTTGACTAAGAGGTGAGGAATTGTACACACCACGCCGACCGACTTAATCATATGACTATTTTGTATCCAATTTATAAAAAGTTTTGTTTTACCTTAGGAAATGAAAAAAATGAAATGATGGGGATGCCTCCAAAATAGGGACAAAGAAAGCTTAGAATAGTTTGAAGACTGTGAATGAGTGAGATGAAACATTCTATCCGCATGAGCGAAATACAGCACCAAAGTCAAAAGAATTATACCCCGACGGAATACTTACCATTTGGAAGCGATGAAAAGCCCGACTCGGTCACACGAAACAAACCCGTTCGACATCCCGGAATTTAAGTCCCACGGGTAATCCTACATTGGTTTACACTCGCGGGAGGGGCATCGTGTGGGATCTCTCCCCCCCGGCTCGTTGGCTTCGGTCCAGCTTCGCATTCACACAAACTTCGGGGGCAAGAGGTGAGCGCGACTCGAAGTCGCGAATGACCAGCGCCTTGTTTGCGGAGCAGATGACGAAACGTGATTGGAGGATACAACGAGGGAGCGGGGAGATCTGCCGTGTTTGCTGAAAATTGTGTGCTCCACGCAAAGAGCCCACGTTTAACGAACATTCGCCAAGAGCTCTTCCCATCGCCCTCTTGTCACTTCGCCCCCGAAAACCGAGCAAGTTAACTTCACCAAGACGGGAATATCCCCGGCCTTAAAAGAGACACACGGTTACCGGAGATGCAAGCGTCGAACGTACCGATGCACACACTCGACAGGTGCAAGCACTCGATATTTTAGCCAAATTCCGATATAGTCCATCTTTTACGGGCACAGGCAGAAGTAATAAATTAATGGAATAATTAAAATAACTTAGTGAATGTATGGGACCAAGGTATTTAACTCTTATTTATTTATGGGGAACTTAATTCATTGCAAAGGAAAAGATTGTACACTTGATCTTGTGGAAGTTATCCATTACGGAAGAATTAAGATAACTTAGTTAACTCCACTAATTATTTATTATCACGTCCCGGGTTTCAACACCTGGAGTCATCCGGGTCGTGATAGTAAATAATTCGTGGAGTTAGCAATGTTATTTTAATTCTTCCATGATGGATAACTTCCAGTAGATAAAGCCTACAACCGTTTCATTTGTAATAAATTAAGTTCCCCATAAATAAATAAGAGTTCAATTCCTTGGCCTCATTCATTCATACATTTCCAATTGCTGAAAAGTTTATGATTTCACCAGTAAAGGACAATCTTTCGAAAGAATTAAGATATTATAACCATCCTTACATTAGTTGCATGTTTCTAAGTTCTCAGAAAGAAATATAGATGTTTAACTTTGATTCAAAGGCTACATTTTTGACCCTCCACTGTTTGAGATTGCCTCAACTAACTGAAATCCAAAGGCAACCCCAAAACGGCATTACCTTTGTGGTGCCTATATTGAACAAATTATTTATTATACCCTCAATTGTACCTTCTTTTGAGTGGAAAGAAAGATATCATTGCACAAGGATACAAATAAAATACATGGATAAATAGCAACTGCCACCTTCCCATGTTAAAGAAAGCATCAACACAGTTCTTACTATTTTAGTAAAGCATTATTATATAACTCAATACCCTGTGAACTAAAAAACACTAAAAATGTCATTAAGTTTAAAATAAGAATAAATATATGGCTTCTATATGCAAAGTGTAATTAAAAATAATCATGCTAAATCATTAAACCATAAAATGTGAGAGTACTGATTGTGACAGTAATAATGAATGCTTGAAAACTGAAGTCCCACAATGAGTTTTTGAGATTCTTTAACATCGCTTTGCAAGTAAAACTTGTAACATTTTCCTTTACTGCCTTTTCAATTATGATGGTAATTACTCCTGAATATCTTGTTCTTCATTAACGCTGTTATCATTATTAATTTATATATGTTTCATTGCACAACGTCACCCTCAAATTACATATGCATATATTACAAATACTAGAACGGTCTATTTCAAGGTCAAATTTAATTCCTGGTTAAAATAAAGAATATAGTGTTTATAGTGGATATTATAAAGAAATACACCAATTATATCTCCTCCAACCTCATTGAATAAATATAAATGTTTTTATAAATCTGCTATGCTAACTCTCATTTGAATTTTTAAAAAGGGCTTACATTTGCAAAGATCTCGCGAGTGGGTAGAGAACGAGATTATTGAGGATGTGAGAGGGAAAAGAACGAAAAAGTCTAGGAAAGTCGAAAGCATTGGGCAAAAATCAAGCTGACTATCATTGTTTAAGCGTTGTTTTCGGACTACTGAGAGTAAGACAGCTTTCCTCTATGCCCCCTTAAATGACTGAAAAAGGGGGCTGCGCTCCAGGTGCACGGAATCTTAGCAGCCATGTAAGCCAAGGTCCATCCGTTATTATATTTCGGTTGAACTTCATTGAACGACTTTTTTACGTTTAGCCGAAGTCAAATGGTGGAACTGATGCCCCTGACACAAGCCACGAATGCAGTCAAACGGACGTTTATGACTTATGACACTACCTTTAATAGATTTAAATGCGTCGTTTTCTCTCCCTCAATCAATGACCACACGGAAACATGCTAAATCACCCATTAATTTAGTACAAAGTAATTGTGCATGCATAAAACATTCACATTAATCATATGTGGTTGGTATCCGATCACCCCCTGCCACAGGCTCATGCGGTAGCTCTTGGGATAAATTTAGATGCAGATGATATCCTATCAATTTATGGCCATGCACGTTAGCCGAATGTAGTGAAATGAGAGTAGTGATGGATACTCAGATGGACAGATGGACCCACACAGCCAAATCTTTCATTTTGATGTCTAAAGTTTCTCATGCGTTTAAAGATGTTTAAGAGTAGTTATAACATGGTATTAAATGCAATAATCTTCCTAATTTCCAGGAATTATCTTGTTAATCAGTTTTTAAACAAAACAAAGACGAATACACATTATGTAAAACCTAACCTGTTTGCTTAAAAACAATTTATATTTTTAAAACTGAGATGGTCTCACTGACATCTCACAGATGTTACTAAATGTTTCTAAGGTCCGGTTTTAAAATAATTTCTCGAATTCGGGCGTAAATATCACACAGAAATTCCTCCCGACATTTCCGAGACTACGATAGAAGAGGACACATCTCATCTAAATGTAATCTTGAGGATGCTGGAGTCGAAATCATGGGTCATGAAGTGAACCTTTAATATGTTTTTTGTGCATCGAAAAAAATTCTTGGACCATACTTAATTTAGATGTATGCGATGAAACCTACCGTGCAGGCAGTAATGGAGACGTAAAAAGAGTGATACTTAAACATTTTTCCTTAATTAAAGCAGGTAACGACAAGATTTATCGGCGTGGTATTCGAAATTTAGACGAAATTATATGGAAATAAGTATTTTTTATAATGGACTCAGTGTGACACCCTGATATTTGTTAGAAACAATTATGACATTAAGGTATGCATTTTTTCGCGTTTAGCAGGAAATCTGTACACATTTTATCGAATTATTACGATGTGTATAACCTGTGCCATTTGGCTACGCGTTAACATAGCATTGAACTGCTACAAAATGTCTTGGGGAGGCATTGAGAGGCATATCAGACCTCTGTGAGACGTGCCTCGGATGCGTAGGCCGGAGGCCTTGGTTCGGAGAAGGGATGCCAAGGGGGGCGGATCTGCCCCACCAGCCAGCGACTGGGGGAGGGGAATGGAGTTGGATATTGCGTGGGCCAGCTACCACACACGCGTGTCTCGCGTGGCGGGGCCGTGCGGGGCTCCACCTCCTTGGCCTTGCACCCCCCGGGCGAGAAGGGTGATGTTTGTTCGGACGATATACCGTGTTGTCACTGCTAGTTTAATTAAACCGGGTGTGAATGCAGCCCGTGGAATTAACGCAGGCGGAGGTGGGGTGGAGGAGAGGGGGGAGAAAGTAGGAGCCGTAAATGTCTAATGACCCTTCCTTCAGATAAAATGCCCTTCCGGCCAAATTAATTCTCAGTTAATTAGATTTCTTATTAAAAAGAAGCTGCTGCACTGTAAAATTTAATGAAAGCTTTGCCCCGAGAAGTATTTCACGGGTTAAATTTCAAGTATTTAGAGATGATGACCACTTACAATTAGTCTTGAATTAAACCGACGGATGTAGTTGAGATGTGCTTTTCATGAGTGGTGGTATTTCCAGCATCTTGTGTATTATTGGAGACCCAAAGCGGTAACATTCATAATGCAGAGAAATCGACAGAAATGCGCCGTGATTGAAAGCAATGACTGCGAAGAGCGGTTTTTTAAAACTGTCGCATATTTTAGTCATCGAAAACCTAAACTGGGAATAAAAAGCCCAGCTAATTCGTAATTACAGCGTTTCCAGGACATCTTCTCGTACAATAGGCAATGACATCGCAATCGAATGTACGCAGGACAAGTTGTCTGAAGCATGGTGGAGATAAAAATAAGATATGTTCTGCAAGTAACAGGAAAATGTTTTCAGCTGAATCAAATGAGTGCAATAAAACATTACCAGGACGAAATGTCATGAAATGCAGTTTACATTACTCTACGCGGTATCAAATCGTTAGTAAGGTGATATCTCCGATTTAAACTTGAAATATCTCTACTTATAGATGCCCCTACGTCAAATAATTTCATCGCGTTAAAAAACTTTCCTTTTATGGTGACGATTTAGAACTCTCCCCAAAATATTCCAAATGTATTTTTGGTCGTCGCTATAAATCGGAATAGCCATTTTTAAATATGAAATAAGAATGAAAAGCTCAGATAATTATCAATACATTAGTAAGGCACAAACGAAGCATTGCCATTGTTTTTGGAACGAGGGAGATGAATATTCAAGACTTGGATGAATGTAGGAATTAATTGGGACAGGTGTGATGGTTGTAGTTTTTCGAAATTAGCGGATTAGACAAGGCGAAAGAATAAATTTAAAGGTTTGAAAAATAGTTGAGTTAACAAAGGAATAATTCGCTAGTATGTGTGGAGATTAAAGCAGAGAAGTGATTAAAGCTAAATTTATTATGGAGTAGCAATCAAACTTCGGCTTTGAGATAAAAGGAATAAAATATATTCCAGTCTTTTGAGATGCGAAGGAAGGAAAAAAGCATTATACAGAGGATGATAAAATAGCGCATGATATGGCGACTCAAAACAGAAGTGAGTGTTCTTAGAAAAAATTCATCTTGTTATTTATGAAGCAAACATGACGCGTCATGTAATTCTAGAATTTCACCAAATTTTAATAAAAATATGAAGTTAGATAGTCTTTCGCAATGGCATCATATCATAAATAATCTCAAACATCGGAAAATTCCCAACAAGAAATATAAATATATGCAAAATAATATTATCTAAAAAAGATAATTTATAAAAAGTAGCAGTCATTTTGTGAGCTTGGATTCATCCTTCGTTTCGCCCAGATTCACGCTACACCGACAAAGCGTGAATTCAACATGAACACTTAATGCATGCATGTCATATTAAACAATTAAAGTTTAACGTGCAGATGAAAAATTAGTTATCTGTCAGCTCTCTACTTAATAAGTTAAAATAAATTTTGCCTCATCAGTCTTTCTTCAATTTCCTTGAGAATATGCTAAGGTCACTCAGTTACTTGTAGGAAAAAATATTGTAAATCCCCCAGGGAAATTAAAGCTCGACCTCAAATTTCTATGATGAATGAAGCCTTTCCGTAATCCGCAGAAAAGGCACATCCAAGTTCTAAAGAGAGAGCTTAAGCCAGACGATTCATCACTCCAGCATGAACTCGAGCTCAGGGTAACGGATGATGACAATGTCTTACGTCGGGGTAAAAAAGCCAACTGCATGTTTTTATTTATATCCGGAAGACTCCGTTTTGGATCCCAGAAAATTCCCATGCAAAAAGGATCATTTTTTGAGACGTTTCTACCCCTCGGCGTCACCACGCGCTCGGCTGCACACCTAAGCCAAGCAAAATTTACATTCAAAACTAGGTTTATGCTCGGAAAAAAAGAATAAAAACGTACTTAACATTTGCGACACTAACCATTGCTCACCTTAGTCAAACATTTTCTACGTAAGGCTTCCCCTCTCTCCACCCGCGATAACGCTCTTTATTAGCCGCGCTTATTTCAATGCGTCATTAGTCAGGTGGGAACCACCCCCTTTCCTCGTAAAATGTGTATTCAAATGTGTGTCCTTATTTTGAGCGGATAACGGTAGAGAGGCCATCCAATGCAATCCCATCCAGATGACATCGCCAAAATGAAGAGTATCTCGTTAATGAGATTCTTTGTGAGAGGTCGACGGATTTTTTTTCAACTGCTCCTCGTCAACATAAATGTTATGTTCCGAGGAACGGAATAGCCGCAAACGATGAGAAGTGAAAGAGAAGAATTCTCAGCATCGAGAACAGGGAATTCATACGAAATTGGATCACCCCATTTGTGTCATACTAAACTCCCAGGGCTATTTCTGCAAAAGGGGCGATTCACTGTGGTGCTCTGCCCCACTCTCAGAATATGGATAGTCGAAGTCATTTTGGAGCCAGATATATGAAAGAAACATTTTTTCTTGATGAAATGAGGGTGCACGCTCTGGAGCTAATTTTCGTAAAAGAAAAACTTGGCGCACTTAATTATAATAACTCGCAAACCAAATAAAGTCCCTTATGTCTAGACCCAGCTTAATGAATTTCTTCGATTATTTAAGAGGCATAAAGGGTAATTTTCCTTTTTCATTGTCGAATATATTCAAATTGCTACAAACTATGTCTCCCTCTTTCATTATAGTCAGGGTATCCAAACATGGCTAAAAATGGGCAGAAAAAACACGACCAACACCTAAAGACGTTATCATAACTTGGAGACAAGAAACGGCATTAAGAAGAAAAAGTAAATTTGATATCCAGTGCTTCAGAAAATTTTAACATTTTTCTTTCTATGTTTAAGTCACGCATTAGTCATTAATATTTCAACTTTTGGGCAAAAAACAACGGAGAACCGGTTCTTGATACTAGAAGTACTTGACTACTCTCGAAAGAAATATGATCTTGCTTCTTACAAGCATTTATGTATGCATTTTGCAATTTATACCTACTTATCCCGAATTAATCCTAGTGAAGACTGAAAAATTCAAAGCGAAATAAATTCCATATTGATTAGCATCCCCTGCGACATCACTTGGCTATAGTTGTAGTACGCCAAATAACTAGAGGGAAACGGTACACCATTGCAAGCATCTCCTCTGCAACCAAGGGAAATAGGTGGAAATAAATAAAGCACATATCTCAAATTTGACTCGGCTGCTATAATATAAACTAAGCTGCTATAATCTAACTAGTCCACTTACAAACTGAATAAACTCTGAATGGAAAAGAATAAGCTATTTCTTAGGTGATATAATGTGAGTGCATTAAATGCAGAACAATGAATGTGACTTGCATACATAAGCATAAGGAAAACAGACCTTTCAGAAATTAATTTAAACACAAACGACACCTATGAAGTGGGACGATTGCTTGCATCAAATCTAGGCACAGAGATTTCACAAAGTCACAAGCACGTAAAAATAACGAGAACAAGAGTTACTGGAATATAAACATATTAGCACAAGTTTATGCAAATATTAAGCATGATAATAATCATAATACGAAGTGAGAGTTTAAATTTCTCATATATTTATTATTGCTGGCAACTATCTTCGTGTTACATCAGTATATGGGTGGGAAATATTTCAATAGAAAGTTTACCGATATTTGTGGCCCCTAACAAAAATGTGTGATGACAAGCACAATTATTTTTAGAAATCCGGAGAAAATAAGAGTGAAACTTGGGTCAAGCTACGTGATTTGGAATAAATATTCAATTTCACAATTAGCACAAATTTCCAATATAAAATCTGTGCCACCCTGATTAGCATCAGGAAGAAACATTTCTCGTAAATTTTTAACGGCTGTTAACTGAATGACGAGGGGAGAAACTGAGAGGGGTTACATTTCCCTCAATATGTAGTTCACTTCACATTAAATAGAGCATGAATCTCCTTGGTGTATGAATTGGTGCAGCAATAACGACAGGCATGTTACGTGCCAACAGCCACCATTTTTCGATTTCTCATCGGATTAGCATACGCATTGCATAATAGAATGAAAGACTGGCATACAAAAAAACACCACATTTCTTGGAATGCATTGATTTTCGGTTTTTCAATCGATAAGGATCGGGAAAGCTTTCATCGTGCACAGAGCAATTAATGGATCATACAAAACGTTTTAGTAAATATTCTATGAGGTACATGAAAAAAAAACCTTTGGTGGAAAATCTGACTAGCGCACAATACAATTAAACCACAAAAGAGCATTTCGAAGGATTTGAGACTACCTCAGCGAATAGACCAATCGTATATTCTCGTGCCTGCGTCATCTTGGTAAATCAGGCATCTGGTATCTGGAAACCTAACTCAACGATCGGCAACCTATCTATACCACCCGGTGGACCGCGAAAGGTTTGTTGATGGCACGCCAAGAAAATCACGATAAAGCTTTCCAATACTTTTTACCCCTCTTATTTATTAAATCTTATTTATGAGGAATGAAATAAATCACAGACATACGTATCAACGGATGAAATACGTTGAACCTCTTCCGTTTATTGGTTTCAATTTTTAAGATATGTGTTACACATAACTTTACCTTGATTTTCTCTTCTTAATCTAATAAATATAGGTTTTAATTATTTTTGATAAACCACAGTCATATGCATCATTGTTACCAAAGCTATAGTTTCACCACTGATGTCTATCCTAATAAAGGTGATTTTTATTATATTGTACCATGATATCGCGTAATCCATAACGCATCCTTTTTATTAAGAAATTTAAATACTAAGGGTTGGCACGCACCCAGCTTGTAATTATATAGTACGCAAAATGTGGCACGTGTAAAACAGAAGTCTGATAACATAAACCGGTATGAAACACTTGAATTACACTCTCAAATGAGCACATTGACATTGAACATGACCAAGATGATGGGGGAAAAAGAGGAAAAAATTATCGCGCGCCTCATTCATCCCTATTTCTCATTTACTCGTGGAGGAGAGAAAACTACACGTGCTGTAACAATATTGTGCTCCTGGCGCCTGCGATAACTACGAGCTATTAAATACACAATGGGTCCGGGTACAGAGCAGGAAAGGGGGTGGGGGAGGATAATGAAACGAGTTACAAGGCCGCAAGGTCTCATCGTCCGAAACCAATCAGGTTGCTCGCCAGCAATTACGGGGGGCGCCGACCGAAGATGGATCAAGGCGAAAGAGGGCCGTGGATTGGGGGGGGGGCAATTATTTCCGGCTTTGACAGGGTGTCACAACTATGGTGGCCACGGTGGGTCACCGCGAGAGGTGGGAGGGGGGGAGGAGGGAGGGGGGGACGGCGGGAGGAAGATATCACAGAGCCGTGCGCTTCAATTAATCAGCGCTGATAGGATTCGTATGTGCGTGTTTTCGCGTGCGGAGATATATGGCGAGGGGAAGGAGAGTGGTCGGGTGATGCAGGGGGAGAGGCTTCTCTGTGTCCGGACCCCCCCCCTCGAGTGGTATACAAGAGGACCCGCGTACAAATGGCACTTGAAGAGAAAACGAGCCGAAGCAGATGTAACTGTGTAGCGCAAAATGGAGTGGATTCAAGAGGAAAAAAGGGTTGGAGGGGTCTGGGATCCAACGCTGCCCGTCGACCAGTTTACCCAACTCCCCTTTTGCTCCTGCTTTGCATCACCACCCGGAATCGTTGTTTTCCACCAAGCAGTGGAAATAGATTTTATGGGCGGACGACATCGTGGTCATTTTGCTCCGCTTTCACCTAATCCTAACCTTCCAAGTTCCAATGAACCTTCCCAGTTCGCCGGGTGCAGGGGAAAATATTGAAACGGCAGAAGGGCGTTATAAGAGGTATGACCAAAAGGTTCGAGGACTGATTTTTATAAGTTTACTTAAAAAAAGCACTACAACCTACTCAATATTATACGCTTCAAAGTAATCCTCCTGCATAGCCATGCACAATGCACATCTCTCAACAGTAATGCTTTCACTACTGGGAGTGAGTAGAAAATGCGTCTTCGGAATCTATTTCGTTCTTCAGGCGACTTTGTTTTATCTTCTCGATTGAGTCAAATTTTCGTCCCTTGAGGAGGGACTTGAGCCTGTACAAAAGATCAAAGTCGGCAGGGTGTCCTATCAGGAGTGTACGCAGCTAAGAAAAGACTGTCATCCGATTTTTGGACGAAAAACTTGTGAATAACAAAGTGTTGAAAGCACAAAATCATTGTCGTGCTGCAAAACTCATTCACAAATGTGCCAAATTTCTCGTCTCTTTCTACGGATAATTTCACCTAATCGTCTCAATATTCTGAGACAATAAAATGATTAACTGTTTGACGCTGTAGGGGGAATTTCTGGTGAATAACTCGACTTTAATCTAAGAAAACGGTTAATATGACCGTAAAACTTGATCGCGTTAGACGTTCTTTCTTGGAACATGGAAAACCTTTGGTTTTCTTTCGTGAAGATTGGACTTCGGTTTTTTCATTGTAGCCGTTGAACAACGTTGCGTCACCCGTCTATTGGTCTGAGAGAATGCCATACTACTTGCTCTCTTAATAAGATCCCGGCAAATCAGACGTTCAACCAGATGTTCCATTTGCTCCTCCCTCATCAGCTTAAAAAAATCAACGAACAAAACCGCTGAAAGCGAATAAATGCTTATATAAAAAACAGCAGTAGCTCGGCAGTTAGCTCTCGTAACAAAATTGTCTACATAAATAGGATACTTGAGTTTTTCTAAAAAAGAATTTAACCGATTTCAAGACGTTACTATGATTGATTGCCGTGAAAATCAAGCAGTCCTGAAACTAAATGATCAGACCTCGGATGCTTAATGAAATCTGCTATCATATTGGGATAAATATTTACTGTAGAGAAAAAATAAAACCAGTATCTATTGACAAGTAAGAATTCGGCGGGGATATTGCCGTTATTACCTAAGAAAATCTCCATGTTTCCACCGATAATTAGTTCCTCACGTGCTTCCCAGTATTTATCACATTGAATCAGTAGGTTGCTGGGAGGAGCAGGAGTTGCAGTCACAAGTATCACACCTCGGTCGATTTTTTTTCCTCCGTGAAAAAGAGGGAAATGTGCGTCACGACGAAATGTCATGGTAGATTTTTTTCAAAAAGCGGCAACCTCCTATTACCCCACATTGAAGCGAACATTGAGTGATTTTGTCGCCTTGCAGCCTGTTGTCTTCAACAACGCTTCAAAATCTTGGAAACCATATTTTAGGCACACAAACTAATGCAACTCGAACGTTCGATGGAATTATTGAAATTTTGAAAAAGAGAAGTTCACCAACGGCATTCCATCATCGCACGATCCGAATGAATGGCAATACCAATTCATGAGTTGCGTTTTATTTGGCCAAAAATTCAACTTTGGGTATAACGTCAACAAACCACCCTGCCGCCTAAAGAGAATGTTTGGACAACAGCCATGATAAAGGGAGAGCAAAGAGTTAAAGGATTGGGAACGAGAAAAGATGAAATGTGAGTTGTATT
This sequence comes from Pyrrhosoma nymphula, assembly GCA_963573305.1. Classification (NCBI taxonomy): domain Eukaryota; kingdom Metazoa; phylum Arthropoda; class Insecta; order Odonata; family Coenagrionidae; genus Pyrrhosoma; species Pyrrhosoma nymphula. The sequence continues at coordinate 9,833,644 of OY754332.1, read as the reverse complement.
CCGATAGATAAGTGTCCCCTACTGCTAGCCATAGAGGGAGTGTGGGAAGCAGCAATTCTCATACCTATCCGTTTGGCTGTGTATTTACTTCGTAGATACCGCAGAGGAACTGAGGGGTCATCCTCATTTCTGAGTTTCGTTTGCTTCAGCTCTCCACTCCACTCTCTTATCAGCTAAACATATTATTCCCAAATCAACTTTACATTTTAACGTCAGTGATATCTTTTTCCACATATTCCTACGCATTGAATAGCAGGAGCTCCTCTTTTCCCTGCAACAGTGAGGCAGTGTTTACAATCATAACTTAATTAAACTTGAGGTAAAAACCATCTCCTCGGGGAAAATAAATGCTCTTTAGTTCCTATTTAACATTAATTCGTGTTAATCCAAAACTGGAGACTATTCTCATGCCTATTGGCGACTACCTCTTCCATTACCCCTTGAATTACGAAATATCTAAATAATATTTTATTTCACTCCAAAATGAGAGCTTTAATTCTAGATTTTCCTGCAATCCTGGATACTGCCATTGGCACCTCAATGACTAGCGTAATTACATTTAGAAGGGATACGTGCAAACCTTTCCACGGTATACGGCGTCTTTCCAAGCGTGTGATTCCCGTTGAGTTGACTTGATTAACCACTACTCGTGAAAGGTCACCAACGCACTTCAGAGAAATAAAATATTTCTTTTACGTTGAATCAACAGTCCAGAATGGAAATTCCCACTTTATCACAAAGGGAGCTCCATATTGATTTCAATTCATCTACATCTACATACTACCCCGCAAGCCGCCTCAATAGGCGTGTGGCGGGGGGTGTTAGAACACCAGCCGTTTATATATAAAAAGGAAACGCTTTAATGAAATTACGCCTTGCATTTATTATAGTCCCTTATTGTTGGGATATATGGGAAAAACGAATTCCCATACCTATCCGTTCGGCAAAATACCTCTCTTAATTTATCGTTTCTGTTGGACCTGGAAATATAGTGGGGTTCTAATATGATGTTCTCCGTGTCACTCTGAAAGATATCTATTCTCAATTGCTCAAGTGATCTAAGCCTAGCGCGCAGCCTCCGAGTCTCAAGCGGCTCCCAGCCTAATTCGTTTTAAAATCTGTGTAACGCTGTATGTACGCAGGTAGCAGTTTTTGACGAATCGCGCAGCTTTCCTTTGGATTTTATTAAGTTCCCAAATTAAGTCTTTCTGAATTCATGACTGGTATTACCGTAAATAAGGGTAAAATGAGAGTTTAACCACTGTTAAATCACATTCTGCCTTTTTCTGGAGTTAACCAAAGCGATTAAGATGCAGCACGCTGCCCCAATATAGTGATCATGTTGGAGAAAGGCAAATAGTATTAAATGCGGAAGACGCCTTTGTGCATGGATTTTAAAACAGTTTCGAGAATCACTGATTGAAAAATTAATTTAAACTAAGTAGCATAGTCGCTGATTAAATGGCCACCACAGACACGAAACCCTCAACAAGAATTCGGGCGTCAAAGGATTCTCAGCCATGCATAAAATTCCTCATTAATATGCCCATGAGCCACGTGCAGATGCCTACAGCGTGACTTTATGGAGTCACAAGGAATATCAAATATTTAGTACAAATGAAGCGCGAGAACAGAAGATATAATGACGACCTTATCAGCTTCCCGATACCCATCAAAGGTAAAACTAGATCTACATTGAAATGAGAGATTAAGCGCATTCTAGTGAGTCACCAAAGTTTAGTAAATATTCCAATTAACTTTAACCCATAGGGGACTGAATTTAATAACCTATAAATCGCAAAAAGTTTCTATAAATAACGGAACTAGGATGAATCTGATGTGTTAATGCGAAAGAAATTCATTTTCACCATTTTTTGTCGAGTAAACGTTTTTATTTTTAAGCTGTAGCCATGTGGCAACAATACAATCATTTAATTACTCTCTTTTTCCTTGCTTTTTTCATATATCGTTGGCATCCTATGTCTCAGTGTAATCTTTTCTTATATACTGGGAACATTTTTTGAAAAATGAACACATTTTATTTATTCATGAAAGAGTGTAGTCGAGTAAAATTTGTTATTTATGCTAAAACCACGTGGTAACAAACAAAATCTTTTCAGCAACCCCTTCTTATTTCTTACTTTTTTATATCTAATGGTGGTAGTTTCTGTCTCTGTATAATAATTTCTATAGGTTAGGAACCATTTTGATAAAAATTAACAATAAATCTTTTTTGAAATATACATTAAATATGGCACTACTCAGGAAAATCAAATTTTTGTGACATGTGAATAAAAATTGGAATATAATAGAAAATTGGATATTTACTCAATTAAATCATTTTCTTTCATTCATTTATCTTTGTTTTAAACGACACTGCCAATTTTTATGAAAAACGTCGACTAATATTGATGAAAAAATTGTCAAAGTTAGGCTTACAGCCGTTAACATCATGAAAAAATATAGTCCATACTGTAGTAATTATTATTCATATTTTTATTGCTTAAGTCATTTTCCTCATTATTTTCTTTCTAGTCGATTAAATAAATCAAGGAACTTGTTCTTTCATTTCACTAAATGCGCGCGTCGGCCATGTTGAAATTGCAAGAGTCGGTGTGACGCTGGCGTCGGGTACACATTTCGGTTTGCCATCCCTCTATTGTTGATTACTTTAAAAACCATGTCTTTGAAGTGAGCCGTCAGGGAAAAAATCCGTTTCCCTTTAGAGTGGTGGGAATGCAAAAAGGGCGACATCTGCGAATCTTGTTGTATTCAAAACTCCATTTCCAATCTCAACGCCTACTCACAACGTCACGAGAGCCGAATATTCCTCCGTGATGTCACCCGAAGCATTTGGATCTCTGGCGGGAAACATGGCAAACGACCCCGCTTACGAGAGATGAAACGGCGGCAAGAAATGGAAATGAGATGGGAGGTCCTTCCTTCGCCCGCGACCAAGCCCCAAGGTGGCCCTAATTCCGCCCCATACCCCACAAACAATGCTATGCGACGGAGGGCAAGTGGGCAAATAGGCAAAAGGCGTCATCCTCAGCTTGGGTCTCCAGAGGCTTTGCGATACAGCGAAATATAGGCTCAGAGATGCGACCAGCGAGCTTGAGGTAGTTTGAGCGACGTATCGCCTCTACTATAATTTGTTAAATTTTACCTCATTTTAAAGAAAAAACTCAAATATCCAATGATATCAAACTATTAACCCATAGCAAACTACTTTTCGAGCAATTAGCCTACTCGTATAAGCTGTTGTACATCGGATAGTTTACGGATCTGCGCTCCAGAGATAGATTATTGAAAAAAAAAGGAATTTATAGCTCCTTGATTTCGTCATTGTTATAATTCTAATTATTCAATGCTTCCCAAGTCTTACGCTTGTGCTCTCTCAAGTTCGTACAATTATTATTTCTATTTTATTGAAAAAACAAAAAGCCTTCAAACGATAACAAAAACTAAACATGTATTTACTATGGAAGTCGACATGAACGATCTAAAGTGAAACATGAGAATAGCGGTGTGGAAAAAGTAGCCAATTAACTTAGGAGTGGTGACACTTAATAATGTGTAAAGTTTGAAAAGCTATTTAACATCAGGTTCTTGAAAAAAATTGTATAAAATAAAATGGCAGTTTTAGGCCTATATTTTTCTATAATGTAGGATTTCACAAACCCTTTCCAGCCAGATGCAGCCATGTGGCAACATTAGTTAACAATGTCTCCATATCTCCCACACGCGAACAGAAAATATTTTTAAAAACTCTAATTATTACTAGGATAATTCGTTAAGGTTTGGGAGGATATATTCATCAAACAGAGTAAAGTAACAAACAACAGCAATAAGTAAAAAAAACAATCAAAAGTAAGAATATAAAATATTTCATTCCAATGTAACAGTATTTTGCCATATGGCTACAATGGGAAGACGGGGACAGACACACCCACAAATACCCAATATTGCCAAAGGGCAACATGTGTTTATTATTATTAATAATAATGATAAATTGTCCAAATGAAAATGTAATAATTGTTTAACTATAAGTAAACAAAAAAATAGTAAAAATAAATTTTTTTGATTGACTAAAAACTTTGGCTGGAAAGGGTTAATACTGACAACATTCGATACTTCATAAGTCTCACATGCGATACAAAATATGCATCGTAGTGCGAAATCGGAATCCGAATGTCGCACAGCCCAAAGGCGGAAGACAACTACTTTCGAGTGCCCCCGCCCCGGGTCGTAGTGTTACTGCAGGAACGATTTTTATGGCACGACAGAGCCGGCCGTGTGGACGTCGGGGGTGTGTGGCAGGGGGGGGGGGAAGGTGGGAGAGAGGAAACTTATCCATTGAATTAGACCCGTTCAGGGGAGGAGACTGGGCACGCGAAGAAGTTGGAACCCAAAATCCCGCCGCTCACCCACGGCAACCGGGGGATGGGACTAGCATCATCCTCCTCTGCAGACATCATGCTCTCCGTGTTTCTTTCGAGGGTCATGTTTGCACGGTTTGGGAGGGTGGGTGGGTGGGAGGGGCGGGTGGCAGGGCTGATTAATAAGTAAGATGGAACGTGATAGGGTTTCACCGCCTGACGAGGGAAAAGGTCCGTGGGCATTAAGGATTCGCAACATGCATGTTGCCCTTCGCCGCTTCTCACGTGCCGGTTCCCGATCCAACTTTAGGGGCGATGAAAATGGAATCGCATAAGTGTAAATCCATACCTGTGCTCCGGAGTATAGGGATTGATGCTGCATCTTAATCCACTTCATGTGAAAAAAGGCATATTTGGGAAAGCCGAAGAATAAGATAAGAGAGAGTAGGGAACCATATGGTAAGATAGAACAGGAATATCGAAGATATTGAAATGCTCAATTGACCATGTTGAAACTATTAGCTGAGCAGTTAATTCACCGTAAAAATGGATCGTCGTGGCATCGTAAAGATTTGTCTAGGCGAGGGCAAAGTGGAAAAAATCCAAAACACACTGCAATATTCATAAAATTCTAAAAATTGAGTTTCTACTTAAGACGAATTGAGCCCAATGTCCATGTTAGATTGATTGTTTTTTGCTAAATAACAGTTTTCACAGTGCATAATTAACGTCACAAAAAAACAGTGCGTCAATACGTTATCTACTCTCTTCTTTAATCTATTAGAAAACCTAATAGTATACTTTTTTCTCTCAAGCCATTGACATTCAAGATACTCTCCATGTGATGTAATTCATCGCCTGGTGGCCATGAAGATAGCTGGTAGCGACAATTATAGGATAGACGTTTTAAAATGTAAATTTAATTAACTTTAAATATATATTTAACTCATTATAATTATAAAAAGCATTTTCAACAAATAAACCTCATCTTCGACACACAGAGGTTTCAAGAATTCGTCCTTTTACGGTCTCACGCGCAAGTGCACGTAAGGGTGAAAGTATCTCAGATTAAAAATCATCTACCTTGATTAGGAATCGAACCCGGATCCCCCGATATCGTGCAGTGTGCTTGAACCAGTTGAGCCACTAAGATTTTCTTCTGATTGTAGAAGTCTTCACTACGTGGAATTGTTTCTTGGTAGAAACGATATAAATGCACAAAGACAGTACCTCGTAAGTACAAAAGTGTATCTCAATCGTCTCAGGCTCAACTTTGGGGAAGTTCATTTTTTAAATGAACGTCCGCAAAGTTGAGCCTAAGACGAGGTTGAGATATAAATGAAATTCCACAGTGGTAAATTCAAGGTACAAAGAGTGTACCTTGAATTTAGCATTAATTAGTTGAAACCGGATGGTACCTCAAAATAAAGTGCGGAACATTACTGTGTATTTGCTTCGTTTCTATCGAGTATTTCTTCTCTGATATCGATATGTTTGAATCCCGGTCAATGCGGATGATTTCACCACAGAAGAATTTTCGCACTTCTCCGTGCTTGCGGGTAAAAAAATAACTCCGCCGCTAGTTCCCGGTATCCAATCAAAGCACTTCAAAAGTAAGCTTCTCAATGCTTGAGGCTTGTGTATTTCTTAAGTTTTTTTTCCATATTATTCATAAGATAGAGTTACCCATGCTTTCCCCAATGGGCAAGAAATATACGCTGTCATTGAGACCCTTATATCTTTCGGCCCAGCAAAATGTAGGCGAGAGCATCGTGGTTTAGTGGTAGCCAAACAGAGTGCCAGTTGTTTAGAAGATCATTTTTTAAGGAAAATGTCCATTTCCTATGAACTGGCTCCACGCAGGGGAGTAAGGTAGTCCCCGCGCTTGACTATAAGGGTTCGAAAGGTTAAAAAACCTTCATTGAGAATTTTACAATGCTTAATCTATTATTCGCATCAACTTTCTATCACTCTATGGCTCTTCATCCAATTGTTTAGATGGACTTCTCCGATGGGTAGCGAACAATATCAGTGTCTTCTGATCAAGCCTTGTTAGCATCGTAATAATTGTCGTGAAACTTGTTAAATGCAGCTGTGATGGCAACGTTGGCTACCATGTGCTGTCCTCTCCAATCCACTACTTAACTGACCCCTTCCATGCGAGCCTTCCTCTCCTTAGTAGGCTTAGCGTACTAATAAGGGGAAGGAACCATGAGTGGTTATGAGGAAGGGTGAAAGAAACCATGTTTCGCTACCACTATACCGGACTGAAAACCTAAGACCAAAATGGTCAAAAAGATAAGAAATGTCATCGCTCCCACGGATTTATCCATTTTTGCATGCCCAAGTGAAACGGTCACGTTGAATCAAGAGACAGCCAGTCTCCACAGGTAATTACTTCCCGCGCGAGATGAATTTTTCGGAGGTGGGAAAAAAATATGACGGGAAACTTGGGCAAAAGATATTCAATAAGCCGGAGCACGGTCCACATCGTTGCAATGAACTCCGCGGGAAGAAAAAAAAAGTGAAATTTTGCGGAGGATTTTGACAAGTACCGAGGGAGGCCTGGAAGAAGAAAAATCCTTCGCAGAAACTAAAACTCTTCAGCGGAAATCTCGAGCATCAAGAGTAGTGGGCCGTTTTTATTTCCCGTGGCGCGCGCGAGTGGTGCGGAATACATAGCATCCGCGCGCTGGCGTCGGCGATGGTGCTCCTCAAGCGAGCCGTGGATACATCCACACAGTGCGGCTTGTACAGCCAAGGACGTCGCCCAAATGCAACGGCCTTTGCGATACCTTTTGTTGACAGGGGTATTAGAAAATTATTCTCTCTCCCCTTAGAAGGAGGTGCTTGCTTTCCACCGCACCAAACGCGTCCACGATGACTTACTCAAATGGAATCGCTTGAATTTGCATGCGCAGAATGAGATGTAGAACCACGCTATCAATATGCATCGACTGCTTCCCGGTGCCCGGTGATGACAGAAAAGGTGCGCAGTTTCAAAGAACAAAGCATTCTCACGTACACGAACACAAAGAGCGCAATAGAAGGTGAAATAATGAACTGACTAAATATTTTTTTTTAATAATTCTCATCAGATCATCCGATTTATCTGCGAGATCTGCTATGTCAGTATTGAAGCAGAGCGTGCTGATTTTTCTTTGTATTCAGAAAAGTTAGAAGAGAAATCAGTATAGAGAAAAATCAGCAACGCTTTCCTGATGACAAAGCAATTATCGCAGAGAGGAAGGAATATCTGACGAGAATACTGAACTTCATGGACGAAACTACGAAGAAATACAACTTGAAGATTAATGTAAAGAAAACCAAAGTTATAGTTCTTTGAAGAAATCTAGAAAACAGAATCACAGTCGAACTTGAACCGCAAAAACTTGCTCAAGTGGAAGAATAATTCTGTCAGGGAATCAGAATCACCAGCAATGGAAGAATCAAGAAAGGTACTGTGAGTAGAAAAGCATATGCAAAGAAGGTATTCTACCAGAAGAGGATTCTGCCTACAGAATAGTTACTACATTCCAGGCTGCCAACACAAATTCTATTACATACACAATACTACCTACCAGGCTTGTAACACAAGACTGGGAGTAAGGAAGCACTAAATTAAAACAAATATTTGGAGCATGTTCTTATATAGCTGTGATGCATGGATGATAACATCTGCAGAGCAAAAGAGATAGGATGTTTTGGAGATGCGGTGTTACCGAAGAATTATGAAGATTAAAGGGACAGAGAGAATCACTAACGAAGGAGGCCTACGAAGAGCTGAAGAGAAAAGAAGTATAATTGCACAAAGGAGAGAATAACTTATTAGAAACATTTTGTGACACAACAGCCAATTGAAAACAATGTTGGAAGGAGAAAGGAATGGGAAGAATCAAAGTGGAACCATAACCACAATAACCAAGAATGGAATGCATCATGCAAATTATGAAGGGCGCCTAAGTGAATAATTATGTAGGAATAAAGCGGTTGGCAGAGAGGAGAGTGAAGTGGAGAGCTGCAGAAAACCAATCTTTGGAGTGATGGCTAATGATGATTATTAAAATATATTATTCCTCTTCCATCTAATATTATATACAAACTATTGTGCGCATCATACGATACGAATATCGATATCAGGCTATAAAAATGTATGATGTAAAAATGCTAAGATTGACATAAGGTACTTCTCCGAGGGGAATTATTTTATTTAAAATTATAGTGAAACTTGAGGTATGTTTTCCCTATTTTATCAGTTCCAAAAGAATGCATTATTATAGAGTATGTAAATGAGGGTATTCCTTAAAAGTTATCTCGTGACAGTGATGGAAAACCCAAAAATGGAAATTCTCATCAAAAGGTCAAATCAAATATCATCCTCAGGCACATTGCGAGGGGAATAACTGCCTCCATTGACGTAGCTCAAAGTAATTTTTTCCTTTGACGAAATCCTGCATAATATAGTGGGAAAACCTAAAATCAAGACCTTGCCTGAGCTACTCAACTATTCAACTTCATTTATGTAAGTACATCCAATGTGACCCGTCCCTCAAAACACAACATATGAAATAATCGTGCTGCTTTCCTCATTGGGACATGGCAGCATACATATTATCGGCGTGTTGAGTCAAGATCTCATGAACTCCATTTTAAAATACCGACCACACAAATATCATTTATGCAATCCATTTCAGCTATCAATCGCACCTTTCTGATAGACCACCTGTAATGGGCGCCGTCGTCAAGTATGGATCAGAACCTAAACGAACTTGATTTGTAATATCATTTTGCGTTTCATGCTAATACCTTTTTGATGAAAAAGACTGAGGCAGAAGAAAAAATTCGCAGTACAGGCAGCAAAAAAATAATCATTAATGCAACGCACTATGTAATGTGAGGCACCGAGTTAAAAGACCTTCGAAATCTGGCATGAGAAAACCACATCACCTCAAATTATAATGTCATTTTGAAAATGAAATTCAGATGAAGTACTAATTGTAAGTTAGAAGTACATATGGACTACAAGATTAAAGTTGCCAAATTAAAAGTCAAACTCTTCATATATAAAGATGGATGGCGATATATGATAACATTATTCTTTAAAATTCAGCCTCACTTTCAAGGTAAGATGACTATTAATGGCAACACTAGTCTAATTATCGACTGGGCAACTACAAAAGCTCTTCTAATGTCGTCTACGCGTACGAAAGGTTATTTAAAAGGTTAAGGTATTGTTTTAAATGTAATCCAAACTATTTTTAATAAAATGTTAATCACTTAAAAATATTTGTTAACAGGGTGGCTAATCTGGTAACTATCTGTGGGCAGGAATTTTCAGTAGAAACAAACACCGTTATTAAGGCGCTTTAGTATGTTAATGAAAAAATATAACGTCTATCTTTTGTGCAACTGCTATAAATTTTCATTTCGTTTCAACTCACCCCAAACTGTTAGAGTAGCATTAAATTTGAATATGCTGAATTAACTAGGGAAAAATATTTTATTCACTTCCTCTTTGAAATAAAACAAAAGCAATATGAGAATGAAGCCTTACGCCCGGGGCCTGCTCTAGCAAGGAATCCGCGAGGTCGTAGACAGGGGTCCCCTTCTGAGAACTCTTTTATTCCGCTTCAGCCTCCTTTGTTCATGTCTACGACTGGGATATTAGCATTATTTATGGAATAGCTCTCCGCGGACCCAGCTTGAGGTACGCCAACATATCGGCCCATGAAATTTTTTTCGCACCGACAAAATCTCCTTTCGGGATTATTGTGCGCGTCAAAAAACTACGATTAGCTGCCACGCCAAAAACTTGACAAGTTTTGTCAGCATGACTGTCAAAAGACGGATGCGTAATAAGGGACAGTAATTTCTTAAAAGAATAATTTAAGAGAACGCTAGACAGGCACAAAAGAGGCGAAGCAATGGCTTTGGTTGAAGGAAATGGATGGAAAATTAAGACCTAGGATCTGGCAAGGCAGACGGCGATCTCATGGGAAAGCCTTTTGAGAGCCATTTGTTTCCGAAAGGTCGACGGCCTTCCCGGGACGAAGATATTAAGTCATACTGGTATGAAAAAGGAGACGCAAATGGTTTTATTCAAGGAGAAGAGCTTCAAGCCTTTAGATTTACCACATATGGAAGTATTTTATACGCTAGGCTTGCCAAGAAAATAAAACTTCGCTCCTTGCACACGGGAAAACGCCTTTCGAGAATAATTTCAGGGAAACCTATCGAAGTCTTGAGAGCAAAATGAAGCAAGTAACACAGTTTCACTGGGATAAGTTAAGACGAGATCTTGAATCAAATTATCGCAGCCGATCTAACCCTTGCATCGAAGAAGCAATTCCATATGCTTAAAATGGGGAATTAAAAGAATATGGCACATAAAAGTAAGAAATATCTGTATTCTTCCAAACCATTTTAAACCAAAGACCGTGGTGCATCGAAAAAAGCATCCTCACCAGGACTAGCCTTTTAAACACGCGAAACAAATCCGGATCCATCAATTCTCTCCCAGTCTTATAATTGCGCCACAATACATTGTTTGTCACTCTACCATCAATAACTTACTTTCCACTTTTGGTGAAGAAAGAGAATTTATTTAGGAAAAATTACCTTTTTAAGGTAGATACTCGGATTCTACGCATAAAAATCCTTAATTCCCACTTAATCCCCCTTAATCCTCCTTAATCCTCCTTTAAAAATCTCCTTGCCGCCTGACACAAACGCTGGCTCCGGGTCAAGGGAGTAATCAATAATATAATTGGATATAATCCAGAAATTTATTTCGCTGCCAGAAACACTATAATAATGGAATGGCCAAACTTGCGTCTTGCATGGTGTCACGCAAATAACCTAACGAAAAACTAATTACATGTTATACCATAAAGTTTACTTATTTCAATAGGGTGGTGCAATTCTCAAATTAAAATCATCATATTGGAGTTATTACAGTTTCTAAATAGTAGATAATAGACAAAAAACAAACGTAGTTGCGGATGCAAGACTTGGGGAGCCCGGCTAGCTACATGAAATCCATTCGCATAAAAGTCTTCATAAATATCTCAAAAAATGTTCCTCAATGAGCTAGTGCTTTGTGACCAAGGTTGCGGGAATAAAATCTAAATACGAAGATAGCATGCGTCTTATTTTCAATTCAAAATGATCATTGAACTCAGAGAAGTAATTAACAAAAAGCGATCACAAAAGTAATTTAAAAAAATAAAAATAAGGATACACTCCGAAAAAATATCGATGGATGGCAACATAAACTGATTAAGATTTTCTTAAAATTCCCATAGATTAAACACCAGTAATGGCGAGAAAATATGGTGTTAAGATGTGATAGATATAAAAATTTGAGATCGACATAAAACATTTGAGTGGTTAAATAATAAAGTACTTACTTCTGTGACTAGAAAACAGATCTAAGTCGGAGGACTCAACTTTCCGTTCAACCAGCTGACTGAGGACTTATGATGGAAGTTTCTGCATTCTGGAGTGCTTCATTCGGCCCTTTAGTGGCCAAGAGATAAGACACTCTCAAAGCTTGGTTACAACCTGCAAGTTCCCCATAACAGAGCCGGATTGTCCCCAAATCTTAATTCAACCGATTTCTATCGGAAAGATTGTAAATCGATGCACAATGGCAAAATTTAGCAATTAAACTCTCCTAAACCTATTTTCTTTCCAATTGACTGATCACAAAACACGGTTTCTCCAAAAAAATACACCATCTTTTTGACGAAGTTGATCGAAATTATACCAAATATTTGAAATCTTCCCATGAGAGACCGATGGTTTCCTCGATTTATGCACACCAATCCCAATCTCTGCCAGGACAATAAGACTATAACGGGTCATTTCTTTACGCCGCTATATTTGCTTTTGGAGACAAGTTCTAAACACTGATATACCAGCCGCATCACCACTGATAAAAGTTGGGCCAAGTTGATTAACAGTGAGTATATTCCAACTCTGTCAGCGATGGCGCGAACCTACGAAAGCCACCCGAGGACTATCAGAAGGGCGAAATGCTGGGCCTAAACGTAATGTAACCAACATTTAACCAATCAAATAGCCCAAAGCCTCATTTTATTTGTGCTTGTTTTTTAATTACGTGTCATTAATCCCCTCATCACACCTGTAACACCCCGCATGATTTAATACCTCGTATCATCCATAAATTAATAGTAGTAGTAATACTTATCAGTGATAGTATGTTAACCCGTGTACTAAATATTAGTCAACGTACCACTCCATTGGTTTCTGGTTTGACCTTGAATTTTTCTCCGAACTACTTTCTGCTCCTAGCCTATCGGCCAGATTAGCGTGCGAGGTTCTTATAAGCGCCGAGACGAGGGTTGCATGCCTAGAGTGGAATCACCCAGTGTCACACACCCCGTACCACACACCCAGTACCACACACCCCGTACGGTATTTCGTAGGTGAAAATAAAACCACATATTACTAAACAAATTAACTTGACTTCCGACCTCACTTGTTTTCCCCACTGGTTGCGATTCACTACGAATACCGTAACGAAACACCGTAACGAATAAACAGTATATAAATAGCATGTGATGCTTCAAAATTGAAACCGAAATATAAGCATTCAAGGATACCCCGCTGTTTAGGCGATTTCAGTAGGGGAGAATAAAGAAGAAGATGGATTACAATGGCAATTAGGAGGGATTTTTGCTATAGGATGTATGGTAGTAAGTATTCAAGAAGGGCAAGGGCCTAGCCACGTTGAAACACCGGTTCCCGCCAGAACACCGAAGTTAAGTAACGTTGGGCCCGGGCGCTGGTTGGATGGGCAACCCTCCATACCTCGACTAGGCGTGGTTGAAGAAGCGATACTCCCTCCAGACCACCAGGAGGCCAGAGGGAGATGTATACCCAGACAGGGAAGGTTAGAGGGAGGACACCCTCTATACCTGTACTGGAGAGGTTGGGGGAAGCCACTCCTCCATACCTCTACCGTGGTGCTCTTGTCCCCTGTCTGCAAGTGGCAGACAAGGCAAGGGGTTGGTTCAATGTACCAAGAAAGTCCTATGTATTCAAGAATATACTCACATAAGAGCTCCCTTCCAGCGGAAAAGTAAGACGTGGTGACTTGAGTCCTGAAAATTAAGAAACCGTAAAATATAGTTCCATAATTCGAACTTCATAGATTTAAAGATGCACAAGCTATCAAAATTATGATTTTGTATTTTCAATCATCAAACCTTGCATATGTTCAGTAATTTTCATTATGAAAATACGGAACAACAAATAACCTTAGTGTAGTAAATATAAGCTCTTTCTAAAACAGTTTAACAGGAAGTATGTGTAGAAAGCAAATATTTCAATCCAAGGAATAAATTATAAAGCATTAGGTAGTCCTTAGGTACGAAAAAAAATATTAAACATATAAATACTTTGTATTAATAAATTAAGGGTAGAAAAATTCGTAAACGTCCTAGCCGACTTATATCTGTGAATCAATTGTTCACCTTTGATATTTCCAGTACATAAAAATATTCAAATAGAATGCACTCGTCAAAAAGAAGAAATAACGTAAATTATAAAATCAATGGTCTGCGAGTTTACTTCGTAGAATGAATGCATTTTAGGCAAAATGAAAACTTGGTTATATTCTACAGAATTTTATTAAGAACACGACCGGTTTCGACCTTTTCAGGTCATTCTCAAGTGTTACAATCTGTTGTAACACTTGAGAATGACCTGAAAAGGTCCAAACCGGTCCTGTTCTTAATAAAATTGTGTAGAATATAACCAAATTTTCATTTTGCCTATAATGTAAATTATAATAATAAATTGATAATTAATTGGTCCTAAATAAAATAATAAATTTTATTTGGCACCATTTCCACCTGATTTCGAGATGCTATTAATCTCTCAATAAAATAATGCTAAAAATTAATTTGAATATAAAAACTCTCAATTTGACCCCCAGACACTTACTACCTCTTTAAGAAGACGATATTAAACAAGAGCGGTGTCTTACTCTGATACAACACAAAGAGAAAACAACATGCACTCTTTTCCTAAACTAAAAACAATGTATGCTCCTACAAAATGGCCTCACAATCAGCAGTGCTTCCAATTGCCTCCTTTTTCTTTCTCTCGCCGCACTCCTTCATTCCCTTCACACTCACCTCATTAACTTTAATCAACCTCTGCTGGTTTCCCCCTTCCCTCCCCGCCCTTCTGCCATCCTCCGGAGCCGTGGCACTTCATTCCTCTCCCAAGGCTATCCTTCCAAACCCTCATTCCACGACCAAACACGAAGTTACCCCTTTCGCCCTTCTTCTCGATTCCCGGCAACACAGAGCAGACTCCCATTTTTCTTTCCAGCAGGCAATATTCCCCGCTCAACGTAATTTTTTTTCTTCCACCCAGTCTAGAGACATTAAAGTTCACCTTCATTATTGCTTTACTCCCTCCGTCAATTCATCTTGGTGGGGGTCCACGAAATAACCACTTCAGCGCCACCTCGTGTACCTGGCGTCGGTGAAATGGACACATTGCACTTAATTTCATTCATGCTATATCCAACTCCGAGGTCTTTGGAACCTTCACCTTCATCTACTGAATGCTGAGGGCTAACCAGCCAAGAGCATATCATGTTTTCTCTCTGGTGCCAATCACAAATGTTAGTTTCTGGCTCCCATCAATAGATACAATGATTAGCAAAATATACCGTAAAAGCGTTACACATGAAATGGACACGATTTCAGTTTGAAGAAGAACATGAAAGAAATGGAACCAAATCGTAATCAATTCGATATGGTGATCGCAAATCTGATATTTGTTCATCGGCTACTTGCATCATTTCTGAGAGACGCGTAGTTGAACTTAATAGTTTAATTTTTAAATTACATTGAGTTAGGATTTAATCTGACAAAAAAGAAGCTGTAAAATAATCATAGTTAGGTATATTTATCAACAATATCTTAGTGCTTTGTAATTTACATAGTATTAATTTAATTCGAAATTTGTCGGTCCTCACTCGCACCACATTGCTCATGGAGAATACTTAGAACTTAAGAATAAATGCGTATCTAGCATTAAAAATCAACAACAATGAAGAATGTCACTTGCATTGTTATCGGAATGTAAAATCATGGCGCAACTTAAAATTTAAAAAATTGACATTCTCAACTTCACTACGCTCTTCTCGCAAGCTACAGATGAACGACAATCAGACTCGTGGAGTCAGTACATGGAGTTTTAAAAGATAATGTGCCTTTTATTTCATTTTGTTCCATACACAAAATTAGTGTCCATTTTAAGATATTTTGTGGTAAGTATAGGGTCTTTCCTCTGTCATTATTACATTATTTCTGTCCTTTCTCCGCCTTAAGAATGACATAGTCCCAAAAGTGATAAATAGTTTCATGCAAGAAGATGAAGAAGTAACTGCAGAGCTGAAGAAATTTCACAGAAAAACGAAATATATATTTCAGGATCTTAAATCTCCCTCCATTTTTCCGGAAACTGAGAACCAGTGATTTTCGTCTTGCAAACTCACCTATGTTAACCAAGTAAATACCAAATTCGAAGAAATATTCTGTCACTATTTTGCGATTCTCTCGGAAATAATCAAGGCTACGTTGCCGACACATCTACAACTATGTAATGTCTATGTATTGTATATGTGTATGTAATGACTATATAATAGTAATGACACGTCTACAACTATGCTTTAAAAACACACCACTCTTCCATTTAAGTTTAAGAAAGGTATATTTTTTCGAACTGTATGGAAATTGCCAAGTTTCTTCTTTCGGCATACTCCGCGTCTTGATTGTTAAAACGCCACCGTGTCTTCTCCTTTGCCGGAGATCTTCTCAGGTTAATTAATATAAGCACGTAATGTAAATAGATACCTGAATCCTGGGCCCCATTAACCTTGAGGAGGTCACCGGAAAACGAGAAACGTTGGTGTCAACAAAATACAGACGCGGTAGTCTTGAGTATCTCAAAAGAAAAAATCCAGTCTACGAATATATATCATGTATTGAAATGATTTTTTCCAGGTGTTTTGTTTACGAATCAATAATAATTTTTGCGAGAGCAAATAGCCAGCAATATTTAAACGCTGGTCTTTCATGAGTCAAGGAATCAGACAATTTTCTGCAACCAAAACACCATATCTTGGAATACTGGATACAGAAGTTTAAAACGGAAAGGCAAAAGGGTAAAGGGAATAAGCGACGGAAGCGTTTCAGACATAATCAATACAGAATTCTTTCTCAAAGGAAGACAAAAAAGTGAGCAATTAACCAGTGGAAATTGATGCTCTTCTCTTATTTGATTTCCTTTCTTTGGCCTTTGATTTCACTCATTTCCCCACGGCCGAAGATAAACCAGAGCATGCAAACAAACTCAATATTCAAGGGCAATATATATTTTACCAGTCCGCTCTCCAACACTCCACGGTCTCAAACTTCAATCTCATTCATTCAAAGGGAGCATCGTCCAAAGTCTCTAAGTCGAATATTGCTCGGAATTCCTCTTTCTTGCAAAATACCAGCGTGCGCTCTTGAAGCTATTCATATCAAAACTTTACGTGAATATACCATCCCGCTTAAAAGTACTCTTCACATGCATCCTTTCGTTCTATTTACCATATCCTCTTCCAGCTTTATCTTGGATCTCAGTAAAATTCCAAGTTATCAAGCGGCTACTTTTCCTTACTATGCCATCGTTCTTATTAATTCAGTTCCCCTTAACAAAAGATACAAAGACTTTTTCGAAACAAAACTGACTTCTTTAAGGCAGTTAATAGCCAATACAACAAAAGGGGCACGGTCAAAATCTACAAAGCCTCTAAAATTTTTGGGGAATATTGATATTAGTATATTAAAGAAACTGAAGTGGAGTCTAGAGAATATCAAATGAATGAAAAAATATTTCGAAAGCTCTTAAAAAAGCAAAACAAAAAGCAATTAATTGATGTCAAAAATTCAAAATTTGATATCATAAAAAATGTGAAATATTTACATAAATTTGGTATGATTACACAGAAAATGCATAAATTTCTCGGTTTTTGATATTTCTTTAATGTATATATCCAGTAAAGCAATTCTTGTGAAACTTAACTTGTCACAGTAAACGACATTATTTAAAATTAAAAAAATATAAGCAAATATTTAATGGAATTAGACGAAACAAAAAAGCAAGTGCGTGCGGATTTATTTGATTTCAATATGACATAAATCTTAATGCCCTTGAGCACTGGTCTATCCCAATATGTACTGAACTCATGCAGGGAACGGGAACATTAATGGTTGTTTCTATCGGTCATTAAAATAAATCACCTGAAGCCCACTATCACCTAACTAAAAACATGCTGGGAGCTAGTGATTCTAGCTTCACAAACTCCCAACATATTGCAAACAATCTAGTATCCTTCCCAAATGCATAGTATATTCTCATTAGTAATAATTCCACATCATAGTTCTCATGTTGTAGGTTAGAGCTATCTTGAAATAATGCAATAGAATCTATTTCGTAAATTTTCTTACATATTCTCCTTGCGTGATTGCTAAGTACAAAATTATAATATTTTCATTCCCATTTTTACAAGATATTTTTGACTTGGAATAAAACAAAAATTCTCATTATGGTGTCTATAAACTTCACTATCTATTTTGAATGCTTTACTCTAGTTAAGTAAGGCTTACTAAGGAGATGATTTAAGGTGGATAGTCCAAGTAATATAATTTTTTGCTGAACTCTTAAATACCAAAATGGAGACGCTCCCGATTTTGGGTTAATAACTCCCAATGGTTTTCTCATTTCTCATTAGTATTTCTTTTGCTTCTGAGTTTTACTCAACCACTTAGCATTCAACCCATACACATGATTACGCTCTCTACTGGTGTATATTGAATATTTTGTGCAATGATTACTAGTTTGTCTGGGTTTAACAGTAAGGAACAATAAGATAATCACTTTTATTGTAAGTTTCGTATACAAATTATAATGTTCCTTTCATCTGGTTGCAATTTTTACATACGAATTAATGCAAAATAATATGGATGTTCACTGTTTCATCATTCTGAAAAGAAAACTTAATATTTGAATAGCAATTCAAGATTTCTTACATCACGAAGAGTTTAACTCAAGTGCAAAGCCCCACGTCCTCAAATCTGCCAACGCCAAAAATTTTCATATTTTTATCCAACCCAAATGGGACTCAATGGGAATTGTAAAAGGTGGGCAAAATTCGAATTTTCTTTAAACTCACTAAAAAAATCGGAACCTATATTTTTTTGGGCCACTTAAACCGAACATGATTTAAAAAATCAAAATAGCTGGTGCATTTAGGTGAGTTCAACTCATCCATCGCCTTTAATTATTATGTATGTACCTCGCATTGCATAAGCCATTGAGGCATTTTATTTTACTAATTTCTCGAGTTACGAAACATAAGGGGAGCTGTTCCTTAATTTAATTATTTCACTAAAATTCTTCTAGAATAATGTTGCAGTATCGCTACCCCGACCCGACCCATTCTTGTAAATTTTCATTCATTATTAACCTCTGCCAATAAAAATATTGAGCAAAACTCATCGCAATTATTGACAGTTAATTTTCTCTATTTTTATTAATTAATGTAATAGCTATTTAAAATGAACATTATTTGATGGGGTGATTCAATTGACCGGAATTGAAAATGCTTCATTGAGCTTCTTACTTGCAAATCGGTTTTAAAGCTGACCCTGTGTGTAGTCGTCCGTGCTAGCGACAAAGTGAGCTGCAATATTACCAAATTAGCACTGAATTATGCGCGTACGTTTATACTTATCGAACTGTCAAATGCATTTCTCTGCAGCTAAAAAATAACTCTATCCAAAACACCATAAAAAAGTTTAGAAATTGAAATACTTTTGCGAATGTCTACCGTTCCTTGTAAGTCATCAATCGAGGTCTGAACGAAGACGCAGAATTGGACATCAATGGAGAAACAATTATGTCAGACACGATTCCTAGGATCCATCTCTGCCCCGGAAGCATCATCTATATACTCCCACTTTTCCTCCACTCAACAGATTTCGCCTCTGGCGTCGCAGCCGTCTCCACCGCGATCGTATTACTCCTCCCCCGTTCTCTTGCGATCCTCGACCGTACGTATGTGCAAATTCATGAGCTCTGACTGTCAACTCAGCCATGCCTCTCCCCCTCCGCCACACCACCCCGCACCGCCCTGCACCGCGCGCTCCAGCTGACGCGATTCTTCTCGGGAGACTGAAAATATCACCCAGTCTGCCGTCGTCTGGATCGCACAGCCTCCCAAGCTTCGTCCCCACTCCGATTCCGAATCAAAACAGTCCCTTGTCTCCTCACCCCACATTGAACTTGGCCGGCTCGAATTTCATCAATTTGCATTCTAATTCAACTCCCGTCTCCACACACGATTACCCATTTTTTATAATGCATTAAACGTGATACCACTCTCAATGTCAGCTTGCCCCAGCTGCGTGGAGGAATTTGGAGGTTTCTGAAATGACGCGCTCGACCTGAAAATCTTAAAAAAGAATGGAACTTTGTGGCGCAATTTATTTTTTTTTAATTAACTGAAGTTAATAACTATACTAAAAAATTGAGCTAATCTAAGTATCGATGAAATGCTATATAGATTACAAAATGGATTTTTAATGATAGCTATCTGACAACAAACAATAGAGATATGTTGAGGGAAATCTTTTTTCAAGGCATATAAAAGCAACAATTCAACTCAACTGGCGGAGACTTTCTTGAGAAAATAATTCAATAACAACACCGAGGAGGCCATTAAAGGATAAGATGCAGGAATAACCTTCACGGTCCCTTATCATTCACAGTGATACTATGAAAAACGAAGCCACGCGCTGTATTATCAAATAATAAGCCGCTGTGGCTCACAGCAGAGACATACCGGATCTTAAGAAACAAGCTTGCTGCCTGGAAACTATGGAAGCACTCTCCCAACCCCTACACCCGTGAGTCCTTTGTCCATCTTCGCCGTCACACTCGACATCTTCTCCGTCGTGACTACACGGACTACATCAAAAGAATTACTTGTGACATCAAGGTAAACTCCAAGAGATTCTGGTCGCTGATTAATACCAAAAGAAAAACCCGTCACATCCCGCATAAACTCTCAGCCGGTGTGGTGACATATGAAGGTGACGCCAGGCCCTCGGGCTTCAATGATTACTTCTCCTCTAATTTCACCCCTTCTCCTCCTAATATGAACCTCCCCCCTGTTCATCCGGTTTCCGCTCTTTCCCTTGCGTCTATCTCTACCTCTCCTCGCGAAATCCTAAAGTATCTGTCATCCCTACCCATTAGCAAATCAACCGGTTCGGATGATATTTCCTCAATTTTCCTTCATCGTACGTCTGGCGCTCTCTATATTCCCATCTACATCATTTTTAACAGATTCTTTTTATCCGGAACTTTCCCAGCGCAGTGGAATAACTCCAATGTAACCCCATTTTGAAATCCGGTCCTAAGGATAAAATTGAAAATTATCGCCCCATTTCCATTTTACCAGTGTTGTCCATAATCTTTGAGCGTATTCTCCATGATCGCATTCTTCATTTCACTCTCCCATACATCTCACCCTTTCAGCATGGTGTCCTTCCTGGTGGCTCCTGCCTCACTTATCTATCCATTTTACATCATCACATTATTTCTGCATTCGAAAACGGGTCGCAACTCGACGTCTGTTATATAGATTTCTCTAAAGCTTTCGAATCCGTCAATCACAACCTCCTTCTACACAAACTTCAGTCCCGTTACAATATACATGGCCCCATATTATCCCTTATTTCTAACTTCTTGAATTCTCGCAACCAGCGGGTTTTAATAGATGGAATTTCCTCGAAATATTTGCCAGTTACCTCTGGAGTCCCCCAGGGCAGCGTTCTTGGTCCCCTTCTTTTTGCACTCTATGTAGACGACCTAATTGAAGATGTTCTACCCTCTGGTTGCAGCATTCTTTTATATGCAGATGACTGTAAAGTGTTTAGAGCAATTAATAGTGCGGCGGATTCCCTTAATTTACAGTCATCTCTAAATGCCATCGATAGCTGGTGCGCCAAATGGAAACTGCGCGTGAATCCTGAGAAGTCTGCTGCAATATCCTTCTCCTTAAAACGCAAAACCATCTCCTTTACCTACGAACTTTCCAAGCACCCTATACCTTCTGTTAGTTCCCATAATGACCTAGGGGTTACCTTTGATCAGAAGTTGATGTTCCATGAACATATTTCTAGTATTTCTAAAAAGGCAATGTCGATAGTGGGAATTCTCTATCGGCTCAAGGAAATAACGGACCCATTTGCCCTAAAATCTGTGTTTCTTGGATGTGTACAACCCATCCTAGAATATTGCTCTCCCATCTGGTCAACTGCGTCCCCCACCACTCTTAAATTACTCAACCGCCCCCTTAACTTCTTTTTAGCCATAGTCCGTCATCGCGTGCCCTCCCTTAGACATAGCTCATGTGTAGAAATCTTATCATCTCTTGGCCTATCACACCTCTCCCTTCGCCGGCTGACTTCGGACCTTAAATTCCTGCACTCCATCATGAATGGGTCCTTCCGCTCTGATCTTCTTCTTTCCTATTTTTCACTCCGCATCCCAGCCCGCATCACTCGCAATATGAGTCTGTTACACACACCCAAATCCCGTCTCTCCATTTCCCAACGATCACTATTCTACCGCCTACCTTCATCTTTCAATGCCCTAACCAATAGTCACCCCACCCTTGACCTCTTCTCCTCACGCAACGTCTTTTTCTCCCAACTGAAACCTAATGTGTAACATTTATGTCATCTTCGCCTCATTTTTGCCTTGTTTATATTTTGAATTATTCTGTTTTGTTTCTACAACTATTGTTGTTTTTTTTATTTATTCTGTTTATTGAACCCAATGTAAAGGCCTTAGTTGCTGTTTTTGGAGTTTTTGATAAATAAATAAATAAATAAATTAAAAATTGCCTCCACTCCTTAATGAAATAAGGCAGGTGACTAGAAAAAGAGCTTTTGATTCAAGTTTTTTCATTTGGATTCCAAATTTCATAGGCAGGAGCTAGTATTCCAGAGTAGTTCGCTACAACTAAAATTAATCATTTAAATCCATGGGCGCATAATGCTTCTCTTAATTCACTCAATGAAATACAGTTATTTACTTATATCGGAATGACTTCCGGCTGAAGGCATAGTCGGAAAGACTATGTGGAAATACTTCGAGTAAATGCCGCTTGTAAAAACATTGACTCTAACTTAATCATCCGCATTGAAATTAATGAGTCAGAATTAGATATACTCCAAAACAGTCTGAATAATGACCCAATGAACTTACCAAAATATATTATCAGGTCCAAATATGTATTTTTTTAAATTCTGGTATACATTCTAACCATGGCGTCATGATAAAATGAAAGCAATTTTTTTTAGTATTTTTTGTTAATAACCAGTCAAAGGAATGACCCCCGCCCCCCCCAATCTTATCGTCAACGTCAGCCTCAGTAAACAGGCAAAAGATTAAACCTTCTCGCGAGCCAAATTACTGTGGCAAATGAAACTCTCCTGGTCAAATTATGTAGACTAATTAAAAGTAACAATTGTACTAGCCGTATCATTCTAGGTCAATTAACCGATATCCGCGAGAATGTCTAAGATATTTCTAGGATGCAATTACGCTCTGGCTTTTTCCTTGTTTGCCCTCCACCCGAAAAATAAAGGTTCATTTTAATACGATAACTCGAAGACCCAACACTAAAAAAAACCTGAATTAAGGCGTACGATGACGCAGTTACCATATTCTGACATTCATCTATTAGTTGAAGAGAGATAAAATGTTCCGGATAGATAAAAAAATTATCTTTATGATTAGGTGCACGGGTGTTAAATCTCCGACATGAATACGAGAAAATCTAAAGAATATAATTCATTATTCCTGTATTTTACTGTTCATATTAGCCTTGCGTAGTTGCAAATAGTTGCAAACTTTCAGTGGAAGTATGCGCCTCATAAAAGGACGCAAACATTTACAAAAAGAGTGAGCGCAATCACTCAACCGATTCACCCTCTGGTCGTGACACATTTATCTATATTTTTTCAACCTTATTTGAGCGTAAAATTGAAAGGTTATTTCAAAAATATATTTCATGGACTACATCAACATCATTATTCAATTATATAGATTTATACGTTATGCTCACAGTTGTACTTCACCCTCAAAACGTAAGAGTAAACATTCCATTCAATAGCAGAACTTCACTACCTAGAAGCGATGAAAATATGTAAACGAGCGGGGTTCAAAGAAAGGCACAGGAAATAACAGAATACGAAGGTAAAAGAATTTTTCTTTTCCCACCATGGATATTGTGTAATTGTTATATCACTGGAAACTATAAGCAGGCTAATGCGATTTAAACGTAAACATTCATTCTAATGCTCCTTTCTACAAATTTTTTATTTACAAAAATGCAAACGTTCCTTAGCAATAACCTATAAAATCGAAGCAAATTCGGAACTGTTTTAATTTGACTAGTTTGCTTTTAATGCCTGTAGAGAATAAATAAAAACAGAGAAATAAAATACTTTCGAAGCAACAGGTAGAAACTTAGCGATACTCGAACAACACTCATTCCGATTATAACTGGGATTTGCTGGTAAAGAATTATGTAGCTGGAAAAGAATGATGATGAAAGGCATAAGTATATGTGAAGTATTTCAGAAGCCTTCATATAGCTCTCTGGTGTAAAAATGTTAGGGAAGTCCCTATAACATAAAGTCATGATTTGAACCCTATGTCAAAACTCCTTTCAGACACCCTAAAGGATAAGACGTTTTAACAAAACTCTAAACATGTCCCCTCTGTAACAGTTAACCAGTCAAAACGCAGAGGTAAAAGCCGAAACGATCCGTATTAAAGACGCTCTCAAGTTAACACAATTTTCTATATAGCATGCTACCCCTAGTGTATTAGATTGCATCGTCCATATGGAATTAAGGTATCTTCACATAGCCAACAATACAATATTTCTCACTTACCGACCAAGGTTTCGGCTTATGAAGTCATAATCAAGGCCAGAGTTCACTTCATTCCATATGAACAATTGAGTAACACGAAATTACGCGGGGAAACATTTAGTGTATTTCAGAGTCCCTTAGCCGAGGCGTAGTCCTAGCCCGCGTCGACGCCCCAGGCCGTGCTAAATGAGAGTGGCAAGCATAAAGGACGAGGGCCGAGGGAAAAGACCCTTCCTGCGCCTTGGTAAATAGTTGCTGTCAGCCGTGGGATGAAACCGTGAAAATGCCGAGTGCATCCCAAATAGGGTCTAAACGCCCCGAGGACAGACATGCTAGGGTGCGAGTCGGAGAAAGCTCTACTAATAAAAGCCGTAATACCGCGATCCACGCACTCCGAGGGCATTAATTTCTGCAGATGATCTTCCCGTTACGTGATACCCTCAACACGTCACCCTGTACCCTCTCGGGGTGGGGGGGGGGGAGTAGACGAATGTTGCAGGAAAGAAAACTGTGGAAAGAGAAGGAATGGGAAGGGGGGGTATTATCCGGAGGTTTTTTTTCGAGTGAGATCAGAGAAAATCAATCTGAAGGACGGAGTCTCACATCTTTCCCTCATCATTTACCGGAACAATTTCCCAAACTAGCCATTTCCGATATCCACCTCACTTAACGCTAGTTTCAGCATATTCCGCTGAGCTTGATCTGCCCTCTTTAACCTCGTGAACCTCTTTAAACTGCTAAAATCAATAAATTTGGAATGAACTTGTATTCCTTGTTTTAGAGCTCAAAGGTTCGCTCAGGAATAAGGATTGTGAAAAATTAAGAGGGGATTTATGATAGTTATTGTTTTTTATAAATTGACGTGCGTGGATGACATGACTAAATTACTGTACAAACAGGTGAACAAAAATTGTTTCAAGTGAAACCACAATTTTAGGTTCGTTTTAAAGACTTGAGAACACGATTAAAATCTATATTTTGTCTTTAGACTACGAGGAAAATGAAAGCTTGCGAAAAAAGTACAGCGGTAACAACAGTTTTTCTCACGATCGTGTTGAGTCATTTAGGAAAAATTATTTACATAAAGAAGGGAAAGACGTATTACGTTGAGAAATTATAAGGGCGAGCTTTGGATAAAAAATTCAATAGCATTAATTAGTCGCTTTCGGTTAATAGACTTTTTGTATGATGCACAGCATTTATCCATTATGAAATAAAAAATTTAAAATGGCTGAAATTATCAGGCAGATAGAATAAGACTGATTGAAGGAAAAATGAGGAAAAATTATACCTCATCTCATTCTTGGTGATATGAACTACCCAGTAACCACTACTGTAACAGGTTTGCGAAAGGGAATTGCAGTATCAGAGGAATCCTACACTAAAGCACGTAAAAGTGTTGAATGTCACCCACCTCTCCGGGTAGAAGATGACGTATGAACACATAATGAGAACGATAAACAAACCGTAAAGACTTTCTTATCTGCCTTTAAGATGCATAAGTAAAGACTTATTGTTAGTATCAACAGTATGCAAATATTAAAGATAAACTCACGGTTATTGAAACAGTGTGGTAACTTTGTGATTTTCAAAACCAGTTTTTATGCTGCCGATAGATTTAATCGTTAAGGTGACGTCATTAGATGACACCTTATGATGCCGCTTTTGCAATGAAACCGGTCGTCAACTAATAATTCCATCATCCAAATTATAAAGCTATGATAGCGATTCAGACAATATTCAAGAACACGAGACTAAACATTATGAGGTTCAGATATTCACGCGAAGTCGAAAAACAAAATAGTGGCCATAGAAGTTAAACATTTGAAAACTCGACACATGCAAGCAGGCAGTATCCGCTCGAGAGTAAAAATAAGCACGAGATCACAACCAAATATTCGGGCCAGGAAAAACGTTTTGACTCCGTTTCAGGTATCCTTGCGCCTACTCGCAGAAAAAAAGAAACTGATTGAAATCAATACGGAAAATAAAAGTCACTCTCACGCACTCCTGCCTGCAATGTTATTTCTTTTTTTCCTCCTCGCGAAAAAAAGAACCAACACCACACCAGCACCCGTTGTTACACACACCTGTGGCGATGTCCAATATTTTCCAAGAGATTGGGACACGGCTCTAAGAGTGAGTGAAGAGATCGGTAAAAGGTTATTACTTCAGTCGGGGCGGGATCGGGGCCGGTTCAGAGGGGGGGGGGGGGTGAGGGTGTGGGAAGAGGAAAAAAAATAGAGAGAGCAATTTCAATGAAATGGGCCGGGAGCGGAGAAATATTTCATGAGGAACTAGAATTTTCCCGCGTTCCACGAAGGAGGAGTTTAACTTTTTAGGAAATAAGGGGTCGGGCCGCCGTACATTCGTGCAAATAAAAGGGAGCCGCCGCGATTAAGAATGTTTAGTATTCATGAGAAGGGAGGTCGGGGGAGGGGTGGGTGCTGAGTGAGTGAGTGAGGGTGGGAGGAGGGTCAGGGGTGAAAAGGGATAGGGAGAGAGCTGCGGCGGCCCTGCCTGCTAGGAGAGAGGAACGAATGTGCGACGGGGACAATTTACATGGGCACACTTTTATCTGCGATTAAAAATCTGGCAGATGATGAAGGAAAGACGGTCGTTCGGGGGGGGAGGGGCGGTGGGTGGGGGGGGGCGGTGGGGGGGGGCGGTGGGTGGGGGGGGGGGGAGCGAGAAGGAGAGGGGCGCGTGGCAGGGGTCGAGAATGAATTCGAAATTGGTTCGGTCACGAGGGGATGGCGGGGGTCGGCTCGGGGAGGAGGAAATCCTTGACAACAAAATGGAATTGGACCTTGACACCGACGTCGTCCCTCCGAGCCAACCGAGCGGGTAATTCATTAGCCCGCGCGTGTATCGAAAGGAAATTGGGGGGGGGGGGTAAAACCGCCGATTTGAGCAAGTACTACAGCCAAGTCGTTGATTTACGACCGCGTCCGCTCGCGAAAGACCGGTCCTAGAGCAACTTGAGCTTGAGCCGGATGTTCATAATTTATTTTTGTTAGATTTTGACGGAAATATTTTCTTAAATGATAACTTCTTCTTTTAGGATCACCTACATCTGGATATAAATGTTCATACATACCTTCTCATTAAACGGAAGTCTTATTAGGGTTAATGAACGCTAGAAGCAATTGTTATCGGCGTAAATTTGTGGAATTGACACACTACTCATGATTTGGATAAAGAAATTCTCTGTTATATATCACCCTTTTTATTTTGACACTTACTTAGGAAAATGAAATGAAACCATGAAAAACAGGCCAGGTCAGAAAATTAAAAGTGTGGAAAATTAAAAAGTTTCTTTATCTTGGAGATAAAATGAATTTATTATTAATGAATGTTGCCTTTTTGCGCATCTTTATTCACATTCTCAAGTAGGTGAAAGGCTCGGGTTTTGACCGGGTGCAGAACGTTCTGGGTGTTGATTATCCCTCTCAAAAGTACTCGTAGGCATGAGTCACTGGTCTTTTGCCCCTATTCTATATTGAAGTTATTTTTATGCTTTTTATTTTCCAAGACCTCCTCCATGATTGATGATCAAGCATTGGTTTGTCAGTCAGCTAAGGAGTTTAAGTCAATGATGAATGCAGAGTGGCAGTGCGAAAGGTATGGAATGAAGATAAATCATAAGAAGACGAAACTGATGAGATTTTGTTAAACTAATAAAACTGAGAAGCTTACGTATCTGGGTTGTTTTTTTGGAAGTAAACGACTTTAATGGTAGGGAAATCAGATCTAAAAATGTTCTAGTTAAAGAAGCATTTTCGAAGAGAAGGGAATTAATGAAGAGGGTCTGAAAAGAGAAGACTGGTAAAGAAAAGACTGGTGAAATCTCTTATGTAGAGCGTGGCGCTTTAAGGGTCGGAAACTTAGTCATTGCGAAGGGAGGATGTACGTAGACTTAAGACGTTTGAGATGTGGGTTTGGAGGATGGAGAGGATGAGCTGGGTGGCGAGGAAACGATCAAGGATGTATTGGATATAGTTGAAGAGGAGAGGAGGCTGGTGGCGGAGGTTTAGAAAAGGCAGACGGGATGTGCGGATGGCGTTTTGAAATGTGAGGGCATGTTGGAGAGGAGGAGAGAACGCTGGGGAAGCGTGGCAAAGTAAGGAAGAGGTTAGGAATTCAGGACGAAATAAGAGGAGACAGATGATATGAGGAGTTTAAGAGAAATCAGCTGGCGATCCATCAATATTAAGAAAAGTGTATTGATGTCCCAGATTTTGGGACGCTGGGATAATGACTGTCTTAAAACCTATAGGTTTATATTGATTTAGATTGGTATACCAATTAGCAGGAAGAATATCCAAATGAACATAGCTTTCGATGGTTTCATTTCATGAACGCTACAAGCTTATGTATTGTTTTTAGAGAATCACTTCTAATTTGCACTAGCTTCCCCTGGCCGGCTTTTCCATAAAGTTACGTTGACCATAAATAAGGATTAATTAGGCAAGACCTATCGCTGAATCCTTATTGACGTAACCATTTCTCCTTTGTTAGGGTAATTTTTATACTAAGGGTTTGCAACACAAATTGCACCCATCGCAGTAATGACTTAACAAACCCATGATACTTCCACTATTTCGCTCTATATGTGAGGCTAGAATAGACAAATAAGAAAATTATCGCGTCTCGGGAAGGAGAGGAGCTCAGATGATGGCACGGATGGATGGCACTGCGTCGGCCAGTGCACGGGGCCCACGCTTCGTCTTCCGTTACGGCAAAAAGCACAGAAATATACTAAGAGAAAACGTGCGAATGTATTCCCAAGAATGGAGGATAACAACACGGTCTATCTAAAAGAGATAGTCGACATGGTCACAAAAGTTTTATTTTCATATTTAAATTGAAAATTGATGGACATTATTTTTTTCCTAGTATTATTTCAACATTCTAAACATTTTTATACGAAAGTTCTGGTAATTCTGAAATAGTTAATACCTTATTTATTTATTTTTAAGTCACCGTATTCGTCACAAAAACAAACTGCTCTTATATAAAAAGGCATTATTTCTTATTTTGAAAACGAGACGAGAGTCTCGTACGAGACTCGAGGCCGAGACAAGTCTGAGATTTACGAGACGAGATTCGAGACGTGACCCGAGTTCTGAGACTGAGACGAGACTGATTCGTGCCTCATCTCATCTCGTCTCGCGGCAACACTAGTGCCTGTTAAAATGTCACCATTATTCCAAAGATTTTGCGTGGGTATTAAATTATATTCTGTTTCATCCTGAAACTATAGGAACGAATAGTGGAATGCTTCAATGGATGTTTCGATCTGCTTTTGTTGGAGTATTGAACAGTATATCGTATGAAAAAATTTAACCACCTATCAGTTAGACAGAAATGACGCCGGGCTGTATATTTTAATTAAACTGAAACGAGGCTGGAATAGCTTTGATCATAAATTGCATGTGAAGACCTGGAGCTATACATAAAAAGTTCGGTACAGTTCACGTGGTATCTATCATGGGAACAACTGGCCTAGTTTACTTTTGATTCCTCGTGCCAGCTTTATGTATTCGCCTCTTATGCACTCAAAATTAAAAGGTAATGAGACAAAGTCAAAACGCCATCAATGAGAAGTAAAATATTATCGAAAAAGGTAGTAATATGCGGCTATGAATTCGAAATGGTGAGTTCAAAGGTTTTAATAACTAATAATTTAATAGGGTATGAAAAATTTCTCATGATTGGTTAGCGTCATTTCTAAGAAATAAGAGATTTTTTATCTCAAAACCTGCTTTTTCACCAATTTATCTTCAAAATGACGCAGTAGTAAAAACAAAGTTTCACACAATCCAATACTTTAATATTTTACATTTCGACATCGATTTTAAAAGAATCATGTGGACATTGTGAATACTGTTTCCATAAGTCCACTATGCACCGTAAAGTATTTCCTTAAATGAGAGACTTTCTCTGTAATCTTGCTCTTCGTTGCAGTGTTGTAGTTCATTTAGCATCAAAGAAAGCATTTTTTTAGTATTGTTTTGGACGCTGAATTGCACTAATCATCGGGAAATGGATTTATCTTTCACTTTAAATTTTCCCCTCCGCATTATGAGGGCATTAGGTGTGTGCTCAAATCATTTTTTCTTCGAGTTTCAAATCTTTTTTGGGTAGATAACATGCACAGTTCCACCCTAAGGCAAGTAACTACGCCATAACAACCAATTAATGATTCTGGTTCACGTTCATTTCTCCCTTGGCTTCTACTTTATGTAATTGTATACCTTTGCTTGTCGGGTCCCTCCTCATCCGGTTATCTCCCTGAGGTAACTACATGAACACTTATTTAGAGAGGAAAGGCTTATATTCTTTATGATTCAAAATACAAATGCTTCCTACGCCCTTCCGAGGTCTCAGGTCTTTCTGGACCCTTCCACCATGGATATAACAAGAGAGTAGTGGTACCAAGGTTACTTTTAGCAGGACGAAAAACTTTGGATCGTTATATTATCAGCCATCCGACATCATACCTTGACAGCTCCCTAACTAACTCAAAGACTGTCATTAAAGAGCCATTAATTTTTTTTCCAGTAAGGAATCAACCCTAATGTTTAGGTTATAAATTTCGTGGGCTATGATATAACTACTTAAGTCTTAAAATTATTTTTTTAACTGAGTCAATAACAGCTATGTGGATTATGTCCCTACACGTTTCAAAGAACCTTGGAAGCTACCTAATAAGTTTAAAAATACGAATGAGAGCCCACTCCCGCAATGTTTGTCCAGCAGACACGGATGATTGCGTATTGAAAGCCGCCATGAGAGAGGCAAACGACCTAAATCCGTCCAATAAAATTCTAATTACAAATAGTGTTACCTCCACGTGAAAAAAATCAAGTACTAATTAGTTACAAGTTAAGTAGCCTTGTAATACTCGAATCTTCAGGTTTAAATCGTGACAAAAATATAGTGAATAGGAATGATAGTTGATGTAATCAACCGCAGGACACTGTTAGACGGCTTCTATATTTTGGTAAACATCTCAACGAGTAGCGAAATAGTGGCTAATAGATTGATATCACTAAATATATCTGATTAGTTTCTTTACATGAAGAGCTCCTCGGTTTCCAACCAGGTTATGGTGTTGAACTGCACCGATGTTTCGATGGAGTAGTCTGCCATCGTCTTCGGGGTGAATGATTTCCACCAGAATCTGTCAGATATTCATGTGTGCAATTTTTGGTTCTTTGGTACAGTTCAACATCATAACCCGGTTGGAAAGCCGAGAGCTCTCCACATTAAGCATTCGCCGCGAAAGACTCAGATCCTAGATTATTTTCCTTATAAATAGGCCAAATTCATTTAATTTCACACGAATTGATATTTCTTTTCAGGTATCTTAATTGGCAGCTGTCACGCTGTCATCATTGCTGCTTCTTGCGCAGGGTATGATCACTTCAATGACGTGAGCGATTCTTAGTTGCTTGAAAAAAATGAACCCATGTTTTTTTACTCCGACTCGAGAGCGGAGAGATTTCAACGAAAGTGACTGAGAGTACTAATGGCAACCTCAGTTCGCTGGCGGGAGATGGTCGCATTAATCTCTCTCGCCAAGACCAGCCGCGACAGCGGGCGAGCAAAGATAAGAGAGGCAAGGGCTCAAATCTGCCATGAAGATGGAGCTACACCCTTCGCTGACACAAAGAACAAAATCGTGTGACAAAGAACGAAATGAATGACTTGATTTGAGCGGTGTATATAGCACCGAGGAAAAGTTGATTTGGGAGTGAATGAGACTAAAGAATGGGAAAAGAAAGGTGATTAAAGGATTGAATGGGGAATCGAAACTGATCGAAAAAGCTACATGTTTTGAAAAGATTCAACACATTGAAAGCGACATTTTCTTTCAAACTTTCCACTGCGGCCAGGTACTTTTTTTCCGGTAGCTGCATCGCCATCAACTATTAAATTGCTCACATCACCACAAATTTTCAGTTTTTTAAAGAAAAAGTCTGGAGATCCATTTTGAGACAACTCGCAATGCAGGTATGAAATTACTTTTTCTGAAGAAGTGCGATCTCAATACAATTATAACTACGTGGTATAAAGCCAAAATAGAAAATGTGCATAACACGAGTAAATTCGTGAGCCGCTGGTAATGTGTTAAAACCAGGGACGCAACTGCACGGAGAAGCAATCGGTATGGCTGCCGATGACTGAGCGGTTCTGCACGTGAAGAAACAAGATCAGATAAAAATCCTGACCGTAGTTAAAAGGCAATGAAATAAAAGTAATCTCGATGATATTTGTTGGGAAAACCAACATAACTGCTTGTGGAGGAAATCTATAAGAGAAAGCATGAGGAAACTTCGACAGATGCAAATGATAGAGAGTGCATGGTAAGTTAATGTCGACCTTTGAATTAACCGTTCATTTTTCAATCATTAATTCTTTAATTCCCAAAGAGAAGCAAGCATATAATATACAAATTTAATTTTATTGGCTATTTGAGATTAAAATGTTTCTATCATTATGATTGGCTTTTAACTGTCCTCGAGGATCAAAGGCCGAGCTGCGATGGGTTCTCTTTCATTTAGGGTTTCAAAGTTAAACATAAAGGGAGGCATAAAATCAGTGATGAGTCATTTATTGTTACATGTAATTATTTTCCATCTAATTTTCAACTCAGAAGTGAAGTTTCATGAGCTCAGGTCTCTCCGTCGCGCCACAACCCAAAATCAGTCAATTGTGACAATCGATCGTGATCGTGAGAGAAACGTATTTGTCAACATTCATATAGACAAAATAATAGAATCGTTTGTGGGAAAACTGGAATTATTGCAATAAAACAAACAATGTAAATCCTACTATTTGGTATGCATAGCAATCAGTGATCTAAAATTGATATGATTGTGCAAACAAAAATAACGCAGGGTGAGTATCCCATAACGAATAATCAAAGAGATTCAATAAATAATAGATTGGAATAAAAATATTTGTGAAGCTTCCTTTTAGAAGGCAGAAAATGAAATTGTCCGCAATGCAACGAACTCAACGATGAATACACAGTGTGATCAAAAGTTAAAGTTTTCCTTCTAACAATTGTATTAGGGATCCTAACTCTGTTCGTGCGTAATTTACAAGGTTCTAAACGACGATTTTATCGCGAAAATACCTCGGATAGTATTCGCACTACATACAACAGATGTCGGTGGAAGAATTTTGTAGAGGTCAATTTCTGCGCTCCCCAAGGCTTGACGCACCTCCTGCATCCAAAGTATTCTTTCCCAACGCTTTTCGAAGCTAGGCGGGCCGCTTTTTCGGAGATTTAAAAAAAAACACTTTTGTTGTTTTTATACAGCCGATACCCAAGCACCTGCACAGCTGCTAGCTCTCTTCAAAACTTTCACCCCCCATGCCTTGGACTCTCCGCAGGGTTTTCGCAACCGCGTTCCTATAAGATTTTTCCGATGTGATTTTTATTCACCTCTTTCACTTCTGATACTGTTTACACCTTTAAAACCTTTCCACTATCTTCTCACCAGCAATACACAACTAATTTATATTCCGATGTACGCTATTTCGGTAATTTTACTCCTTTTCTATGATTCATAATTATTTCTTCTATTTTTTTTGTTACAGCTTACACTCGAAAAAGGCAACTAAGTGGCAACAGGAAGGCTCGGAAGTAAATTACGTATCACCAAATAGAGTTAAACCCTTCTCTTCCTAATGCCGTTTCACTTCCAACATCTTCTTACTTTTAAATGCCTTAAAACAAATAGCTCCATAGCCTAAGTTTACTAGCCTACAAGAGATTCTGAATATAGTTTCTTCTGAATAATTCAATAGTAAAATAATTTCTCCCCTCCGCTGAAGTAAAATTCTTGCGGTGGAATCAATGTGTTGTCATTGAAGAATTGTAATGCCCCAGCTTAATTACAGCCCACGTACCCCTTCGGAGCATGTGCCTTCGAGAAATAGGCCTAATTAATCATTCGCACCTAAATTTAGGCATATTTTCTCAATTTAAAAACTAAAGATTTCAGTTTCGGCAATATGTGCGTGGTGGCATGGTTGAGAACGCGGAAATTGGGACAAAGTGATAGTGTACACACATGAATATTATTTGTGAATGATGAAGGTAAGCAGTATTGGTTACATGATAGGCAAATAGGCTAGGTAGTGCACATACTGTGCACGCAAGCTTGTAACATATTGCCTGCATGTGTGTTGTAAATAAGTACTTGTTCATTCTACTGAAAGACGATTGAGTTTGGGTCCTGTATATCCTGTTCAATCTAAGATTGTAGGATTTTTTTATAACATCTGTATGTAAAGGTCAACTTATCATCATGTATT